>CM060987.1:100003832-101328832 GCA_030765065.1 Deroplatys truncata | reverse complement strand
AGTAACATTTGAATACTACTGTGTATCTTCCCCAATGTAATGATTACAACAAACAAAAACTCACTTCTTTTTCATGAAATACATTACTGGTGTTACACAGCTCATGCAGTAATTTATGTTTACTACAGAATCATATTCACTTACATTATCAGTATGTGGTGGTGTCTGTGGCTGATATGGCGAGACAGAATTTGGCTGAGAAGCACTGTTACCATTAGCTAGGGCTAGAAGTAACCCTGCAGCTGTAGTAACAGGAGATCCCTGTTGACTGCATGTTGCATTCGTACTTGCAGACATTGGCTCATTGGGAGATGTCCCTGGGGGTGCTGCTTCATCTGCAGATGTCATGTCAGAATCACCAGAATTCAAACGTGTCCTTCGCCTCAATGGTGCAGAGTTGCCACTCCCACTACTATTGTTATTGCTGTTTGTTCTTCCACGTCCTTTGCGGCTGTGAAATAATTTAATTTTAAATTAGGAGTATATCACATTCTATATTAAAAAGTACTAATAAATACCTGGCCCAAAACTTCTAATAAAACTATTATGTATACCTACCGCTTTCTCCTTGGTCTGTCTTGGGTGGTAGATTTAGCTGATCGCTGCTTTGGAATATCTTCCTTTTCCTCATGATGAGCATTTCGTTTGCTTTCTGATGGCACGTGAGTCTCCTCCTTACGATGTGCCTGTTTTGCCTGATTTTCCTGACGTCTTTGCTCTGCCTTCTCCAGCCTTTCAAAAGCCTTCATAATTGCCTCCATTTTCCGTTCTTCCCTCGTCTGAAATAGAGTTACAGACAATTATAAAATACGCCACTATAAAATATGCAACTAAAAAAAAAGAAGCAACAGCTTAAACTGATACACTAACCAGTTTTCTCTTCTTTTCTTGCTGTTCTGAAGGAGTTTCTGACTTTTGATCACTAGCTTCGTTGCTCTCTTCCTCCTGATGTGTAGTTTCCTGTTGCTGTGGTGGTGGTGGGGGTGGTGGTGGGGGTGGTGGTGGTGGTGGAGGCAACACAGGAGAAGGTTGTTGCTGTTTTGTTGGGGAACGTGTACTAGAGTTTCTTCTCGTTGGTGGTGAAGTATCTAGAGAGGAATTGTTTGTTTCTGATACTTGATGATTATTTTGAATCTGGTTTGTACCAGATAATCCATCCCTCTCTTCTGATGAAAGTGCTCTTCTTCCTCTACGCCGCCGCTCACGACTGGAATTAAAAAAAAAAAAAAAATAATAATAACAACAACAACAACAAAGTAGTTCATCGATCCCATTAATAGTTTTTAAAGCAATGTACTATCGATGTTGGGCATATCAGAATGAAAATATGTACAAGATATAGGAATAGGAAAAGAAAATGTACTTGAACTTAAATATGTTGCATTTCTTATATTACAAAATACAGCTCATTAAAAACCATTTGCAATGAAATCTTGTATGGAGTAAAAACAGTGGTTAGGTATGCCTTTAGGGATGGTCTGAAACTTCTAAAGGCAAAGCTGATGAACTTGCAAGACAAAGAGCAGCTTCACAATTCATTGGGCCAGAGCCGGCTCTAGGGACATCTCAATGTGTAGCAAGAGAGGCTATTAAGAACTGATCCAAGTAGAGCATCATAAAACCTGCCTTAAAACTCCAGGAAGCAAACATAGTAAACTATTTATTAGAAAAACCATTTAAGAGCTGAAAGTTTACTTTAAGTGTAACAGACTTTAACTAGGAACAATTATTGCATTTTCCACAGGACATGTTTCTATGAAAAAGCATCTTAACATGATGGGAGTGTTTCAGGGTAACAAATTGCAGATTGTGCAAGAAAAAAAAAATTAAACAGCCCAGCCAGTATATGCTCCTGTGAGGCTTTGGCACACAGGAGATATAATGCTTTTGGGAAAATGTTTTTAGAACCAGAAGAATTTTAAACTATATCTGTTATGAGACTGCATTCTTTGGTAAAGGATACAGGCATAATGAATTAACTTTACAACGATATAGGTAGCACAAAAAACCCAAGGCTGAAGTGTGTCTGGAGCAATGACAGAAATCTGTATTGTATAAGACGAGACAAGACAGCAGCCAAAGGCACTTTTTAATGCTTCAAAGAACTGGCTGGCTGAAATTTATACACAGTATAAGCATATGTAATGAAGGACTTATATTATACATATTGGATTTCACAAAATAACTGCTACTTACTCTGAAATTTCTAATGCACCATTCCCTTTAACAAATGCTGTGCACTCCTTTGGATTTCCACATGCACATAATGGCTGACCATTCCCAGAATTGTTCCCCAATGTGCCTGTATCATGTGCTCCATCATGACCAATGGTTATCTCACAGTTCTTTTCTATAGCTGTCACTGTCACTATGTATAAGTGAAGGATACCTTTCTCAATGCAATGTCGTACCTAGAAGAAATATAACCAGCGTAAGTACCAGAAGTTAATTGAACACAATTCAGAGATTCTTTGTTATTTTCCCAAGATGTAGATAAGCTATTTTCTTTCAGTACAAGTTATATACATAGTTATTTTTCTGTAGAAGTAATTCATTACAATGCCTTAGTTTATCAAATTATGCACACAGGAAATAAACTGCACTCACTCACAGAGTAATGAATTATTCAACTCGTAAGAAGGTATCTTCAAATTCAGTTAAAAATGGAATCAAACACTTGCTCCAATTTTCTTTAAAAATTTACAGGAGCAACAACATAAATTTGAAAACATGGAGATCTTATGAATTTTGAGGCTCCATTAATGAGACAAGTTTACTAAATTAATAATATTCTACAATATAAATTAAGACATTTCTATGTGTTCCAGCCACAAGCCCCTTTATGTCCATAGTATTTTTCTGTTGTGCTTTGCCTTTGATGTGTAGTCTGAGCTGTGTTACATTTTCGTGATTGTATATCTTATTTTCTAATTTTTTTCTTAGTCATAAAGAATATGTGGACTAAGATTAAGACAAGTGGCCAAGCAATGCTAGGGTCACATCTACATTAAAACTATCAGTAGATGGGCTTCTTGAAAGTACCTCGGTGCCACAATAACAACATACTAAGAACCATTTAGAAAGGATAGAGTGGGCAACCAAAATGAGTTACAGGAAATCAAAAAGAAGCAATGTCTTAAGCAATTTTTATACTCTGAACTGTAAGTGTTTGTACTTGCGTACTGTGGCTAAATGGAGCAAATTTGCTGTATCTATCACCAAGTTGGAATATCTATAACTGTGAACATTAATAAAATCAACTCTTTCATTTTTAGTCAAACCTTAGTCTTTAGTTTTCCCTCATTCATCGTTCAATTAATGTGCTCACAGCTGGTTTACATTATAACTTATGTAAATAAAATCCATATTCCTTACTCCTCGAAGTACCATTTTTCCATATTCTTTCAAAAATGTCAGTTCAAAACAAGTTCTATCCTCAAATGATTTTAAGCTAGAATAACTGAAGCAGTGAGCCTAATTCACACAAAGTTGCAAATACTTTTGAAACAACCTGTTTAGCCAGAGTGAGAAATTTAAATAGCAACATTCACACCCATTTGGTTATGGTGGGCATGGATAGATGTCAGTAATATATGTATGCCATTGGCTATTGAAGCTAAAGTGGAGAACAAACAGGCATGCAAACTCCTCTTAGACCTCTTGCTTCTGGTAGTGTCACAAAATTGATGCAAGATATAGTGTTTGCCTATAATACATTGGTTTTATTTATTTCTGCACATGATTTATGTACTTCCTGTATCCATCACTTTTTCCACATACCTTTCTTTGTTTTACCCTCTCCCTCAGAAAACAATGAATTGAGGATTTGGCTATAATTCATTTGTTAGTCCCTGCAGAAGAGAAAAAAAACAAAGAAACAAACAAAACAGGCAGATTCCTGATGAAGTCACATTTAATAACTATGAATTCAGGAGATACGGTAACATGCAAAGATTCAATTTTGTTTTGAAATTTCAGAGACTGCTTTTGAAAGATTTTAATATGATTTAAGAGGGCACTTGCTGAGTCGGCAATATTTAAACATGTTTTAAACTACACTTCACTGCACTGCCTCAATTGTTCATTTTAAATGGCACGTGTCAGTCTATTCTGTAACCACATACTCTTGCATACAAACAGTTTTCAGAATTCTTTACTTTAAATTATAAATTTTTCCATTTTAAAATACTATTTTTGGATTCCCAAATTTCCAATGTTTAGTTATCACTGCACTGCCTCAATTGTTCATTTTAAATGGAACATGCAAGTCTATTGTGTAAGCACACACTCTTGCATACAAAGAGTTTTCAGAATTGTACTTTGAATTATAAATTTTTCCATTTTAAAATATTGCTTTTTGGATTCCCAAATTTGCAATAACTAGTTATCATAAATATCCTTAATTGTTGTTACCTCAAGCTACTGATCTCTCTTCTTCAATTTAAGTTACTAAAAATATTAGCAAACAACATTCCCTTCAATGTTAATGTATTGTATCTAAACTGCATCAACTACACAAACATTTTGAAAAATTTTCAAGGTAGATGGCTGGCATTGCTCTACAACCACATAAATAGTTTCAAGGTAGTTATGTTAACACCATACATTATAATAAATTTGAAAGCTATGACTCTGTGGCATTATCAGATTTGATGTGATTACTATTACCTTTTAACACATCTTTCATAATAACAAATATAACATATTAGTGCCACAACTGGACTTTGAACAGCTCAGCTTCAATAACTTTGAATGTATGATTTAGCAATTTATGAACTTATTACATGACATGAAGCACATTTCACCAACCTCTGCATTAGGTTTACAAGATCTGCGGATGAACCTGGCATCATTCCCATACGTCCTTGTGTCTACACATACTTCTGTTCCATCTTTTGGTAACCGATAGAAGAATATAAATGGTCCTGGAGGTGGACGGGATCGTTTGTTGCTGACAGAGTTCAGGGCAGCTGGGCGGTGCTGTGTAGAGAGCATGTACTTGCCCCTCAACTCTATAACTGGCTGATGTGCTAATAGTGCCATTGTTGAGACAAGTATCTACAACAAATTTAATTAACTGCATGGTCACAAAATGATTTTTTGATTTAGTTTTTTTACAGTATAATAATTACTTAGTAGCCTGAAGATTTTCTATAATGTTATTAAACAGCTAATTTTCATGATCATATGATTGAAGTTTCAGCCTAAGGGGGTTCTGCAAGATTCTAAAATGGGCCCATTTTTATTTTTTAGTATTAGTGGACATATTTGAGCTTATAAAATGAAATGGAGGCTTAGCTATTGGGTATACAAATGACATGACCTTAATAATTAAAGACAAAACAATGATGGAGGTGGGAGCGAAAGCAAATTCTCTACTAAAAATAGTGTAACAATATTATTCTAATTTAGATGTGGCATTAAATGTAAAAAAGACAACCTGGCAAATTCTGGACAGAGAAAGAGGTCCACAGATAGCATTAAACTTGAAATAGAAGGAGAAATTATCCCAGAAACAAAATGTAGTTACTTTCTGGGGGGTGATACTTGACAAAAAGAGAGTATAAATATAATGAAAGTAAGAATTAAGGAACACAATAGATAAAGTAACAGTCCAGCATGTCTGCAGAGACCGAGGGGAGTCACGATGGGCATACAGAGTTGAAATTTGGGAATAAATGATGGATGGAAGAAAATGGACGTGATATTAAGATTATTTTGTAAGTTCATGTTAGGTCCTCAGTACACAGGTATTGTAAGGTCATTACTAGAACTGGGCAAGGCCAATTTGAAAGGGATGGCGATATTAGGTAGATACAAACATACTTTACAATGAATGAGAGTTCTTTGATTTCTTATAAAATTATTAAGACAGAATTAAGTAGACAAAAGGATTTAGATAATATATAACAGAAAGGAGAGTACTGCATGGTTTAGATTAGGACTGTCGAAACTATGAAGTTTTTGAGGCAATATTACACACAGCATGTGTTCAATCTGTGAGAATAATGCAGATGGGGTCCATATTTTGATGTAATGTAGAATAACTGATGGAGATGAAAACTGATTAGGGAAAAATGGCTTAGGTATAATTAAGTGTAGAAGTTCAAAGAAAATGTTTAGTGAGCAGTCTCAGTTAAGAAGGTTAGGGGAATATCTTTGTAATGTTATGATGAAATGGAAATGGTCAGTGGATAAGAGCTAGTGGTTTGATTATGTAATAACTTAGCAATATAAAAATTATTGGGATA
Source organism: Deroplatys truncata (assembly GCA_030765065.1). NCBI lineage: Eukaryota > Metazoa > Arthropoda > Insecta > Mantodea > Mantidae > Deroplatys > Deroplatys truncata. Next base: position 101,322,581 of record CM060987.1, on the reverse strand, counting down.
AATTTTGTATGCAAGGATTCCTTTGGGACATGTGGCCAGGGCAGGATTCCACAAGCTCCATAATATAGTGAACTTATCGTATTTGTAAATGAATAAATAATTTTAAAAAATAGCAAATACATTTACAAACAGTAAAACAGTATTTAATTGAAAACACTTTTCATAGCCTGGAAAAATGTGAAAATAAATCCACCTGTCCCTTCAGTTTCACAACCCTGACCTATTTAAACAGCCAGAACATGATTGTGAGAGGTTAAGGGACAAGTATTTAAATGCAGAGTCCAAAATAATTGGAGACTTTAATATAGGAATAGGAGAAAAGGACTGGAATTAGGGAATGACTGGCTAAATAATGCAATAATGTTAAAAAGCGAAAGAATTTGGAAAAGTAAAGACAAGATTATGGATGGTGCAAGTAAGTTTATTCAGTTTTCAAAGTTAAACATTCACATTTTAATGAGAAATACAGGGAGGGCTTATATGGAGAATACACTTTTGTTTGCAAAAATGACCAAAGTGTAACTGATGGTGGTCTGTCAAGATGGAGTATATTTTTTAGCAATTTTAAAGTACTTAATTTAAGTTAATTTGTACATGGAAAAGTACAAACATAACAAATAACTTATAACTTAAGAGGGGGTAAAGACAAATAGTGTACAACATATTAGATTTAAATGGAGGGGTGAGCGTTGTAATAAATTTAGGCAAGTACTGGTTACAAATTATGGACAAATTTGTCAGCAAGGGATAAATAAAGTAGAAAGGGCAATCAACATTCTTGATGTTATAATGCATAAAGCAGGAATGGAAATGCAGATAGGGAAGAGGGTATATAAACACGGTGAAGATTGGGTTGAAGAAGAATACAAAGTAACCTGAAGATTAGTGAAACAAATGCTAGATAAATGGAGAGAAAAAGGAGATGAATGTAATGATGAATATATTCATGGCTGACAAATTTATAATGTACTGTGAGTGCAAAAGAAAGTGAACTGGAGAAAGGGAAAGGAGAATAGCCTAATTAGGGTTTTAAAGGAAAATAATGCAAGCAGGATACGGAAGGCTATAAAATCAAATTACAATATGTAGATAGGTCTAGTACTGATTCATGGGTAGAGATCAGGATATGTAGTGAAATAAAATGAACAAAAGTGGCGGAATAAAATGCTCAAAGTGGCGGAATAAAATGCTCAAGAGCGGTGAAATAAAAAATCCAGGAATGACAACTCAAGTGGAATAAGTATTGATTTTCTGCTGAAATAATCATAATTACAACTATCTTAAAAAAGGATCACATAGAAATGAATAGCACATACAATAAAATTTAGCTGAAAGTGTCACCAAAGTACAAACACATAATGGTTTCTACATTTTTTGGGCGTAAATTTTTCCACCTGTCTGACAATAAGTTTGCATATGCTGAAACGCCTCTCTCGCTATCCACATTTGTAGAAACCATACCGCCTTCAAGCAGCAGCTCGAAAAATCAGTATATTCATGCATCAGGCCCTTCAGTAATTCAGGTTCCACGTCCTGCTTCACATCAACTGCCTTTAACTAAGGGTACACTGCTAGGCATCCTTTCAGTGATGCATCTTTAGGGAGGCACTTCAGAAATGGAATCTGACTCATATGTGACAAGAGCTCATTGGATCTGGTGCTACCAGTAAATTAGATAAATGAGAAAGCTGGGCAGCTGAGTGAAGGATTTTTCCTGCAGGATCTTCTGTCGACAGCTTCTCCAGCTTTTCGATGCTGCATTTGGCTAATTTCATCACTTGAGTGTCTTCCCTCTGCTTGGTTTCATCCTTCAGCTTACACAGTATTATGGATGCTTCCTCTCCAAACACCTTGTTTTTTATGAGCTGCGCTTCAACAACCAAAGCAGTCATTCTTGGCACAAGCTTGTGCACTGCACTAATATTGACACACCCCTCCAAAAATTGAGTAATCTCAGAAATAGTGCAGCAATGCTCTTTCACAAAAGCAGCTCCTGTCATCATTTGAAAGCTCTTTAAAGTAGCTGACTCAGAATAGAGTCAGTCAGTTGCTTGAAGTACTCAAGGAGATCGTTGAAGTATTCCTAAACATCACATACATAACAGATTTTATCCGTGAACCCCACAGAGTTAACAAAGGAATAGGAAACATCTTTGCTTCTTTATCAGCAGCATGTTTATGTTTTAAAAAGGTTATATACTGGTGCTTTCTATTCCTAGCATTCTTGAAGGCTGCCTTAACCACAGAATGCACAAATAAACAAACAATAAAAACTTCACATAATCTGCAGTATTTCGCTACACTTCGCATTTTAACCCTTTGCTGCGCATAGAGTATTAGCTTATTAGCTAGTTCTCCAAGCAGTTGTGTCCATTTAAATTCTGAGCTGCTACTACAGATGTAGTAAAAGTAAAATAAAACTAAAAGTGGCCTATATACACGCATAATTATATCTTTTAGTAGCTAAATTAATAACTCATTTAAAACTGGTTTTCAGTAAATAAGATTAAATGTTATTTCAATAGTTTATATCTGCAAAACATCAACCCCTTTGCAGACAAACAACATTTATATACGTGCACCCCTTTGTAATGCATCTTTATAATTCTGCAATATTAATGGCAATGAAATTAATTCCTTTAAGATATTAAAAACCGGAATAAAATCTGCTATATTTAAGTAAAATAAAATACAATAATTTCTGCAAACTTATTATGGTACTCACCCATAATATTTACATCGCTGCAATTATTACAGCGAGGATATTGCAGCATGTCCATAAAATGTTATCTAGACTATTCCATTGCACAATAAAAATGTTCTATATACACCTAAGGTTACTGATGGCTTAGTATGTACACCCTTGTGTTAGTTTTGAATTTCCATCCCCTTCACCTGATAATTGAGGAAGCACATAATTCTACACAAGGCAATGTCACACTGTTTGCACTTTTATTGTGACTATGCCATGACCTGATGGTGTTTTCCTTTTCTTCATTATGTGCTGAGCACACAATTTCACCCGGCCTTGAATTTTTGCGAGGGTGTGAAGAGATTAACTGTTGCACTAAATTTTGCTGTAGTAAAGAAGCCTGTTGCCATGAGCTGTAGAAGCAGGTCTGTTCGAAATGTCGTATATAATAAAACTATTAACGATAGCAACATTTACTAAGAAGTGGAACAAGCATTTCCACCATTTTTTTAGGGTCAGCCAACACCGTAATGCTCCCTCCTTTGGTCTGCGAGATCAATCCCTTCCATACGACGAGTATAGTTTATCACTGCATTAGGGCAAGATATCTTTGTTTTTTTCCCTTGCCACTCTTCCTTTCTACTTTCCCATTAGTTCTAGGATTGGAGTTTGTAGATAATAAAAGAACGTCCCTGTTATGATGCCAAACAACCGCAGTTACACCATGTTGCAGTTTGCGAGATTCGCCCCTTTTCAATTTCAGTTGTTTTGGCCAGTCTTTCCTTCCAGCACGAGTTGTACCAATGCATATATTTTGCTATCCAAAAGTAATTTCATTAGCCATGTGGAAGTAAAAAAATTATCAAAATATACATGATGCCAAAACCCTGTGTCTTTTTCACACATGTCTAAAAATAACTTGTTCCCCAGGTACAAGATCACTGTTTCTCGCCTCTTTTTTCCCCAGATAAGATTTTACTTTCCAATAAATACCCTCTTTTACTATCTTCAATACCCTATGCCTTTATCCCCCATTTTGTTGGTTTAACAGGCATATATTGTTTTAGAAAGAAGCATCCTTTGAGGCCTGTCACTGCTTCGTTAACAGAAAGTTCGTGATTTGGTTTGTAGACATTTGCAACCTTTTTGATTATGTCTAAAGCAAGTCGTATTTTATACAGATAATCGTAAGAATCTACCCCTAATCATGACCTTGCAGTTTCATCATTCAGGTGAAGGTACTGCGATATCTTTTGAAAGCAGAGCAATGTCACTGCTTGTCTTACAATTGGACAAATGCAAAAATCCCCCAAAAAGTAATCTCTAGTTTCAGGTAAATCCACCATCCCCATATATATCAAAATACCTAAATTATCTTCCCATTTTAGATTTGCCTTTTTAGGTTGAATCTGAGCTGCATATCTGTTGGTTTCCTGCGCGATTTTTCCACAAAAATTGAAATCTAAATAAAGTTCAAAATAACCTATTTCTGGACTTCCTGAAGGAATATAATGATTTGCACCTGTAGGGGATGAAAATGTTTCTAACTTTTTGAAAGTCAAATTTTAGGTCCACTGTGCCCATACTGCTTTAGTTTTAGTTTGCCTTCATTAATTTTAGCCCCCTGTTCTGCTACCTGTATCTCAGCACTGCCACTTTGTTCCTTATCCTGTCTTTCACTAACTCTCCAAACCAAGATTCGTTGCAGCTACTTTTGCAATGTAATTACTCGTAAACTGCTGCAAGTATTGCCTCGTCTGTTAGCAATACCTTTTCACTATAGCGTTTTCTAGACCGTGATTACTTGGAACAGCTTCCATGGTAGCAATATGGCTATAAACGCGTCAGGAAACCGCTTACTTAGACAACTGCACTCAGCTCTAAACAGTGATATTTATGGTTTGCTATTACATTCTGGCTTGCAAAATCGCTGGAACAATGCAACAGGAGTATGTTTACATCGACACAGCTCCTAAAAGCTGAGGTCAGCATAAGTAGAACCTATATGAATCGATAAACACATTTAATACGTTCTACTACACTATGCACAGCAGAGTGTTTATTATTTCACTATGCTTGACTACGCTATGTGTTGCAAAGGGTTAAAGTAGGTTTCATAAAATAAAAACATTTCATGATAATTCGTTGCTTCAATTTAAAAAAAAATGAAGTTTATCTCACATAAATAATGTGATTTTGGTAACAAACTGTGTCACTTGAAAATTTTGCTGTTAAATTTAATACCAGAAATCTGGACCTCTATTCATAAAGGTACGTTTCCACTGCCTAAATAATCAACACACAATACTAAACATAAACAACTTCAAAGACATGTAATGCGAAACATATTTATATGTAATTGAAATTCCCATCAACATTCCATCTCCATTGCATTAACAAGTGAGGCAAAGTGTAAACATGTTGTGTTTGATAATATAGTGGAATCTCGTTAGCATGTTCCTCATTAACATGTTTTCCCGTATATTACTATGTTACATTGAATTATAAAAGATCCAGCATCAAATGCACCAAATATAATAAATAACGTTTGTTTAGTACGTTTTCTCCCTCCCGCTTACTACATTAGAAGTTTGACGTCTCATTCACTATTTTGGCCAATCCTTGGTTGGCCCAGTGGAAATAGGTGCTTACTACGTTCAAAGTTTGACATCCTCATTTGCTACTTTGGTCAGTCCAGTCAGGGTGGAGACCAGCAGCCAATTACATGCATGTATTTATGTGACACAATTTGTGTGGGTGGGATAGAGAATGCTTTAGTTTGGTGTGGTTAGTTTCTACTGTTGAGTGTTAACCAAACATACATAGATAGTATTTTAATTTTTTTTTGCAATGGAGAAAAAGAAACTGCGGCAAATAACCAACATTGAAAAACTGAACATTTTTCAAGTAGACTGCAATCCAAATACGAAATGTGTGGATACAGCACGAAAGTAAAATAATTCCTCTGTCAGCCTTAAAAACATTTGTTAGCAAATATAAACTGATTGAAACTGCTTTTGAAGAAGGGAAAAGTGCTAAAAGAAAACGTAATCGCCCTGGCAAGTTTCCAGAATTAGAAGATGTTATACTAAAGTGGTTTATACAAGCAAGAGCTTCAAATGTGCCAATAGACGGTACTGTGGTTCGAGCTCAGGCGACACATTTAACACAGAAGGTGGGACTGGATGATTTCAAAGACTCCAATGGCTGGATTGAAAGATTCAAGAATCGACATGGCTTAGTTTACAGATGTGTGCAAGGTACATAATGAAGCTACACTGTGTGAAAATATAGAAATGTGGAAAAATACAACGCTTCCGTTAATTTTCAGAGACTATAGCCCTGACAATGTTTATAATGTAGCTGAAACAGGACTACTATTCCATCTTTTGCAAGACAAAACCCTGGATTTTAAGGGCACTAAGTGTCACGGCAGGAAACTTAACAAGGGGAGGATTGCAGTTTTGTAGTGCTGTAAGGAAAGTGGAAGAGAAATTGCTACTGCTGGTTATTGGAAAAGCATGCAGTCTGTGATGCTTCAAGAATGTGTGATCTTTTCCATGCAAGTACACTTCTAACACAAAAGCCTGGATAACTTCTGCAGTATTTGAAAATTTCTTACGAGCCATGGGACACAAGACTGCGCATAAGAAGCAGGAAAATTGCACTCTTCATTGATTAGTGTGCCGCTCATCCACCAACTGTTTCAAATTTAAGAAACATAAAGAGGGTATTGCATGGGAAAGAACAGGGATATGGAGATTAAAAGAAATAAGAAAGGGTGTCTCACAGTATCAATGCCCCATTAGTGGCAAGAATGAAGATATTGAACATATTCTATTTAAACGTTGAGAGATTGATATGTGGAGAAAGGAGTTAATACATAACAAATGAATTTCAAATTGAAAGAAGCTTGTAACAGTGAAACTTATAATAATTGCCAAATCAGAAATGGTTTAAATTAATAAAAGAACAGCACGGACCAACATTTTCAGAAAAGATAGTTAAATCATAGGACATTACTTACGCAATGTGAGAAAAAAATGTGGAAATGGTATGTCAAAAGAGTGGTAGCACAAACACAACTACATGGTAGTTTTTCTATTTACTTTCTCTGATAGAGAAGATATTGCATTCCACCAAAAAATTTGATATCGAGATTTCACTGGAAATCAAGTTTTGAGGCCTCCCGAATAAAAAAATCACTTTTAGAAAAATGTGCTTGTCTGTAAACAGCATAGCTCAAAAATGAAATGAATAAATACCAATCATGGTATTTAAGTTCAGCACCTTCCAAAGGTGTGAGATGAAGGTTATCAAGAAAACCTCCCACCCCAAACTACCATTTACATGGAACTTTTTTCAAATTTTTTTATTTTCTGAAATATGGCCAGTAATTTTGAATAAAATATTACATATTGTGATGTATGCAAGCATTGTTAAGTGCATACGTATCCTTGGTCGCCTGGATCGGGGATTACGTAAGTGTGATGGGGGTAGAAGCTTAGATAGCGTCCCACGCTGTAGTAGCGTGGCTTGGCAGTCAGTGAGTAGAGGCGCACCGGGCAGGTCGTGTTGTTACGCACTCTCCATACACGAAGATGTATGGCGTCCTCGACGAGTGGACATGAAGTCAAGGAGGTAATGTACCCTTTTATTTAATAAACCCCTTACCATCCATTTCTATTCTGTATAATTTACCATAGTATAAAGTTCCTTTCTCCCATTCTGAACCATGTAGGCATCCTTTTATCAGATATCCTATAATATTTTTCATTTTCATTTAGCTGCGTCCCTTGTCGTGGCCTCGCCTTGTTTAAAATTGTGAACTTCCTGGTACCTTATTAGCGAGTCGCCTACCTCCCATTAAGCAGTTGTTTAGAGGTCACGACATCTTGGTGTGAGGCGCCGAGTATCTTGGTGGAGGGCCAGATATTTTTGAGATTTTTAACTGCAAAAAAAAAATTTTTTTTTTTCACTAAAATGTAACGTTTTTGGTCCTCCACGTGTTCGTTAAAAAATGTAAATCTTTTTCTTGGCTTAAAGGTAAGGGTTTTGGTTGTATAATTTGTGGTTTCTTTCTTCTAAATTCCTGTTGTATTGTTTCCTGAAAGTCCCGTGTCTATATTTTAATTTTAAGTTCATTTTTAAATTTTTTCCATTGTCTGTCGGTGGCGTGACGCTAAAACTTTTGGCTCCATTTTTCCCCTTACCTTGGCTTCACTTCTACTAAATTCTGTTACTGTGGTAAATTATTTGTACTGGTCATTTTAAAGTACATATTTTTGTGAATTGTGAAAAATTGGGCGATATTTGCAACTTTGATAATATAGTTGCGTGTGTTAGCTGGTGTACGTAACATTGCATTTATTGGTTGCGTCATCTTGTAAGTGTTAACAACTCGAAAGGGAAGCAAATATTTCAAACTTTGCGTGTTGCGTGTTTAAAATGGCGTGTGTATAAAAAGTGTGATACATTTGTTTGGAATAATAAAATAATAAAATGAAAGAAGTCAAGAGTTGAAAATATTGAAATTTCATATTTGTGCATTGTACGCTCGCGGTACAAATAGTGGTAATCATAATGATGATAATTTTGCTTCACCGTTGCCATGTTTGGTTTATCTAGTTACGCAATGAATATTTTGGGGGGAAAATATTTCAAAATGACTAATTTAAGTAAAAGTTTCAGCTACTACCAACCTTGCCAGTATCTTCACCTAATTAGGTTTAATGTGCCTCCAATATGGACCAGTACGACGTGGATGTTGATGGATCAGCTATATGTGTGTTACCAGATTTTGGAAAGTTACACTGGAATTTTGTGGTAAAAAGAAAAAACAAAACCTGTAAGTATGTGAACATTGTGTGTGCTAAAGTTTGGACGAATGAAACAGTTTCACAACTCACACAGGTATGCTAAATTTTTATTGTTTCACTGACTGATGCTTAATTAAGCTTTGCTTTTCAGGAATAATGTGTGCTATGAATGTCTCTGCTAAATTGAAAGTTTATTATCATTTGGTGTAACTAAAATTTTGAATTCTGTTTTGGGTATTGCAAATCATTTGTTTTGTTATGTTATGCTGCAGGAATGTGTTTGATGTGTACTGTATGCTTAATTAAGCTTTGATTTTCAGGAATGTTATGCGACAGTATTGTTTTTGGTAAAGATGTGCTTTGTTCTGTTGCATTCGATTTGGTTTGGGTTTCATTATGATGATGTGATCCTTTTCTTTGCAGAAAATTGTTGCATGAATAGTGTGTATATGTATGTTTTTGAGGTTATGTGAGAGATAAGTAAATATTTGCCTCGGTGGAAGTGCCTAAGAGTAACCCTGATGGTGGTAATGTGAGAGAGGAGATGAGATGAGTTGATGTCAGCTTCGGTGGAAGTGCCAAAGAGTAACCCCGATAGTTGAAGTGTAAATGTTTGATTTTCAGGAGGGCTACATGTACCTGGAAATTCGATTTAATGTGATGTGTTGAGAGATTTTTGCTTATTGGTGTTGCTGAAACGTGCCCAGTATAGCGTGTGTGATGTATTCACACGAATGAAGTAAATGCAATGAGAATAATTTTTTTTGTGTGTTTATGCACAAAGTTTAGTAGTACCATCTTACATAACGAGTTTTAATACCATCTATTTTCCAGCTTAATTTTGATTCGGAGGTGTGGATGCAACAGTATAATGTCATGCTATTTGTGTCATTCCTGAAATGTTAATGTGATTTCTTTAAGTTTATGCCTATGTCAGGTATTTTTGACTTTGCAGCATGTTGAATGAGACACGTCAGTGAAGATATTTTATTTTCTCAGTAATTACTGTCTACGGGAAAGTTGAAAGCTAAGATGATGATTGAGATGATGAGGATAATAATGAGATGGATAAGATGGTAATGTAGAGGAGACTATATATTTGACAGTAAAGCATGAGTATTGTAGTTGAAAGAATGTAATGAGGTGTAGTTTGATGTATGTACTGTGGATTTATTTTTGAAGTCTGTAGTAATGCACACAGTAGTTTTGAGTAGTTATTTAAGTGAGTGTTGTGTATAGTTTGGGTCATGATCAGTATGAATGATTTCATTTCATTGTCATGTATGAATGTATTGTAAGTGCACTTATTTCTTTTCATTAGTAGTACCAGCTGGTTAAATAATATTGGGATCCCAAATAAGTTTCTATATTTGTGTTATGTTATTGTATGTAAACAATGAATGTCAGTGATGTAATATTTATGTATTCTGGTCCTTTTGTGTCTCTGTATTTGGATTCTAAAGCAGTTTGTGTTAAATTTTGGATGGTAACCCCTTGTAAAATTCAGTTTTTATGTCAACATGTAGTCATTTTTTTTCTCTTTGCCCCATACTAAAAGAATTGATTGATTGTAAACCTTTTTGGCATTTTAAATCTTTTTATTGTAAAGGACATACTACTTTTTTTGATGTATGATGATCTTCTGGAGCACCATTTCTACCTTTCTGTGATTTCTGTTATAGTGACTTTGCTGATTCTGGAGCTCGAGTGTCAAGAGGAGTACCCCCGCTGGACAGTCACGCCAGAGGTTCCAGAGACACCACAGGAGAGCTGTCGTTCATCCACTACACTGCAGTGGCATAAGGAGCCACTATTTTGGGGGGCAGTCCAAGCTAGCGATTGCTCTCCCCACATCTTCAGCGACCTGCAGCACCTGAAAGACTCTGCAGCTGAAAATTTGTCGTTGTGGGTGATGTGGAAATCCCACCCACAAACAGTTACGTCGGAACATCCAGGTGCAGTGTAGTGTGCATGTAACAGTGGCAGCATGGTGTAGTGTGCGTGTGCGGGGTACTCGTACGTAAGTGATCTGTCAAACAAAAACATCGTCAGAGGCACTCGAGACTCCCAAATATGCTAATCAGCATTTAATTCTTTCACAGATATGTATGCTCCATATACATTCACAGATACTGCTTGTTCAATTATCTAACCTCCTGTATGTCATATTTTCTTCTGTATTGTAATTTTTTTCTTCTTCTCCATACACAAAATCCTCCTTGTGTCGACGAGGGCATCGATCTGGGTGGCCAGGGGGAGATGTGACGTATGCAAGCATTGTTAAGTGCATACGTGTCCTTGGTCGCCTGGATCGGGGATTACGTAAGAGTGGTGGGGGTAGAAGCTTAGATAGCGTCCCACGCTGTAGTACCATCCATTTCTATTCTGTATAATTTACCATAGTATAAAGCTCCTTTCTCCCATTCTGAACCATGTAGGCATCCTTTTATCAGATATCCTATAATATTTTTCATTTTCATTTAGCTGCGTCCCTTGTCATGGCCTCGCCTTGTTTAAAATTGTGAACTTCCTGGTACCTTATTAGCGAGTCGCCTACCTCCCATTGAGCAGTTGTTTAGAGGTCACGACAATATTAGATATTTACATGACAAAACGTATATAATGAATTTTCTGTGAATAGCCTGAAGTCCTGTTGATTTCGGAAGGAAATTTGTATACAGGTAATCTTGCACAACTGGTCAACGTTAAGCGAGACGAGAACATACTACACATAAAATGTGATCTCCTTAAAACATACAATTTATCTCAAATAACTTTTTTTGTGGCACCAGCCATTTCCGAGATATCCATTATTAATGTTTCATATTGTTCAATACTTGATCACTCTTTTCAAGCCCTGTCAATTTTCATTTGTTTCTCATGATGTCATGGAAAGAGTATGGAATTTTAAGCCAGCCTATGGCATCCAGTTCTTAAACATTTGACTATCACTATTCACTTTGCATCTACTATGAAATGTGTAATACAGGAGTTTCTGTAAAAGTTTATCTCGATTAAAATGAAGCAGTTAGGAAAATAAAACTTCAAAAGAATAATTTGTATAGCCATAATAAGCGAAAGAGAAAGTCAAATGAATGTAACATTAGATTTCTTAAATAATGTTGTAATTTAAGAAGGAATAATTACAAAATTGTGTAAGAAAAGATATAACATAACAATAATTTGTGACAAATCTTCACTTATCTTGTTCATTAATTCATGAACCTGGCAATAAAATGAGACCTATTGTAAATTGTATAAATTCACCCACCTACAATTTGGCTAAATGGTTAAAACAGAAAATTCAGTAGTTTTGATAAATTTGAGAGTTTAAATATTAAGACTCTTTTGAGTTGGTGGAAAAGATTAGCAATATAGTATTATCTGCTAATGATAGGTTAACTTCCTCTGATGTAACTGCTTTATTTCCAAGCATTCCTAGAGAAAAACTGTTTATGTTTTTGAAAAAATGGTTAAGATCTATACAATTAAATGATGAATTAATTAATGATTTTGTTAAACTTATTAATCTTTGTTTGTATCCACATTTTTTAAGTTTTAATGGAAAATTCTATCAACAAACTACTGGTTAGCTACGAGTAGTCCTCTTTCACCTTTTCTTGCTGATATTTTCATGTGCTATTTTGAAATACAAGTCACTAAAGCATTCCCTTTACTGTTTAAAACTTGGTATAAATATGTAGATGATATTTTTGCTATTGTTCCTGTTAAAAATGTAAATGATGCTTTAAAACTTTTAAATTTGCAAGATAAAGCTATAAAGTTCACATTAAAAATTGAAAATAATGGTCACCTCTCTTTCCTGGATTTAAAGATAATTAAAAATAGCAATAAATTGAATTTTGGTATTTATAGAAAATCAACTCGTACTGATAACTGCATAAAAAATAAAAACTTTTAACTCTTTTCCACATAAATTTGCTGTTTTTAATAGTTTAATCTATAAGTTGATAAATATTCCCCTTAATAAGGATGAATTTAATAAAGAACATAAGCACATAAGAACATTAACACTGCTTTAATAATGGTTTTAATATTGATTTTATAATAAAAAATTTGAGAAGTTTAAATTTCAGAAAGCTGTTAAAGACGAGTAGGCAGTGATCAAACTGCACAACTTCTGAATGCACTATGATGCACTTTTGTTTACGTATCGGAGTGCTAAGTGCTCTCTGTATCAGTAGCAGACCACATTCATTGGCAATTGCCATGATACCATGTGATATTCCTGATTGATTGAGGTTAGAATTGCACTGTCAAGTGAAAGATCTAGACGCACAGCTTTTACCGTGTGAAAAGCGTTAATTACAGAATTGGTTACTAAAGGTCGAATTCATAGTCGTCACTTATATGTAACAGAGATGCTTAAGCATAAGTATTTCCTTCTGATAAGGAAATACTTACCATTTGGTACACACATATGCTCAGTACTAAACGCTTACTTATTTCCGAAGCAATGTGGCAACATGGTTCAGCTGTTTCACAAGCACTCGGATGTGTGAAGGAATGTATAAACCAACATGCATGTACATAGCCAGCCGCCATTTTCATATTTGTTGTTTTGTTCACAACAGCTATTGAACATGTGGTAAAAACTTGCGACTTTTGAATATTAGATTTATTAATTAGTCTGTTTATTTTAAAATAAGTAGACTGTAAATTTAAATAGAGTTTGTAGTATTACTATATGGTTACATTAGTAGGTCAAAAACATGAGAAAAGGAAAACATTTCAGCAAACAAGAAAGAAACCAATAAAAAAGTTGTGGCTGAAATACAGACATCGGATGTTGTGTGATGTACTAATCTCAAATGGTATTCACTTGTGGACTGTTTTAAAACTGAAAACCTGACTTTCTAGAGTGAAGGTTACAAGTATTTACAACAATCTGCGCACTGCATATTAATATATGGAAGCAAACCACAAATGTAATTACTGCACCATCTAGCAGTAAGCAGAAATGCAAAGCAACCAACAACTTACAACATTTGACTGGAATAACAGTTTTACAGGGAAATCGGTAAACCTGTGTTCAAGATTTTGATAGCCCAATGTATATTTTGTGAATTAATGGTGAAGAAATAGGACTTGCTGAGTGAACCATTGCAGTCATAGTGATTAGGCAAAATAGGCGAGTTGGAGACTGCAGATGTACTTTGTTTATTGCAGAAATATTTTCCATGTTTTAGGATTTTATTAAATGATTCTGAATAAATGCAGCAGAAATCTCATTTTCTACGGACCAAAGGGTTTTGGACATCATAAATGGGAAAATGTTTCAACAGAAAATATTACGCAGTGTTATAGCACTGAGATTCTATGCATCATCTTTTCAAGTAAGCCTGTCTGTTGTAACTTCATGATCTCTGTTAAGGTTACATTGTTTAGCAGAGGCATTAATTATTTACAACTGCGGCTTTGGCAAACAAATATCATTTCTTAAATTCAGCATCACTGTACGTTTCAAGCGAATTCTGCAAATCACACAAATACTGCAGAATATTTATTATTATTTCGGTGCAGAATAATTTCATTATGAAACTCCGATATTCCAAAAAATTACTATTATTGTTAATCTCAGTTGTAGGCAGTTGATTCAAGATGGCATCTACTCTCCTTATTGCATAAAGCGAGGTTGAAGCTTCCTTATATGTATAGGCATTTCATTATTCACCTGAAAGAGTAACGTCTGTGAATTGAAAATTGCTGCTTAAGGACTATCTTGAAACAAGCGACAACTAATTTGACTTTAAATATAGAGGTATTATTGAGAGCAAAAAAGCTGTCTTACATCAAATGAAAAGGATGTAGCCTGGGAGAAAATTGACGAATAATTTAATTGGAACAAATGTATTTCTACCAGGTTCATTAAGCAATTGTTGCAATTTTTCAGCACCAAAAATGCCAGATGTGAAGAGCATTTAGAACAGTTTAAAACTTGTGGTGGACACTACACTGACACTTAAGTGGACAAAAGTGTGAAATTGCTGATAAAGAATCAAGCCGACCTGAACAAAAATATTATTTGCTTCTTGAAGCAATTGCTACAGAATTTCCCAAATAAACTCTCAAATGGTAGCTTTGGAAATATCATTATCATCTACCATTAAATGAAAACTGTCATTAGCATAAAATCTTAAAGTAATTAACACTTGTATAGGAGAAAGAGGTATGCTTCAGTTTATAGTATTCTAACCTCCCAAATTTCCCATAAAACCAAGCTCATGACTCCTTTGGACAGTCTGTATTGCTTTAAAAATTCCTCCTTTTGCAAGGTTTCAAATTTATTATGGTGCAAGGCTGCTCTTCCATTAGGAATGACATTCAAAAATACCAAATGCAGCAAACTTGCAGCAAACTTGCATCAACAGCTTGGTTTGCAGCAACCCTTTTTTAACTTCTAACATTTGTTAACTGCCTTAACACAAGAGTACGACAATAAGCATATTGTTAAAGCTAACATTGTTCGATGAAACAGAATTTGCATTAACTTAGCATTAAACCAGTTTAACATGGTATTAAAATTTAGCATCAGTTGGTGAGCAGCCCTTAAAGGATTAACTTAAAACAAGTTATGAGTTATAACTCACCCTGACACCTGGTGCGGTTTGCGACACCCTACATTTTGTTGCTCCACTGCCCATGCTCAGGATATTGCCTGTTTTCAAGTCAGAATGTATTCCATTGACCTTGATACTTGAGATTCTAGCTCGTAATTCAGGTGAGTAGTGATTTGTGACGGCTTCCTCGTAGTTGTCAATCCATTGCCTGAGCTGTTGCATAGCTCCAGAAGGTGACTTTTCCCAAACATCCTGTCCTTCTTCTTCACTCAAGCACCTTTTGCTCTGGAAAATCAAACATCTATATGTCACAATTTATCATTCTCACTCACTGTAAAGTGCAGCAATCGTCCCAAATACTGTAATTTTTTTATTGAGTGTTGAGCCCTTACATTTCATTTGGGCATGATCAGCATAGAACCCAGGCTCCTATTGGCAATCATACCTAAGCTTACAGATTTTGACTATCATTAGCGTTGGGTTTGCTTTACATTAACAGTTCCTATCATTGTTCACTTTATCATCTTGCTACTTACTGTACTATTGAATATGTTCATTAACTATGATTCAGATTCTGTCTCTAAGCTCTATTCCTTTATATGAACATTCTCACTAGGTTATGCCTGCTTGGCTACATTTCATTACTTCAGCCCCCAGTTTTGCCCAATTTACTTATAAATTTCCTTATTCTCTCCTTGCAATACCTACTACCTTCATGGCACTTATATAATTTACTTCCCTATTGTGAGCTGCTTTGCACCCTGCTCAACTCTTTCCAATATTTATACATGGAATCACTTTCATTCCTCTGACCCCCACCTAAATGAGTATGGATACCTCATGTTAGCCTCTGATGGTTTGTTTGTCTACCACTGGTATACTTCCTTGAGGGGAACATAATATATTAGCTTCCTGCACTGCGTACACTTCCCCTATTTCATACAACTGGTTCCTTTTACCTTCAGCAACCTTGTTGCCCTCATTTACCTGCCTCTTTTCCCAAATACGTTAAGCTAAAAGCTTTCTTTTCTATCTTAATCACAAACAAGATTAACTGAAATACAATAGTCCCACAAAAACAGAAATATCATCCAATATAAGTTTATTTAAAAAATGAGTTCAAAAAATCAAGAAGACAAAAACATTGTTAGTTCAGCTTCACGAAATAAACTTCTTTGGAAAGATATTTTAATAAGATCCAAGAAGCTTGACTCTCAGTAACTCAAAACTGTATAAAAATATACATCTCCCACAGACTATTTCACTAAAGTATTGCACTGTACAGTTCAATGAAAAAGCACCTGAAAAAGTTGCTACACCTCTTTTTAATTCTTTTTTACATCCCTGAAATGTAAAAACAACACATGAATGGTGACTGAATTTTCAGTCAATGAGATAGTGAACCACAAAATATTGGTAATAATGTTTTCACATTTTACCTATTATGACATCAAAGCCTAATACATTTTTTCTCATGTATGATGTAATTTACTTTGCCAAATAGAAAGCTACAACTCCATATGCCTTGCTTTATTGAGGTTCCAAGGGTCACAGACTAATTGAACCATCATTTCATATATTCATTTGCAGCTTGAAATGTACAACTCTATCCTTTTATGGATTCTTTTGACCATATTATGGTTGAATCATGGTTAGGAGGCAGTAATTTCTTAAAAGGATACGAAGAGCTCAGCCTAGATACATATATTGAAATTTCTACTTGATCATACCATTCATTGCATTCCTTAGCATAATTCCAATCATTAACAAATTATTACAAAAAAAAAAAAAAAAATAATAAAATAAAGTTCGGCATCACATTTCTAAAGCACCCTAAACGTATTTCAATTATGAGCTCATTATGGTGGAAGAAAACTTTTAAGCTGGTTCACAATAACCAAAGAACAGAAACCAGAATGGAAACAAAACACCTCTAAACATTTTGGTTCAAATAGCCCAGTAAAGAGAATAGGAATGCATATCAATAACAAAGTGGAAAGTCAATTTTGTGCATTGGGAAGTCATTTGTTTGTAACTGACCAATGACATTTTTTCACCTGCTTCGAATTCAGCAAACCTGATGCAGGTTAATCAACATCAAATTCAATAAGTTAACACTTTTTAATTGTAGATCCATTACTATTTCCGATTCCTCTAGTTATATCAAGCTCCATTGTTTTATTAATAGCATACATTCATTAAAGCTGTTTGTTAATTATTACTGGTTTATGTTATTCCTTGCAGTTTTGCTATTATTTCTGAGGCAATAGACTATTCTGAGTTGCATATAAACAAACTACAGATGATACTCTCACTCAAAGAACCAATGCTCAATGTGTATGAGGGAGTAGGGATCTGTGGTCAGCATATTTGGTAGAATTTCTTTCAGTTTCATTTTTCCAGCTTGGGACTAGAGAGAGCTCCAGCTGTTTCATATTACGGTCATCTTGAATAATTTCTACAGTGCAGATTCTAATAAGCGCAATATGAATTTAATATGCTGTGCCTGGGAACAAGCATGTTAAACCTTGACCAAGTCTGTTTTCCTATTCCCAGCAACCAGGAAAGGTTGCCCATTAATTGTGAGTGCTGCTCATGTTATAATACATGCATTTTAACCATGTCGTTCTCGTTACCATTCTCAGTTATTGTGAACCAGCCTTTAAAGTGGTGTGTTATATAGTGAAAATGTGGAGTGCAAGGAAGACTAAAGAAAATGTGCAATATATGCAAGCAGCAAAATGGATGGAAAACAAGGAAACAGAGATGGCATGAAAGATGAACAGACTGTATATTCATACAGATTTGGTTCCACACTTTTTCTCTAGCGGTTTCCAGGATTTTATAATTGTCTGAAATATCATGTGAATAACCTTTTCAAAAATATTTAAAACATGACAAGTTTCTAATTTCTACTGTACTACCATAAACGAACTGCCTTGGATGTAAGTGCTCACTAATGTAACATACATACCTTTCTCCTAGTGGGAGGTTTTTTATTTTCTATAACTGTTTTAACGGGTTCCTTCTTCTTATTCTGATTTGCACTAGACCTCCTCTGTGTTGTTGTTGCTGGGACATGTTCCTTTACAGAGTCCCTCCTTTGTCTTTGTTGTTTTGCTATGTTGCTAGAAACACTATTGCTGTTATGATTGTTAGCACTCACATTGTTCCCACTGATATTGCTGCCACTGTTATTACTGTTATTATTGTTACTATTAATGTTGCTGCCATTGTTATTTGCCACATTCTTTTTGTTAACTGAGCGGGACTGATCACTTTTCCGTCTATTCACAGAGGATGCAGCTCTTCTCTTGGGAGCACTTGGTCCTGCATTCACTACAGCTGTAACAAAAGCATATTTGTTATAGACCTAACATCTGGAACAATCACCCATCATTTATTTTTGTATTTATCCTGTATATTATTCAGCAAAAGCTTGTTTTTCTATCTACTACCTGTTAATCATAACCACAGGTACACAAGCTTTTCAATAAACACATATTTTGTAACATGTACACAAAGAGCACTGTGGCTGATACAACAGTCAACTGTTCTGTATCTGCTTGATTGAATATTACATACTCTTTGAAAAGTTTAGGAGAAACAAAAGAATAGTTGCTGAAAATATATTGCTTAATGCTGGAAAATTCAAACAAACAATACAGCAAAAAAAATTTCTAATGCTTTAAAAAAATGCATTTATCTCAAATAGGATATTTTACCAACCACTAAACTTTTTTTTGAAGTTTTTATTTAACTCTTATGCATTCCAAATTAAAAATTTAATTAGAATGAAGATCAATGTAAAGGGCATTTAGGGATTGAGAAATTTCCTGAAAATCTGCATGGTATCCAAATTTATTGCATACACAGTACGAGGTCTGTTTAAAAAATTTCAGAACATTCGTAATTTCGCGCCAATGGAGTGTTGGAGTGAAGTGCAGTTGGCATCCCTACACATGCCTGTGTTTAATGTGTAACTGCCGGAAGTTTCATTATTAATGTCTATTAATTATTGTTCAGTGTTGTATTGAGTAGAACGTTGTCTCGCACAGTTTGCAAATTTCGAGATGGCAGAATTAGAGGAGCAACACATCTGCATTAAATTTTGGTCAAACTCAAGAAAACCTTTACAGAGACACACCAAATGATGCAGGAAGCCTACAGTGATGAATGCTTAAGCCGTACTCAGTGTTACGAATAGTTCACGCAGTTTAAAAATGGCTGGATGGAAGTTAAAGATACCCTCGTTCAGGACGCCCTTCGATGTCTACCAACGATGCTCATGTCAGGAACATCAACGAAAATATGCGTGCCAATTGAAGACTGACTATCGGGACGTGTTGCGATGCCTGCGAGAAAATGTGAGCAGACTTTTTTTTTATTTCCAAAGTTGAAAACCCTATTGAAAGGACAAAAATTTGCAACAATAGACAAGATAATAGACAAGATAAAAGAAAATTTGCAGACGGCGCTTTGTGCGATCCAGAAAGAGATGTACCAAGACTACTTCTGGAAGTGGAAACGGCATTGGGAGCGGTGTATCAATTGTGGAGGGGAGTATTTCAAAGGAAACCATGCACAATAAGTAAAAGCTAAGGGTAGAAAAATGTTGTGGACAAAGTTCCAGAATTTTTTGAACAGATCTTGTAAACAGGGAAAGTTTCTGGAATCTAATAACACCAAGAGGAAATTATGTTTGTTATTGTATATAATGAAATTAATTATACTTTTTAAAGACCTAATTGGTCTGGGCATTGTTTTGTTATACAGTCAGCAGAAAAATTCAATGTCATAGCCAGGTTTTGAACACAGTTCTCCTGCTTTCCGTGTGGTTGCTCTAACCACTGAGCTACTATGACAACATACCATAAGACATTGAATTCCCCAAATGACCCAAGTTGTTTCCCAGGTAGACCACCAAGGCATCTCATTTTACAGATAGCAATTCTAATAGAGAATTGCAATTTACAAGTACTTTATTACCTGGGTGCACACAGGTTTCTTTGTTAGTATTATATATAATTAGGAGTGCTAAGCAAGCAGTGGAAGAGAGTGGATGTGTGAGGAGGAAGCTCCTGGAGTGGAAGAAAGAAGGGCTTAAGTAACCATGGGAATTGGTATTGAGGTGCACAGAGCAAGAATTGGAGCATTTAATAAATTAAAATGGAAGGATTTTAAAACAAACAAAGGTGTAGAAGAGATGGTAAACATGTTTCTTCTCACATGTGTAATAGGTATACTATTGGTAATTGGTGGAGTTGAAATCAACCCTGGGCCAAATGGGGATCGAAACGTCGTGGAACAAACGTTTGCATACATTAAAGATATGGATGAGAGATTAGGAAATAAACTCAATGGAATGGAAAAGGAACTAATAGATATTAAGGGAGAGATTAAAAATGAAATGCAAGATATACGAAATGAGGTACAGAAAGTTAAAAGAAGAGTTGAGCTGCTGGAAGAGAGACACCGAAGATTTAATTTGGTTATAGCAGGAGTGAAAGAAAGGAATGGAGTATGGCCTGTAGATGAGGTCAGAGAGATTATAGAAGGAAAGCTTGGGTTGAAGCTTCAGGGCTGGGAGATTAGAGAAGCTTTTAGAGTGGGGAGATAAAGAGGAGCCAGAATGATAGTTGCAAGATTTACATCAGTGCAGTTTGTTTATGAAGTATTGAAGAAATCAAAGTTATTAAAAGGAACAAATATCTTTATAAATAGAGATCTATCGGTGGAACAACAGGCTTTGAAGAAGGATTTAATACAACAAATGATGCTGGCAAGAATGGAAGAGAAACGGGCCTTCATAAAGAATCTACGATTATGGGTCGATGGGCGTATGGTGATGGGATACGAAAGTGACACAAGGAACAGCAGATCGCAGAAGCAGGATATGATTCAACAAAATACATCCGAGACCAGAGAGAAGGAATGCAGAGGAAGTCCAAAGAGCGATTGGAGACCAGAGGATAAGGATCGACATACGGAAGTTACATCACCAGCACGTGGGGCTGGCAGAAAGAAGATGACGGTGTTAGAGAGTAGGTGTGGCCAGGACGCAGTCAGAACGTCAGATCAAAGTGACGCAAGGGCATCAGCTGGCGAAACAAGGAAAATGGAAATTACGTCACTGCTACGTGGGGCTGGCGGGAAGAAGATGGCTGAGTTAGAGAGGGGATTAGGAGCCGAGGCAGTGACGTCAGATCAGAGTGATGTATGGACAACAGCTGGCAAAGTTAGGAAAGTGGCATCATCGAGGAGGGAGGGAGTTCAATCGATATGTGATTTGATTGCGGGCAGGACAGAGGCGTGGTTTCAGAGTGGCGAATTGGTGGAAGAAGAAAGCATTGTGTTGACACCTAATGGGAGTCTACGGATTTTGGACAGAAACAAAGCGGGACCGTTAAAGGAGCCAACAGAAATAGATTTATGGAGTAGGAAAGTGTGCCATACATATAGAAATAGTGCAGGCTCTGTGAGAAGTATGGGAAAACAGAAGCAGTAATAATGAAGTAAATAGAATAGGGAGGGAGAGTGACTATAGAATGTATAGAAGGGAACAAATTAGGCAAAGTAAAGACAAGGTATTGCTAAGCAAGTGATAGATTTTATGAAATCGTGAAGTGAATGATTTAGATATAAAGGACGGTAAATACGAGAGGGCTAGGAGGGAGAGGTACATTTCTTAGTATGAACGAGCAAGTGTTGTTATGGTCGATCAGTACGGGGTACAAATAAACATTCTCTAAATTGCATCTAATAGTTCCCATTTCCCGCTGATAGTGGAGTATTACAGATGGCGGAGAAAGCAAGGGAAGGAGATGGGAAGGGGAGAAGAACAGTAAGCAGTATAGTGAATTTAAATGAGAAACGTTAGTGATATGAAGCTAACTCAACACACACGCCTTGTAAATGCGGAAGCTTGGGTACAATCGGCAAAAGGAGCCAGGGCTCGAAGCTG
The DNA here is from genome assembly GCA_030765065.1 of Deroplatys truncata. Taxonomy (NCBI): domain Eukaryota; kingdom Metazoa; phylum Arthropoda; class Insecta; order Mantodea; family Mantidae; genus Deroplatys; species Deroplatys truncata. The sequence continues at coordinate 101,300,525 of CM060987.1, read as the reverse complement.
ATCATGCCCAAATGTATTGTATTAGCTCAACACTCAATAAAGATATCATATCATATATAATTAATGAAATTAATTACACTTTTTAAAGACCTAAGCAGCCTGGGCATTGTTTTTTATATAAGGTCAGCTGAAAAATTCTATGTCATAGCCTAGCAACAGTTAAGTTGATTAAGTTTAACGTTTCCTGATCAGAATACACTGTATACTTATTGTGCTTATCTATCTTTATTATAGATGATCAAGGAGTGATGATCCATTAACAGCCACTAGAGCTCCCTCTAGTTCTGGCTTGGAAAAACAAAATGAAAGGCAAATCCATCCATTCTCAGTTTTGTTTCTACTATTAATTGCAGTATTTATTGCAAGAATCATAAATAATATATCACTTTTTAAAAATATTTACCATATTGAATTTCAAAGCTGCCTAATCTATATTTAGAAGAAAAAAAATGTTACAGGTTGCTTTTAAAGAAATGATACCTGAACATGAAAAAATCAATGTTGCATATTAACACTGACATACAGCATGGAAGGTGCCCATGTTCATCCTTGAACAGGATGACACTTTGTAATGAATGCAGTTTTTAAATTAATTAAAAAAAAAAAAGAAGAGAAAATGGACTAATATTAACCCTGAGATTGGAAGATAAATATTTTCTGCATGTTTGAATACATTTTGGATTAAAACAATTCACATTCTTACTATTATTATAAGCTTTTGAAATCTGTCTCAGACGAATCTACAATGTTAGCCATGGAACTACAGAACATGACAAACACCGTACACCAAAAGAAATGCACTACAGCTGCTTGTTTATAAAGTAATGCACTTCAGCTGTTGTTTATTGTGCTTATGGCTTGTTCCCGAAATATTTTGTTACAAACTGGCTCACTTTACTATACCAAGTATCTTGAAATGCTACTCATTTACGGTGAAACACATTGTTATGCAGCAGCTGCAGCTAGAATTTGAGAAACATTTCCAAATAGATGAACACATCATAGGACATATGTTTTCATTTGTCAAAGAGTTTTAGGTATGGGAACCATATCTCATGTTGAAGGAGTTGATTAAAGAAATCCTTCACTTGGTGGAAGAAGTTCCTGGAAGAAGCAGCCATGGTATAGCTTGCACTATCGGCGTATCCCATTGGATTGTTTTGAGGACATTAAAAGAAGAATTGCTATGTCCTTATCATACTGAGTGCGTATGATTGATTGTAGCAGATTATGTGCCAAGTGTAGCATTTTCCAAATGCTTTCCTCAACAAGGAGGGAACTTTCCCCTTAAAATTCTTGCAATGGATGAAGCAACGTTTACTGGAAGTGGATAAACTAATTACTATAATGCACACACCTGGGCTTACAACAATCCACACACAATAAGGCAAGACAGGTTTCAGCACAGATTTTCTATAAATGTTTGGGCAGAAATCATAGGAAATATATTAATCAGTCCATGGATTCTTTCTTGGGTTTTGACAGGAGTCTACTATCTCCAGTTTCTTCAAGAAACGTTACCACTTCCATTTGAAGATGTTCCCCTGGCAGTAACAAATATGTGACTAAAGATTAAAAACAGAAGCGTTATTAACAGTGAAGTATTCATCATGATGTAGATTGAGTCACACTTTTTTACACTCACCTTCACTAATTAACTTTAATTAGTGAAGGTGAGTGTAAAAATGTGTGACTCAATCTACATCAAATATGTGGCTCTTACATCATGGCGCACCTTCACAGATAAGTAGAGGAATGATGAATCGCTCGGAATGGACCAATAAGATGACTACGAGACCGCCAAATCTAAATCCAACCGATTGCTTTCTTTTGGGGCGAAATGAAAACTTGCATAACATTACAGAAAAGCCTGATGTGGAAATATTGCAAGAAAAGTTAACCTGTTGAAATACATTGAACCTGTTGAATTTGCTACGTTGCAAAATTGTGCAAAATAAAATAGTAATTATCTCAACAACAGAAAGCTTTATGGAAAAAACTTATTAAGGAAAAACACTCAAAACAACATACTCTTTCATAGTTTAAAAGGATGATCATAGGTCACCTTTCACCCAGTATTATTAACATCCTTTCCCATTTTCGTCTCAAGTTCATTATGAATTATTAATAGTGCACAATGCCTTTCTTTTTGTTCTGGTTTCCCTTCCTGATTTACTGTGGAATAATCTTAGAAAAACACATTAATACCAAACATCAAATTGAGGTTGACCGTTACAGTTATTGATTGTTACTGGAGAATTTTGAATTCCTGTTCCATTACCATTCTGGTTCTTGCTTCAATTTCTTTCACAGGCAATTGTGCTCTACACTTGAAACAACATGAGTCTACTTCATGAAACGATTCTATCAGCTCAACAATAATCACTAGTTCTGTTTCTGTAGGACTAATACACAAATATGAAAAGCAATTTCCAATTTTTGCATGCTTACCACTTTCAGTGTCTGTGGAAGTCGTAGATGAAGTGTCACTACAAGTATCCGTGTTGAGTAACTCCTCTCGTTTTCGCAGCTGCAAAGTTCTTGCTCTCTGGCGATCCACACGCCTAGGTTGGCACCTCTCACACATATACTCATCTGGGATGTTCAGCCGGTCTATTCCCATACAATCCACGTGTTGCCAAACGCTGAAGTAACACACATCATAATCATACAATGTAAAAGAACACATTCCACTAAAAGGTTTGCTTTCTGCTTCAACTTAACTTTGGTAAGCATACTGCTTATGTAATTTGTTTACTTAAAACAAAATGTGATAGCAACTTACAAGCATTTGTCACAGCAGATCATGTAGCCATCATCATGTTCAAATTCACTGTGGGGAGCAAAAAACAAAAAATATCATACAAGTAAGGTCATTAAGTAGATAGTACAACTGCAAACAAACCATTCATAATTTGGTATACGTACCATATGCATCTTGTAACACTGTCTTCGTCATCTCCTTCACCTTCAGGAGCAGTTTCTGTCTCCTCACCCTCCGGTTCTACCTCTCTTCCTGGATTACTGCTTATCACACTGTTAGCATCATCATCGTCATTGTTAGCTGCATCCCGTAAAGCCAGCAACCCTGAACCTTCAATGTAACAACCATAATTTAGTGGTTAATTTTATAACCAACATTATTATTTGAATTAGCTGTATGTAGAACAAAGGATGGACAGAAAAATTTAATCCATGGTCTGGATTTGAAATGCAGATCTTCAAGTATCCATTGGCAACAGCAGTGGTGAAAGTCAATGATCCATTGTTCACAACCCATAGTACAGGTCAATTTTTTTCGTTGTGACAGGCTTATCTGTATGCGCAGTAGTTGGACAAGTCCATTTATCTGCTGGGAGGAATGTTTTAACACAGCAGCAGGCACACACACAATGTGAAATAAGGTGATACTACCAAGGTTCCAAAAGTGAGTGAGTGTTCTACGCAAGGGGAATACTGCCAATCATTCTCCCCCCACACTAGACTACCTTCTCCTCCTCCTCTGCATTTCTGTCTCTTCACAATGAACAAATCAACTTGCAGCTTACACTTTTTAGACAGGATTCTCCTTTGTAGCTTATGGAAAATAAGCAGTCTCACATCTCCTTGGTGCATTTCAGGAATATCTATGCCTTTCATCAGAAACTAAAAAAATGCATGTTTTTATCATATGTATGTATTTTTGTGTACACTTATGTGAATGTGCACTCATAAAAATTTAAGCCGGATTCACCCTAAAGCAGAATTTTGTGAAGCTCATTATTTTTCCACATGAAGCTCTACCACCAAATAGTTGCTTCCAATGCAATACTTGCAGCGCTGCTTTGATTTTTAACAGTGAAATGGAAAAATCTTCTGCCTTACTATGAAATAAGATATATAGTTCTTATCCTTGCCAATCAGTTGAATGTCTGCTCAACCAATAAACAATGAAACCAAAAGTGGAAAATATCAATTCACATATGTTCACAGCTCCAGTTGAAAACTAAATGAGGAGGCACTGAAATCCTTATCTAAACAAATTTTGAATTCTTGAAGGTTTCATGTTATGCCACTCCTTACTCTCAAGCTACCACTCAAATTTCTATTTATAGCAAGATGATACCCAAAATTCATTAACTGCTTCCTGAAAAAGTAACAACCAAATAATATCTTATGAAGCAGAACCCTGTTTTTAGATTCCTGGAGCTAACGTTTTTCCACATAATCTTTCTTATGGACCCTTCAATTTTCCTATACTTATTATGAAGTTTTAGCATTTTACATCAGCATAATTTTTAATTTCACAAATGTAGTTATTCAGAGCTCCTGAGAACACCTTTAACATAGCACGAAACAGCTAATTCATAAGTGTGGTTAGATGCAGTTGTTGGGAGAAACTGGTTATATTTATTTTGGTTTATGTGGCAGCACTACTTATGATACATGTTATGTAGATCCAGTATATATGAAGTCAGGTAACACATGATCAAACCCTGAAATCATTAATCGAAAATTACAAACTTTATATATTGGTTGCATTGCATGGATATGTGAGTGAGTGTATTAGCTTTTGCTTCAAATTAATTAGTCTTTATGCATTGTAAGAGTGCTTCTGTTTGAGTGTATGTTACTTTTTGTATGCTGTGTTTATATCTATACTTTCAATGAACTAGTTCTTGTTTTTCTTATGTTACATAAAATTATTTCTTTACTTTTCCTACTATTTACCTTTAGTGAGTTGAGAGGAAGTATTACATTCCAAAAAATCTGATGTGTTACGCTCACATGACTTTCTCTACTCTTGTACAAACTATTTTTAAAAACTCTTATTCTTCATCTATTTCATATTAATCGAGATAAACATTTGCAGAAACGATCTTTTGACATGCAAAGAGAATTACATTTTACACATAGCGGCCAGTTCTAAAAATATTCGACTCGCTTAAGGCGTACTATGTTTCCCTTGTTTTGTATTTGCAAGGGCAATATAGAAATACAGTAGGCTTTAAGTATAGTCATATCTCTTAATAGTTGGTTGCTAGGTGCAGCACCATTCCCTTTCCCACAGATTAATACTCTTTGCATATCCAAGACAAAAAAATGAATAACGAATTCCCATTTGAGAAAATAAGTACTGAAAAATTTAAGGGAATAACAAGCAATATTTCCAAAATGGTTCACTCAACAAAAAAATGTATATGACATGAATTGTGTATTTTAACGCGATCTACATTTTTTGTGTAGTAAAATTTTGTCTATCTCTTATGGTTTACCAATTATGCAAAAGTCGTTCACAATAAAGAATACTTTTGGAGACATTCCCAGGAAATTCAAGATATACATTTTATTTGTCATAAAAATATCTTAAACATATGATATTTTAATCAAAATCGTTAGAGCCATTTTTGAGAAAATTAAAATTTTCGAAAAATCTTCCATGTAAAGGGTACTCTGGGGTGGGGGGATTTTCTTGAAAACCTTCGTGTCGCATCCTTGGAAGATACGGAACCTAAATACCGAGTTTGGTGTTTATCCGACTGTTCGTTTCTGAGTTATGCTGTTCACAGACAGACAGACAGACAGACACACACACACACACAGACAGACACACACACACAGACGGACATGTTTCCAAAAATGCTTTTTTTGGATTCAGGAGGTCTCAAAACATGTATTTCCGGTGAAATCTCGGTATCGAATTTTTGGGTGGAATACAATACTTCTCCCACTTACTATACGTAGTAGAGAAAGTAAAAATGTGCTACCAAGACTTCAAGGAAACATTCTAAGGTTCCCTGAATGAATAAATAAATAAATACATTAGTTAAAAGAGCATTTTTAAAATAGGGTGTTTCTGTATGTATTTGTCAAAGTATAACTCAAAAAGGAAAAATCTGTTAAAATAACACACTGAGTTCAGCGTCTTTCAAGGATACAACACAAAGATTTTCAAGAAAATCACCCCCACCCCAAACTACCGTTTTAAATGAAAAAATTGTATTACTTAACATTTTCTCAAAAATGGCTCTTGAAGATTTTAATTAAATTACTGTATGTTTAAGATATTTACATGACAAATAAAATGTGTGTTTTAAATTTTCTGGGGATAGCCTGTGAAGTCCTCTTCATACAGAGGGACTTTTGTATAATTGGTAAACTGAAAGTGATAGACAAAATCTTACTGTACAAAAAATGTAGATCTCTTTAAAGGACACAATTTATATCAAATTATACATTTCCAAGATATTCTTTGTTATTGGTTTGAATTTTTGAATACTAATATTTTGTTCAAGTGGTAAGCCACCATTTGTTTTCTTTGTGGTTATGCAAAGAGCATGGAATCTCAAAGCCTTCACAGAGTGATCAGTATTTTAAAAATCTTACTATCACTTTAGCCTACTGTGTTCTAGCCTATCTAACAAAATGTGTAAATGTTTAATGATAACTTATCACAATTAACAAGAAGGAGAAAGAATAAGCTTTTATAAGAATAGTTTGTAGAAGAGTGAATAGATCATGTGAGAGAAATACAGCAGATTACTATTATCACAATCATCATTTTGGGTCATTCTTCACTAATAAGCACTAAACTAAAACATATTTTCATTTTACAGCACAAATACAGTCTTTTATACAGTTTATGTGCACAATAGTAAACACGTATTTGAGCGGAAAAAGAGAAAGAATGGAGGAAGCTGCAACTGTAGTGAGGCATTTGTCCTTGTTTTATTGCATTTTGCTAGGTTCAATTGCATACATTTATCCAGTACAAAAACTTTTTCTAAATGAACAAAACAAAAAAACAACTAAATGCACAATCCACTACGTGCTTTCTTGTTGGTTCATTAGTTATATTTTTTACTTTGTATAAACAGTGGAATCTTGTTAGCACGTTCCTCATTAACATGTGTTCCCGTGTATTACATTGAATTATAAAGGTACCAGCACCAAATGCAATAAATAACGTTTGTTTAGTACGTTTTCTCGCTCCTGCTTACTACGTTCGAAGTTTGATGCCCTCATTCGCTATTTTGGACAATGCTTGGTCGGTCCAGTGGGAGTAGATTTGCTATATTCAAAGTTTGATGTCCTCATTCGCTACTTTGGTCAAACCAGGCGGGGTGGAACCGGCAGCCAATGTCATGCATGTATGTATGTACATATTTGTGTAATGCGATTTGTGTGGGGGGATAGAGAATGCTTTAGTTCAGCAGTGGCTTGGCGTGGTTAGTTTCTGCTGTTGAGTGTTGACAAAATATAATTGTATATTAACTTTTTGTTCGCAATGGAGAAAAAGAAAGTGCGGCAAATAACCAACAGTGAAAAACTGAAAATCCTTGAAGAAGTAGATCACAATCCAAATATGAAACGTGTGGATATAGTGCGAAAGTTAAACATTCCTCCGTCAACCTTAAACACAATTGTTAGCAAACATAAACTGATTGCAACTGCTTTTGAAGAAGGGAAAAATGCTAAAAGAAAACGTAATCGCCCTGGCCAGTTTCCAGAATTACAAGATGTTCTGCTAAAGTGGTTTACACAACTTAGAGCATCAAATGTGCCAATAGACTGTACTGTTTTTGAGTTCAGGCAACACATTTAGCACAGAAAATGGGACTGATTTCAAAGCGTCCAAAGACTGATTTGAAAGATTCAAGAATCGACATGGCTTAGTCTAAAGATGTGTGTGAGGTGAGGCTGCTGCCCTAGATAATGGCGCTACACTGTGTGAAAATATAGAAATGCGGAAAAATAAAATGCTCCCGTCAATTTTGAAAGACTATAGTCCCAACGTTGTTTATAATGCAAATGAAACAGGACTATTTTTCCATCTTTAGCCAGACAAAACCCGGGTTTTAAGGGCACTAAGTGCCACGGCAGGAGGTGTAACAAGGAGAGGATTACAGTTTTGTTGAGCTGTAATGAAAGCGGAATGGAGAAATTGGTACCACTGGTTATTGGAAAAGGATGCAGTCCACGATGCTTTAAGAATGTGCGATCTTTTCCATGTAAATACACTTCTAACATAAAAGCCTGGATAACTTCTGCCGTTTTTGAAAATTTCTTGCGAGCATGGGACGCAAGACTGGGCATAAGCAGCAGGAAAATTGCACTCTTTATTGATCAGTGTGCCACTCATCCACTGTTTCAAATTTAAGAAACCTAAAGATAATTTTCTTCCCAGCAAACTGCACGAGTAAGCTACAACCTTTAGATCAAGGGATAATTCGGTACATGAAGCATATGTATCAGAAGAGGCTGGCACAGAGGTTAGCTGCACTGAAATCGACAAGAAAAATCACCGTCTTAGATGCCATGCATTTCATTAGCACTCCTTGGGATTGTGTGATGCAAGATACCATTAGAAACTGTTTTAATAAAGCTGGTTTTTGCCGGGTTCTTGGTGATGCAATCATGCAGGAAAATGAGTTTTCCAAGAGTGAAGAATGGCGCCAAATAGTAGACGATGCCGGTGTGTCTTTCAAAACATACGTAAACATTGACAATGAAATTCCAGTGAGTGAAAGAGCAATGAAAGATGAAATACTTAAAGAACAAGTCAAAGAAAATGTGTCAGTGGGAGATGAAAGTGATGATGAGCCAGATCCTGAGCCAGTTTCAGAAGCGATGCAGGCAATGGACATAGTGAAGCGATATGTGTGCAGTTTTGAAGTTGATGACGATGTAATGACTTTACTAAACAAGATGGACAGTAAAATTTTGTCATTAACCCTTTGCGACGCATAGCGTAGTAAAGCGTAGTGAAATGATAAACGCCCTGCTGCGCATAGCGTAGTAGAACATAGTAAATGTGTTTATCGTTTCATATAGGTTCTGCTTATGCTGACCTCAGCTTTTAGGAGCTGTGTTGATGTAAACGTACTCCTGCTGCATTGTTCCAGCGATTTCGCAAGCCAGAATGTAATACCAAACCATAAATAGCACTGTTTACAGCAGGGTGCAGTTGTGTAAGTAAGCAGTTTCCTGTCGCATTTATAGCCATATCAGTACGATGGAGGCTGTTCCAAGTACATCACGGTCTAGGAAACGTTGTAGTGAAAAGGTATTGGTAACAGACGAGGAAATACTTGCAGCAGTTTACGAGGAATTAGATCGCGAAAGTAGCTCCGACGAATCTTGGTTCGGTGAGTTAGTGCAAGACAGTGATAAGGAACAAAGTGACAGTGAGAGTGCTGAGAGACAGGCAGTAGAACAGGGGGCTAAAGCTAGTGAAAGACAAATTAAAACAAAAGCAGTACTGGCACAGTGGACCTCTAATTTGACTTTCAATAAGTTAGAAACATTTTCATCCCCTACAGGTGCAAATCATTCTATTCCTACAGGAAGTCCAGAAATAGATTATCTTGAACTTTTTATAGATTCCAACTTTTGCAGAAAAATAGCGGAGGACGTTGCTCCGCTTTCAAAAGATATCGCAGTACCTTCACCTGAATGACAAATCTGCTAGGCCACGATTAGGGGTAGAGTCTTGCGATTATCTGTATAAATACGACTTGCTTTAGACATAATCAAAAAGTTTGCAAGTGTCTACAAACCAAATCGTGAACTTTCTGTTGACGAAGCGATGATAGGCTTCAAACGACGCGTCTTTCTAAAACAATATATGCCTGCTAAATGTACAAAATAGGGGATAAAGGCATGAGGTATTGCAGACAGTAAAAGTGGGTATTTATTGAAATGTAAAATCTATCTGGGAAAAAAGGAGGCGAGAAACAGCGATCTTCTACTTGGGGAACAGGTTGTTTTAGACATGTGTTAAAAATATACAGGGTTTTGGCATCACGTATATTTTGATAATTTTTTTTACTTCGACGCGGCTAATGAAATCACTTTTGGACAGTAAAATGTATACGTGTGGTACAACTCGTGCTGGAAGGAAAGACTGGCCAAAACAATTTTCAAAGCCAAAACAACTGAAATTGAAAAGGGGCTAATCTCGCAAACTGCAACATGAAGGCGTAACTGCGGTTGTTTGGCATGATAACAGGGACGTTCTTTATTATCTACAAACTCGTAATATGGCAGGGATTGATCTGGCAGACCAAAGGAGGGAGTATTACGGTGTCGGCCGACCATAAAAAAGGGTGGAAATATCTGTTCAATTTTGTAGTGAATGTTGCTATCGTTAATAGTTTTATTATATACGACATTTCGAACAGACCTACTTCTATAGCTCATGGCAATAGGCTTCTTTACTACAGGCAAAACTTAGTGCAACAGTTAATCGCAGACTTCACGTCGCGTAAGCGAGCGGGATTTCAGCGTAGCCTACCTTCTGCTACTCCTGCACCAAGTTCTCCTCACACCCTCGTAAAAATTTAAGGCCGGGTGAAATCGTGTGCTCAGTGCATAGTGAAGAAAAGGAAAACACCATCAGGTCGTGGCATACAGTCACAACACAAGTGCAAACAGTGTGACATTGCGTTGTGTAGAATTGGGTGCTTCGTCAATTATCATGAGGCAAAGGGGGTGGAAATTCAAAACTAATACAAGGGTGTACATACGCAACCATTAATAATCTTAAGTTTATATATAACATTTGTATGTTGCAAGATAATAGTCTAGCTAACATTTTATGGACATGCTGCAATATCTTCACTGCAATAATGGCAGGGATGTAAACATTTTAAGGGTGAGTACCATAATAATTTAGCAGAAATTATTGCATTTATTTTACTTAAGTATAGCAGATTTTATTCCGGTTTTTAATACCCTAAAGTAACGAATTCCATTGACATTAATATTGCGGAGTTATAAAGATGCATTGCAAAGGGGTGCATGTATATAAGTGTTGTTTGTCTACAAAGGGGTTGATGTTTGCAGTTTTAAATTATTGAAATAATATTTAATCTTATTTACTTCAAACCAATTTTAAATGAGTTATTAATTAATCAATTTCATTTAGCTACTAAAACATATAATTAGGCGTGTTTATAGGCCACTTTTAGTTTAATATCTGTAGTAGCAGCTCAGAATTTAAATGGACACAATTCTGCTTGGAGAACAACTAGCTAATACTCTATGCGCAGCAAAGGGTTAAAACCAACAAAGCAATCAACTATAGATATGTATTTCAAACTAGTATTTTTCACATACTTTTGGGAGGTAAGATGTGTTATTAGATTTTATTACATAAATATGTTCTTAAATTGCAGGTTTTGTATTTTTGTTAACACGTTTACCCATCTATGACATCCAAATCCTTAGATCCCTGCAAAAACGTACTAACGAGATTCTACTATATACATATATAAATAAATTCCTTTACTTGGAACTTTTCGTTATTTTTTATTTTCACAAAAATAGCTCTAATGATTTTGAATAAGATAATGTAAGTTTAAGATACTTTCATGGCTAACAAAATGTATATCTTGAATTTTCTGAGAATAGCCTGTAAAGTTCTCTTTATTCTTAACCTTTGCATAACTGAAAAACTGTGAGAGACAGACAAAATCTTACTACATAAAAAATGCAGATCTTGTTGAGGCACACATTTTATGCCAAATACAACTTTTGTGGCATTAATAATTTCCAAGATATTCTTTGTTATAAATCTCAATTTTTAAATACTTATAATTTTCTGAAGTGGTAAGTTATTTTTTTGTTCTCGTGGTCATGCAAAAAGCATGAAATGTTTATCTTTTTTTTTAAATTCTATCGCCTTTAACCTACTGTATACTTCTTATACTTACAACGATATGTGTAAATGTATATTGAAAGTTTACCTCTATTAACAAGTAGATATAAAAATAAACTTTTGTAAGAACAGTTTGTACAACTGTGGTCATGTGGATGTAACACATCAAATTTTTGAGAATGTCTTACAACTGCTTTTCTTAGCAAGTACAATATTGCAAACTATTTTATCTTTTTTAAGGCTTTCACCAGAACTGATGTGAAACCAGTGTCACTGAGCTTTCAGTTGTCATTTGTGCTGCAGGAACCTTGATTCACAGAAATGAGTTTTGTAGAATGTCTCGAGTCACGCATTTTCCAAGAATACAATCTAATTAAATTTAAAACTACTTTGCTAATTCAATTTTATTATGAAAGCAAATTTACCTATTCAGAACAATTACAAGAAATGCAGATCCATACGGTTGTCACATTCAGAGAGACTGTAGTGAAACAGCATGTTAATACTAATGTAGGATCTATGCTGGATAGATCTTACAAACAGCTGTTATAATACAAGCTTCATAGAAGATGTTTAGTTCATGAAACTATGACTATAAAATAACTTTGTAAATTACGTATACAGGAGTAGAATGCAGATGCACTGATACTCAACGTTCAACACTATCTTCACACACCTGCACTCTCACCCCAACTATATCTCTACTCCCTTTAATATCATAATTAATACAAGATTACAGCATTAATTGAGATTACTATTTAATAAGCTGATTAATACATTTACTATCCATCAGCTTCAAGGAATGCAGCATATAATATGGTACCCAAAGGGAGCATGCATTACAAAATTTTTCATCATTCAAAGAAAGTATTGCTGGAAAAGCAGCTAGGAATATATTTTAAAAAACATAATATTGAATTGCAACATTGCATTGCCAACTACTTCCCCATTTTCTTCATCCATCAAACAAGGTTTGGAGACACATCAGAAAGCATGATGAATGCCAGGTTCTAAGCACATGATATTGGAAGAGATGGTTTCCAAAACACATTCTGAATGTTTGAAACGCAAAATGTTAACTTTAGTTTTCATAACATAAATGTGCAACTTATTTTGCATAAAACATATTAAATGCATTATAATATATCAAAAACATATCAAGCCCTTACCATAAGTATAGCTAGGACCCGTGGAGCCAAAACTATTGGTACACAGAGGATTCATAGAACTCTGCACTGTTTTCCCATGGTGCTGAGGTGACAACGGTGGTGAAGCTGGAGGTGGTGCACCATAATTGTGATCTTGTAACACAAACTGCAATGACAAGGATAGAAAATGAAAACAAAGGCAGAAAATATTATGTAACAGTTCAGCAAAAGTCATTGACACTCACCTTTACTATTTCCATTCTTTGCTCCTCTGTCTGTGCCTCAAAAGGAATACCATAATATGGCAAATGTTTTTTTTCTTCTGGCTCTTCTTTTTTTATTTCCATTGGTTCCAGCTTGCTGTAAGATCAAAATTTAAAATAAGTTTTACATCCAGCTACTCCATCTCACCATTACTTTAGCAGTGAGCCTAATTACCATCACTCTTGACAAGATAAGATTGTCATAACATCACAGTTTCAATTAAAATGTTTGCAGCATATGTAAAGAAATTATAAAGCATTTAAAATTTTGTAGACTACCTCTATGGTCTAGAGATCCCAAGTTCAATTCCCTGCTAGGGCAGGGAAATTGTTCTTTAAATATAATCATTCCCTACCCTCTGCAGGGTCCAGAAATATGTGTTCTTTCCTAATGAAAACGAATGAAATAAAAGTTAAATATTTACAGTCAACAAGTTAGAAGCACCATCAGTTGTTTCTAAACTCAAAGCCCCCAATATGTCCATGGAAGTTAAAGGGAGGCAGCCTATACAAATGAAATTTAAAAAAGAGAGGGAGGAATAGAAAAGAAACCAAAGCATTATTTTGCAGCCAAAAAGTGAGATTAATTGCTCATGAACTATTGAGAATAATCAAGACTTCCTCTTATACAACAAGGCACAATCTTTCTCCGATTCTATGCAGATGAGATTTTACCAATTTATTGCTAGAGGAAATATGTCATTCCTAGATTGTTGAATAAGTCATAAAACTCATTCTTTAATGTAGTCAAATGAAGTGGGAACTATAGATTATAAAGGCAGGTTGCAGGAATATAATCACTGGTGACATAACTGCCAATCATTCATTCTTTTAAAATGTTAAATGTTGCAGATTTTCTCTAACATTTACATTTAATGCAAGAACCATAGCTTGCATCTTAAAAATTCTATTTGCAATGTTAAAATACAGTTTAATTAAAATGGTACATTCACTAAATGTAAAAAAGAAAAGTAAAGCACAAAACTCCATTAATTGTGCAAAATATTTTTATACATGTCTCGCCACTTTGGTAAGCATGTTTTAGGCTGTCCAGAATATTTCAAGAATAGTTAAACATGTAAATAGCATTGCTTGTCTCTGATAATTAACAGCTAAAAATCCTAGACATCTGAATCTGCAAGTTGGGTCTATAATACTGTCAATGAAGTAGTATATAATGCACATTAATTGCTCGAAACTCTCTCCCTTTTTTTTTAACACCTATATATGCTTAAACTTTAATCCAACATAGTCCCTAAAGCAATTTCAAATAATCTATTTTCAATTCACATAGCAAACATTTATCGCCTACATTGTGCTTCAACAACAGTAGGTTTGCTAATGATGCATTAGAGACTTTGGTTTGACTCCTTGTATACTTATCTTGTTAAATCAATACTTCACAACAGATAAATAACAACCAGCTTACTGTTTTTCCATAACTGCTTCTTGTAAATCTACTAGCTTCATCTTGGTGGACTGCTGTGGCTCAGGCATATGTTGAGCATTACATTTATTATTTGTTGTTATAGGTGTTCTTGGACTCTGGTCTCGATAGGTAGAGTTCACAATTCGTGTGGGATAACCTCCACTAAGAGTCAAAGGAGACTTTGGCACTGGTGCTTGCTGTTGTGTTGTTGTTGCCACAACAGTTGTGCCAAGTTGAACAATCAGACTCATTGATTCCTCAGATCCAGGCTGGGTCTGTATTGGGATGAATGGTCCAAGAGAAGTCGCTGTGGCATTTCGCTTGCAGCCATTAGCAGAAGAGGCCTGACTAACAACAAAATTGTTAACCGATGTAGGTGTCCTTCCCTGACCCAGGTGCACCAATCTTGTAGCAGAAGTGGTGCGAACCATTTCGGCAGCTGACGATATGCTGATACTTGCTGCCGCTCCACCCACAACATGGTTCTGATGTTTGCTTCTGGTAGTGCGGTTCGATGAGCCTGCCATTTAAAAATAAACAATTAATTTACTATATAAGAATATTTGTTTGTCGTATTCAATTGACGGAAATAATAAAATGAGAACCTCTGAAGATCTTGTTCAGTACTGAGAGGTGTGTTTCTATGAAATACAAGTACTGCAATGATATTTCTTCTTAGTGTGATACATACCTGCCGAACCGCTTCCGCCAGCCGCTGCACCACCCAACTTTATCACTGATGGGACCGACGTCTTGAAGGCCGGCAAGCACAGGCTTCACAAAATTATGTATATATTAAAATAATGCAGAACTTCCCAAAGGATATCTGAAACAAAAATACATTTATGGAGTAAAAAAATAATTTTTTACATGCTACATATAGAATTTATTAGAAGCCCTAAACTATTTTAGCATCTAGTCTTAAGTGTTTCTAATGCAAGAATTACACTGTAGAAATGATAAAACAGTACAATCTGGAATATGCCAGTCTCCAGGTCTTAAGTTCTTTTTGTACTACAAAAGATAACACACCCTTTTTTTTCTAAATAAAAAGTGCTGCAAAAAATTCAAGTCCTTTATACTTCACTTGGTTTTATTACTTCATAACCAATATGCAGCAATTTCCACCCACCCCCTTCAACAAAAGCATACTATCATAAATCAACTACAATTATTGACAAAACAACTTTATTTAGCAAACAGTTTTGAAATGCCAAGGCATTTATGACAAGTTTATGACTGCCATACATATAAAGAGTGCTCAAATATTTTGGCTCCTTCTGGCTGAATTGTAGGAATAGAACAAGTTTACAGAGAGATCCACATTAAAAAGTATCACTTATTACAACATATGCAGAAACAGGAGGCTGTAGTTGCATTATTTTATTTTTCTGTATCATTCAAGTAATCCTTTTTTCCTGCAATTTTGTTTTATTGTAACCACTCCAGGTGATGTATACATGGAAAGAATACAAGCAATTAAGATAGCATCAGTAAAGAAGTTATGTTGACCATAATTTCTTGTCATGTGGTAGAGTCTAATCACCCCTTTTTATAACTGAACTCTGTTAAAGTATGTTGCTTGGTGGAGAGAAGCATCTCTGCTGTACTAAACAAATTGGCTTGATTCAGGTTCAATGTTTGTTC
Source organism: Deroplatys truncata (assembly GCA_030765065.1). Taxonomy (NCBI): domain Eukaryota; kingdom Metazoa; phylum Arthropoda; class Insecta; order Mantodea; family Mantidae; genus Deroplatys; species Deroplatys truncata. The sequence continues at coordinate 101,284,397 of CM060987.1, read as the reverse complement.
TGAGAGAAGAATTTAGCCAACATTCAATTACAGAAATGCTGATGAATTGCCATTGAGTAACAACCATATCAGGCTTTCTGATACACACATACATCCTACATACACCTGAGAAAAAATATTCCGACTAAAGTTTTCTACTGGGAGGACAAAAATATTTAATATCTACTGCTTACTTTATGCAAGTGTGTCCATCACAAAAACATGAACAATCTAATTTTAATTATTTCACATTCACTATTGTATCGAGATAGGTTCGCAAATCCAAATGTTTCCAGGAAGTCATTGCTCAGGAATAGGGAAACTGTCAAGTGATCCTTACTCGGCAAATGTAAAAGATTTCAAACTCTGGCCTATGTACCAAATGCCCTTTTCCTCTCACAGTTATTATAATACCTATTAGTTGCTAATGAACTGTTTGTTTCCCTTCATGTGTGGTGAGCAATAAAGATGGTAAAATTAAATATATTGGAGCAACAGCTGAAGTTATAGCAAACACCAGAGAGATACTACTTTGAAGTACAATATGTCAACAACTAAGTAACATCCACAAGTTCAAAGCTTATAGAATGAGAGTAACAGAAATATGTTATGGGGTATAATTATTTTATATTGCTAGGGTTTCTGTTACGCAAATTTCTTCCAAGTAGGAATGCCATAAGGGTTATTTTTTGTTTGTTAAACAGTAATTTAATTCTACTCAACTGCATGACTGCATGATCACCCAATTCTGTTGTTAAAATAATTTAAATGTAGCATCTGTTACAATTCTGTCTTAATATCAATGGGTTATACACCATATACAGCAACTGCAAATGCTTATCAGCACTGTAAATACTAAACACAGTGAACTAAGCCTTGGAGTGAGAGTGCTCCCCAATGAATTTGCTGACTGCCACAGAATAGCAAGCTTCCATTTCTGTTTTCTAAGTTTCTTTACTCTACACTTTCTGACATCTTGCTTATCTATGTGCTGGCCAATCACTGTATTGGATTCATGGTTTCCAAAATTGGGATTTATATTTACTAAGTACTACAAACAGTAACTGCCACTTATTGTTCCAATAATAAATCATTCCAATAGCATACCTTTGTTTTTAGTATTAGAGGCTCACTTCTAGATTCCATCAATATTTGATTTACTCATATTTTTAACATGGACAAAAGCAATTATTTCCATTATTATACTCAAATAACAATAGCATGTGCTGGTTTCTATTGGGGGGGGGGCCTTAACTGTATAATGACATTATATGAGAGTTAAAACGAGTACATTTAAAAAGGATATACTGCTTTTCACCCTCCAAAGGCAGAATATGGTTTCAAATTTCACCTTAAAGCTCAATTTAATTTATGAAGGCCTAATGTTAAAAACACTGAGATATCTCACAAAAAAATTTCAGTCCCGCTGAAAATGACAAGACATTTATTCTTGCATCCCAATGGCAAAAGTTTGGGATGTCATCAGTATATTTCTTTATTAATTTCCAAGGCTTGCCATCTGGTGCTACAGCTTTCATAAAAACAAAATCAATCCCAGAACTCATCCAAAAAAAGCTTTTGGTCTTTATAATTATGCGTTTTTTTTATAAGTTCTTTAGTTTCGTTATGCCAGCTTTAATTACAAATCAGCAAACGTGGTTAAACTACATTTTAAAATATTGAATTAATAGGAGAGCTGATGATTTGGGTCATTAGCTTGGAAATCGTGAGCAGGAATAGCCTGCCATCTGGGTGCTGCACGGGCGACCTTCCTTGCTAGATTTCCCCTCCCTCCCACTCCAAACAATGTTGTCGAATCAACCACATCGTAAGCTGGCCTATACGAAATAAATGCCAGAACCTCGATCAGGCAACAGCGTCCTTTCTCCAGTTCGTGAGACGTAGACTGTTTAGCTTTACACGATCCCCGCCCCGCTCTATCAGACATCCATTTTATCACCAACATACAAACAAGAGCTTGGTACATTCTTTGGTCATTGCACCCTTCAAAACATTACCATGGGTGCATGCGTTTGTAAAATTTAATTGATATATTGTTTTAAATATTATGTAATATTATTCCCAATAGCCAAGCTTGTATTTACATTTGAATGACATACCGGTACGTTGTTTCTTACAACTCTAGGTGAAATCGCAAATTCTAAATGAAATCAAAGCTGAAACGAGCTATATTATTCTTAGCCTTGTTTTACGCCAAAATACACGCTGCTGGAAAATACAATATAGCTGCGATTAGCTATGAACTTCAGATTTACACGAGACAAGCAACCAAGCCTTGCTACATGAGCACTGGAGCCTATTGATCATTTTGTGTTTTTCCATCTATGTTCGTATCTTTGGTAGGAAATGTCGCAGGGTTCTCAACCACACATCTGGCAACGCCGCGTAGTATTTGGACGGGTAAAAATGGCTGCCGCTTGCAATTCCCTGCAGAGTGCTGAGAGGCTCCGTTTGGGAGCGGACCTGTCTTAGGTGGGCGTGGAACGTCACATATGTCGAGTAATCTCTGTTCGTTCCGAGTGCCATTGTATACAACGTCGGTATATTCGTTTTTTTGAGGGCGGTAAAAAATGTACCAAATGATTATGCATGGATAACAGGGCAAATCCTTTGATCAAAAAAATGCTACGATTAACTGCGGGGAAACCAAAACAATCCATACAACCGAAGCGAGGTATGACGTCACCACAATCCATGATGGTTAGAGAAAATCAATTTGTACGACAGGCAGGAAGGCGCAAGAGCAGCGGAAACTGGCACATGCGCACAAAGTAATGACAGTTCAACCTGAACACAATACTCATATGTGGCTCCATTTATAATGACCATTATACGGCTTATTTTTTTTTATTTTTTACTACCGTCTTTTTTTATAATTCTTCTAAGTTCTAGAGCAAGTAGCAATTTTGCAGTAGGTTTAAAGCTTATGTTCTCTATTTCATTAAACAATTACTCATATTTGGCCCTCCTTCAGAATCAAGTTTCCAATACTGTTTATATGTACACTCAATGCATAAACCATATTATTTTGCTGAAATTTTACTAAACCCAAGGTGCAATAACTACTCTAACCCACTTTATATAAGTTATCAAACATTCAAACTAAGTGCAAGAATTAATCCCCACAGAGATTTACAGAACTATTAATGCAATTTCTGCAGTAATTGGTGCTGTGATTTTCAAACAATTTGCCAAATTCTTCCAAAAAAATGGTGCTAATAGAATATAGTACCTGCCACAGCTATTCACCTTAAAAGAAGAGGTAGGTTCATATCACTTGCTCAAAACAGCAATTTTCTTTTATTACATAAAAAACAACTACAATCATTGCTGAAGATATGTTGATAATGCTGTTAAAACATGGTTTTAAAAGTTGATCTGACTCTCCGGTTAAAATTTAAAAATACTCTTCTGTAAAATACATACAACACCCCGAAAAAACCTTGTCAGTCTGAAGTCTGCAATGTGGCAAATTTTGGATCCATGAAAGAACTGTGTAAATGCTGAAGAGGAAATACATGCCAGCATTAAAATTTTTGCATGTGAAAATATGTATAGAGAATACAACTAATTCTGTTTGCATACTGCACACATTATGTTCTCTATCTCAGCAACCATATGGCCCATAAAAATGTTATTTAAAATATTGCTCTTTAATGGTATTCACAGCAATTACAATTTGCTTTCATGGAAGTAAACCACGGTAACATCACACTGTAACTACTTTTGGAGAGAAGCACAGATTCATACAATAAATAAAATGTGACTGTAGAAAACAGACAGTATCTGATATATTCTTTATATCAAGCCATTAGCATATTGTTCTAATGCAAAATAAATCTGACATACAAAACACAATGGATTTTATTTTGAAGTTCAAACTGATATTCAAAAGAACATAAGGGTTTAAAAACAGCAGAAGCTCAGATGTGGAGTTCAATTCAACACCACAAAGAAGAGATAACTGCATTTTATTTACAATGCAATTGCATTGCCAAATTAACCGAAGTGCTCTTTAGGTCTGCTTGCACATTTCAAAATTATGTCATTTAGCAATATGAATTGCATGCAAATTGTCACATTTCTCAAAGTTTTATTAAAAAAGGTAATAAGTAGCACTCAGAAGCACATTCTAAATCACTAATACATACAGAGGATATAACTTTTGTAACTAAACTATCTTCACTGTCACGCATACCTAATGTGATCTTTCATTACAATACCTTAATACATCAGCTTTTGGAAGGAAAATACAGTGCACACCAAACACAACTAAGAAACTACTTCTATTTACACATGTTAAACCAGATTCTTCGGCTGAATCATCTTGTAACCAGAACAGAATGATTTTGCAAACCTATGTTTAAAAAAATATCTTGTGTACACTTGTTTTCCTACCAAATCTTAAAGCAAATTATGCCCTTTGCTTCAAAGAAAATAAAACACGGTTACAAACATAACTGCAAAAAGTTACTCAATGACAACAGCAGATACAAAACATGGTTTATAAGAAAAACTTCACAGCTCTACTACTTACTGCACATAATCGGGGGGGGGGGGGATTTATATTAGCTAACTATAGGCAAAAGTCATTCATCTTGCTGTATTTTTGAGGGACTAACTAGAAACAATCTCTGTGCCCTTACCTGTTCCTAAAAAGTATTACGAGATTAAACTAGCTAATAGTGGCAGAAGTAAACTACAGCAGATTCATAAATGGGCTAGTTATGCTCAACCAAAAGAAATTAATACATATGATAACTCAATATATCAACGGCAAAGACTCAATAGTCTAACACTCAACTGTCCAACTGATAGCAAATAGCATATGCAGCATGTGTGATGGGGTAAGATTACAGGTTTGTCCTGTACATCAATTATTAAGCAGAGAATGCTGAGTGTATTTCAAAGCATTATTATGTATAGGTAGGCCTTTGCATGACTAGTCATAATGACAAAAATATGCAAACTGAAAAATTACTGCACACACTGCATGTAAATAAAATGGAACCTTGGAGTTGTAAAAGACCAATACAGTAAAATGAATGTTGCAACAATTGACATTGACAGTTTTAGTTACCTGCTAAATATGGTGTATTTTATTGTTTAATAGCAAACTTAAAATGAAATAAAAAAATAAACTTAAAAGTGACATATATGCATTCCTTCATAGAACCTTACAACACCCAATCAGTGCAGCCTCACACAATTATTTGTTCAATTACAAGCAAATCAATCAATAGACACTTTGGATCTTAATACATTTAAGCGCACTACTAAATAAATGATAAAAGAAAATTATCCTTAACATAGCAAGGAAAAAACTCTGCAATTTTGAATGTGAGTAATGTTAAATAATGGTATGCTTAACATAAAGATTACCAAATAAGATTTTAAATCATTGTATTGAAATCATTGATTTAAACCACTTAAAAATAACAAAGATATTCAATCCCACAATAATGCTATAACAATTGAAGAAGAATTCAATCTAATAATTTCTTTAAACGTCCTGCCTTACATGCCCAAAAGTCTATATATATTTAAGAAATTCTTTATTGAGTAACCTTAACGCAAATGGCATAATACGCATTGCCTCCTTTTACAATTCAGGGAATATAATCTGAATCTCACCTAAAACAATAATACCACAGCACTACGTAAGTTTAAGGCACAGTCTATCCACTTAAATTCAATGTTACAAAATTAGCAAACAAAAAAAAACAAAAAACAAAGAAATCATACAGCCTAAGCGAAAAAATGACTAACCGCATGCACATTAAGTGCACTTTACCTAATGATATTTTCTTTCCTACACCTACCTTCTAGGTGATGAAATTAAGTTTTGTTCTTATAAACACATATTTAAATAATTTTATTACATGAATGATTTGATAATGTACATAAATAATTCCTACTAATCTAAATATTACGTGCTAAATAAATATTACGTGACCTGGGATCTACTCTATTAATTTTCAACTGTATGAAGAGACAAATTCACCAGAAACTAAATCTATGCAAATGATCAATTAATTACTACTCCATTTTACTGATATACCCTTAACCATTAGTCCACTTCTATAACTGTTATAATACAGAGAATGAAAGTATGCCAAAATCACAAAACTGGGAAAATGCCACAAATAAACCACTATGGACTTAAACAGTACATTTATACGAAATACAAATCATTGTAATATTACAAATAAGGTTAGCAGATTGGCCCTCAGCAAATTAGGGTTCGTTTGTTTTGTAAAACAGCATCATCCAGCATTTGTGGGTATACCCATTTGTGTTCATAAACTATGACTTCATAACAATATGGGCTGTATGGTCCTGATTTTTAAACAAATAATTATCCTACTGTATCCACCCAGTAGATTTTACGATTCCGCATATTGATACTGCAAACGCACTACATGTTCACAACCAAATGTTTCAACTTATTTACACTTCCTAATGTTTACTAGCAGGCAAACGTCAGGATTGGTCTGGACCAATGTAAAGTTTACACAGACCTCTTCACTTCCCTTAATACTGAGTGGTTTTAAATGCCTTGTTTGCTGATTTATAGCGGTTTAGTTTAATTATGCCAAAATTGGAGCTACTTCAAGGGAATTAATCTACTTTGTTCCAAAAAATGTACCTCTAAAAATCGTATAAAATGTTCCTGGCAAAGTTAAAACAAGCTTGTAAACGATAAAACAGATGAAAACACAATAATACTTTCAACTTAAACGTAGTATACACCACAACAAACACACGACTCGGCTTCTTAGAGGACGTATGTTTCTTTTTCCCAAATGGCATGACAAATTAATAATGGCTTAAGTTTATTCAGCATCCCTGGTCCAACATCACTCTTAGTTAAATGCATACATCATATAAACCAACCTTTGATTGACAGTAGAGCACTGATACTCTTCAAACTTCAATGTAAACATAAGCATTCTCACAGAAAGATGGAAAGGCAGCTTCCGATTTCAAACAGATATATGAAAAGAACCATTTTTATAACTTTCTATGCAGGTGAAAATATAACGAAGTGCACTGTTTCCACCACATAGAGGTTATTTTATTCCCATTACTTAACTAACGTAAAATCCAATCATGGCGGCTACCAATTGCTACAAAACAATGGTCTACATCCACGGACTCCAGTTCATAGCCTCAACCCCAAAGTCTTCTTCCGCTCTATCCGTTTTCGTTTCTGTTATAATAATTCATATTTACAGTAGTAAATATGAACATTTTACGGCATAATTATATATTTCAATAATAACTAAAATTACTAAATAAAATTATTATCTAAGCGAATAAAAATAATATGTGTTTTTGAATTCCTGTAACCAACATGTCAACCGTTGACATTAGTTGACAAGTGACAAAAAATAACTCTGTCATTTTAAATGCTATGATTTATATTCTTTTGAGAGCAAAGCTATACATTAAAATAACAGCTATGATCACTGGGAGATACATTAATGCTCTATGTAATAGTTTGGGTAGGAAATTACTCAAGTAGTATTTGATTTTGAAATTTCTCTCAAAAGCAACAAATACATGTGATTAGTGTCAAAATCGTGTCGTCAAATCTCAATTCTTTTGTTAAGCATAAGACGATGTTTTTCTTGGAGTTTGTGTTACACAGATCTTGAGAATATTTTTAGTTTCGACAGAATCAGTGAATTGATCAGTATGTTGAAGGATTTCAGAATTTATCTAGAAACATAATTAATTTATCTTAAACCCTGCCCCCTTAGTTTCCATTACTATTATAGCAATTTAGAAATGTTAAACTTAATTTTCCATAGTTGGAGAACTGTCATTTATAGCGCATTTCTTTTATTTACATTAACTATACCTATACCTATGTCGCTACCTGACATTTAAGAGCTAAAATATGCAATTTAATCGGTGAATAAGGGAGGAGAACTTTCCTTGTTTGTTAAACCCATGATTTTCACAAACAGGTTCCCCTTGCAATAAAAAGAGCATGAAAACAAAATTTTATAAAAGTTCATCACTGGGTGGAATTAAAATTGAACGCAACCTAAGAGAGAGAGATAATAAATAAAAAAGAAGTGGGGGAGGGTGCATAAAACGAAAAATATATTGTTCACATGACTTTCTCTATCCACTATCGTTTATACCTGTACACACTATTCTTACAAAAGCTTATTCTTTTATTTACTTCATGTTAATTGAGGTAAACGTTTACACAAATAGTGTACATTTCCATTAGTGCAAAGGGAAAAGCTATCATCAAATGTTTAAAAACGGATCTATGTACTGGCCTTGAAATTCCCACGTCATTTCCGTGACATAGCGAGAACTCAAGGTTGGCAGTACTTCAAAAGTCAAAGGTTTGGAAATTCGAATCATTCAATTTTCAATAAAAATGTTGAAAAAAATGGCATAAGCAGGATTGATTATACATTTGGAAAGGGAAAACGGGATAGAATAGGTTTATTCTTCTTTATCTGTTTAACCTCCTCTTATGTAGGACTTACACCCCTCCCCAGGACTTACAGGCGGGTGCCTGGGGCCAGAGGCCCGTCATGGATCAGACAGAATATCCAGGATAGGTGATCAGCCTGATGCCTGGTATGGGAGGAAGGAAGTAGATGAAACGAAATGATGGTGAAATGGATGAGAGGTGATGATGGAATGAATGGCGGGGGAAACCGGAGAACCCGGAGAAAACCCGCCCAGACGTCCACCACAAATCCCACATGCGGATCCCGGGGATTGAACGCGGGCCGCCTCGGTGAGAGGCGAGCGGTCTAACCACTCGGTCACGGCGCCGGAATAGGTTTATTTATATTAATAAAATGGAGTATTTCAAAAGGAAGAAGAAAGGATCAAAGTTCACAAAATAAAAACTAAGAAATTTCATACGTATTAATTTAATTTTAGTAAGCGCTAATAACAAAAGTAAATATAAAGAGTCAATATAATTATCGATGGTTAAAATTGAGCTTTTCAAAGTGAAAATATTTTTAATGAAGTAATACGCCCATTTAAGAAATATGAAATGAAAGATATCGCTAACAATGAAAAGATAGAATGGTTGTATAAGAAGAATAAAACCTAGATTTTTAAAAAGATGACGAAATGGTAAAATAAATGAAAAAAGAAAGATAGTGTAATACAACTTGTGAATACTGGATAATTTAATGTGTTGAATAATAAAATATTGAGTTGGAACGAAAAAGAGATCCCGTTTATCTCAAGTTGACATTAAATAAGTGAAAGAAATAAACCTGGTTGATAATCATAGGTTAAATGGAATAAAGTATTCCAAAGGTGTCTATAAATACATTTTTTAAAAAATTCGAACCAACTATAAAGGAATATCTCGGTCGTTGATATCACAAAAAAAGAGTTATTTAAATAAGTTGTGTGTTTTAAGGAGATCAATCTTCTTCTTTTTTTTTTTTTTTTTAAGTTTCTGCCTATCCCATATAGTTTACCAGTTATTTACCAAATTCTACAAGATTTCTTCCGAATGAAACCACATATGCTCTTCCTAGAAAATTCAAGATATACAGTTAATCAAAGTCGTTAGAGCCATTTTGGAGAAAATCAAATTTCGAAAAATGTTCTATGTAAAGGGTAGTGGCTTGGGGTGTTTTCCTCCCTTTTTTATTTTCTCTACCACGTACATAGTAGGTAGAGAAAGAATTGCATTCCACCCAAAAATTCGATGCCGATATTTCACCGGAAATACATGTTTGGAGGCCCCTGAATAAAAAAGGAAGGAGCATTTTTAGAATGTGTGTGTGTGTCTGTGAACAACATAAGTCAAAAACAAAAAATCGGTTGAACACCAAACTTGGTATTTAGATTCAGTACCTTTCAAAGATTTTTAAGAAAATCCCACCACTCCAAACCTATCCTTTACATGGAAGATTTTTTCGAAAATTTTTATTTTCTAAAACATGGCTCTAACGATTTTAATTAAAATGCCACATATTAAAGATATTTACACGACAAATAAAATGTATATGATTTTTCTGGTAATAGCCTATGAAGTCCTCTTTATTCGGAAGGAATTTTGCATAATCTTGTACGTATAACTGTTAAACGTCAAGCGATAGACGAAAACGCACTACATAAAAATTGAAGAGCCATTTAAAACACATAATTTATGCCAAATAACTTTTTTGTGGCATAAGACATTTCTGAAATATCCGTTATTAATGGTTTGAATTGTTCATTACTTGGCCATTCTTAAGTCTTGTCAACATTCGGTTGTTTCTCGCGATTGCGTGGAAGCAGTGTGAAATTTTAAGGCAACATCTAGTGTGAAATTCTTAAACTTTTGACTATCGCTACTCCCTTTGTATTTATAACGAAATGTGCAATGTAGCTATTTCGACAAGGGTTTATTTGGATATAAATGAAGTAGAAAAATAAATTTTAGTAAGATTAGCTTGTATACCCACTAATAAACGATAGAAGGTAAAGAAATTCATGTGTGTGTGTCACATCAGATTTTTCTTTTAACTTTACGTCACATGTTTGGAAGTTACTGAACTTAAATACCAAGTTTGACATTTATCATACATTTCATTTTTCAGTTATGCTGTTCACAGACAGATACAGCCATGTGCGCTCACAGTCACATACCAGGGCCTGATCTACAAACTTTTGTGTGTGTGGGATTCATGGGGCCTCAAAGCGCGATTTTGGTGAAATCTCGGTATCGAAATTGTCAATTAATGAGTCACGCGGTATACGTACAAAATGTAGAATGAACTACAAGAAATCGCAGCGTTTTAAATTTCTCAAAAGTGGAAAAAGTTCCTGTTTCATATTAACAGGATTAATTATTAGTCTGACAGAGGGAAATAAAGTGGAGCAATATATAGTGATATGGGCATGCATATGGAGGTGCTGCATTACTGACAACTCAAATGATAGGTATAAATCAAGAAACTCAAGCATAAAAGTGCAAAAATCTGGTGTGATACTTTCACATGACTTTCTCTACCCTCTTAGTGAGTATACAAACTATTCTTGCTAAAGCTTATTTTTATATCTACTACGTTTTAATCCAAATAAACCGTGGTAAATAGCTATATTACACATTTTGTTATAGTTACAAAGAGAACAGCTCAAATGTTTAAGAACTAGACGCTATATCTAACCTTAAAATTCCATACTAATTCCATGCAATCGCGAGAAACAACTGAATGTTGAAAGGACTTGAAAAGAATGACCAAGAAACGAACAATTCGGACCATTAATTACGGATATCTCAGAAACGGCTTATGCCACAAAAAAATTATTTGAAACAAATAAAGAGATCTACATTTTTTGTGTAATACGTTTTCGTCTATCGCTTAACGCTTACCAGTTATGCAAGATAATACAAAATGCCTTCCGAGTTCCGAATAAAGAGGACTTCAAAGGTTATTTCTAGAAAATTCAAGATATGTATTTTATTTTGAATGTAAATATCTTTAATATATGGTATTTTAATCAAAAAGCGTTTGAGTCAATTTTTAAAAAATCAGAATGTTCGAAAAATGTTCCAAGTAAAGGGTAGTTGAGGGTGGGGAATTTTCTTGAAAATCTTCGTGTCGTATCCTTGGGAGATACTGAACTTAAATACCAAGTTTGGTACTTATCCAACTTTTTGTTTTTGAGTTATGCGGTTCAAAGGCACACATTGTTTTTATTCAAGGATCTCAAAACATGTATTTCCGGTGAATTCTCGATATCGAATTTTTGAGTGGAATGCAATGCCTGCTCTACTTACTAGGTATGTGATAGAGAAAGTAAAAATGAACATAATAAATCCAAAATCATTGTCATCCAAACGGATGGGATGAATGTCGAAACAGTGGGTAGTTACAATCTTCACCAAAAACTGCAAGGTGTTCGTCATTGAAAAACGAATATTACAAAACGTAAAATGTTAGTGACACTTCTATTCACAGTTGTCACTTATGGAACAGGGAGAGATCGGTAAGGAAATCAGAAAAGAAAAAATAGTGAGGTGCGCAAATAGCGCATAATACTATAAAGGTAAAGGTACGTACTGTGGGTACGTATCACGGAGGGAACTCCGGAACCGGGGCAGAGCACCGCACGCAGGCCGGTCGGCCCATTGTGTTTCCAACGTGTCCCCTGGGAGAGAAGGATGAGGAGATAGACACAAAGAGCGATCAGATCCGGATGCCGACGGGCGCAAGCATGGATGGGGTCCCTAACGCATAAGAAAACATACAGCTTCGTTTTTTTAAGAAAATTAAGCCTAAGACCATTATAAACTGTAATCCTTTAGGCGAATTTATGAAGCTTTGAGCATGTGATAGGGATTCAAAATTCACGTGAATGCGATATTCTCAAGATGGTTAAAGGAACTAGGAAACAGAGAAAATGGTGAGCATGATGAGTGGGGAAAAAATCGCAGGAATGTTACTTTCGAAGTGGTAAAAATAGGAAAGTGGCAAAAGATAAGAAAGACAGATTTTTTAAAAAAGGCAATGAAAGACAATAGCAAAATCCTTTTGAAAGCTTTGTAAATCTAGCTGAATAATCATCAAGAGGCTTTACTGCCATTAGGCCCATCACTATTCTAGCAATGTTCTGTTTTTACCCCTTCAATGCCGGGCCGTCAAATGTTCTCAGCGTTCTACTGAAATTTGCACATAATTATGGCCATTATCATAACACCTAATTTAGGGAAATTTGAAAAGACTCGACAAAAACATACTATTGTTGGAGGGAATGCATTGAATAATGCTCAAGAAGAGAATGTGATGATTGTACATAGTAGTGCTAAAACAGGAATTGTAGCATTTTGGGTACTTCCATTTGTTAAACATTTTTACAGCCATTTCAAGAAACTGTCTAGAAGGCCAAGGTACCCTTGGTTTCTACCAGTGCTATTAGGCCACATTCCCGTTTCAGGTTCTGAGTTTAATCAACTCCCTTGACGCCGCTGTTAAAATTTCAGCATAAATATCCTCTCTTGTCATTTGAAAGAAGCTGGATGTTAAATGCTTATTTCAACCGGAAACTGATAATTAGATACACAAATAAATGCGAGATAACATAATGCCATAAGATAACCAAGCATTCACGAAATGCAATGTTATTTGCATGACAAGAGTTCAAATATATTTACTTACGTGCTTATAAAACCGGATTCACAAGTGAATAATTTTCAGAAACGCATACTTTTTTAAAAGGACGTCTACATGTGTCTGAAATTCACTATTACTCTTGTCTGAAACACTGAACCGGATTTGCGAATGAAGCATTCAAACATGCGCGGGGTTATTATCTTTTGTTCTTTATTTTTATGGCATTCAATAATGTAACCTGTGAATGTAGCAGAGTAATTAAACAGTATGGTGGTATGAGCATAGACCATAGTTAATCTGTGGCATAGACTAATATCCGTAAGGAATAAATGATTTTAAGGTTCTGTCGAGCAAGAGGGATTATATCCAGGATTAAGTTTTATCATGGTTTAAACACGACCACAGAAACACAACACTTATCGGGTTACTGTGGATGAATCTGCAAAGTATCTTGCGGTGTACTAGATACAGTGGCATATGCATATCCCTGTGGCATATCCCAAATTGTCTTATTTGCATAGCCGTTCGAGTTGTTGGCTTTGACAGCGAACGCGCTTGCTGAACAGGAACTTGAGCACATTAAAAAACTGAGTGTAAGGAAATTAACGTGGCCAGAAGTCATTTACATTACTCAGAAACAACTCATTATTTAGATTAAAGCACCTATCTGCTGTTTAGTAGTTTCTTAACTTTTTTTCTGAAGTGACGCCGGGTAATCTTTAAAAGTTGTTAGGTTATTTCCAATATGGGAGCCCTGATGTATATTTGTGTCAAAAGCAGTGCTTCGTTTCTCATTTCGTGGCCAATAAACCTACCTCGCCCTTTAGAGTATGATTGCATCCTGATCCTCTTTAATTACAAGACATGTAATTTTTAAAATAATTATCAACATTCGAAGTTTATTTAGTTTGAATATTTGTATTGGATGCTTTCATTTTGTTGACAGATTTTGTTTGAAACCCAGGACCTGTTATCTTTTTTAATTTATATAGAAATAACATGAAATCGCAAAGCACTGTTTAAAAAGCTCAATATATTGGTATCTACTAACCCATTTTTGAGAAAGGCAGTTTTGGCAGTGACAATTTTAAACAACGAAAAAATAAACAGGTAGTATCATATATGTATGCATTGTACATTGTAATATCACAAACTTAAACAATGGAATGTTCATAAAACAGTGTGGTACTTTGTAAGTAAGTACTGACTGAGAATTTTGTACAATCTATCAGCACAATACAATTTACAATAAAGTTTAACCAACTAAATTAAAATTACTGTATCAATGCTTAGATTCTGCTTTTTGGAATCTACAATATACAGGATGGATCATTTAAGTTGAGACTGTACAATATCTTCAAAACTAAGCATTGTAGAAAGAAATGTCTTGAATAAAAATTGCTTGATATTATGGGAGAAAGTAAATGCTATTAGTCATGTTTTATTTGGAGGATGCTGTGACGGTCATTTTAGTGTGAATTTAAATCGAACCTAATTGTAGGTTCCCATTTAAAAAATTAATGTCCTTCAAACAAAACACGACTAATGCATTTGCTTTCCCCATAATATCAAACAACTTTTATTAAAGACGTTTCTTTCTACAATGCTTAAATTTGGAGCTGTGCAGCCTCAACTTAAATGGTCCACCCTGTAGATTCAGTATATTATTGATTGAACCTATATTTAATATATATTAAATATTTGGTTGCTAGTGTGATTTTTATGGTCTGGATATGCTCCCTTAAGAAATAAGTGGTGAACACAAGTAATTTTATGTATATTTACTGCAAAGTTGCACTAACATATATTTACTTATACCAGACCCAAACTGGAGATATTAGAATTATGTCAATGCATAAATACACACACACACACACACACATGGAGCAAGTAGGCAGGCAGTTTAGCCTAGCAGAGGGAAGGTCTTTCATTTTCACACCATCCCTTAAGCTAGCTACTTTTGAATCAACTTAATTCTCACCTGTGGTAGTCCATGTCTTGAAGTTATATATTGAGTTGATCTTTCAGTTGAGTGGGCAGAACTAATTGAGCTTGGTGCTAATAAAGCCAAAACTATCAATTTCCTTTAGAAGTGGCAGAAAATGAACAGTCCTTTATCACAAGACCAAATTTTTATCTACAGCGTAACACATTAAGTACCAAGGAGTATGCCCCAAATGCAAAGGGTACCTCTAAAGACACACATATGCTCATACATGTACATATAGTATCTGTAGTCCTTTAAAGGAGTCCTCTGCAGAATCCACCACAAGCAATCTGGAAGGTGCTGAATACCCTTAACTTCACCTTGTGATCTCGCATCTCATTTTGCCCAAGTCTCTGCGTGTCAAAAGTGTATCCCACAGAATGGCTCTTCAACTTCAGTGGTCTGAGGATGCTATATGTATGTGATTTACATATTTTAGTTAAGAGGAATACACATTGGTAATAAACAATTGATGCATATTTTGTGCTATTCTCTATTCTGATATAGATCTTTATGTTGTTAAAAGTCATATTATTATGATTAAACATTAAGCATGTATAACGACCTTCCAGTTGCATATTTTAAAATTTCATGTCTGATTCACATTATTTGGAAAAAAAAATTCTGATTTGTTACATTCATATACCATTTTCTACCCTCTATTGCTCATTAGTGGGTTTAAAAATTTTTCTTATAAAAGTTTATTTTCCATCCACTTCATTTTAATGAGAGAAACCTTTCTGGAAATAGCTGTATTATACATTTTATTATAGATACAAAGGGAATAGCGATAGACAAACGTTTTATAGCTGAACACTGTACTGAATTGCAGGCTATGAGCGGTAAAAAGTAGAAGTAGAAGTTTGTGGCAAGGGGTGTGGTACGGGTGAGAGAGGAACAGCTCCCTTGCTTGCCCACACCATTCATCTTGCTTACAGCTTCTACTGCTGCTTTGTACTGCTCATAGCCTGCAATTCGGTATATACACTGGCCATAAAATTCCATACTCTTTTAATATATAGATCCCTGACTGGAGATAAAGATATATTTTTTAAAAACCTGGAAGAATTAATAGATTTATTGCAAAAAAATAAATAAGGTAATAATAATGGGTGACATAAACATTGATATGCAAAAAAATATTAAAAATATGCGAACAATAATGGAAATTTAAGATAGACAAAATTTAGTGGTGGGAATTAACGAACCCACCAGAGCAACAAAAACTTCATAATCCTGCATTGATAATGTCTTGATCAATCTGCCAAAAACAGAATGGGAAATTAAAGTAATAAAATCAGGAATAGGAGATCATTATGGGCATATATTAAGAATTATCAAACAGAAAGAAAAAAATACAAAATATTGCAATTATAAAAGATAAGTTGATAAAGAAAATCTAACACAATTAAAAAATAATCTTAAACAGGTAAACTGGAATGGAATATATGAAAGCAAAATCATTAATGAAAAGTATGATATTTTTAACAAAATAATAAAGGGTGGGTTAGACACAGAAATTTAAAAAAAAAAAAAAAAAAATTGGAATCGTGGATGACCACTGGTATTAAAACATCTATCAAAAGGTTAAATTCTTAAACTCAATAAAAACACCAAATATGAAAGATAACTCTTTAAAGTACATGAAGGATTATAATCTGATAGCAAAGAGATTTATAGAAACAACAAAAAACAGCTAAAATAAAGAATTAGTTAAAAATTTTGTAAATAAAACAAAAACGATATGGAACATAGTAATAAAATCCCAAAAAATGACAAATGTGAACAAATTGGAAATATAAAAATAGTGCAAAGCAATAAAGAAATAGAAAACCCAATTGTGATATGTAATATATTTAATAACTATTATTCAAATATAGTCAGTGCTTAAAGTTAGACAAAACATGTCTTCACAAATTAAACAGTTAACCATACAAGGAAATCAGTTAAAGTCAGTGGTAATTTCTGAGGTAACTAAAGAAATAGATAAATTAAAGTAAAAAAAAATTAGTGGTCTGGACGAAATATCAAATGAAATAGTGAAATTTATAGAGGAAGAAATGGTGGAGGTATTAACTCATATTATAAACACTTCACTGTCTGAAGGAATTTTCCCAGAAATTTTAAAAAAAAAAGTGATAGTAAAACCAATATACAAACAAAAAGGTGATAAGTTCGAGAAAAAAAATTATAGACCTATCACACTATGTAGTTAGTTACTCCAAGATATTAGAAGGTCTATATATGAAACAACTGCAAGAATATTTTAAAAAAATAAAAATTATGGCAGAAGAACAGCATGGATTTCAATGACATAAATCCACAATACAAGCCATACATAAGAAAAATAGCATAATTATAAATGCATTAAATAACAGCGAAACAATAATTGCAGTATTTATTGATCTTAGTAAAGCTTTCGATTGTGTGAACTTGGATATTCTTATAGAAAAACTAAATAAATATGGGTTATGCGGAATTGCACAAAACTGGATCAAATCATATTTAAAAAATCTGATGTGTTACACTCGCATGACTTTCTCTACTCTTGTACAAACTATTTTTAGAAAGGCTTATATCTCATCTACTTCATGTTAATTGAGATATCGAGATGTTAATCGTATTGCTAATTTCTTGTAGATGCAAGGGGAATTGGTAGGCTTTAAGCGATAGTCAAATCTTTTAAGTGCTGGTTGCTAATGTGGAGTATTCCATTCTCTTTGCATGTCCAGGACAAAAAAAAAAAAAAAAAGAAAAAAGAATAATGAATTCCCATTTGAGAAAAAGTATTAGTATTGGAAAATTTAAGGGAATAACAAGCAATATCTCGAAAATGGTTCACTCAACAAAAAAAATGTATATGACATACATTGTGTGTCTTAACGCGATCTACATTTTTGGTGTAGTAAAATTTTGTGTATCTCTCATGGTTTACCAGTTATGCAAAAGTCGTCCACAATGAAGAATACTTTGAGACATTGCCAGAAACTTTGAGATATACATTTCATTTGTCATGAAAATATCTTAAACATGTGATATTTTAATCAAAATCGTTTGAGCCATTTTTGAGAAAATTACAATTTTCGAAAAATGTTCCATGTAAAGGGTAATCTGGGGTGGGGGGATTTTCTTGAAAACCTTCGTGTCGCATCTCTGGAAGATACTGAACCTAGATACCAAGTTTGGTGTTTATCCGACTGTTCGTTTCTGAGTTATGCTGTTCACAGACAGACACACAGGCACACAGACACTCACATGGACATGTTTCCAAAAAATGCTTTTTTTTGATTCATGGGGTGTCAAAACATATACTTCCGGTGAAATCTCGGTATCAAAATTTTGGGTGGAATACAATACTTCCCCTACTTACTATACGCAGTAGAGAAAGTAAAAATCTGATGCATTACAGGCACATGGCTTTCTCTACCCTCTATCTTTATTAGTGGGTATATAAATTACTCTTATTCAAGTTTATTTTTCTATCTACTATATTTTAATCCAAATAAACCGTTTCAGAAATAGCTACATTACACATTTCGTTATAGATACAAGGGAACAGCGATAGTCAAATGTTTAACAACTAGACGCTATACGCTGGCCTTAAAACTCCATACTGTTTGCATGCAATCGCAACAAATAACTGAATGTTGAAAGGACTTTAAAAAATCTGTGTTACACTCACATGACTTTCTCTACTCTTGTACAAACTATTTTTACTAACGCTTATTCTCCATATGCGTCAAGTTAATCGAGATGTTAATCTTATTGCTAATTTTCTTGTAATGCAAGGGGAATTGGTAGGCTTTAAGCAATAGTCAAATATTCTAAGAGCTGGTTGCTATGTGGAATATTCCATTCTCTTTGCATTACCAGGACCAAAAAAATTAATAGCAAATTCCCATTTGAGAAAAAGTGTAAGTATTGGAAAATTTAAGGGAATAACAAGTAATATCTCGAAAATGGTTCACTCAACAACAAAAATGTATATGACATAAATTGTGTATTTTAAGGCGATCTACATTTTTTGTGTAGTAAAATTTTGTCTCTCTCTTATGGTTTACCAGTTATGCAAAAGTTGTTCACAATGAATACTTTTGGAGACATTCCCAGAAAATTCAAGATATACATTTCATTTGTCATGAAAATATCTTAAACATATGATATTTTAATCAAAATCGTTAGAGCCATTTTTGAGAAAATTAAAATTTTCAAATAATGTTCTATGTAAAGAGTAATCTGGGGGGGGGGATTTTCTTGAAAACCTTCGTGACGCATCTCTGGAAGATACTAAACCTAAATACCAAGTTTGGTGTTTATCCAACTGTTCGTTTCTGAGTTATGCTGTTCATAGGCAGACACACACACAGACACACACATGGACATGTTTCCAAAAATGCTTTTTTTGGATTCAGGGGGTCTCAAAACATATATTTCCGGTGAAATCACAGTATTGAATTTTTGGGTGAAATACAATACTTCCCCTACTTACTATACGTAGTAGCGAAAGTAAAAATTACCAAGAAATGAACAATTCGAACCTTTAATAACAGATATCTCAGAAATGGCTTATGCTACAAAAAAACTCAGTTTAAACAAATTGTGTGTTTTAAAGTGTTGTAAGTGTAAATTTTGTGTACTACATTTTTACCTATCGCTTACCGTTTACCAGTTATACAAGATTATACAAAACTGCTTCCGAATGAAGAGGATTTCATAGGCTATTTCTCGAAAATTCAAGATATATATTTTATTTTTCATATAAATATCTCTCATATATGGTATATAATAAAATTTTACAGCCATTCTTAGAAAGTCAAAAATTTAAAAAATGTTCCATGTAAAGGATAGTTTGGGGTGGGGGATTTTGCTGAAAATCTTCGTGTCGCATCTTTGGAAGATGCTGAACCTAAGATACCTTTGGTATTTATCCGACTTTTCGTTTAAGAATTATGCTGTTCACAGACTCACACACACGGAAATGTTTCCAAAAATGCTTTCTTTGATTTTGGGGACCTCAAAACATGTATTTCTGATGAAATATCTATCAAATTTTTTGGTGTAATGCAATAAATCCCCTACTTACTATACGTAGTAGAGAAAGTAAAAATTGACTTTTCTAAGAATATTTTATAGAAGAGGGGGTTAAGAAAGTCATGTGAATGTAACACATCAGATGCAGTTTTGTACAAAATTTAGAATCTTTTATATTCCATAAAATAGCAATAAATAAATGCAGGTCGAAAATCGAGACTCCTGGACAGAGACATTCTGGTGATATATTCTCAAAGGCAGCAAAATTGATTTCATTATTGGGAGCATAAAGCCTGTAAGGATTAGCTTTTGGCCAAATTTAATAGTTGCCTTATATCTTGAGATAGTGGTTCATCTGAATATTGAAATCTCCTTTACGTGCTACTTCATTATAGTGGGTGACTTGCTTCCCAAGATCATAAGATTTAGAGCACATAACACCAATGCCAACAAAGTGCTGGCACTATCCTATTATTCACCTTCGTCCTCGTACAACTTAGCTGTCTAAAGGAGCTCTTGATTTAAGATGGTGAAACAGCAGGCTTTTCTCATAAGGACTATAATTTTGTTCCACTCTCATCTTAAATTGGCTCTGTTTTATTGAAGCAATTCTTCGAGTCTCAAGGTCTTGAGAGACTTAAATTCATTGTTTTGTATGACTTCCATTATTCTTATTCCTCTTGCAATATACAACAGAAAGTTTACACTAATTTTTATAAAGGTGATTCATTGCTCAGACTTGTTTTGCAGGTTGATAAGTGTTAAAATTATTACATTATAAACAATTATGCTTACATCATCTCCCATGGTTATATTTGGTGCACAAATAATAGCCATTACACTAGTTTGCATTTTCAAACTTTTTGTCAGATGATTTCTTAAAAGTAGGTGTTCTTGAATCACGTTTTTATGCTGATTCCAGAAATAACTTCTGTTTTTTTTTCTATCATGTCAGGTTTTTACACAAAATAAGAAGTAATGTTTTGACAACTTTACTAATGAGCGTAGAAAAGTATTCAAATACCATTTCATACAAGGTAAGTTTTTATCAAGAAACATTTTAAGAATACTCTCAAGAACTCCCCTAATTTATTTCATGACTATATTTTAACAAAAGAAGAAGCCAAAGTGTTTCATTTAATTTTTTTTCAAACTTTCTCTTCTTTGACTTCCTTGCAGATCCTTGAAAATGACTGTCCCTCCTCAACAGTAGTCAGCCATCATAGTTTCATTCCATCTCCCCTGGTACCTCCTCTCCATTTCCTTAATATCTTGGTGAAAATGTTCACCCTGCTCTTCACTATAATTTCCCAGATTTTCTGGAAAGTAGTCGATATGTGAATGCAAAAAATGCACCTTTACACTCATGTTACAACCCATCTTCTTGAAATGTTCCAACATTGTTTCGGCAATGGCCTTGTAATTAGGATCTTTGTTATTGCCTAAGAAGTTTTCAGTAACTGATCAGAAGGCGGTCCATGCTTCTATTTCTCTCTCATTCATTGTCTTCTCAAAATCTTCATCCTTCATCAATTTCTTTATTTGAGGACCAACCAAACTTCCAGCCTTTAATTTGTCTTGTGTAATGAAGGGAAATTTCTTGGAAACGTACCTGAAGCAGGGTCCATCCTGTGATAGAGCCCTTACAAATTGCTTCATCAAGCCCAATTTTATGTGTAGTGGCGGAAGCAATATCTTTATATCTCTATAATTTTGAAGTGAAATTGTGAAAAAACTGTACGTGAAACTTAAAGCAGTTCTGAAATCAACATAAAAAAGTGAGTAGTTTTGAGTCATCCGATGCCATGCAGACTAGTGTTATCAGTCTTTTCAGAAATTCATTAGGAACCTACACTATCACCACAAACAGCTATATAAACAGCACTGACTTCGCAAGTGTATATGAATTAACAAATCTATCATATACAAATTAATTTTAAATCAGAAACATCCCGAACATTACAAAAAAAATCTGATGTGTTACACTCACATGACTTTCTCTACTCTTGTACAAACTATTTTTACAAAAGCTTATTCTCTGTGTGCTTCATGTTAATCGAGATATCGAGATGTTAAGCTTATTGCTAATTTTCTTGTAAATGCAAGGGGAATTGGTAGGTTTTAAGCGATGGTCAAATATTTTAAGAGCTGGTTGCTATGTGGAGTATTCCATTCTATTTGCATTACTGGAACAAAAAAATGAATAACGAATTTGAGAAAAAAGGTAAGTATTGGAAAATTTAAGGGAATAACAAGCAATATTTCGAAAATGGTTCACTCAACAAAAAAAATGTATATGACATAAATTGTGTATTTTAATGCGCTCTACATTTTTTGTGAAGTAAAATTTTGTTTACCTCTTATGGTTTACCAGTTATGCAAAAGTTGTTCACAATGAAGAATACTTTTGGAGACATTCCCAGAAAATTTGAGATATATATTTCATTTGTCATGAAAATATCTTAAACATATGATATTTTAATCAAAATCGTTAGAGCCGTTTTTGAGAAAATTAAAATTTTCTAAAAATGTTCCATGTAAAGGGTAACCTGGGGTGGGAGGTTTTTCTTGAAAACCTTCGTGTCGCATCTCTGGAAGATACTGAACCTAAATACCAAGTTTGGTGTTTATCGGACTTCGTTTCTGAATTACACACACGCACATGCACATGCGCGCGCGCGGACTTGTTTCCAAAAATACTTTTTTTGGATTCAGGGGGTCTCAAAACATGTATTTCCGGTGAAATCTCGGTATCAAATTTTTGGGTGGAATACAATACTTACCCTACTTACTATACGTAGCGGAGAAAGTAAAAATCAAATACAAATGGTTGAAATAAGTTATAAAAATATAAGTGGAAAAATAGAAAAGTTAGTCAAAATCGGGAATTGTTAGACAAGGACTACCACAAGGATCAAAATTGGGATCATTTTTATTTTTACTTTATATAAATGATCTTTTTGAGTTAATACAGAGGAATGGTGGTACTGCAGTAGGATATGCTGCTGATATCACCATTTGAATTAAAGGATCTTCCGAAAACGATGTTGAGCACAAAGCAAACGAAATACTAAAAATAGTAAAACAATATTTCATGGCTTTCGACTTGAGCATAAATTTTAATAAAACATGATGGATGAGGTTTGAACTTAAAAAGTGGTCAAAGAACATGAAAATTGACATTGATGGTGAAAATATTCCTGAGACAAACAAATTTTCTTGGGGTGATAATTGATAAACATCTTACCTGGAAGCAACATATAGAACACATAACTAAAAAAATAAACAAAGGCCTATATGTAATGAGGCAGGCTAAAAGAGTTATGGATAGGGAAGTCTTAAAATATGTTATGCTCTTTTCTATTCTCATATAAAATATGGTATTTCATTATGGGGAAACACAAATGTAAAAAATGTTTTAAAAATTTTCTGATTACAGAAGAAGGCCATTAAAATCATTGCAAATGTCGATGAAACAACTAGCTGTGGATCTTTATTTAAGAATTTGAATATTCTAACTGTTCCATGCATATATATTTATGAAAGTATAAAATATATAATAGAAGGAAATATATATAAAAAAAATTGTAAATTTCATTCATATGATGTGAGAAACAAAGCAGATTATTTTAGGACCACACTTAAGGGCACTTAATAATAGAGATATTGAAAATATTGGGAAAGATATGTATAATAGTCTACCTAAAGAAATAAAACAATGCAATATGTGTATAAAAAGATACCTAACAGAGCAAGCTTTTTATAGTATCGATGAGTATAAAAATGTAAATAATATATGATATGTTCAACATCAAAGTAATGTAAATATTTATGTATATTTTTATCAGATGAGTATCCTTTGTATGCAAACTTAAAGGAAGAAATGAAATTACATCACGAGAAACAACCAAAAATTGTGACAGGACTTTAAAAGAAAGGCTAAGTATTGAACAATTCAAATCATTTATAATAAATATCTTGGAAATGACTGATTAAAAAAAAATTGTTAAATATGAGAATTCAATTTTTTGTTTAAAGATTTATACAATATGAACATTATTGTTTAATACTACTAAAACTAAGCATGCTAACAAAAATTAGTCTCATAATATTTTTATGCTCTTATTAACAAGGAGGTATACAAAGTTTTATTGATTTATACAGAAAACTATGTCATGTGGAACAATTTGAAAACAAAAATTTGCCGAGAAATGAAAACCTGAGAAAAGAGAATTTAAAAATTATAGTGCTAAAATAATGTTTCTTATTTAATATTGTTTAAAAAACATTTATTACATGTGTAGGTCCTTTGTGTTTTTTACTCCTCTGCAACTAATTTAGTATTTTAAGGTTACTTAGGCTTCTCTTCAAGGGTTTGTTCACTTTTATATAAGCAAAACTTATCATCTTTACTACAATTTTATAGGAAGCTAGGCTTATAAAAGACATTTAAATTGCTGTAATCACATGCTTTAAAAGGTTATATAGCTATAATAGCTACATAGAACTAAAGTAGATCTATCTGTAATATTTAATAACATTAAAATTCATATTTATGAATATTGTCAATTTTTGGCCTTTTTCACAGAGTGTATCCTTAACGTTTACCAGTTATACAGGATTATACAAAATTTTTTCCGGATGAAGAGGACTTCACAGGCTATTCCCAGATAATTCAAGATATACATTTTATTTTTCATGTAAATATCTTTAATATATGGTATTTTAATAAAAAATCTTTAGAGCTATTTTTTATAAAATTATGCAGTAATTTGTATCACAAATTACTTAAATGTAAATAATGATTGTAATATGAATATGCATTTTTATGTGACATTGATTTCAGATGTTTATTGATTGTAAATATTGTTGGAAAGTAAATTTATAAGGCTTTACTGAAACTGTCAATAATAGTGCAATAATGCAGCGGGGGGGGGTGAGCTGTTTATCATTATTGGAAACAAGGAAGTTACGTAATGTTGGCGCGTTTTCGGTAGAAACTTCTGGAATATTTTCTCCCTAAAAGCAATATGTATTCGTGGTTTTCATTGGATATTAAAATAGACGCTAATGTTGGCGCGTTTTATTAGCCAATTGCAGTTCAGTTATAATCTTTAGGCGTATCTGGATGCATGTGTATAAATAAACCAAGTCAGAGGTAGATCGCGGGCAGTTCATCAAAATTCTTTGTGCAATACACGTCGTCTTAAGTTCGTCAAAATATTTGTATGAGATACGTCGGCTATAGATTCACAAGTTACGAAAATCTAAAGTATTATAAAGTTAATTATACACAAAGTTGAAGTACGTGAATTAAAAGTGATCAGTAAGAAGTATTATAACAGTTTCAGTTTGGCGAGTATCCAGATCAATATGTAAAAGTGATAGTGAACGTGTTCGACAATAAAAATTATAAAACAAATTTCTTCATTAGTGTAATTTTTGGATAAAAGATTCCTTTCCGCTTCACAACCTGTATAGAGACACATGTTCGACCCAAGATAAGATAATAGCTAGCCGGAGGATATTTGAAATGAAATCAAACAAAAAGCTAACACTGATGCAAACTGCTAACACAAGATGGAGCTACGAACCTAACAAAGAATGACGTCACAAGATGGCAACGCATGAAATAAACACTCAGACACAAACATCACAAGCATCAACATTATAAGTAAATACCGCTACAAATTGGCTACCACAACGTGGGGCTACAATAATGTCAAGCATAAATAACATTAATACCGTCGCAAATTGGCTCCCATACGTGGGGCAGTTAAAATTATGTAACCAAACAAAACAGAAGCAAAACAACATAAGATCTACAAGTTCTAATAATTTACGTAAAAACACATTATGTAAGCAATAAATACCGCATCAAATTGGCACCCAGAACGTGGGGCACGATAACCAGGAAAGGAACACGATGACCAGGAAAGAAGCAAAGTAACCAGGAAAGTAGCAGAGTGACCAGGAAAGGAACCAGGACGTGGAACGAATGTAGCAGTGAAATGATCTACAAGACGCAGATTCCAAACTACAGGACAACAAAACGACGTGGACTCATCATAACACAATGCAGAAGCGACATATAACCTAGGAGAGAGGGGCAGAAAACTGGACATCAATGTAACAGCAACAGACAGCATCACAAAGGTTAGAGTATCGTAATTTTTTTTTAGAAAACAAAATTGTAACCTACAAATGTACTTAAGGAGTGGTAGGATAAAGAAAACAATGGCTACTAATAATACAGAAGAAATAATTATGGAGGGAGATAATGTAACAGTTAGCTGTAATTCAATATAGGTTACAGAAAATAGCCCAAACCTTTTAGGATTTGAGGATGAAAATGTTAGTGCAGAAAGTGAGAATAGAATAGCAGGAAATGTTTATTTTGATGCTAGTATGATGATGGAAATGCTGAAAGATATTGTTAAGAGTATGAGGGAAGATCTTAGTAAGAAAATAGATCAAAACAGGGAAGATATTGATAGGAGTTTAGAACAAAAACTAACTCAGAATAATGAGAAATTAGAAAAATTAACTCAGAGTAATGATAAATTAAGGGAAGATATGGAAAAGAATAATAAAGAATTGAGGGAAGATATTAGTAAGAGTATTACAGATCAATTTAGGGAAGATATGCAAAAGAGTTATAGGGAATTAAGGGAAGATATTGGTAGGAGCTTAGAACAACCACTAACTCAGAGGAATGAGATATTAGAGCAAAAAGTAGATCAAAGCAGGGAAGAAACTGAAAAGAAAGTTATGAAGCTAGATAGTAGTATGCCAAAAATGAGGAAGTAATAGCAAGTGAGATAGGAGAAGTTTCAAAGAAAATGCTAGACATGAGCAGGGAAATAGGTAACAAAAAAAGTGAGGTTAATACTAAAATTGAAGATGTTAATGTAGAATGTACAGAGTTAGGAAGTCAAAGTAGTATTTTAAGTGAGATAAGAGAGATGAAAGAGGTTATGAATGTAGATGTGAATCAGGCGCAAGTTAATTTCCGAGGGGAGATATCAGAAATACAGAATGAGTCAGTAATGCAAAGAAATAAATTGTACGAAGAAGTTAAAGTTTTGCCTGTAAATAATCAAAAGCTAACGTCTGAAATTAACAAGTACCAAGATGTTCAAAATGAAAACTCCAGTCCAGTACAATTTAGTACAGATTTGTCAGAGTATTCTCAAGTTAAAAAGATAGCAGATGAATTGAAAATGAAAGTTGTTAAAAGATGTATTGTTCAGGAAACTTTAGATTGTTTTCAAATGTTATCATGGGACGAAATTTCATATGAATATAAGAGGCGATTCATGAACAAAAATTTGAAGGTTAGGATACAGCTACGAGTAATGTTTAGCCACACACAATTTGATCCAGGAGGGTAAATAACAATGAGATGTAAAGTAAATGCTGGATAGTTAAAGATGACTTGCAGAGAAATGTATTGGAACGTAAGAGGGTTAATTATTTATATGTCATTTGAAAAGAGAAATAAATTATAAAAAAAAAAAAGAGAGAGAAATGTTTAAAAAAAAAAAATTAAATTTTTAGTAACTATAACCACATTTGAAAATTAAGAATGCAAAGATTGAAACTTAATATGATATTAAAGTAAAAGTACGTAAATACAATTCCAAGAGTATTGTTAAAATAAAATACAAAATAAATACCATCGCAAATTGATTGAGAAAACAGAAATAAATTCAGAACAAAAATAATAAAAAAAAAATGGGGTAAAAATAATTTAAAACAAATATTTATGTAGCAAACAGAACATGTGAAACAGTGCCTAGATTTAAGAGATGAAAATATATTTATGTAAAGGTTGAATATTTTTGGTAAATATGTTTAATAATTAAAAAAAAAAATTCTTAAATGTATAAATTTTTGTCAACAACTTAAGAAAGTAAACAATTTGGTAACAGTGATTAAATAATTCAGGGTACAGTATTTGCTATAAAAAATTTTTGTGATGTCAGATTAATATCTAAGTTAATTAAACCAGAGCCAGTAAGTAGTGGCAAGATAAAAAAAAAAAAAAATATGTCGTGTGTTAAATGCGTGTGAAGTGTTAAGTGAAAGTGATAGCGTGTGTTCCAAGATTTAGGAGACTAAAAACACAATTATAAAATTTCCAAACAAGTTGTAAATATTTATAATTATGTTTCTAGTGGGGCATATGATGCAGTAATTTGTATCACAAATTACTTAAATGTAAATAATGATTGTAATATGAATATGCATTTTTATGTGACATTGATTTCAGATGTTTATTGATTGTAAATATTGTTGGAAAGTAAATTTATAAGGCTTTACTGAAACTGTCAATAATAGTGCAATAATGCAGCAGGGGGGGGTGAGCTGTTTACCATTATTGGAAACAAGGAAGTTACGTAATGTTGGCGCGTTTTCGGTAGAAACTTCTGGAATATTTTCTCCCTAAAAGCAATATGTATTCGTGGTTTTCATTGGATATTAAAATAGACGCTAATGTTGGCGCGTTTTATTAGCCAATTGCAGTTCAGTTATAATCTTTAGGCGTATCTGAATGCATGTGTATAAATAAACCAAGTCAGAGGTGGATCGCGGGCAGTTCATCAAAATTCTTTGTGCAATACACGTCGTCTTAAGTTCGTCAAAATATTTGTATGAGATACGTCGGCTATAGATTCACAAGTTACGAAAATCTAAAGTATTATAAAGTTAATTATACACAAAGTTGAAGTACGTGAATTAAAAGTGATCAGTAAGAAGTATTATAACAGTTTCAGTTTGGCGAGTATCCAGATCAATATGTAAAAGTGATAGTGAACGTGTTCGACAATAAAAATTATAAAACAAATTTCTTCATTAGTGTAATTTTTGGATAAAAGATTCCTTTCCGCTTCACAACCTGTATAGAGACACATGTTCGACCCAAGATAAGATAATAGCTAGCCGGAGGATATTTGAAATGAAATCAAACAAAAAGCTAACACTGATGCAAACTGCTAACACAAGATGGAGCTATGAACCTAACAAAGAATGACGTCACAAGATGGCAACGCATGAAATAAACACTCAGACACAAACATCACAAGCATCAACATTATAAGTAAATACCGCTACAAATTGGCTACCACAACGTGGGGCTACAATAATGTCAAGCATAAATAACATTAATACCGTCGCAAATTGGCTCCCATACGTGGGGCAGTTAAAATTATGTAACCAAACAAAACAAAAGCAAAACAACATAAGATCTACAAGTTCTAATAATTTACGTAAAAACACATTACGTAAGCAATAAATACCGCATCAAAAATAATATTGGTCCATGTAAAGGGTAATTTGGGTTGGGGGGATTTTCTTGAAAATCCTTGTGTCACATCTTTGGAAGGTATTCAACGTAAATACCAAGTGTGGCATTCATCTGACTTGTTTTTGAGTTATGCTGTTCTCTCCCTTTACCTCTCCCTTCCCCTTCCCCCTCTCACATACACACAAATGCACACCTTTTTCTAAAAATGCTTTTTTTTTTTTGGATTTAGAGGGCCTCAAAACATATATTTCTGGTGAAATATCCATACAAAATTTTTGGGTAGACTGCAATACCTTCTCTACCCACTATGTGCATGTTAGAGAAAGTCAAAATGGTTGTCATGACTATTCTGAAACCATGTAAAAGAGGAAGACAATACAACCATAAAAATTATGAACAGCAATGCCACAGGAAAATATCCTTGGAGGTGCTATCAAGTTATTGCATATAAAATGATCATCTATTCCTTTGTAACCTAGGAAACTTTTGGCATATCTTACAAAAGGACAGGTAATGAAGAACCTGGAGAAAGCAATAGTAACAGAGTATTTATTATGCACTAATCAACTTTCACTTGCACTACTTGAGTCCAATATGAAGAACTTTTACTAAAAAATCATATATGAGTTAGAAATAATGCAAAGAGCCATCAGGATTCTGTATAAAATTCTCTATGCAACTGCAAATAAAGAATTGTACTTAAGCACAAGAATTTTGTCCTTAAAATAATAGAAACTGATCTAATATTCACTGTTTACAAAATTGTAAATAAAATGACATTATTAAGCTTTAATTTTATACTTAATTATGAAATCCACAGGCACCTGACAAGACAGAAAAATAATAAAGCTTATTAGCACCAAATTCAGCAAAATATGGTATCAGATCTATACTTTATAGGTTACAAATATTATAACTTGCTACCAATAGAAATAAAGAATGTACATAATTTCAAACAATTCAAAAAGAAGGCGAAAAATTATCTAGGATATTATAACTATAAGCATACCTAATAATAGCAATAGGTAACAAACCACACATTATATAATGTAAATATAACATCGTATATGGCAAGTTAAGCTATGCAGCTTGTGTTATTGTTACAGAATTGCTACATATAATGCCCAGTGAAGAACAGAGCTCGAAATGGTCTATTGTGCAATAAATAAATAATGATTTATATTTCAGAGAACAATTGAGATTTTTTCAAAAACCGAATCTACATAAAGTGTAGTTTTGAGATAGTCAATTTTTTTCTGCCCGCACTTGAAATGTTTAAGAATTTTTGTTTGTATTTTTTTAAGAAAAATGTACACATAACACCTTCAAGACACTAATACCTTGATGTAGAATAAAATAGTGCAACATAGTTTATTTCAGCTCAGAATATTGAAAGTTTTCACAAAATCCGATATCTACATGGAACAATGTACTGAAACTGTAGATTTAACTTTTAATTGTTTAAAGATTAAAAACAGAAGCACTATTAACTGTGAAGTATATATCTTCATGGTATATTGAGTCACACTTTTTGACACTCATCTTCACTAATTAAATGTTGTATAAAACAGAAACGTTTTCGAGGGCATTCGTCCTCATCGTCAGCAACTGGGTGGGTCTCTTTCTTCCGTATGCTCTTCTTCCTCTTCCTGCAGATTCTGAACCTGTTGCCATCGTGTTGGGGGCACAAAGTCTTAACACATTGTTTACAGGCGGGATTTCAAAATTAATGACTTTGCCATTTTTGATGATGTGTATTTTTTCCCAGATGTTCAATTCTATTGGTGTGGTGAGGGGTTTTAACAATTTTATGCTTTGATTAATGTTGTGGTTTTCTGTCTAAAAATGGCATGATACAGTGGATTTCTCTATTTGTTTTAGTCTTATGTTCCTTTGGTGTTCCTTAAGGCTGGTTTACAAGTTTCTTTTTGTTTTTCCTATGTAGTGTTTCTCACATTCATCACAATTAAACGGGTAAATTCCGGATTTTAATGTGTTTGGGATGATATTTTGAGAGGTTCTTTAGGCTGAATTTGTTTTGTGGAGAGCTAGTCTTGTGTTATATTTATTGAAGATTCATTCAAATTTTCTAAAGGCCCAAGGGTGGTATGTGAATTTCCTGTATTTCCAGTTTGTGTTTGAGAGAGGCATTAGAGTGGTAGATTGTGAAATTGCCTTGAGTTTCTTCTTCTTGTTTATCATGTTCCTTATGAGATCTGAGTTGAATCCATTAGTTACTGCTATTTTTTCTATATGTTGTTCTTTTAAAAATTCTTCATTGTTCAAGGGGATGCTATGTAACTGGTGGAGCAAACTTCTAAAGGCGGCTAGTTGGTGTGAAGTTGGGTTGCAACCATTTTTCTTTATATAATTGTCCACATGTGTAGGTTTCCTATGTATACCGAATTTAAAATCATTTTGATTGTTTATTGTTAAAAAGCATTTTGTGCAGTTATAATTTTTACATATTTGGGCATATTTACAGGCAATTATTCTATGCATATGTTAATCCATATAGGTATGCAGCCCTTATCCAGGAGTTTGTCTTTAGAAGTACAAAAATTAAATATCTAAAAACATTTAGCATTCAACATGAATACGCATAACAGCAACAAAACTACTTCAGAAGAGAAATATTTTCAATTAGAAACATAAGAAATTTGGTGGTTTCCTCAATTTCTCTGATTCTTCTAAACAAGTGCTTGTAGATGAAACACATTTACCTATGAGGCACCCAGAATAAGTCAGAATACTTATTTGAAAACATCTTTAAATCTAACTTTGTTATACTATGGGTACTGAGTTCATTTCTTTGTTGCAGCTACACATCAGCATAAAATGCTTTGGCATCATTAGGAACTGAAAAGTACTGCATTAGTTTTTCAACTTCCAGTTTCTTTTCCAACAACACATGATTTACTTTCGGAAATTCATTGTTTTCAGCAAACACTTTTATGCCTTTAACATTGTAGCACTTCACTTTTAATGTCTGAGAATAACTCAATCCAGAAAAGCATCTCACTTTTCCTTTTTTAGCATAAGAACACTTGCTGCTGAAATATGAAATGACAATTTGGATCCCAATGCCAGACTTGAGGTCTTCTTAAAATTCTGTATTTCTCAGTCTTGACCAAGCATTTGTACTTTTACATCTTTCTTCAATATGTCACAGTAGTGTTGAGAAAGAATTTTCTCTTTAAGTCCATAGTCTTTCTCTATCCTCAAAAACACCTGACATGAGATACTCCTTAAGAAGAAAGAATTTTCTCTTTAAACTTATAGTCTTTCCCTATCCTCTCAAATACCTGTCGTGAGAGAACTCCTTGAACATTTTGCTCTGGTCTATAAAATGCATCAGTGCACTGTAGAATTTTTGTACCGAGATGCACAGTAATTTTTTCAACAGCAATTTTTGCTTCTTAAATCCTTTCTCTATAAAACGTTTAAGATGTTCCAAAAAATGAACACCAGAGGTGGGTGCTTCATTTGCTTCTCAACCTGTGTAGCCAAATACAGCTAAAGATGTCTTCTGAATTTTGAATACTCTTATGTATCACAACCGTTAGATTGTAGAGCCAAAATTGTCGCCTGTAGAGCACATCTGTGACAGAAAGTTTTGGTACAGGTTGATTTTGCTGAATATCAAAACTGACTTTTACAGTATAGTCATTCTCAGTTTTTAGGGGCTCATAGAATATATTGACTCTTTTTGTGAAGCTGTTTCTCTACATGAATACAGATTTTCTCTTTTCCAGTGAGTGATGGATATTTTTGCTGTACATCCAATCTTTTAGAGGTAAAGCATATGTCTTCGTGTGTACTATCGAAGCCAATGTTAAAGTTGGAATAGAAAATTTTTAAGTTGTACATTTGTTTAGTGCTATCGATCTTGCATCGTAGGTACTGTAGTACAACATAATTATTATACCAGTAACCTTTCAGGTCATTAGTGTCAGTCTGCCTGCTTTACATCTTACAGTTCTCATTCTTGAAGTGGTTACTTCTTGCATACCATGTTCACATGCCATATCAGGTCTTACATCTCTTCCCCTTAAAAACTGTGGGACTTTCATCTCATGTACTCTGTTTACAGAATCATTACTTCTTCTCTTTCTGCCTCTCATAACCTCAATTGGGGTAGAATATTCACCACCTTCATTCACTGTGTCTTATATCTGTCATTAATGAGCTTTACTTGGCCCCAATTAGTACAACAATCAGTGTAACCCCCTTGAAGAAATACACCAATCTTTTAATCACTATAGATATTTGATTTTGTTAGAACACCTTAATTGTAGATATCATGTTTTGCAAAAACTTCCATTTTTCTACTACTTCTGAGTGCAATAGAAATTGGAACCTTTATAACCATTGGAAAGGCAGCTTAAGTTACTGCCTTATTCATAAGAAACAATATACATCTCAGTTTTGTCAACACCTGCACTTATCAGCTTTTGAAAAAAAAAGTGCTCAATTCTAGAACTAAGTGAAAATACCAAAGCATTACAAACCAAGTCTATGTGAATTCTTTTCAAGAATTTATCTAAAAAGGAATGAGAGAGAGAGAGAGAGAGAGAGAGAGAGAGAGAGAGAGAGACAAAGACAAATAAAGGAATTAAGTATTAAACATAATAATAATAATAATAATAATAATAATAATAATAATAATAAACATAATAATAGTAATAATTGATATTTTACATTCACACGTTCTTGTCTTCTATCCACTATTATTTTGTTTAGCTTCTACAAAATATTCGTGGAAAAGATTATATTCCTCATGTTAATCGAGATAAACATTTGCAGAAATAGTTCCATTACACATTTCATTGCAGGTACAAAAAGGCTATATTTATTTATTTATTTATTTATTTATTTATTTATTTATTTATTTATTTATTTGTGCTAGCAATCTTCCTTAGAATATGGCTATACATCAGCCCAAGCTATTATCTTGCCATATTCTACCCATGTTACACTCTTTAATTATAACATAAAAAATGATAATAATAGTAATAATAATAATAATATAAAATAATAGTAATGATACCAAAATAATAATGTTATAATACTAATATTATAATAATAATATAATTACATAACTTAACATCACATGATGAAATTAATTTACATCTCTTTTTATTGTCCATACCAATTTCTTTTTTACTTTGGACAGGTACTCTCCTACCTTTTTACTATCCTTGTTAAAAATCTTGCTTAAAGCTACTTTCCTGTCCAGTTTGAACCATTTCCCATTTATGGCTTCCTTTCTCCAGTGCTGTGTACCTTTACAGTCAAAAACGATATGTTCTAAATCTTCTCTTTCCCCACATATTGGACACTGGTTCTGTGGGAACCCATTTCTCATTCCTATTAGTCTCCATACACCTGCTCGTACCCAGGCTATACTTTCTCTTTGTTCCTTATTTGAGTTATCCACATACTGTTCTCTAGTCCATACATTTTTTATTAATATATATGATTCCAAGGAACTTTTCTTCCCAATGTTACTAATTAAATTTTGAATCTCTATATCTTCAAACCTCTGCCTAGCTTCTTTCCAAAAACCCTTAACATTATTTTCCCTCCTCCTCCAAATTTCTCCCAGACCACTATTTTCCAAATTAGTTTGTATACTATAACTTCACCCATTTTTCTTTAAGCTCCTTTCTTGGAATTCCAAACACTGCCTCAACAAGTTCTTCTCTTCTAAATTTAACAGTCTGTACCAATATTTAAGAGCTCTCTCCATTATTACCCCTTTCCCCCCCACTCTCTGCATTTCAATTAGAGCAAATTCCTTAACTGTAGCATTTGGCAGGCCTAAAACTTCTCTACAAAAACTCCTATGTACCATATCTATCTCTTCCCAGCCTCATTCTACTCCCCATATTTCACTTCCATATAACATTTTTGCTTCAACTACTGTGTTATATATTTTCTCTAGCCATTTAACATTTATATCTGGTATTCTATATTTGCACCCTCTAATCGCTGACATTGCCCCTTTCCCCTTTGTCAATACCAGTTTCTTCTGTTTCCCCCATTTTCTACCCCCATCCATTTTAACCCCTAAATATATACAATCTCTGACCACTTAATATTCCTTCTCTCCATTCTTCCACTTTTCATACTTGCCCAATTTGGCACCTTTTTTAAACACTATAATTTGAGTTTTTTCTTGATTTACTTTCAGATTCCATTCATCACAGTATTTATTCATTTGCTGTAGGGACTGCTTCAGACCAATCGTTGAAACTGATCCTATCACTAAACCATCAGCGAATAATAACCCAGGGATTGATACCTTATTTATCACAGGCAACCAATTATTATTCCTTCCTATCTCAGTGAGGATATCATCAATATACAGATTAAATAACACTGGACTTAACTTACATCCTTGTCATAACCCCTTCCTTTGGTTTACTTCTTTTGTCACCAATCTTACTCCTACTTTCACACAAAATGCGTTCTCCTTGTATAGAGCTTTAAATAAATTCACCATCTGTTGACTTACTCCCTTCCTCAAGAGTTTGTGCCACAACGAATTTAAATCAATGCGGTCATATGCTTTCTCCAAATCAACAAATGCCATGTATAAAAGGCTATATAGCAGACTGAAGCAACAGTTCAATCTTTAAAAATCTGTTGTGTTGCATTCACATGACTTCTCTTCTTCACTCTTCTACAAACTGTTCTTACAAGTGCTAATTCTTCTATCTACTTCTCGTAAATCAAGTTAAACTTTCATTACACATTTAATTAAAGGTATAAAAAGAATGGAATAAAATAATCGTCGGATGTTTTAAAAAAGTAGATCAGTATATGATGGCTTTGAAATTCCATGCTCTTTGCATGACCATGAGAAGCCACTTCCTACTTGAAAAAAAAAACTGGATGTGCTGCATTTGCATCACTTTCCCTACTCGCCCCTCTACAAATTATTCTTACATTATCCTATTACTTCTTGCTGATCCAGATAAACCTTCAATTCACGTTTACACATTTCACTGTAGGACACATTAGGTAAAGTGATAAGAGTTTTAAAGAGTGTGTTGGATGTGATGACTTCAAAACTCCATGCTGTTTGCTGCATGACCATGAGAAAAAGAAACAAATAGCAACTTCCCAGTTGAGAAAAGTATTTGAAAATTCAAACCAATACAAGGAATATTTCAGAAATGGTTAACACCGTAAAAGATTTTATTTTATATAAACTGTGTATTTTAATGAGATCTACATTTTTTGTTTAGTGAGATTTTGTCTATGTCTTACGGTTTATCAACTACACAAAGTCATTCAGAACGAAGAGGACTTCGTAGGCTATTCCCAGAAAATTCAAGATATACATTTCATATTGCAAATACCTTAAATGCATGGTATTTTAATCAAAATCATTAGAGCCATTTTTGAGAAAATCAAAAAATAACTAACAAATTTTCCATGTAAAGGGTTAGTTTTGGTTTGGGGATATTGTTGAAAATTCTTTGTGTCATATCCTTGGTAGACACTGAAAGTAAATACCGAGTTTGGTGTTAAACCATTTTTTAATTTTGAGTTATGATTTTCTCTCTCTCTCTCTCTCTCTCTCTCTCTCTCTCTCTCTCACATGCACACAGATCTTTTTCTAAAAAGTCCCTTTTTTTGATTCAGAGAGTGTCAAAAACTTATTTCCTGTGAAATCTTGGAGAACTCTCAAAGTTTTGGGTGGGATGCTATAATTCTTCTACTTAACTAGGTAGTAGAGAAAGTAAAAAGCAGGTCACAATAATATGGCTTTGAAATTCCAGACTCTTTTCATGAAAAAGTAATACCTGAATGGTGTCATCAGTTCAAAAAATAGCAAGTGTTGAAAAATTCAAACCAATAACAAGAAATATCTCTAAAATAGCACTGACACGACAAAATATGTTATTTGAAATAAATAAATAAGATATACATACATTTTACTTGTTTAAACATATTGTATTTTAATAAAAAACATTAGCACCATATTTAAGTAAATAAAAAATGACAATACTTTTCCACATAAAGAGTAGTTTAAGATGAGGAAGGGTTCCTGAAAATCTTCATATCACATCCTTGGAAGATGCTGAACTAAATACCAAGTTTGGTATTTATGCAACTTTTCATTTTTTAATTTAGCTGTTCACAGATACACTGATATATATGCTTTTTGGTGGAATGCAAATCATCATCTACCCACTGTAAGAAGGTGCTAGAGAAAGTAAAAATCTGATGTGATACATTCACATGACTTTCTCTATCCTCTGTCTGTATTAGTGGGTGTACAAACTATTCT
Source organism: Deroplatys truncata (assembly GCA_030765065.1). Classification (NCBI taxonomy): domain Eukaryota; kingdom Metazoa; phylum Arthropoda; class Insecta; order Mantodea; family Mantidae; genus Deroplatys; species Deroplatys truncata. The sequence goes on along the minus strand of CM060987.1, from coordinate 101,246,658 downwards.
TACTAAAGCTTATTTTTCTAACTACTACATTTAATCCAAATAAATCTCTGCAAAAATAGCTACATTACACATTTCGTTATAAATACAAAGAGAACAGTGATAGTCAAATTTTTAAGATCTCAACGCTATATGCTGGCCTTAAAATTCCACACTATTTCCATGCAATCATGAGAAACAACTTAAAATCGTCGGGACTTAAAAGAATGACAAATATTGAACAGTTCAAACCTTTAACAATGCATATCAGAGAAATAACTTATGCCCAAAAAACTTACATCAAGTAAATTGTGTGTTTTAAAGAGATCTACATTTTTTGTGTGGTACGTTCTCGTCTATCGCTTAACGTTTACAGGTTATACAAGATTATATAACATTCCTTCCAAATGAAGAGGACTTCCTAGGCTATTCCCAGAAAATTCAAGATGTTCATTGTATTTGTCATGTAAATATCTTTCATATATGGTATTTTAATCAAAATTGTTAGCCATTTTTTAGAAAATCAAAATTTTCGAAAAATATTCCATGTAAAGGATAGTTAGAATTAGGGGGGGATTTTCTTGAACATCTTCATGTTGCATCCTTGGAAGATAATAAACGCAAATACCAAGTTTGGTGTTTATCTGACTTTTCGTTTTTGAGTTATACTGTTCACAGTCTGGCATACACATGGACAATTTCCAAAATGCTTTATTTGGATTCAGGCTGTCTCAAAATATGTATTTCCGATGAAATCTCAGTATTAGATTTTTGAGTGGAATGCAATATTTCCCCTACTTACTCCACATAGTAGAGAAAGTAAAAATGTGCATAGAATTATTTTACTAATTTCATAAATGTGAAGTTTTGGACATTCCATATGGAATCAGTGGGTAAGCAAAGAGCTTACAGTCTCAAATACAGAATGTCTAGCACAATACATAGCACTAGCAACTGCAATTTCCTGGCCATCAAATAAAACTTTTCTAGTGTGGTAATTGTAAATAATAATAATAATAATAATAATAATAATAATAATAATAATACTGTATAAGTGTTCTGCACGATATTATAATCCACTGACGTACTCAGGAGTTCCAGACATTTTTATGCACTGAAAACATTATTTAGGATATAGAGTATTTATTTCTATCTTGCACTACAAATAGTATAACAGTTATATATATTTTTACAATTGAGACTGATACAATTTTTCTTAAGATCCCAACATGCCATGACTCCTTGGTTATCTGCATGTGTTAGAGCCCTATTTTGACTACTTTCTCTCTTTTCACGTTCCTAATCTATTTGCCGCTTACTCTTCCTAGATATTCATCCATGCTTCTACTTCTTTCCCACCCTCTGACTGTCAACATTTTTATTGCTACATTATTATTTTCCACATTATTCCATTTTAGATCCCATATATCCTCTCTCTAATTACTCCTTTCTTTACGCTACATCAAATAATGAAGCATACCACCTGTTTCTCCACACAACACATACTTCCTTACTGCTCTTCCTAAAATCTTTAAGATACAATGCCCTTGTCCATGTACATGCATATCCCTCTTGCTCTTGCTTATCACAGCTGTCAACATATTTCTCCCTACCCAATCTTTACAATCTCAAAGAACTTTTATTCTCAAAACTTGACCATATCTCTTTCTCTCAATACTTTCTAAGCTTCTTCTTACTTTTTTCCAGGATCAAAATGAATTATTTTCTCCTCTCTGCCATACATTTCCCGTACCAATCTCTTCCAAGGTTTCTTTCAGTTTCTTTTCCAGTCATTATGCAAAACTGCTCTTCGATAATTCATGCAAGTTTTAATTATATTATCATCCTCTAATTTCAGATTCCTGTACCAGTATTTCAAAACTCTTTCCAACACCATTCCTTTTTTCCTGTTCTGCCTAGCTTTGTTAATGCTGCTACTCTTGGCAGTGTTTTTGGTAAACCTAATAACTCTCTACAAAACATTCTATGTACAAGGTATGGCAATGAAGAAACCAGACCTCATTTTTTACTCATTTCCCACCACTTTGAGGATGAAAAGGGGTTAGTGCATTAACCTGGACTCCTCCCTACCGTCACACGAATTTTCACTCACAGGCTGCGGTTAGTCTGGCCATGAACTGTGTTAGAAGTAGATCATGTGTCTGAGATCTGTCAGAATAATGTAAGTAGAACAATAAGATAACATCAAATTTCTCGCAAAACTAGAAAATCTGCCACAGAAACTTATAAATTGTTGACTGAGTGTATGGTGATCAGTGTCTATCATTTTTTTTCTCTCTCTCTAATTATTTTGTCACTTTAACTATATGATCATATTGCGGCAGATCTGTCAGGATGTACTTTGTGGCTTGAATGTGGCAGACAGTCTTCTAGGTCTCATCCTTGTACCATACCATTTTGCTTCATCATGCATCCATAGAAGTCTTAGTGCTAGGCAACTCTATCTCTTCTTCTATACTTGATGGACAAATGGCAACTTCTACAGTGTCCACGGAGACCTTAGTACCAGGCAATTCCATCTCTCCTCCTATACTTGCTGGGCAGATAGCATTAGAGTGCCATCCAGTCTACTTGCTTACGTTTTCTGTAAATAGAGGGCAGAACATTTGCTATTACCATCTATTTTCATTTTTACTATTCTTTTAGACTTAAAAGTGAAAGGTCATAGTATTAAACATCTAATCGAGTATTTACCTTTGCGACTGAGGGAAACCACGAAAAAAATCTCAGTCTGATTGGCTCATGAGATTTGAACGGGGACCTCTCGAATTACCGCAGATGTTACCGCCTGAGCAGTGTCTATCTTGTAGCAAGTTTTTGAGTGGTTTAAGAAATTAAAGGAGGGTAGGGAAGACATTGGGGATGGTACAAAATGGGGTCATCCTTCCACTAAGAAAACTGAAGAAAATGTTCACTAAAATTATTTGAGGAGCATTGGAGTAGTTGCTGAACTTACCAACATCAATAAGGAAAGTGTTAGAAGATTTTGCACTACAATCTGGGCATGAAAAAGGTGTGTACTAAAACGATGCCAAAAATCCTCACAACCACGCAAAAGGAACATTGAGTGCATTGCTCTGTTGACATTCTTGAAAACATTGAAATAATTGTGATTTCTTCAAAGACATAATTATGTGCAACAAAACTTGGATTTTCCAATATGATTCAGAGACTAAGCAACTTTCCATGCATTGAGAGAGCCACCCCAATCCCCCAGGAAAAAGAAAGCCTGCATGGGCAAATCAATGGTGACTTTTTTCAAAATATACATTGGGGGGGGGGGTACCTACATTGATTACATGTCAATATACATGGGGGTTACCTACATTGATTGGGTCAGAATGTCAATCAAGTTTATTATAAAAATGTTTTGAAGACCCTTTGTGACCATGTGCGATGAAGGAGAGCAGATTTGTGGAAGAATGCCTCATAGATCTTCCACCAGGACAATGCCTGCCTGCATCACACTAACTGTGAAGAATTATTTGACAAAAAACAGCATTCTAGTGATGGAACATCCACTGCATTTGCTGAATCTTGCATTGTGCAACTTTTTTCTCCTTCGAAAAGTAATTGTGTGCTCAAAGGATCCAGGTTCAAGTCCATGGATGCAGTGAAAGCAAAAGTGATGCAACTTTAAACAACATAACACAAGATGACCTGCAGCACTGCTTCCAAAGGTAGAAAATTCACATGGAGCAATGTAGGGACCAGGGAAGAGATTACATTGAAGGGGATAACATTGCCATAAACTGATTCTTTTTTCAATAAAGTATTAGAGCAACTTTAAAAATCAGCAATCCTCCGGATGGGATGGCATATCATCTATAACACTAAAGCATTGCAAACAAGAATTATTGTGTATACTGGTGCATTTAATAAATTACTCAGTGAACGATGGTGTATTCCCAGAAACATTAAAGATTAGCGTGGTACGACCTATTCACAAAAAAGGTTCAAACACAAATGTCAGTAATTATAGACCAATAACTAACCTTGGTATTCAGCAAAGTCTACGAGAAAGTACTTATAGCCAGGATAAATAGTTTTTTAAAATCTAATAATACCCTTAATCAATTTCAACATGGATTTAGAAGTAAATTATCAACCATTACAGCTATAGCGGAATATGTACATAAATTGTTGGAATTGAAAGATACCCATAAAAACACAGCAGGGATTTACCTAGACCTCTCCAAAGCTTTTGATTCTGTGTCCCATGATCACTTAATGACAAAATTAAAATACTACGGTTTCAGAGGACACATTAATAAACTACTAGCAACATACCTTAAAAACCGGGTGCAATGTACAGAAATAAATTGGAAAAAAGGTGACACTATACACACCATTAAATCAGAGTATAATTTAATAAAATCGGGGGTACCGCAAGGATCAGTACTGGGACCCACACTCTTTTTTATCTATATAAATAATTTACCAGAACCGGAAAACAGCAAGGTGATCTACGCAGATGATACATCTGTAATATGCTGGAGTGAAAGTAAAGAATGTTTAGAAGGTAAAATGACAAATGCAAGAGATGAAATATCACATTATCTCCTACACAATGGACTAAAGTTAAATATAGGAAAAACAAAATTCATGACGTTTCAAAACAATAATATAAATATAAACATTAACAATACTGCTTTAGAACAGGTAAGAAGCTATAAATTTCTGGGCATACACATAGAAGAAACTTTATCTTACAACATACACGTAGAAATTGTCTGTAAAAAAATGAACACAGGACTGTACCTATTGAGACAATTAGCAAAATATGGAGACACCAATATTCTTAAAGCAGCATACTTTGGCATCATTTACCCACATCTAACATATGGTATTGAAATTTGGGGGGGGGGGGAACAAGTAAAACCAATATGGACAGATTATTAAAAATACAAAAAAAGTGCTGTGTTCAACCTTCGGTTTCGGCAATCCTGCCGTGAAACATTTATAACACAAAACATCCTAACTGTAGTTTCACTGTATGTGTTTAAAACCATTATACTTGTTAAAAATAGAAAGCAATTTAACATACTCAATGAAGACTGTCATTCATACGATACGAGAAGAGCAAACGATTACCATAGGGTGAGCACAAATAAAAGTCAAACAAATAAGGACCCATATAAAATGGGAGCTATACTGTATAATAAATTACCATCTGCAATTAAGAATACCAGAGATTCAAAATTTAAAACTGTCCTAAAATCATTCCTGATAGAGAAATGCTTGTATAATATTACTGAATTATAATGGATATGTGTACTTATGTAAATATTATTAAGTCAACTGTATTAATCATTCCTGATAGAGAAATTCTTGTATAATATTACTAAATTATAATGGATATGTGTACTTATGTAAATATTCATTAAGTAAATTGTATTGTATAGCTATAATTGACAGTGTCTGATGCTCTTGTAAGAGTCTATGGACTGCAATAAAATTATTATTATTATTATTATTATTATTATTATTATTATTATTATTATTATTATTATTATTATTATTATTATTATTATTATTTATTGCCACACTTGTATTACATCAATTTTGTTGACAATCTCTGATAATCCCAAATTTCCACTCAGTATAACATCTTTGAGAAAATATTACTTATATGGCTAAGACTTCTTGAAGCATAGCTTTTATTTACTTGTAACTCAGTTTTAGCTTTACTTAGGTGCTTACAGTTAAACTGCATCTTAATACATATTTCCAATAATTTCTGCACAGGAATTTAAATGGTAAAGAAATGTATATCATGTCAGAAGATTTTGTGGACTCAGTGCTGAGATGTGGACTCTACCTTGGAGCGGTGTTTCAACTCATCTGCATTGCTGCAGCTGTGGTGTTGCCAGATAAAGTAGCAGATTCCAGCATCAGCTACTGCAAGGTAACATAAACAAAATGCTGCAGAGTGGAAGAATCATTCTTTGAAAGAGTAGTGGTAGTGGTAGCGGTAGTTTGAAAGCAGGTTTCCCATAAAGCACCTTAGCCTAAAAAAGACTTTTTGTGCACTTCCTGGTTTCTAACCTAGGGATCAGTATCTACATTTTTGGTTATTTATAGTGTTTGTCTCACTACGTTAAGGCCTGTTTCTAGTTCTGCGGTAGCTCCAAGAACCTGGTATCTTGTCTGTTCTGTGGCTTCAAATTCTAGTAGAATGTGTTTTGCCGTATAGATGGCAAATGGGTTCCATATGGTATAATTCCATTGTCTTCAGATGTTTTCTGAGCTTTCTATGTCCAGTTATGAAGCTTATAACTCTTTTACATGAAGGTTGTCAAGCTTAATAAGTAAATGAATTAATTTTTCTCTAGCTTATCAATTGATCGCTTATTTCTTTGAAGAAAGTTTTGTAACTTGTAGAGCCCAGATTTGTATGCATAATCAAATAGTAAAATATTCACAAAATATAGAAAAAAATATACTGCAGAGTGGAAGAAGTGTTCTTCAAAAGAAGCTTTTTGTAATTTTAGAGCCCAGATTTGTATGCATAATCAAATAGTAAAATATGCATGGAAATATGAACAAAAATCCAAAAGAGCACACCTCTGTGTTATGGGGTAGCATGTCTGCCTCACATTCAAGGAGTCCCGAGTTCAGATCTCAGGGTGAGTTATCTGGATAAGGTTTTTAAGGGGTTTTCCCTTATCCCGTAAAGATGAATGCAGTGTAACTTTAAGCTCTATGGATCCTCAACTCATTTGAGCACCATTTCTATCATTTCATTCATTCATTGTCCAATATGACCTAACCGGTTAAAGGATGCAAAACTTAAAAAATAAAAAAAAATTTAAAAAAATCAAATAAACTATTTGTTTGAGGGTAACTTTTTCTCTTACCAATATGAGCAAGGGCTCTTGTACCTTGCTACTATTAATGCATGGCTATCAGGCTATAGCAAGCCACAGTAAAACCACAGAGTTCTCTGATTTTGGGATTTAACCTGAGATTAGGCTAGAGTGTGAGTGTGAACTGGATTCAAACTTCTTACGAGGAAATGTGTTCATCTCTGTGACCTTGAAAATATGGATTTGACACTAATCTTGATCAATTTTTACATTTTTCACCCATTGCTGATGGGGGCTAAACTTGGACCTAAATAAAATCAGGAGTGTCTCTGTTCAGCTTACAACTCTGAAAAACTATGGGTTCAACACAAATATCAGTTGTGTTTTATTATTTCTACATATCACCCTCCCCACCCCACAGTGTAGTTTTCCATATTGTAATTCACATGTGTAAAGTTTGGCTGAAATTCCTCCAGATATTCCATAGTTATGCTGGAATTTATATGCATATACATAGTGTAAATGAATAGCACCACACAAATTTTATGGAAGTGGATAGTTCCTAGTCAATCAATTTGAGATAAACCATGGTCTGTGAAGTCCAGTTAGCAAGTTATGTATATTCAAAGTAATTAGAGACTGGGGACAATAAATCAAAATCAGAACCAAAATGTGTAAGTAGTAAGTATTAGAAACAAAGTACAGCTCGTTAGGGACTTAATTAAACCTGTCTTTTAAACTCTGAATGAGCATTTCTAAATGTTGCCATTGCCAAAATCGCTGAAAGTGTGGACTTAACATATGGCTGCACATCACGCAATGAATGTGGGGAACAGCTAAACCTAAACGAGTGTAGGAAGATTCCAATAGCAGTATTCTGGCTGAACGGTTAGGTGGACTGCCTATGAACTACATTTAGCATTGTAAAATCAAGTTTGAATCTGGAATGGGTAAGCTTTTTTTTTCTTTCTTTTCCCCATTGTGGGAACATGTTATGCTGATCCCTTAAAAAGGCAAAGTACCATCATGCACAAAGCAAGAGGAATCACTTACTGCTGCGTCCTCTTGCATTTAAGCCTGGAGGTTTGTGAAGTTTTTGGTTGGCAATGTTTGTGTGTGAGGTTAATAAAGACAATTTGAACCTAACGGTTAATCAGGTGGAACAAATCCACTCATCTTTGAACCAAGCAATAGCACAAAGTACTGTGACTCAAAAGGGATGCTGAGGATGCGGTAGGATGCTGTAAAGCTTTGGGAAGATGTGCTGCTTGATGTTCAGGCTGGAGTGCTATTTCAACACAATGAAACACCTTCATATTATGCTATAAATGTAGGGGAGCATGTAATCCAGTCTTCCTCAATCACTGGGTTGGAAGAGGCAGTCCTACTGTGCCTTGGCCATCTTATTCTCTGGATCTCAATCCCAAGGATTTCTTTTTCTGTTGTCATCTTCAGACTACGATGTGATCATCACCAATTGATTCTGAAGAGGCATTGGTTGCTCTCATTATTGCAGCCAGTGATGAGATTCGTAACACACAGCCCACCTCATAACAGAATGCTCAACAGTGTTCAGGAATCATTTCTGTGTAGATGTCACCTATGCATTGATGTTAGATGTCACCATTTTGAGCAATTTCTTTGAAACCATTGCATTTTCTTCATTTATTTGCTTGTCTTTATTTTTATTGTATATATCTGTTGTACTGTAATGGTATTTCAGAAACAACTTATTTTGTAATAACTCAGTAACACTTAGATCTTTTAAGTACTTATAAGTTTACACTTTTGTTAGTTGTTATTCATGTAGACTTGAATTTAATGTTATTTAACATTATTGTACGTATTAATTTTCAGTGTGTGCTATTTAGGTCGTGAAAGTGTAAATGGCAACGGAAACATCTTGAAATTAAAAACTTGAGCATGGTTAAGTGGAAAACTATAAGTACACAACACAGTTGTTTCCTGTAAATAAAATCAAATTAAACTGAGCGTGTACTTAGAAAGAAAGAAAGAAAGAAAGAAAGAAAGAAAGAAAGAAAGAAAGAAAGAAAGAAAAATAACAATGTGGCCATTGGGATTCAAACCCAAAATTCAAATGTCTGTTTATCTGAGCTTTTCTGGTTACCCATCCCTTGTGCTAAAGTTGCATACTCCAACTTCCTCCACTTCTTTTCTTATCATACCTTACAGTTGAAATGGAAGTGATCAGGGCGTGCAAACTCCCTAGCAATTTCAAGGCATAATTCAGTAATTTATCTTCGTAGACCTTAGGTATCCTATCTCAAATTGATTGTTCATGAACCATCTATTATGCACTGCAACAAATTGCAAGGTCACAAAAACGTTCTTCGAAAATGTAGGCATTCTTTATGTATTTCGACCTCCTGAATTAAAAAATGATACTCAAACATTGTATCACCCACAGTTTTTGCGCAAGCTGCATATTTTGCAATAATGATGATATACCAAAACCACTGTATGAAACTCAGAAGCGGAGTATCGCTTTCAACTGTTCAACACTTGTGCCCCTAACAGCACACAGTGAACTGTCACATTGCATATGGTGCTGCCAGTCCGTCACTGTGTTGTGTTTGTGCAAGGAAGTATGTGTTATTCTTAATGTGCAATGTCTACCCGAGGTGTAAACTCTTCTAACTATTTTTGTTTTATTTGTGGTGAAAAAAAGACCAAAGAAACATTACTACCTTTATGAGAAATGTCTACCATGCCTACTTCAGAGTGAAACTAGGTGATATCAATAAAGCATGGACTCCACAGGTCATGTGTGTTGTGTGTGTAGAAGATTAACGATGGTGGGTGGCAGGAAAGGAGAAGTCATTATGATTTGGCATCCCTATGGTCTGGTGAGAGCAACAGAATCATACCGAGACTGCTACTTCTGCTATTGTAAGGTTACAGTTTTCAACAAGAAAAACAAAAAGAGTATTGAGTATCCAGACAACATTCACTTAGCGATTCGTTCTGTTCCACATGGCCCAGATATATCTATTCCACAGCCTCTGCAGACATTATATACGGATGACAGTGATGACACAGATGATACTGAGTTTGAAGTAGGCACAGATGAGGGCCCTCTTCTGTTCACTTAGGCGGATCTAAATGATTTAGTCCGTGTTCTGGGACTGACAAAGGATAAAGCAGAGCTCCTAGGATCAAGACTGCATGAAAGACATATGTTAGCAGCTGGTATGTCCGTCATTTTACAGAAAAAGGGATTTGATATTCACGCAATAGTTTGCTCAAAACGACATGTTAGTGTACTGCAGTGATGTACATGGTCTAATGGGTCAGTTCAACATTCTGTATGTGCCAGGTGACTTGAGACTGTTTACTGACTCATCTAAAAGAAGCCTGAAAGCAGTTCTGCTGCACAATTGTAATATGTATGCCTCAATATCTGTCGAACATTTTGTGCACTTGAAGGAAACATATGACAACATTAAGGCACTTCTTACTACCATTCATTATGAGGATCACAATTGGATGATGTGTGGTGATTTGAAAGTGTTGGGTATGGTTTTAGGACAACAATCTGGATATACTAAGTTCCCCTGTTTCATATGTGAATGGACAGTTGGGCTCGTGACAAACATTTGGAGTAAAAATAGTGGCACCGAAGGTTGGAATTGGCTCCAGGGGACAAAAATATCAAGTATGACCCTCTAGTGGAAAGAGACCAAATACTCTTGCCACCTCTGCACATCAAACTGGGCATAATGAAGGATTTTGTCAAGGCATTACCTAAGTGTGGCAACTGTTTCAAATATCTATGTTACAAGTTCCCCAACCTATCAGATGCTAAGTTAAAAGAGGACATGTTCACTGGTCCCGATATTTGGAAACTACTGCTAGATGCAGATTTCCTTAATACAGTGAATGCCATGGAGCGAGAAGCATGGACAGCCTTTAAGTGTGTGGTTCAAAGCTTCTTGGGAAACAATTGTAGCCCAGAGTATATCAACATAGTTGAGAACATGCTGACAAAATTCAAAATGCTGGGATACTCAATGAGTTTGAAATACATTTTTTAAATTTGCAGCTTGACTTTTTTCCTCCAATCTGGGTGCTGTGAGGAACAGGGTGAAAGATTTCACCAGGATATCAAAGACATGGAATGACGATACCAGGGAACTTGGGACATTTGGATGATGGGCGATTACTGCTGGTGCTTCACCGTGAGCACATGGATATTCCCTATAAGAGGAAAAGCAAGGGCTACCCATGACAACTAAAAAAGCATGAAATGAATGATGTTAGTGCATATTCTGTACCATATCCTCTCTATGCATCTATTCACTGTGCATATATTTCAATATGTTGTTTTAAACTTGTATTCTACTTCTGCATGATTTGTGCCATATATGTGTACTACTTCTATTTGTGAAATCATTATTGCAAAGTATGCGATTTATGCAAAACCTGTGGGTGATATGATGTTTTGAGTGTCATTTTTCAATTCAGGAGGTCAAAATACATAAAGAAAACGTAGTGTTTTCACGGTTGCACTGTGTTATCAGTAAAATTCTTGCAGTGTTATTTCTTTATACCTATTTATATATATACACCGCGTGAGTCTTCTCATCCTGTGGATTGGTAACCAGGCAACCCTGTATTTTACAGATGATGCCTCCGGAGAGCAGAACACCCTGCAAACGTTTTCTCATCAGAGGGAACAGTGATAGTCAAATGTTTAAGAATTGGATGCTATATGCTGGTCTTAAAATTCCATGCTGTTTCCATGCGCGAGAAACAACTGAATGTTAACAGGACTTAAAGAGAATGACCAAGAAATGAACAATTCAAACCTTTAATAACGTATATTTTAGAAATAGATTATGCCACAAAAAACTTTTTTGAAATAAATTGTGTGTTTTAAAGACATGTACATTTTTTGTTCAGTACATTTTCGTCTATAGCTTAACATTTATCAGTACAAGATTATGCAAAATTCCTGCCAAATGAAGAGGACTACATGGGCTACTGCTGAAAAATTCAAGATATACATTTTGTTTGTTGTGTAAATATCTTTCATATATGGCATTTTAATCAAAATCGTTAGAGCAATTTTTTAGAAAATCTAAAATTTCCAAAAATGTTCCATATAAAAGGTAGTTTGTGGTGGAGGGATTGTCTTGAAAATCTTTGTGTCGCATCTTTGGAAGATACTGAACGTAAATACCAAGTTTGGTATTCTTCCAACTTTTCGTTTTAGAGTTATGCCCCACACACACACACGCGCACACACGCGCCCACGCACGCACGCACACAGTGTGCGTGCATATTTAAAATGATTTTTTTTTATTTATTCAGGGGCTTCAAAACACGTGTTTCCAATGAAATCTCAGTAACAAACTTTTGAGTGAAAAGCAATACTTTCTCTACCTACTAGGTACATAGTAGAGAAAGTAAAAATGATGTCTAGGAATTATTTCAGTGAAGCAGTAAGTGCTCATTTACATAAAACATGCAGAAACAGCATTCAAATGTTTAGCTGTGATAACATGACAGTGTCTTGCAATGCAAAGGAAAAGGAAATTTGCAAACTTTCAAGCTTCACCGGTCCCAGCTCCTCAAAGCCCAAAAACCCTCCAACTCCTTAAGACCAAGGAAGAGAAGGAACACCTGGGAATCTGACTTGGAACCCAAAGCAGGAGGGAGGAGTGATGCCCCCACTCACCCATATCAGCAGAGGGCCGATAGGTTTGACGAGGAGCCTGCTCCCCCTCGGGCAGCTCCCATCAACAACCCTACTCCTAGCCCTGTTTCAACCTCTAGCTTGGACCTTGCGGGGATGCTAAGGTGCTGCCGAATCATGGAGGGCAGGTCTGTGAGCTAGTCAGATTCTTGACTGCCAACAATCCAGCTGGCAAAATGCTAGTAGGCATGGAAGGGCTTGCCCTTCTGAACACTGTCATCTTGCTGTTCCAAAATGGTGGATTGAACTAAGTCTCGCTCCTCATTTTGGTTCATGTTCTGGAATGCTTGTGGCCTGGCTGGTCAGGGTGATGAGCTGCTGCATTTTTTCCTCACTCATGCCCTAGACGTCATTTTAGCCGACACACAAAACACATCTCCATCCAGACGACCACTTCCGTCTTCCAGGTTATGTCTGTACAGGACAGACCGTCAGGGTCGCCCAGAAGGTGACACAGCGGTCCTCGTGCGGTTGAATGTGGTCCATCACCCTATCTAGCTCCCACCTCTTCAAACTCTAGAGGCCATGGCAGTATGCTTGGACCTAGGTGGTACGGAGATTATGATAGTCTCTGTGTACCATCCCCCCTTGAGGCAGTTTGTGCCCAGTGACTACCACGCAATCCTTGCCCTATATCCCAGTGCTGCTATTCCGACTGGCGATTTTAATGCCAAACACCTGCGAATGCATTGCGGTCGTCGGGCAGATGCTCGAGGCAATGCATTCATTTGCCTGATTGATGACGATCCCCCGCTTCAAGTGCAGGGTCCCTGGCAGCCCACAAACCACCCGCGAGGTGGAAGGCTGTCCTCAGTCATCGACTTTGTGCTCACCAAGCACTTCCCATATCATTTCACCCTCACTTCAATCAACGCACTTCATTCCGACCACAATCCCACGTTGGCAAAAATCAACACCAGGGTTGCCAGCTACGACTAATTGTTTCGAACACGAGAGGTTGACTGGGAAGACGTACGGAAGTTCCTCTGTATTTCCATACCGCCGAACCCCAGGATCACAGACATCCCGTCCCTGGAGGCAGCAATCTCTTCCTTCACCTCCATAGTGACACGAACTACCCACAATCTGACAGTTTATGCCTCAGCCCCCTTACATCCAGACATCCTTCCAGTTAACTTAACCATTCTCATATGCCGCGCTGAGCAGCACGGAGTCTCTACCAGCATCACCGCATGCCACACAACCACACCAACAGGTATGCATTCATCTAGGCGAGCACCAGGCGCAAGCATGGGAGGATACATGACCAGATTGCGCATCAAGAGCGGAGACGTGTGGAGGATAGCCAAAAGCCTCCGCAACCATCGAGGCCAATACACCTCACCCCTCCAAGGCACCCAAGGCCTTGCTTTGATTCCCAAGCCAAAGCAAATGTTATCACCGCCTATCTTGAATGTACTATGCGTGCAAGAGATGACTCCCAGGATGACCTCCAAACTGTCCGCCGGGAGATATGCCGATATTTTTGACGTCCTCTAGATGATGCAGATCAGCTTCCTATCATCCACCCAAGTGAACTCTGGTGACTTCAGCATTTCAACCTGGGCCTGGCAGACTAACCCCTCCCATGCTCCTCTACTTTTCCTTCAATGCCGTGCTCTTCCTTACAAGTGTCTTTAACATGTGTTTCAGTCTGGGTCACTTTCCACAAAAGTGGTGAGAGGAAATTGATTTCGCATTACAATCACACAAATGAATAATCTCTGTGTTTTACTTTCTCTACTATGTATAGTAAGTAGGGGAAGTATTGTATTCCACCCAAAAATTTGATACCGAGATTTGACCGTAAATACATGTTTTCAGACCCCCTGAATCCAAAAAAAAGCATTTTTGGAAACATGTCCATGCATGTGTCTGTGAACAGCATAACTCAGAAACGAACAGTCAGATAAACACCAAACTTGGTATTTAAGTTCAGTATCTTCCAGAGATGCGACACGAAGGTTTTCAAGAAAATCCCCCCACCCCAGATTACCCTTTACATGGAACATTTTTCGAAAATTTTAATTTTCTCAAAAATGGCTCTAACGATTTTGATTAAAATATCATATGTTTAAGATATTTTCATGACAATTAAAATGTATATCTTGAATTTTCTGGGAATGTCTCCAAAAGTATTCTTCAATGTTAACGACTTTTGCATAACTGGTAAACCATAAGAGATAGACAAAATTTTACTACACAAAAAATGTAGATGACGTTAAAATACACAATTTATGTCGTATACATTTTTTTTGTTGAGTGAACCATTTTCGAGATATTGCTTGTTATTCCCTTAAATTTTTCAATAGTTATTTTCTCAAATGGGAATTCGTTATTCATTTGTTTTGTCTTGGATATGCAAAGAGTATTAATCTGTGGCAAAGAGAATGGTGCTGCACCTAGCAACCAGCTATTAAGAGATATGTCTATGCTTAAAGGCTACTGTATTTCTATACTGCCCTTGCAAATACAAAACAAGGGGAACATAGTACGCCTTAAGCGAGTCAAATATTTTTAGAACTGGTCGCTATGTGTAAAATGTAATTCTCTTTGCATGTCAAAAGATTGTTTCTGCAAATGTTTATCTCGATTAATATGAAGTAGATGGAGAATAAGCGTTTGTAAAAATAGTTTGTACAAGAGTAGAGAAAGTCATGTGAGTAACACACATCAGATTTTTTTATGTCCTGGACATGCAAAGTGAATGGAATGCGCCACATAGCAACCAGCGCTTAAAAGATTTGACTGTCGCTTATAACCTACCATATTCCCCTTGCATCTACAAAAAAATTAGCAATAAGATTGACTTCTCGATATCTCAATTAACATAAAGCATATGGAGAATAAGCGTTTGTAAAAATAGTTTGTACAAGAGTAGAGAAATTCATGTGAGTGTAAACATCAGATTTTTTGTATTTGTTATGGATATCTTTCATTTGAGATAAAAGGGGCTCTATGAGTAGATTGTATTGAAAATAATAATTTACTAATATAATTTTCCCATTTTTGTGTGTTATTTCGATGCAGTTTACATGACTATTCAAATATTGCGCTAAATTAGTTAATTGTAGCTCTGAGTTTATCACAACTATTGCAGCCATGCATTTTTATCTAATACAATTTGTCTCGCTAAAATTGGCATGTGTGCTACACAGCCATTTATTATGTACGGTTCCTGGATGCATATTACTTCAATATTCATGTCCTCAAATATCTTCCATAATTCCATCATAACTAATTTACTCCTTTGGCCATTTATTTGCATAATTCTTAAAAATGCCATTTTCATCTTCTTACTTAGGTATTCTTCTTATCTATGAAAAATTTGCCCTATTATCTCTTATATTCTTTTATTCTATATATTTTTTTCTCTTATATTCTATTTGCCATATTCTTATTAAAGGACTATTTCTTATTTTGATGTTTGTTAATTTTTGATTTGGTTTCTTTGTTACGTTTATTTAATTCATTTAGAAATCCACTTATAATATTACCCGAATTTTCAACCCTCGTTGGTACTTTGTACCTGTTTATTTTTCAAATTTCAATTTTGGGTTTAAACAGTGTAGTATTTTGTTTAATGACTGAATATCTTTCTTTTGTATTATTGCAGTGGGCTTTTTATAGGTTGATCCCTCATACCTAACCTGCACATAGCAATGCGGCCAGTTTTGATGCAGATCAAGAACTACTCTACCATAACAAAGAACAAAATCTTTAAAAGTTTCATCTAAATTAAATTCTTCATCCTTCCTTGCATATACTTGTTCCAGTAAATTTAATAATATTCCCGGTTCTATTGGTATATTTTTAGATTTGAGCTCAATTCTATCAACAGCATCCGTTAAAGGAAACAATATTTTTTCCCCATTCTCATACATCATCCTAATTACGTGCCTCAGTGCCGCATTCAGCATTTTTGCTTCCTCAAGCCTGGATAATTGCAGTGTCAGTTCAAAATTTTCATATACTTCAGGAGCATTAACCACAGGTTGTGACATTGGCACCGTCTCTGCTGTTTCCTGCATGTAATTTTCTACTGTCACTATATCATTTAAATCCTCCTCACAAAATGTAATATTTCCCATCTTCTCTTTATTATATTCTTTTTTATTCTCATTCCTGCCTTTTAACCCATACTGTCTTTTTCAATTCTCTTCTTTTCCAGACGTTTTCTAAAAACTTAATTTCTGTGTTTCTTATGTTGTTTTCTTTTCCTAGTTCTTCCTCTGTACTTGAATCATTCTCAATGATAGTGTCATAATCCAAAGAAACTTTCTTTTTTATATTAATTCCCATTTCTTGCTCAATTTTCTGTATTCTTTTTTTTAGTCATAATTCCAGCAACTTCTCTTCCTTATTAATTTCATTATTTTTATTATTTTCATCTTTTGTTTGTTGTATTAACGCCTTCACTCTTATTATATTACTATCAATATCTTCCATCTGTGTTATAGAGTCATTTATATTAACCTCCTTACTTACAATTTGTTTTCTGAGTTTATCCGCAATAACACGTTTTAGATTTCTACGAATTCTAGACGGGGTATTTCTGTTTCTTTTGTTTTGTCTCCATCTATCTTCATACAAATTATTCGCCATAATGTGTCCTTTCTAAAATTCTATCCGACATTAATTTGTATGACGGACAATTTACCTTACCCCCACAATCTTTCTTCCTTCTAGCACATGGCTTGTTGATCCTTTTTATTACAATCTTTCCATGTATTATCTTTACCACAGTGTTCACAAACTTCTTTTTCTTTATTGCAATACTTCGCCACATGTCCATAATCATAACATTTGAGACATTTGGCTACAGATACATAGCTCTTTACCAAAAGTGCCTGAAATCCTATATATGTATATACAGTGTGATTCTCTCGTTAGAGGCCCCAAACTTTTGCCTATATGTTGGCCATTTATGTGAGTTTTGTAATGAAACTTTGTGTACACATACCTTGAACAATGTAATGTAGTGCCACACCCCTCCCAATAGGTTTGGACTGTTCAACTGACCTTGGCTCTGCTTAGTCACACGAATGTCTCCACGCACTATACTCCAGTGTTGGCTTGGAAGCAGCATAGACAATGTCGTGCACAATTGCAGAACGCATGCTTCTCATTCATAAATACTGGAAAACGGGTTCATTTAAATCATGTTAAAGGGCATTTTGGGCCGAATTTGGTATGCAACATGTGCCCTCAAAATGTTGTATTCAGAAATTGGTAACAAAGTTAGAGATGACTGGAACCTTGATCACACAGCATGCAGTTGGCCAGAAAATAAATGCGAGTGTAATGGAAGAAGTAAAGGAGCGATTACTGGCATCACCATCAAAATCCTTGCGACGACTTTCCCAGGAAATGATCATTCATATTCTGCATGTCAAAGAGCTGCTAAGAAAGCAAATCTCCATGCACCATATGACATGTGTTCAAGAATTGAAACCAATGGACCATGAAAGACGTGTGCAGTTCTGTGTATGATTTCAAACCTTTTTTAATCAGAATCCTGGGATTTTGGGCTTTACTTGGTTCACGGATGAAGCGTGGTTTCATCTGAGTGGCTACATAAACTCTCATAACATGCGTATATGGGCACAAACAAATCCTCATGACCTACATGCAGAACCTCTACATGCACAGAAAATTGGAGTGTGTTGCGCAGTGTCACGTAGGTGTATTATAGTCCCTATTTTTCATGAGAATATAGTAAACGCTGAAGAATACATTAGAATATTCACTGACTTTGTCAATCAGTTATCAGATGATGAATTAATTCACGGATATTTCCAACAAGTCACACGTCACGTGCAAGCATGAGGGAAATTGAAACCTTTTTGAAGATCAATTGTCCCCAAAACTCTTTGGCCACCAAGGTCTCCTGACGTAACACCACTCGACTTCTTCCTGTGTCTGAAGGGAGAGGTATACAGAAATAGACCACGTACAATTGCAGAGTTGAAAGGTCCTATACGTCAAGAGATTGAAGCCATTACCGAGGAGACTTTAATAAAAGTATTCCAGAATTTGGAGCAACGTGTACAAACGTATTTGGATGTGGGAGGGGACCATTTTCAGCATCAGATGTGACAGTGCATAGTTCAAGGTATGTGTACACAAATTTACATCACAAAACTCACATAAATAGCCAACATATAGACAAATGTTTGGGGCCTCTAGCAAGAGAGTCACACTGTATATTCTGTTACTTTCAACCAAGATTTTTCTTAGTTTACTGATACTTCCGCTACATGATATACGGTTGCCTTGTTTCTTGAACCTGTCTTAAAACATAGTTTAAAGATATTTTCAAAGTCTTCTCTTGTCATTCATTTTTGCTGAAAGATTCTGCTCATAAATATTATCTTTTATTTCTTCTTCTGTAACACTAGACATAACATCATATGAAATAACTAGTGGATATCTTTTCCTTAGCAACTCAATTTTAACATTCTTATCTTTCAAACCTTGACAATTCATCACTTTTTTAGATCTTCTTCTGTTTCCGTGAAAAACAGCTGAATATCAACAGGACTTTAAAACAATGACAAAGTATTGAACAATTCAAACCAATAAAAATTGGTTTCTCAGAAGTGGCTTATGCCACAAAAAGGTTACTTGAAAAAATTGTGTGTTTTAAAGAGATCTGCATGTTCTGTGTAGTACATTTTCGTCTATTGCTTAATGTTTACCAGTATACTATTCCCAGAAAATTCAAGGTATACGTTTTATTTGACATTGAAATAGCTTAAACATATGATGTTTTAATCAAAATCATTAGAGCCAGTTTTAAAAATCTGAAATTTTGAAAAATGTTCAATGTAAAAGGTAGTTTTAGGTGGGGGATTTTCTTGAAAATCTTTGTATCGCATCCTTGCAAGACAACCTTAAATATAAGGTTAGTTATCTAGTCAACATTTCATTTTTTAGGTATACTGTTGTGTCTCTTTTTCTAAAAATGCTGCTTTTTTTATTCTGTGGATCTCAAAACATGTATTTCTGGTGAAATCCCAGTGTTGAAAATTTATATGGAAATCAACTTATCCACAATCTACTATAGTTAGGTGGTAGAGAAAGTAAAAATAAGTATTGTGAGCTATTAGTGTTGAGGGAATAATGGTATAATCTTAAAAGAAATAGTCAATTCACATTTAAGATTCAGACTTTTAGAGCATCTCAAAAGACTACCAATTTTTTGGCATAAACATAGCAAAAAAACAAGTATGTATTTATTCATGGAAACATCTGATTAGTTCAATAATATACCCATAATTAGGATATTCAGTTTCCCCAAATGTGTGATATTTTACCCAGGCATTGGTAAAAGTTGTTTGAAGTTATCACCTTTCAAGTAAGATAAAAGATTAATTAGTATTCCTGTTTCCTTTCGTCCATTTATAAGATTAAAATTCAAACTACTTTGAATACATCTGTTGCCAAAAAGTACGTAAGCAACATAGCAGTAGTAGATTAGTACAGTTGATGAATAAAACTCTGGACTGTCTGGTTATTTCCAACACTGGTGAGAAATAAATGAAGCCACCAAGTCTATTTCTTCATAGGAATTGGAGTTGAGTGAAGATGAAGGCTCAGACCATAGCACTCCACAGGCAACTCCTCGGCGTCCGCATGCTCATCACCGACCTAGGAAACAAGAAAAGAAGAAGCGACGATAGTTACAGTGTATTTTAATTGGAATGTAAACAGAGTACTGTTTTGAGATTCAGGAACATTCATCTTTTGGCTTAGGATAATCCTGGAATTCCATCACTTTTTAGTATTCTACATCAACCTCAGAAGCTAACTAGCTTTTGGGATTTAATGAAATAGAACTGGTGTAAAATAAATGTGTTTCATATTATTTAAATGTATGTTTGATTTTGGCTGTACAAACTCAAAAACTGAGCTACAAGTGCAGAATATTGTTTCACTAAATGACTCTGAATGATTGGAGAAAACTTACATATTTTCTGTCATTCCTAATCTTATAAGACATAAGCATATTCCGCCTGTACTTCTTGCTTGTTTTGAACATGTGGAACTCCTTTTTCATTGATTGGGTATGTAATTGAGATGGCATATCCTTTGTTAAGTTGGGCTTATCTTTATTCTTTAATCAAGAAAGAAAATGATAAAGTTTTATCAAATGTCAAAATGTTTTTGTAGATAAAAGCTTAGTTATATATTTATGCAGCATTGTATTGGACAGTTGTATTGAAAGTCATTAACTTGACTTTCTCACTAAGCAGTTGTACTCAACTAGATTAGAAATATTCAGTAATAAACATTTATGGAATTTTATACAAACCAAAAAACTATTAAAAAAAAGAGACAAAAACTTATTACAGGAAGTATATTTATCTTGTTGCAATACCTAAGACATTGAAATAATTTTTGTGCCCTTAACCACTTTTGAATTATTTGTTATTGCAAATCTGAAATTAAAAAATTCTGAAGTGCTTAGTGTGCATTCTGTCATTTATTATAAGCACATAACTAAGACAATATTGACTTGCTTTATGGACAGCTGACTATTTTATAAAGCCTCCCATGGACAAAAAAAATGTTTTAACTGAAAACATTTATATCAGTTTATAAAAATAATGGCAGAAGCTCTTATCTCTTAATGCAGAGTCTTTATGAAGACAGTGTGCTATTAAGATTCCAAACAAATAGTTGGAACCTGTGTTATTCCCAATTTACAATGCATATTGTGAGTAAATCTGCAAGGTAAGTTGATTAAAATACTTAAATATAAACAGATATAATTATAATCTTATGCTACAATAGATAAAAGAAACATTGTGCTGATGTCATAGTAATTGATTTTCTTTGCTTTAATTTGATCTATTTAGATTTTGTATTAATCCCATAAATCATTTACAATCTAGATTGTACAAAACATGGTGTAGGATACTTTGTCAGAAAACTAAACAATTTATGAACTTAGGCTGCATCTTGAAACAAGATTTCTAGGTTAGATTTACTATACATTACATCTTTTAGTATTTATTTACTGTGCATCTACCATTAAGCATTGAAAACCCTTCACATTGCAATAAAAGTTTTGTATTAGCATCAATGTAGAATTAGGTACTTCTAGATATACTTTCAAATAAATTGGAAAAACATGGGGTTAAAGGATTGGCACAAAAGTGGATACTATCATATTTAAAAAATAGAACACAGTGCATGGAAATAAATCATAGAAATAGCTCGGGTATGATAGAAAAAATTAAATCTCATTTTCAAACGGTAAAACGAGGAGACCTGCAGGGTCTTAAATTTGGGCCATTTTTATTTTTAGCTTATGTAAATGATATTTTTAAAATAATACAAAGAAATGGAGTTTTGGCAATTGGATATGCAGATGACATGACAATAATAATTAGAGGGAAGTCGGCAACAGAGGTGGAAACTAAAGCAAATGAATTAATTAAAATAATACAGCACTACTTAAATTTAAACATGATATTAAACACCCAAAAACCAACTTACATAAATTTTGAACTAGGAAATTAGAGTAAAAATGACAAACATTGCAATAGATGGAGAAATAATACCAGAAATCCAGCATGCTAAAATCTTAGGGGTAATAATAGACAAGCAACTAAAGTGGAAGCCATATGGAGACCACATATATATCTCACATAATCAAAGAGATAAATAAAGGTCTATTTATAATGAGGCAATTAAGAAAGAATATGGATTATGAAACATTAAAACAAGTGTACTATGTATTCATTTACTCACATATAAAATATGGGATAACTCTATGGGGAAACATTACTGCAATAGAAGTAAAAAAGGGTGGTAGAATTGTTCTTTCACACAAGCCATGTGTTGGACAGGGTTGGAAAGGTAGAATCAGATGACTGAAAAATTCAATGCCATAGCTGTGGTTCAAATCCTGGCTATGGCATTGAATTTTTCAGTCATCTGATTCTACCTTTCCAAAGAAGTAAAAGAGTTTTTCAAGTTATAAAAAAAAGCTATTCGAATAATTGGGAAAACAAATAGTAGGCATACATGCAGATTAAAGTTTAAAAGTTTGGTATTTTAACTTCCATCCATATATATATATATATATATGTATATATATATAAATTATTTTAAATTATTATAAAAATTATTTTACAAGAAAAAGAACCAAAAACTCAGTGCATACATAAGTATAGTATAAGAAATAATGAGGATTATTTTAGATCAGTATATAGGGGAACAGTAAAAAATCGTTTCAGTATAAGCATGGGTATAAGCTTTGTAACAAGTTACCCGTTGAAATAAAAAAAAAAATCAATAAAACAGAATTTAACTAAAAGAAATAAAAAAGTTCTTAATAATGAAATGCATTTTATAGTCTAGAAGAATTTAAGTATTGGGATATGTAAAACCTGTATATATGTATATAAAATTGTTTTTGACGTGTCCTTGAAATCTTGTATTTAAAGGATGAATAAAAGTATCTTATCTTATCTGGGTAGGCCTACGTAAATTATCACAATTTAATCTTTAGAAGTATTTGTCACTAAAACATCTACTATACTTTACAAATACAATGTCATTGTAATTTAACCCCACACATTTTCTGTTTGTAGTGGACCATATTCTGTATAAATTTCTCCATAATTTTCATAATATATTATTTCACATATTTTTGTCACAGGTTATATTTTTCCTGTATGTCTTCTGGTGTATGAACAATTTCATTGTTGACAATCACACTCTTAATAATATTAAAAATATGATGAACATTAGCTAATATGCATATCTTCCTCGGATCAAATGGATGGATAATGAAGTTACTTATTTTGTAAAACTGACCGGCTCTGAAACTCCATTTTCTCCATAAGCCTTGGTTTGCAGCCCCTACATCTGATGTTATACTAATAACATTAATTTCAGTGCTTCTGTCCTCCCTATCACATCAAAAAGAATATTTTCACAAATGGAAGCATTATATTGTGAAATAGTATGACACAGCTTGTTTCCACCTTACGTTGATGACTCCTAACTTCACAACAAGAGTGTGCATTGGAACTTCAGCTATTCAGATAATGTTAAATTTCCAAAATTTCTTCAGGGTTGTATTATGAGCATTAAGAGTGACAGCCATTTCAACTACCAGTATATTTATTCTCTTTCTTGAGGAGAGGTAAAGGTGTCAATTTTCAAGTGTAAGAAGTCAAACATTCATCTAATATCCACTATCAAACTGCAGATTTTCCTGGGATCTTTCTTAAAGCTTTTAATTATGATAAAAGGAAGTTCTGGTATAATTTTTCATAACCATTATTCCCCACAGGAAAAAAAACTTTAATTTTAATGTCTCTGTCACTGTTTCCATACTCCATCTCATATTTCTTGAGGAGGATCTTCGTAAGGCTTATACTTGGTCAGGATTGAAAATCTTATGCAGCATACTATTTTCTGCAAACTTGCTTTGTTTTAATTTGTTCTTTAGCTGTCTTATTTCTTGTTTGTACAGTTGATTTCCAATTAACAATATCTTATAGTTTACTTCATTTGGAACAATAAGTCTTCATTCTTCCTCTGTTTCAAAGGGTTGGAAGTTCCCAGAAGTGCTGAACAGCTCATTGTACTGCACTTGATGGTCCAGCAGCAGGTCAGTCTTGGAATAAGCAACTTACCTTAGGAGGTTTCCTTGTTGTTACGTTGGAATAAATCCAAAAATAGTAGGAACTGCATTTTGCAAGCTTATAAGTTCCATCATTTGTTTTTTCCCCAAATAGATTCTTACAAATGCACCTCTGACATTCTGCGGGGTTGCAGCTGTTACCGGTGGCGAATCACTAAGGTTCACACGGCCCTCTAGGAAGAAATCACTCCACCTGGGGACATTGCTACGGTCCATACAATCATCGCCATACACGCCACGCATGTCCCTGTGAATATCACTCGGTTTATGCCCTTTGGCCCACAAATATCGAACCACATCTCTCTGCTCTTCACACGTTAGAGAAATGGAGACAGGATGTTTGGGATCCAAAATGGGAAAATATGAGCAAGGAAATGATAGCTATAAATATACTAACAGTTAAGGGAGGAAAAGGAATAAAGGAAATGGGAGAGTTTTCAAAGGAAAATTGTTAAGAAAGTGAAAAAGCAAGGGGAAAGGAGCAGGAAGGACAAGAGAAAGGAGAATAAAGGAAAGCAGTTATCAGGGAACTGGAAAGGGAAAGCAAAGAATAAGGACTAACTGAAAACCAAAGGGCCAGGTGAAAAGTAACCTTTAAAAGGAAGCAAAATGAGACTAATTTTGCACTAGAAAGTAATTAATTAGCTTTAAGAAATTACATAAAATGTATTTAAAATGTATGTCTTTGGTACAAATAAATATTCTATTCATATAAGCTTGTATACCTCGATCTTGTAGTTTCTTTAGTAATTTTACCCCACAAATAGTCATAGGCACTTTGGAATCTATAAATGCTGCAATTATAACTTCCTTGTCATTAAAAACAGTTTTAATTTTTTGACTTCGTAGAAGAATTTGTTCATTTGTAGAGCGGAATTCTCTATATCCTACCTGACAAGATGAAATTAAATTATGAGGTTCCTAAAACCAATTCAGTCTGTTTGATACCATTTTTTCCAAACTTTTGGTATTATACTGGTTAATGATAAACGTCTATAGTTGATGTTAGAGGTAGGTTTGTCTTTTTATGAATAGGAATGATAATTGCTGTTTTCCATTCAGAGGGAACTGCAGTTTTCCAAAATAAATTATGAGGCAGGTTTTTAAAGTAAGAATCGATAATTTTTTAAAAAATAGTAGAATATTATTTTCCAAATACATTATCATCATTTATTACCTTACACTACTTCTCCACATAATCATCACCATTATTCAGGCACTTGTAACGGGAAACCAGTTTTTGTATGCCTTCATCAAAGAATGATGCTGCCTGTGATGAAAGCCAAGTCTGCACTTTTTGTTTCACAACATCACTGCTGTTGAAATGTTTTCCAGCAAGGAATTTCTTCAGATGAAGAAACAGGCGCAAATCGCTTGGTATCAAGTCTAGACTGTAAGGAGGGTGGTCAAATTGTTCCCAACCAAATGATGCAATCAGATCTTGAGTTTTTTTGGCTATGTGTGACCGGGCATTGTCACCTCACACAATTGGTGATGAATGTTTGCTGGCGTAACATTTCTCACATTCAAAAAATGAATCACTGATCTGACTTCACAGTCAGTGGGTTGTTAGATTGTTTTTAACATTTTGAAATGCTCCTACAACAGGAAAACACAAAGTGACAATCACTAACAGCTGTTTCTGGCTTCATAATGAATGGAGGAAGTGATAGCGCATGCTTGAAATTACGACAGCAGCGACAAAATATCAAAATGGTACTTACTTTAAAATTACACCTCATATATAGTTTTAAAAGTTCTTGTTTAGCGATTTTTCCCAAGTTTTTAAGGAATTCTGGGTGTATTTTATCTGGACTTGGCAACTTATTTTTTGTGGAGTTTATTTCTATACTCAATTCTTTCATACTGAACTCTTGTGAAAAATTTAAATTGCTGCTTCTAGAATTAGATTTTAAAAGTTTTCAAGTTTGATTTTTAAATTTTTTTCAAATTTCTTATCTTCTGTTAATTTATGAACATTGCTGTAAAGTTTAAGGGTGCAAGGGGTAGAGATGTGTCTCCTATAGCCTCTCCTACCCGAATCTTATCTCACTCCTGCCCATGGTGCATCCTGCTTTTAACGCACAAGGCTCTGGAGACCAAGTCACATGCTGGCCTGCCACAGCATGTATAAGTGTCTCCTAAGTGGTTGGTGGGATTATCAACCAACCATTCTGGCTAGGTTCAGTGGACCTGCTATTCAACAACAGGTGTGGTCCTCCAAAAATTTTGGGGGTTGTATGTGAAGTAACTGTCAAAATATAAAAATATGGTGCCTACATTGAAACAGTTACACTCAATGCTTCATCTGTTCCCCAGATCCGGATCTTATAGCTATAAAATAATTTGAAAGTTATGTTACTGCAAAACAATAAGCATTTCTCTCTGAAGCACTTAATATGTGCAGATTCTGCATATTCTAATGAGCTGTCGTATGTTTTTCAGCTAACAGTGTCTAAACATATTTCACAAGTGTTTGCCATTTTCATGATACTCAATCACCAAATTTGGTTGGGAGGTGCTCCAGAATCCACCATACAGTCCGGACCTTGCACTGTCGGACTTTCATCTGTTTGGTCCCATGAAGAAATTCGGGGCCGGCCAACGCTTTGCGACAAATGCGGCAGTGAAATCAGCAGTCCGCAGATGACTATACTCCAAGAAAATGGACTTCTACGAACAGGGCATATTGAAACTGGTATCACGATGGGAGAAAGTGTTGAGAAACTTGGTGACTATGTCGAAAAATAGATAAAAATTGAAGTTCATTTGTGATTTTTTGTTGTTTTAACTATTAAACTTTTTTTGTAAAAAAATTATTGTGCGTTACTTTTCGATCAGCCCTCGTAAGTATATAAACTAAACATGGGGTGAATGATATGAACTTAAAATTAAGAAATAGCATTGCAGATGCGACGAGTGAACTAGGAGAGAAAAAAATTTTGTTTTGAGGGCTTTCGCCCATGTTAATGACAATTTATAGCTTTTGTTGCTAAATTATGAAAAAAAGACGCATGATTGACTATTAGAAGCAACTTAGAGGTGCTCTATTGATGAGCTATATATAAATAATTTGAGGTGCTGATGCAATTTATAAAAGATAAATTGAATGGGCTGAGTTGTTTATCCTCATTTAAAATTTTATAATTCTCTCTCCAGAGCATAAGCTTTCATTTACAATTTATGACCAGTAACAATTGTTTAACATAGAAAAAAAGAAAAGATTGACTTGCTGCGCAGGTCCTGCATGCAACAATCAATTAGAAAACTGAAAGTACCGTACACAGATTATGGTACCGTATGGGCTCCAGTCCTCTGGCGGAGGGTGGGTGGGGGATACAATTTTGACTAAAACTGAGTGGTAATATCTAATGTTTCCAAGTAACTCAATCTGGTCCCATAAATTAGTTTTTGTATAAACTAAGCTGATACTTAAAACGATGATGAAGATGTCTGCGTCCCGCGCTCTCACTTCTTGCCGCACATAGAACTATGTTTTGTGATGTCAGCAATCTCAGACCGATGGTCAATATCGTGTGTTGGAATGCACTTCGCAGGTGATACAGCACAATTGCAGGTTAAAGTTCTCGTGCCATCTCCAGATTCAAGTGCTGTGAAAACAAGGGGTGGTATTAGTTATCAATCCCCATAAAAAGTAAGCAAAAACACTGCACTCAAAAGTGGTAACTGCCTGCAATGACAAATACAGAAGGGAAAATGGGGGTACCAAATATATAAACACTGAAAAATGAAAAGAAAAAAAATGGGGGTCTCAGAGACAGCGATAGTGAAATGTTTAAAAACTGGGCGCTGAGAGCTGGCCTTAAAATTCAGCACTGTTTACATGCAATTGCTAGAAACAACTGAAGATTGGCAGGACTTTGACATGTATCCCACTTTCCGTTTTTGAGATATGCCGTCCGCAGATACACATACGTGCGTGGACCTATTTGTAAACATATGTTAAAATTTACATGGCCCTTCTCTACCCTCTAGCGCTTATTTGGTAGGTATGCTAATTATTCTTATTAAAGTTTATTTTCCTATCTACCTCACCTTAATCGATAAACCTTTCCGGAAATATCTGCTATAAATTTCGTTATAGATACAAAAGGAATAGCAATAATCAAAATGTTTTAGAACTGGACGAATATGCTGCCCTTATAATTTCATTCTCTTTCCATTTTACCGCGCAAGATAACCGAAAATAGACCGGACTTCAAAAATTAATTCCGAATGAAGAGGACCTTATAGGCTGTTTCCAGAAACTTAAAGATATACATTTTATTTTTCATGTTAATATCTTTAAAATGTGGTTCACGCACACATGGACTCGCACCCACACACGCACGGATCTTTTTCTAAAAAGCCTTTTTGCGTTCAAGGGGCCTCAAAATATGTATTTTCGGTGAAATCTCAGTATCAAATTTTTAGGTGGAACGCAATACCTTCTCTACCTACTATATACGTATTTACGTGGTATAGAAAATAAAAATGCTTTATTTATTCAATGGACGTCAAAACATGTAAAATTTCCGGTGAAATCTCGGTATCGAATTTTTGGGTGGAATGTAAAACCTTCTCTATTTACTATGTACGTGGTAGAGAAAGTAAAAAGACCTATTGTGGTTGTAGGTATAAATGGAATGGCAGGAGCTGAATCCATAGTCAACAGTTTAAAAGCAGCTCACTATGTGTTGGCTTTAAAATTCCATACTCCTTCCATGGCATCGTGAGAAACAAGTGAATCGCGACAGCACTTTAAAAAAGATTAATTCAAACCAAAATAAATGGATATCTCAAAATGTCTGATGCCACAAAAAAAAGTTATTTGATATATTTTAATGAGAGCAAACTACAAATAGCAATATGGCATGAACGCCAACGATAAACAATTATAATAGGGCAGCCGACGTAATGTGGCATCATTTTTACAGCATAGTCTTCCGTGCCATGCGTAAAACGCAAATGCATGGACATACCCGACATACCTAATTCGGCTCTTTCCAAGGTAACTTGAGTATAGGGAAGGTACCACTCCGGCCATTTCGCTCTCATTGGCTGCGCGCCTGTGACGTCATCTGGAAGGTAGAGCACGCGCGCTCTTTGGATAGTAATTGAAAGAGAACGGTTTAAACCCGTTTTAACACGTACAATTTAAAGCACGGATTGTTATACCCATTCGTAAATGGTTAAGCAGTAATTAAGGAAGTGTAACATAATGCAATGGCATATGTTATGAAAGATACTTTAACTGAAAATGCATAGGAAACTTTTCTCAACTCATTCTACTATTTACAGACCAATTTTATCAACACCACCATCCAAACTATTACTAAAATAAAAAGTAACAAATTATTATTTGTTTAATCTTAAAAGTAGATTTAAATTTAGAAGTGGCTGGCCATGCTGCTGTTGTAGAAGAAATAGATGTAACCCACTGCTGACATTTCCTTGTATTTCTTTTTTCCACGGTTGCAGCTTTTAATTTTGTATTCAAATGCCGTATCCTAATTAATGTGCAGGTCCTGACGTATATATAAACAATTCTTTTGTCGAAATCAGGGAATTTAGAGCAAATTATGTCGCTAAGTGTTTTCATCACTCTTAACACATTTGAAATATGAAAGCCATGGAATCATATCATCGGGAGACAGACACGGCACTGCACACCACGTAAACTTTTCCGTAGAGGTAAGCCAAGTAATTCATTTTTTAAGTTCCATTCATAGTCCTCAGGCCGAAAATATACTGAGCAGACTCGAGCATTATCAGTGTTGAATTTATCATTCCGTTTACAGCAACACACCCATATGCGCCCTACTTTATTATTTTAGGAAATCTATGATACATAATTTCAGCGGTTTTTGTTCCTATATTAGAACATTACGCAACAGCACAGCTAACTTTTTTTTAACATTCATTTTGAACACGAATGCACACCACACTTGTATGTCCAAATCCATCCACAACTAGAACTAACTTCTAAGTAATCGGAAAGAGCATTCTTATTTAGTGAGCAACTATGCTTACCAAACAACGTTTGCAGCTGTGGGGTACAAAATTGTTGCTCATGATTGGTCAGTACAACGCATTACAGAAAAATATTATTTAAAGAGTTGTTCTGCGATTCCACGAAATAATTATATAGGCGTTATTTAAGAATGGTTTTTCCCCAGAAAATAGGGAATATGCTGTTTTAGAAATTAGTGCGTGAACACGTGCAATCAAATGCACCTAATAGGGTAATTTGGCACGCTTTATGATACCTGTTCACGCTGTTTCAAATGCACAAGGACTCGGACACAACGTCTCCAAAACTTTCAAGAAGTTCAACAGAAAGGTAACAGAAGGCGAAATCTAATAATTTTCGCTTTGCCTTAGGGTAATATACCGCCTTAAATACCAAATCATTTGGAAACTCAGGTATAACGTGGACAAAAGGCTGATGACACTTTTGCATGCCTATGCAAGTGCTGTTTTAAAATCCGAAATAAGAAAACCCTTTTATTTGCCATTTTAAGGGAAAAAACACTCGGTCCATGCTGAGGAATATCACTGCAATGATATAACATTGTGATGGTATTCAACTAGAAAGTGTAATCTGCAATAAAATTACATTATTTTACAACCTCAAATAAGGAGTTTCTATAGCTTACTTTTATCTCTGTGGTCATCTCTGAAAACGCGTAACATATATAACTAAAATTATTTATAGCTGTTTAAAGTGTGAAAATATGCACAATATATACTGTAATTATAAAACTCGGATTTTCTACATTCACATGACTTTCTTTGCACACTCTTCTACAAAATATTCATAAAGAAGTTTATTCTTCTATCTAACTTGTTAAAGAGAGATGAACTGTAATTACATATTTAGTTGTATGCGTACGAAGGATTTAGAAAGCTAAACCAATAGTCAAATTATAAAGCGTGTCGTTATGTGATGGCTTTGAAATTCCATGCTCTTTGCATGACCACGAGGAAAAAAAGCCGAATAGCGACTTACCACTTAAAAAAAGTTTAAGTATTTGAACATTCAGACAAGTAACACAGAATACCTTGTACATGGTTAACGCCATAACATTATTTATTTGGCATAAAGTGTGTGCTTTAACGAGATCTATTTCTTTTTAAAGTAATTTTTTAATCTTTTAACCTTTACCAAGCCATTCAAATGAAGTTTTCACAGGTTAATTACAGGAAATTAGAAATATACATTTTATTTTTCATGCAAATCTTTTAAACATATGCACTTTAATCAAAATGGTATTAGTCATTTTTGAGAACAGAAAAGTAATGGATAATTTCCCATGTAAAGAGTAGTTCGTGATACGGAATCTTCTTAAAAAATCATGTCGCATCCTTGGAAGTTGCTGGAGTTAAATTCCAAGTTTGGTATTTAACCGACTTTTCGTTTTGAGTTATGCTGTTCACACGCATGCACAACCTTTTTCTAAAAACGTGGTTTTTAGATTCAAGAGTCTCAAAACATGTGTTTCCAGTGAAATCTCGGTATCGAAATTTTGGGTAGAATATATTACTTCCTCTACTTACTATAAGTAAATAGGAGGGAAAGTAAAATTGCAGAAATAGTGCAGAGCCTGAAGGTTCTATTTTATTTTAATATAATATAGGTTTGCTTCACCCTTGTCGCTCTCTCTCCCTCCCTCTATTCGTTTATTACGTGTTTAAAAGTCAATAATACTTGCTATCTTTTGCAAGAAATGCATTGCAATTATAACTTAAATGTTGAAAAATTTAAAGCAAAAAAATGTGTTGTTTAACAAGACAAACTGTTAGATAGAGTATATGGATAGTTTTGTTTCTTCCTCTGTATTATTTTTATATTTTATATGTTACGGAATGAGAGTTTTGTTTCAAATAAATTTGCTTGAGGTGACCATATCATGTCAGAAAGCATGTCAGGATTTGAATTTTATCGTAAAACCCGAGCTTCCACATGGGAATAGCGATTCCAGTTACCTTCCACATGACGTCACTAGCAGACAGCTCGAAAGCAGTGAATGCGCGGGAAGCGGGAAGAGGCCCTTCGTTATGATGCAACGGGGGCCCTGTTGCTGTGGGCCTGTCTAACGGCAAGGAGACAACTAGCGACATCTAACAGAATACTGAGAAACTGTTTAGAATAGTGAGTTGACTCAAACTTTGCTTTTGATAAATTAAAGCGTAAACGGTCCACCCAGCGTTCCAATGTAATGCGTTTTGTGGCTAAAGTAAATGAGTTTGACGATACTGCAGCCTTAAATGAGATGGAATGCAACCTAGATCGCCTACAGGAACGTTTACAGAATTTATCTACTTTAAATGATGAGATTCAAGAGTTCCTCGATGATGAAAAGTACGAACCAGATGTGGACATACATATGTGTAGCTTACATCGACAACGCTAAACGATCAGTCCGCAAATCGAATGCAATTATTGCATCTCGAAAGGGCACAATTTCAAGTGGCACATGCTCCCAGATACAAGCACCAGCTAATTTCGCAATGTCATCGCCCAGCGTGACACCAGCTACTAAGTTCCCAGCGATCTAGTTAGAAGCATTCAATGGAGCTATTGAGTGTTGGTCAAGATTTTGGGAACAATTTGAGTCGTTAGTGGACAAAAACCTAACGGTGTCAGTAGCATATATAGAAGAGAGCTGGCGCACTTTTTGCGTTTATATGGGAAAAGATAAGGAAAACGGGGAGAGATGCGACGGTTCAAGGAGGAAAATGCGTTTATATGGTAGAAATAGGGAAAACGAGGACAGCAGCTGCGTGAAGATGGGCGAAGGAGGGAAATGCGTTTTATAGGGAGGATAGTAAAACGGAGAGAGATGCTAAGATAGACAGGCGTTAAAGGTAGAATGTGTTTTATATGGTTAGATAGGAAACCCGGGTTCAATCCCAGGTACCTGCATGTGGGATTTGTGGTGGACGAAGCGGCGTCTGGGCGGGTTTTCTCCGGGATCTCCGGTTTCCCCCGCCATTCATTCCACCAACTGCTCCATCATCACCTTTCCTTTCATCCATTTCACCACCATTTCGCTTCATCTACTTCCTTCATCCCATACCAGGCATCGGGCTGATCACCCATCCTGGATGTTCTGTCTGATCCATGAGTGTCTGCTCCTCGACGGGCCTCTGACCCCAGGCACCCGCCTGTAAGTCCTGGGGGTGTAAGTCCTACATAAGAGGAGGGTAAGCAGATAATGAATGAATGAATGTATAGATAGGAAACCAAGGAGAGATGCTAGGCTAAGTATGGACAGAAGGATGAGAATACGCTTTATATGTAGAGGTAGGGAATACGAGGAGAGGTGCTAGGCTAGACAGAGGTTGAGGAGTAGAGTATGCGCTTATATGGGAAATCTAGGGAAAACGTGGAGAGATGCTAGACAGATACTGAAGGAGCGGAATGTGCTTTATATGTGGAGGTAGGGAATACGAGGAGAAGTGCTAGGCTAAACAGAGTTTTAGGTGCGCAGTATGCGTTTATATGGGAAAGATAGGGAAAACGTGGAGAGATGATAGGCTAGACAGATGCTGAAGGAGGGGAATATAGGCTTATACGGGAGAGATAGGGAATACAAGGAGAGGTGCTAGACTAGACAGGGCTTGAAGGGTAGAATATGGCTTTTATATGGGAGAGATAGCAAACCGAGTAGACGTATTAGGCTGGGAGGGTTTGAATGGTAGAGTATGCGTTTATATGGAGAGACGAGGGAAACGATGGGAGTAGCTAGGTTGGAGGAGCGTTCAAGGAGGAAAATGCGTGTATATGGGAGAGATCTGAGGTAGAGCACAGACTGAAGGAGATTTATTGATAGAGATAGGGAATACGAGGAGAGGTAGTAGGCTAGACAGAGGTTGAGGAGTAGGGTATACATTTATGTGGGGAAGATATGGAAAACGGAGAGAGATCCTATGCTAGGAAAGAGTTGAAGGATGGGGTAATGCGCTTTACATAAGAGAGGTAGGGAATACGAGTAGAGGTGCTAGTCTAGACAGAGCTTGAGGATTAGGGTATGTGTTTATATGGGAAATATAGGGGAAAAGGGGAGAGAGATGCCATACCCCCGCCGCTATAACGTTGCACTTGACAGCTAGCGTTTAAGTTGGTACACTCGCGAAAAAACAGATGAAAAGCTTCAACCGTTTGACTTCCTAAGCCAATCACAAGGCAGCATTCCGGATGGTCGATGACAAAGCGGAACCGGATCTAGAATCGGCTCTGTTGCCGGATGTAACTATTCCCAACCATGTGCTTCAGTTTGTGAATCTCTAGCAGAGCGTCGAGTTGTTCTTTGCAAGCTACATATTGTTCATTGTTATTTGTTATTTAGATTTGTGGTTATTGTTTGATAGTTTTGTTATTGTTCGTTTATACATTTATTTATTTATATTTATCTATTTTATATATATATTTCATTCATATTATTTATTTAAACAAAACTTAAGTGCGACAATGTCGGAAAAACGACGCCGATCGCCGAGTGATGATTCACGAAGTGAAAATCCTTTGCGCCGAGGTGTGCCACTTAATAGTCAGGCATTGGAACTATTATGGAGAACCCGGGAGTTCTTTGAACAGGAAAAGGAGTACGTGAAGCTTCACGGAAATCCCTCTATTCCTGCTGATAAAGCCGTACAACGAACTGCAGCAGCTCTTGATTTAAGCACGAGAACTGTTGTTCACAAAGGAGTGAAACTACAAGAGAAAGAGGACAAAATTCCTGAACCATCTGGAACACAACAGGTATTTCTATCAACTCTAGGGAAGAAAAAAAGAAGCCTCGTCCAGTCACAAATATTGATGCTTTCCAATTAGACGCCATACGTAGACACATTTATGCCTATTATCATAGAAAGGAGTATCCGACCATACCAAAGCTACTTATATCGCTTATTTTCAATTAACAATAATAATACGAAATAGTTATTATTCAGTGACGTTCGCTACTTACGTACACTTTCTGTATGCGGTTTAGACACGATAGAAATGAGAACAATCAGCTGTTGTTTAATAGCCACTCTGGCAACGTCGCAACCACGATGTAGTCAACCTTACGCGAAGCCACACGAACTGTCAAGTGCAACGTTATAGCGGCGGGGGTATAGACTAGACAGAGGCTGAAGGAGAGGAAATGTAGGTTTATACCGGTGAGATAGGAAACCAAGGAGCTATGCTAGGCTAGACAGATGCTGAAGGAGGGGATATGCTTTATATGTGGGAGGTAGGAATACGAAGGGGGGTGCTAAGCTAGACATGTTAAAGGTAGAATGCGTTTATATGTGAGAGGTAGGGAATACGAGGAGAAGTGCTAGGCTAGACAGCGGTTGAGGAGTAGAGTATGCGTTTATATGGGA
This sequence comes from Deroplatys truncata, assembly GCA_030765065.1. Classification (NCBI taxonomy): domain Eukaryota; kingdom Metazoa; phylum Arthropoda; class Insecta; order Mantodea; family Mantidae; genus Deroplatys; species Deroplatys truncata. Next base: position 101,211,086 of record CM060987.1, on the reverse strand, counting down.
AAGATAGGGAAAACGTGGAGAGATGATAGGTTAGTAGGCTAGGAGACTAGAAAAGATGTTTATATATACGAGGTAAGGAATACGCTGAGAGATAATATGCTAGATAGATGCTGGAGGTAGGAGGGATACGCGTTATACGGAAGAGATAGGGGAAACGTAGAGAGATGCTAGGCTAGACAGGATTTAAAGGTAGAATGTGTTTTATATGAGAGAGATAGTAAACTGAGGAGAGGTATTAGGATAGCAAGAGTTGAATGGTAGAGTATGCGTTTATATGGAGATACGGGGAAAACGGAGATAGATCCTATGCTAGGAGAGAGTTGAAGGAAAGGGAAATGTGCTTATATGGGAGAGATAGGGAATACGAAGGTTGATGCTACGCTATACAGAGGTCGAGGAGTAGAGTATGCGTTTATATGGGAAAACATAGGGAAAACCTGGAGAGATGAGAGGCTAGACAGATGCTAAAGGAGGGAAATACGCTTTATATGAGGAGGCAGGGAATACGAGGGGAAGTGCTAGGCTAGACAGAGGTTGAAGAGTAGAGTATGGGTTTATATGGGAAACGAGGAGAGAGGCTAGGGAGATTACTGTTGATGTATGTGTAATATTCGTCCACGTATAACATCATGTAATCTCATTGACTTCAAAAACGGCTAACAAAGGCTATATCGCAATCTAGCATCCTGGATTTCCGGTATCACGCACCCTAAAGGGCTGGACGCATCATAGTTTTGTATGATTTCACAGGTAATTCAAGTAGTATCGTAGGTATTTAGGCTAATTCAGGTAGTATCGCAGGTATTTAGGCTAATTTAGATAGTATCGTAGGTATTTAGGCTAATTCAGGTAGTATCAGAGTATTTAGGGTAATTCAGATAGTATCGTTGATATTTAGGGCAAACCGGCTAGTATCACAGGTGTTCATGGTAATTTAGAGCAGCGCTTCGCACCAGAGCTATTTAAGGTAATTTTAATATGATTCGGGTAGTATAACACGTATTTAGGTCATTTTATCAGGTAATTCAAATAGTATCACAGGTATTCCTGCTAATATAGAGAGTAATTAGATTATAAACATTTCTTATCCAATGTTACAGTACTGTGTATATTTTTTTTCTAAATCTTGCAAACGTTTACATGTTAAACAGTTGATGTATGAGACGTAGAGGGTTAAACAGAGTATGGGTTACAGTGAGGGTATATAGAAGTAGTATAAACTACCTCATCCGCATGGTTGTTTTATATAGTTACACTTTGCTGTCCAAGGCCCGGTTGCATAAAAGTTAATCTGAGTTCAACCACCTGAAAATGATCTCAAGTCAAGCTGAACTTAGAATTTTGGTTGTATAAACATTGATCTAAGTTCATGGCACCTTGATCTAAGATCAAATCTGACTGGTGAATTTTCTCAGGTTAACTTGATTGAACTTAGATCGCCAGAATACAGAAGCTACATAACAGCTGCTTTTTTAAGGAAGAAATAAATAGCACAGCTTTAAATAAAATGGTAAGTAATGAATTTTTTGTAGTTATTTGGATAACTGAATGCCTGACAAGGGGTTATGCCTGAAGGGGTTATACCACACTATTCAATATTGATTTACTTTTGTAAAATGTTATTCCCATAAATTTGGCTTTTAACAATTTTTCCAAACACCCAGATTACTCTTTCAAAGGAAATAAGCCATTAGTTAACATGTTATGTATTTTGTACTTTAATGAAACTGTTTTTTCAAAATTCAATTAACCTCTTTATTTCACAATTGGCTTGGTAGGATGCATTGTTTTGCATTTATAACCTATGCTTACATGTTATTATTTTCAGGTGTCAGATTACTCTGATATCTCCGACAATGAGGATTTTGAATTTGAAAGAGCTCCTCGTGTTTTCCAACATAGAAGGAATCCCATCTTAGAACTTAACGAGAGACAATTTAAAATGAGGTTTCGACTTTCAAAACATGTAGTCGAAGAACTGGAGCATAGGCTACATGCACAATTAAGGACACAAACCCTGAGGAATTATGCACTTAATCCAATGTTTATGCTCCTTCTCACATTACGGTTCTATGCAACTGGGAGCTTCCAGATGGTGATTGGCGATATCTTTAATGTGAATAAAGGAACTGCAAGTAGGACTATTCACAAAGTTACAAGTGAGATTGCAGCCTTAAAACCTTATTTCATCAAGATGCCTAGGGAAGAGGGTGAAATAAGAAGGGTTATGCGAGAGTTCCATAATATATGTAATTTCCCAGGAGTTTTAGGTGCAATAGACTGCACACATATCCCAATTATATCACCTGGTGGGAATAATCCTGAGATTTACAGAAATCGCCATGGTTGGTTTTCTTTAAACGTTCAAGCTGTCTGCGACTCGCAACTTCGCTTCCAGAATGTTGTTGCTAGATGGCCAGGTTCAGCGCATGATAGCAATATTTTTAGAAATTCTAGAATTCATGCACAGTTTGAAGCTGAAGAATTTCCCCGATGTGTGCTCCTAGGAGACAGTGCCTATCACTGCTGTCACTACTTACTCACGCCTACAATGCATGAAGAAACTCCTGCAGAACGGGCATATAACAGGGCTCATAGACAAACAAGATCAGGTATTGAAAGGTCTTTTGGCGTTGTCAAAAGACGATTCCCATGCTTAAGAATGAAATTAGCTGTGAAATTACTTCGAGTTCCTCCTATAATAGTGGCAACATTTGTATTACATACCTTGGCCATTAATGCAGAAGACGACTCCTGACGTAGACGGTGCTGTTTACAGAGGAAGGAGAATTTACCAGGAACTGCCTATACCTGATTTAAATCAGAGAGATAGAAGGGAAAACACAGCACTGAGAACTGCACTAATTAACAACACTTTCAGGTATTCACTTAAATTTATTATTACGTAGCCTGATTTACCCTCAACCTTTTACATTTTTTGTGATTTCTTAATTTCCAGTTCCAATTTTAGAATTTTCATTTTCAGTTCATATTCTTCTTCTAAACACTCCAACCTCCTTTTGTAGAACGTCTCCCTAATGTCTTCTTTCCTCTTCTTTCCAGGGAATGACGTGGATCTGAGTGTATCTGCAGTTGATGTTGAAGGACCTGGCTCCACAAACTGCATTTCTCCCTCCTGCGAAGTGCAGACCTCCAGTTGGGCACCATTCACATCTTGTGGTGAACTGCAGACGACATTTGCAATTTCTTCGGCATGGAAGCCCACATCATCATCGAAATCGCAAGTAACCGGCACAAACTGCGGCTTCAGTGCTGCAATTAGTTTGTGGCCAGTTTCGTCTAAGGAAGACGGCACAAACATACCACTTCCTGTTTTGTAAATTTTGACTTTGTCTTCTGCGTTTATTTTTTTTGTGCGCTTTTTAATGTTTTCGTAACAGAGTTTCAAACATTTCCAATCACATGCAATAAAACTTCTTGAATTGAATTCCGAAGTTATTTCCTTCCACGCCTCTTCCTTGTTCTTTGTGGTGCTGCTGTCTGTTTTTTTGTTTTCTATTACACCTTTATATTTTAAAACAATGTCTATTAGCATATCCTTTTCTTCGCTTTTAAAATTGGCAGAACGCGCTTTCTTCTTTCCCTGAACCTCCATTTTATGGTTATGTATTAATCTGTGGGTTATGCTTTGCAAGTCACAGTATTGCAAACAAACGAAAATACAATGAGGTACATTACACGTTTAATGGAGATAAAGTAACCGAAATAACTTTTTTTTTATGAATATTATTTTAATTTTGAGTAAATTTCTATACTTTCCATATAAAATAACGCTATTTCCGGTACTAAAAGCCATAAAGAGAAAGTTTAATTTAGTTTTTGTTATGTCTATATTGGCTACCCTGTGCAATTGAATCAAACAGAGTCGAATAGTCCCGATTATTCTCGAGTCCTTTCGATACAATACGAAAGTTGCCACATGTTTGGCGATGTTGCCGCGTTTGTTTTTGTGTTCTCGGATCAACACTGAACGGAGTTCAACTAACCTGAGATCAGCATTACACAACCCGCGTCGAGAAGCAAACTAAGTTCATTTCTGATCTTCGGTTATAACTGAACTGCAGTTAGCAGTTTTTATGCAGCATGGTAGACATCTCCTTTGTTCTTAGAAAATCAGAAGGATGAGGAATAACACCATTGAGCTCTGCTGGATTCAGCTTCTTTACTTTAAATTCCTTTTAATACTGACGATGTTGCAGAATGAATGAGATACTCTTTGTACTGAATTCCAAATAATCCAAATGTCTCTTCTTGAAGTTGGGGTACTAACTGGTCTTGCCAATACTCTTTTCACCCAGCTGAAATTTGGAGGTTCAACGAGTTGCATAATTCCAGTCCGTTTCTTTGTATGTGCATATATCCTGTACATTGCTGATCATTTGATTTAGAAGATCTACACTCCCATGTTCTAATTGTATGACTTCACTATTCCACATCTCTTACCATTATGCATTTCATATCCTTCTTTGATCATTTTCAGCATGGGTCTGTTGGAGCTGCCGCTTCTGAACCAGACATTAATGTAGCAGGCCTATTATCAAAGCATTTGACAACTGCTATTTGACCATCACTTCTGACTGATCAAACCAGCATCTCCCTTCCTTCTGCATTGCATTGTCTATTCATTCTTCAGGTATATTGGATTTTCTTACTGTTCCTGTTGCTTGAACTTCTGCCTTGATGTGTGATAAATCCAATAACGGCATGGACCTGAAATATCTATTCATGTAAATGGTGATCCTTGGAGGAAGTTACTCTAATCACAACTTTTCCGAAGATGTCAAAATCATTACATATGTTCTCTTGCAGTTTTCTCTAGTAAAAGAAGTTAAGGGCAAGACCATTTTGTGCTGCCACCACAAACTTTTTAATTCTGCAGGGATTAAGTTTCCCTTTCACACACTGCCGAGCTGCTACTTAACCCCAGAGGGGAATCATTTGCTCATCTACTGACACCTTACATGGTCTGGGGTTCAGTTTCCAGCCATTCTGCACAAAATGCTGGACTTTCCAATAGTTCTCTGCTTTTAATTTGCTGAAACTTTACTGTCATCTCAAAGTTTTAAATTACTTCTGAAAGCAAAGTGTGTGTCAGATAAATGTCTCTGGTTTGTAAATATACACGGAACTTCAAAAATGTTGGTTGATATATATTTACTGATGTACTCCTGAGAGAAATCTCCTGTCCTCTTCCAGAATAATTTCCTACTACCACCATCACATGAAATAGGTACATTACTTGCATCATCATCAGTCATAATTATTATTATCCAAAATGACAGGATCAGTTATTTTGTTGTTGCAATCATCACATATAAATCATGGATCTCAGATTTCACCTGACAACTCACCATTGCTTAATTGACAGTCAACAAATTCAGGAGAAACTAAAAAGAAAACAAATAGAGATAATTGTTTTAGGGTGTCACTGACATTATGCTAAAACACTTAACTAATTACTCTTCTTGTAGGACTTACAAGCCAAACCTTGGCTCACTACCTGTCGCAGAAAAACCAAACTCTAGATCAGAGGTGAGGAAAACGGAACTCGCAAGTCATTTGGATTCACAGGCGCCACTCCCTCTCTTGCTAGTTATACATTTGCTTTTTGCATACTTCTGAATGGTGTAATGCGTGTTACATATTTGGAACAAGGAACTATTTTTCGCCATCCCTGCTCTAGTTCATTACATGTCCAGGATGTGCGATCAGCCCAATGCCTGATATGGCTATGAAGAAGGAAATGTAGTGATGAAAATAATGATATAAAAATTCGCAGATCAAACTGTCCAACCCAGCATTCGCCTAACAACCAAGCAAAACTGTGAAAAACACATTTGATCAGGTTGGTCGGCACCAGATCATGTATTTTTGTCAATTTAACAGCTTTAGTAGCTGTCTGCAGGTTTCAGACAACAGAAATTTAAAATAATGTACAAGTGGGTATCATGCTAGCCTTCAGTTCCCGAGGTTGCGTATTCAAAGCTGGTGGAGGGCAATATATTTTTTTCTGGCGCAAAAATCCTTAGCATGGCTTCCATTAAAAGGAAAGTAAAGCTGGTGGTCCCATGTCTTAAAATTTATGGCACGTAAAACAACTTCAAGCCTGATAGAGGCCTCTGAGCAAAATTTCCGTTCTTTCACGTCCAATATAGAATGGGACACTAAGAACTATAATAGTTAAAGAGCATCCATAAATAACACTTTTTTTTAAGAAGAGGCTGCGCCACTACAACTCCAAGTGAAGTCACAGGGGAAATTGAACTAGATTTAAAACAGTGAAGTGTCATTGAGAACTTATCGAAAATCGGTTGAAAAACTGGACAGTCACAATATGGTTTTAGAAAGAAACTTAGTTCTATTAATAGTAACTAGCAATATTAGTTGCAGATATACATAATCGTTTTCTGGAAAACAAGTGTCACTTAGCAGTAAGATTGGATAGATCAGCTTATGATTGAGTAGAACTTAATTTATTATTAAAATTTGTAGAAGAAAGTAATATACCTCTCAATATATTTGGATGTATCGCTAATCTACTGTTAAATACAGAAGTAGCATTACATTCTAGAAACCACTCCGAAGTTGTAAGACAAATTGATCTAGCTCAAGGGTCTTCATAAGCCGTACTTTTATCATTTACTTATGGAAAATATCTCGGAATCTCAATCTGGACAGAGCTCAAAACATTTGAGGGAGGAATAAAAGAGGTCACTTTTTCTCTAGAGGATATTGGAATTAATATTAATCCTTTAAAAAGCAACTGAATAATATTTAAGACAGAAAGAAGCATAAATTACAAGTGAAATTGAGCTTTCACTTATGGACGCTCTTTAACTGCTATGGTCCTTAGCGTCCCACTCTATATTGGGTGTGAAAGACCGGAAATTTTGCTCATAAGCCTCTTATCAGGCTTGAGGTTCTTTTATGTGCCATAAATCTACATGGGATCACTGGCTTTACTTCTCTTCCAAAGGAAGCCATGCTAAGGATTTTTACGCTGAAAAAAATCCATTGCTCTCTGTCAGGTTTGAACCCGCCAGGGAACTAGACTCTAGCAAGGTAGCCCTAGACTACAGAGGACGACATAAATATTAAGAATTAGTGACGAAGAAAAGTTGAAAAATGTATTCATTTTCTTAGGAATGCGCTTAGGTTTACAATTTGATATGCAAGTCATATATACACTGGCGTTTGTGAAAATTGCAACACCAAGAAAGAATTTCCCAAATAACTCCAAAGTTGGTGGAAGTGTACAAGAGTGTGCAAGCAATAAGTGATTAGGTTTAGAGAGATGGGGTACACGTAGGCCAAGAACAGCCCTCTCGTGTCGGTCCGACAAGGTCAGTGTAGCGCCTAGTGTACAGCTGTCAAACAAGGTTGAAACAATAGTGCCAGTACGCCTCGTCGACGTCAAAGGGAGCTATATTGACATGCGAGTTCGAACGGGGCAGAATGATCGGTCTCCGGAAAGCGGGTTTGTCTTACCGTAACATTTCGGCTCGTACAGGACATACTGCTACGGCATTGATGTATGTGTGGAAGCAGTGAATAGATGAAGGTTGTACGCAACAAAGAGCGGGTCCTGGATCGCGGAACATGACCACAGCATGGGATGACCGTCATTTTGTCCGCATTGCCATAACGGACCGTACAGCTTCATCCAGTGTTGACTCGACGCTAGAGCACTGCAACAGGTGTGAACTTGTTTGCATCAACGGTTCCTCACCGTCTGCTGCAGGTTGGACTGGTTGCATGCATGCCATTACGTCGGCTTCCGTTGTCTAGAAACCACAAGCTCTTCCGACTGCAATGGGCACGTGAACACCGTCACTGGGGTGCTGAGTGGCAAAATGTAGTCTTTTCACACGAGTCCCGCTTCGTATTTCACAGTGATGATCGCATACGTGTCCAGCGGTATCGTGGTAAGCGCAACCTGGAAGACTGCATTGTTGAGCAGCATAGCGGACAAACACTAGGTGTGATGCTTTGGGGCGCCATTGGTTACAACAACCGATCTCGCCTCCTACGAATTGAGGGCACTTTGAACAGGAACCGGTACCTAACGGTAGTTGTAGAGCCTGAGGTACACCCCCTGCTTCAGACATCTCCACAGGCCACATTTCCAACAGGACAATGCCCGACCACGTATTGCGAAGAATGTACAAGCCTTCTTCAAAGAGCAACGGGTACCATTGCTTTCCTGGCCTGCACGTTCGCCTTACATGTCTTCGATATGATTGGTCGAACCTGTGTATCGCGCTCAAGTAACCAGCATCGGGTTTGTGGGCTCGAATACAAACTGTATGGAGGGAAATGCCTCAAACTTATTCAGAACCTTTTTGATTTAATGCCGCGGCGTATGGCAGCGCATGGAGGCCACGACAAATACTGAATATTAGGGCTCAAAGGTGAAAAGTTTATCATTTGTTACTTGTCATGTACCTAACCTGTGGTATTAAATTCACTAAATTCATGCATTTACTTCTTAGTGTTGCAATTTTCTCAAACGAAAGTGTATATTCTAAAAAAAAAAAAAAGGGCAAACGTATATGCCTTGAAAATACTGTTTAACAATTTAATAAGCTCATTATGGGATTATGGTCAGATTCTAATTGGTAAAATACAAGGAAAGATTCAGTCAAACTTAGAACCTACTATTTATATCAATATGAAGATGTGTCTGGGAATATAAGGAAATCCTGCAAAAACTCTGCAAATTCATTGGGAGAACGTGCCTATGGAGAATAATTTCATAAACATGAACAAATAAAACACCAACAAAATCTGCTGAGGAATTAAAATATGAAGAAGATTTAATTCCAATTTATTTATTGGAAAAATACAGGCGCAGTTATGTCAAAATGGATTCCCTAGGCTAGCAATTTACTGTGTTAGTTGGAATATTTTGATATTGCAATTAGATATACATTTTAACATTTTCCAAAAGAGGAGCTGGAAATTAGAATTTGTATAAGTTTATGGAGGATTCTCCTGCAGAAGACTGGACACATTTATACCAATGGTTCTAAGGATACAGAAGGGAGAACAGGAGCAGCTGTGTATAAGGAAGAAATGTTAAAATGGAATGAAATTAAAAATTTTCCAGTTTTTTCAGCTCAGCTTAGACATTAAAATAGCTGTATTGTATACTGTTGGCAAGATCAAGAAATATATTATTTTTTGATTCATATAATGTTTTGAGCAAATTAGGTAAAACTGGCATGGATGCAAATTTTAATGGCACTGAAATGACATTAAGCACAAAATACATTTTCCATCAAAAGAGGATGCGAATTCAGTTGATTCCCAGACATAAGAGCATAAAAGGTAACTGTAAAGTGGTTAGTCTAGCAGTGGAGATATAATAAACAAAGATAAGATTGGATATGGCCATGGACCCATTATTATTGTATAAAAGGGAGGGAAGGAAAGAAAGGGGGAAAAAAAAGAAGAAACTCCTTACTATGAATTTGGTGAAATGGGTAATTAAAACATGTATTAATTAGATGTTATCTTAATAAGGACCATGAGGAGTTAAGAAATTCACTGTACAAAGATGGTAAAAGAGCCTATACAAAAAACACTAATATTATAAAACATAATCCCAAACTAATATTAAACAAAATCAACAAACCTATTAGAAAATGTTATGTCAAAACCTCATCCATTAGTGGATTGGAAATACTAAACAGTACTTAATGAAGGACAGTTTATATGAAGAAACCTAAAAATGTCAATTTTTTAAATACCGTATTTACACAAATCTAATGCGCACCTTTTTTTTTACCAAATGTAGTGCTCAAAATCGTGGTGCGCATTAGATTCGAGTGCAAATCCATTCCATAGAACACCAGCAACTTCATTTAAATTTTTCATTTAATATGTCACAATGGGTTGCTGGCGTTAACATGCATCATTAACGCATGACAAGCTAGCCGCTCATTTATCATTGGCCGTTTTTAGTTACGATATGGAGGACAGGGCAACCAGAGAAGAATGTCTTATGATGCTTCTTTAAAGTGTAGCGTAATCCCTTATGCTGAAAAAAAATTTGTAATAGAAAGGCAGGTCAATGCATCAGATAGCAATGTTTGCTTGTGGTGAAAACAGAAATTGGCATTATTTGCTACTAAAGCTAGTAGGAAGAAATTTACGGTCCCTTGCAAAGGAAGGCATCTGAAGTTGAAGAAAAAGTGTTGGAATTTGTGCGTGAAAGGAGGAAGAATGGGCAACCTGTGACTGACACTATACAAAAGAAAGCTAAAGAGGAGGCTGAAATTCTTGGTATTCAGAAACAAGAGTTTAAGGCTAGCCTTGGAAGGGTGGAGCGTTTCATGCAGCAGACGGGTTATCTGTAAAATGCTTTACAACTGTGTGCCAGAAGCTTCCTGCAGATTTTGGGGGGACAAACTACAAATGTTTCAGCGGTATGTCGTTTCACTTTGGAAGAAAGAAAGAAAGAAAGAAAGAAAGAAAGAAAGAAAGAAAGAAAGAAAGAAAAAAAATTCAACTGGGCAAATAGGCAATGCTGATGAGACGCCATTTTGGTTTGATATGCCATGGAACTACACTATTACTGAGAAGGGGACAAAGAAAGTTATCAAAACAGGGTGCGAAAAACAGTAATTTTGTTAACAATGTGTCACCTAACAATAGGGCACTTTCAATTCTATAATCTGATGGTTTATACATATATACGATAAATGCATTGTTGTACTAAATAAATTTAAATAAAATACCTCCTGCCTATTTTCTGTCATTGATGCACTTTACCTTCGATACAGACCCTTTTTTTTTTTTTTTTTTCCCCATGATTTTAAGTTTCAAATATGATGCACATTAGATTTGCATAAATACGGTATTTCTCCAAAACAAACATTATAAAAAAAATGACACATTATTTCACTCAGAAGATCAGCACACCTAAATTTAATGTTATGCATACATTTAGAGTAAAACTTTATGGGGCCAAAACCAAAAGCCTTTTTGTCACTCCATCAATAGCACACGAGCAACAGCATTACAACTGTCCGAAGTTAGCAGCAGTAAAAATGTTGAATACCTGGCCATTTCATAATTTAAACTGTGTAATGGGAGATTATGTGTACCCTGCAAAAAATTATGGGACAGCGAGAGCTTAATGATTGAAACCGAGTTTCATTCGTTTATTTTTTGGAGCTCGAAGTGGGCATTCAAGCTTCAAAACCCTATATTTGCTGTGCCACTATATAAAGGATTAGGATAAAGGAAATATTTAAGCTGTTGTGAAGGGATATTTTAAAAAATAAATGTGTTACCATCCTTAAAGTTTATTACACCACAAAACTTACTGTTTTTTTTTCTTTTTCTTTTTTTTTAAATTTCCACACCAATGTCAACCAATACCTATCCCCCTGGCCAAAAGAAGGTTGTGAAATAGTTCAAAATTATAGAGTACTAAATATAAAACACGCCGAATTTAGATGTGAATCTTCACTTAAAAAGAAGAAAAGAGAAAGGTCTACTCATTAAACAGAATTTGCGCAACCTCTTGTACCAAGGGAACATAGAACCAGTCTCTAACCATCTTATGTATATCTAATAAATGAGGCTATGTATGTGACACCAGTTCTCCAATCGATTTAAAATTAACAATTTGAACAACAAATGTTATCTACTTGATATACATAACCCTGAAATTTTAAGCTTAGATTTTAAAGGTTGCATACAGACAGAACTGATTTATATCTTTACTTTTCACTCATCACCAAAATTTATGCCTGCAAAGTGGATGCTACATCTATTTTCAAAATCCAAGAAACCTCCATAATAATTTGGTTTAAGACATAAAAACTTGGGATATGCAATATACCTTTTAAACATTTTACAGATAAGGTTATACACTGTATTATTTAAAAGCAAATGGAGAGAAACCTTTCTGCGCATTTGAAGATCAAAATCAAATGATTATTTTCCAAGCCTAGAATACTCGTTTCAGTTTGTGTATGGACAAGCACCATACTTTAAATGAGAAATTTGAGAACTTGTTCATGCTTTATATGGAAATTGCTGAAATAATTTTTCTTTCCAACTATTCAATCATAAAATAAATGTCTCCATATGCTTTTATGTTATTTATAATCTTACAATTACAATAGCGTTGAGAAACACAACAAAATGAATGCTATTTTTAAAATGTAGAAACAAATGTTTCTTTATGAGAGGCCTTGGCCCTTCTGCGGTTCAATCAAACCACATAAAATGGGAGGGAGAGGGATATTAGGGGCCCACTTTAACTTTATATATATTATATATTTTTTTGACTTTTTTTTTTGTTACTTTGTTACATAAATCCTTATTCATAGAACTATTATATGGGTGACAGTGGATATGATACGATAAAAAGTTCAAACGTGAAACAAATATTACAAGTGGGGAAAAAGATAAGCACTTAGAGCCAAATTCTTCCCCAAAAAGGTTGCAAAACACAATTATCATGTCTGAAAGTTCAAGCGCAACAATCACACTGTGAGGGTTATGTCCCCTCAGAACCAAGAACATCAACAGAAACATGCTTAAAGATTTCACTTTCTTACTGTATATAATTCTATATTTTCTTAAAATATTACTTATTACTGGGTGCATGAAGCACATATGCACTTAATTCAAAGGAAAGCTTCACTATTTTTGTGTAACCATTTTTGATACATTATTTCATACACATGAAAATACAATTAAACAAAGTTAAGCTAGAACATTTTCAATTGTCATAGTATATAGATCTCAAGGATTATACAATGTTATATTGATAATGTATCAGTAATTGTAATTAATTAAAATCTCCTATAAGAGGAATTTAAAATAAAAATGCAAACAATAATGCTAAAATTAAGTGAACTTGATCTGTAATTCTGTAACTAAATTCAAAACACTACAAATGGCAGTTGTTTTTAATTTTTAAGCCTTAAATGGGGATAACATACATACGTACATACACTAAAAGAAATTCCAACATTGTTTAAGAACTACTGCAATATGTAGCATAAAGGAAAAATTCAGAACTAGTCTACCCTCAACACTCTTTATTTTTATATTGAAGAAAGTAACCTTGCAAGCAATTGTCAGGATACCTACTGGTCTACTAAATTATTCATTTTTGTGAATTAAAATAATATACAGCTTGCAGATTATGCACTAAATATTATGTATTCTGTAGATATCATCTCCTTCGACCATTCTCTTTGCAGATATTATTTTAGCTTACAATTATTCTTCCACATGATGGTATAGTGTAAATAGATTTTCAAAATTATCAACTTTATGGCTAGATCCTCCTTTCAACTAAAGTTTTGTCCAATTACTGCATCATTTTGTGTTCACACACCATCATTTGAACTTACTGTCTGCTTAACAAGACATTTTATGTTACTTATAAACACATGAAGAAAATTCAATTACAAATCTATTTCTTAAACCTAAGTGCAGAAGGTTGTAATTTATTATTCCTTATACTTGCCTCATATAAAATACATTACCAAAAGACATACAGTGGGCCCCTGTAAGGAAAATAATAGCTCCGTTATCCATTTTCTTTAAATATAACAATTAACTACAGTATGCTCAAGAGTTGTTACAATTTTTATTTGCTGGGAATTCAGCTGCAATTCCCTTTATTTAATTAGCAGTGTCTCAAATCTGGGTAACAGACTTCCCTAAAGTTTGATTCATGTAGAGGAGGTTTGTGATGAGATGTTTGATTTTCCAATGCTTTCTGTACATGGAAAAGGGCAAATCTAAGGAAAGCTATCCTCAGATTTTTAGAGATGGAAATATTATGTTCAGCAAGATTTGCAATTCCTTCAGAACATAAATTAATACACTTCCTTTTGTTTTCTTTTATTTTTCTGGCTCATATGTAGTCACAACTGACACAGAACCTGTTTTGTGCACTTAATGTCAAGATAATGACGTGTTATCATTGAACTATGTCAAAACATAGTTTTTATTTAAATTAGAAAATGTCTTTGGTCTGCAAACTGCTCTGCGGAACTACTGCATATGCAGAATGTCAAGAAATTTAATAGGCATGAAAACATCCTACTTGGAACAAACCAAAGTGACTTTGGCTTTTCGTCACGGAAACTATGTTAAAGGAAACTTGAAGATTCCTATTGTTTTGCAAGTGAAACTCATTGCTTTTAATTTATCAACCATTTTTGTTTAATGAAAATACTGAGGTGTTTAATATACATATTTTTCCCCAACTTTTATGTGTATAGTGTTTTTTTTGTAAAATACACTAAATACCAGTATTTTCAGCGAAAATGTTAACACAACCTTTGTGTTTCTGTAAATTCTGTTGGGCTTTTAAAGGGTGGCATTTTCAATTTGTTACTGATAATGATTTTTACTTCTCCCTGCTTGCCTTGTATTACCAACTAAACCACTCCAATACCAACTTAATGTTAAATGTGCTCATACATTCCACTACCTTAGTAGGCAGGACATCATAAAATACGTTCTCTGCCTTCTGAGGTAGCTGTTCCTTCTCCAGACAAGTCATACAGCATCATGCATGGCTGCAAATCACATTTTTTTTTACATCATATTAATACAATGTATATCTTTAACAATATAACAAAATATAGAAAAATAGATCAATTCTTTCATCTCATTTTAAATTATTCTTGTTAAATAGGTATCATGCTGTGAAGTTGTTCTGTGATCCAACTGTCATGTTAAATGTTCAGCTGTTGCGTGCAGCAATCAAACATTTAAACTACCACTAGCAGCACTGTTCTGGGAACAAGTCCCGCAGTCATTTTGTATAACAAAAATAAGCTCCACGTATTAACGTAAAAACTGTTTCTTCAGTTACAAAACACAACACACTTGCATAACAAGTCTAGCATTGTCTCTCCGTGTTGTCTTGATTTATCATCACAGGGCAGTATGCTGATTCAAGCCATCTTGGGCGATCAGCTAGATTTCTCATGTCTCTTCATTTGGTTATTTTATTACAATTCATTACATACAGAGTAAAAAGAGAAAGAGAGAGAAAAGGTAAAACATTATAATCCAAAATAACACTTGTAACATTTCAAATAACTGCTTGTACCATACCTATCACTATGGATTTAAAAACAGCTTATAAATCTTATAAAAAGCTGTTTAAAACATGCTTAAACTTAAATTACAATGGAAATAAATACAATTCTAACAGATGTGTCCCAAGTTTGACACTCCTTGTTTGCCTTGAATATTGGATACAGTTTTATTTTGCTGGAGTACAATAAATGCGACCTTTTCATTTATCCCTGTGAAAGCTGTCAAAAGGTTGATGGAACAAGCACTATTATTTTGGATGAACATCTTACAAAAATTCTAGCAAAATTTTTCAAATAATTGCTCAAAATGCTGAGAAATCTACGAAGACTTTTCCTTTAATCATCCTCTATCCTAAACTTTAGATAAATTGCTGGATAGGTCAAATGAAACTAATTTAAAATTAAATACAGCTCTAGATTTGTTGTAAGATGTAAATAAAAGCCAGATAATCAATGGTCACTACAACTACAGTAAACATGAAAAGCTTCTTCTTGAATTGAAGAAACAAGTTCCATCCTCCTTGACTGTAACAACTGCTTTTAGATTTTAATTCTGAGAAGTTGGCACTCCAACCAGAAGTGGACCATCACCTTGGCCTTTGTGCTCGACAGTATCCAACAGCGGCAAAGCAACTTCTGTATCCTTAGATGGACTAGAAATGGAATCAGGCAATGCTGAAACTGTTGTAGCATCATCAAACTGGCCAGAAGCTGGAATAGAATTGTCTGCAGAGCTCCCAACCTTACCATTCTTGTTTAGCATTACCGAAGTAGGTGCAGAAGTGCTGTAAAGAGTTACAATTTGTTTTACTCCAGATTATGTAATAGCAAATAGCTCAAGTCAAGAAATAATGACAACACTCACCTGCTCTCAGCCTCATCTCCTGTCCCACGACCTTTTCCCTTTTCTGAATCCTTATGGATTACTTTCTTGTTGCTCGAGGCTGCTTTCTTCTTGCCAACTCCAGCCTGAAATTATATTCATTGTAATTGCATCATCCTCCAAAGTAATGGTTTGAAATGCATTAATGGCCGTAACATAAATACTGTTACAAACTTTTGGCACAGGCATACTACTGGTTTTGAAGGTCACAGCCAACCCTTACATGGGTAAGTTAAAGAGGATGTCATTAGAGCTGCAGAAGAGAAAGTGTGTTTCTGTATATTATGGTGATGGAGTGGGGTGATTATGAAAATGTGTAGCAGTGATAGCCCTTCATAAGGTGGGTAAATCAGCTTCTGAAATTTTCACTACCCTTAAGAAGTTGAAAATAAGCAGAATGTTTGTATATCGGACCATTAACTGATTCCTAGAAACCAGCATTAGGGATAAGCAGGCGGTTATAACAGTTGCGGCTCCTATTCGATGAAATCCTGTGCGAAAGCAGTCTGTGCTGGCTTGAGAGTTGAACATTTAAAAAATGTCAATGTCCCGCCTGTTAAGTGATGACCTAGGGTTGCAAGCTTAATGGCAGAGTACAGGTCACCTTCTAACCTACCATCTGAAGGAGTAGAGGGTGATAAAATCAAATTACCTTCTTCTGCATTACGCAAACAATGGCCACAGAAAAATTCTTTTCATAAATGAAAAGATTTTTATCACTGACGAGGTTTTCAACTGGCAAAATGATCGTGTTTATGTTAAATCATCTTGAGAAGCTCGTGAGAAGGTTCCAAAGATCCAAAGAGGCTATCATCCTGCCTCAGTCATGGTATGATGGGGAGTGGCATATGACGGCACCACCAAACTCCATTTTTGTGAAAAAGGGATGAAAACCTCCGTCAAAGAGTACCACAGCACCATGTTAGAGACTGTTGTGAAGGATTTGAGAAACATTTTGTTCAGGGATGAACAATGGAGCTTCCAGCAGGATTCAGAGCTCACTCACAAGGCAAAGTCTATCCAGGATTAGCTGCGGAGAAATGTTCAGCACCTGCTCCAGATGATTGGCTTTCCAGCAGCTCTGACCTCAACCCATTGGACTACAAGTTGCAGTTTGTGCTTGAGGGCATGGCCTGTAAGAAGAGACATCCCAGTATCAACAGCCTAAAGCACTCCCTGATGAAGGCAGTGGCAGATTTTCCAATGGAGACTGTGCATAATTCCCTTGATGCGTGCCACAGAGACCAGGGGCCTGTGTGAAGGCCAAAGGTGGCTATTTTGAAAAATGATTGGTGCTTTGTGTTTATAATGCATGTAAGTGACCAGTATTTGAAGGATATTAAATTATGCTTAAAACTGTGCAAATGGCTCAGGTTCAATGTTGTAGCAGTATTTATGGTAAGACTAGGTAAAATTTAAGCTCAGAGAAAATATAAGTCATTTTTAAAAAGGTCAAGCATTGCAGCAAAGAATGGAACCTAATTCTTGTTAACATAGTTCACTGCAGAGAGGATTTAATTTTTTGTTGGCCTTTAAAATACATCTTGTAGCATAGTTTATTTTTAGCTCTTCACCAAATCAGGTATGTTATAAAAACTTTACACATATTTCTATCAACTGCCCTGAATGCCAAATAGAACTGAATATGCCACACTGGGAACAAATAGTTTAAAAAATGCATAAAAATTAAAACAATTAAGGAGTCCAAGTGTTTCAATATGAAGTGTCAATGTAGCATATTCATACCAGGAATTGTGCTTAGTGCAATCACAGGTCAAGTACACATTACACACTAAAATTAATTTTTAACCACTCTAGCTTAACTTCCTACTGGAACATGTTTTGGAGATTTGCCTCCATTATCACATAGACTCACTGCTGCACTTAAATGTAGAGTTTAAATCTCCTACTTAAATCCCATAGAATATGATGCAAAGAACGTTCATTTTTATGTACCTGTTAATTATGAACATTTCAAAATTATGTATTCAATTATTATGAAGTTTTCTTTGATAAGTGTTATTTCATCTATTCTTGGACAAAAATGTCATTACATATTGTATATCAGTGCATTTTTGCTTTGGTTTCAAACTGCTGTCTGGAAACAAACTGCACAGTATCTGCCATGTTAAGTTCTCCCAGCAATGTTTACATCAAGAGTACCAATAAATGTGTAGCCTCTTTCCGAGGTTCACAACCTGATATTTTTGCACAGCGATATGGTACTGGTTAAACATAATGCACTTCTGTTTCCAGCTGAAGCTTATTTGCGTTTCCGATTTCGTTTTAATTAAAAGTTTTGTTTTCATGTGGTTTTCGTTGTTAAAACACAGGAAGACAAATTTAGCAAAGTTTGCATTTTGGTTGATCAGTGACAAAAGAGTTGTTTGTTAACTTTCACAACATAATGGAGGTGAAGAAAAGGAAGCAGTTTTCTATAGATGAGAAACTGAGCTGAAAAAGAAGGTAGAAAATAGAGTGAAGCAGATCAAAGTAACACGTGTGCTAACATCAAACCCACTATTCTATTGACAATATTTTGTGACAAAGGGAAAATACTTCAGGCGTATAAAAGGTCAACGATTTGCTCCAACAGAAAGAAGATTCATGTTGGTGATTTCTATCAACTAGAAGCATAGCGGACACGTGGCTCTAGCATGTTAGGGCCAAAGGTGCAACAGTTTCTGGAACAATGATCCAAACAAAAGCAAAGGAGTTTGCAACGTTACTGGACGTTCAAAGACTTCCAAGCAAGTGCTGGGTGGCTTTCACGTTTTCAAGAGAGATACAGTATTTCCTGGAAAACTCAGTGGAGAAGCACGAGATGGCGTAGAAGCTACTTTGGAATGGAAGGAAATATATTTGAAGCAGCCATCATAAATTACAAGCCAGTAGACATTTTCAATGCAGACAAAACTGCATTCTTTATAAAATGCTGCCAAATAAGACATTGGCTTACAAGGTTGAGCCCATACTGGTGGTAAGCAATCAAAACACAGAGTGACAGCATTATTCGTTGCAACGCCACAGGTACAAGAAAACTGAAGCCATTTATATAAGGTTGGCTATGTCAAGGTGTTTTAAAGGTGTTGCATCTCTGCCTGTGAAATATATGGTCTACAACAAAGCACGGATAACAAAAAGTCAGTTCACAGATTGGCTCATTGAGGTAGACAAAGGGAGGGCAGAGGTAAGAAGAAAATTCTTATCATAGACAACTGCTCTGCGCATAAAGTGGGCTGCAAGTTAGAAAATATCAGGCTTGAATTCCTACCCCTGATAACTGCACACTGACAAACAGCCACTAGACCAAGGAATCATCCAGAATATCAAAGTGCACTTATAAACATAAAACTTAAGGTGCCTACCGTCAATATTCTGCAGGGTATGCAGATGATAGTGGAATGTGAAAGCAACTACAATTCTGTATGGTTGGGAAAAAGCTGGCATTCTGAATTTTCAGCCAGTTACAGCACTTTTGAAGTCTCTTGCAAGTTGTGAGAAGAACTTTCAAAGGAACTGGATCTGCTGTCTTTGCTAACCTTTGAAGAATATGTCTCTATGGATGCTAAGGCAGAGAGAACACATCACCTTACAGAGAAGGAAATACTTGTCTTTGATTGTAGCAGCCCCTCAAGACAACAGTGATGACAATGACGTGGAAGAAGTTGAAACTGCAGCTGAAAGTGTGTCTTCTATTGATGCAATGAAGCATCTACAGCAGTTAAGGCGATATGTGGAGAAAACTGACAAGGCGACAGAAAACATTCTGAAATCACTTAGTGAACTTGAACAGTTTGTGGGAGAGAATTTGTTGAAAAAGTTGAAACTAAATCAATGACGTCTTCATGACCTGTGTGTAAAGTGGAAAATGTTATCTGATTTACTGATGCATTTTGTGAAACTGTTTGTGTGTGCGCATGCGCATGGGTGTGTATATTTATTTATACATACAAGAACCTCAATAGAGTTGCGTGATAAAATTAAAGGTATGTAGCTATGTATTATAATGTTCTAATTGATCTTACATTTTGTAAATCTGTCATTTATAAGTCATTGGATTCTAACGAATTATTGTATTTGCTAAATCCCTTTTTCAATACAACATACTTTTTAGAATAAAGTATAAATCTTATGATTTTCTAAGGTACTTTATACCGAGATTCCACTGAATAGTTTTGATATAGAAATGAAGCTAGAGCCATTAAAAAATAAGTTTTGATATAGAAATGGTGCCAGAGTGATTAAAAATTGAGTATATAGTATGTCAAAAAGCTTCACTATTTTTTCAAAATAGAAGAATTCAGATAAACTGCAGTTTAAAAAATGTTCAGGAGAAAATGCTTTCCATTTAATTACACATTTAACATACACAAGTATTAGATTTTATGGTTATGCTGTTAATCTATTAGTATTTATTTACACTAATTAAGTGATAGGAATTTGTTCGAAGGTATCTAAGAACTACTGATCTGATATCTACCTTCTCTTCATTATACATGTCTTAAATCTATAGCTATGTTTACAAATATATTTTTCCCTTGAGATAGCTACTTTTATATGTATGGCAGATACGTACAGTTCATTTTGAAAAGAACAATTTATGTTGCAATATTACAGACAACATGATCCATATACCTTTTCTAAGCATACTTCAATCATGGTCATTATAATCATATTGAGGCTTTATTTTGTGCTTTATAAAATGCTAGATATAAAGTAAAGCAAAATTGCAACTATGCCTGAATGCAAGAGCTATTAAAATTGTTGAACTGGGGAATCTAGATCCGAAATGATTTGACATATTTACCTGAAAAACCATCAAGCAACCTGACTATTCTACAGAAGAGAATCATAACACGACCGCTTGCAAGACTCAAGGGGGAGTTACAGCTTGGCTATGAGCACAGTACACTTCACAGCAAGGGACCAATTTTTCATTCTAGTGCAAATATTAAGTATGGCCATCAAAATAACCTAACACGTTTGAGACACATAGAATCCTTCTACCCTAAGGGCAATTCTACTAATTGATTTGTAGCTTACTACCAGAAATTGGCCTCCAACCATTGGTTTTACAAATTTATATTATTTTGGAAGCAAATCAATTTTTCCTCTGAATACATTTGTGCAACAAGAAATAATTTTGTGCCAGATGTAAAAGTGAATCACAGGAAATACAAGTATCTACGTGTAAAGTTGTGGGTCAAAGCTGGAGCTACACATATAAGTATTATAATTTTATACTTCAATGTTACACTAAAATAACAAAACTTGGGATAAAAATATGTCTTAAATATGGTTTTACTTACTTCCACAATCACATTTTGAAATTTATTTGGTTCGTATATATATGGAATACTTACAAGGGAGAGGGGAGAAGAAAAAAAATTAATAACAATAAAGCTCTTTAAATTAGTGTTTTATCTAGTGGTGCACAATGACTAATTTGACTTATACAGTATAGTTTCACTTTCATCATTTCCAGCTGTGCCCTCTTCATGGGCTACATGCTCAATGCCTTATTACAGTACTATTTTATTAATGGGAAAATTTTTAAGCAAATTCATTACTGCAAGTCAGCAAGCTACTTTAAAACAGCAAGATGCGAACAAACGGTTAGCAAACCTAATATAAACAACAGCAATTTGGAAGTGCCTTATGAATAAATGATGGGATTTGCACCTTCCAATTGGTTCAATTTCTATGGTGTAACATAAGAACTGCTACATTTACAATTTCATTTGATAATTCTTTTGTCTATGATTTGTCCAAAGAATATGACCCTAATGAGTTTAGTTTAGGAATGTCAAATCTCCTACTCTTAATAGAACTTTCAAAATAAATCAGTTATTGAATGAATTATTCTCCACTTAAATTTTATGCCAAAATTCTATTATACCTGACTCTTTTTTGCTCTTCCAGCACCACCAGAGACCTTGCCTCCTCTGGTATGGAATGTTGGGCGTCCTGGACCAATTGCTGCTGCCATGTGATAGCCAGTCATTGCACCACCTTGCCTATATGTCTTCAGGCCTCCAACTGATGTAACCTGCAATTAATATTGCATGTTATGAGATACTGAAATCAAATATTATTAATATGGGCAATCAGGAGACTGTGTTGAGAATTCCAAACTCTTGCAAAATGTTCAGGTATTATAGCATAAAGCATTGAACCATAAGGTCCTCCAAGATTCAAGTAGTAGTAGTCAAATTCAAGTTTAACTTATTTAGCCGTGAACTTACATGCTATGTTTCATGTTTTGGTAGAAATTAGTGTTATATTTAAAGAAATCACACCAAAGATGTCAGGATTTGGTATTCTGTAGGTACTTCTTGCATATTATTACAGATAATACTGAATTTCTATAATGAAAAAGTTATTTTTATAATTTCAGGTATAACCAAATAGGCATGACGACAGAACTACATTCTCTGTTATATAATAAAATGTAATACTGTTCAATGTTTTCTTCTACTATGTTGTAAACACTAGTTCAAGACTCCAAATTAGGAGGAAAAAAATGCACAGATTGCCAAAGTTAAATATGAAGTTATTGGCTATGACTTAAATTCTTTTTACTTCATTGGTAGGAATTGTTATATTACATAAATGAAGCAGTTATTTTATTTTCATTATTGTCATTGCTTTCTGAATCAATTTCAAATGCATTGTGTTAATTATCAACTTATCCCACATAAAATAGGTTGACATGCTTTATATTTATATTAGTATTATTATTACTTTCTCTACTACTTATCTGTAGTTCCATTTCTGAGATATTGCGACTTCAAGTTTTCAGTAATACTTCAGTATGTTCTCATTGTCACTTAAATAATGTGATAGTTTCTTTGCAATGTAGTGGGCAATGAAATAGGTGCAAAACAGCCTCTTTTTCAGATGGTTCACTTGTTGGGGAGTCAAACACAAAAGATGTCTCTTATCTCTTGCAGTAGCAGCAACTAATAGCATCACAACTGTTGTCACAAATGCACTAGACAGCTGCCCTTGATATTCAGAAATGCACTCACCAACTCATAATTGATTCGCAAGCCCACTCACTTATATAGCTGCTGGAATTTTTCAGAGTTCTAGAATATTCAGGAAGCAGGAGATTCTGGTTATCTCTCTATACCGCTTATGCTGTTTATGCTGGACAATGGTGCTACTATCCCTTATCTTGCTGTATCTCTTCAAAAAGCCGATCGGTTGGCACTCTGACAGCTAAAGCCATTGCTGTTACATAGCTCCCTCCTCAGCAGCTCCGCAATATGGAGCAAACCAATCAAGAGGACCACCATCAGCTTCCCTCGAAGTTGACACCAAATATGGTATACCACATCGTTAATAGGGCGATTATCTTACTTCCCTTTAGTCCTCATTGAACAACAGAGCCATACAAGGTCAACATCCTGGAATCTGGCACTGTCCACCAGAGTCATAGCATGCCTCACTTGCCAGCTCTAGATACTCCCTAGCATGACAATGAATGTCCTAAACTGTCCATTAGCACCTCGACATAATCCATTGCTGGCTGGTCAGCATCAGGAGGCATGCCAAAACACAGATAACATGCTAGCCATAGTTCCTGTCTGAATGCCATGTTGACCTTTCTCTTGCCACTGTGCAAGCTAATGGGGAATACCAAACCAGTAAAAGGTTGTTCCCAGTGCATTAGCCACAGTCAAAGTCTCTTGATTGAAGATCGCGTAAACCTTCGGCCACTTAATGAAATATTCCATGGCAATTCTTTATAATGGCACTCCAACGTATTGTTGCATCTGGCTCCAACTGTGAGTATGGGACCCATGACTTGCCGCGCAAATGTCGCATTTTCAGCACCACTTCTCCACATAGCATCTAAGATGCAACCAATAAAATTGGCAATGAAACTTCTCCATGGTTTCATTTAGACCCATGAGCCTCTGGTAGTACTAGCATGGCTCTCCTTCAGGAATTCTTTCACCTTGCTCCTCAGGAGCACTAGCCGTTCTACCTTGGTTTTTCCATTTGCAGACTCCCAAACTCTGAACATACCATTCTTGAGCACCAGGAAGCCCCACTGCGACCAGTAGCTCTTATAGATGGAACCCCTTGGAATGATGTCCATCAATGCTAGTCATACACCAGATTCTTAATCCTTCAGGATCGGCCCTAAATCTCGATCCTCCAGCTGCCCCCTCTTTGTCCCAACCAACTGCAAGTTGCGCCATGACCAAGTGCAAGGCTGCAACAATGTCCTTTGTCTCGACCTTCACATTGGTTGCAGTTTTCCTGGTGGTCTTTGGCACAGGGCATCTACATTTAAATGACTTCTTCTTGCCTGTTGCTGCGAGGTAAAATTGCACCCTTGCAGCCATTGGATCCAGGGGGCCATCTTGTCTTTATCAAATTGCAAAAGCCCAGTAGCCAAGTTAGGACAGAATGGTCTGTTTGGAGGTGGAACTCCTGTTCCTAAAGATGCTTGTGGAAGTGCTTCAGGGTCTCTACAATAGCAGCAACGCTAGACTTGTCATACAGCAATTTTGTTTGGCCTTGGGTAGGGTTTTACTGAAGTATGCCAGTACATTCTCTTCTCTGTCCTGTGCTTGAACCAAGATATCCCCAATGCCAACCTCAATGGCATCTGTGTCAATGAATTTCTTAGCGGAGATGGGATATTCTAGTACTGGGGTATGCGCAGGGAGTTTTTTCAAGATCTGGAAAACTACCTCAGCTTGGTTGGACTACTGGAAGACTCGTCATTCCTGTATCAGTTGAGTCAATGGTTTGACAGTGTTTGCATACCCCCCACAAATTTCCAGTAGTCCTTGCAGAGGCCCAAGAACTGTTGCAGTTCTTGTTTATTCCTTGGCCTGTGTCACTCCTTGATGGCCTCTAGCTTTTGGGATTCTGCAGCTACCCTATCAGGGCTTATGATGTATCCCATATAGCGGACTTCTATTCTAAACTGCCATTTCTTGGGGTTTAGCTTTAGATTGGCCTGTTGAAGCCTTTCGAAAACCTTCCTCAGGTTGGTCAGTTGATCCTCGATATTTGCCTATAACAATGATGTTGAAATAAAGGAGGCAAGTGTCATAGCTGAGACCCCTCATTACAGACTCATCAGTCTCTGGAACATTGCGGAGAGGTTACACAGTCCGAAAGGCATTACCTTGAACTGCCATAGACCATGTCCAGTAGTAAATGCTGTCTTCTCCTTGTCGTCAGGATTAAGTACCATTTGCCAGCAGACCAACTTCAGATCCACGGCGGAAAACCAATGGGTCACTGCTAAGGTGTCCAGAGTGTTGTCAATCTGTGACAGTGGAAAGTAATCTTTCTTAGTGACGTCATTCAGTTTCCAGAAGTTGATGCAGAAGCGCAGATTTCCATCCTCATTTTTCACTAGTACTACCAGCGAGGACCACGGGCTATTGGATTCCTCCATTATGCCTCTGGTCTTCATGTCTGCTATCTGGTGGTTTATTTCTTTCTGCTTCGCTTGCAGGACATGGTAAGATAGCTGCCTAATCGATCGAACGTCGCTGTTGTCGAGCTGCATCATTCTATTGATATGGCCATAATCATACTCTAATACGCTGAAGATGTCCTGGAATTCCATGAGCAGGAGCTGTCTCCTTTCATTTGTGATAGGTTGTCAGCCCCTTCTGGACAACATTACTTACACATCCATCCAGTTTATTGGTGTTTGGTTCTTTCTGTCTCTGGTGCAGGTATTACAGAAGTAATGGGCTTAGAATTTTCCAACACAATCCTGCCAAGCAGTTCCTTGTCCTGGTTTGCAACATTAAGGATTCTCATCAGGTCTCCCGAGCAGGAAGTTTCACCCAAGGTAGTTCATAATGCCTGACCGGCATCCCCTTTGGTAGTCCCCGCACCACATTGGGCCTGGTGATTGTTAGTGACACCTGTGTCTTCCAGCAACCTGAAGGGACAATCCCGAATCCATCTGTGCACTACCACACAATATTCACTGTTTCCAGCTGGTGGTGCCAGTACTGAGTAGTTTTCCTGATCCTTGGCTGAGGTGCTCTCTGCAAATCCAGCACATAAGTCTCCCACCCTCAGTTCTATGACTGTTGGGCTTATTGTGGTTGGTGCCATAATCGTCATTCACAGCCGTCACAGCTCTGGAGAACTGGGGTGGCTCTTCTGGCCATCATTTTTACCGCTTCATTTTGGAGGGTCGCTGCCAATTGACTTTAAGGTGTTCCAATAGAAGGAGCTGGAAATATAATCTGATGGTAAAACAGTCATGGCCCAATAAGCACCCACTCCAACTCCATGGCAAATTTAATTAAGGTTTCACCTGGTTGTTAAAACTCTTGCCTTCAACTGGGCTGTTTATCAGCAGCCACGCAAAGTTCTCCATAGCTAACACCTCCAACAGTTTCATTAAGCCGTCTGCTGAGCTGCCAGCATCCATCCACTGTACATAGCAATAACCCCAAGCTGCCATTTGAACACCATTCATGCCGAAGTGCTGTCGAATTTTGGAGGCTTCACTGTTTTTAGACTAGCCGATTTCATGATTGTGGGATTGCCTACAACTTCAACATAGTTCTTAGCTTCTAGGTCACAACACACCTCCTTCATTGTGACATCCATCATCCTCTTGCTTTCGTTGGTCTGCTGGTCCAGATGGTTTTTCATTACAGCCTCTATCACTGACTTTCCTTCATCTGCTGATCTGATTTAGATGCTCTTCTACTACAGTAATCTCTTCCTCCATGTTGGATCTGATTTCATCTATCTCTTTAGCGTGGTCAACTTTGAAGTCTTTCACTGTTGCATTTATCTCACACATTTTACAGTGTTATTCCAAAACCGAGTTCAGTATTCATCTTCTTAATTTCTTCCTTTTAACTTCCGCATGTATCTTCTCCATTGAGAAATCACTGTCATTATTTCACTTCCCATCTTAACCATTCTAGAATTTACATTCTTCATTTCACTCTCCATTTCCCCCATCCTGGAATTTATTTTCTCCATACCCAATTTCATGGATTACACTTTATTTAATAAAGTATTTCCTCCATTGTGGAATTTGAAACCCACTCCTGATACCATGTGACTTTGTCCAGTTTTCACCGTTGCTTCATTAATGTGATCTAGTTTAATTTTTCCTGTAACTTCACTTTTGTTCTCGACTAAATGGTGTAATGAAATACATCCGAAGCAGCCTCTTCCTTAGATGGTTCACTCGCTGGAGAGTCGAACACAAGACATCTCTGATCTCTCGCAGTAGTAGCACTAACTGTACATAACTATCTTCACAAACACACTCGTAGAACTGCCTGTGATGTCGCATCAGAAAAGCACTAACTGATTTGTGAGCACGATCATTTATATAGCAGCTGGAATTTTCCAAAGGCAGGGAGAAGGAAATTTCCACAAGAATCTGGTTATCTCTTGATACCACTTCTGATGTTTACACTGGGCAAGAGCACTACCCCTTATCTCGCCGTATTGGATGGTGCCAACTGGCAACATCCAATTGATAGTTCAAGCCATGCTCCATCACAATATTCTTTGTTCTGGTTTGAATTTCCAAATACTTATACTTGTTTCAAGTGGCAAGTCACTTATTTGTTTATTCTCATGGTCATGCAAGGAACTTGGAATTCCATCACACAGTGTTTTTCAAAAATCTATCACTTTAGCCTACTGTATTAATTTTATACCTACAATGAATGAACTGTGTAAATGCATAATGAAAATTTTATCTCTTGATTAACAGAACATTAAGCTTCTGTAAGAGTAGTTTGGTGAAGAGTGGGTAGAGAATCATCTGAATACAATATATATATTCCCCCTTCCCCTGTTAGAAGAGAGTCCAGACAGATAAATACTAAATGAACTCTGCTTCAGTTTTAATCTAGCACCATGTGCACATCACTGCTTCTTGCAGAAACAGAGATTGAATAAATGGTGCAGATCAGCTCAACAGGCTGTACTGTCTTATGATATAAGGTCATTAAAACATATTGTAACCGATTTGTGGCCTTCTCTCTCCTGCGCTCTTCCCTTGCCATTTAGCAGGACTTTGGGCTGCCAATTCCTGCTCAAAGGTGCACTGGCACCATGTCACTGTTATTGCTGTGTCAGGTGGTCAGTCAGGTGCCTCTTGTCGATACAGTAAACATGGTGCATCATTATCTGTGGAAGAATGTGTGTTTATTTGCACAGTTTACTTTACACATGAATCTGCTCGCGTGTGCGCAGGGAGTTTGTTGAAAGGTTTCCAAACTCTGCACCACCTGCAAGAAAGACTATACATGCGATTGTGAATAAATCTGAAGCTTCAGTTCAGTGTTGGACAAGAAACACTCTAAGAGAAGATAAATTTTAATAGAAAATAAACTAGATGAAATAGGTGCCACTTTAGAGCAATCGCCTGTAAAAACACTAAAAAATTAGCTCAACAACCAGGTGTATCTCTGTCTTCTGCAAGAAATGCTACAACTCTGTTAAAACTAAAACTCTATAGTTATATTCGCGTGCAGGCATTGAAACAAAATGATCCTGCAAATGAGTGAATTACTGCAATTGGCTTCTCCAATCTGTAGAAAGTGATTTCACTGATCCACAACTTTTGTTTTTCTATGATGAATCTTGGCTTCACCTAAATACACGCATGAACATTCACAACAGTCGATAATGGGCTTCAGAAAAACCTGTGCTATTGCATGAAATGCTTCACTATGACTGAAAATTGGAGCGTGGTGTGCAGTAAGTGCTGCAAGAATAATAGGACCCATTTTCATTAATGAAATAATTAATGCAGAGCAATATCATAGACTAATTCTAGGGCCATTTTTTGATCGCTTGACAGAAGAAAAATCTTATGGTTGGTTTCAATAAGATTCTGCAACAGCACATATGCCTACCAAATCATTAAATGAAATAAGGGAGGTGTTTCATGATAGAATTATAAGTGTTGATTTGTGGCACCCTCGTTCCCCCAACTTAACTAGTTACTATTTTTATTTATGGGGTTCTTTGAAAGGCAAAGTGTATCATTCTAACCCTCGTACACTACAGGAATTTAGTGATGATATAAAAAAAAAATCCAAGGATTCCTGCTGCTGAGCTTAGGTCAGAGAGCGAGAATATTTTTATGAGATATGCTGCCTGTTTGAGAGCCTAAGGTCAACATTAAGGTAAGGATTTTAGTGCGTCTCTGACGGCACAATTTTTCAGGCGACACTCGGTTCTCTCATGCGGTTGAGAGCCTACGGAACTGCTTACTATGTTTTAGTGACCCTATACATCTATACTTCATTTTAAGACAAAGGAATGGTGAAATTTCAACCGTAGTAACTTTTATCCAAAACTCCTGAAAATTGTACCAATTTATCATATTGTAAAATTAATCATTACATTAAATCTGATCTATCTAGAATAATGTGTGTATATATATATATATATATATATATATATAGCATATTAATAATTTGTACTTTAAAAAGTCACCATAGTAACCAAGAGAGATCAACTGTTAAAATGCAAGAGATTCCTTACATATTAACATAAAAACTGACGCTGTTCTTTATATGTTCTCTCATTTCAAAGAAAAAATTGCATCATGTGGATTTAAATTTTTTTTTTCACAGTAAGTACACACAAAAACTCATATGCACATCACTTATTTCATTGCTTATACAAGAATATCTACAGCAAATTTCAAGTTTGAGCGCCAAACATTCAAAATGTTAAAAGCTGGAAAACAAGAAATGAAATGAAAACAAGTTTTCCTCATGCAGCTATACATTTAAATGGGCAATCAAGGACCTATAAATAATCAGAAGGTGAACTCTAGTATTCTTGGCAAAATAAAATCTGAAATTAAATTTAAAAGAAAATTATGTAGTAGTTCTTTTACCATCTCCCCTTTAGCCCATCTTCATTATCCACTTGTATTACAAGCAATTGAGTTTTGCATTTGCTTTGATTGTCCTAAATGCATTTAGTCCTCAGTATGTTACATTTACATGTCAAAAATTGTGTCAATGGTATTTCTGTAAAAATCTGCAATATAGAGGTTTCAAAATGAAGCATTCACTAATCAACAGGAAGTTTACTAGAGCCCAGGAATGAGAGAGTTGGTGAGGTTTCAGCTCAGCTGTTCCTGTTTCCAATTTTCTTCTTCGAATGTTGGCTGGAGCCACACTACCCATAATAATTGGGGAAATTTAACTTTGTGGTTCAGAGAGATTATAGTGGTATGCTCTGTGCAAAAAATACTTGTGGAATTTTGAAAACTGAACAAAAATTTAATGAGGTTAGATAAGGGTTTTTCTTTTAATTTCTTGAAAGACGAATGTGACATAATACTTTTAACCCTAAACTTTTAGAAAATGCAGAATGAGAGAAGCAAAGTGTATAGAGAGGACACTGATTGCATTTCCACTTCAACATCGTTGAATCCAGCATTGGTGTAACTTGATACATCTTGGTCTGGCAGCCAAACATAAAGCAGCATTGTTGTTAGGCTTATTTTTCTTTTCATAAGCAGAAGACAAATATGTGGCAAAACTTTCACTGAGAGAAGACTAAAGGGTCCCTTGTAAGTAAATGGAACCTTAGTAACTGTAATAACTATACAGATCTGACAGAATCCTTTCAGTAACCACTCTTATAAACATGACTATGAGAAGATAGTGTTTATGGGTGAAAATTAATGCTTCATTTTATTACACCTTGCAATACGCTGAAACAGACTACTACAAACATTGGCCATGTTTACAGAAACAGGAAACTACATTAATTTCAGTTTGAAAGAGGTTAGTAACAGTTAAGCTTATAACAATTTATGAGTTATTTAAGTAAAGTTTTAAAAGTGCAAGTGAAATTGTTGACAAAAATCAAATAATTTCTAAACGGAAACTGAATACTCAGATGATCTTGATAGAGAAAATACAGTAGAATCTCATTAGTATGTATTTGCAGGGACCTAAGGATTTGGACGTCATAGGCGGGAAAATGTGTTAACGAAAATACAAAATCTGCAATTTAAGAACATAGTTATGTAATAAAATCTAATAATTACTACATCTCCATGGGCAGTTGAAATAGATTTCAAGTACAATTTTATACTGAATACGATCCATGTTTCCATGTTAAATTCAATATGGATTTGGATACACAAAACCTGAGAATAAATAATTCAAGCTTTTATGTTGGTCAACTTGGATTTTTGAGGTTATGAATGTTTTTGAGAAAATAAATTGCGAATTATGGAAGCGACAATAGTGGCTTTGCTGTGTGTTTTATTACACATATGATAAGAATTTCTGCTAAAAAAGAAAACAAAATTATGTGCGTGCATCGTGTTACGACTACAATAGACGATAGTAACTTTGGCGTATTCAATACGATTTGAATACCGTAGGTGTTTCCGTGCAACAAATTTCGTTCTGATCCTATTTTCCAAGAGGAAAGTTTTGTTTTAGCATTTTTCCCTTCTTTAAAAGCAGTTTCAATCAATTTAGGTTTGCTAAAATCGTGTTTAAAGGTTGATGGAGGAATGTTTAACTTCCGCATTATATCCACATGTTTCATATTTGGATTGTGGTATGCTTCAAGGATTTTCAGTTTTTCAGTGTTGGTTATTTACTATACTTTCTTTTTTTCATTGCAAATGAAAAGTTAAAATACAATCTACGTATGTTTGGTCAACACTCAACAGTAGAAACTATCGTTGGCGTTTACCATGCCAAGGTAAAGCATTCTCTATCCCGCCCACATAAATCGTATCACACAAATATTTACATACACACATGTGATTGGCTAACGGTATCCACCACGTGACCAAGGATTGACCAAAGTAGCAAATGGAGGACGTCAAACTTAGAACGTGTTAAGCGCCTACTCCCACTGGACTGACCAAGGACTGGCCAAAACAGTGAATGAGGACGTCAAACTTCAAACGTAGTAAGCGGGATCGAGAAAACACACTAAGCAAACGTTATTTATTACATTTGGTACCGGGAATTTTATAATTCAACATAATAAACGGGAAAACGTGTTAATGAGGAACATGCTAACGAGATTCCACTGTAGTTGCTTTGGGAGAAGTTTCGACAGTTTTAATCATACCTTCTGCAAATTGAGAGAGACCCTATTTTGACACAGTTACATGCAAAGCTATCATTTGATGCTGACTGGCAAGAGATAAAGTAGATGCGGCAGTGCTCTTGCCAAGCATAAACACCAGAAGCACTATCAAAAGAAAACCAGAATCTTCTGGAATTTTCCCTCTGTCTGCTGGTCTAACAGTTTTTCTTGCTGATTTAGACACTCTACCACTACAGTAATCTTTCCCTCTACATCAGATTTGATTCTTTTAACTCCATTGTGATGTCATTTTGTTGCATTTATCTCACACTTTACGAGTTCGAGGTCGTGGGTTCAAACCCGGCGGGTGATGGATTTTTTCAGGCATAAAAATTCTTAGCATGGTCCTATGTTAAAGCCAAGTTTGGATTTCATTTTCTCCATTTTATTCTTCTTTAACACTGTTCATGTTGTCATCTGCTGTCTAGGTGTACCATGCTAGCATCTAGTTTCCGAGGTCATAGGTTCAAATCAAGATTTTTTTTGGGCATAAAAATCCTCAGCATGGCTTCCTTCCTTCAGAAGGGAAGTAAAGCCGATGGTGCTGCGTTGTAGATTTACAGCAATATAGAATGGGATGCTAACACCATAGTAATTAATGAGCATCCATAAATAAAACTCCATTTGATTTAACACTGTTCATTCCAGCCAATAGTTCTTTAAGCATTTCCTACATCTTGGCTTTCATACTGAACCTCTGACACCAGTGTGACTGTTCCAGTTTTCACTGTCACCTCACTAAATTCATTACTCTCAATTCATTAATAACATCTAGTTTAACATTTACTGCGACTTTACTTAGTTCACAGTTACTTCATTACTGTAAACTAGTACAATTTTAAAATACACTTAAAGTGGAGTCAACCTCAACACTCTTACTAGCTTTACTCACCTATTTATTTTGCAGAATATGTATCATGAGCATGAGCTCACATCAGTTGCTTGTTGACTGCTGGATCAACTCTCAAATCGTTTTGTTGAAGGTGGCATGTGGATTAATCTAAATAAAGGGTTGTCTGCTTCTGGCAAATCAAAGTTCATGATGTGGTTTTCAAACTTCTTTAGTTCAATTTTCCCTGTCACTTCTTTTTTCTTTGCAGCATAATGAAATGTGCATGAAGCAGCCTTTCTTCGGGTGGTTCACTCGCTGAGGAGTTGAACACAAGACATCGCTAATCCCCTGCAGTAGCAGCACTCACTGTACATCACAGTTGTCCTCACAAATGCATTCATGGAACTGCCCTTAATGTTGCATCAAAAACACACTCAGCAACTCCTAACTGACAAACCTGCAGGCTTATACAGCCGATGGAAATCTCCACAGAACAGTCTATAAAGTTCTGGAAGCGGAGAAAAGGGAAACTTCCAAAAGATTCTGGTTATTCGTTGATAACACTTCCGGTGTTTATGCTGGGTGAGAGCACTGCCACATCTATATCCCTGTTTATCTCTTACGAGAAGGTCAGTCGATGCCAGCCAATTGATAGCTTGGCACGTAATTGAGTCACCCTATCATTATTGAAGAATGTTTGATTAAGAGATGGGACATTTTTGTAATAATTTGATAATGAAGGTGAAATGAATAGAACCATGGTTTAACCATACAATGGATAGGATTGAAAGAAGGGGTGAAGGGGAAAGACAAGGTGGATTCTCCTTCCCCCTCCAAAACTTGACATTTTTATTTGCTTGTGATTCAGCCAACATTAATATCAACATGAAGATGTGCTTTTAGAAATGTCACCTTTGATTTGTATATAAACTAATGTGACCATTCTTAACTCAAGATTACTGCACAGTTTATAGGTTAGTTAAAAGCAATGAAGGAGAGAAATTTATATTTGATTATGCTTCATCTTGTTAGACTTGTGCTATCCAACTTAAGGGTCTACGGTTTGTTTCAGCTAAACAAGATACAATCCACACATTACATAATGGTAAATATAAAAATCAAAATCAAATGCTCATCTGATAAAGATTACACTGATGACTATTGCCTGCTGAGGTACAATGCTGAGTTGACAATGAAAGGCAATGCACAATACACTCAAATGAAAACAGCTGCATGCAACAGACAAATATACTCTGATCAGGAACATCAATGCCCAATTTGAAACTTTAACTTGTACCACTGTTAAGCGTCCATTAATTGTGAACACTCATAGTTTAAAAAGAATATTTTTCCCCCTCTTGGCATTCTTGCTCTGGTTAGCATTTGTTATTAACCTGTACACCAGCATTTACAGCAAAAATTGACATTATCATGACTACCATTAGCAAGTTCTACTAGCAATAAAAATTTATAGTATGTGTGTGTGAGTGCGCATGCATAGATGGATGTATAGAGGCCATATGTTAAGGAAAATGCATCTAAGGAGTCTGCAAAAAGTATAATTTTATGCGCTCTCAGTGCTTCAGAAAACCACTTAGACTGACTTGACTTTTGTGGGAACTTCAAAACTGGTATTTAAAATATAAAAATTCACTTGATTTCGTAATATGCACATCACTAATGAATTTTGGAAACATGTTTCAAAAGCTTTGCTTTCACTGTCAGATTTGGGCAGACTGCAGTGTTGCAGTCAATTTTAGGAATTCCTAACTGCAAGGACTACAGCAAGATTTACATGGGAGGTGGGGGGAGAACCAGAACCAAAGAACATTTTAGAAGTATAAAAAAGAAACAAGACAAATTAGTGGTAGTAGAGCATTTTTGGAAGGAACAACATAACGCTGGCAAAAAGCTGAACCTACTAAAAATATGCTACTGGTAGTACAGAACTTGGCTATGTGGGGACACACACATTTGGAGAAACCAGATTATTAAATGTTAAATTCCACCTGGTGAGATACCGCTACGGAAGTTCATTCACATCTGGTAGTTGGCCTAAGCTGATGAAAGCCTGTAGTTTTGAAATGTATTCTCAAAATTATGTATGTTATCACGTTGACTTAATTTTTTATTTATTTTAATCACTTAAGCTGTTGGTTGCCTCATTTTCATCCTCTGTACTACAGTTAACATTCACACTGCCTCCACAGAGTTTGCATTTGCCTGTAATGATATTCTTGGCCATTGCTATGCAAATATAGAAAGGCACCTCCACTTTTAGCCTAATCCTCATCTTGATAAGGTTGGCTCTACACTGTAGCTGCTACAGGTGATCACTCAACTCAACCAAGGAATGAAAGCAAAATGAATGATACTATAGGAACATGTACTATAATAAGATGAAATGCGCACACACCGTGCATGGTGGTAAGTACATTACTTGCACTATTAGCTTCAGTTCCCTATGTAAATTTTCTCTCATATTTGATAGCCAATAGCATATAATCCACCTTCCCAAAAACACAAGATGGACATGTCCTTTGCAGTGACTAAACATGAAGTAGCATTCCAGATTGGCTGATATGGGCTTATATAGTACTTACAATTAGATAATTGCTAATACAGCTTCAATTACATCAGTGTGAAAACCATCATGAAAGTTTTGTTGACACTGACATTTTTGAATGAATGATATGGGAGAAGTACACTTAAACGAATGATGAGAGTGGGTTCTATTAACATGTGTTATAATGGAAATCATTTTAGGTCTACATTATTGGAACATTACATCTATGAAAGTGACTATTCACGAACTAAACAATATTCTACTGCACAATAAAAGCACAGATAGTAAGCTATGAGTGAAAAAAATTCCAACAATCACAGTTTTTCCACACTAGCTTTTCTCTTCCAAACATCACCCAAAAGAAGTTTTGTACTGATAACATGATTTCCTTAGTGACAAACCAAACCACATCACCAAAGCATTTATGAGAGGTCTTCAGATAAGTAAATTTAGGATCAGCATAAAAAGAGACCTCACCTGAGGTGGAAGGAGTCGTACACTACGTCCAGTTCCAATTGGTCCAGCATGTGGAGGACCACTTACTGCACCTCTGCTACCATAATTTGGTCCCCAGCTGCCTACTACAACTCCAGCTATTTCGAGCTGGCCACCTCTAGTAGGCACAGTCCTGCGTAGCATTCCTCGAGCAGCACCATTTGCAGCTGGATACATGCCATTACCACCTCTTGCAACAGGCAGAGTTCGCGGTGTCACCAAAGCACCACCAGCTGGCATTATGTTTGTTGGAGCCAGTGAAATTCGGGTACCTTTAAAAAGAAATCATTATACACCATGTCAATAAATGTAACATATCTTGAGTTAAATTCTAGAGTAGAAGCTGTAATTAAATTCATTTAATCTACGTAAGTTACATCTATAACTAAATAACAAGCAGGCTTTTTATGTACTACACAACAGGGTTGCCAGATTTGTGCTAAATGTCCTGCATCCTGGACAGGTCCTATCCAGGATGGTAATTGTCTGAAGGATTTTGAAACTTGGAGGCGGGGGAAACAGTTAAATGCTGCAAGACAGAGCATGCTTCTTATTGGGTTTTCCTAACTAGCTCTGGTTGCCACTTGCCCTGAAGTTCTGCATTGGTTTTAAGGATAACTAAAGCCTGGATTTTTATGTTACATCAAATTGAGAAACATGTAATATCCAATAAATGCATAATAAATAATTTAAAATTACATTAAAAGTCTGGACTTTAGAAGAAAAATAATTTTTTTCACTCACCAGTCTTCTTGGTACCACAATATTTATTGCTTTTATAAACCCACAATCGTTATTTTAGTTATTAATTTGTTAATCAGATAGTCACAAACCTCATTTTGACAGTTTTCGTAGTATTTTTTGCACACTTTAAATGTTTCATAAAATACGTAGACTATACTCCCCCATTGAAACATTGCACTTGACAGCTAGCGATTAAGTTGGTACGCTGGCAAAAAAAATAAATAAAAAACACTAACCTTTTAAGTCCCTAGCAAGTTCCATCAAAGACAAACTAATGAAACGAGACAAATGCTGGTAATACTCTTTTATATTATGTGGTTATGCAAGCATATTAAGTGTTCCTAACTTGCATAGAAAACCACTAAACAGCAGTAGGAATTATCATGAAACTTGTACTATTGCATAGTTATCACTACGATGGTGAGCTGTGGCAGTAAATTTCTTTTGCAAGTGTAAAAATTTGCAGATGGATAATTTATCAACCTAATAAAGTAAAACTCATTAATCCAGACTAATTGGGGCTTAAGAGTTGGTATTAGCAAAAGTCTGGATTAACAGAAATAAAAGAAAAATTCAATTTTGTGAATAAGAACATTATATGTATTTACTATAAACATAATAAAGTTCAGTACCCGTGTTGATATTATAAGTTATCCATAATTTCTTTACTTTCATTTAAAAAAACTTAATTTTCCTTTGTGGTTCTTTGCACATCTTCACTACAAGTTCATGTAGATGCCTCATGTGGCAGTAATACACAGATATGTACTTATTTTCACTTTGTTGAATAAAATTGATCACACAATCTAAGTGTTCTTTAACATCGCTTAACTTCGTTTTTGGCATTTGGATAACAGCATCCTCATCTTCAGATGCAATATCAGTCTCTTTCTTTGTTTACACTATCCACAATTTCTTCTTCATTCATTATGTGATAGCCTGGATCACCTTCATTATTGTCAAGCCACTCCTCAATGTCTTTGACTGTAACAGATTTCTCTCCACCCCTAACCAGTGCTTCATGATAGTCTTTTGTTTCAATTTCTTTATTCTCAAGATCAGCATGGCTGTCTTACAAGACTTTATTCCATGCATTGGCCAATGTAGAGGGCATTATGCAATTCATTGCAGCTGCAAAATTGAAAATCGACCTGAAGTTATATGATTTTATATTTTGCAGTGTTTTTTCTGCTAGTTTGTTTTTGGCATCCCTGAGTTCAACTTCAAAGACTTCAGACAGAAATCTCTTTTTGTACAATCTCTTTGCAGTATGGATGATGCCTTGGTCCACTGGTTGCATCAGAGAAGATATATTAGACGATAAGAATAGACATTTGGTCTTACCGTCTGTATTACACATCCTTTCCTCATCTGGATGAGCAGGTGCACTATCCAATAAGATTTTGGCTTTCACTTCACTATTAGATTTATTCATTTGATGCCTTCTTATTTCTGGCACAGCACAGTTGTGAAATCATCATAAGATGTGATGTTTGCTGTGAACCATGCATTTTCAGAGTTGTAGTAATGAACAGGCAATGTGCATATTACATTTTTAATAGCTTGGCTGTTTACTCTTGCCAACAATGATGGGCTTTAACATATGGCTCCCATCTGCATTAGCACACAACAATGCAGAAATGTGTTCTTTGCTGATTTTCCATCCAGGTGTATTTTTTAAGGACTTTGATGCTTGCATATTATCAAGCAGGGCACGCCAACACAGGCCCATTTTGTTGGCATTATACACCTGACTTAAATCTAACCCGTATTCTTTTATGAGAGCATGAAGGTTTTTCCAAAATGGTTCTACAGCACTTGCATCTGCACTAGGCTCTCTCCACACATCTTCATATTCACTATGTTGTGGAATTTGTGGTATCTAAAAATAAGTTGTAAATCTGTTTTCATCACTAGGCTCTCTCCACACATCTTCGTATTCACTATGTTGTGGAATTTGTGGTATCTAAAAATTAGCTGTAAATCTGTTTTCACCACTAGGCTCTCTCCACACATCTTCATATTCACTATGTTGTGGAATTTGCGGTATTTAAAAATTAGCTGTAAATCCGTTTACACCACTAGGCTCTCTCCACACATCTTCATATTCACTATGTTGTGCAATTTGTGGTATTTAAAAATTAGCTGTAAATCCGTTTACACCACTAGGCTCTCTCCACACATCTTCATATTCACTATGTTGTGGAATTTGTGGTATTTAAAAATTAGCTGTAAATCCGTTTACACCACTAGGCTCTCCCCACACATCTTCATATTCACTATGTTGTGGAATTTGTGGTATTTAAAAATTAGCTGTAAATCCGTTTACACCACTAGGCTTTCTCCGCACATCTTCATATTCACTATGTTGTAGAATTTGTGGTATTTAAAAATTAGCTGTAAATCCATTTACACCACTAGGCTTTCTCCGCACATCTTCATATTCACTATGTTGTGGAATTTGTGGTATTTAAAAATTAGCTGTAAATCCGTTTACACCACTAGGCTCTCTCCACACATCTTCATATTCACTATGTTGTGGAATTTGTGGTATTTAAAAATTAGCTGTAAATCCGTTTACACCACTAGGCTTTCTCCGCACATCTTCATATTCACTATGTTGTAGAATTTGTGGTATTTAAAAATTAGCTGTAAATCCATTTACACCACTAGGCTTTCTCCGCACATCTTCATATTCACTATGTTGTGGAATTTGTGGTATTTAAAAATTAGCTGTAAATCCGTTTACACCACTAGGCTCTCTCCACACATCTTCATATTCACTATGTTGTGGAAGTTGTGGTATTTAACAATTAGCTGTAAATCCGTTTACACCACTAGGCTCTCTCCACACATCTTCATATTCACTATGTTGTGGAAGTTGTGGTATTTAACAATTAGCTGTAAATCCGTTTACACCACTAGGCTCTCTCCACACATCTTCATATTCACTATGTTGTGGAATTTGTGGTATTTAAAAATTAGCTGTAAATCCGTTTACACCAAGTTGTTTTGCTAGATGTTCAGCTGCAGCTTGAATTTCTACACCTCTCACTGCTATTCCACTAGCACAAAGTTGTTCATACCACTTATACACTGCATCCTCCAATTTTTGCTCTGCTGGTGGTCACATTCGCTTAATTCGACAAGCTCTTTTTATTTGCTATGCAGCAAATGAAACAAATTTTTTTCTTTTGTATGTCAGACACTTTGTTTAGCTATTCCAAATTGCATACATTCACTGGTAACAGTGGCATTATTTTCGAGATTTTCAATTTATTGTGTAAAGAGAGAGCTTTATGTTTCCACTTTCCTGATGATGTCACCATTTGTTTAATGATATTGTGCACCTTGAATTGTTTTGTCAACTTAGCACTGCACTAAAAAAAGGCTAGTGTGACACTGAAAGTATACAAAGCCCTGATAGGGCTCAATAGCACAAGAAAGGTATGGGCAGGCAAGGGGGCTATTGTTGTGTACCCAAACCATACCCAAGGACAAGGATGCCATATACCGTTAGGCTTCTAAGAATACGAACTACATACATACATACATACATAAATGCTGAAACTTGTTGCGCCATGTGAGAATACTGAAATTTGTTTTTAAGTTTTTTGTGTCAAATTTAATTACATATAATTACTATAAATGTTTGTCAGGATTAAGTGATATCCGGTTTAATGGGGTCCAGCTTAAGAGGGTTTTAGTGTACTTTCGTACAAATACTTTTTATACTATTTCCTACAGTATTCAATATCTTTATGACTTGAGAATTTTCTGGTTTCCATTGGAAGATTGTAATACAAACCTGGCATTTGAGGAAGAGGTGGTCTTGCAAACTGCACGTTCAGACCCTCTAGAACTGCCTTGCGCATCCTTTCAACCTTTACCACATGCTCAATGTGATGGTCACAAAGTTCTAGTAAATTCTTTACCACTCCAGTTCTTGCCAGTTTGTGGTGGAAAAGCTTTCCATCAAAGAACAGCCATGGACAACACATAAGCCATGGTATAGGGGCACCACAAGCATCATTTGCCAGTAGAGCAGTTTCCACTCCTTGCATGAACAAAGCAGCCAACTGTACACCTCGACTTGTCACCAGTGGAAGCTGCAATAAACACAGTAGTCTTACAACTTCTATTGTAAA
This sequence comes from Deroplatys truncata, assembly GCA_030765065.1. NCBI lineage: Eukaryota > Metazoa > Arthropoda > Insecta > Mantodea > Mantidae > Deroplatys > Deroplatys truncata. The sequence continues at coordinate 101,170,183 of CM060987.1, read as the reverse complement.
GTTAAAAGATTTCTAATGACTTTATATTCAATACTGACCATTTATAATAAATAAAAATGTGGCTAGTGTTGCATACCTGTAATTCCTGCAAATAATGCACATTCATCAGCTCAGGTGAAAATGCTTGAGCAATAAATGCATCCAACTCTGGCTTGCGTAGGATTTTCTTATCACTGAAGGACATAATATACCTGTAATACATATATACCATTGATCAGATTACACCATACACACACTAGGTACACTGGCATGGAAAACTAATTGTAAGACATGTCTACACTGAAGAGTACTCATATATACAAGGAGCAACATTACAAATAATATTACAACAGAGCCTCGATAATTTGGAACTAGTTAATTCAAAATCTCTTCCAATTCAAAGAATCGCTTGTGCCCAAAAACCTGAAGTACTTTTGCATGTTATTTTAATTCTTTAATTTGAAATACAGGTATTTTGTAATTCAAAAACAATGTAGGTCCCATTAACAAAATTCACACTTTTAATTCAAAATTTCCTTAATCTTTCTAAAGATAGTTTTAAAATGTAAATTCAAAATTACTCAGCTTCACGAAAAAATACATCTTCCAGAGTGTGCGTTCCTCATGTTCACTTTGTTGTGTCAACAGCATATTTCAATAGCTAATTTTGAATGAAAATGTAGTTTTGTTTTTGAAATGATTTTAACTTTTAGTGCATAGTTACTTCATATTGTTACAATACTTTTAAGTGAGAAGATGAAAATTATGAGGGAAGTCCACAAAAAACAAACAAACAAAAAAAACTAGAGCATTTGGAATTCCAACAATTAGGCTATGAACCATATGGAGCAATTTGTTGCTAGCATTTACAGGGTTCAAAAAAGACTAGGCCAATACATTACCAACAAATAGGTAAACTTTATATGTCTTGAACTATGGTCCCCCGAAACATGTTCTACAGGGTGAGTGGAAAGTCCCTTTATACTGCCTTAACCCGGTTCTATGAAGAAAAGAAGGAAGGAAATGTGTATTACGAATAAGAATTATCAAACGAGTATAATCGATAAGGCCGGTATATCTGACAACACTGATAGTGATACCGAAAGCAATATGCAACAATACTTGCTACAAATGACTGGTAAAGTTTTGACCGATACAAGTCCTTTTAGTGTGGAAGAGCATTTGGTGACTTCTGTATGGGTCCATAAATGCCAAAACACCGGACAGACAATGCAGGATATCCAGAAGAACGTGGTGCATTTTGGCAAAGCACTACCGTCACGTTCAACGTTATGCAGTGGAAGAAAAGGACTTTTGCCATGGGAAGTGTTCTTGATGCACAACACAGTGGGGACCGAGCACTCGAGTTGAAACTTGTGCTGCTCTGAAAGTATCAATTATTTGAAAATGATCTAAGAGTGGTTGCTTCCAGAATCAACAACATGAGGAATTGCCGATACTGTCTTCTTTCAACATGACGGGGCACCAGGACATTTTGCCATCCGCCAATGCCTGGACGAAATTTTTCCAAATCGCTGGATTGGACATGGCTCAGAACAATCTCCGGCTCCATTATCTTGGCCTCCAAGAACTCACCACACCTGTTAATGCACTACAGGGTATTGTGAAAGAAGATGTGAGAAAACGCTGATATGTAAACAATGAGCAACAGAAAGACACAGTTTGTGCAGCGTTTCAAACAGTAACACCATAATATGCAGTTGCAGATGAACAATCGGACATGGAGGCGCATTAAATTATGCTATAAACATGGAGGAACCCACACAGGCGTTTTGGACCCATAGGAGGTAAGCTGTACATAACTATATAGTTTCAAAGGTAGTGTAAAGGGACTTTCCGCTCACCTTGTAGTTTTCTTGTGTTAGTGAAGTGTATTAATAAGTTCACCTAATCTTAGGTAATACAATATAAAGTTCAACTTTATTGGCTTCATAATAAACATTAAATAGCTGGTCTATTAAGCAATATGTGTGAATCTGTAAGCAAGCAAGCCAAAAGCACAGCTCTCCTGAGTCACATATGTCAGTAGTACCTGAGTAGTGTTAAGAGCCAACCATGAATGCTGGTAAGGGAGAATTATGCAATGTTATTACAGGACAGACACTCCAAATAAATAATTTAATTACACAGATTGTTTCCAACACCTACCAAAGATCACTTCCATTTGCTGTCACTTATATATCAAGTATGATTTAATGTGGAAATAAATTTGGATGTGTAGATTTGCCTACATATTAGAAAAAGTATTTCTTCCAAGTAACATAAAAATTCTAAAAAGGAAAGAAAGATAAAATATATATTTCAGAGATTTAAACACACGTTGAGCTGCAGACAGGTTAGCTTAAAATTAGGAGCATAGCTGCCTATTACCACATTCAATATCTACAAGAATCATTCTTTAAGTTCATTACAATCTCCTGAGGTGCTAATGTATAATAATTCAAATGAAACCACACCATTCTTGATATACTTTTACCTTCTTTGTGTTCCTAATGTCATCTTTAGTACATTTTAAAATGGTATACTGGAATCAGTGGACACTGAACTAGAACACACTGTAGGACATGGTGATGCAAGAAGTGTCTGGACAGGCAGTATTGATGCAATTACTGCAGTATTCTTACTCATATGGGGCATGCTAGAGATGTAGTTGTCCAATACCAGTATTTATTTCTCTTATCGACATTACAATGCCCTACCCAACACAGTTCCCTGGTGTATAAAGTGCAGTTAATAGAAAGAAAAAATGAAGAGTTGACAACACAGTGAAACTGAAGCGTTACCATTTCCCAAATAGCTATTAGCTCACAGATTAAGAGCAGCGGGCACCATGTTGAAGTAAATTGCTGTTTGTGTGGTTTACTTGATGTGATCATGGATAAGGTTATGTGCGATAGGAAAAGGAGGGAAATGTCAGTGAAACGTATAAATGCTTGCTGGTAGAGATAAAGAAAATCCATTTAAACAAGATGAGCGTAAAAAAATGTGTTATAAAGATGCTGGAAAGTTGTGATAGACGAGTTTAATACTTTGAGCGACGGGAAATGTACTGAAGAGCAGCTCAAAATCCTGGAAACAATGCTTGTAATCTTAATTTTACATCGCAGATCACTTGCATGTTAATGGAGAAATACCCTTTCCAATTTCAGAAAAGTTCACCATATTCACAGATGGGCACAAAATAGTAACATGTGCAGTCAATTCCACCCACAATGTGTGGGAAATTTGCAAAAGTGAAGAAGAATTCTTTTATTTTCTGAACACTCATGTATACTTATATGTGTAGCTTACCTTGCTCTAAACCTCAAAAGTGCTCTAACAACGCAATGAAATACATGGTGAACGTTTATTTATAAGTTCACCTACAATGCCGGGATTACAATGAACTTTACTTAACATGACATGAAGCTAAGACATGCTGGTAAACTCAAGGTCTAATTGGCATACACTTAACATAATGGGAGTGACTCTTGATCGACAGTTCTTTTATTACTTTGAGCTAGTGCTTCACGCCAATTGTTCTAATTACCATGTGACATCAAACTTGATGTAGCAGAAAGGAAAAGTTTGACATTGCCAAACTCTTTAAGTTTCGTGTTAAGTCAATCCTAAATATGTCTATTTAACACAGCATTAGGCTGTCACGCTACGATAAATTCATCGTAATGCCAGCTTAAATATCTGAAATGTACAAAACACTCATAGGACACAACAATAATTGCAGTTTGAGGTTACAGAGCTGAATTCCTGTCTGAGTTTATTGTAAACTTCCATGCAGGTTCAAAAGGCATGTAAAAGATCCTTTCGTAATTCCAAAATGTTCGTTGAACTCTCTCTCTTTCTGTATTAAGCATCATATGGATCTCCCATACCACTCTAGCATTCCCATTGCTTTCTTCATCGAGATCAATGTAATATAAATAATCCATGAACACGTCAAAATATCTTCCTCCAAATACGATATGGTATTCTAGTTCAATTAACAGGTTAGTTACTCCATCCAGGTTGCCAGAGTAAATTCTAATCTATATTTGTGCTCTATTTAATTCTGTAGTAACATACTACATGATAGTGCTCTCCGACATTTACTTCTGCGGTAATTTAATCTGGGAGTATCTGAAAGGAGTAAACTGATTCAGAAGTAAACTACTCTCATATGGAAGTCGCCAAGTGTCGACTTGAACAGTAGTTTACTATGAAAGTAGAGCTTACTCTAGGTTGGTGCGCGCTGCCCTTAAGAGTTTACAGAGCAAAGTATGATTGCTAATTTGATGCATTTAGGTACTAGTTTTAATCACAAATTTTGAAAGCTCGATGCTGTCCTATGTATGGAAAATTCTGTGTGTGCAACCACGCATTAAGATCACTCTTAATTGCTGCTTTTAAATAAATAAAATCACTGCTAATAACTTTAAATTAGTAAATTTCCTTCTGTATCCTCAGACTGCAAAAGTTTTAAACACGTTCTATTTGTAAACACATGTAAGCCCTAGCATCTCTTACCTAAGCACAGCAGCCATTACTAGCAGGTGCTGTGGAACATATGCTGGATTCAACATAAGTGGTGTATCAGACCGCATGCATGTCAGGAATGCACGCAATCTTCGTCGCTTATCATCTATAGCAGACCTAGAAAACAATATTGCATATGCAAATGTAACTAAAATATTTAATGCCTTTCAAACTGAAATTTTCCAATTTATTATGAACAATCCATCTAAAACCTAAGAATTCTCTGATACATTTTCATCAAATTAACTATTTCAAACTAAAACTAGAAATCTCAAATAGAGGTATTGCAAATATGACTGAAGCTGGTTGCAAAAATCAAGTTTTTACTTCATTATAGTTATATGAGGATAAAATAGAAAAGAAATCAAACACCATCTTCCCAAAAAGTGCACGATCAATCTGTGTATATACGAAGTAAATGGATTTATTGCTGAATCAATATGCATCCACTTGTTTCAAATAGCACTCTTAAAGGCTTCCACAGACAGCATTTGGTTTACAAAATGCAGAGTCTACCGAGAAAAATGGAATTAATTGCATTCACTCTGTTTATGCAATTGTGTTCTCTGGAACCAGTTACCATTTACACATGTACATGTTGCTGCCAAAGAAGATAACCTAATCTCCCTTTCTATCTGCAATATGCAACACCAAATGAACGGAGAGGTGGGGAACCAAATAATAACAATCCCATGTGCAACATTGACATGACTTTTTCCACTCACTCTATTTGTAAAAAGCTTATTCTTGTATCTATTTCTTAATCTACTTGCATTACACATTTACTTAGATAGTATAAGGAGAGCCTCCTTCTGTCTCACATTCAAGAGGTCCCGAGTTTGAATCTTGGAGGCTGAGTTACTCAAATAAGGTTATTCCAGGGTTTTCCCTTATCCTGAGAAGACTAATTTCAGGTAGCTTTAAGCTCTATGGACCCTGGGTTCATTCAACATCATTTCAATCATTCCATTCATTCTTCGTCTGATATGACCTATCAGATTAAAGAACATTAAACTTCAAGAAAGAAAAAAAGAAGATTAAGGAGGATACAGTAAGCTAAAGTAATAGATTTTTATAAATTGGCTCGCTATGTGATGGCTTTGAAATTCCTTGCTCTTTGCATGACCACGAGAAAAAAGAATTGTCACTTCCCACTTTAAAACAAACAAACAAAAAGGTATAGGATTTGAAAATTCAAACCAATAACAATGCATATCTTAAAAAAGGTTAACACCACAAAAAATTTCATTTGATATAAACCATGTGCTTTATTTAGATCTACATTTTATGAGTATTAAAATTTTGTTATCTCTTAATATAAATATTTGACCAATAATATATGTCATTCTTGAATGAAGAGTAGTTCACAGACTATTCCCATAAAATTCAAAATATACATTTTATTTGTTGAACAAATATCTTAAACATATGGTATATTAATCAAAATCATTCAAGGCATTTTTGAGCAAATGAAAAATAACAAAAGTTCTACATGTAAAGAGAAGATTGGGGTGGGGGTTTCCTTGTAACCCTTTGTATCGCACCCTTGGAAGATGCTGAACTTAAATATCGACTTTTTGTTTTGAGTTATTGCAATGCACGCACGCGCACGCACGCACACACAAAAGGACCTTTTTTCTAAACAAGCTTTTTCTTTGTCCAGGGGATATCAAAACGTGCGTTGGCAGTATAACTCTATATCAAAATTTTTAATGGAATACAATACGTCCTCTACTTATTATAGATAAGTAGCAGAAAAAGTAAAAATGTCTGCTCAATTGGAAATACAAAACGGGAAGTTCTGCCATAAAAGCAGTAGATTGGTTCAAGATTTACAAAATCGGAATGGAAATACTTAAGTACATAAATTAAATATATACTGCACTAGATAACAAATTGAAAACCTTAAAATATTGTATGATAAAGGTGCAGTTGAAGATGCAACTGAGTAATTGCAAAACATGTTGCAATTTGAATTAAAGCTATGTTCAAGTTTTGTCAGCAGATGATGGATGTTTTCTTATTTAGTGCACATTTATGCAAGGGATTTCGTATTGTGCAACAAGTGTGATACAATCTACAAGTACACTTGAGTTTAATGGAAGTATTTATATCATGCGATATGACCACCGTGCAAGATTCTGTGTTGTGCAAACTGAAAACCACATCACAATAGTCTTTCAGTTCGTGAGACGTGGTGATAGCTGCATGACCTAATATACGAGTGCTGATCAATAAAGACTGAGACTGATTTTTACTTTCTCTACTACGTATAGTAAGTAGGGGAAGTATTGTATTCCACCCAAAATTTCGATACCGAGATTTCACCGGAAATACATGTTTTGAGACTCACTGAATCCAAAAAAAGCATTTTTGGAAACATGTCCGTGTGTGTGTGTCTGTCTGTGTGTCTGTGAACAGCATAACTCAAAAACGAAGTGTCGGATAAACACCAAACTTGGTATTTAGGTTCAGTATCTTTCAGAGATGCGACACGAAGGTTTTCAAGAAAATCCCCCCACCCCAGACTACCCTTTACATGGAACATTTTTCGAAAATTTTAATTTTCTCAAAAACGGCTCTTAACGATTTTGATTAAAATATCATATGTTTAAGATATTGTCATGGCAAATAAAATGTATATCTTGAATTTTCTGGGAATGTCTCCAAAAGTATTCTTCATTATGAACGACTTTTTCATAACTGGTAAACCATAAGAGATAGACAAAATTTTACTACACGAAATGTTTTCTGTAGTTTCCTTGATAGTTTTATGTCTCTACCACGAATACTTGAAAAGAGCAGGGTTTCATCTATAATGTCCATAAGCGACAGCACTCTCGTAACGGTAGGTAGGTAGTAATGCTGTATATTGTTGACTACTTGAATTTCGCATACCACAAAATGGAGGTGACACGAGAGGAGCAGTACAACGCAATAAAATTTTATTTTCGTTTGAATCATACAGCCTTGAAACTTTCGAAAAACTAAAGCAAGCATACGGTGAAGATGCACTACCTCGTGCAACGGTGTTTTGGTGGTTCAAGGACTTCAAAGAAGGGCGAGTCCTCTGTGCTAAGCAAGGTGGGCCTGGTGTTTCGGAATGGGATGATTTACCAGCATGCAGTTCCCCGCCCCTCACACTACTGTTACAGCAGCTACTACACGTCAGTACTGGCTCACTAAGGAAGCACATTACAAGGAAACGACCAGAACATCATCGGAATGGGTGGCGACTTCATCACGACAATGTGTGGCCTCACGTCGCAAATCAAGTCCAGAAATTTTTGGCTAAATTCAACATTACCTGTGTGCTGCATCCGCCTTAAAGCCCTGGTCTTACCCCCTGTGATTTCTTTTTATTCCCATTACTAAAGGCAAAGCTCCGGGGCATTCGATTTGAGAGCACTGAAGCAGTGCTAAAGAAAAGTGAGGCGATTCTCAAAGACCTGACAAAGAATGGCCTGCACCATGTGTTCGAGGACTGGCAGAGACGCTATAAAAGTGCATTCAGTTAGGAGGGGACTACTTTGAAAAAGATGTCAACATTGAAATGGAGTAATAAATATCTGTGAAAAAAAATCAGTCTCAGTATTTATTGATCAGCCCTCGTACCTGGGTGTATATGGGCCTAAGTACACCAAGTTGCTGCATTGTGAGCATCACATTTGAGTCAGTGCTGCCACTTTGGGAAACCCAGAGTTGTAGTTGTAATTTTCCAGTGTAGTTTGTGCTTTCGCACATTGTGGGAGTGATCTGATTTTAGTCTTTCAGACTTTAATCAAGATGGATATGCAACATTTTATAGAAGAAATAGAAATTCATATTAGGGGTTAGATTTGGGATGTGACGAGAAGAAGCAACTGCCATACAGGTTCCTAAATGCACTGTCCTTGAATCTTGCACTGTTTATCAGGTGTACATTTCAAAGTCATTTTCGCTTGTTTTTATGAGTTAGAAGTTTGTAGCAATGGTATAACACACATTGATTCATACTATCTAACTGCCTAACCAAATGTGAGAACAGGCTGGTAGAACTGATATCCTCAACAATATACAGCGCAATTACAAGAGGTGCACCGCAAGCGTATAATAGACCACTCAAAATGCTGCACTGCTGCATCATCTTTTGTTATGCAATGTGACATCGTTTGCATAAATGAGGCCTTAGATGCTAAAATGCATTATTATTGCAAACAGTTATGATTAAGATTCACACAGAAATGCACGTGCTGGGTGGAGGCCAGCTAGAGTGTGTGCACAGAAGTGTAAATCAGCTTTTTACTGCATGAACATTGTATGACCATACAATTGTACTGCCACGGATGCAGGAAGGAAATTCTCCAATATCTATTTTAGCCTTATTAAGAAAGTTTTCTGCCTATGGAAACCTTATAATCCCCCTAGGCATGTTGGTAACTCACTAACTTTACAATGCAAAATGGAACACACAAAATCTGACTGATATGCTGTGACCTTCACAGCAACCTTTCACTTTGCCCAGGCCCTTCTCCCAACATCCATCCGATTTCCATGAAATTTAAAACTTACTTTTTCCTACATGCTAACAAATCAATCAATGTCCTATGAAGCATAGGGCATTCATAAAATATTTCCATCGGACCCTATTTCTTGCCAACTTCTTTACTTCATTCAATGTGTTCCCTTCTTTAGCAATTTATTTGATAACTGTTCTCTTCCATGTGTTTCTTGGGCCTTTCTCTTCCTCTACTGCCCTGGGGATTCCAATTCAAAGCCATTCTTTTCACTGCCTTACTTCTTTTCTTAGTGTCTTCTATTCACTTTCATTTTTTTTATTTCTACTGTAGTTTCTTTCTGATTTGTTATTTTCTATAATTCTAAATTTCAAACTGTATCTAGCCATCTTATTCTTATAATTCTTCTTAAACATGTATTGACAAATGTTTCTAATTTGCTTTTCTTTTACATGTTTCATAGCTATATAATAAAACTGAGTTCACATTACTACTGAAAATCCTATATGCTAATACAAGTCTATATTGCAAATTTTAAACAACCTCTGGTTCTGACAACCACACAATTTTAAGAACAAAAAAAATCATTGTATTGTTTTCGGATAAATATGGTATAATCAAGCTAATACATTTTGTAATGCAAAGCTCTGAAAAAAATATTTTCAAAACAAGAACGGTAGCAATCACAAGGTTTTGCCAGTTTTAGTTCATTTGCTATGGAAGATTGTTTCCGATCCCTATTGAAAAGTTTGATCTTATGAAAAGCCATGTCTCCAGCACCAGCAGGGCTATATTTAAGGATGTGCAACTGCACAGGGTGGCTAAATGTTGTCACTGAAAAATTATTTTCTAAGTATAACTTTAATGTGCACTGCATTAGCATTCAATAATTTATTGAATTTATGGAGCCATGCTGCGATACGAATAGCTGAACATTAAAAATCTACCTCTCACAGAGACTGCTGTTAAAGTTGAAAAACAGAGGAAACGAGATGAATAGAACTGACAAACAGTTGTGCATCCAGCATGAACATAAGTTACATATTGGAGAAATCTGCTAAAAAGAGTTGTTACTGTAGTAAAGAAGCTAGCTTCAGGGGTTCAGCATTTCGTGGAAACAAAGAGCCGTTGGCTCGGTGAAAAATGGAAATTTCATGTGTAATTAATTGCAGAGTATGATTCTCTTTTGGCTAACCATATAGCAAGGTTTGGTAATCCTGGAAAAGGATTTACTTCATACTTGTCACCAACAACTTATGAAGATTTAATACGTCTTATGGGGAGGTCAGTGACCTAAAAAATAGGTAATGCAAGTTATTTCTTCTAAATATTTTTCAGTCATAGTAGATTCCACACCAGATATATGCCATAATAACCAGTTAAGCACAATCATTAAATATGTAACTGAAGATGGGCTCTCAGTTGAAAGATTCCTGTTTTTGTAAACATTGAAGGTCACACTGGAGAGAAGCTTTCTGGAGCAGTTTTGACTTCTTTAGAACTACATGGACTGAAACTTGACAATTGTAGAGGTCATACAACAATGCAGTCAACATGTCTGGTGTCTATTCAGGCTTGCAGGCAAGACTCAAGGACCAAAACACTCTAATTTTCTTCATTCCATGTTTGACTCACTTGCTGAATCTAGTTTGCTCACAAGGTGCACAACTGCAATAGAATTTTTTGAGTTAATTCAAGGTTAATATAACTTCTATGTAGGTTCTACAGGTAGATAGAACATCTTGGAAACATTTTTGAATCTGCAAGTATGGTACTGAAGTCACTGTCAACTCTGTGTGCAAATGAGGATGCTTGGAAGAGTTTAAATGCAGATTGGAAAGTAGTGTTTTCTGCATTAAGAACAATTTCAGAAAATGACAGTGGCAGAGTTAGATGTGAAGCTGAAGGTCTTCTTGAAAATTAAGTAGCATTGAGATAGCTTTCAACATCAGTATGGGTTTGTATTCTGCAAGTTTAGCAAAGCAATGAAAAAACTGCAAGCCAAGGATGTAGACATTTCTACTTCTGTTGAACTGTGTGACTCTCTTACAATGTTTTTAACCGAGCTTCAGACATCTTTTTCAATTCATAAGGTTTCAACTGAAAATAAACCTATGGAGATTCAGGCATTCCAAATCAGTTTCACCTCCTTCAGCTGCTAAGAATCAAAAAATGAAGCATCAAATTAAATGCGAGAGATGAATCATCTGACTCAGCAGAAGAACCCAAAAGCCCTGAAGAAGAAACAGGATCAGATTGTGTTGAGATCTGTAGAAGAATGAAAATGTCATATTCTAAGATTATGCAAACTCTTCGGGATGAGTTATAAAAAGAGTAATGTCTACAAAGAGTATAACTTAAACATTTTTGTTTCTCTCAAATATCACAGAACTAGAAGCTGTTCAAACCTAAGATGCTGCAGAGAAACTTATAGTCATTTATAAATTCTGACAGAGAACAACTTTGGTGAAGAATGTACACATTTTAAAAGCTATTTGTTGCCTATGAAGAAAGAAGATGGTAACAAGTTATCCTCTCTTCCATATCTCTGTAGAATTTTGGCTTAAAAAATAAATTGGTGATGTCTCTTCAAATGTGTGCACAGCAGTCAAAATTTACAACTCTACTCCAGCAACAAACTGTTCTGCTGAAAGGACATTTTCTGTATTAAAATGGATTAAGAACTACATATGGACAGCAGAGAATCAAGAACGACTGGTCAATCTTGGGAGTACTAGCCATAGAAACAGACATGATAGTCTGGATTTTGATGAAGTGATAAATGAATTCACAAATACAAAAGTGAGAAGAAAGTTATTTCTCCAAGTTTGCTGTTTCGGACTGACTAAATTTCACATTTAAGTGAAGTAATTTTTGTATAGGGTATTAAACTGTAGTGATTTTCTTTGTATTTTTACCATATATTGTGTCCAAGTTTGATGTTTGTGTGAAACAGGGGCTATTGAACTGTAGTAGTTATTTTATAATTTTTTAATATTTAACTTGCACATGTGCTTTGTGTTTTAAGTTATTTAAATGCTTCAAAAAAGTTTAAAACTGAAGTTAATGATTCTGCAGCTTTATTGTTGGTAGTCTGTAAACGAATAACGATGCTGAAGTTTAGTAAGGGGGAGGGGGCGTAAAATAAATTACTACACAGGGACTAACACATACTAAATGTGGCTTTAATCACTGGTCATGTTCTATTTGTTGTCCCTTCATCTGAGCAATTACTCTGTACCTCAGTTTTCACTGAAGAAGGCTCTTGCATAGTGCAGTTCGTACTCCTCTTAACAGGCTTTCCAAAGACCATCTATTGTTTAAGGGCACCTACTTCCCAAGCCCTTTTCAAGAGTCCAAAGGCACAAAAATCCATCTGAGAGAAATCAGGAGATTTCTCTGGGAGCTGCTGAACAGAATAGCATGTATTCCGGTTACCTACTCCATCCTTTGAAAGAATGCAAGGATCGAACCAGAAGTGTAACCAGCTTATCTTGGTGCATCTAGACTTTGTTTTTGTCTTTCCCATAGAGAGACGGGATTTCAGTGTAGTAAATTGGGGTCAGAACTTCATCCTAATAATACTTGGAATTGATTTTGGCCTTTTTAGCAACTCTACGAATTATCAGTTTCCCACTGTAACCAGTGATGGCCATAAATCCCATTGAGAAGCTTTCTCTGCATTCTGCATACCATTTTTAGTTTCTCTACTACGTATAGTAAGTAGGGGAGGTATTGTATTCCACCCAAACATTTGATACTGAGATTTCACCGGAAATACATGTTTTGAGATCCCTGAATCCAAAAAAAGCATTTTTGGAAACATGTCCGTGTGTGTGTGTGTGTGTGTGTGTGTCTGTGAACAGCATAACTCAGAAACGAACAGTCGGATAAACACCAAACTTGGTATTTAGGTTCAGTATCTTCCAGAGATGCGACACGAAGGTTTTCAAGAAAATCCCCCCACCCCAGATTACCCTTTACATGGAACATTTTTTCGAAAATTTTAATTTTCTCAAAAATGACTAACAATTTTGATTAAAATATCATATGTTTAAGATATTTTCATAACAAATAAAATGTATATCTTGAATTTTCTGGGAATGTCTCCAAAAGTATTCTTCATTGTGAACGACTTTTGCATAACTGGTAAACCATAAGAGATAGACAAAATTTTACTACACAAAAAATGTAGATCGCGTTAAAATACACAATTTATGTCATATACAGTTTTTTTGTTGAGTGAACCATTTTCGAGATATTGCTTGTTATTCCCTTAAATTTGTCAATACTTATTTTCTCAAATGGGAATTCGTTATTCATTTTTTTGTCTTGGATATGCAAAGAGTATTATCTGTGGCAAAGGGAATGGTGCTGCACCTAGCAACCAGCTATTAAGAGATATGTATGTGCTTAAAGGCTACTGTATTTCTATATTGCCCTTGTAAATATATATTTCCTTACATCTACAAGAAAATTAGCAGTAAGATAGAGTCTGCAAATGTTTATCACGGTTAACATGAAATAGATGGAAAATAAGCGTTTGTAAAAATAGTTTGTACAAGAGTAGAGAAAGTCATGTGAGTGTAACACATCAGATTTTTTAAAATTGTTTCCACCCCTTGGTCGGTAGTAAATTGCACAGGGTTTGTTGCAGTCACTAAGATAAACATATGCCTCATCTAATGTGATCACAAACTTCCATTTTTCTTCTGCCAGGTATTTCTCGTAGAGTTTCCTGCTGTTGGTGCGACGTTCTGAAATGTGACGCAACAAATTATGACCTCTGCCTTTGTGACATTTCTCCACATTCAAATCTTTGTTTATAATGGCATTAACAGTTTTGAGGGATACTCCCAATTTGTTTGCAATAGTCTGTTGTGTGAGTGGATTACTGCCAGAGATGAGGGTCCTTATCTCCCTTATCACCTCTGGAGAGCACATACTAAGAGGTTGTGGATTCGCCTGTTTTTTGTTTTTCTTTCTTTCTTTTCTTTTGAATTAATCCCATAAGACCCTTTCTCTTTTTATTCAACAGTGAGCTAATCCTGTACTTTGACACAACAAATTCCACTTCTTGCATGCTTCAATAATAGCAGAATAACTATATTGTGAATCAGAAAAGGGAGTAATGTAGCATTCAAAATATGGTTCAATTTGCATAAGCATTATGAGAGACACACACGTCCTAATGCTATGAATACTGCACAGTAACTGGTTTGTTTGTCTCATAAATGCATAACTTTGCTGTGCATGCAGGAACGTGGCAATTGCAATTCGTTATTAGAGATCTGAAACAATGCTCCATATATGAATTTTGAAAACATAATTTGGAAAATAATCAAAACATTACAGCTTTTCACAACTCCAATGTTTTAAAATATATTTACTACTTACCCAAACCACAGTCTCTGAATGGTAGGAACTCCCCAGCCAATTTGTTCTGCTTTAACTAAATCAGGAGTCTGGTAAGGATTGCTCTTTGACCAAATCCATTCCTTCACCCTCAACTCAGGAATTTCACACTTTTCCCCATCTGGCAAAAATCACAGAAAACAAACATAGCTGCTCAAAAACAGTTTCCAATTAATGCAACATGGTAATATTAAATGCTTTCTAAAATACAAGTGTCTTTCTGAAGTGATATACTGATACTTGATTTACAAATATATATATATATTTTATTCATTTCTATTTACCTACAAGACTTTAATTGAATGTGCTCTTCATGCAATGCCTTAACATATGGTGGTGTACCAGAAATATACCTGTATGGTGTAAGAACTTCACCAACTTTCTCATTCTTTCTGGTTTTTTACTGTTGCCCGCTTGCGAAACCATGACCACAAAACGGTTGCCATGGCATTAGAGAGGGCAATGTAGCAGAAATAACTTACCTCCCTTCTCCTTGCTCTTTGATGCCAAGTACATATAATGGTGTAAGTTGAAGAGTATAGCATACACCATCTGTCTCACAGGACGATAAAGTAAATGTATACTGGAGAACTCCTTGTTATTCTCGTCCTCCATTAGCACTGGCAGCTTTATCTCACCCTAAAAATTGAAAGTGCAATTTGATTTTGTAGTTATATGAAGGGTTGTAATATTTTAACAGTTCCCTGCATGTGTAATATGTATGAAAACAAAAACATATTGCACTAGAAAAAGGTGAACAAAAAAATAATAGTATTCATAACATATTGCTTACAACAATGAATATTTCAGATCAACCCTTAGAGGTACACTATATAACTGATGTAAGAAGCATGGGGAAAGAGCTATTCAATAAACTGCTAATAATAGCATGGGTTTTTTTTATTAAACGAATAGAGAAAAAAAAAACACAACTACAACTACTTCAAGGTAACAAAATATTGACAGTTTGTATAGGTTTATCAATTCAGTGGATTTTAAAGCATGATTGGGGGATTATTAAGATTCCCACTGGCACAAATTTTTCAAGCCAAAACAGATATTACAGCATTTCCTTTTCTAAACAGTGGTTGTACAAAACAGAGAAATACCGAGGGTTGCCCCACTTAAGCTTAGACGACTTTGCATCACCCTCCCACTCTCTCATTGGTCAAACTCCTTATGTTTATTATTTCATCAGCTCACTGTGAGTGCAGCTGTCTGCTGGGCCAGTCTGAGGTAAGGTTTACGCATAATGTCTTCACCAATTGCTGACTTGTGGCAGGGTTAGGCTTTCCGATGCTGGTTACAGCCTTTCAGTGACAGTGGAAAGGTGCAAACAAAAGGTCTTACCATAAGTAAGTGTGTGTAAGGCGTATAACACAGTTACATAAAAATGGATTCCCAACTGAGGCTTAGTGTGCAAAAAACCTAGCAAGAAAAAGGCCACAACCAACACGACCTAAAGCAGTAGTACCCAAGGTGAGTGCAACAGTGACTCAAGAAAACCCAAAGAAGCATTTCCAACAGTATTGGAATATCCAACAGGACCATCTATCGGATAATACACAGAAATTTGGATCTAGAATGGTGCCATAAAGTACGTGAACACGCCTTGAAAGAGCAGCACATCAGAGAATGCATCACAATGCAAGAAAACTCTATGAACACCACCTGGCAGGTGGAAAGTGACAATGGATGGTTTCTTTAGCTGAAGCATGGGTTTTTATTACAATCAAGGGGGTCAAAAGGGGCGCTCCAACTTTATTCAGGAGAACAAGGAAAAGTTTTCCAAGTAGTTGCAGGTTATTGCTTTCAAAGAAACTCAGCATTCACAGAGTTGCTAACAATGTAAAAATTAATGCAGCCTACTATCAAAGGAATGTTATGGACCCAATTTTTGATGAAGAGATTCCTCGGTTGTATGGTGAGGATGCCCCAAATGTTTGGATCCACATGGATAAAGCATCCAGTCACACTTATCGGTCATCCCAGCATTACTACCACTGGAAAGCTTTGGAAACAGGTGTCAATGTGATACCATTTAAAAGGATCCCTGTGAACTAACAGATGCCTCGCCAATGGATTTTTGCAGATTTGGTCTGCTGAAACAGCGCCTTGCTTCTTAGCATCCCACCACAATTGAAGGACTCTGGAAAGCCTGTCAGGAGGAGTGAGCTAACATCTCCCTTCCTGCTCTTAGATGCAACCTTCAATGGAAATTGCGCTGCAGAGCCACAGTTAAAGCCCATGGAAATCACACTGAACACAATAGATGGTGGCATAAAGGAATCTCACCATGAAAAAACATAAGCAAAGACACATGAGCTTAAGTGGGGCAACCCTCCATATTCCTGTGTACTACCTTCCCTCCCTACACCATCCAATGCTTTCATACATTTTTGTGCAAATTTAAAACAATGCATTATCAGTTGTATCTGCATAATTATTAAGATGACCCACGCAAATAATTCCCAAAACCTTGACAAATATTTAAATATAATCATGCTTAAACTCTGGACTTACCTGGCTAAGTAGACAAGAGTATAATAATCATACACAATTTGGATATATAGCTTTTTTGTTTCTTTCTTCTAAAATTAAAAGCCATATTTAATAAATAAATTACAAAATCTTAAAATGCACATGAGCAAAAAGAAGCTACATAATATTCACTCAAAACACATTTGATACCATAAGTAGTTTTTTTTGGGGGGGGGGGGACTACTGTGATATGTAGAATTTTTGGCAAGATAAGGTCCATGATGTGTGTGCTGTATCCTTAGTATAAATTGGTTTCCATAGTGTCAACATGAAGTCTTTAATAACTTTTGTTTTTCTCTACTGAGTATATATTGCCAGAGACTTTCTAATTGAAATTAATTATTAAGGGCCACAGTTTTAGGTCCTGCTAGCCTTCCGTTTTATGTTTTCTATACCTTAAAATAGGCTTTTTTAGGTTTTCAATTTTTACTAACAGCAACAATTTTGTTTTTCTTATTTTAGGCTACATACCTATGATTTAGGTTTTTATAGACTGAAAAAAGGTTTTTTTTAATAAATGCTAAAACTAATATATTTTTTGTTTTTCTTATTTTTGTAAACTTTATTTATAACCTTATTTTACAAAAATATAATTTTATTAATAACCAACATAAAACACACAAAATATACTTTTACTATATCTTTTGATCATATTTATTAAAAATGCAGTACATAACTAAAAGAATGTCCAAATAATTATTATGTGAATTATTTTCTATTATCACTTTCCATTTTTCTTAGTTTAATTAAGTTATTTAAAGGTATGTTAATCCTATCAAAAACTACTCGCAAGAAAACATACATGTAATAGATTTCACTGCTTCTCTCTTTTTTGGGAGGGGAGGGTCATTGCAGAATATAACTACATACATCCCAATTTTTCTGACATGAACGATTATCATGTAGCACATTCTTGTATGAAGAAAAGGTTCTCTCTACAGAACATAATGTCACTGGAGCAAGTCATAATGCTACAGGTTTTAAAGTTAATTTTTCTGTATATGTTTTCTTCCTCAGCTTCATGTCTTCAAAGCCAAGATTGCATTTAATTACTCTGTACCTTCTCAAAAAATTCCCCACTGGTATAGGCACTTCTTTTCTGCAAACATCACCAATGATATCCAAAGCCTCTCTGAGTGATAGGGTTGCACTTTCCAAGCAAAGAATAGCTTCTGGAAGGTATATATTTATAATGTACCTTAATATATGTAAGGAAATCGACAATGGGAGCCTCGAGCAATTACATATTTATCATCCGAAGATCTGAAAACAGCAATTCAGGACATTTCAGGTTGCAACCCTCATTTAGACATTTTAGGACCCATATTCCTATTTTATTTACTTTTAACGGTAGCAATGCATTAATTTGAGAAGATACCTTAGGTGTGTCCAGGCATACTTAAGACACATGTCAAGGCAATATGTGTAAAATAGAAAGATAATAATTATGGTCTTCGACAAAATTGCAAGTGAATAAGAATATGATTAACCACTTAAGGATTAATAAGGAAGAAGAAAAATGAATTAGGGTCGAATTCATAGTTGTTACTTATTGGAAAGGAGATGCTTAAGCAATAATTATTTCCTTTTGATAAGGTAATACTTATTACCATTTCGTATGCTTAAACAGTACCTATGTGCTCCATGCTGATCGCTTTATTTGCAAAGCACACGAAGCTAGATGGTTCTGCTGTTTCAAAGCCACTCAGCTGCACATAGGAATATGTAAACAAGCATGCAGATTATCATACAGCCAGCACCATTTCCACATTCATTGTTTTGTTCACAACAGCTGCTGAGCATGTGGTAAGTGTTTGCGCATTTTGAATAGTATATTTATTAATTAGTTTAGTTTAAAAACAAATAGATTGTAAATTTAGTTAAAGTTTGTATTAGTTATAACATTAGGTCGAAAAGATGCTAAAAGGAAAACATTTCAGTGAGCATGAAAGAAACCAACTAAAAGAGTTGGTGCTCATACAAAAACATCCTAAAATGCAGGCAATCGGACTGTGTAATGTACAACTTTATATGGTATTCACTCATGGACTGTTTTGAAATTGAAAATCTGACTTCCTATTGTGAAATGTTAGTAGCTAGAAGTATCTGCACACTGTGCATATGCATGCATGAAAGCAAACCACAAATACAATTACTATACACCTAGCAGTAAGCAAAAAAGCAAAGTAGCCAATAACTTACAATCTTCAAACCACAAATACAATTACTATACACCTAGCAGTAAATAAAAAAACAAAGTAGCCAATAACTTACAATCTTTGGCGTGAATAATGGTTTTACACGTGAAAGCAGTAAACTCTGTTCAAGATTCTGGTAACCCAACATATATTTGTGAATTATTGGTAAAGAGGTGTGACTTATTAAGTGATCCATTGCAGTCATAGTGATTGGGCAAAATAAGCAAGTTATGGAGAAAAGGACTGCAGAGATGTAGTTTATTGCAAAAATATTTCCACCTTTCATTTTTAGGTTTTTATGAAATGATTCTGCCTAAATGTCGCAGAACCTTGTTTTCTAGGGACCAACAAATTTTGGACATCATAAATGGGGAAAACACATTAACAGAAAACATTATATATTACAGCACTGAGATTCAATGCATCATTATCTTTTCAAGCAAACCTGTCTCACATAGCAACTACATAATCTCTATTTGAAGGGTCCAGAGAAATAACGATCCAAGCCCCCCCTCAAAAAGTCGCATTTTTGGCTCTATTCAATAGAGGACATCCAGAACTATATTATCTAATAAATTTTACTGTGAAAAGATGATTCTAGTCATGGGAAGTGAGGGCTTGAAATATTAATTCAAATGAAAGGAAGTCCATGCATTGCATGAAAGAACAATCATAGTCCTCTGCTTGCCTTAATGTGTAGACTGAAAATGTAGCAGTCAACAATGAATTGAACATAAATTTACGTGGGAATTCCTATGAATATAATCTGAGGTTAGGAAGACAGGATATGCCTGAAATTTAAGTTTGCCAGATGGCATTTATTTCATTACATGGAATAACCAATCAGAGAATA
The DNA here is from genome assembly GCA_030765065.1 of Deroplatys truncata. Lineage (NCBI taxonomy): Eukaryota > Metazoa > Arthropoda > Insecta > Mantodea > Mantidae > Deroplatys > Deroplatys truncata. Next base: position 101,150,168 of record CM060987.1, on the reverse strand, counting down.
CAGACAATAAACAAGTCATTAGTTGAGACAGGTTAAGCTCCAATAATAAACACCATAACAGAAAACACAGTAAATAATGTAATGACCCACACTTCAGGGCAGACAATCACACTACAGTTTACACGACACAAGGAAAATATACTTGCCTGAGGAATTGTCAATAAGCAAATTGTATGAAATGTACAAAACAATTTATCCATCTCACCCTGTGAGCTATGGAAGTTACAGACAAATCCTCAACAGCAAATTTAATATTTCATTTGGATATCCAAGGAGAGACACGTGTAGTGAACACGATGAGCATATTGCTAAGATCCCTTCACTTAAAGTAAGTCTCTTAAATTTGTCAGCATCCGATGTAAGAGAGAGAAACAAATTGGAGCATGAAATTAAATTGATGGAAAATTGAAGGCTGCAGCATTCAATAACCAAAAACCAATCTAAAACTTCTGCTATGAAAATTCCTCATGAGAGCATTAGTTTTCAATTTTCAAAAAAACCTACAAGTGCCGAACATTTCAACCAATGATATCTACTATAGGCGACAACTCTCTTTCTATACATTCAACATACATGTTCTATCCTCCCGGCAGGCTGCATTCTACACGTATGACCAAACAGTTGCAAAAAAGGGCTCTGACGAAGTTGTTTCATTTCTCCACCACTTTGTAAAAGAAATCTTGCCTTCCACAGTAACAACCCTGCATCTATTCTGTGACTCTTTCGGGTGGCAAAATAAGAATTACACCCTTTTCCGGTTTCTATATTGGCCAGTTCATGGAATGAAAAGCTTAGAGGAAATCAAGATCACCTTTCCTGTCAGGCCACAGTTACCTCGAATGTGACAAGAACATGGGCCTCATTAATCAGAAGACTCATTTAGAAATTCCTTCTGAAGGAATCAAGTTATTAGAAATGCAATGATAAAACAAACTCCATTCTAAGTGATTGAAGCCGATCAGAATCTTGTGCATGCATGGACAGCTTATTTAAGGACTCCATACACGAAAAAGTGTCCCTTTCAAACCAGACCTGTGGTTGATGATCTCTCGTGAACACCCAACAAAGAACCTGAGGAATTCATACAATGAGCAGCAGGAAAGCTATGACGTCATAGACAAGACATTCAGAAAAGCTGGTTTTCCAAAAAGATGCTGGACCAAAACCTTCATAATGATGTCAAATCCCAATTCCTCCAGCAAAATTCAATGACTTTCAAGTTCTCCAGAAATTCAGCAGTGAATCAGCCCAGAAATTCTTTGTTGAGTTACCCATGTGCAATGATGCAAAAATGTATTCCCAAATGTGACATCTTGAAAAAAAAAGTGTTTTTAGTGTGCTTTTAATATTCTAACAATACCATTCATCTTTTTTCATATTATTTACATTTTATTGATTAGTACTATGGACATTGATCGTTTTTTCATCCCAAAGATTGCAGTAAGAAAAATAGTGAGTTCATTAAAACAATATACACAAAATGTTACATGTAACCACAACTAAAAATAATTTGTGCAATCCTCAACTTATATGTATGTCGAATTTCAAGATTCCTTAATGAAAAGTTTTGTTGAGAGGGAGTTTTAAATTTTGTTTATTAAATAACTCCATTATAAGAAAATGTGACTTGGATCGTTATTCCCAGCCCTTCATTAGTTAATGTTACATTGTTTAGCAGAGGCATTAGATTATTTACAACAACAACTTTGATAAAACATCACTTCTCAAATTCAGCATCAACGTATGTTTCAAGTTGATACTGCAAATCAGATAAATATCGCTTATTACTGTGCAGTACAACCTAATTATGAAATTCCACATACTCCATGAAATCTTTGTCTTCATTCCCTCCATTGTAGGCAATTGATGCAAGATAGCACCTGCTCTCCTTATATTGTGGCATGTGCACAGATTATAGTAATAGCTGCGCCCTCTGGTTACCCGAGTCGAAGGTTGGCAGTTTATCTGAGGAGGGGCGATTGAGGGGAAACAGTCTCATTGGAGGGGATATGGCGTTAGTGACGCCAAGCTTAGCGTGGGTTTCCTGAGTAGTCTGTGACGAGTCTTCGCGTGAGCTAGACGGATAACTGCACCATGGCGTCCTCGCCCGGCAGACACATGGGGTAAGAAATTGTTAAATAAACCTACTAGTTATCTCTCCTTTCTTTCAACTTTTATTATGGTAGAATAGAATCCTTGCCTCTCCCTTCAGCCAGGAATTATTTTTATAATCTAACTTTAGCTGCGTCCCTTGTCGATGCCTCGAGTTTAAAGTTCTTTGTTTGTTCAACGATCCCTCTCACATGCGAGTTGCCCTCCTCTGAAGTTAAGTAATTATAAATTAGTGAGGTATTCGACAATATCATATAGGTGGCAGCATGTTTCTCCTTATTATGTTTTATTATGCATAAATGAAATTATACTGTTTTTGACAACCTGCCTGGCTAGGGATTGTTTTTTATGTAGAGCCAGCTGAAACAATGTCATAGCCAGGATTTGAACATGGTTCTTCCGCTTTCCGTACAGTTGCTTTAACCATTGAGCTACTATGGCAACATGCTAGTAGGTCATTGGGGGAGGGGGTAGTATTTCCTTATTTGCCTGAAAATCTCTGCTTAAGGACTTCCTTTAATAAGCAATGACTTGTATTGTGCACTGGTTCCCTTTGTGGATGAAAGTTTGGAAATTTGTATTATTCCATGGAGTAATTAAAAGTTGAACTGATAAATTTGTTAAATGTCCCATATGTCAATGTTTCTAATTAATTAATGCTCATTTATGTCATTCCCTTATTTACTTTCTTAAATATTTGTTTCAAACAGTCTACAATCTTAGTGAAATAATGTATACAAGATAGTTATTGGTCTCTGAATGCATTCTATAAAAAATCACAATCATCTCTAATTCGAAAGCCTTGAAAGGATTTCATAGAAGGAAATGGAATAATTACAGCCATATTACATGAGCTGATAATCTGATTGTGATGATGAATTATAGTGAATGTCACTATTGTCACTGCAAAATGCACACCTACGACTATTTGCAAACCAAAAACACTTTATTTTTGTGTCATTGCATCACGTTAATTTATCTGAATAGTTATCTCTAGATGTTCTCGGACTTCAAGCCATTGATACATCGACGTTTCTGGAGTGTGTATCTCTCCCATCATCAGAATGTTGAATTACTTCATCGGGTGAAATTGGCCATCTACATACTGTCCACCGCAGTGGCTAGTACAGACCTCGTAGTAAACTCACCTACTCTGGCTGCTGCTTAGGATGTCTGTGTTTTCTGAGCCAGTCAATTTCAATTTTGATTGCCAGTTTCCATGCAGAACTGAACTGTAGTTGAGCATCCCGGTTCAGCGTGCCCCTCTGAGGTTATGGCCAACGCTTCCATGACTCTGCACTCTCAGTAACCGTCACATTTGGTCACGATGGTTGTGTTGCAATGATGGTTCTGCAACACAACTATCGTGGCCAAATGTGACGGTTACTGGGAGAGCAGGGTCAAGGAGGCATTGGCCATATTCTCTGAGAGAGGCATGCTGAACCAGGACACTGGGCTACAGCTCAGTTCCACATAGAAACCTGCCATAAAAATTGAACATTGACCAGCTCAGTAAACAAGAAACAGACAACCTAAGCATCAGCCAGAGTAGGCAACTTTTCTATGAGGTCAGCCCCAGCAAAACCAGCAGGAACACTTCACATTTTCTAAGGGTTCTATGCTAGCCACCATGGTAGAACAGTATATATAGAGGCCATTTCACCCAATCAGGTCATTCCGCATCCTGATGATGGGAGAGATGCATGCTCCCAAAATGTCTATGTATCAACATCACCTCACCTGGCTTGAAGCCTGACAACTTCTAGAATACGAGGTGTGATCAAAACGTTTCCGGAATGACAGTCAAATACTACACAAGTTTGTTTTGTCTAATCTGCATTATCACCCTCGAAGTAGTGGGAGTTGATACACTTGTCCCAGCGCTTCTGCCACTGCTGGAAGTCCTCTTCTTTCAACATGTTCAGAGCCTTCTGTGATATGCTATGGATGATATCAATGTCCTCAAAACAGTGTACTCGGAGCCGCATTTTAAGTCGCAGGGAAAAGAAAAACGCCCACTGGTGCCAAATCTGGAGAATAGGCGGGATGGGGAACATCCTATTTTTATCCAAAAATTGGCAAACAGAAAGGGCTTTGTGCGCGGGCGCATTGTCATGATACAGGAACCAGTCACCACTCCATTTCTCCGGCCGTTTGCATCGCACATTCTCCCTTAAACTTTGCAGTACTTGTTTGTAGAACACTTGATTCACTGTTTGACCCTGTGGCACAAATTCCTTATGTACAATGCCTTTAATGTCAAAAAACACAATCATCATTGACTTCACTTTGGATCGAACTTGTCTGGCCTTTTTCAGGTGTGGAGATGAAGGACTCTTCCATTGTGAAGATTGTTGCTTCGTTTCTGGATTGTACCCATAAATCCATGTTTCATCACCATTAATAATTTTCTCCATAAACTGTGGGTCATTTTGTAGCTGTTGTTTAAGATTTGTGCAGGCAATCATACGGCTTTCCTTTCGGTCATTTGAAAGCAGGCAGGGTACGAACTTAGCGGCAATTCTTCTCATGTCCAAACTGTCTTTCAAAATGCTTTGAACACTTCCAAAGGAGAGTTCTAATGAGTCAGAAAGTTCTCTTATTGTAATGCGCCTATCATTTAAGACCATTTCCCTCACCTGATTGATATTTTCATCAGTTTTGCTGGAGCAGGGTCACCCAGAACAATCTGCAACTTTAACTGACGTCACACCACTTTTAAATTTTGAAAACAACTCAAATGCTTGAGTTTTGCCCATAACTTCCTCCCCATAAGCTGTTCTTAACATTTCATAGGCTTCTGTTGCAGTTTTACAGAGTTTAAAGCAAAATTTGATGTTCGTTCTTTGTTCTTCGTAATCTGACATTTTTGCTACATGGAAAAATTGCAGCACCTGCAAAACACGTGTTCACTTCAGAGTGTCTACCTCGTCACTGCATGGTCACAAGAAATCACGTGACCTCTCATTTTTATCAGGGAGGAACGCTGCATGTACAGTCTGAGTAAGAATTAAAGAAATCTCAGCGTCAGCATTGTTGTGAAGCCCTTCCCGAACTTTTTGATCACACCTCGTATGTTCATCGCCAGGAAAGCTTCAGCTTTTATTTATACTCTAGATGTTCTTGAGCTTCAAGCCTAGTGAATTGTTGGTGGAACATCAACGTTTTGAGAGCGTACATCTCTTCATAAAAGTTGTTTTAAACGTCTTTCTTTCTTCCTTTTTTTAAACATGCTGAATTCGTAAATCAAATTTTGAAAAAACAGGGGTTATTATATCTGGGATTCAGCTTTTATTTGGAGAAATATAGTAAGAACAGAAGTAACATTTAAAACTGTATTAAATTACTAATTAAGTTTATTGTTTAGACAGTTTACACAGAGAGTTACAGTACATTGTTATTCATAAATGGTAGAATGCTAGTTTTTTTCAGACTATAAATGCTGCAGAATGGCAATATCCACAGGTAACTCCCAAGTTCAAACACTGCAGATGTTATATGATTGTATATTGCATACTTTTTCTTTAGTAATGGATTAAAAAATATATGGTTTTCTTTATAATGTCACTGCAAACAGTAATGTTTAAACAGTAGTAAATTAAGATTTAGGAAAAAGGATGACATGGCTTAAACGTCAAACCATTACTTCGCGCAACCAAGTAAGTCCTAACATCCAACTGAGTAGAAAATTCTTTATGCAATTGCATGCTTCTAACACTTAAATGCAGTTTTTGTATTTTCTTGGTAGCTATGGTCTGTTGGTACAATTCTTAAATGTTAGATAAGAGATAAGCTGCAATTTTTCATGCAAACACTTGGATCACATTAGTAGAAGGGCTACTGGATCACACTTTGGTCTGTGTACAAGCAAAGTGAGCTTAACAGAAACAGTTTTGAACATTTGCAGAGAACAAATTGCAATTATCAGAAGTGACTATAACATCATTGAAACTGTGAGTGGATTAGTGATACTTTAATTTCACTTACTAAGTTTCCACTAAGAACTCGTTTCATAGAAGTTCATCTCCATTGTCAGCTGTATGTCCACTAGGAAGGGGATCCACTAATTCAGTGTCAGTTGTATTGCCATTCTAGCTGTCTAGTGGAAACCTTCAGTATGTCATCTAGCGACGGAATTTCAAAATGTATTACTCTGTGTACATTTTTTTCATACTGTAAGTTCTGCTGGTGTTTTGGCATGTTTTAAAAGCTTTATTGTCATTTAATTTTGTGTTCTGTTGACTAAAAATGGTGAATTACTGCAGACTTGTTTATCTGCTTAAATTTTACATTTTTAAAGTGTTCCTTTAATCTGGCTTGTAGGTTTCTCTTGGTTTTTCCTATGCATATTTAATTAGTCTTCACGATCAATCTGGTAAAACTTAAGTGTCACCAACCCACTCTCAATTTCAATTATTTTCCCACCTTCATGGTGTAGGGGTACAAGTCAAGAGGTCAGTTAGTACGAGTTACCTGAATAAGGCTTTTTCCTTTTCCTGAGAAGAAGAATGTCAGGTAACACTAAGTTCTAGAGATCCCAGACCCATTTTAGCATCATTTGAATCATGTCCGATATGAACTACCCAGTAAAGTGTGTTAAACACCAAGAAAAAGATTTCAATTACGCTAAAAAGTTCTACTAAATATAATCACTAACAACTTAACATGATTAATAACATGTTTCAAAACATTATACACTCAATGTAGCTATTCTAGCAGCTTCTCTCTTTTGGTAGTTGCACACATAAAAAAGAAAACATATTTTTGTCTTATTAATTAGTTTTGATCTCTAATAATAATGAATATCTATACCTTGGTTATTGAATACATGTTTGTAATACATGCGAGATTAAGAACAGTTCAACAATACGTGTACACAGCAATAAATGCTTAGTGGTCGCCTATTTCAAGGAAGTCTTTAAGCAGCTATTTTCAATATACAGATGCTACTCTTTTGCAAATAAGGAAATGCTTATTCACATAAGGAAGCTCCGACCTCCGCTTATATGCAATAAGGAGAGGTGACGCCATCTTGCATCAACTGTCTACAACGGAGGTTAATGATAATAGTATATGGAATTTCATAACAAAATTGTACTGCACATTAATAAACAAATTTGCGTGATTTGCAGAATTCACTTGAAACGCATAGGGATGCTGAATTTAAGAAGTGATATCAGTTTACCAAAGCCGCTGTTGTAATAATCTAATGCCTCTGCTAAACAACGTAACCTTAACAAACAGAGGTTATGAAGTCGCAACGTGAGACAGGCTTACTTGAAAAGATAATGTATAAAATCTCAGTGCTATAACACTATCCATATGTTTTCTGTTCAGACGTATTCCCATTTATGTTGTCCAAAGTCCTTAGGTCCCTAGAAAATGAGATTCCACTGCACTTCTTCAAAATCATTTAATAAAACCCTAAAAATAAAATGCAGAAATATTTCTGCAATACATAGTCATTTCTGCACTGCTTTTCTTGATCAAATTACCTATTTTGCATAATCACTACACTACAATGAATCACTTAACAAGTCACATGCCTTTCACATTAATTCGCAAATATACGTTGGTTTATCAAAATCTTGAACAGAGGTTTACCGATTTTGCATGTAGAACCGCTGTTAAAGCCAAATATTGTAAGCTATCAACTACTCTGCTTTTCTGCTTGATGATGTGGTAATTGTATTTGTGATCTGCTTCCAAGCTTGCATATACACAGTGTGCATACTGTAAATACTTCTAGCAACTAACACTTTACACTAGAAAGTCATGTTTTCAGTTTTAAAACAGTCCACAAGTAAATTAAATACCACTTAAGGCCAGTACATCACACAGTGTCCAATTGCCTGCATTCTACAAATGTCTTTGTATCTCAGCACTAACCGTTTTAGTTGGTTTCTTTCTTGCTCGCTGAAATGTTTTCCTTTTGGCATGTTTTCGACCTAATGTAACTGTATAACTATTACTTCAAACCTTAGCTAAATTTAAAACCTATTTGATTTTAAACAAAAGTTAGTTAATAAATGTACCCTTTAAAGCTCACACACTTCTATTATGTGCTTAACAGCTGTTGTGAACAAAACAACAAAAATGAAAATGGCGGCTGTGTATGTGGCGAACTGCATGTTCGTTTACACTTTCCTTCGTGCATCCGAGCGGCTGTGAAACAACTGAACCATGTTGCCACATGTGCTTCGGAAATAAGTAAGCAATTAGCGCTGAGCATATAAATAGCATCTATGCATACCAAACGGTAATAAGCATTTCCTTATCAGAAGAAAATATTTATTGCTTAAGCATCTCCTTTTCACATAGATGACTATGAATTCGACCCTTAATATACTTATTTAAAAAAAAATAAGAGGGGGGGGGATGAAAATATCGGCTAACAATATTGACGATAATGCATTTACTTTTAGTAGTATTATTTAGTTTAAACTTTCAGGTTTTTTCCCAGGCTTATTTCCTCTTTCTTTCTGCAATAATTTTCGCTGATATTAATAAATGTAATTACTAAATATCCCTGTGGAACCAAAAGTACCTGAGTAAGAATCTGGTAAATAAATGGTGACATCAAGCCCTTCTGGTGCCTTTCGCTGGCTGTCCTCAGGACTTCTGGTGGGATGTTTGGAAGTGACGGATGCTTGCTTGCATCATCAGTGCCTGACTTCGCATTCTGTAACACATTAGAATGAAACATATGTTAAGATGATAAAACATAAAAGCCAGCAATAACAAATTATTTGAAAAAGCACTCTACCTGTGCATTCCACCCAACTTCGGGGGTAAGTCTGCTTGGGGATGTGGCACTAGAGCTGCTACTGGAGCTTGAAGAACTTATTAATAAACTTGAGTTGCCTCCATTTATAGTGTGCGAGTTTGACAAACCTATAACACAAAAATCCATCATTATACTGCAAATGTGATCACTAGAGACAAAATTTCACTCTTGGGAAAATAAACTTGCACTTCAATTTAATTCCACATAAATATATGAAAAGAAGTTACAGTGGTTAAGTTCAAAGGAGTTGTAAACAAAACACCACATGACAAGGGAGCACCTCAATGACTGCAACTTTTCCCTGTTTAGCCCTGTCGTCTCTTCCTCTGTAAACAGTTTGGTTCAGATAACATTTTGTAGTTATTGTTGTGCAGATAAAATTTTAAAAACCTGTTATTGGAACAGTTCAAATTATGAAACAAAATGTGTTTGTTCAAATTCACCTCTAACTGAACCATTGCAGCTAAGGGTTTGTAAAGCTATGCGCAAGCACTGTAGTTTGTTTCCAGCATAAGGCATTAAGGTACTCCTTGACATGTGGTACATGAGTGGACTGTGGAGAAACATAAACATCGAAAGTGGAGAGAAGACAAAGTTTTTAACAAATTCTATGAAAAGTACCCAACTTTAATTGACAATGAATGAGGTTAACTGTTATTTAGCAATAATTAAGTTTGTTGTTAGTGATGCAGAATGGTTACTGAATTGTTTGCATCATGTTTGTCTTCTGTTGTTTGTAACCTACAGTGTTCGTCATTTTCTTAACTCGTTGACTAGTACAAGTTTAAAGCAAAAGTGGTATACTGATACTCGTTAAATTAAAGATTTCTAAAACCTAAGTTAAAGAGCAATTTAACCTTGTATCTTTAATCCCAGGTGGAATAGTAGATAGGTAGAGCTGCCGAACTATTCAGGTACCACTTTTATTTTGTCTATTCTTAAAATTGTGTTAGAAGTTTAGGATGTAAGGCAAAATTTGGAATAAGACACAAAATGTTTAAAAGCTAATGAGCTATGGAATGTGTTATATTTGCATGCTGTCTGGTGCAACTTCCTCTCTCAGGTACTTAGTTCCCATCATACCTTGATGCGGTGTTGCCATGTGCTCAATGGAGTGATACATTACGATTTGCTTACTTCTACAGTGAAACAGGTATAGAAACAGTGATGCATTTATAAATTTAAAGTGAATTGTAACTAGTAACACTAACATCACTTATTTTTACTTAGAATGTTTCGAATGTATCTTCTGATGATGGAAACAAATGGTTTCCCGAAACATGTTAAGTAAAAATAACAAGTTATGTTAACGTTATTAGTTCCAACTCACCTAAAGACATTTAATTCCATATGCTTTGGAACAAAATAAACACAATAGTCATATTTATTTGTGGTTAATGTTTCACACATTTTCCTCCAATATTCTGCACATCAATTACTCATAAGATTATATGCAGGATGAAGATCAGAGGGTTCTATGCAACCTTTAGCAAAAATGATTCATTTTTGGCACACTTTCAAAACCGTAAGAAGGTATTTAACAAACACGACTTGTGCATATCATGTGGTTTTCAAGCGAATGCTTTCATAAAAACACAATTTGCATTTATTTTAATATGAAAGAACAGCTTTGCATTTATTTCATTAGAATTTCAAATATATTATCATCGCTGGTCTCCATAGATGGCATTGGTGTCAATAGTACATTCAATGATTGGTCTCCAATTGAACATGCCCATTTAAGAACTCTTGACTACATTTATGTTGTGAATTCGGGCATTTGCATTTCAACTTCTGATCTAAGATCCACTGGAATTATACCCCTGCTGTTGAATCTTTGCAATTGACAGTTCATGTGGCTTCGCATAACGTTGGCTATACTGTGGTTACAATGATGCCAGAGTGGCTAGTAAATAACAGCTGATTGTTCTCGTTTCTATCATGTCTAAGCCACATATAAAAAGTGTACGTAAGTAGCGAACATCAATGGATAATAACTATTTCATATTTTTATTGTTAATTGAAAATAACTCAGCATAAACACGGCAACGTATGTAGAATCAATTACGCACTTTTGACAATATTGAAACAGAATAACGCAAATTTGTCTGCTACAATGAGGAGAAATAAAACAAATTATAAGCTGCTATAAAGTTATTTTCACTTACGCTGCTATCCAGATGGTTCAGGAATTTTGTCCTCTTTCTCTTGGAGTTTCACTCCCTTATTTATAACAGTTCTCGTGTGTAGTCCAAGAGCTGCTGCAGTTTGTTGTATGGCTTTGTCAGCAGGAATAGAGGGATGCCCATGAACCTACACACACTCCTTCTCCTATTCAAAGAATTCCCGGGTCTTTCTTAACAGTTCCAGTGCTGACTATTAAGTGGCACATCTCGACGCAAAGGATTTTTACTTTGTGAATCATCACTTGGTGATCGGCGTCATTTTTGAGACATTGTCACACTTAAAATCTTGTATAAATAATATGAATGAAATAGATAAATATAAAAATAAATAAACATATATGTATAAACGAACACCAACTATAACAAAATTATCAAACAATAACCACAAATATAAACAACTTGGATAATACTAGCTTGCAAAGAACTTGATGCACGTGTTAGAGATTTACAAACTGAAACAATAGCTACATCCGACAACAGACCTGCTTCCACTTTGTTATCAACCACCCGGAATGCTGCCCTGTGATTGGTCTAGGAATTCTAAAGGTTTAAGCTTTCCAACCGCTATTTTTTGTGAGTGTACCAACTTAATCCCTAGTGTCAAGTGCAACGTTTCAATGGCAGGGGTATAGTATGTAGCAAGTGGCAGTTTAGTACAGATGTGTATTTAGCTGTAGACTTGGCCCCACACTATATAATCGGGTAGCAAGTTTAGAGTAAATGAAATCTAAACCTATTCATGAATTAGCACATAATGAAATTAATACACCTGTAATTAAGGTTATTAAAAAGAGGATTTTTGTTGAACTATTGGGCATTAGAAAAAAGAGATTAACTCTAAGTCATGGCATGCACTAACTAGCGAGTAAATGCTCTTCTGGATTTTAACACACGAGTGTTAAAATGTATTGCTAAAACACAATGCTAAAATGTATTTCTGAAGATACTTTTTTGAAGCAAGCATTCACAATTGAATATAGCAACTGTGGTACAGGCATCATGTCAATCTATTCACATTTCACATAGTAGCAGCTGCCCTGATGTAAACTCACAAGCCAATCAACTGTCCAGCCATATCTAAGACTAAATGCTTGTTACAGCAATGCACTAACTGTATGTTGGGATAAATCTATTAGTTTAATTCCACCACAACAAACTCTGATGATCCATGATCAGTTCACATAGGATCTGTGATTATTTAGCACTAGAACCACTGTAGCTAGTTATATACTTGCCAATGCAGTCAATTTGGCTGCAGCTTTTAACACACAAATTTGACAAAATAGTCGCTCAACACAATTATGCATAAAGTATATTTAGTAATAAAGTTACAAGAATTCTTGGTAATAAAGTATATTCATTTTTATTATTATTATAGATAGGTTTAAATTACAAATGTAATCTTTCTTTTCAATTTTTTTTCACCACTTTGAGAATATCAAGTACAACTGCTGACTCCAGAATACTCAATGCATTTTTAATGTCAATTCACATTCATTAATTAGTAGTGAAATGAGGAATTGAAGTGATTATAGATAGTAAACATACCGTACACAATGTTTGAATTATTAATCACACTGTCATACATTACAAAAACTTTACTTCTCTCTCCTTCTGGTTTTTATGTATTATCCAAAACTTGATCAAGCTGTAATTGTTTTGATTGTAAAATATCTAATTACAAACCGTGCAAATCAGTTTCGTTATGACTTTTTTGTGCACAATCCACACTTTTTTTTTTCTTTTCTTTCTTTCTTTTTTGCACCTGATGTAAGTTACAGTGGTCTTATTTCTACACTTCATTTTTCATTTGCATTGCTGTCTTGGTTTCCTTCTTGGCATCTCTTCTTCTTCCAGCTTTTTTTTTTCTTCCTCTCTTCTTGTTTGATTTCTAGATTGCATGTTTTGTATGCGTAGTTCTTCTGCAAGTTTTACAATTAAACTTTGACTCATCTGCTGTCCAATCACAGACTTGACTATAACCCATGCATTAAAGGCAGCTTATCAAGGATGTTATGAAAAACATGTATTGGCCAACGATGCGTACCAGTATGTACTGAATATAATCTTGATATCTGATCTAAGACATCAATATCAAATTTTGTTCTATTGTAGAAGCTAATGGTCTCGGTAACTCTTTTAGTATTATCCTATATTTCAACTTCTGGGTAGATAGAACTGTACAGAAGAACATTTTTGTTTTGTTTACCATGGTACAAAGTCAATGTATCTTCCTTCTTCAGGACAACAGATGTTTACAAAGTAATTTTCATGCTTTTTACAATGCTAGAGATTTCCCATTTCGCATGGTTTATATATCCAACAAGATCAGGCCTTCATGTTTTACTCTAATGCCAAGTTTCACTGTAGTGAAGCTATCAGTAGTCACATATCGACCCTTATTGCAGTATGGTACAACTAATCTCATGACCACACCATCATGAAGATTTTCATTTATTTAAGCATTAGGAGGCAATTTTGGGACACTTTGCTTCAGTTACTCTGTAATTTATACAGGACATGTTTCAGAAGCTTTCGCTTCCATCATCAGCCGTAGGTCGATTGGTGGCACTGATGTCATCTTTATTCTGGTCTTGGTAGATGGTGCGATGAATTTGGTATAGATGTCTGGAGGCAGGATTTCAAAGTTCATAACTCTTGTGTTTGTATTTTTGGATAAAACTCTTCTCCCATACTACCACACAGTGAGCTCTAGCAAATGGTTTACTTATTTTAGTACTACAGAGTTTGTCTCTCTTTCATGGTTTGTTTCCCAAAAGTGTGCTGTAATGGTTGATTTGTTTATCTATTTATATTTTATGTTCCAGATGTGTTCTATCGTGCAGATGTTTATGTTGCACTTGGTTTTTCTGATGTATACTTTATTGCATTCTTGGCTGTTAATCTTTTAAATCCCAGGCTTGGAAGTTTTTGGTACCTGATATTTAGTAGGTTATCTCAACAAGTTTTTCAAGTTATATTTATTTTAAGGGGATAGGATTATGTTGTGGTTTGAAAAGACCTTTTAGAGCCTATTATGTAAAAGTGAGTGAAATGAGAATTTCTTAGTTTTCTTCTCGTTTTCCAAGGGTATTAAGGTAATGGTACTGCTTATTTCCTTGTTTTTTCTGAATTTTTGTATCGTCCTGTCAATCATTCTTGAGTTAAACTGAAAGGAAAGTGCCTTCATTTCTCATTACTTTTATATCCAAGAAAGGCAGGTATCCATCTTACTCTGTCTCTACAGCAAAGTTGATGGCTTGGCCTACAGCTTTAAGACATCCTGAACAAGTTTTCTGAACACTATTGCGATGTCATCTACATATTGAAACCATCCTTTGAAAATTTTAGGGAAAGCTTTGGTTACATGTGTTTCTAACCAGTTCATAAACATCTGTGAGGAAGGGAGACAGTGGATTGCCCATACGAAACCAGACCAGACCTTTGTTGGTAAAACTTTCTCATAAAACTGAAAAAATTCTGACAATGTAAAGTTCTGAGAGTTTGATATAATCCTCTATTGCTTCTAAGGGTAAGTCATTAGATTGAAGCCATTTTCTGTGCAGAGGGGAGAGTTTGATGTTGGGTATGCTGGGATACTACGGTATTGGTTGACACACAAATCTGTACAACTAAAAGAAGTAAACTATCCACTAGAATTTGCCGGGAGAAGATTTTTATCCAAAAACACAAACACAGAGTTATGAACTTTGAAATCCCACCTCCATACATCTACACCAAATTCAATGCGCCATCTACTAGAGACCAGTGCATTTTTCTGATAAATTTAGGTAATTATAATTCTTCTCTAAAAAGGATTTGTTTGTAATCTGTGTTTTTAGCTTGTATTCTCTAGGTAGTTGTTGAAACCATTGATGTTTGCTTGGGTTTGTTTTTAATTTTACATATAATAGTGCAGCTTGTATTTCAATGTTGGCTTTCACTGGGTTATTATCTGTTCCAGCAAGAAATGCACTAACTGGCACTGTTATCAATCTTAAACACTGATTTTGACATTTCTCATTCATACTAATTTTATCATCGGTTGCAGTTAATAGTAATTCACATCCATGTTTTAAGACTAGCTTTATGTAACTGTTGCATGTTTTATTTAAAACTGCTATTGAACTGCCCCATTTAGATCCAGCTAATCTCTTCAATATGTTACTTCTTTTAGTAGCCTTTTGCGTGACATTTTGTACATGGTCTTTCATTTTTAATTTTCTATCTGATGCAATTCCTAGATATTTAATTTCTTCAGCATATTCTATTTGTTTCCCATTGATTTCAAGTTTTAAGTTTTTTTCCCTGTCATCAAAATGTTTCATGGTGTAAACTTGATATTTAGTTTTTGCTACATTAATGGACATATTATTTAGTTTTGCCCAATTAGTGTTAATTTGACTACATTTTTTATTCTAATCTGGTATATACATTCTTGTCATTTTTTTCAGTCGTCCATAGAGCTATATCATCTGCATACATTGTTGTTTTATAAACTTTGGTATATCGTTAATACATATATATATTAAATAATATAGGACTGGATACTGCACCCTGTGCTACTCCAGTTTAAAGTTGCGTGTATTTGGATAATGGTTCTTCCATTTGACTGCAGTCCATCTTTGTTGTAAAAATTTTTTATACCATCTAATTATATTTTTTGGGTAGTTCATTTGTATTAGTGTTTTAATTAGCATCTCTTTCCATACAAGATCAAAAGCTGTTTGAAAATCTACAAATACTGCTGCTACTGACATATTGTTGGCTAGTTTACTTTTCACGTCTTTTATTAATCTAGATGCTTGGTGAACGGTTGAGTATTGTCTTCTAAATCCAGCCTGTTCATCTGCTAGTAGGTTATTTGTTTCTAAACTGTATTCACTCTTAGGTTGATCCACGCCAAAACAAAACCCAGGTGACCAGTGCACCGTATAATGTATCCTTCCGCCATTCGTGCCAGAAATAGTCATATTTTCACGACCATTTGTGGCGGGTATATGCGGCACTAATGTTAAAAGAACAGGGCCCTTATTTGGATAAGTTAAACGGTGACTAGAATATTTTGTTAGGAGTTAAAGGAGATAAGATTGACAGTTAAATCAAAATAAAAGTTGAAGTAAAGATATGCGACAACTTACATTTATTCGCTCTCTGGAAGCGCACTTTATCAACTGTTGGCGGCTCATTATTAAAAAATGAATTTGTGCACTGTTACACAAATTGCATTCTTCACAAAATCGTTACATTCTTTCATCGCGTATTTCCCCGGGTATAACAGTTTTCCTGTTTCAGATATACGGAGTGTAATATTCATATCTCAGAATTATACGATTTTACTGTAAAATTAAATTGAGTTTTATTTATGGATGCTCTTTAACTGCTGTGGTCCTTAGCGTCGCATTCTACACTGGGCGTGAAAGGCTGGTAATTTTGCTCAGAGGCCTCTTTATCAAGCTTGAGGTTCTTTTATGTGCCATAAATATACGACACCGGACCACTGGCTTTACTTCCCTTCCGAAGGAAGCCATGCTAAAGATTTTTACGCCCGAAAAAATCCATCGCCCTCAGCCGGGTTTGAACCCACGACCTTGGGAACTAGAGGCTAGTATGGTAACCACTATACCACGCAGGACGACGACATATGCTGAGTGTTAGGTTAATGCTATTAAGACTTTTGACCCTAAATAATATGTGTATTCTTTATATCAGTTATAAAACTTCTGTACAATTATATTTACACTTCTTATATATTTGAACATATGTTTCTAATGAAACTTCTTTTTTTGTAAAAGTTGAATGGTCAATAAAATTATTATTATTACTACTACTACTAAACAGTAGAAGCTTTTAATTTGTTTTGGTTAGGAACTATGTAAAGACAAAGCTTTCATTGTAATTAATAATAAATTATGTGTTAAAAAGTACTGCAATGCAATTTGTTGCTTGCACTTTTCAAAGAGAAGGCACATGAATGGTCAACTTTCATCTAAAACATAATTATGTAACCTTCTCACTTTATAGCTGCGGTAGTATCATTGCTTACGTAATATGTTTTTACGTAAATTATTAGAACTTGAAGATTTTATGTTGTGTTGTTGTTAGCCCCACGTTGTGGTAGCCAATTTGCGAGTGTATTACTTATAAATGTTTATTTACATCAGTGTTGAAGCCATCTTGTGACATCATTCATTTGTTCGGTTTGTAGCTCCATCTTGTGTTAGCAATTTGCATCAGTGTTAGTGTTCGAAAGAATTTTAAGTTTGTTTATTGTCCTCCGGCTAGCTATTATTTTATCTTGGGTCGAACATGTGTCTTGATCAGGGTTGTGTAAACGGAAAGGAATCTTTTATCCAAAAAGAACACTGATGAAGAAATTTGTTTTATAATTTTTATTGTCGAACACGTTCACTATCACTTTTACATATTGATCTAGATACTCGCCAAACTGAAACTGTTATAATAACTTCTTACTGATCACTTTTAATCAACGTACTTCAAACTTTTGTTATTTAACTTTACCATATTTTAGATCTTTCATAATTCTGCTGCGCGTAACTTGTGAATCTATATCCGATGTATGACGAACTAATACTTTCGACGAACTGACTGACTGAAGACGACGTGTAGTGTACACAGATTTTTGATGAACTGCCCTAAATACGACGTGTAATGTATGAATGCTTTCGGCGAACTGAAGGACTGACTGACTTTACCTCTAACTTGGCTTCTTATACAGCCACTCCCCGATATGCCTAAAGATTATAAATGAATTACTATTGGCTAATAAAACGCGCCAACATTAGCGTCTATCTTAATATCCAATGAAAATTATGAATACATATGCTTAAGGGAAACATTCCAGAAGTTTCTACCGAAAACGCGCCAACATTACGTAACTTCCTCGTTTCCAATAATGATAAACAGCTCACCCCCCTCTCTGCATTATTGCGCGCTATTATTGACAGTTTCAGTAAAGCATTATAAATTTACTTCCCAACAATATTTACAATTAATAAACATCTGAAATCAATGTCACATAAAAATGCATATTCATATTACAATCATTATTTACATTAAAGTAATTTGTGATACAAATTACTGCATCATAGCAAGGCTGCTGGAAAATCATTTAATGGAGAGCACGTATAAAAGGGAACTGTAATAATAAAGTACACAATTGACAGCAAAGTGAAATTGAGGTTTTATTATATTTTGTATTAAGCAATCTGCACAACAACATTGCTGCCTGTAGGTTAGTTCACACTCAAAGAGCTAGTAGTATTCTCACTATAAAACTTCACAGTTCTAAGGTGAAATGAGGCTTCACATGAAATATTATGCAATGAAATGTGGAACAACAAAATTATATGTGTGGCCAAATATGAAGTTTAACAGGTTTCCATGCATTAAAACCTAAACTCTCACAACAACAAGCAACTGCAAGTGGGTATTCAGTACCGTGCATTAGTGAAGACAAATCACCATTTTAACTGATAATCGCTATTTCCAGGGAATTGGAAACATGCTTGATGTACCTTTTGGATACTACCTAGAGAATGTTTAAAGTGTAGAATTCCACATATTCTGCAAAATCTTCTGCTATATTGATATGACAAGCTGTTTACAATAAGAGTCATTACTTAAGCCTGCAGCTACGCAGTCTTAAGTAAAGACTTATAAAATAAAGAGAGTTGACTATGAAATTAAATTCTGTAAAAACAAATACTTAATAATAAGCTTAAAATAAGAAGTGGCTATGAATTCGGCTCCTAATGTAAATAAGCATTTCCTTATCAAAAGGATATACTTATTGCTTAAGCATTTCCTTTTCATATAAGCAATGACTGTGAATTTGGACCTAGATCATTCTACAATAATTTTAAGAATATAGGAGGTAGATGAAAGTAATCAAATCATCAGTTGAGGTTTATAAAGCTACCCTCAGGAATACAATAACACTTCTTGAGAGAAATTTGTTCTGTTAGTAACCATCACATCTCCATTTATCCCTCAATATAGTGTTGAAGTTTTAGAAATTTACATAATTTACCTGCTTACCACATTCTTTTCATGCTCCACGGATTTGATAACTTCCTGAACAAGGAGAAAAATAAACCAACTTAAAAATTGGGGGTGGGGGGTTGTTCCCTAAACATAATTTGAGCTTGGCATTTACCTATTTTGTTCCTTTGTTTACAATAGTAGGCATTATTTATACATATAAATATGATTCATACTAACTGGAATAAAATATACTAATTTTATAGTGCTTATAATTGCCTATTTTCATAGTTGCACCTTTTCATAGCTTAAGGATAACTTTATTAAGGCTTTTACCCAATTTCATTACTTTTGTTATTATTGACAGTTATTTATATATTATTTATTAATGTGTTGTTAACCCTAGTACTAATATTTTGCGCTCTGAGCTAAGGAGCCTTGTTGACAAATCTGAGGAATTGTAATATCAGCCTTTCCTAACCTCAGGCTTTGCATTGTTTCATGTAATAATACACACTTACCTCAATAAAGTGTATGGTAAACGGTTACCCAGCAAAAAAAACAAAAAACAAACAAACAAACAAACCTACTGGTTTACGAATGGGAAATTTATTTTAGTATTAACTCATTGCTTTGTTCATTAATACAATGAATTTGTTTTCTGCTTCCGATGTGAGCAAAAATAATAGCAATGGCCTAAAAATACTAGACTTATTTCGTTGCATACTATGCAATGATAGCCTGTTTAACAAAACACACAACGGACTCAATAAGAATTACAAACCAGGGTGGGAGTGTAAAATGTATTCAAGAGAGAAATTACTTAAGAATTGATAACAGTGTTTGCCACAAAAAATTCATAGCAACGGAAGAGTGCAAATTTAAAGCAATAATGTTTATAGTTTACATTTCATTAAAGGAAGAGTAGAATTTAGTAAATTTACTTCAATGCTTATCATTACTGATAGTGTCTAATTTAGTGTCTATTGCTCCCATAAATACAGTCTAAAGCCAATGCCATTACAATGAAAATAATTCACACAACTATTGGAAAAAAAAAAAAAAGCTAATCAACTTGCAAACAAATTTAAAATAAATAAATAAATAAAAAGGTCACAGGTTATTTTAAGGGAGAAAATATTTCTTTCGAATCATGTACTTTTGTTTGCCAGGATAGTCAAGAGCTTGCTGTGTACCCATTTGTGTCTTATTTTGCTAACCAACCTTACCCACCTGTATTAGTTTCATCTTCAATGCCACTGCCAATGTGGTTCTTTGTTTCACAGTTAACCAAGTCATCTTTTACGTTTGCTTTGCTTGCATCACCCTGTAAAGTCCCAACTGCTGGTGGCTCAATGACGATTTGAGGTGCCTTCTTGGCATTTGCTGTTGCTTCTTTATAGGCTGCCAGACTATCCCTCTGAACAAAAATATAACAATATTTTATTGGCATGAAATACAATAATTACCAATTATATGTAGTGTAAAAATACCTTGCTTGCAAACGGCATACCTCACTTTCTGCCGTCTCTGATGCAAATTTGGATGTGTCCATTTGTTCAGAACTCTTATTCTTACCATTACTGACAGGAGGTTTTGGCTGGTTTCCAAAGTGAGGTTCCGATCTTCTTCCTGCAACAAGTACACATAACATTAAACTTCAGGTATGTTCATTTTATAGCTGAAATAGTGTAAAATTAGATATTTTGGGAACATCCTTAATTACTGTAAAATTTTAAATCTGCTACTGTATTTCACTTGAGAGCTCCCATTTAAGCTGGTAAACGTGCAGAACACAAGCTCCTTCCACTAGACTTCCTAAACAGTTGCAAGGGAACTTATTGGTACTTATGAAGCAGAAATGAAAGCGACAATTTTCAACCACGTGTTTATAATTTGGGAGTTCCATTTCATACATGCAGTTATGGCTTAGCAATTTCTAGAATTTGTTTTGTTGTTTGGTCATTATATTTATATTATATTTTGGTGGTGTGGCAGTGGTGGTGTTTGTGTGAAAATGCTTCATAATAGATGTGTACCATCAAGCAATAATCCTTTGCTTTGAAATAAGCTGCTTACACAGCCAGGCACTGGAATTGCTATGCAGGAACCAAAGAATTTACGAGAAGGAACATGTGTAAGTCTCTGAGCGTCCCTACATTCCTACTAATGAGGTCATACCGTGTAGCCTGTGTGACAAATGTAATAATTTTCAGTGACAAACTATTAAAATTAACCATATCCAATACTTGTCATGTTCATTTAAGAGCTAACACAGAAGTTCAAATTGACATCCATCAACAAGATGACAATGCGTCACTCAATCCTGGACTTCAGCACTCACATTGGAAAGTGCAATTGCTGAAATATGCCAAATAACACAATTGATTCACTTTTTATTATTATATAAATTAATTATACTTTTAATAGACCTTAGCCTGGTCTTGGCAAGTAGAACCTTAAAAAAAAACCCATTTACCCAACATTGAAGTACTTGAGATAGCAAGTCGCCGCTAAGATTGTCATCTCGACTGAGATGCCTTAGTGGTCTGTCTGGGAAGCAACTTGAGTCAGTTGGGGAATTCAATGTCGCACCCGCATGTTGACACAGTGGCACAATGGTTAGAGCAACTGCATGGAGAGCGGGAGAACCATGTTCAAGTCACGGCTGTGGCGTTGAATTTTTCAGTTGACTATATATATATGATTCATTCACATTTTCAGGTCTTCCAAAGTTGCGGGTTGAGTCGGGAAAACATGGGGTTTTACATGTCTCCAAAGAAAAAAGTCTAGGGCAACAAATCAACTGAGAATGCAGGCCATGGTATTGCTCCAACTCATCCAATCCAACAATGTCCAAACTTGCAATTCCAATTGTCTCAAACAATTAGATCATAGTGAGGAGTAGCTTCTGTCTTGTTGAAACCACAATCTCTGCCATCTCTTCAGTGGCAGGTCTTTTAAAACGTCAAATAGAGTCTAGCACTTCACTCTAAGAATATTAAAATAAACACTAATCACTAACAGTTTAATAAAGCCATTGTAGTCCATCTAATAAGTAATACAATTGCAAAACCGATGCATGTGCAGTGGATTGTGATGTATTGTGTGAGCACGTTGCAGCTTGTACGAACGAAAATGTGTCGTTTTTAAAATTTGCCAAACAGATTCTTTGCCCACTCCATTCTGCCTAGACACATGGCAAATTGATCTTTTAAGGCTCACAAGCCCTCGCAATCACCTTTGCAATTATGTTAATAGTGCTTGTTACGTTCACCAGTTACCAGTTCTTTGGTTACCACCTTGTTTTGCACTCAGCCAGAAAATGTCCCCTTAAATTTATTTTAAGTTTACTTATAGCTTGACATAATGGCTTTGGAATTTCTGGATGCCACCTGTGAAGCTCATCTGCAGCCTGTCTCACATTTCTGTAGTTATCAGCACAAAGCAGTACAAGCTCAACTCTTTGTTCTGCAGTGAGCATGACTGATTTGAATGTTGTAACTGTTCTTGTAAACATTTGTCTATTGGCAACACTTCTGGCCATTTACAAGTATTACATATTGTTAATGTAACAGTTTTACATCACTGAAAATGGTTCCATTTGGCAAGTGACATTTTGGGCCACACGGTATAGTGGACTATGCAGTATGGGTTTATTTATGCATATAGAATGTCTCAATGAGCTGACGACTCTAAGGAGGGACTGTCCTTTACAATGGATTATGGTGGCTAAGCTATTAGAAATGGAAAACACACAAAAACTAAATTAAATTACTATACACCTAAATATGCTATACTAGACAAACATTGGATACAATACACAGGTCAACTTTTTTGTTATTAACTACTACTACCAATAGTAAGGTTTGGATGCTATCTAATGTTGCACTATTGGCAATGAAGCCATTTGCTCTCTAGCACTCCAGTATTTTGATGACAGGTTGGTGTGTTGATCAAAAGCTGGACAGTGAAGTAGGTGGTTTCTCTCCATTTCTTCTTAAAGTTCACAGAAAGGGCACATAGGAGATTCTGCTATGCCAATCCTGTGTAGATGTTTGTTAAGGCAGTCGTGGCCTCTTAATAATCTAAAAACTGCTACAGAGGATTTTCTTGATAGTGTAGTAATTCTAGTCATGTTGTATGCAGATTTTCTCATTGTTTTCCTTTTGTTTATTATTCATATTCTTCTTTAATTTTTGTATTGTATATTGATGTAATTATTCTTTTGATAGAGTGATAAGACAGTGGACCAGATTATTTTGATGTAAGTCCGATAGTATAAGATGCAATAGTATAATTACTATTTCATACATCCTAATGTATATAATTTATTCATTGGAAGTAATGCTCTTTTTTCTCTTTTTTTCTTTTTCTCCTCCAGGGAATCCAAAAGAAGTTCAAAAGACTTTAAATTTGAGTATGTAAAAACTAAGAAGAAATTGGTGCTGTATGCATACTAACTTATATGTTTAAGTATACTTTAGAGTTTGCTACAATTTTACAATTTATACAATTACGAATTTTCTTCCTAATGCTGGTATTTACAGACATGTCCAAATTATTAGCAATTTTGCTTTTTCAAGGTACAACTCAGATCTGACAGGCCTTAGAAGCATCTCATGGCTTTATATGATTATCTTCCAATCTCCCTATGACTAATACATACTCTTGTTAAATTTTGACATGCATCTTTGCAAATACTTCTGCCTTGATTGGCTCATTTTTCCCCTCTTAAGAGTTTGTATATTCAATTTTCCCATTTCTTAGCATTTCACAGAGAAAGGTAAATTCCTTGCTGTGTTCAGAAAACCATCACCATTGCTGCTGCTTTGTTCTTTTCTAACACGGCACCACGGGCCAATCAACCCTTGGCAGGTATATCCTTTCTTGGGTATTTTAAGGTGTGGGTGAGTAGAGGGAAAGTTGCAGTGACATTTGCCCTGAAACCTTGGTGTTAGGCAGGTAGGTAAGATTCAAACACGCAAAAGAGCTCAAATTGAAGTTTAGTTAACTACTGGAGATACATCCTAGAAAGAAATAAGTAAAATAGTAGGTATAAGTGCAAGTTATGTAAACAGGTTTACACAAAAGTTGAGTGAAAACAAAGCAACTTCACTATTAAGAGTGGACAAATGTGGTAGAAAGCAGGTTAACTTCATAATTAAAACATGTACTGGTCAGATAACAGTTGAAAAATCGAAGTATAACTTATAAACTTCTGGCTGTTGCTCTCGAACATGGTTGCAAAGTTTCGTCAAGTACTGTGCGACAAAAGCTTTTTAAGGCTAGATTGAATGCAAGAAGGCCTTGCAAAAAGCAGAAACTAACACCCACCATGATGATAAAACATCTTGCTTAGGCAAAAACATTTAAAGATTGGGCATCTGAAGATTGATCAAAGGTATGTTAAGTGTTTAAATCCATAAAATAATTTATAAATTCTGTTTATTTTCAGGAATTCACTTTTGGAATTGCAAATGCTCTTACTGCATTTTTCTCTCACTGACTTTTTTATTTATTCCAAGGAATAACCGAAAAATTTTGTTTGCAAGTTGTCCTTTGTGATGAAACAATTGTTGCAGTAGTTGAAGAAAGCCCACAATACGTCAGGAGGTGACCAGGAGAAGAATTAAAAATCTGATGTGTTACACTCACATGACTTTCTCTACTCTTGTAGAAACTATTTTTACAAACGCTTATTCTCCAGCTACTTCATGTTAATCGAGACAAACATTTGCAGACTCTATGTAATTGCTAATTTTCTTGTAAAAGAAAGGGGAATATATATTTACAAGGGCAATATAGAAATACAGTAGCCTTTAAGCACTTACATATCTCTTAATAGCTGGTTGCTAGATGCAGCACCATTCCCTTTGCCCAGATTAATATTCTTTGCATATCCAAGACAAAAAAATGAATAACGAATTCCCATTTGAGAAAATAAGTATTGAAAAATTTAAGGGAATAACAAGCAATATCTCAAAAATGGTTCACTCAACAAAAAAAGTGTATGACATAAATTGTGTATTTTAATGTGATCTACATTTTTTGTGTAGTAAAATTTTGTCTATCTCTTATGGTTTACCAGTTTACCAAAAGTTGTTCAAAATGAAGAATACTTTTGGAGACGTTCCCAGAAAATTCAAGATATACATTTTATTTGTCATGAAAATATCTTAAACATGATATTTTAATCAAAATCGTTAGAGCCATTTTTGAGAAAATTAAAATTTTCGAAAAATCTTCCATGTAAAGGGTAATCTGGGGTGGGGGAATTTTCTTGAAAACCTTCGTGTCACATCTCTGGAAGATACTGAACCTAAATACCAAGTTTGGTGTTTATCCGACTCTTCGTTTCTGAATTATGCTGTTCACAGACAGACATGTTTCCAAAAATGCTTTTTTTGAATTCAGGGGTTTCAAAACATGTATTTCCGGTGAAATCTCGGTATCGAATTTTTGGGTGGAATACAAACTTCCCCTACTTACTATACATAGTACAGAAAGTAAAAAAAGGAATATGTGAAGCTTCCACTAAAGTGATAAGGAGTGAAATTTCTGTACATGGAGGGGGGAAATTCATATTGTGGAGGGAAACATGAATGCTAAACGTATTCTGAAGTGGCAACGAGTTTTGTTATACCAATGATGAACATGGTTTCCATCAGGAAATGATTTGTTCATGCAGGATGGTGCTCCATGCCACTGTGTAATGAATAATTTTAATGCATTTGGCATACCTGTATTGGACTGGCCTGGTAACAGTCCAATACAGTTACCATTGGACTGTTATGTCCAACATAATAAAGTTGGACATAATAACTGGCTTTTTATTTAATTATTATAAACACACTAGATGGAAACTATCAAGTATGTCTGGAGTGTACTGAAGAAAAGTTTTTCACTCAACAACTAAGTAAACTATGGTTCAATACAATTTTATCATTGTGGCAAAGTGATGAAGAAATTCAGCAGATGTGTAAGAACTTCAATAAAGGGTATGCCTGATAGAATTTGGCCTTACTGGAAGCAAAGGGGGGTAACGTCATAATTACAGCTTGGATTTTTGCATATTTGCATGTTTTATTCCTTGATAGTTAGACGTATGCAAGTAATAAATTTATTCCATATTGCAAGGAGTTTATTACGGAAGTTTTATAGTGCACATAAATGCATATTTAAGGGGTTAGTGCATATTTAACTAATTTCTGCATATTTTACTTTTTCAGCAATTATTCATGAAATACGAATTTGTATTTCACAACGATACTTTAAGAGAAAGTTTCTCTTTTGTTGTTCTGTTTGTGTAGAACTGTTAAGCTATCATGTTTCTAAATGCATAACAGGTTGCCGAAAATGAGAACATAGCTATCAACAACCAGCGCTTCCTGACATAAAAATGTACCGTCAACAGATAAACTAGATAGCGAACAACAATCATGTGGCAAATCTTTAAAGTTCGGCAAGGCCATTGTTACTAGATACAGTTTGTATTAATGTTACACAAACGAAGCCGTCTGACGCAACGATAACATTTCCAAGAAATAAAAGGTGCCATTTTCAGTCACTCTTAAACTTGTAACTAGTGTGTATTCTGAAGTGTAAGCAGTAGGAAACTGAATATTACAATGCCTAAGGAGAAGAGCAGTAAAGCTTACTTGCTTCAAAACTGGATTGATGGAAATCCTACTCTTAACAACGCATGGAAATATAGTACTGTGTCAAATGTGTGAAAAACATGTAAGTTTTATTGTTGTATTTTCAGAATATTTTAAAAATCAACGCGATTTTCGTTAGTGAGTGTTGGTTTTATTTAACTAAAATAACCTCATACTATTTTTATACAATTGTTATAGGTGTCCTGCGACAAAAAATTACAGATTATACAACATCTACAAACAGCTACTCATAGACATGCTATCAATAAAAATGTCTCCAAGATCCAAACAACCTTACCAGCAGCATTTTCTGCAAGCAGAAGTGGAAACGATGACAGCAATAATTTTTCTAAAGATATCTGCAAAGTATTAGATTCAGCCAACATTCCTTTGAATCAGTTAAATAATATGGAATTTCGAAACTTCCTGGAAAAATATTCCGGACGAAAAGTTCCTGACGAATCAACATTAAGGAAAAACTACCGTGGCAAAGTTTATGAAGAGGTAAGTTTAAAAATTTATTAAACAAAGTTAGTTTGTGTATCAACTACCCCAACATCCTCCCCAATATTTTGAGCTTTATAAAAATTTGTCGTTTATTTAAAACTTTTAAATGCATTATAGACAAATATTTTCAAATGGAAACAAAATTACGTATGGCCCGTAGTGTCACAGAGTTTTGATTTCTTTAGTTGTTTATCAAGAAACACTTTTTTATATATTTTTAAACTTGTTTCCCCTAAAACTGAGCCTCCAAATTACACCCTTTATCTTTACTAATTTTCAACACAATAATTATTTTTTCAGGAAATACAAGAAATAAGAGACGATATCGGCGACTCAAACTTGTGGTTATCTGTAGACGAAACAACCGACTTGTGTGGGAGATTTATTGCCAATGTCATCGTGGGAAAAAAGACTGAATCTGAATCAGGAACGCCACATCTCATTGTCTTCAGGGTACTGGAAGTAACAAACCATTCGATGATTGCTAGAGTTGTTCGTGATGCATTACGTGTTTTGTGGCCTGAAAAATGACTGAATCTGAATCAGGAACGCCACATCTCATTGTCTTCAGGGTACTGGAAGTAACAAACCATTCGATGATTGCTAGAGTTGTTCGTGATGCATTACGTGTTTTGTGGCCTGCTAAAGAAAATGAGGAAAAACCCTTGGTGATAGTTACAGATGCAGCAGCATACATGCTTAAGGCAGTTAAAGCTTTGCAGGTATATTATCCTAAGGCAGTTCATATGACTTGTTTAGCACATGCTGTCCACTGGTTAGCGGAGGAAATTCAAGGGAATTTTCCAGAAGTAAATGCCTTAATTTTCTCTGTGAAAAAAGTGTTTGTGAAGGCGCCATCAAGAGTGAAATTATTTACTGATATGATACAAGATACTGGTTTGCCCCCAGAGCCTATCCTCACGAGATGAGTAACATGGATTGAAGCAGCTCTATATTACAGTGATCATCTGGAAGACGTGAAAAAGGTGCTCGACGTGATGGACAAAAATGAAGCTGCAAGTATCCCTGCTACAATGAGTGCTTGCAATGAGAAGGGTCTCCAGAGTAAATTAGTGTGTATTAAGAAGACCTACTTTAGTAAAATACCAGCCGCAATCAAACATTTGGAAAAAAAAAGGAATGTCTGTATCTTCTGCCCTGCAAGTACACAAAACAGCGCTTGCCGAAAATATACCTGGAGAAATAGGAAAGTGTCTTCGTAACAACATTGAGAAAATTGAAGCAAGAAATCCAGGTTTAATGTTTCTTCGGAATGTGAATAAGGTGCTACAAGGAGAATCTGAAAAAGAACTTAATGCTTATTCTGTAAGTGACATAGCCTCTTTCCGATACTATCCTGTGGCTTCGTGTGAAGTAGAGAGATCTTTCTCTTCATATAAAAACATTTTAAGCGATAGAAGAAAGTCGTTTCTTCCTGAAAACTGTGAAAAATATTTAATTGTTTATTGCAATAAAAACGACTAATGGTAAACTAGACTGAAAGAAAGACTAACAAATATTAATTTTGTTAATGTCTCTGTTTAAGACTGAATTTACAATCTGATTACTTCATCAAGATTAATAAATGAGAGAAAGTTAAAATAATATGCTTTATTTTAAGTGCATATTTTAAAGTTTTTAGAGCACATTTTACAGATTTTTATTGCATAGATGCATACATATATTCATACTTTATACTGCATATAAATCCGACTTCTAGTCATAATACAATAAATTTTAAACATTCTGAAAGTTAATATTATTTCGTTATTACCTGCATCATTAAAGCAATGAAATAAAAATATCTTCATAAAACACAAAATTGCAAATAATTTGAACATGTGTCTGCAGTTTGGGTTGCTGTATCTGCTCATTAGATACTGAAGAGGTTTGAAGAGTTCTTTATGTTTATGAAAAGGTAGTTTTATGTTTTGACAGCACTAAAGATATTTTTAGGTCTTATTTTGGTAGAGCTCACAGAGTCTATTGAAATTTGATTGGCTGATCTGGTACAGTGGAATCTCGTTAGCACGTTCCTCATTAACACGTTTTCCCGTGTATTACGTTGAATTATAAAAGTCCCGGTACCAAATCACCAAATATAATAAATAATGTTTGCTTAGTGCGTTTTCCTGGTCCCGTTTACTACGTTTGAAGTTTGACGTCCTCATTCGCTATTTTGGCCAATCCTTGATCGGTACAGTGGGAATAGGCGTTTAACACGTTCATAGTTTTACGTCCTCATTTGCTACTTTGGTCAATCCTTGGTCACGGGGTGGATATCGGCAGCCAATCACATACATGCATTTAAATATTTGTGTGACCGATTTCTGTGGGCGGGATAGAGAATACTTTACCTTGGCGTGGTAAACGCGGTAAACGCTAACAATAGTTTCTAATGTTGAGTGATGACCAAACAACCGTAGATTGTATTTTAACTTTTCATTTACAATGAAAAAAAGAAAGTGTAGTAGGTAAATAACCAACAGTGAAAAACTGAAAAACCTTGATGTAATCACAATCCAAATATAAAACATGTCGATATAATGCGGAAGTTTCCTCCGTCAACCTTAAACACGATTGTTAGCAAACCTAAATTGATTGAAACTGCTTTTAAAGAAGGGAAAAATACTAAAACAAAACTTTTCTCTTGGAAAATAGGATCAGAAGAGGACCGGAACGAAATTTGTTGCATGGAAACACCTCCGTATTCGAATCGTCTTGTATACACCAAAGATAATATCGTCTATTATACTCGTAACACGATGCACGCTCATAATTTTTTCTTTTTTAGCAGAAATTGTTATCACGTGTGTAATAAAACACACAGCAAAACCACTATTGCCGCTTCCACAATTCGCAATTTATTTTCTCAAAAACATTCATAACCTAAAAAATCCAAGTTGACCAAAATAAAAGCTTGAAATATTTATTCTCAGGCTTTGTGTATCCAAATCCATTTAAACATATTGAATTTAACATGGAAATGCGGATCGTATTCAGTATGAAATTGTACTCAAAATCGATTTAAATTGCCCATGGAGACGTAGTAATTATTAGATTTTTATTACCTATGTTCTTAAATTGCAGATTTTGCATTTTCGTTAACATGTTTTCCCGCCTATGACGTCCAAATCCTTAGGTCCCTGCAAAAACGTACTAACGAGATTCTACTGTATTATAGGAATGGGCATGCTCCTTGTTCGTATTAGTTGTGTTGGTGAATAGAAGGTTGATTTCTATCTTATACATGAGATGAGATTCACCATATAGATGAAGCATAGAGATTGGCAGAATATTAGCTTCCTGATATACTTCTAGTGAGGGTTTATAATAATTAAAACCATATATAATTTTTACTACTCTTTTTTATACAATTCGTAGTGATTTTATTTCCTCTTTATGCATAAAGTAATTTATTAATCATTTGATTCATTACATACACTGCAGATATATGGTTTACAGACAAAACAGAAAACTTCATTATTGCCTGTTGTGTAGTGGCAAAATTGCAAACATAGCACAGCCAACTTTATGCAAGCTGTCAAGTGCAAAGTTATACTGGCCAACAAACAGGATAAATTTTTAAAATTCACATTATTTTCTATGTGTAAAACTTGTAAATATATTTTCTTCAAACTCTGACATATAAAATTTCACTCCATATGTAGTGTATAGTAATTTGCTAAAGCACCCTTAATTTGTACCAATTTTAACCAACTTGCAATAAGTCAAAAGATTTCCCTTCAAATATTGTACAAAATTTCGATTCCATTCATGAATCTATAGTGAAATCTCAGAACACACCTCGTATAGCATATATATCACTTTTATGTAGGTTTAATCACATACAAATTAATGCAAAGAACTTGCATTTTTATGTACTTATTAATTATGAACATTTCAAAATGATGTATCCAATTTTTATAAAATATATTTTCTTTGACTGTGATATTAAATATATTCTTGGACAAAAATGTCATTACATTTTTGTTTCAATTTCAAACTGCTATCTAGAAACAAACTGTGCAGTATCTGCCATGTTAAGTTCTTTGTTCTCTGAGCAATACATTTACATCTATCAAGAGCACCAACAAATATGTAACCACTTTCTAGGATTGATAACCATATATTTTTGT
The DNA here is from genome assembly GCA_030765065.1 of Deroplatys truncata. Classification (NCBI taxonomy): domain Eukaryota; kingdom Metazoa; phylum Arthropoda; class Insecta; order Mantodea; family Mantidae; genus Deroplatys; species Deroplatys truncata. The sequence continues at coordinate 101,118,772 of CM060987.1, read as the reverse complement.
GCAATGATATGGTATTGGTACATAATGCACTTCCGTTTCCAGTTGGAGTTTACTTGCGCCTCCAATTTCATTTGAGCTGAAAGTTTCATTTTCACGTGGTTTTCTTGTTAAACACAAGAAGATAGTTAAAGTTATTAAAGTTTGCATTTTAAGGGGAGGCAGATGCATATTTGCACCTAATGATGATATTTTTCATTATTTCCACAATTTTGAAGCTAGGCTATTGAAAGTTAGCACAATAATTAAAAACATATGAACTTCTTTTGCGTATTTTTACCAGAATTTTTTTATTAGCAAGCTTCAAGTTTATAATTTCCATATTTCCAAATTTTAAAAAATAATAATGTACCTTTTTCTAAACTACAAAAGCATTAAACTTTAAACATTGCATGCGTATTATGCATGTTAGAGTAACAATTCCCTGCAGTTATTTAAATTTAGCCTTCGTTTTATTTTAAAAAATTGTTGTATATGAAGTAAATTTTACATTTTTTTCAAAGATTTTAAACATATAAAGCTTACCAAAACTATATTTTGGAATTCCGTTTGCAGGGAATTAAAGATATTACCATTATAAATATGTGTGCAAAGTTTCATATTTGTGTTTAGAATAGTTTTAAATAAAAAGGTACAACAATATTGAAAAGTGTACTGTTCAGAAAACATAGTTTTAAGATTATAATATACTTATTTTACATGTTTAACCTCACAAGATGAATTCAGTGCTTCCCCATATCCAGTTTTATAAATACAGTTAACTTTTATGTGTATTTTGAAAAACAAATCACTTAAACATCTGCATTAGTTTCAGAGTAATAGTTTAAAAGACAAGATGTTTCACCAAGTTGTCAGTTAAATTAAATTGAGTATTATTTATGGACGCTCTTTAACTACTATGGTCCTTAACGTCCCATTCTATATTGGGCGTGAAAGACTGATAATTTTGCTCAGAGGCCTCTTTATCAGGCTTGAGGTTCTTTTACGTGGCGTAAATTTACGACACGGGACCACCAGCTTTACTTCCCTTCTGAAGGAAGCCATGCCAAGGATTTTTACGCCTGAAAAAAATCCATCGCCCTCCGCCGGGTTTGAACCCATGACCTCGGGAACTAGAGGCTAGCACGGTACCACTAGTCCACGGAGGACGACTCAAGTTGTCAGTGAGAGCCATGCCCACTATTTAGGTAATCTTTTTATCATATTTTAATTGGTTTCAAGTTGGACTTGTTTGAAAGCAAAATGTTTCATACATGCACAATGCTTTGAAAGCTAAGTTTGCTTTGTTAGTTTGGTTGTATTTGCTCAGACCAACATTTTTAATTTCACTATTGTGTGCTAAATATACAAGTTTCTTTACTGTGAAATCAGCAGCAAAATTTTAATTCCAGTCTAATTCCTATTGGCAACTCTCACTGATTGATTGTATTCTTTTTCCTGATATAAACACTCGCTGAAAACTGCAAGTCATTGGTACAAATTGAACTGCTCTCTGCCGTTAAGACAGCCTCTATTTCACGGTCAGAAATATGCTGTTTGTGGAACATGGCTAGACCTGCTGGGTGCTCTATCTCGCCTGTGGTGTAAGCTGTAGTGGGCCTAGGTTAAATAATCAGTGGTATGGCATGCCTCGACGATGACAGGGCAGGCAGAAGCACCCAGTGAGAGACCTGTTTTGCAAGTTTTTTAAACATATTACTATGCACACCTTTTTTAACAATATTGAACTAAAACATTAAAAATTTATGGCTCTGGAGAATGTTAACTGGTCAAAGATGCAAATTTTTGGTGTATAAATAGCTAAAACTTTGCTAGATCAAGCAGCATCATTGCTACTAAATCAATAGGGAATTATCACTTCTGTACTATGGAATTGTTTTTAAATTTTAAAGGCTACTTAGTTACCTCAGAAAAGTAAATATTGCAATATACAATTTATTTAAGCAATAGTATCTTCTTCTTCTTCTTCTTTTTTTTTTAATATTTTTGGCAATGCTGCATCTGACTCCCCTTAAAGAGTTGTTTGTTAAAGTTTGCATCTTGCATTTAAGTTAATCAGTGCTAAAAGAGTTGTTTGTTAACTTTCACAAAATAATGGAAGCGAAGAAAAGGAAGCAGCTTTCTATGGAACATAAAGCTGAGCTGATCAAGATTTTAGAAAAACAAATGAAGCAGATCAAAGTAACATCAAACCCACCACTCTTTCAGCATACTTCGTGACAAAGAGAAAATATTTCAGGTGCATGAAAGGTAAATGATTTGCCCCAACAGAAAGAAGATTCAGTGTTGATTTCCAATAAGTGGTAGCAAGCAGTTCAAGAATGTAAAGGCCAAAGGTGTTACAGTTTCTGGACCAATGCTCCAAGCAAAAGCAAAGCTGTTTGCAATGATATTGGATATCAAAAACTACCAAGCAAGTGCTGGTTGGCTTCCTCGTTTTCAAGAGAGATAAGCATTTCCTGGAAAACGGCCCACAGATGTCAATGTAGAAGCTGCTCAGGAATGGAAGAAACATATTTTAAGGATGTCATCATAAATTACAAGCCAAAGACATCGCAGATGAAACTGCATTGTTTTATAAAACACTGCCAAATAAGACAACGGCTTACAATGGTGAGACCTGTATTGGTGGTAAGCAATCAAAACAGAGACTGACAGCATTATTCTGTTGCAATGCCGAAGGCACAAGCTGAAGCCGTACGTAATAAGGCAATTTGCTAAGCCAAGGTGTTTAAAAGGTGTTGCATCTCTACCTGAATATGGCCAACAGCAAAGCATGGATGACAAATCTGTTCACAGATTGGCTCATTGAGGTGGACAAAGAGATGGGCAGACATAAACTTCTCCTCATCAAAGACAATTGCTTTGCTCATAAAGTGGACTGCAAGTTAGAAAATATCAGGCTTGAATTCCTATCTGCTAATTGCACATTGATGCTAGAACCACAGACCAAGGAATTATCCAGAATGTCAAAGTGCACTTGGGCAAATGTGTGATGCAATGTATACTCATAAAACTTAAGGTGCCTACCAACGCAGGTTATCCAGATGATAGCAGGGACCTGGTGATGTGAAAGCAATTACAGTTGTGAATGGTAGGGGAAAATCTGAAATTCTAAATTTTCAGCCAGTTACAGCACTAGATGAAATCTCTGAACTCTCTTGCAAGTTGTGGGAAGAACTTGCAAAGGAACTGGAACTGTGTCTTCGCTAACCTTAAAGAATATGTCTCTATGGATGCTAAGGCAGAGACAACACATCACCTTAGAGAGAGGAAAATAGTGAAGTCTTTGACTGTAGCAGCCGCTCAAGACATTAGTGATGACAATGACGAGGAAGAAGTTGAAACTGCAGCAGAAGTGGGTCTTCTCTTGATGCAATGAAGCATCTACAGCAGTTGAGAATATGTGGAGAAAACTGAAAAGGTGTCAGAAAACATTCTGAAATCGCTTAGTGAGCTTGAACAGCTTGTGGAAGAGAACTTTTTGAAAATGTCAAAACAAACCTAAACCAATGACTTTAAAACCTATGTGTAAAGTGGAAAATGTCATTCTATTTAATGACATATTTTGTGTAAATATATGTATTGTAGATAGGTGTGTGTGCGCATGTATTTGTTTGTACATACAAGAACTTCAGTAGAGCTGCATTGATAGAATTAAAGGTATGTATGTATTATAATGTTCTAGTTTATCTTGTATTTGGTAAATCTCTCAATTATAAGTGTTGGACTCTAATGAATTTTTGTATTTACCAAATCCATTTTTTAATATAGGTAATATACTTTTCAGAAATAAAGTATAAATCTTATAATTTTCTTTTATACTGGGATTTCACAGTATATAAACTGCCTTTAATTTTATACTTTTTTTCAACCAATCTGAAATATGTTGACAAATTATCTTCAAACACATTTAAATTCAACTCTGTACATGCAGTGGTTCACGAGTTGCTTCATGCAGACAAGAGTAAAAGTAGCAGCAAAAAATAGCATCTACAAAATTTAATCACATGCAACTGTACCTGTAGGTTGTGGCCTGTAACGCAAGAATCCATCCTTTGTACCATTCAGATAATACTGTACACTTTGCTTAAGCTTAGTTGCTCTTTTGTCTGAGGGGGAACCGAAAACTTGTGTTGCAACTGCATCCAAGTTGTCAATTGATGGCAAGGTCTTCACAAAACCTGCTACCGTCTTCACTAGTGTGTCTGCTGGAATCTGAACCACAAATATTATATAGCATTATAGCTATAGCATTATCCTAATGCTATCAACACAAAGGAGTTGAGCTTTGAGGAGTATAATATCAAAGATGGCCAACTCCATATTTTTCACCTTTGAGTTTCTTGGTGGTGTGTATAGCATTGTTGACGCTAAATTCAAATATGGCATAGCTAAGCTTCAAAATTGGGCAGAAAAGGTTTAAAACTCCATTCAAACATTTGCTTTCAAAACAAAAAATGACCAACTCCATGACTTTGCTTCAAAAATGGACAACCCAACAAGAGCCATGTGATTTCAATATTGCTGGTAATTAATCCCACAATGCATTGCTCTCTCAACTACGGCTGAATCTTTGCATTGTCGATCAATTTGCTACAAAAGCATGATAATCGGGTAATTACAGCTAAGTAAACTAAATCAGTTACAGTGAAAAGGAAAGTGATACACAAGAAGTTCCTTCTAAGGATGGCAAGGAAATAGTGGCAGAAAACGTAATTGGAAAGTGACAAAAAGAAAAGATTGGCAAGTGAGTTAATATTGTAATTCTAGGTTATGATATTCAAGCCAGTTTTTATGTCGTCATAAATGACAAGCCAGAAGACATTTTCTTCGCAGATGAAACTGCATTGTTTTATAAAATACCGCCAAATAAGACAATGGCTTACAATGGTGAGACCTGTACTGGTGGTAAGCAATCAAAACAGAGACTGACAGCATTATTCTGTTGGATGCCACAGGTACAAGCTGAAGCCGTGCAAACTCTATCCAAGGTTTTCTGGATAGTTTAACCATAACTGAGGATAATTTTGATACAAACTGGGGGTTAATGCATGAAAGATACAATAAAAACAAGGTTATTGCTGCTAACGATGTAAAGGTATTGATTAGTTCACCCCATGTAAAAACTGGAAATTACAGTGAATACAGGTTGCTAGTAAATGAAGCAGCAACAAATAAGCATTACAATCTCTTACACCTGATGTTCCATTGCACGACATGATTTTGGTAGAGGCCATCCTTTCATGGTTAATATGATCTTTATCTTTGTTTATAAGGAGCCTTTCAGAAAACATACACCATACATACTGATTACTCTAGGAAGTCGACAATGTTTCACATTGCACCAATGGGTGTGCTTCTTCAGCCAATAAAGGCAAAGAAACCATAATTGACACATACGAGGGTGGTCTGAAAAGTTTCCGACCTAATAAAGATACAAGACATTTTTTCAGAATTTTTTTTTTATTATTTTTCAACATAGTTTCCTTGTAACTCTACATACTTCTCCCAGCGATGCTCCCATCTCTGTAACCCGTCCAAATAGTATTCAGCATTTTTCTCTGCAAAATAATTGTTCACAAAGGTGATTGCCTCTTCATTTGACGAAAATCTCTGTCCTCCGAGCGAAATTTTCAGATAAGGGAACAAAAAGAAGTCGCTTGGGCTGGATCTGGTGAGTAAGGCAGATGGTCAAGCAATTGAAACCGTAATTCGTGGATTTTCGCCATTGCAACCGCTGAGGTGTGAGACTTGGTGTTGTCTTAGTGAAACAGGATTTTCTTTTTCTGCAAATGTGGCCGTTTTTCCGCAAGTTCTGCCTTCAGCTTGTCAAGTAATGATGCGTAGTATGCTCCTGTAATGGTTTTTCCTTTATGAAGATAACTCCATGACTATCCCAAAAAACAGTCACCATCACTTTCCCAGCCGAAAAAAACACTTTTTGCATTTTTTGGAGCCGGTTCCCCCTTTGCAGTCCACTGTTTGGACTGTATTTTTGTTTTGGGCGTATAAAGGTGTATTCAAGTTTCATCTACAGTAATTAATCGGCGCCAAAACTCTGATTTACTGCGCCAACAGAGCATTGGAAATGTTCATTCGAGCAAACGCGGCACCCAACATGCGGACAGCTTTCTCATGTCTAAATGTTGATTTAATATGTGCCAAACACATTCTTTTGACATGTTCATAGCCTCTGCTATCTCTTTCACTTTAATTCGGTGGTCGTCTAGCACCATTTGGTGAACTTTGGTGATGTTTTTGTCGGTAGTTACAATTTTTGGACGTCCCGAACGTTCATTGTCTCCTAAGCTCTTACGGCCACATTTAAATTCAGCTGCCCAAACTTTCACTGTGGTAAATGATGGTGCAGAGTCCCCATACACAGAATCCAACTCATCTTTGATTTGCGTAGGCGTATTGCCTTTCAAAAACAAATATTTAATGACAGCTCGATATTAGATTTTGTCAATTTTCATAAAAACACTCGCCTCACCTTACTCAAACAACTGTTACATAACAACTGAGCGTCCAAAATGGCTGAAACTTTGGTGAGTAACTGTCAACAGATGAACAACGAAATTCACTAGCTTTTATTTACAAGCGCTACTATCTTTATGTTGAGGTCGGAAACTTTTCAGACCACCCTCGTAGTTGTAACCCCATGTGTAGTGAGATACCTTTATCTCATTGTGGCCTTTGATGCCGCACACTTTAACCATGAAAGAGGCACAATAAAACCAATCTAAGAATCAGAAAACTAAGCCTGTATCTAGCACATCATTTGCTTCTACTGTTGCTTCTTCATCCTGCACTTACTGCCATGAATCATCACATTTAGAAACTTCAAGTGCTTGAGTTATGAGGAATTTTGTTAAAAATGCAAAATTGTGCTATTCTTGCTCAAGTAATGACCAAAGATTTTTAAATTGTAAGTCAAGATGTGCTATATGCAAGGGTAAGCATCACCAGTTGTTGCATTCAAACAAAGCTCAACACAGTGCTGGCCAGTTTGCTTTTGCCGATCAGAATGTTTCTAGCTATACAAGCATAAAAAGCAGTAGCTTTTGTAGCTCAAATGTGTTGTTGCTCACTGTTATTTTGAAAGTAGCTAAACAGTCACCATCACATAATAAAGTGTTATGGTATGATTAATCCAGGAAGGCAAATGTATTATATATCTTCATCAGTTAAGAAGCTTGGACTTCCTGCTGCTGAAAACAATTTTACTGTAAAGGTATAAATAACATATCTGCTGCTAAGGTAATGCATAAATGTGCTGTTAAAATGGTTAACATGAGGTTGAGATACAACTATTCTTAAGTTACGGTTAACTGTACAGTCCTGGATAACATTATGAGCACAGAATATGCCAGTCCTATTTGTTATGCTGATTGGAACCTACTACTGACATTGAATTAACCTGATTTCTATAAAGCAGGTAAAATTAAATTATTTAGTGCTGATATTTGTTTTGATGTAATTCTTGGTTAAGCTAGAAGACACACCCTACATTAAAACTCACTTTGGTTACATTTTGTCAGGACAAATGCTGCTCAATTCTGTTGCTGATGCTCAGGTGGTCATGAGCTGCCTGTATAGATATGACTTGCTCTGTAACCAGCTTAGAAAGTTTGGGGAAATCAAAGAAATTAGCCACATTCCCTACACAAAAGACAAATTCTGTGAATTATATTTTATTGAAAGCACTACTAAGACTGATGATAGATTTATGGTGAGACTCCCTGTCAGATTAGACATCACAATAGGTAACACTGATGATCAGGCAGCAAGGCGAATGAAATACCTCGAAAAGAGATTCAAACCTAATAAAATGTTGCATAATGATTAGGTACATTTCATAAAAGAATATACTAAATTGGGACATACGCAGTTATGTGAATCTCTTAATGACCTTAAACAATTTATTATTCCACGTCATGTTGTTTAAGCCTACTAGTACTTGGTTGTACAATACAACCAAGCTGAGAGTTATCTTTGATGGTTCCGCCTTGTCTTCCAATAAATTTTCTTTGAATGATATTCTTTGTGTTGGTCCAGTCATTCAAGATCATGTGTGTTCTATTGTTTTATACCTCCATAAGCAACCGGTGGCCATGACAGCTGATATCGCAAAGATGTAGAGGCATATTATTGTTGTTGACTCTAGAGAAATGTGCTTGCAGAGAATTCCTTGGAGGTCGGAACAGGATAAGCTACTTTGCTATGATTTGACTACTGTGAGTCCTCCAGTGTTTTAGTTACCAGCAACTCAGTGATTAGCATCAGAAGGAATTTTCCACTGGTTGCTGAAGCATTACAAAGTGATTTCTATGCTGACGACTATTTAGGAAGGAGTTGCTTCAGCTGAAGAAGCCACAGCCCTGCAAACACAGCTTTACCAGCAAGTGCAAGATTGCTGGTGAGAAAATGGTTGTCATCATGAAGTAGTGTTGTTAAATGTTGAGCTCTTCAGGAGGATTAATCTCAATCAAGAATGTTTGATAATCAAACTGTTAAGGCATTGGGGATAAGCTGACATCCAAGTACTGATTGTTTCAATTTTTCGTTTGCTCTATAGGCAGTAATAAAGGTGACTAAGCGCAACATACTGTCAGTGACATAGAGGTTACAATATACGAGAGGTTACTAAAGTGCAACTTTGACATTTTCCTACCATTATGGGATAAGTCATTAGAATCTGGTGATACTCAGGCTGTTAGGTTCTATTCAAAACTGGAACTTCCTCCGCAAATACACACCCGTTTTTATATTTGCAAGCGTTCAAACTTTGCACACCAACCATTTAGTCACCAACGGATTACATAACTGATAATATTAATTATATTACTATTTATATTAATTATGCTAATTATAAGAGCTGTTAATTATTATTAGGTTACGTTATAAAGGTTATTGTGTTATTAATTATTAGGTTTTTCCTTTACAGTTATTTAGAAATTTGATTGTTTTTGCAATTTTTGACATAAGCATTCTCTGCTTGTGTGGAGTTTTATTTTTAGAAGAAGAAATCGCAGAAGAAAACCAATACATTTAATTCTTTAGTTTAGGTAAGTATGCTGATATCTTACTAAAACTTAACTGTAAGTTGATCTTAATACTAATACAATACAGTAATTTGCAGCGTTTAATAAAATAAGCATTGTATAAATTAAGGCCATAGCACAGTTCGTTGCTTAATTTTATACTTAAGGTGCATCCAGGTTGCAGGTATTAGGTAATCAGCAATTATGGTTGAGAAGAAAGATCATGACCAAACCTTTTCACTGAAGAAAAGAATATTACAGAGCAGCATATATATGACAATGATTCATAAAACTAGCAGCGGATAGAAATAGAGCATCTTTTGTAAATAGGTTGCTGGTGATTTCTCTGGTAATGTATCTACTGTCCATTCCAAACCAGAGTGCCTCTCTTGTAAACAAACTTTATATTATGCATGCAAAAGTATTCACAATCCCCATCCCTAGTGGCTGCTTGTTCCTCTCTCACATGTATGCTCATATCACTTACAGTTGAACATTGTTTCAATCCATAAAAACGCGCCCTGCATGAGAATCATAGTTCATAATGGAACCTGAAGTAACAATCGATTTTATAAGCATGCAGAAATGACCATTTTACTTACGTTAATCGCAATCTTCAGGCAAAAGTGCAACACCCAAATCCGAATCCCCCAAAGATGACTCAGCTGCCATATTGATATCAGAACTATTCTCCAAGTTAATTACAAGATTATCCACAGCACTGCTGCACATAAAACTATTTCTCACATTTGATGCTCCTCTTCTATTATGTTTTATTATGTCTGCCTATACTCCCTGCGCACTTTGGTTACACTTCTCACTGAAACGCCTGTAAAAATGGATATTATTTTCATAATATCCACTAATGCAAGTGTCAGGTATTTTTTTAATAGTGAGCTGAATACATTAAGTATTGTTTGTTTTTTGCCACTTTTTAATGGTTTCCTACTTTTGTATTTGAACAGCTTATTCACAGTACACGCACCTTCCTCTGCCTTGAGGACTCAAATACCAACTGACTAAATCATAAGATTTGACCTGAGCTTAGCATACATACCTGCGTATTATGAATGATCATATTTCCTGTGTTACGCAAAGTGTTTATTCGGTACTCAGCACCTCTGGGAATTCATTGCTGCACTTCTCATATATTTAAGAGAATGGCAGTCAAGCATACAGTTGGTACTAACAAGCAAGATGCTCTCGGCATTAGCACAACAGCAGACGAAAATCATATTTTGTAATCTCTTAACAGTTAGTATATATCCATTACCTTTAGCAATGAATTCTTATGATAACCGCAATAAAATGTACACTTCTATACCTTTCCTGCCCCCCAATGTTTCTGGATACAATACTTTTTAAAGAACTATTTATGTTGGCATAAGAGTGTGTTCTTAGGTTCGTGATAAGCAGAAGCACCTGCTTTTGTTTACATCAGAGGGAACTCCGGTTTGGAATGGACAGTAGCAGAAGCATGTGCTTTTGTTTACATCAGAGGGAACTTTGGTTTGGAATGGACAGTAGTGATTCAAGTTGGAATGCTATCTGCCCTGACATGCAGCACCAGCCATCTTTGTTTTTTTAGTAATGTGAGTTAGGCTGAGTTCTATATCTTCCATATTCTATCCTCTTGTTGTCATAAAGTACAAAATATTGATTCTTGGACACTAAAATTGGATGGGATGATATATTGCCTATGTCTAAGCAACAAGAATGGCTTCAGTTGTGCGAGCATTTTAATGGCTTAAATAGCTTATCCATTGATCATAAACTTATTCCATTTGCATATCCCTAGAGAGTTGAACTGCATGAATTCAGCGACACTTCTGAGAAAGCATATGGTGCTTGCTGCTATTTGACAGTTTTGTATAATGCTTCTGTATCAGTTTTACTTGATTACAGCGAAGTCTAGTTTTGCTCTGTTATAACAGCAATCTTTACCTAGGCTGGAACTATGTGCAGCATCTCTCTCCCTCTCCCTCTCTCTGAACACCTCCACAATTGTTCTGCTGCTTACACACCTCCTCCAAAGCTGAAAACCTTTGTCACAACAAGAGTATCAAGAAACAAAATGACATTGAGTATTGACTCTAGGTTCCCACTACTGAAAATCCTGCACACCTCATTACCCATGGTGTATTCCACAGAAGTTGGTAACACTGGATTTATGTTGGAATTGTCCAAACTTTCTTGCTGAATAATGTTGGCACTATATCTTTTTCACTATAAGTTGAAAGGAGAAGTAAACAAAAAAATGTATCACTCAGCCAAGCACATAGCAGCACCACATGGAGGATGACGGGAACTAACTACCCGTGAGAGGAAATTGCTTCAGACAGAATACGAATACAGTATGTTGCTCAGCTTGGGGATCATTAGCTTTTAAATATTGTATGTTTTATTCCTATAGTTTGCCTTACATCCTGAACTTTTAGCACATAATACTAAGAGTAGACAAAAGTTGTACCTGAACATTTCGGCATCTGTGATTAAAAGTACTGGATTTAACTGTTCTTAACTTCAGGCTTTAGAAATTATTCATTTAGTGACTAATATCAGTATACCACTTTTGCTTTAACCTTTTATGAGTCAACAATTTAAGAAAATAATTACCACTATAGGTTAGAAAACCACAGAAAACAAATGTGACTCAAGCAATCCGAGCAACAATTCTGAGCACTAAAAAAAAGTTCAATTATTGCTAAATAATGTCAACCATATTCATTGTCGATTAAAGATGGGTACCTTTCGCAGAATTTGTTACAATCATTTAACACAATTGTCTTCTTTCCATTTCCCATATTTGTTTTCCACAATGGCAGAGGATTCTCAGCCATGAAACACTCAAAAGTAATATTTTCTCAACATGTTGCAAAAATACACTGAATGCTTATCTGGAAACCGGAAATGAACTGCAGCGCCTGCACATAGCCTTTTAAACCCTCTGCTATAATGGTTCATTTAATTATAGGCAAATCTGAACAAACTTTTGTTTCACAAATTGAACAGTTACAATAACGGGTTTCTTAAATTTCTCTACATGAGAATAACCACAAAATGTTACTGTTTTATGTAGAGGAAGAGGCGACATGCTAAGCGGAAAAGTTGTAGTTTGCCCGTCAGCCAATGAGGTGCTCTCTTGTCACATGGTTTTGTTTACAACTCCTTTAAGCTTAAAAGTTAAAATTGAGTTTATTTAAAGGTGAGTTGGAATTGTTACACTAACATCACTTAAGTTTACTCACTTAACATGTTTCGGGAAACGGTTGTTCCCATCCTCAGAAGGTTAATTCGACTGGGCCGTGTTGTTGGTGTTTCCGTTTTTGGACTGGATCCTGTGGTGGCATCTTGTGGTGGAGAAATGTACTTCCAGAGAGGATTTGGTAGCGGCAAATCAAAACTCATTAGATGTGTGTTGTGTTTTAGAATGGTGATCTTCTCCCATGCATCTAATTCGGCTGCAAATTTGGCTGGTTTGACTAATGTAATATTGGGTTTGATGTTGTGATTAGTGATCCAAAAATGGTGTGAAACTGCAGATTTGTCCATTTGTTTGTATTTAATACATCTCATGTGCTCCTTTAGCCTAGTTTCTAGGTTTCTTTTTGTCTTACCTATGTATACTTTATTGTAAAATATGACAAAAACAGCAAACAACAAACATCAGCCGATAAAAAAGTAATAATAATTGAGAGAAACAACCACTACGCAAAATTACAAAAATTGGAACTGGAATTATATGCTCTTCACCTTAAATTAACGGACACACTCGGCTACCCACTTTGGCAAAACATGCAATCAAAATTCCTCACTATTCTTAGCTACAGGATGAAAACAAAAACGCTGAAATTAAAAAAAAAAAAAACTAGACATACTACGCCGGAAGCAACATTCATATAAACCTAACCTAAAAAATGAAAAAACAACGTCATACCCAGACGTAATTAATCTTTCAAATGTAACTTTCACCAAAGCAGAATTATCGGTATTAAACCTTGGCCTAAAAACATGTGTTGGCTACACAAAAACAACCGATGAAATAGTCGCAGACATTGAGATTGCTACTTACAACCTAAATGAAAATAGTAAAACCACTATAAAAAAAGAATGTGAAATGGTTCTCCAAGAAATACAAGCAGAAAAACATAACAATTTCCCAACCAAACATGTGATCAAAACATTAAAATCAAAACCAGTAGTATACACAAAAGCTGACAAGGGAAATAAACTAGTTGTACTGCAAAAAGATGATTATATTGCCAGAGTAGAAAATATGCTGCAACAAGAAAATTACATACAAATTCAAGAAGACCCATTAAAATTACATTTAAAAGCCTTCAATCAAACCATCCAGGAAAGCAAAACTATAACAGACACTGATAAATCTAGATTAAAACCAGACCACCCCACTTTACCAAGAATGTATGCTCTACCTAAAATACACAAACCGGGTAATAAGATGAGACCAATCGTCAGCAATATTGATTCTCCTACCTACAAACTGGCAAAATGGTTAGTACAGAGATTCTCTTCACTACCAAAATTCAACAGCAAAAACATAATGAATTCAGAATATTTAATACAGAAGATAAAATCCCTGGAACTCGAACCAGAAGACAGATTAGTTTCCTTTGATGTCACTGCACTATTTCCAAGTGTCCCTACAGATCAACTCCTGCGTCAATTAAAGAAATGGCTACAGCAGACTAACCTACTTGAAGAAGAAATAGAAGACCTCATGCAACTTACCAATTTATGCATTGCACAAAATTGTTTTAGTTTCAATAAGAAGTTCTATCAACAACCAACTGGTCTAACCATGGGCAACCCACTTTCACCCTTCTTGGCAGATTTATTTATGAGCTACTTAGAAACACACATAACAACTTCCTTTCCATACATGTTTAACGTTTGGCACAGATATGTTGACGACATCTTCGCTGTTGTCCCTAACAGGTTCATACAAGACTCCTTAGCCTTACTAAACCTACAGAACCAATCAATAAAATTCACCATAGAAATAGAAAAAGAAGGCATGCTACCATTTTTAGACCTAAAAATCATCAGAGAACAAAAGAACCTAACCTTTGGCATATACAGGAAGCCAACACACTCTACTAATTACATAAAAAATAAGAGTTTCAATCCAACCACACACAAACATGCAGTACTAAACAGCCTAACACATAGACTGGTATATACCCCCTTAAATAAAAAAGAATACCAGTTACAATACCAGCATATAGTAGACACAGCAATACATAATGGGTACAACAAAACAACTATTGACAAAAAAATTGCAAAATTCAAATGACAGATGCACATCAGAAACACAACAAATCTCAGCCAGCAAGATAAAGAGCTAAAGTTCAAGAAATTCACATACCACCCAGGAACATTTCACAAATTTAAGAAGATTTTCATGAAACATAACATCAGCCTAGCTCCACAGAACAAATTTAGCATAGAGAAATTATTTTGTAACAAGTTAAAAGACCCCATTCCACAAGACAAAAAAGCTGGAATCTATAAAATCAATTGTTCAGATTGCAATAAAGTATACATAGGTAAGACAAAAAGAAACCTAGAAACTAGGCTAAAGGAGCACATGAGATGTATTAAATACAAACAAATGGACAAATCTGCAGTTTCACACCATTTTTGGATCACTAATCACAACATCAAACCCAATATTACATTCGTCAAACCAGCCAAATTTGCAGCCGAATTAGATGCATGGGAGAAGATCACCATTCTAAAACACAACACACATCTAATGAATTTTGATTTGCCGCCACCAAATCCTCTCTGGAAGTACATTTCTCCACCACAAGATGCCACCACAGGATCCAGTCCAAAAAACGGAAACACCAACAACACGGGCCAGTCGAATTAACCTTCTGAGGATGGGAACAACCGTTTCCCGAAACATGTTAAGTGAGTAAACTTAAGTGATGTTAGTGTAACAATTCCGACTCACCTTTAAATAAATTCAATACACATCACTGTTTCTAGCTTCTTTTCATTACAATATCAACGTTAAAATTGAGTTTTATTTACGGATGCTCTGTAACTGCTGTGTTCCTTAGTGTCCCATTCTATATTGGGCATGGAAGACCAGTAATTTTGCTCAGAGGCCTCTTTATCAGGCTTGAGGTTCTTTTACATGCTGTAAATCTACAACACGGCACCACCTGCTTTACTTCCCTTCAGAAGGAAGCCATCCTAAGAATTTTTACTCCCGAAAAAGTCCATCTCCTCCACCAGGTTTGAACCCATGACTTCGGGAACTAGAGGCCAGAATGGTAACACTACACCACGGAAACTTAAAGTGAAAGCACTTTAGGTTCCCACTACTGAAATTCCTGCAGAACACATTACCCGTGATGTAGTACTATAGAAGTTGGTATCAATAGATTTATAGTGGAATGGTCTAATCTTTCTTGCTGAAGATGGCTTATACTGCCCTGATTCAGACAGTACCTTTTGTGTTGCCTCTGTATCTGCTCAGCTACCTTACTTCATTGATTGTGAGGAGATGGGTTCCAGAAGGAAGCCTTTTCCTTCTTGCACTTACGGCTGGGAGCCTAAATGAAACCCCCAAGAAATATTTGATTAAGAAGCTGAAGTGAGTCTTTGATTATACTCTACAATTTACATTCAATACTAGAAAGTCCAGGAGAGAAGAATTTTTGGATGCCTCAGTGTAGAAGAAGTCAATTTTGCATTTGATGTTATGACTGACGCAGGAAGAGGAAAATAATGAAGAAATTGCCTGTCTTAAGAAAGGAAAGTATCTCTAC
This sequence comes from Deroplatys truncata, assembly GCA_030765065.1. Lineage (NCBI taxonomy): Eukaryota > Metazoa > Arthropoda > Insecta > Mantodea > Mantidae > Deroplatys > Deroplatys truncata. The sequence goes on along the minus strand of CM060987.1, from coordinate 101,102,922 downwards.
CAAACTGAAGTCCCTGCATCCATTCTTTGATGATGCTGATCCACTACGGTTGGAAGGCATTTAGCTAATTCTGATCTTCCATATGACACTAAGCATCAGATCATTGTGGCTGCTAAGCATCATGTTGTAGAACTCCTGATAAGAAATGAGCATATCAAGCTGCTATATACTGGACACACCGAGTACAGAGGGTTCATTTTTATTCGAGATTTCCCACCTGCCAATAGAGCAAGAATGATGTCATAGTTGACTGGTGAGTCTATACTGAAACCATAGTCTTCTATACCAAGAAGCGATCATTTGCAAGAAAAAGCAATCACACTCTGGATGTGGTTTCGTTACTAATACACTAAGGGCCGGTTTCAACAACCAATGTTAAAAATACTGTAACCTCTTGTTTGTTAACTAGTTGTTCAAAGTTTAACATAAGGTTAAAACTTTTGCGTTTCATCAAGCTTTTACAGCAAACTGTTAGCTAACATGTTTTTAACGTCAAAGACAACTGCAAACGCCATCTTTTGAGAAGGCGGTGGTCGAACTACACTGCTTCTGAATGTACTCCGATGCACTTTTGTCTACGTATTCCGCGCTCTCTGTGTAAGTAGCCCACAACTATTTACATTCATGGCAATGGCCATGTGATGTTCTGGTTGTTTGAGGTTAGACTCATGATGTCAACTGAAATAAATGTTTCACCGTTTGAAACGCGTTAATTAACATCTGGTTAATAAGTACAGACGTATTCTCAAGTGTGAAAAAGCTGACGTTCTTACATTAAAGGATAAGATTGCAGCCTGGAACAAAATCCATACGTAATTTAATTGGAGCAAACGCATTTCCCCGAAGTCCTGTAAGCAACTGCGACAATTTTAGCTAACATAAAGTGCAACACCAGAAATGTTAGGTGCGAAGAGCGTTTAAGACGGTTTAAAACTCGTGGTGGACACTGTATTGAAACTAAAGTGGATGAAACTGTGTTATCGCTGATTAATCAAGCAGACCCGAAAAATACTGTTTGCTTCTTGAATCAATTACTTTGGAAATCTTCCGGATAAACCCACAAATGGTAGCTTTTGAAATTCCAACATTATCACAAGTAAATGAAAAATGTTAGTAGCATAAAATCTAAGTACCTAATTAACACAGCATAGGAGAAAGAGGCTTACTTCTGTTGGTAGTATTCTAACCTCTCGTATTTCCCATAAAACCATGTTTATGTCCCCTTGGACAGTCTATATTGCTTTAAAAATTCCTCTTTTTTAAGGGTTTCAAATTTATTATGACGTACAAATACTCTTCTATTAGGAATGACATTCAAAAATGCCAATTGTAGCAAACTCGCAACAACAGCTTGGTTTGCAGCAGCCATTTTGCAATTTCTAACATTTGTTAAATGCCTTAACACAGGGGTATGGGGATGTTAACTTAACACCGACTTTAACAGATTGTTAAAGTTAACATTGTTTGATGAAACAGAATTTGTGTTAACTTCAGTGTTAAATCAGTTTAACAATGTGTTAACATTTAGCATCTGTTGGTGAAATCGGCCCTAAGCCTTTCTAAACTACCTCCCATCAGAGTAATGAATAACATTTATTTTGTCATTTCTCCATATTGGCTTACATCATTAAAGGCTGGTTGCATGAACTCAGAATGAATCTTCGCATAGTTTTACTTGGAATATCCTGTCAAGGGTATAAATGTGGCAACAAGTTGTACAATGCAGTTTTATTCCTTAGATAGTGGTTCAACTGTCTGCCGATTTAAAACTAATGTTGTCTACATTGCAAGTGCCACCTCATGGGCAGCTTGATATGTAACCACCGCTTTGTTTCGCTGAAACTTGTACAGAATTTTGCATTGTTTTCACAATCAGCTGCTCCTAAACTATTATATCAGTAAAATTTCTGTTGCAGAAAGGCCAATCAGTGTTTGATTGGAGATTATTCTCTCGTCAGATTTGATCAGCAGACTTTTGCTGGTTATTGGCTTGATTGCCAATCAAGAGCGCATTCGGCGATCAAAATGCTCAAAACTAACCTATAATTCCGTTAACTTTTGCTAATGCCTGGCATGTGGAATTATTATTCAAATAATTCTACTACAGATTGTTGTCTTCCTCAACGGGTATATACATACATATTGTACTATATATTTTTGTCATGAATATTCAACATTACATTATAAAATTATTATGGTTAAGAAACCATAAAAAAAAAATGCATACCAATAAACTAACCTAAAAATGCTGTGTATAACAGAGGAAACAACGTTCCTTGTATTAACATTTTAAATTTCTTTTTTCTTTTTGTTTCTAATGAGAAGTTTAATTTAACAGCACAGAAAAATAAGACGGTAAACTAACCTCCCAGAATAATCAGTTAACTTGCCGAATTGTCGGCAACGTTGCGAATCAAAAACCATGCAGGTTGTGTTGTTATAGCGAAACGTGCTTGCCGAATATTTACATTAGTTCCGAGTAGTTTGCTTTTGGTTACGTTTAACTGTACTGTAAAGCCAAGAAAATGGATTCTTCTGATGAAGAGCTCTTCGAAGAATACGAGAATCTAATATTAAGAAGGCACTTCAGAGAGAGACAAGAATTGTTCTTTAGCTACAATGATAGGGAATTTGAACATAGATTTAGGTTAAATAAGGACTCGTGTATTTTTACTTTCAATGGTGTCTAAATAACTTTCCACAATATTTAGAAGAAGAGCCCTATCATTGGTAGAAAAATTAGGGCCCCTGCTGGCTTTTGGACGATACATTTTATTTCAGTTGAACAAGAACAACTCTCGCTTGCGAAGCTTACAGCACAGAACACCAAACAGTTGAGCTTCGTCCGCCAGCTGTGGTTACCAAAATGCACTGTTGCCACATCACTTTCGGCAATTAGTTGATGAACATTCACTGATTGGTGATTAGCGTTTATGCAACCCAATGAAAAATCAAATTGATTAGAGATTAACTGATTGCCAAACAGTGAGGTGATTTGATTTGCTTTCCTGCAACCGGGCAAAAGTAATTATGAATGCTCACAAGCATGTTGGAATTGATGCAGTAATTTGTATCAAATTATTTAAATGTAAAGAATAATTATAGTATGAATATGCATTTTTATGTGACATTGATTTGAGATGTTTGTTGATTGTAATTATTGTTGAGAAGTAAGTTTATAATGCCTTACTGAAACTGACAATAATAGCGTGCAATAATGCAGCGAGGGGGTGAGCGGTTTATCATTATTAGAGACGAGGAAGTTACGTAATGTTGGCGCGTTTTTCTTTAGAATTTGCTGGAACATTTTCCCTAAAGCATATGTATTCATAATTTTCATTGGATATAAAAATAGACGCTAATGTTGGCGCGTTTTATTAACCAATTGCAGTTCAGTTATAATCTTTAGGCATATCGGGGTGTAGGAGTATAAAAAGGGCTAGGTTAGAGGTAAAGTCCTTCAGTTCGTCGAAAACATTTGTACGTTACACGTCGCCTTCAGTCCAGCAGAAATATTTGTACAGTACACGTCGGCTATCGATTCGCAGGTTACGCGTAGCAGAGTTATGAAAAATCTCAAGTGTTGTAAAGTTAATTATACAAAAAGTTGAAGTACGCGAATTAAGAATGATCAGTAATGAAGTTTAACAGTTTGAGTTTGGCGAGTGTCAAGATCAATATGTAAATGTGATAGTGAATGTGTTCGACAATAAAAGTGTAAAACAAATTCCTTCATCAGTGTTATCTTTGGATAAAAGACTCCTTTACGGTTACACAACCTGTATAAAGAGAAGTGCTCGACCAAAAAGAGGAGGACAGTGAACCAAAATTAAATAAAATAACCGTAGCATTCTTTCGAACAAACACTAATACTGCCGCAAATTGCTGACACCAGATGGAGCTAACAAACCTAACAAAGAATCACGTCACAAAATGGCTTCACCACGTGGAGTAAACACAAATACACAAACATTATAAGTAATACCGTCGCAAATTGGCTCCCAAACGTGGGGCTAATAAATAAATAAATATAACAAAAGTTACCACTTCAGAATGCACAATTATGATTTTACAACTGCTTGATACAAAATAAATGCAGACGCTGTGACTTGTTGCGATAGGGTAAGAGTATGGAAGTGTATAACCTCACCTTTTGTGGAAAGTTTTAGCTTGTGCTGATATTATATGAGTTACGGTATCTGTAGTTTTCAATGCTCAAAACAGCTAATGCACTTACCCTGTCTTCTCTCATTGTATTCCCTAAAATAATTTTTTTAATTCAACGTTTGAAAATTACATTTTAAATGTTGCCAACATTGCTCTCAACTTAAGATATAAATGAATCGCTGCACCACAAGCATTAACCTAAAAAGTTTGCTAAGGTATTACTAACCAACAGAAATATCAGAATGCTTCTTATGAGTAGGATATTAGGAAAACTATCACATTACAGCTTGCTGATGAGAATACTTAACTGCAACAGCTAGAAATGCTCAATCAAAGCAACGATATCGAGAGCATTATTTTTTACTGGCCGTGTTCTCCATTCAACCTAAACATTTCTAATGTCATCCAGCAGCTTTGCATCATACCCAGACAAATGACAGTGATGAAAGTGAGTTTATCTCCGCATTCATTTTTAAACACGCAAAAAATTATGAATCTGTTTGCAAATAATTTAAACCTAATCTTAGATTAGATATGGGAGCTCTGAAGGTCTTTATAAATCTTGTCATTACCAGCACCTCCTGCCCAAATCGCAAAGCATGTGGTGTCATTAGCTTCATTGTTAACCTTATACATAATCTCCAAATACTGAATATTGCACAGAATGTCGCCAATGTTCACTTACGGTTGTGTTACATTTTGAATTATGTTTTTTAACCTTATGAAGTAACCAGTCTTGTGTTTCATTGATAACTTAACTCAATCTTTACATCACTATGTGTCATACTAGTGAAATTCTACACTGTATTTTGTTTATCCTGGGTGGTATTTAACTTCACTATTATCATAAAACTACACACTTTTTGCTGATAATATTCTAGGTACGTTTTACTGCTGTAAACTGTAACTTTGTTTTATCTATCTGTCTTTATATCATAACCATCAAATTATCTCAGCATGATATCCATTCTCAACCATCGTCGTATTCATTTATCGGACCACTCCACAACATATTGTGTTAAGCTTTCTGGTTCTCAAAAACATATTTATAGAGTGCCCAAACGGCTATTTTCCTTTTTATTCTCTATTCTCAGACACCGCATAAACTTGCTTTATCATGTTGGTATTGATGAAATTTCTTGCACAGGAAATCACGAATAAAAATAAACACCCATACTGTCCTCCTTGCGAAAAACATTCTAACTACCTGCTGGTAGAAACAATGTTAGAAGAATCCCACATTTTTTGTTACTTGTTTCAAGGTTAAGGCATAAAAAATTGCCAGTTAATGGAGTAGTTGCCACCTAGCAGAGTTTGTCCATTTCCATTTGAGTAAGCAAGCATCTATTATGCTGGTCCAGTTTGAATCACAATAAGATCACCAAATGCTTCATTGCCATATTTATTTCCTTTGCTACAAATACCATTCATTTGGAGTTAGTATCTAATGCCATAACTGCGCATTCCTTTCTATGCTGAACGGATTCACAGCACATCAAGGAAAAAGCAGAACAGCAGTGAGCAATATTGGCACCAACCTTGTAGGTGCTACCTCTGAGTTGCAGTTTCTGCTGCAAGACCCGAGTATTCAGGCTGCAGTAAGGAACTATGATTGACTGAAGGTTTTGATTAAGTTCATTCCTCCTTGTTCTCATTTTAGTAGCAAAATCCATTAAGATGCACCTAAGAAAGAGTATAAGCGAAACTGTTAAATTTTGAGTATTCTACCTTGCTATGTCAGACAGAAGCCTGCTTAAATTTGCAAGCGGTGTCTACTCATTGATGATCCTGACTGCCTAGATCCTTTAACTCCTGGTTCCTTACCAGCTAGTTGCCCAATAATGAGTCAACTTAAACCATCCCAATTACCTTTAATGCCTGGTAGAACTTCTAGATGGCAACAAATCCAGCGTATTACAAAGCACTTCTGGAATAGGTGGTCCTTTAAGTACCTGACAGAGTTGCAACAGCGTCCCAAGGTGAACCAGCCTGAAATTTAGCCTGTGTGTGGGTGATACTGTTCTGATGGAGGATGACCACCCCTACGTTCCCAGTGGAAGGTGATGGATTCTTTCGGGCGTAAAAATCCTTACCATGGTTGCTTCAGAAAGGAACTAAAGCTGGTGGTCCAGTGCTGTATATTTACAGTACATAAAGGAACCTCAAGTCTGAATAAAGAGGCATCTGAACAAAATTTCCGGTCTTTCACATCCTATATAGAATGGTACGCTAAAAACCATAGTAGTTAAAGTGGTCCATAAACAAACTCAAGTAATGTACCCCAGCGTGATGGAGATTTGACCGTATTATCACGCTTTATCATAGCTAAGATGGACTTGCTCAAGTTACCAATGTTCAGATTGTCAATGGTCAAGTCAAGAGGCCCATTGTGAAACTGTATCTTTCCTCTAAGACATAATTTGTTTTTTTGTGTGAATGTGTGTTATTTTAGTGCACCACTGTAATTTTTGTGTTGATCAGATTTCCTGGTAAAACTTTAGGAAGGAGAACTGAAAAGAAACTGAAATGCTTAACTGGTACAAAACAATACTAGAAAGTGGTAAAGAAAGAGCAGACTTAAAATCTTCATGGTGGTGAACTCTATGAATGCATAGGACTGGAACACAATAATGACATTCTGATTGATGAGCTTTAACTTTGCAATGAACTTTTTCATTAATAAGTAATATGGTCAACTCTGTATAATAAAATTGTGATTAGTGCTAATTAACAGGTTAACCCAGGAAATGACGACGACTTGCACATTTCTGCTCTGCTGATCACTCTCAGACTTCTATCCATGGTTTTCGCAACATCTTTTTCCAGTAAGTGCAAGTTTCCGACTAAATAAGTTATTGTGCTTTCTGTGATTGTTCATAATGAACTGTGCGATACAAAGTCCTGCCAACTCTGAAGGGACAGGTAATGGATTTTTGAATGCTTGGACATTGAAACGTGCAGAAATGTATTATCAACTAAAGGAAGTATATGGTAATATAGTAATGAATGAAAGAAATGTGAGAAAATGGTGTTAATTGTTCCTCAATGAACAAACAAATGTGCAATACAAACCTCAACCGAGTTATCCATTGCTCATAACAGATTTGAAGAATCAAGTAAACAACAAAATTCTAAAAGACAGAATTGTAACCCTAGACGAGTTAGATTTCTTTCCTAAACATTTCTTGTCCTTTGCTTGGTGAAATTGTGTCCAAACATCTTGGCTAAATGGACTGGTGGCAGCTGACTACAACATGGGAATTCAAAAGTTTGTGGACAGATATGACAAATGCTTAAATAACGAAGGTGATTTAGTGGAAAAATAAAGTAAGCTTAAATTTTGTAAGTGGATGATTTTTCTTTAATAAAATATTTTTTCTGAATATAGTAAAGCCAAATGGTTTTTACTTCCTGGATGGCCCTCGTATGTAAGAATAAAATCTCCTAAGGTAACATTTCTTTCCTGATATCTTACCCTGGTTTAGACACATCCGCATTCACCACCACAAAAAGAAACAATTATTAGATTGCATGACAGAGCTATTGTGCAATGGTCCATTTTATAAAGCTTATTCCAGTAACAGTATTAACTATGATTATCTGTCACTTGGTTAACCCTGCAGCTGATTATCCATTTTTTTTTAAAAAACGAAAATTCTCTGTACATGGCAAAAATTAGCAGGCTTCCTGTAGCATCCCTCAACAAACAGCTTTCCCATTATCTCTATGCATGCTGTATAGTTGACCAAATATTACTTGGGAAATTTATCAACAGCGCTGATTTGGTGGTGGTCTAATTGTGTTTACATTCAAGTAGCCTGTACTTGCTACACACAACAGGGTTGTTTGATGCATTGACCCCAAGTATATAACACTGGAGATACATGTCCTAAGTACTAGGTGTTGGGTGTTCTGTCACTAGCATGTCGGGTGCAAAAAGAAAACGTGTTGGCTTAGTAATGAAGTAAAAGTGAATATTAAAGAACAATTTGATAATGGCCTCATGTTGGAACATATAAAAAATAGAGAAAAGCTACTGCAATGCTTCCAGTTTGGATGGGATCAAAAAAGGATGATAATGAAGGAGTCAATTTGATAAAAACTGGATGCAAAGCAGAAACTTAGTGAAGGTGTTCCAATCAGTGGGAGTTTTATCTATAAACAAGCCCACCTATTTCATATGAAGCTAAACCTTACAGTATCTTACAATGCATCAAATGGATTGCTTCAACACGGAATCAAACATGCCAACGAGACCAGCCTTTATTGGAAATGTCTACCAACTAAGCCTCTTTTTGCTGCATCAGAACTGTCTGCTCTAGGATATAAATCTAGTAAGGATTGAATCACTATCCTGTGTTGTGTTGTGCAAATGGTAGTGGTAAGCACAAACTGAAACTTACAATAATTGGCAAAGTTAAAACCCTATGTTTGTTAAAAGGGACTGAAGTTAATTGCTACAGTAATAAATCAACAGGATAACTCAAGACATTTTCAAGAGCTGGTTTGTCCCTGAAGTTAGTAAATTCAAGCCAAAAGGTTTGCCCCCAAAAGCTATATTGTTCCTGGATAATGCCCCTTCTCACCCCTACAGAATAAATTGAAATCACCTGATGGCAACATTTTCGTGTATTTGTCGCCAAACGTGACATTACTCATACAAACTATAGACCAAGACATAGTGCCTATGAAGAAGTATTACTGGAGGGAATTGCTGAATCTTTTGTTAAAAGAAGACAGTGGAATAATAGGATCATGGGGAAAAAATTATTAAGGAAGCCTTTTATTTAACAGATAAGGCATGAAATTTAATCACAAATCAAAACATTATGCGTTCATGGAGAAAAACCTATGCAGGTCTAGAAATGGATGATGCTAGCCTATTTTGTGGATTGAAGGAGAGAGACAAAGATAAGCTTGTAAAAGAAATTAAGAGTTTGGTTGAGAAAGAATCTCAGCTTAATGACGTCGATGAAGAAAACATTTAACAATGGCTGAAAAATGATTTTTGAAATTCCTGGGCATGAAATATACTGATATGATATTGGTGACATTGCTGCAAGTCTTCAAGTGAGACAACTGGTGTTGAGAACAGCGAGGGGGGAGGCAGAGAAGGAACAGATTGTGTCAACATGTGTTCCCGTACAGCAGATTGGAATCAGCTGAATTGTTGCTGCATTTCTATATATACATGTGTGTGTGTATGCGTGTGTGTACACGCACGTACGGGGGCTGTGTATGTGCACAATTGCTTATTAAACCTACTGTTTAGATTAAGAGGGATTATCCACGTGTTTGTTTAACCATCAACCACATCTCCTCCACTATAACAAATAACTGAGGTTCTTCTGTATTTTGGTTTCAATAATGGAACAATTTTACTTCCTTGATTCATAATAAAGATTAAAAATAGATAAATTTATTTTCTGAAGCTCCCAAACAAAGTCAGAAAAATTTTGCTGCACTTTAGTTCCTCTGTAACTTTAAACAACACATTTTGGAGTTTACTGTAAAAAGAAAGAAAAAATGGCATTGGTCATATTTGATATCACACTCCTCATTTTACAAATAGCAAATGGACACTCACTTTTCCTGGCACTTGCGTCATGCCTAGTTTGCGATAGAAATCCATCAGATCCTGTTCTGGAAGTAGATAATTGCCTAAAAGTGCAGCTAATACACAGAATCTATCAGGAGTTAATCCCAGACCCTTGGCCACCTCACTTAGAATGTACTCTTTTGTCTCAAGCGATCCCTGAAAGCAAAATCATTTGTTGTTATAAATAAGGCCAGAAAGATGGAGAGCAATAAGTGACTGAGCCTAGTCATCAAATGTTTCATAGTTGTTAGAGCAACAGTGCTTACCTTGTATGTCAATTTTAAATGTTCAGAAGAGAAGTATCTTGGAGGATCAAATACAGCATATTCACCATCATCAGCCATTAAACCATGGAAAGCATTTTCTCTACAGTATGCTATCACTTCTTGATGGTGGTCATCCATAGTGCACAACTGAAAAATAAAACTTGTCACCACACTTAACTCCAGGAAATGCTTCTAAAAGATAAAGTTACAAAAAGACTTAAAACCTCCTGAAACATGGAAGAGAAAATAAATTCAAATTAAAAATGTCATAAGTGAAGCACAAGTAAACCACATGGGGAAAATCTGTTCCCACCTGTACAACATACAGGATTGCAAAATGTATCTTGGCAACGTTAAAGATCCCAAACCTGTTGATATAAGTCATGTCAGAAATAGAAAACTGGACTGAAATATCTACAAAATAATAGAATATACAGGTAGTTTTGTGACTATATCAACAATATAGTCATACAAGTTTTCAACTTCCTAAGAATGGCCTCAATAACACCTATAAGGAAGAAATGTGGATGAAAGTAGTAAAAGTGAACTATATAGACAGCATGAGTTTTTGTATCAGGATGTGGTAAAGAATTATGCAAACCTTATCAATGATAATCTGGCTATACATTTGTACATAGGTTAAGCTGAAACAACATAATAAATTTATGTGAAATTAGATATACAAATAATTCAAATTCATTTATTCATATTAGTGATAATGCAGAAAGTGGTAGAGAATTTGGGACACAGACAGTGATTCGAGCTTTGTAAATATAAGTATTTTAGAATATATATTTTGTTAGAATCTTTGCTGTGGCACTTGTTATCTAATGCTGGAAGCCATTAGCACTCTTGCTCTCCAATATCTTTGATGGATCCAGCAGACAGTACTTCACAGGTTTGAACATGTTCTTCAGTCATTTCTTCTTTGTTACGTAGAGGACAATTTGGCTTATAAAAATTCCATCTATGTAGCTGGTTTACTAAATTATTATGTTCTGTAAGAAGTCTGAATTTTGCTAGTGCAGTTTTCACCTGTGTTTCTAGCATAATTTCTGATTTCTGTATTAAAATACTCCACTTTTTATCTTTGGCTTTGTTTGTAACGTTTGTGTTTGACTTTATATTTATTTTTAATTAGTATTTTTACGGACATGAAAGGTAAGCTTTTAGTTGTACTTTGAATTAAATCGGAACCCTTTTGGTAGGCAAATCAGCAATTTCATAACTTCAATATTTATTTTTGGGACTTATGGAACAAATAGCAATTCTGAAAGAACTACTTCCATTATAGTATACAGCTGCACTGTATTTAGAGATCTGGTAATTAGCTCTTGCAGAACTGGTCAAGATATTGATGTGCTTTCTCTTCTTTGTCGTTAATGGATTACCCTCCTCTTTGTAGGACTTACAAGCCAATGCCTTGGGCCAGTAGCCTGTGAGGAGCAAGCAAACTCTAGAACATAGCACATCCAGGATGGGTGATCAGCCCAACACCTGTATGGCAGTGAAGAAGAAAATGAAATGTGATGAAAGGGAAGACAGGAAAATTCATGAATCAAAGTATCCAATCCAACATTTGCCTAGGGACTGAGAAAAACTGGGGCAAAAAAACCTTCTGTCAAATTGGTCCATTGCAGGGGTTTTAATCCAGGACCTTCCAAATGTGGTCACAGACGTTACCGCCAGAGACATCCTGTTCAGTAGTTTCTCTTCTTCTTGGCTTAAAATCAAAATATGAAGATTTTGTTGAACCTGCAGGGAAGGTTTTATGGTTTCCTGTCAATAATGTAGGTAGTGAGAGATCATCTTCAGCTTACTCAAATGTCATGTCTAGCAAGAGAAAATATTTGACTCCTGTTAATATGGAGCTAATGGTATCTCTGCTGATTTAGAAGATATGTGAGATTCACCTATTACATTATAAAAAATTTTAATTTTGATGTTATTACTTTCTCTACTACGTATAGTAAGTAGGGGAAGTATTCCACCCAAAAATTCGATATCGAGATTTCAATGGAAATACATGTTTTGAGATCCCCTGAATCCAAAAAAAGCATTTTTGGAAACATGTCCCTGTGTGTGTGTGTGTGTGTGTGTGTGTGTGTGTGTGTGTGTGTGTGTGTGTGTGTGTGTGTGTGTGTGTGTGTGAACAGCATAACTCAGAAACGAACAGTCGGATAAACACCAAACTTAGTATTTAGGTTCAGTATCTTCCAAGGATGCGACACGAAGGTTTTCAAGAAAATCCCCCCACCCCAGATTACCCTTTACATGGAACATTTTTCGAAAATTTTAATTTTCTCAAATATGGCTCTAACGATTTTGATTAAAATTTCATATGTTTAAGATATTTTTATGACAAATAAAATGTATATCTTGAATTTCCTGGGAATGTCTCCAAAAGTATTCTTCATTGTGAACGACTTTTGCATAACTGGTAAACCATAAGAGATAGACAAAATTTTACTACACAAAAAATGTAGATCGCATTAAAATACACAATTTGTCATATACATTTTTTTTGTTGAGTGAACCATTTTCGAGATATTACTTGTTATTCCCTTAAATGTTTCAATATTTATTTTCTCAAATGGGAATTCTTATTCATTTTTTTGTCTTGGATATGCAAAGAGTATTAATCTGTGGGAAAGGGAATGGTGCTGCACCTAGCAACCAGCTATTAAGAGATATGTATGTGCTTAAAGGCTACTGTATTTCCAAATTGCCCTTGTAAATATATATTCCCCTTACATCTACAAGAAAATTAGCAATAAGATAGACTCTGCAAATGTTTATCTCGATTAACATGAAGTAGATGGAGAATAAGCGTTTGTATAAATAATTTGTACAAGAGTAGAGAAAGTCATGTGAGTGTATACCTGTTGCCATCTGGTGTTGGGGGTCACAAAGTTTTAACACATTGCTTACAGGCGGGATTTCAAAATTAATGACGTTGTTGCTGTTTTTGACAATGTGTATTTTTTCCCAGATTTTCAATTCTATTGGTGTGGTGAGGGGTTTTAACAACTTTATACTTTGGCCAATGTTGTGGTTTTCAGTCCAAAAATGGTGTGATACAGCGGATTTCTCTATTTGTTTTAGTTTTATGTTTCTTTGGTGTTCCTTAAGTCTGGTTTCCAAGTTTCTTTTAGTTTTTCCTATGTAGTATTTCTCACATTCCTCACAACTGATCTGGTAAATTCCAGATTTTAGTGTGTTTGGGATGGTATTTTTGAGAGGTGTGTTTAGTAAGTTCAAGCTGAATTTGTTCGCCGATGAGGACGAATGCCCTCGAAAATGTTTCCTGTTTTATGTTACTTTAATTAGTGAAGGTGAGTGTAAAAAAGTGTGACTCAATCTACATCATGATGAATACTTCACTGTTAATAACACTTCTGTTTTTAATCTTTATTCCTTGATCGTTTTTTTTATAGTCTTTTATTTTAAATTATTCCTTTTTTTTTATTTATAGACTTTTATTTTAAATTATTCCTTGATTGTAATTCTGTGCAATTACTTTTTTTGTACTTTATTTTATTAACCCTTTGTAAGACTCAGTCCATTCAAAACTGAGACAGTTGCAAATGTTACACTTTTATCTTTTTACAATGTAATTTTTCAGGCATTGGAACTAAGAGAAGATGATGGGATGTGATTTTCTTTAAAATACATCAAGAGACCAAAAACTACAATTATGGTCATATTAACACATTGGCATCTTATTTAAATACCCTTACGACCAACTCAGAAATCTGATTTAAATCAAAATATTGACTTACTGATTTTTATGGTCTAACATGATTACAGTGGAATCTCAGTATAAGTATTTTAGAAAATCATAAGACTTATGATCGAATTCATAGTTGTCGCTTATTTCAAGGAAGTCCTTAAGCAGTGATTTCCAATACACAATGCTACTCTTTTAAGCAAATAAGGAAATGCTTATTCATATAAGGTAGCTTCGACCTCTGCTTATATGCAATAAGGAGAGCTGACGCCAATTCGCATCAACTGCCTACAATGGAGGTCAATGATAATAGTGACTTCGTGGAATATATGGAATCTCATAATGAAATTGTACTGCACATTAATAAACGTGTTTGCGTGATTTAGAGAGTTCACTTGAAACGTACAGGGATGCTGAATTTAAGAGGCAATTATCGGTTTACCAAAGCCGCTGTTGTAATAGTCTAATGTCTCTGCTAAGCAACGTAACCTTAACAGAGGTTATGAAGTTGCAACATGAGACAGGTTTACTTGAAAAGTTAATGAATAGAATCTCAGTACTATAACACAATCCATATGTTTTCTGTTCAGACGTTTTCCCATTTATGTTGTCCAAATCCTTAGGTCCCTAGAAAACGCATTCCACTGCATTTATTCAGAATCACGTAATAAAATGCAGAAATATTTCTGCAATAAATAAAGTACATCTCTGCTGTGCTTTTCTTGATCAAGAATATTTTCATACTCTTTACGACTGCAATGGAACACTTAACAAGTCACTTGTCTTTACTATTAATTCACAAATATATGTTGGGTTATTCAAATCTTGAGCAGAGGTTTACCGTTTTCGCATGTAAAAAAGCTGTTCAAGCCAAACATTGTAAGATATTGGCTACTTTGCTTTTCTGCTTACTAATAGATGGTGTAGTAATTTCATCTACGCAGTGCACAGATTGTTGTAAATACTTCTAGCTAATAACACTTTATGTTAGAAAGTCAGGTTTAAGTTTTAACACAGTCCACAAGTGAATACTACTGGCCAGTACATCACAGCATCCAAATGCCTGCATTCTACAATGTCTTTTTATCTCAACACCAATCTTTTAGTTGGTTTCTTTCCTGCTTGCTGAAATGTTTTCCTTTTGGCATGTTTTTGACCTAATTAATGTAACTGTTTAACTAATACTACAAATCCTTAATTAAGTTTACAATCTACTTGACTGTAACCTAAAGTTAACTAATTAATAAATGTACCATTTAAAACTCGCAAACCTCTACCTTGTGCTCAACAGCTACTATGAACAAAACAACCAATATGGAAATGGCGGCTGGCTATGTGGCCCACTGCATGTTCGTTTACACATTCCTTTGCGCATCCGAGTGGCTGTGAAATAGCTGAACCATGTTGCCGTGTGTGCTTCGGAAATAAGCAAGCCTCTAGCAATGAGCATACAAGTACCATCTATGTATACCAAATGATAATAAGCATTTCCTTGTCAGAAGGAAATACTTATTGCTTAAGCATCTCCTTTTCACATAAGCAACGACTATGAATTCGACCCTTATACTTTCTTTTGAAAAGTATGTTATACTGAAAAAGTGATTTAGCAAATACAAAAATACATTAGAATCCGATGATTTATAATTGACAGATTTACCAAATGCAAGAAACATTCTTCAAAAGTTAACAAAGATGGCAGATCCAGTTACTTTGCAACTTCTTCCCACAAGTCACAAAAGACTTCAGTGTCATCTGGTGCTGCAACTGGCTGAAAATTCAGAACATCAGCTTTTCCCCAACCATTCACAACTGTAGTTATTGCTTTTGCATTCCACCAGGCCCCCTGCTATCATCTGGATACCCTGCAGAATATTGATGGTAGGCACTTTTAAGTTTTATGTTGATAAGCACACGTTGCACCAGATGTTTGCAAAAGTGCACTTTAACATTCTGGATGATTCCTTAGTCTAATGGCTGTAACATTGATGTGCAATTAGCAGGTAGGAATTCTAGCCTGATATTGTCCAACCTGCAGTTCACTTCATGCGTAGAGCAGCTTCTATGATGGGAATTTTCTTATCTCTGCCCATCTCTTTATCCACCTCAACAGGTCTTACCCTTGTAAGCCAGTGTTTTATTTAGCAGAATTTTATTTAAAAAAAGATTGCAGCTTCATCTGCACTGAAAATATCTTCTGGCTTGTAATTTACAATGACATCCTTCAAATACTTTTCCTTCCAATTCAGAGCAGCTGCTGCATCGACATCTCTTACTTCACTGACGGTTTTCCATGAAATGCTGTATCTCTCCCAAAAACAAAAACGCCAGCCAGCACTTGGTTGGAAGCCTTTGATGTCCAATAACGTTGAAAAATCCTTTGCTTTTGCTTGAAGCATTGGTCCAGAAATTGTTACACCTTTGGCCCTAACATCTTTGAACCACGTGCCCACTGCTGCTTCCAATCAATGGAATTCACAAACAAGAATCTTCTTTCTGTTGGAGCAAATCGTTGACCTTTCGTATGCCTGAAGTATTTTCTCTTTGTCACAAAGTATTGCCCAAAGAGTGGTAGGTTTGATGTTATGCACACATGGTACTTCGATCTCCTTCATTCCATTTTACACCTTTTATCAGCTCAACTTTCTGCCCTATTGCAAACTGCTTCCTTTTCTTCACCTCCATTATATTGTCAAAGTTAGCAAACAACTTTATCATCAATGATCAACAAATGAAACTTTAACAAACAACTCTTTAACCAACAAAAATGCAAAAGATAAAATTTAATATCTTTAACTCTCTTCCTGTGTTTAACAACAAAACCGCGTGAAAACAAAATATACACTTCAAATGAAATCGGAAATAGAATAGCATTAGGCTTAACCAATGCCAATCACTGCATGAAAATATCAGGTTGCCAACCTCTAAAAGGGGCTATGCATTTATTGGTACTCTTAGATGTAAATGTGTTGCTTGGAGAATAAAGAACTTAATGTAGCAGATACTGTGCAGTTCATTTCTGGACAGCAGTTTGAAATTGAAGCAAAAATGTACTAATACACAAAATATTTTCAAGAATAGATGAAATAACACTATCAAAGAAAATGTATTTTATAAAAATTGCATACATGATTTTGAGCTGTTCATAATTAACACATATGTAAAACTTGAAGTTCTTTGCATTATATTGTATTGAATTTAAGTGGGGGAATTAAAAGTCTACACCTGACAGTGAAATATACGTTGTAGTGAGGTACGATATTTTGAGATTTCACTGTACTGGGTGTGGTAGATCTCAAACATATTTTTTCTTTCTTTCTTTCGTCTGAGTGGAATGTGCATTTGAAAAGGAGCACATGTTTTAGCTTGTAGTCTTAATGGAGTGAAACCTCCAACATTAAATTCTGTCAGTGTTACACTTTAAAGCAGCTAATGAGAGAGATTGTTTCTAAAGTCTGTGTAGTTTTAGCAGTTGAAATATGCATATGTCTAGTGACAGCAAAACACTTTCCTGTAACCTTTGGCTGTGCGTCACATTATAGGAAACAAACCTGATCTCACAAACTGAAACCTCTCTTTGTTTCTAGAACTCAAAGGACACATTTTGGTTTCTTTACCTCCTCTCTGGGTGTCTGACCTTTCGTTTCCTTCAGCTTGCCTGTTGCTGTAAACAGCTTCATGTTTCGTCCATAGGAAATAAATATCTTTATCATCATTTCATACACAGCACATTCATTGCACATCATTATTCATAATTGCCATGTATCCCTTTACTTATATATATATATATATATATATATATATATATATATATATATATATATATCAGATGACATATCCTTCTTACTTGTTCTCACAGTACCAACAGCATGAATTTTTCTGTTCATTAGTCTTCTAAAGACATATGGGGATCCTTTGAATGCCACCTGATTTAAAAATGCAAATATATGCAGTTCCGTTGGCCAGTTCACTTATGAGCTGTGCTCATCATGCGATTTAAATGCCATTACTAACCTAGCTAGTACAGTTCATCATAATTATGATGCAAATGGGCTAATAACATATTGTTGTTATGAATTAGCATGGAAATGTAAGAAATGGATGTAGTATGTAAGGGAGTACATGGCTAAATCTCCTTCTGTGCTGCCATCAGTGACAAACCACTGATTGGAGAAGGAAATCCAGTAATTTCAATTTTGACTCTGCTAAGAAAACATTGGTGTCAATGGGAATTTTTATAACCCTCAAATATGACCCAAAATCTGCTGCACTTGTTGGTTAATCACTTAACGGCATGAAAGGAAAATATAGCAACAAATTGATATATGAAAATATCAAAACACAACTTTTTTATGGTAGGAGAAACTATGCATCAAGCTTTCACTTTATTTCTATACTCTTTTAATGCAAGCACACAGAAGCAATCATTCAAGATTCTGTTGGTTTGGGTGGCTCAGTTGGTTAGGCACTGGCCTTTTGAACCCAAGGTTGCAGGTTCAAATCGGCCCACACCAATGGTTTTTTAGTGTGCTTAAAAGCGACAGACCCATGTCAGTAGGTTTACTAGCATGTAAAAGAACTCCTGCATGACAAAATTTCGGCACAATGGTGGCACTGATATGTTCCTGGTAATTACCAGCATCATTAACAACAAAAATTGCATGCATGCATGAACACACACTCAAGATTCTGAGTTACAATATCAGAATACATAGTATAATCTCATATTTTAATTATTAAAATATTTAAAATATAAAATAGTAAGAATTTGTATCCATAAACATTTTGGTTGCCTCAGACCCTAGTAACTTACCACACTGACATTTAGATGTCGCAGAGCCATTCTCAAGCATGTTCGGAGGCATACGGGAGATGTCCACCACACTTTTGGAGGAGGAGTCCCTTTAGTGTTAATGTGTTTCAGAACCTGAAGCAGTATAAATGTCATATTACAAGATCATAATTACTGATAGGCCATAAACGTGGATGTATTTTTCCCTTCTTACCTGATTAATTTTCTTCCGTACTTCCATTTGACCAGCTATCCATTCACTCATTCGTTGCTGTTCTAAGCAACCGTTAAAGAAAACTGCAAGCTCTATGTGACTTGTCTGTACAGTTTGAATAAGCACAGCTAGAAACTGAACCATACGGTTCCATTGTCCTCCACATGCCCAATCTGAAAGAGTACATCACATGCTTCTCTGAGCAACTTAGTATAGGCCTTAATTTGCTATCTTAATAATGCATTTAAAATCTCACTTTGTGTGTAATGCTAACAGATTATAAAACTATTAAAATATAATCAGAGTAGGACAAGTAGATTATACAAAATGGATCCTAATTGGAGACAAAGTTTATGGCATATATGTTGTAAATGTAATAGTTCTCAACTTATAGCTGTAGACTGTTAAGCAATTAAAAAAGATGTGATACTGCATTACAATTTTGCACTATGCACTTGCCAGCCAGCTGATGACACCCATGCAAGCCAACCTGGCTGAGAGTCAAGTTGCTACCATTCCCTCCTCCAAGTCCCCCATTGTCCTCAATTAATTGTAATACAGGCAGACTAATTGGGGACAATGAGACACTATAACAAAGGAGAGGAACAATTGACCTTTAGCCAGGTAGCTGGGCCAGCTTGCATGGGAGTTATCAGAAGCCAGCTGGCAAAACCCTAGCCGTAAACTATAATGCCTTTTACCTTTTTACTGATTAATATTCTACGGCTTTAATTTGTGGTACCTAGTATCAGTGTTTGAAAGAATTTTAAGTTTGTTTATTGTCCTCCGGCTAGCTATTATCTTATCTTGGGTCGAACATGTGTCTTGATCAGGGTTGTGTAAACGGAAAGGAATCTGTTATCCAAAAAGAACACTGATGAAGAAATTTGTTTTATAATTTTTATTGTCGAACACGTTCACTATCACTTTTACATATTGATCTAGATACTCGCCAAACTGAAACTGTTATAATAACTTCTTACTGATCACTTCTAATCAACGTACTTCAACCTTTTATATAATTAACTTTACCATATTTTAGATCTTTCATAATTCTGCTGCACGTAACTTGTGAATCTATATCCGATGTATGATGAACTAATACTTTCGACGAACTGACTGACTGAAGACGACGTGTAGTGTATGAATGCTTTCGGCGAACTGAAGGACTGACTGACTTTACCTCCAACCTACCTTATTTATACGCCCTCGTCCAGATACGCCTAAAGATTATAAATGAACTGCTATTGGCTAATAAAACGCGCCAACATTAGCGTCTATTTTAATATCCAATGAAAATTATGAATACATATGCTCTAGGGAAATATTCCAGAAGTTTCTACCGAAAAACGTGCCAACATTACGTAACTTCCTCGTTTCCAATAATGATAAACAGCTCACCCCCTCGCTGCATTATTGCGCTATTATTGACAGCTTCAGTAAAGCCTTATAAATTTACTTTCCAACAATATTTACAATCAATAAACATCTGAAATCAATGTCACATAAAAATGCATATTCATATTACAATCATTATTTACATTTAAGTAATTTGTGATACAAATTACTGCATCAAATTTAAGAACTATTATACTTGGAACATATGTTCCATAAACTTTTTGTCTCATAATCTGTTCATATATCATGATCCTGGAGAGTTGGTGTGCAATTATGTGCATAAGCTGTATATACAAAATCAATTAAGTATTATTTCTGCAAAAACCTACAAAACTATAACATTTTATAAATTCATAATTCTGTAATTTCACAAAATATTTCTCAAAATTCTTCTTGCATGTAGAATATACAGTAGTTTAGGTTGTTATTTTTACTAATTTAGCTTGATTAAAATTTACATAAAATGTGTATCTACTGAATTTTACTAATCTCATTACATGCAGTTTAATAAGTTCTTTTGTAACACTTTAATATAATTTGCATTACATATCTGTATGAAATGCCATAAAGTTTTGTGCTGGCGCTCGCCGCCACTTGCTTATTTGCAGGTACTTTGGTCTAGACATATCCCGCTCCTTTAAAAGAAACATAACTAGGAGGAAGGTCCATGGAATGGAAGTTAACCAGTAGGAATAGTGGGTGATGAACGAAATAGCTGGTTTGGATAGTGGCCATGTTTATCTTTTTTAGTGAACAATCATTTGGAGCTTACCCCAAATGACTTCTACAATTCTATAGCTATGGGTCATTCAGTTTGTTCTGAATCATTATGTATACCAGCCTTTGGTGGTAGTTGACTATTTTTAGAGGGGGAAGTTTTGCTACGGCTGTTTTGCACCCCTATTAAGAAAGGCAGGACTCCCCTTAGAGGTAGCCATAAATAAACAGGGGACAAATTGCTGATGATTTGGACTTCAATGCTTTGCAAACTCTTTATTGACAAGTAAGAGGCATCAAAACTGGTCCACATGGTGCTGGACCACCATATAATTTTCTTGTATTCCTGATGCCCAGGTGGCCTTGCAGGACTTTCAAATTATTTTGGGGGATTTTTGCGACACGCTTTTTGTTGCAGAAACAGCATTGCCAGCTTGGAGTGCGCATTTTGCATCATGCCAACAAACTGGAATATGCTACTGCTCACAAATATGAGGGTACTGATATTGCTGAGCTAGAGGATTAACCAAATGGTCTTTAGGATCTCTCTTGACTCTTAAGCCCCACGGACCAATTAAGCATTTGTGGGCATTCCATCTGCACAACCTGAGTAAAACAGTAAGCTGGAAACTGAGACACTTGTTCCTGTTTCGAAAATGGAGGCAGTTTATCCTGTCTGTGCTTTTGAAAGATTATGGATCAAGCACCTCCTGCAAGATCTGATAAAGGTCTGAACATCTTTTGCTATCAGATAGTGGGGGAGTTTTACATTTTCTCAAAGTTCTGGATAAATTTAATTAATCAAAATCACAATCAGTTCTGTTTGGGCTCTAATGCTTTTGGCTTTTGCAGGATGAAAGTTCTTCGTTTCCTAGCACAGCCCTGGATTTTGTTAATAGTATCCTTGGAAGCCGAAATTTTTTTTTAAGTTTTTCAGCAGGAAATCCTTTAACATTTTCTTTTTATCAGAGAACTTGCTGACTTCCTTAACAATTGAAGGGGCAAGTAGATGAAGGTGTTATGTGACATTCTCACAAAAATTGAGTTAGATAGCTGAATAAAGGTGTTATGTCCCATTCTATATATTAAAGGCAGTTTTATTGCTGAGTGTCAATAAATGAGGCATATACCAGTTGATGAAGGCAATAAAATTGTCTTTAATAGATAGAATGGGATATAACATCTTTATTCAGCTATCTAACTCAATTTTTGTGAAAATATCACATAACACCTTCATCCACTTGCCCCTTCAATTACTATTATGTTCCTGAAACTTAACATTTTCTTTTTACCAGAGAACTACTGACCACCTTAACAATTACTATTATGTTCCTGAAACTATCTCTGAACCATTTTCTGAATATTTTTATCACATGTCTTCATTTTGGTGTATGATGCTTTTACAACAGTAGGAAGCCTAAGTGTCATATATTATAATTATGGGTTTAAATGAGACAAGAATGGCTTTAATGTTCACAAACCCTCCAATAATTCTGCAGAATTTGCATGAATTAGGGGTTGCACGTCTTGCATTAAACTGCGGCGTATCACAGGCAAGCTAATGTGGAACCATTTTCCGACCTGTTGGTTCTCCGACTTCTGCAATTCAATACATGTAATGTCATCATTTTTGCTTTCTTTTCCTTCCACTACCCGAAGTTGGTTTTCAAACCCCTTGGAGTATATCACATGGGCATGGTGTTTGTTTCTCATGCAAGGTAGAACTTTTTGCCGATTGCTAATTTGACTTTGGCAAATGTAAAATGTTCAGTTTTACATAAACTGTAATTCTGGCATGGAAGTTTGCCTATTTGCTAGTAGTTTGGCCTAGGCATATCCTGTTCCTTTAAAGAAACACAACTAGGAGGAAGGTCCATGGGAATTAACCAGTGTGAATTGTGGGAGATGGAGCAGTTTGTCCAATGAGACACTGGCTTCAAGTTTCTTCTTTTATTTTTCTCATAAAAATGAACAAATTGATGTTGATATTTCCTGTGACTGTTGTGCAAAAGTGAAAACAGCTTTACAGCGTAAACCCTGCTTCTTATAACCTTGCCCCACTGACATGTATTCTTCTGCACTACATTTCCTTCACCTTTCACCTGATTGGCTAATGTACAGATTCGAATGGTGGTAAACAAGCCTGTAAAATGTAGGATATGCAATAAAAGCAAAATAAACCCCTCTATCATGATAGATGCATGTGCTTACTCATCCTGAGAGAGAGGTTTAAACTGAAGGATCTAATAAGATATATTTATATCCTTATTTATTAATTAGTTAATTTAAACCAAATAGATGTTTATCATTGTTAATGATAAAATTGAATTTAAATTCCAATTAAGGTGGTGTGTTGATTGAATAAAAACTGCTAACTTATTATTCAAGTCTCAATCTATTTGTTGATAAGAATTTATATGCATTTCACATGCATTAACTGTTGCACATATATTTAATTCATATGGTTATGAAATAAATTTGAAAATGATCTTCGAATATATTAACATAAATGTTTGTGCTAAATAAGGAACTATTTTGTAATGCTTAACAACCTATTCCATGAAAGCAGCCAATAGAGCGCTGATTTTAGAGATACGGGGCAAAGTTATATGGAACAGACCTTAGAAATCTCAAGCCAACTTTTTTTAATCTAGACTTCTATTTTGTGTTGGTAACACAGCATGAATCAAATAATTACATATTGTATCTACATACTTCTAATTACTGTCACACCTAATGTGCTTGAACATGGATTTACCTGAGAAATAGCCACCATAAAGTCTGTCCAGACAGCACTCCCCATCCACAACCAGGCTAAGTTTGTTTGCATGCTGTGCTGCAGCATTCTTGCCACCCCTCTGCTGTTGCCTAGCCTGTCTTTGTGCGACACCTCGTGCAATACGAAGCAAGTCTACAGGCACAGACCCACCACTCACTTGCGGGCTCTCCAAGAAACTCTGCAAGTCCTGAATACCCATCTCTGGATGCTCTTAGCACAAAACTTTATTGTTTTTCAGCCTGAAAAACTGAGAAAACAAGTCTTCAGCATTGGCATCTTAACATATTAATGACAACAAAACACTGACTTTCAAAATATTTTGAGGTGACACACGAAAATGAGAGCTAATGTACACACTTTGAAAGTACATTGTGAGCATGAGGTAAGACTGCCATTTGGTAGCCATAAATGGTATCATCTTCATATAACAACTGTGCCAGAATTTATCACTAGTCCAGAGAAAAAGGTACTATAGTTAACAATATTTACATGGCCTAGGTTTTAAGTTTAAAAGCCATTTTGGAAAACTGTGCTTCAGACATAAGCCTCTCTACCCCTCTAGTCCCAACTAGGGACGAAATGTGTTAGAAAAGCTTGTATCATGTCAATAAAAAATTAAGGCAGATATTGTATTTTTTGTAGGAATTTAAACTCTAATAAGACAAAACTGGAGTTTCAAACAAATTATGTATTTTTTGTCTATAGTATTAAAACATCAGTAATTCTGCATCATACTAAGTTCTGTACCAACCTTTCAGCATTTGAAAGGCCATATTATAAAGCTGTGTGAAATCACATTGGTGATGAGTAGCCCCTCTAGGCTACTGCCCTCTAGCATTTGGTTGGTCATGGTGCAACTACTAGATGAAAATTTCCATATGATAAAAATTACAAGGCATGTTTTTAATGTGTCAATTTTTTAAAAACAAAAAAGCAATATTTTCATGGGATTTTACATACAATTAGTTTCAGTCACTGAGGATCTTATGACAGCAAATACGTTTTAGCACTCTGACACATAGACATCTTTCGAATGTGATAAAGACATGTCTACACTTCTTTCACATCATTATCTTCATCAAAATATTTGCCACCGAGGTAAAACCTCGTTAATCTGGACCCCTTTAAACCGGATTTCGCTTAATCTGGGAAAGCATCCTTAAAAAAAAAATCTCGAATTGCTAACTTAAATTATAGTACTGCACTAAAACAAACTTAAGGAAATTGTCCATTTTATTTTTGCACTGACTGTAGAATAGGCATTTCTTGGGAATACCAGGAATACATTAGTGACAATGGTACACTAGACTGCCCTCCTTCCCACACCCTTGCTGTACCTGCGATAGGGCTTGCAACTCTTGTCAGAAAGGTTAGTTTAACATCTGCCTTTCTCAGTCATTAAGCTAAAGAAATAAATTGAGTGCATAATGTCGTTTAGCAAACCTACAATATCATCAGGGAAACATAAGCATAAATTGCTTACAATACACAAGAAACTTAAAATTATCGAAAGGCTTGAAAATGGTGCCACTGTTGTGTGTGTATGTGCATGATGATGATATGCGGTTTAAGGGCGCTAAACTGCTGCGGTCATCAGCGCCCTTACAATGTGTAAAATATAAGGTCAAAATATAAAAGACAGGTAAAAAACCGCATAATTAAAAAACGGGACACAAACCCGCGATGTCAAAAAAGTTAAAAATAACAATAGAATAACAATAATAACAATAAATACATCTGAAAAACCAACACACTAAAATCATGGTCACTAAAAGAATAAAACATGTCAAGAACTGTAGAATGCAAGGAACATGAGCGCCTTATGTCAGGGGAGAAGGGCCCCATTAAAACTAACAATATAAAATCAACAGCTAAAAGGCGCTCAGCGCATCAAATGCGACGGCTAAAACCAATGTCAGTGATAAAACGTAAAAGACATTCTACAGCATGCGCGTCGTCTGCCAACACGTTGGCTAGGCCAACAGGCAGACTCACGCGAACGCGCAGTGGAGCTAAAACTTGACACTCGGTTAAAATGTGACGGACCGTTAAGGGCACGTCACACTGACCACACAGAGGTGCGGGATCACCACTTAACAGGTATCTATGACTAAAAAGGCAATGTCCGATACGAAGGCGTGTTAAAAGTACCTCTTCCCGACGGGAAGCACGGGAAGAGGTAGCCCAGACTAGCGGAAGAGGTTTAACCTCCCGGAACTTGTTCCCCCGGAGGGCCGTCCACTCATCGCGCCAGCGCGAGAGGATGCGGCGACGTAAAATAACACACGAATCTGACGAGGGAACAACAGAAGTAAAAAATCTGGGTAATAAAATCGCCGATTTCGCAGCGGCGTCGGCCGACTCATTCCCTGAGATACCCACATGACCTGGAATCCACATAAAAGAGACGCTGATGCCAGAGGCACCTAGCGAATGGAGCAGGTCATGAATGCGCTGTACGAGGGGATGGTAAGAATACAGCGCGTTAATACTCTGAAGGGCACTCAGAGAGTCCGAACAAACAACACAACGCCGTAAGACATGCCGCTGAATGTATAAAACACATTGATAGATACTAAAAAGTTCGGCGGTATAAATCGAACATTGCCCGGGTAAACGAAAAGTAAAACTATGCGCACCTAAAACAAAGGAACATCCTACTCCAACATCAGTCTTAGACCCATCAGTATAAATAAAATGACAGTCTCCGAATGTTGCCTGAAGTTCTAAAAATGCGGATCTAAGGACTGAAGCAGGGGTCTCATTCTTCGGCATCGACGTTAGCCCAAGGTGGATGTGGGCCTCAGCGCGCGACCATGGAGGAAAGCGCGTTTCCCCTCGGGTAAGGGCCGGCGCTGGCATAACGTCCAAATGCCGAAGTAGCAGGCGAAATCGAACCCCTGGAGGGAGCAATGCAGAGGAGCTAACGAAATATTGGCGATCAAGCGAATCCTCGTAAAATACATCGAAGGACGGGTGGTTAGGCAAGCTTGAGAGTCGACAAGCATAGCTGCACAAGAGCATCTCACGCCTGAAGGACAGCGGAGGCTCTGCAGCTTCAGCATACAGGCTAAAAACAGGGCTGGTTGGAAAGGCCCCTGTAGCGACTCTTATGCCACGATGGTGAATGGCATTCAATCGACGTAACACAGATGGACGTGCCGACGAATAAACAATACACCCGTAATCAAGCTTGGATCGGACCAAAGAGCGATAAAGGCGAAGAAGGACGGTCCGATCAGCTCCCCAGGATGTGCCACTTAAAACAGGTAAAATATTAAGAGAACGGTCACACTTTGCTTTTAAAAAGGAAACGTGCGAGGTCCAACACAACTTCCTGTCAAAAATCAACGCCAAAAATTTCGCCTCGTCTGCAAACGGAAGTATCCCTGGCCCAAGATGGAGAGAGGGCTGAGGGAAATACTTCCGGCGCCAAAAGTTGATGCAGACGGATTTCTCGGCGGAGAAATTAAAGCCGTTGGCGTTACTCCAGGCGTAGAGACGGTCGATACAGCTCTGGAGACGGCGTTCGAGTAGACAGGTCCGCCGTGAACTACAATAAATAGCGAAATCGTCAACAAAAAGGGACGATGAAATGCCAGGTGGAATACAATCAACAATGGGGTTGATAGCAATCGCAAAAAGTGTGACACTGAGTACAGAGCCCTGCGGTACTCCGTTCTCTTGAATAAAACGACGAGATAAAACCGAGCCCACACGTACACGAATGACGCGGTCCGTCATAAACTCCCGAAGAAATATGGGAAGACGACCGCGGATATTCCAATCGTGAAGTGTACGTAAAATGCCGCCCCTCCAACAAGTGTCATAAGCTTTCTCCAGGTCAAAAAATACAGCCACGGTTTGACACTTTCTCAGAAATCCATTCATAATATGCGTCGACAAGGACAACAGATGGTCGACGGTAGAGCGATAGCGACGAAACCCACACTGAGCGTTCGCTGGAAGTTTCTGAGACTCAAGCCACCATGTCAACCGCCCGTTGATCATGCGCTCCATCACCTTGCAAATGCAACTGGTGAGGGAGATAGGGCGGTAGCTGGAAGGTAGTTGGCGATCCTTCCCAGGCTTAAGTATAGGGACAATGGTGGCTTCGCGCCAAACGGAAGGAAAAATGCCGCTTTGCCAAATACGGATATAGACCTGTAAGAGAAAGAGTTTACTGTCGGCTGAAAGGTTCTTTAACATCAGGACATGAATGCCGTCCGGCCCAGGAGCGGAGTGCCGAGAGCAATGAAGAGCGTGCTCCAGCTCCCTCATTGTGAATAGTTCGTTATAGCATTCATCATTAGCAGACCGAAAAGTATATGATGCGGAATCCAGCCGGTCTTTAATAGAGCAAAAGCCGGCGGAATAATGGTCTGAACTGGAAACCGCCTCAAAGGCAGCACCCAGAGTGTTAGCGATGGCAGCCGGATCCACTATGGTGGCATTAGAAACCTGAAGGCCAGAAACAGTACAATGTGACACTTTACCTGAGAAGCGACGAAGTTTATCCCAAACAACGGATGAAGGCGTAAAACGATTAAAAGACTCGACAAAACGAGCCCAAGATGCCTTCTTGCTATCCTGAATAATGCGACGAGCCCTGGCGCGCGATTGTTTAAAAGTCACCAAATTATCATGTGTAGGGTGTCGCCGAAACACCCTAAGTGCAGTCCTACGGGCACGAACGGCGTCCCGACAATCCTCGTTCCACCACGGAACAGGTGGCCGCCGAGGTTGGGAGGATGAACGGGGTATTGCGCGTTCGGCGGCAGAGAAAATAATAGACGTAAGGTGCTGCACTAGTTGGTGAATGTCGGAGAAGGGCTGGTCGTCAAAATGCACGAGGCTGGAATACAAGCTCCAGTCGGCTTTTGCGAATATCCACGTAGGTACTCTGGAATGCTGTACGTGGTGCGACAGAAGAGAAACGATGCAGGGGTAATGGTCGCTGGAGTAGGTGTCAGCGACGACGTTCCACTGAAGACGATGAGCAAGCTGGAGGGAACAAATGGCAAGGTCCAGGTGAGAGAATGTACCAGAAGAATCAGAAATAAAAGTAGGTGCACCGGTATTGAGGATCGAAAGATTGAACTGATAAAAAATGTCGGAAAGAAGAGTACCCCTCGCACAAGCCCTTGGCGAACCCCATAGTGGGTGATGGGCATTAAAATCTCCCAACAGAAGAAAGGGTGTTGGGAGAGCGGACAGGAGAGCTCGAATGTCCGCGGGAGCGAGGGGAGACGATGGAGGTGAATATATAGAGCAAACAGAAAACAAAAAGCCGGGTAAGTGAAGGCGAACGGCAACAGCTTGCAAGTCGGATGTAAGTGTGACAGGTTTAAAATGAACGTCGTTACGCACTAAGAACATGACACCTCCATGAGCAGGAGTACCCTCCTCCGGTTCAAGGTCGTAGCGAACCGGAGTATATCCTCGGAGATCAAAAGGATCGTGAGGGCGAAGCTTAGTCTCCTGCAAACATACGACCATAGGCGAATGGGAACGCAATAAAAGTTGCAGTTCCGCCCTATGCGATCGTACACCACGTACATTCCAGGTCAGGATAGCCATTAAGAATAAGGGGATAAACTATTTAGATGGGCGGCTTAAAATTATCTTTTGTTTAACCTTTGGGCTCGGGCTTTTTGTATGGAGTTGGTCAGACTCCATAGCTTCCTCGAGGGAGGGCCCACGCGCTCAGTGCCAGAAACCGATTCAAGCGCCGTGAATCGGTTCTGGGTGGCGATGGGTGAAGGGTGCCGCTGAGCGCGGCTTGTCCCAGGACCTTCCTGGGACAGCGACCTCCGAGGAGGAGAAGGTGAACTTTTGTTACCGCGCGCACGCGGGGGGTCTTTCAAAAAATCTCCCCTACGAAGTTTCTGCTTGGGCTTCTTTTCAACGGCTTGCGACTTCATTGACTTGGGACCAGGTTTATACGGCTTGGTAACTGTAGCCTTAATAGACGGCCGGATGGTAGTGGCGGTTAATCCAGTCAAGGTCCAGGTCTGAGTTTCGGCATCTACTCGTGGTACTGGCGAGGCAACAACAGAACTAAATGTGCCAGATCGCAGGAGTGAAGGTTGGCGCGCATGGTAACACCTCCGGGCTTAGCGAAGGAGAGTTTTTCCTTTACCCGGATCTCCCGGATCGCCTCCTCGTCCAAGTACCGCGGACAGTCGGCAAACGAAGCAGAATGAGACCCTTTACAATTAACGCAGACGGGGGCTGTTGAACAGGCACCTTCGTGTGAGGGCTGGCTACAGGTTGCGCAGATTTTAACGGCACTCTTACATGAGACTTGCGTATGCCCAAAACGTTGGCATTTAAAACAACGCAGAGGTCTAGGAATATAAGGCCTCACAGAAATCCGTTCGTACCCTGCGGAAATGCTCGTGGGCAGATCGACGCCATCAAATGTAATAAACAGGGTACGAGTGGGTACCAACACGCCGTCGCGTTTGGCCTGCACTCGATGAACCGCTGTCACCCTCTGGTCTGCAAGATATTCCACCAGGTCTTCGTCAGAGATACCATCGAGGCTATGCGTGGTGACAACGCCTCTACAAGAATTCAAGGTGCGGTGCTTCTCAACACGGATAGGATAACCGTGGAGAAGCGTGGCGCTCAACAAGGACTTACTTTGTGCCTTTGAACCAATAACGAACCATTACGAAGCCGAGTGCAGGAAAGAACCGGACCAGCAATTGAGTCAATGCCCTTCTGGATGATAAAAGGGTTCACCTTCTCGAATGATTGTCCTTCCTCTGTACGGGTAATCACTAAGTAACAACCAGCTGTTGGCGGTGCTACTTCTGTTACTAAAGTTTTACGGCGCTTGTTGTTTATAATGGAGAAAGGGTGTTCCATAGCGAAAAAAATCCTCCACCATTGCAACCGTCTCCGACCTCGGGCTCTGACTTCTCGGGCGTTACCCCGGCTTGGGTGAGTGGCCTATCTATACCAGACTCACCCCAGGGTCACACCTCCCAGAACATAGACAGAGGGACCCAATCGCCGTCAGAAGTCAGCAGCTCATGCAATGGCCCCCCCCGCGGGACTGCAGTTGAACAGCGGATACGAACACAAACCCTACATGACGACCCCGGGTGGTGGGGATGACGCCATTACCCACTCACCCAGCTGCGCACGCGGTGCGCGGGTATCCGTCAGGCTGTGTCCACGGAGGATTTAAATAAAAAGATAAAAGAAACTAAAACTGTGTGGGCGTTTCGCACGCAAGGTAGGCCGGCGGGGAAGAAAAAGAGATATGCGAATGTCGTGGTGCGAAATGGCCGGAAAGTGATAAGGGAAGAAAGAAACGATGGTGAGGTGCGGTATGGATGGAATGCAAAGAACGCACGAGAGCCTACCTTGGGTCCACCGGTCACTTGAAGAACCCACCTCGACCGGATGGGGGTGAGGGGATGAATGTGGCGATGAATGGCTCGGGAACCCCCGGGTGCGCCAAAAACCCGTACTCACATAAGGTGAGCCCCTGAGGGGGTGTATGTGCAGAATATGGAATCGCAAAACAAACAGTTTAAGATATAAAAAAGAAAAAGGGTGAACTCTTATCATTTTTTATTAAATGTGATGTAAATGAGGAACATTATCAGGTCAAACAAATGCAGCAGCCAGCTGAACAAAAGTTAGATGTGACATACAAGTGGTGCGAACAATTTCGTGTAAGCGGAATTGCAGTGAGAGGTGTTGAAATTCAAGCTGTTGCCGAACGTCTTGCAAAACAATTTAGTATCAATGGATTTTTGGCTAGTTCGGGCTGGTTATACAGATTCCGCAAGCATCAAAACATAGTGAACAAAAAAATGTGCAGAGAGAGTTTAAGTGCTGATATGTCAGCTGTTGACCCATTTAGAAAAAAACTAAAATCTATCATTCAAGAAGAAAAGTTAGATTTACCTAAAGTGTAAAATACCAATAAGACAGGTCTATTTTGGCACGTCTTGCCCAAGAACACGCAAGCCTCCAAATCCTTAAAAAATACGCCTGGACGAAAAATTTGCAAAGAACGCGTTTCTGCATTATGTACTAATGCAGATAGAAGCCATATTTTAAAGCCAGTTGTCATAGGTAAAAGTAAACAACCAAGGGCTATTAAGAATGTAATGTCCACATTGCCTGTGCATTACTACAATTCAAAAAATGCATGGTTTACAACAGACATCACCAATGATTGGTTTCACAACCATGCTGTACCTGCAATAAGGCACCAAAAAATAAAAACCAAAATGATGTGAAAGCCATAATCCTATTAGATGATGCACTTGCACATCCAGATGCAAAGAAACTGTGTAGTGCCGATGGTAAGATCAAATGTTCTTGCCATCTAAGCGTTATCTACACTGCAAAGCGGTTGTACAGAAAGCAATTTCTGTCTAAAGTTTTCGAAGTTGAGGAGCCTCTGGACGGTGAAGATAAACGGGTGGAAAAAACACCCCAGAATATAAAATCGTATGATTTCAGATCCATGATTTTCAATTTTGCAAGTGCAGTAAACAGCATTTCGAACTCTACATTGACTAATGCGTGGAAGAAACTTTTGTATGATGACAGTGTTGAATTAGACACCAATGCAATTAAATTAAATGGCTTTCACCAAACACTGGTTGCGGGTGGCGAGAAAGTTGTTACAGTAGACAAGATCGAAGACTGGCTTGACGGAGATGAAGATGATCCAGGCTATCACATCATGACTGACGAAGAAATTGTGGAAAGTGTAAGCAATGCAAGGGACACTAGTAGCGAATCTGAGGCTGAGGATGTGGATTTCAGAAAGTCAAAAGTGAAATTAAGTGAGGTTAAACAGCATTGAATTGTGTAATAGACTTTGTCAAGAAAACTGACAAACAGATTTCCGCACACTACCATCATATAAGGAGTCTTCGTGATCTCATTGTGAAAGAGATGTGTGATAGACCACAAAAGAAAATTGATAGTTTCTTCAAACCAAACAAATAAAGAATGTGTCATTAAAATCAGGTGGGCCTATTGTATCTTACATTCCAATAAAATTATACAGTACTCCAATTTCATTCACAACTTTTCTCTGTGGCGTTTATTTCACTTAATCCGGACAATTGGTCTGGATTAATGAGGTTTTATGTATTTCTTCATATGGGTCATTCCATGCCAAATCACAATGAAGTGGGATTTTCAAACTTACCCCTTTAGATTTTTATGGAATTTGGCAGAAGGTCTCAGGACACACGGAAATGAGCTTATGTCAAATTTTAGTGATACATGGTGTTTGCATTGCAGGGTAGCAAACAATGAAAATGTTAAAACTTATGCTTGCAAGGTCCACAGAAAGTATGAATAACTCTTGACTAATTTTGAAGATTTAGAAGCTAGTAACAGTGATGTGTCATAATTTAAAATAAAGAGAGTTGAGGGTTGTTACACTACATCACTAAAATATTCTTACTTGAACGCGTTTCGGGAGACGGTTTGTTCCCATCGACAGTTGAGAACATGCTGACGATGGGAACAAACCTTCTCCCGAAACGCGTTCAAGTAAGAATATTTTAGTGATGTAGTGTAACAACCCTCAACTCTCTTTATTTTAAATGAGTAACTCTGCTTCTAATTATGCTATTAACTGTAATCTTGGGCTTGTTTTGAAGCTAAAGGAACTGAGATGTCATTAAAAAGGACTTTATTCTAAAAGGGTTCTAAAAGTTCAAGGGTCATGATCTTTGACCTTGAATATAAAAGAAAATATAGGTTCAATATTTTTGGAAATAATGTTATACAAGGGTCATGCCGAAAGTTTTTAGCTGTTCCCAAAAAACACAACTAAATTTCAAAACTCTTTCACATTTTCTCAGAGTAGTCCCCTGCAACACTTATACACTTATTCATTAGCACAAATCACTTTACAAACATTTCTTGCCACACTTTTTCTTTGACACTGTTCACAGCCTCCAAATATGCACTAATGGCTTCACCATCTGATGTAAATCAGCGCCCCCGCAGCCATTCCTTCATTTTGGAGAACACAAAAAAGTCACAGGGGGCCAAGTCTGGTGAGTAACGTGGATGGGGTAGCACCCTGATGCCCTCTTCATTCAGGAAATCCATCATTCTGGCAGCAGTGTGAGAGGAGACATTGTCATGGTGCAGATGTCACTTCCATGACCTTGGGTGCTGTTCCTTCCACCACGTGATGACCTCTGGAAGACAGGGCTCGGTGTACCATAGCGCAGTGACTGTGCATTGGTTCTCAAGTAGAATGGTTGCTATGGGATCCTTTCTTGAGAACAAAGAGGTGATCATTTTTCTCCCAACACTCGGCCTCTCTTGACTTTAGTTGGAGGTGGTTCATCTTCAAAGTACCAGACAAGCGACTGCTGTTTAGTTTCTGTATCATAAAGGTATATCCACGTTTCATCACCCATAACAATGTTATATACGTCCCGACTTTCACCAGAATTAAATTTAGCATAAATTCGCACCAATCTACCCAGACTGCTTTTTGATGATCGGTGAGGGAATGTGGGATCCAACGCACAATCTGTTGGTGAGACCAAGATGTTGATGCACAATTGTTTGTGCTGCTGTTGACCCAATGTTGAATATCTTCTCTATCTCAAGCAATGAGATATGCAGATCTTCTTTCAGCATTTTCCTCACAGCTTAGATGTTTTCAGGCGTAACTGCAGTTTGTGGCCTACCTGCACGAGGCTCATCTTCTAAGGATTCTCTCCCCCTTTGAAATTCACGAAACCAGTTTCTAACTGTGGCCAGTGAAGGAGCAGGATCCCCACAAGTTTCTGGCAAAATTTGGTGGCTCTGCTTGGGATCTAACCCCTTTTTGAAATCATAATAGATCGCTCAAAAGTCACGTCTGGACAGCTCCATCTTTTATAACACACTAGTCAACAGATGACATAGTACTCTCCCCCATCATGACTCAACCCTTACAGATACCGCAACTGTTTTTCCGGGCAATCCTAAATAAACATCAGGCTATCAGATAAATGCAGTGGCAACTTCCTCCCGTGGCATATTGCGACGGAGCTAAAAACTTTTGGCATGCCCCTCGTACAGCTAAATATCTTTCTTTGATGTAGGTTTAATCTTGGGAAGGCTTTGGGAACACAGTAAATGGATGTTTAAGTATGGTCTACTCTTGTTTATGGACGCTCTTTAACTGCTGTGGTCCTTAGCGTCCCATTCTATATTGGGCGTGGAAGACCAGTATTTTGCTCAGAGGCCTCTTTATCAGGCTTGAGGTTCTTTTACGTAAATCTACAACATGGAACCACCAGCTTTTCTTTATTTCCCTTCCCTTCTGAAGGAAGCCATGCTAAGGATTTTTATGCCCGAAAAAATCCATCGTCCTCTGCCAGGTTTGAACCTGCGACCTCAGGAATTAGAAGCTAGCATGGTAACCACTACACCACGGAGGACATTAAGCAATTGAAAGGTGATATACCACAATATCAAACAAGAATTGTACATAATTTAATTCAGCAAGAAAGATGCTAGAATATTTAGCAGCCAAGAAATGTATAAAGCAGATTGTAACTTAGATAAGGGACAGGCGAGCTAGCTAATTCCAGGTAAAAGGTAATTCTACGTAGAACCCACCACCTTTCACCAAGCTAATGAGCAAGGAACCTGAAGCAATAACTAGAAAGAGACAGCTACAGAAAGGTAAAAGACAGATATTGAATCTGCTTCCGGATGCGAGACTGGGATGCGTGAGCGAAAATTTTAGAGCAGAATATTTTCATACATAAGATAATGCAGTCTGAGGACCAATTAGAAATGTCATTACATTCTAAGGCGCGAAGGTGAGTGTCACTAAATTTGGGTATAAAAAGGGAAAAAAAGCCCCAGATTTTCACTCTTATAGAATCTCGTCGACACACAGTGATACTCTCTGGACGACAGATGCACGCGTGTGCATATGGGTGGGAAGCGAGTGCAGTTAGATTAGGCTACCAATTTATTATGGTGGGAATTGTTACAGATGGAAAAAGCTAGCTGCCCATAAGTATTTTATCGATAATAAACAACATTTTAAGGGAAATGCAGTGTGTGTTAATTTGTTTCACCTACAAAAACTTGAGATCAGTGAAATTA
This sequence comes from Deroplatys truncata, assembly GCA_030765065.1. Taxonomy (NCBI): domain Eukaryota; kingdom Metazoa; phylum Arthropoda; class Insecta; order Mantodea; family Mantidae; genus Deroplatys; species Deroplatys truncata. Next base: position 101,067,143 of record CM060987.1, on the reverse strand, counting down.
GTTACATAGGTACTTTATTAGGTATAGACAAATCATCAGCCACTGAGCAGCAATAGTCAGAGACCAGGACACTGCAACAGAGGGCATCAACCAGACAACCAACGATTTCTCGCCACAAATGGCGCCAAAGTGCTTTTAGTAAAGAAGGCACCACCCACGCATATACTTCAAGGAGTCAAGGCACATCAGCTTCAAAGGGGTCACCACCCATGCAGCTACACCTCGACAAGACCTTCGAAAACTTCAAATCTACAAAGAGTAACGTACCAAAATACAATATATAAATTTATATCATTCACAGAATTGTTAACTGTTAAAACTGCATATTGCTCAGGAGTAACAAAATTTCAATCATGAGAGAAAAAGCTAATGCTGACACCCACACAGAGGGAGAAGCCAGCTCCACCTCCGGGCCAGCATAACCACACACAACCTGAGCCACATATTCCTGCAACTCAAAACAAGGCAAATGAGTTACCAGTCACTGTAGTAGAATACAGACAAAGCTCTGCCAATTTAATGCAGCTGCTGCAGTCCATGCTCACCTCAACATTGAGAGAATTTAACAGACAACTGCAAGAACAAATGACAACAAATAGTCAACAATTACACAATGTACAGGAAATGCTAATTTCTAGTAGGCAACAATTGCAAGAACAAATTACAATGAATAGCCAACAATTAGTTTCAAATAACCAACATGTACAGGAAATGTTAGTTTCTAGTAATCAACAGTGGCAAGAACCAATCACAACAAACAGTCAACAATTACGACAGTAATTAACTTCAAATAACCAGCATGTACAGCAAATGTTACAACAAATTTGTTTAGGACAGGCAAATATTCAAACTGAAGTTTTAACACTAATGCAGGATTTGCAGGTTAGCAAAGGATAATTCACAGGTAGAAACATTAACAGCTAATGACGCTAGGATTCAAAACCAGTTACAGCAAGTAAAAGAAACATTAGCACACAGCCAACAAGCATTAGTAAACAGGGTATATTCAGAACTCACAGCTGTCAGGAACGTTGTAACTGCTTCACAGGTTACAAGAAATTAATGAACTTAAAAATGTAGTACAAACGATGAATGCAGTACATGATAGGGAAATTAATTAAGGAATGCTATACAAGGAATGGAACTGGAAGCTAACGCAAGTCAAAGTTCACCCAGTGATTGCCAAAGATCGGCAGACCCCGGTAGCACTCCATTGTTACCGGGCGAAAGCCTCCAACAATATACATTATCAATGTAATTTTGATGTGCATGCCAGAAGTGTAACGCCACTGGTCACCTGCTCTCACAATACCAATAACTTAAGCTCTCACTTGTTAAACGAGTTGTCACCCCCCATATTTGATGAAACAAAAGGAGATCACCCAAAGGAATTCATAAGTGAATTGGAACAATATTTTAGATTAAAAGCCACTCCTGAGGAGATAAAATTAATTGTTGTAAGGAAATGTTTAAAAGGGTGTGCACTGAAATGGCTGCAACTCACGTTGGGAGATTCTTTGTCGTACACTAAATTTAAACAGGCTTTTCTACTGCGCTACTGGGGACCAACAGAAGTTAACAAAGTTAGACTGCAGCTCAACAATGGCTGCTATAATCTGAACATTCATGGTAGCTTTAGACTATGTGCTTAAATTGGCACAAAAGAGCAAGCAGATAGAACCACCACTGTCAGACACAAAAGTAATTGCTCTACTCAACAACCATTTCGACCCACAAATACGTAAATGGTTTGATTGTTGCTCAACCACAAACTATATAAAAAATGCTGGAGCTCACCACAACTTTCAACCAGAAGCTCAGCACAAGCAACACAATGGAGCAGCTATGCACAAGATAGCCAAAGAATCACCAACTTTTTGGAGACTGGGTCAAGAGCCCCTCACTACAACAATGAATGGCACCTGACATCACCAAAGAGAAGGAACAGATTCCAGCCACCACGACCTGAGAGAAGACAACAATCGTATCACCAAAACAGGCAGCAGAGGCACACATCAACAATTATACAGTACAGAATTGTACAGTGTGTAGCCATTATAACCATGGCAACAGCAACAATGGAAGCAGAAACTCACCGGGACAAAACATGAACCAAGAAAACCGTGACAGATACCGGAGATATTTAAATGAATCAGAAAGACACAGCCTGGTATCCTCACAGACTATTGAAATCATGAACACTGGGCAAAGATGGGGATCAAACCCGGAATTGAACAATGTACACTCGAGTACCAGCAATAATCAGAATCCAGGAAACCAAGCCCAGGTGTTTGTAGGGGCCAGATAAACACCTTATATGCTAATGACAGAACCAAATCGTTCAAACTCAGGCCCATTGCTTTCATACAAAGGTGCAACAATGAAGGAGGATACTACAATACTGACAAAAGGGTAGAAAATAGCGGCGCAAATATTTCTGTGTGTTCTAAGGATTATTTCCAACAATTGTTGAATAGAAAAATTAAAATCATGTTGCTACCCATTAAAAATGTTTATTGTACTGTGGCAATCTCAAAAAGGGCAGAAAGGGTAAAGTACCAAGCCATGTTCTCAATAAAAATAGGAAATAAAGTATTCAATGTAATTTTCTTGATTGTGCCATGACTGCAACAAAATGTGATTATTGGTGCAGACTGTTTTTATGCTTGGGGAGCCATCATCAATTTTGAAGACAGATGTCTGTCACTGGAACAGGGAACTATTCAAGTACCATCCAACAAAGAAAATCTAAAGAAGACAGATGTCTGTCACTGGAACAGGGAATTATTCAAGTACCATCCAACAAAGAAAATCTAAATAAAGACAGCGGTCCCACCGAGGAGGAAAAACAAGTGCAAAAGGAAGAATTTTTTGTGGAAACAATCACAGTGCAAGAGGAATTCATTATCGACATTATATACATGAAAATCAGAGAACATTACTGCGGAAAGCGAAAACTGCAAAGAAGTACTTTACATTAACACGAAGGCTTATTAGTGGAGAGTTGGAACATTTCAAGTGTGTTACATGCTGACTGCCACCAAAAGAGCAAACACTGGTCGAGGCCCCTCATCAAGGGGCGTTGACAGCCGATAAAGATCTCGCAGCTCAGATAAGGCACACAGCAGTGGCATAAGACTTGTCAGACCACCAAAGAAAAAGGTTATCACTTGTGCTTTGAAGAATAAGGAAGTTTTTTCATCGCAACCAGGACATTGTTCAGCCTATACACATTCTTTTGAAGTCAAACCAATTGCCCCATATATGCACAAGTGCTGTATCCTACCCTTTGCAATAAGGGAACAGGCTGATGAGGTGATAACAGAGATGATCAACAATGATATAATAGAACGCTAAAATTCCAATTACATTAATCCATGTTGTTGGGTTAGAAAACCATATGGCAAATTACGCATGACATTAGTTGAATGCAGTCACACTGCCCGGCCATTTCAGAACTAAAGGTATTGATCAGTTACTGGCACGAGTAAAAAGTGGAAAATATTTTTCAAGCATAGATTTAGTACAAGCCTTCTGGCAGATTCCGCTACAACAAAATTTAAGACAACACGCTTCCTCCACAAGGGCAAAATATTTTTCAAGGTCGTTCCATTTGGTTTATCCACAAGCAGCGCCTGCACTTTTACGAGCAGTTCATTCCATGTTTGGAGAAACTACAGCCAACTTTGTTGTTCAATATGTGGACAATTTTTTTATTTACGACTCCGATATTGACCAGTACATATGCCATATTGATTATGTTTTATCCACCCTAAAGAATTATGGTATGACAAACATTGAAAAATGTTACTTCTTTGTCCACGAAACCAAATTTCTAGGATACATTATATCCAAGGACGGTATAAAACCCAACCCAGAACAAATAGAAAGCATATGCCAAATCCTGAGCCCAGAAATTTGAAACAATTTAAAAGATTCTTCGGCATCATACAATATCAAACTAAATTTCTTTTAAATTTCGCTAAGGAAGCAGCGCCACTCAGAAAACTTCTACAGAAGAGTGTAAAATAAACCTGGAGAGCAGAAGAAAAAACAGCATTCAATGGAATTAAAGAATTGTTTGCTCAAGCAGTACTATTAGAAAAACCAACAGACGGTGTTCCCTTTCACATTTATTCAGATGCCAGTGTGGGAGGTTATGGAAGTGTTTTGTACCAGATTGATAGCGAGGATAATATGCACATCATAGCTACCACATCAAGAGGACTGACAACAGAAAGAACTGCTTGTACCAGCGAAATGGAAATTGGAGCCATATACTACTCCCTACAGAAATTCACAGTTTATTTACAACTGCAAGGTGGTAATACACATGGATCACATCGGCCTAGAGTTCATCAAACAATGCAAGCTAACTAGTGGCAAATTTCATGCTACATCCATGAAATTCTGTCGTACGATGTGGATATGATACACATACCAGGGATCGTTAATGTTTTCAGTGATGTTCTATCTCAACTCCTGTGGTGCAACTCGCTGCCAGAAAACAACAGCAGGCCATTCCATGAGATTAAAATAATGACATTACAAACAGATAGCAAACAAAGCATCACCAAAGCTCTACAAGACATGAGATTGTGGCAGGAGAATGATGAAGAAACAAGAAAGCTGTTACAAATGGCGCCAGAGATAACAGGCAACCCTACAGCCATAATTGGTAAACATCAAAACGTCCTTTATAAATTACATGGTGATCCACAGAAAGGAAAACTTATATACCGAAAACACTGGAACAATTATTAATAGCCGCATTCCACCAGTCACTAGTATAATTGGCGCAACAGTTCTAGACATGTGAAAATCTTAATGACAGCTATGAAGCGAGTTACTTACTAGATCAGGAGGTGACCGGTCGTTTTCATGCTGCAGGAGTGCATGGGACAGCCATTGTCAAATATCTTCACATCGGTCATGCATTGCATTGTACTACATTGCACTGCACTGATAAACTTATAGTTATATACAGTATATTTAAATCCACCGCTGTAAGAAGAGCTTAATATAAAACCCTGTCAAACATCTGCCTCCAATTATTCCACACCTGACAGCCTTTCCTCTTCTGCGGAATCACTCACTCTTTGCCGTCATCACTGCTGTCGCTACTTTCTGCTCCATCATCCTGGATGAGAATTCTTTCTATTTGATTTTCTGCAATTCCATCTTTTTTGAAATAATGAGTCAATTTATTCAACATGTCGACATAGATTTTCCCATTCTGGCCTTCCAATTTCTGCAAATCGCTGCAGGTCACCGATTTCTTGACATCCGCCCAGATTAATTCTATTGGGTTTAGATCTGGGTGATACGGTGGCAGTCTAAGTACATTATGGCCATGTATTAAAATCTGGTCAAGATGTAGACTTCTGAAGCAGTTTGTTGGCTTTAATTAAGTATATAGCATTGTTTTATTCATGCTTTCATCAAAAGCTATATTATGCCTAAGTAACCAAGCTCTCATTTCTTCTTTCAATGAATTTGAGGTAGGTGGTTTGTCAATTTGAATGTTGACGCATTGTGAAACATTGTTGATAACCAGAACGGACCCAGCAGGCATATTAGGTATTTAACATGGTGTTGATTCACTTCATGTAATTTTCTGTATTCATTTCTTGATGAAAATCTCCTGTTTTTTGATGCGACTCGTCACTCCAACTTTTAGATGTTGTATGACTGTTGTGTATGTATAAGTCATCTTCATACACTATAGTCCGATCCTCTAATTTATACCTCTGAATAAGGTACTCTTCCAGCTGAGATCATATGTCGTGCTTTTCTATTAGAACTCTTCTATTTGATTTTGTTTTCTTCCACTTGAGCCCTAAATCTTTTATAATTTTTCTGAGATTTGTAGCACCACCTTGAAAATCTATGCTGTCTTTCAGCTTGTTGAGCAATGTGCTCATTGTTGAGTTTTTTCTTCCACATAGAAATTGTGAATCGTGCTTCATGAAGTCAAAGACATTTGCAATTATTTCCGTACTTTGACTATGTAATACCTTACCACTTAAGTTTGAAAACGTAGAAGCCATTGTTATAAATATAACAAATATAAAATAAGCACTATTTAGGTGCTGCTCTCTTTGAAATTACAACCAGATGCGGACACTTTCTATGCAGACTATGTGTTACGCACTGTGAACTAAGCAAAGGTATTATATCGCTTTCATTGATTAAGCTAAACAGAAACCATTCCTAGGCTCGGCAGCTGGGGTGGCAATCAGGGTCACAATTCCAGAAGTTTTGCGCCAGCTATACATGCTGGATCCGAGCGCACTGCATTAAACATTGCCGAACATTTCTACACCAAAAGGTCAGAAGAATCATATCAACCTGTAAATCATGCCAATTAGCCAAACCTATAAATGTGAAGTTTGACACACAGATGCAGTTAGTGATAAGGGAACAACCAAGAATGCTATCTGCATGGACACACACGGTCCTTTGCCAACAAACTTAGCAGGAAATTCATTTTAGTATTTTTAGATATTTTCTCGAAGTACACGAAAATATATCCAATAAAGGACATCACAGCCAGGATGTGTGCCAGAATACTACTAAATGATTACATTCCAGAGTGTGGAATGATAAGCTCCCTCTTGTGTGACAATGCCACGGCACACAGGGGCAAGGTATTTAACAAGGTGCTAAGTGACAAAGGGATAAAATTGCACCACAGTTCCAATTATTATCCACAAGGGAACAGTCAGAGCACATTCTCAGGGACATTACCAGTTATTTCAGAATTTTAAATCATAAACACCACACAGGATAGTATGATCATTGCAAATATATTCAGTTTATCATAAATAATTCTGTGAATGTCACTACAGGCTATGCACCAGTTGAACTACAGTTTGGAAGAAAACCAGAACCTATAATTAAGAGCACACCGAAAACCATACCAAAGGGACTGGAGGAGACACCGCTAGAACAATGCCAGAAAGCCCTTGAAAGAATTCGGAGAAAAGCAGACCAAAGAAAGAAGTCAGCAAAAAGGAACAGGAAGAAATGGTCGCCGCAACTTGGAGATTTAGTTCAGGTAAGAAATAAGAAAAACATTTGTCAGCCTGGAGCAAATCATACCATAGAATGTATTTACTGTACAGAGGACCAGCGGATATAACAGCCCAGTTTGGTCCACACACTTACCAATTGATGACAAAATTTGGGAGACCTATCATAGGCAATTATTAAAGCCATTCAAAGCATAAATAATTTGTTCCAAATAGCTGAACTTTCCTAAAAAGCATATAATAAGTAGTGTACATATAGCAATAGTATTATTCAGGGTATATTTTATGTAAAATGTCATTGGTCACATTTTGACCAGTCAACAATTAATTAGAAATGGTAAATTCGCTATGGGCAAGAGAAAAGCATCTAAATAATTGAGAAGAAAATTAGTAACAACAAATTTAAGCAAGAAATATTTACGCTCGTTTGGGTGAAAGTAACCTTGATTCTTGCAACCAAATCGCTTAATATGTCAATTTAACATTTGTAATTTGCACAGTAGGTTTAATATTTCAAGTGTAAGGGTTCATTCAATAGTAATTTATATGTTTTGCTAAACTAAAGAAGAGACAACAGTAAATTTCATGCACTATGAAAAATGTTTGCAAAATTCAAGTAGGATAATAAACCAAAACTTGTGGGTTGATGGAGAATTTGTTTTAAAAAAAAAATTGTTTTTCTTATGTTACAACCAACATTTATAGTTAAAAGTCTCAAGAGAGCAGGACACCACTGCCAATGCTATAGCATCTTAGTTAGCCAAACAAATATTGTAACTAGGTGTAAGCAGTGCACACAATATGCATGTGAAGTTGCCTAAAAATACAGGCAACCAAAGGGCTAGTGCAAGTGAAATAGTGAAAAAGAGCCCAAAATACCAGTTTTCGGTAAACTTGGAACAGCAAACGACAGTGAAACCAAGTGCATTATTTTTCACTCTCTTTTTTCTTTGTGCTACTCAACAGAACACAAACAATCACCAGTTGTGCTGGACACTAAAAACAATATGAATTTATTTTAAATTACAGCACACTAAATTGTAAATATCTACATAATTGTAAATACTTATTACTTCAGCAGATTATTTATATATTGTACATTTGTCATGTTTGGTGTGGGGACATTCATCTATGTTACAAAAATGTCCATGCTGGAATTTCAGCAACATAGCTGTGGGGCAATTGAAAGGGGATATATATAGACATATAAATCAATATCAAACAAGAATTGTACATAATAATTTAATTCGGCAAGAAAGATGTTAGAATATTTAGCAGCCAAGAAATGTACAAAGCAGTTGTAACTTAGATAAATAAGGGATGGGCGAGCTAGCTAATTCCAGGTAGAGCCCACAACCTTTCACCAAGCTAATGAGTAAGGAACTTCAAGCAATAACCAGAAATAGAAAGAAATGGATACAGAAAGGAAACAGACAGAGATATTCAATTTGCTTCCAGATGCGTCAGTGGGACATGTGCGTAAAGTTTTGGAGCAGAATATTTTCATAGATAATGAGGTTAAGTGGTCTGAGGACCAGTTAGAAATGTTGTTATATTCTAAGGCGCAAAGGTGAGTGTCACTAAATTTGGTTATAAAAGGGGGAAGAAAGGCCCAGAATTTCACTCTTATAGAATCTCGCTGACATACAGTGATACTCTCTAGGTGATGGATGCACACGTGTGCATTAGATTAGGCTTCTAATTTATGATTATGGTGGGAATTGTTACAGATGGGAAAAGATAGCCACCCATTAAGTATTTCATTGATAATAAACCACATTTTAAGGGAAATGCAGTGTATTTTAATTTGTCTCACCTATGAAAACCTGAGATCAGTGAAATTAGGTAATTTATTAGGAATGGAAAAGTCATCAGCCGCTGAGCAGCAATAGCCATAGACCAGGACACTGCAGCAGAGGGCATCAACCAGAGGACCAACGATTTCCCGCTACAAAGACAGTCCAACTTTTCCCATTACACAATCCTCTGAGCAGGTTCAGGCTTGTCTCCTATAAAGGCTGAAACTTGCCTAATGCACACTGCCTCTGTCTGTGGAGTGGAGTTTCCAGTGTGGCTTATATCTCTGCATTGAAAGGAATGTTATTGCTCGTGGTGTTGATTTCTTGAACTTAATTACATTTACATGATGATGGAGAAGTACATTAAGACACAGCGTTGCAATCTATTTGGTATAAAGACACAAAAGCAGTAGAAAACAATTGCAGGAAGTGCTACCATGGATGACTGAAGTCCTGCCACACATCAGAAGTGACCACATGATCTGTGACAGTTGCAGAAAACAAATTAAGAGGATGTTTCCCCTTCTGAAGAAAAGCCAAGCACAACAGTAGAGGACAGTGACATAGGGATGACAGCATACAAGACTGACTCAGCTTCGCTGTCATTAAATGAAAGTTTAACTAGTGTTGGAGCATCGCCTATAAAGAAGAGGAGAATGAAAGGAGTACAATATTGTAAAAGGAAAGCTGATAAAATTGCAGAAGTTGTTAGAAAGAATATTTTGCATGTTCCAGATGAAGAACCCGTATCTGATATAAACAGGGTTGTGATTGTACCACATTGCAGCAGTTGAAAGATAAATTTGAAGAAACTACAAAACATTCTATAAAGGTGATTATTCTGATTCTTCTTCCTAAAGATTGAAGCACCAGAAAAATAGAGAAAGAACTTCCTTATGCTAGTAACTACAAGATTAGAAAAGCAAGAGAGTTATACCTTTTTCACTATAAGCTGAAAGGAGAAGTAAACAAAACTATGTGACAAGACAGGACCTCATTGGCTGGTGGACAAATTACAGCCTTTCCCGCGTAGCATGTCATCTCTTCCTCTACAAAAAACCAGTTCGGTTCATATTGTAACATTTTGTGGTTATTCTCGTGCAAAGAAATTTAAAAAACTGATTATTGTAACAGTTAAATTTATGAAACTAAATGTGTTTGTTCAGATTCACCTATAACTACATGAACAGTTATATCAGAGGGTAAGAGGCTATGCGCAGGCGCTGCAGTTCGTTTCCGGTTGAGAATCTTCTGCCACTGTAGAAAACATAAATGCGGGAAATGGAAAGAAGACAATTGTATTAAATGTTTTAACAAATTCTGTGAAAGGTATCCACCTTTAATCGACAATGAATATGGTTGGCCATTGTTTAGCAATAATTGAATTTCTTTGTTAGTGATGCAGAATTGTTGCTCGGATAGCTTGGATCGCGCTTGTTTTCTGTTGTGTTTTAACCTATAGTGCTAATCATTATTTAACTTGTTGACTCATAAAAGGTTAAAGCAAAGATGGTATGCTGATATTAGTCATAAATGAATGATTTCTAAAGCCTGAAGTTAAGAACAGTTTAATCCAGTACCTTTAAACACAGATGCCGAACTGCTCGGGTACAACTTTTATTTGTCTACTCTTAGTATTGTGTGTTAGAAGTTTAGGATGTAAGGCAAAATATAGGAATAAGACATACAATGTTTAAAAGCTAATGATTCCCAAGCTGCGCAATATACTGTATTCGTATTCTGTCTGAAACAATTTCTTCTCACGGGTATTAGTTTCCGTCATCCTCCACGTGGTGCTGCCATGCACGCGGCAGAGTGATACATTTAAGTTTTGTTTACTACTCCTTTCAGCTTATAGTGAAAAAGGTATAGTGTTCAAGTCTGGGATTTTATCATCACCAAATCCTAAACTAGGAAGGAGCTTGGACCCTGATATTGTTCAGATTGTGGTGGACTTCTATTGCAGTGACGTCATTAAGATAATGCCTGGCAAAAAGGATTTTATTACACTGTGAAGTGGTGATACAAAAGAACATATACAAAAATGACTTCTTTTAAATAATCTTTCAGAAGTGTATGCTCATTTCAAACAGTCACACTTCAATGTAAAGGTAGGATTCTCAAAATTTGCCTCCCTGCATCCAAAACAATGTGTTCTATTGGGAGCAAGTGCTACGCATAAGGTATGTGTATGTGCTGTGCATCAAAATGTGAAACCGTTGTTGGAAGGGTGCAAATTAAATAAACTAATGGAAGACCAGGGGCACCACCTCTTTACTTACCAACACTATTTTGCAAATATGATGTGCAATCCACCCAAAGTAGAGTGTTGCTTCAAAGAATGTGGTGAATGCCCAGGATTAAGCAAGGTAATGAAGTTGAAAATGTGCTAGAATCAAATGCCATTGAAAATGTCACTTTCAAACAGTGTGCACACTTGAGACACTGTGATGACTTCTGAAGATTTCATTGACTTGCTAATAGCTAAGTTAACTCAACTACAGACACATTCTTTAATTGCTGTTCAACAGTCATATTTGAAATGTTTGAAAGAAGATCTAGGAATAGGTGAAGTTATTGTAGTGTGTGATTTTGCAGAAAACTATTCAGTCATACTGCAAGATGAGGTACAGGGTTTCCATTGGAATAATTCCCAAGCCACCATTCACCCATTTGCTATTACGGACAAAGTGAAACAGAAGATTTGCTGTGTACAAACTTGGTAGTTTATTTCAGAGTTTGCAACATAATACAGTTGCTGTGCATACATTTCAGAACTGTCTTGTACATTTCCTGAAGCAAAACATCAAAAATGTATGCAAAATATATTACTTCTCAGATGGTTGTGCGGGCCAATACAAAAACAGGAAGAACTTCCCACGAATCTGATTTTGGCATTCCAGCTGAGTGGTATTTCTTTGCCACTTCTCATGGCAAGAATTCATGTGATGGACTTGGTGGAACTGTGAAGAGGTTAGCAGCTAGGGCTAGCTTACAGTGTATTTATACTCAACATATCATAACTCTACAGCAGCTCTTCGACTGGGCAAAAGATCACATTAAGAAGATGAACTTTGTGTATGCGTCTGAAGATGAAATTTTGAAGAACAGAAGGTTACTGCACAAACAGCATGAAGAAGCCAAGCAAATTCTTGGTACTCAAGCATTTCATTCTTTCATACCTGGGGTGAGGAATAACTTAATAACGAAGAGATTGTCAGTAGATGTTACCAGGCATCTGCAGACAAGCTTCCCACGCGATACACCATCTTTGGAAGAAATAAAAGGATTTGTGACATGTCTCTATAACAATGCTTGGTGGCTAGGTTGTATGATGAATGTAGCATCCCAGGTGGTGGTAAATTAGTTTTCTCCATCCCAGTGTCCAAATCCTTCATTTGTGTACATCATAGCCATCAATAGGAACACAATACCACGATATTAGATCCTCTGTTTGTTTTGAAAGAGACCTAAAACAAGCAGAGGTAAATTTTAAAAAACAAGCAATTTATGAGCCATACATTCCATTCCTGTCTGTAAGTTCAATAGCCGGAGAGAAATGCATGGCTCATAAATTGCTTGTTTTTTTAAAATTTACCTCCTCTGCTTGTTTTAGGTCTCTTTCAAAACAGAGGATCTAATATTATTATTGTGGTACTGTGTTCCTATTGATGGCTATGATGTCTGCTCTCCTGTCAAAAGTCTTCTATGGAAACACAATGAACTTCATGTACTTCCCATACTTGTTGCAGGATTTGAGCTATAGATGTCCTAATTCTGTTGTGGCGATTGTTACAAAGTAGCTCAGTGCTCCGGCAGAACCCTAACACATATCCAAAGGTTTCTGTGTTGTTACATCCAATTTGGCTGCAATGGGTTATGCTGAATGTTCTTCCAGTAACTGATTTTGCTGTCACATTGCATGACATTTTCATTGCATTTGTATACTCTGAAGAAGAAAGAGGTGAATTAGTGGACATCCATGAATTAACCTTAGGGCATTCTGCATACATGCTCACTACTTTTCCTTTATGAGGTAGGAGACACCAAGACTCAAAAGATAGAGTTCACATGACCTCTCCTATGCTTTTCTCCATATGTTTTAGTCAGAAGTGTGTCTCTGTGAATATTAAGTCTGTGAAGGGCCAAACTCTGTTCATCGTTGAGTTTCTGTATGCGATGTAAGTGAATATCCTCAAGATGATTAAGGCGATTACAAATATTGGAATGTTAAATACTTGCTTCCCATTCAGTGGAAAGTGTATACCCATTCCTCATATTTTTTGCACTGTATAACATAGAATTTGGCATATCATCAGGCAACATTGTGATTTCCTTCACAGCACTCCTAATAATTTTATTCAAATCTTTAAGAAATGTGCTTGAAAATTGGAGTAAAAGTGCACATTGTAAAGGATAAATTAATCCCAGGCAAATATATTTGTTAATTATTTAAATTTTATGTTCTGATTTCAAAAGTGTAGTCTTTATAAGATTATTTAACTCTGATGTTATTTTTGTTCTGTCTGTTGTAATTATTTTTGTTAAAGTGTGTTTCTACATATGTATTCCGTTCATTTTACTTTGTAATTGAAACTATAGTTGATCCTTGTAACTTGGCAATAGTACTTGCTGATAGCTTTCTTTTATATAATACTATAGATTTACTTTTAATGGGATTAATTTCTAATCCTATTTCTGCCAGGCTGCTTTCAGCTAACTGAACAGCAGCAGCATAATTTTCTGTTTAACTTAGTAAAGCTACATTATCCGCAAATGCAAGAGCCGATAAAGGTGGTAAATCTTTGTTAGCCGGTATCCATACTTTTGACGTATTTTGTGAATTGGAGAGATTGTCCATAACATGATTAAATAACAGAGGTGGCATTGGAGAACTTTGTGCAACTCCACATTTAAGTTCTATGGGCTGGGTCTGTTTAAAATTTACCTCCACTTGAATTGCATTTTTCTTAAGTAATGCTTCACAAGTAGAGCATTTTTAAAAATGCTTTTTTTGGGGGGAGGGGAATTCAGGGAGACTCAAAGCATGTATTTCTGATGCAATCTCGGTACAGAATTTTTGGGTGGAATGCAATACCTTCTCTACCTGCTATGTACATGGTAGAGAAAGTAAAAAAATTCTGATACATTCACATAACTTTCTCTACCCTATATCGTTTTTTAATGAGTATACAAACTGTTCTTACTAAAACTTATTTTTCTATCTACTTCATTTTAATCTAAATAAACCTTTATAGAAATATCTGCATTATACATTATGTTATAGATACAAAGAGAACACTGATAGTCAAATGTTTAAGAACTGGACACTATGCTAGCATTAGAATTCCATATTGTTTTCATGCAATTGCGAGAAACAACTGAATGTTGAAAGCACTTTAAACAAGGACCAAAAAATGAAGAATTTGAACCATTAATAACGGATATCTCAGAAATGGCTTATGCCACAAAAAAACCTATTTGAAATAGATTTTATGTTTTAAAGAGATCTACATTTTTTGTACATATGTCTTCATCTATCGCTTTAAGTTTACCAGTTATACAAGATCATACAAAATTCCTTCCAAATGAAGAGGACTTCAATGGCTATTCCCAGAAAATTCAAGATACACATTTTATTTGTAATGTAAATATCACTAATATATGGCACTTCAATCAAAATCATTACAGCCATTTTTTTAGAAAATCAAAAATTTCAAAAAATGAACCATGTAAAGGGCAGTTTGGGGTGGAGGAATTTTCTTGAAACTCTTCCATGTCAAAACTTCAGAAGGAACTGACCCTAAATATAAGTTTGTTTATCCGATTTTTCGTTTTCAAGTTATGCTGTTCATACATGAATGCACGCATGCGCGCGCACACACACACAAACCTTTTACTAAATTTTTTTCTTTTGGGGGGGGGGGGTGGGGAGGAGATCCAAGTAGCCTCAAAACATGTATTTCTGGTGAAATCTCGATATAAAATTTTTGGGTGGAATGCAGTACCTTCTGTATCTACTATGTACACAGTAGAGAAAGTAAACACAAGTTTATCTCGGCAATGATGAAGCCAGACTAACCTTTGTGTTCTCATGTGCATACAGTTAGTTGCAGTATTACTTTCCTTAGGGGTCTGTCCACGAGAAAAGAAACTTTTGTAGAAAAATGAAAGTAATTATATTTTACCAAGTGAAACACCAAATGAAATTTGAAACATTCAATTTTAGATATAATGAAGAAATAAACAATCATTCTAGGTGCTAATGTGTGCTATGAAGTCCAAACTTTCCTTAAAACTGAACAGCAAAAGTGTTTAAATTTAACTAAATATTGGTTATTAAAATACATGCCAGCAATAAAGTTGTGAGAGAAATTTGTATGCTATACTTTAACTTCTAAGTTACTGTTAGTAGTTCACAATGGGCTCAAATACTTTGTAATAAACAAAACTTATTTAAGAAATATCATGTGTATGCTGTCCTGATAAAGGGAGAAAAAAAATGGTTTTATTATATTTTTATGTTATAAAAAGAAGACTGATAGTATTTTGTAGAAAACTATTCTTACTACCATAGAAGAAGTTCCCAACTTAATTTAATACAGAAAACATTCAGTATACTTCTTTCCCGAAAAAGAAAACAATTCTATTGTAATGATATACTCAACATTGTAATTTATTGGCTTCTAATTGTGTTAACGCCACATGCTACTGTCCACTTCCATGAATTAATATTATGAGCTGTACAGTACATCAGTTGCAAGTGAATTATCTACTTTTGATTATTTTTTGTTGTGATACTAACACGCACTGGATTGCATTATTGATTTTTCCAAAAAGTTAAAATTGGAATACTGAATTACAATTACACCAAGACTATCTTTAATAGTGTATATTTTAATTATGTTAAAGAAATCATGAAAGAATATCGCAGTTTAGGAGTAAGTTTAGAGTGATTCATCCTATCTGCGTTAACCCCATTTTCCTTGTCCGGATACTAAAACAAAACAAAATTGGCCAATTGATACTATATCCTTAACATATTTTTCTGGCAACTTATTGGAAACAGGAAGTGTATGCAACGTTTGGGATATCTATAGTAGAACTGTTTTCTTTTACTAAAACAAAACTTTATAACACAAATAATATTTCAAATTGAATGAAAGTGTCCTGATACAATGAACAGACCCTTAACTAGTATTAGTATACACAAGTTTGGTGGTGATTCTGCACTAACTGCTACTTAACAATGCTGAAAGGAAAATACTGTTCTGCCTTTGCAATAGACATTCAAACAAAGTATCTGAGATGCCATTTTGGAACCTAAAATCAACAGCAGCACAGACTGATTCAACATTATTACTATGATTGGATATGAATTCTTTGATTCACCAGGAGTGAACAATTGGATGTGAAATCTGAGTTGAATAGTAAGAATATTAATGTAATGCATATGCATTGTGTCTTTAAGGACTGACCTAAAAATTCACGTGTATATTTTAACATTACACAATATCTTGAGTTGTGCATAATAATGGTAAAAACCGTAAAATGTACGACCATTTAGGATCTTATTTTTTCACACCAGCAGCCCACTGTGGTGACGTTATGTGGCTAGCCATCATTCTTGAGGCAAGTTTCCTCTGCCAGAACAGCTGTTCAGTCACAGCATTAAGCATGTGTAGTTACTTGAATATTTTGATGACATACATCAAATTTGTGGTATACATGAAAAAATTTCTTTATCGTCAAAGCTCTAATATCCATGTATCTGTGAGGAACAATTTTATGGACAGAACAATTTTTCATTCATAGAAGCCAGTATATTTTCTCAGCAGCTTTCTCGATATCAGCACTTTCAGTTCCTCTCTGTACAGTTATGAATTTTTCTTTTGTTGTTGCCAAATTTGTTATAGAATATATCACATATTTAGCAGAAAATCCTGGGAAGTTGTAGTGACCATATCCACATAAACATAAATTTGATCATTCATGGCAACTGTAAAATTATTTTTTTTTAAACCAGCCTTTGTGCACAAAAGGGAAAACAATTTTTTTTTAACAAATCTATAAAAATATGATTCAGAAAAAATTAGTCTTATTGCTTTTGAGAATGCCAAGAAACAAGTAAACATCATTCTACAAAGATACTATGCACACATTAATTTTGACTTCCACTTTCGCCTCCAGAGCACCACTCATACGAGGATCAGCTGATAAGTCCCAGGCCTCTCGATGAAAACAACATTTAAATTTTTTTTTCATTTTTTATTTCTCAACATAATCTCCAGAAAGATTAATACATTTGTCATACCGGTGTTGTAATTTATTTAAACCATCTCTGTAGTGCGATTTGTCAAGGTCCTCAAAATAGCTGTTTACCGCATCAATGGCCTCCTCATTGCTGTGAAATCTTCGTCCTCCAAGAAATTTTTTGAAATTAGGGAACAGGTGGTAGTCACTGGGTGCTAGATCTGGCAAATAGGGTGGATGTTCAAGCAATTCGAACTTTAATTCGCAAATTTTCCACATTGCAATGACTGAACGATGGACCGGAACATTGTCGTGATGAAACAAGATTTTCTTTTTTTGCCAAATGAGGTCTTTGTCCTTTCACCTCATTAAACATTGCAGTAAGCTTGCGTAGTAGTCACCAGTGATACTTTTAGCCTTTTCCAAGTAATCAATAAAAATAATTCCCTGTGCATCCCAGAAAACCTTGTTAGCTGACATTGACTTTGCCTTTTTTTTGGAGTTGGTTCACCTGGCGCAATCCACTGTTTTGACTGTGATTACTTTCTGGAGTGTAGTGATGTATCCAAGTTTCATCCATGGTAATAAGCCATCTCAAAAATTCATTGGGATTTTTACGGTAGAGCTCCACATTCAGTTTTTCTATGCAACTTTTGATCAGGTGTCAATAAACGCGGCACCCACCTCACACAGAGCTTGTGAAAGCCCAAAACGTTATTTAAAATATTACCTGCATATTCTTTTGATACATTTACAGCCTTTGCTATCTCAACTTACTTTAATCTGCTGTCTTTCAATACTAAACAATGAATTTTTTCAATCAACTCTGGCATTGTGACTTCCACAGGGCGTCCAGAGCGAGGCTCATCACTAGTGCTCGTACGTCCCATTTTAAACTCTGCAACCCACCTTTCAATCATTGAATATGAAGGGGCAAAGGCTTTCAATATACTGTCCATTTCCTCCTCGATTTCTTCAGGCATTAAGCTTTTCAAATGGCAGTATTTAAACACTACTCGTTTTTCCAAATCCTCCATTTTCATGAAAACTCTAAAGTTGTCATTCAAAAACTAAGCAAGCTATTGACCTGTAACTATGGATACAAGCTAGTCTAGAGTAAAACTAGACAATGCTACCATCTAACTGGCCTAGTGGTGCTGTCTCTTGTGAGGCCCGGGATTTATCAGCTGACCCTCGTAAGTGTGCCTGTTCACACAATGAGTTGTAAGCTGCATTAATGCCCCTTAGTGTTAGATTTTCTTTCAGTGACAGACGCACCACATGTGTGACAAACACTGAATAGTGCAAGGAGAGCATTTACATATATAAACACAAAAGAATATTTTCTAGACATATCTACTCTTACCAAGCAGGATGGCTCAGGCGTTGCATCTGTGGCCTGCATTTAGGAAGTCATGGGTTCAATTCCCATGGCTGACCCATGGGTTTTTTCAGGGGTTTCCCTGGATCACCAGGCAAATGCTGGGAAGGATCATTACATCCCCAAATTTCCTGTCCCTCCATTTCATTCATCCTTCACCTGTTTGTTTTAGGCTTGGAAGTGTCAGTGATGGAGTTTTGGTGCAGCATGATGGGAAAAGGATGCTCTCTGTGAACTTTCTCCATCCCTCGGCCTTAGGCTGGTTGCCAGGGTATAAGGACTGCCACCAATTACAATTGATTTGCTTCTTACTTATATTAATAACATACTTTTAATTAATTTTCTGGGGGGCAGGATCCCTGGTCTGTCCACCTGCCGGGACATTTATATCTGGAAACTTCAGGGTTCCTTTCATTACTGTGCCATCACTCCTGATTCTGGCTGCCCAGGGTATCCCTTTTCACCTCATTTCATCCTCTTGGGGATGTCAGTACAACATCTTGACTTTCTAGATCAATGCCGACTCCCCTCAGCTTCCCATTTCATCTATTCTTCCTCTCCATCTTCACTGAATTCCTTCAAATATTCATTCAGTTTATAATTTTCATCAGTTAAAGCTGAAGATTCAGCTTCTCATCAGTCAAACTTTGGTTCACATTAGCAGCGTTTATAGTACCAAAAGTTTCAGTTCCCAACTTGCTCTCTATTTCAGCATCATCTTTAACTCCAGGTGTAGAGACTCAGAAACTAGCGTAGCTTTACTTTTTCGCTGAGAATTGCCTGCTGAATTATCAATTAGCTCTAAGAATTACTTTCCTTTAGGATTTGACTTTTTTTAAGAGGTTTTTCTTCAAGTCCTGCTAAAAATTTCTAAGGCACCACATTGTCTTTCAGTCTAAGGCTTTTAAATTTATTGCTCATTATTCTTATTTTTATAATATACGACTAATTAAAATCACTTTCTTTGAAATGAACTCCACATACTCTAGCATCTTTGATTGGCACAAAGGTTTTGCTTTTCAGAACAGCAACCCATTAATTGCATACATGTCTATTCTTACCTCTATCAGGGAATGAGTAATAACCAACATTTTTGTTTTTTTCGGAATTATTTGCACAACCAAGCACTGCATGCAGGCATTCTTGACCCAACATCTCACAGAATACTAGGAAATAAAAACTGTCCTACAATTACAACATAACAACAGAAATTAAATACGGAGTGTCTCAAATTGATGTATACACACTTTGAAATGTTATTTCTCAGCAACGAAATGAGACAGAAATAAAAAAAATTTTTGTGTTCTATTCCTCAAGTTTCCTTAAACATGTATATGTTCAAAATGTCTATCTTCTGCCACAGTACACTCCCAACAACATCGAACAGGGATTGTTGGTAATGGAATATCATTGATGGCATGTTCAATCGGATCTCTCATTTCCTCCGGTGTTTGTGATTTTGTGGCATACACCGTGTTCTTTAAAGTTCCCCAAATGTAGAAGTCTAGAGGGGTTAAATCAGATATCAAGGCAGGAAACCCATAGCATTTCCTCTTCATCCTATTCATCTCTAATTGAATGTGCGATCGAGAAAATTTCTCATGACATGGAAGTGAGGTAGAGCCCTGTCTTGTTGGAAGCAAGCCTCATTTTCATGCTCAGAGAGATCATTAAGACATGGAATCATGATTTTCAACATTTGAGGGTAAGTCTGATTCGTGACAGTCTCTTCGAAGTAGTAGTGCTCAATTACTCCTCTGGAAAAAAGACCACACCATACTACTACTCCTGAAAGATTGATCGTACTAGCCTCTAGTTCCCAAGGTCGCGGGTTCAAACCCAGCGGAGGGTGATGGATGTTTTCAGACGTAAAAATCCTTAGCATGGCTTCCTTCGGAAGGGAAGTAAAGCCGGTGGTCCAGTGTCGTAGGTTTATGGCACGTAAAAGAACCTCAAGCCTGATAAAAAGGCATCTGAGCAAAATTACTGGTCTTTCACGCCCAATATAGAATGGAATGCTAAGGACCATAGTAGTTAAAGAGCATCCACAAATAAAACTAAATTTTAATTTTTTGGAAGATTGATGACATTTTCTTCAACAATATGCGGGGTTTCCTTAGCCCAGTACACACAATTGTGCCATTAAGTTTGAATGTGGCTTCATTTGACCAAACAACCAAGTGTTGAAAATCTTACCTTTTGTTACACTTATTCAGGAACCACTCACAAAATTGCAGTCACCTATCTGGGTTGTCCTCACTTAGTGTATGGAGAAGTCTCAGAGTGTAAGGCTTCCATTTTTACCTGCATAATTTGATGAACACCGGTTTTCTTGATACCAATCTCACAAGCACATTGCCTCACTGACTTCTTTGGGGATCGTGCAAAACACCTGCATGACTGCATCTGCACTCTCATTATCAGTGGCACTTCTCATTCTTCTACACCAACCTTTTAACACTTCTTGCATCGTTCCATCGACTTCAAACTTGTCTCGGATTCTTGTTATTGTTACCCTTGCTGGTGGTGGTGTCCCAAATTCAATCCTCCGTCACTGAACTTCGACAACATTCTCCACTTTCCAATAGCACTTATGTTAATCAAATGATAATCTCACAGCATTTCGTTTGCTTATAAACAAATGAAAATGTGTTGCTCTGCTTTTCCAGTGCCTTCTAGATAATACACAGCAAAAATGTTATTTGTCTGATTTCGTTGCTGAGAAATAACGTTTCAAAGTGTGTGCGCATCAATTTGGGACACTTGGTACAATGCAAGGCCAACTAATGTAAGTGACATTCAGTAACATGGCACAATTCTAGCCTCTTGATGTCACAGGAAGATGAGCATTAAAACACAAAAGTGCTTCCAGAATGTAAACAAGAAGTCGAATGATGCGGTTTTTAACAATGTGCTCAGAATTGTTTATATTTTATTGTTCAAAGTCTTTAAAAATTTAGTTCGGTCCTCCTTTTAACAATATGTTGTAACTCTGTACTGGCAAGGTTGTTCGTTTGTCATGAAATAGAGGTATTAGTGAAGTAATACCCACCTGTTCATCCATCTGTCCTAAATGGGAATCACTTTATGCACTACAGATTCTTATTACAAAGGTTAGTTCTGCTTTCAATAGAAATGGCTAGAAATCCCTGGGTTATAGTGGTGTTACCAGATCCCAAAAATGACAAAAGCAGTTTATCTCTCACAGTTCTTTGGTATTAGTTATAAAATTTAACACAAAGACATTTTATCTAACCGGACAGGACCTTTAAGAAATGTACATCAAGAAAACATTTTCATTTAATCTTTACTATTAACCCTTTGCTGCGCATAGAGTATTAGCTAGTTGTTCTCCAAGCAGAATTGTGTCCATTTAAATTCTGAGCTGCTACTACAGATGTTAAACTAAAAGTGGCCTATAAACACGCCTAATTATATGTTTTAGTAGCTAAATGAAATTGATTAATTAATAACTCATTTAAAATTGGTTTGAAGTAAATAAGATTAAATATTATTTCAATAATTTAAACTGCAAACATCAACCCCTTTGGAGACAAATAACACTTATATACATGCACCCCTTTGCAATGCATCTTTATAACTCCGCAATATTAATGTCAATGGAATTCGTTACTTTAGGGTATTAAAAACCGGAATAAAATCTGCTATACTTAAGTAAAATAAATGCAATAATTTCTGCTAAATTATTATGGTACTCACCCTTAAAATGTTTACATCCCTGCCATTATTGCAGTGAAGATATTGCAGCATGTCCATAAAATGTTAGCTAGACTATTATCTTGCAACATACAAATGTTATATATAAACTTAAGATTATTAATGGTTGCGTATGTACACCCTTGTATTAGTTTTGAATTTCCACCCCCTTTGCCTCATGATAATTGACGAAGCACCCAATTCTACACAACGCAATGTCACGCTGTTTGCACTTGTGTTGTGACTGTATGCCACGACCTGATGGTGTTTTCCTTTTCTTCACTATGCACTGAGCACACGATTTCACCCGGCCTTAAATTTTTACGAGGGTGTGAGGAGAACTTGGTGCAGGAGTAGCAGAAGGTAGGCTACACTGAAATCCCGCTCGCTTACGCGACGTGAAGTCTGCGATTAACTGTTGCACTAAGTTTTGCCTGTAGTAAAGAAGCCTATTGCCATGAGCTATAGAAGTAGGTCTGTTCGAAATGTCGTATATAATAAAACTATTAACGATAGCAACATTCACTACAAAATTGAACAGATATTTCCACCCTTTTTTAGGGTCGGCCGACACCGTAATACTCCCTCCTTTGGTCTGCCAGATCAATCCCTGCCATATTACGAGTTTGTAGATAATAAAGAACGTCCCTGTTATCATGCCAAACAACAGCAGTTACACCTTCATGTTGCAGTTTGCGAGATTAGCCCCTTTTCAATTTCAGTTGTTTTGGCTTTGAAAATTGTTTTGGCCAGTCTTTCCTTCCAGCACGAGTTGTACAACACGCATACATTTTACTGTCCAAAAGTAATTTCATTAGCCGCATCGAAGTAAAAAAAATTATCAAAATATACGTGATGCCAAAACCCTGTATATTTTTAACACATGTCTAAAACAACCTGTTCCCCAAGTAGAAGATCGCTGTTTCTCGCCTCCTTTTTTCCCAGATAGATTTTACATTTCAATAAATACCCACTTTTACTGTCTGCAATACCTCATGCCTTTATCCCCTATTTTGTACATTTAGCAGGCATATATTGTTTTAGAAAGACGCGTCGTTTGAAGCCTATCATCGCTTCGCCAACAGAAAGTTCACGATTTGGTTTGTAGACACTCGCAAACTTTTTGATTATGTCTAAAGCAAGTCGTATTTATACAGATAATCGCAAGACTCTACCCCTAATCGTGGCCTAGCAGATTTGTCATTCAGGTGAAGGTACTGCGATATCTTTTGAAAGCGGAGCAACGTCATTACTTGTCTTACAATTGGACAAATGCAAAAATCCCCCAAAGAGTAATCTCTGGTTTCAGGTAAATGCATCATCCCCATATATATATCAAAATACCTAAATAAACCTAAATATCTCCCTTGAATTTCTAACTTCCCATTTTGGATCCACCTTTTTAACTTGAATCTGAGCTGCATATCTGTTGGTTTCCTCTGCTATTTTTCCGCAAAAGTTGGAATCTATAAAAAGTTCAAGATAATCTATTTCTGGACTTCCTGTAGGAATAGAATGATTTGCACCTGTAGGGGATGAAAATGTTTCTAACTTATTGAAAGTCAAATTAGAGGTCCACTGTGCCGGTACTGCTTTTGTTTTAATTTGTCTTTCACTAGCTTTAGCCCCCTGTTCTACTGCATGTCTCTCAGCACTCTCACTGTCACTTTGTTCCTTATCACTGTCTTGCACTAACTCACCGAACCAAGATTCGTCGGAGCTACTTTCGCGATCTAATTCCTCATAAACTGCTGCAAGTATTTCCTCGTCTGTTACCAATACCTTTTCACTACAACGTTTCCTAGACTGTGATGTACTTGGAACAGCCTCCATCGTACTGATATGGCTATAAATGCGACAGGAAACTGCTTACTTACACAACTGCACCCTGCTGTAAACAGTGCTATTTATGGTTTGGTATTACATTCTGGCTTGCGAAATCGCTGGAACAATGCAGCAGGAGTACGTTTACATCAACACAGCTCCTAAAAGCTGAGGTCAGCATAAGCAGAACCTATATGAAACGATAAACACATTTACTACGTTCTACTATGCTATGCGCAGCAGGGCGTTTATCATTTCACTACGCTTTACTACGCTATGCGTCGCAAAGGGTTAAAGGTATTTCAATTCACATTTTTACATAAAATGAAAACTAAACTCATTTTTACAGCTCTTTAGACATTCCTGGAGCAACGTAAATGTCAACATGCTAGGAATTGGAACTCTTTATCAGAATTTTTTCATTCAAAATAGCTTCAATGGTTATAAGCACCCTACTCTAAATATGTGTAGTTTACATTAAAATTATAGCATGTTTAATATCCATTTTGAATATCAATTTAAAATCTATTGAAGTTTCCTTCACATAGCTGCCACACTTTTCTAGGAATAAATAGTTGTATACTGTGCTTGGATTACTTGCTTGATGTACCCCAAATTGGATATCATAGGTACTGGTCCAGCAACATAAGATTCACAAACGTCACTTTTGTTTTCATTCGTATCTCTAACTTGAAAAATTCTTATATGACATGAGGTACACACTTTTAGTTCTGGGAACACTTCTATAACCCTGCATTTTCAGTTTTATAAGCATTTTACGAGTCACTGGCCACAAATTCTTTTTCTCAGGTTAAAACAACAGTCATTCCATTTTGTAGTGGTATCAGTATTACTCATATTAAATACTTAACTAATATTCAAAACTAAACAGACTAAACCCACAAGAGAGACTGTGGTCTCTCCTCACAAACTAAATATTCTGGAATGGTCCTCTGTGGAAAGAAATGACTAATCTGATTTGCCGTGATAAGGGTTTGTTTGTATTTTAAATCCAGAAGTCATTCAAACAAATACCCTTTGGTAACTCATAACAGCTGCCAAATCTCTGCACCCTCCTTTTTGTTCTCATGCTCCAGGCAGAAACCACTGCACTACCTTACCATGAAGAGGGTTCCAGCTGAGAAAATATTTTCTTATAAATATATTTGAACGAATGATTTCCTGAACTACATGGGTTTACGATGCGCAGTAGACAAAATGGAAAATAATTCCTTCAGTCCCCAGAGGAAGAGGGTGGTGGTGAGCAAACTCAACATCTTCATGGTTACTTGCTGTCTGCTGTCCCTCTTAAACCTTACCATCCATCCCTTCCTGTCACCCCTTATGTGTGGTTCTGCGCAGTCCGTGTGTTCATTCAGAATGAGCAGTATTTTAAAAATACAACACAAAATCAAAATCATTTAAAAGTTCAAAGTTCTGCGATAAGCAAGTAAACTGTTAAATCTAATTCAATCTACTGTCCATTCCAAACCAGAGTGCCTTTCACTGTAAAACTCTTTGTATTATCCACATGAAAGTAGTTTGCAATCTCCACCTCTAGTGTCTGCTAGTTCCTCTCTCACGTGCTTGCTGCATTTCATTTAGAGCTGAACATTGTTTAAATTTATAAAAAGGCGCCCTGCATGAAAATCACAGTTCAAAATGCAACCTGAAATAACAATCGATTTTATAAGCATGCAGAAATGAACATTTTACTTACACTAATCACAATCCTCAGGCAAACTGCAGCACTCAAATCCGAATCCTCCAAAGATGACTCAGCTGCCATATTGGAATCAGAACTATTCTCCAAGTTAATTACAAACTTATCCACTATACTATCGCACACAAAACAAGTTCCCACATTTGATTCTCCGCTTCTATTATGTTTGTTTATATTACCTGCACGCTTTGGTTATACTTCTTACTGAGATGCATGTAAAATTGGATAATAGTTTCGTAATATCCACTAATGCACGCATCGGGTATTTTTCTAATAGTGAGTTGAATACACTAAGTATTGTTTGTTTTTCACCACTTTTTAACAGTTTCCCACTTTTGTCTTTGAACAGTTTATTTACACTACACGCACCTTCCTCTGTCAAGAGGACTCAAATACCAACTGACTAAATCACAAGATTTGACCTGAGCTGAGCATACATGCATATTATGAATGACATCGCTTATCGTATTTCCTGCGCTATGCAAAGTGTTTATTCAGTACTCAGATAGCACCTCTGCGAGTTCATTGCTGCATTTCTCGTATATGCAAGACAATGACAGTCATGCATACTGTTGGTAATTAACAAGCAAGTTACTCTAAGAATTTGTGCAATAGCGGACGAAAATCATATTTTTTTAATCTCTTAACAGTTAGTATATATCCATTACCTTTAGCAATGAGTTCTTATGATAACCACAATAAAATGTGCAGTTCTATACCCTTCCTACCCCAATACTTCATGATACAATACATATATTAAGGAATTATTTGCGATGGCATAAGAGTGTGTGCTTAGGTTCGTGACAAGCAAAAGCATGTGTTTTTGTTTACATCGGAGGGAACTCTGGTTTGGAATGGACAGTATAATGTGCTTAAAAGTAGCTTCCATAAGCTTTAAAGAGAGAGTAATATGGGGTTAATACAAGAATTCGAGCAGAAGATAAAAGTGATTATGTATGGTGCATACTCACTTTTTCCAAAATTTTGACTTTGGCTGGTACTTAAAACATTGAAGTTAGAAACAAGAAAAGTCTTCAGCTCAACTTTATAACATGTGACGTGAGAGTTTTTTCTAAGTCCAAAGTCTGGTATATTTTTTCGAAGTACAGCTTCACATTTTTTGGTGCAACGTGTATTTATTTGGATGATTTCTGGCTGGAAAACATTCTATTAACACAATATAAACCTTATAATTATTTATTTACTTACTGCACATATAGAAGAATGCAGGGCAGCCAAATTCTCAATCTTGCATCACTCAAAGTAATGCAGTCAACACTCCTTTTTTGTCACTAAATTACACTAACTATATATACACATTGTTCCAAAATTATGCTGATTAGCTATGTACACTAAACACTGACTCCTTAATTTAGCTATGCATAGCCTAAACTTTAAATAAACCTTATCACTACACCACAGGTTAGACCTACCTAATATCTTCCATTAATTCCTGGAAAGGATCTGCTGAATGGTTCTTGGATGTCAGAAATACTGATAAATGCGAGCATCTATACGTTTTTCACTATAAGCTGAAAGGAGAAGTAAAAAAAAACCACATGACAAGAGAGCACCTCATTGGCTGGTGGGCAAACTACAACCTTTCCCGCTTAGCATGTCGTCTCTTCCTATACAAAAAAACAGTACGGTTCAGATTGTAACATTTTGTGGTTATTCTCGAGCAGAGAAATTTAAAAAAATCATTATTATACCAGTTCAATTTATGAAACTAAATGTGTTTGTCCAGATTCACCTGTAACTAAATGAACCGTTATAGCAGAGGGTTTAAGAGGCTATGCACAGGCGCTGCAGTTTGTTTCCGGATGAGCCGCCAGTGTACTTATGCTACGTGTTGAGAAAACGTGTTGAGAAAATCACTACATTTCCATGGGGAATTGAAATCGATTTGAGTCCAATTCCACACTGAATGCGATTCGCATTTTCATGTTAAATTCAATATGTATTGAGATTGATTTGGATACACACAGTTCGAGAATAAAATAATTCAAGCTTTTATGTTGGTCAACTTAGATTTAGGTTACTGAACCTGAACATATGTTAATTTGTTTTTCTGCATATTTTAAGTGGGTTTTAAGGTTAGTGAATGTTTTTGAGAAGAATAAATTGCAAATTATGCGATAAAAGTGGCTTTGCTGTGTGTTCTATTACACATGTGATTAATGATTTCCGCTTATAAAAACAAAATGACAAGCTTGCAGTGTGTTACGAGTATAGTAGAGGATGGTATCTCTGGCGTATTCAAAACAATTTGAATACGGTAGGTGTCTCCATACAACAAGTTTCGACCCGATCCTATTTCTAAGAGGTAGCCATTGTTTAGCAATAATTGAACTTCTTTGTTAGTGATGCAGAATTGGTGTTCGGATAGCTTGGTTAGCATTTGTTTTCTGTTGTGTTTTAACCTATAGTGCTAATCGTTTTTTTAACTTAACTCACAAAAGGTTAAAGCAAAAGTGGTATATTGATATTAGTCAATAAATGAATGATTTCTAAAGCCTGAAGTTAAGAACAGTTTAATCCAGTACCTTTAGGCCCGGTTTCACAGTATAAGCTTAAACTTCGAAGCAGGCTTAAGTGGAGAGTTAAGCTACAGCTGAGTTTTACAGTGCGTAGTTCAAGCGCTAAGCCAAGATTATACGGGACTCGGACCGTACTGAACTGTGGTTTAAGTTAAGGCGTCGCCATGTTATCTGAGGACGACAATTTTAGTCACGACGAAATGCAAATTATTTTAAAGCATATCCACAACAGAAGACAGCCTAAAGTGTTTAGAGTGCGTACAAATCATTTCCACATATGGAATGACCGAGAATTCTACGAGAGGTTTCGGTTAAGTAAACAGTCTGCGATGATGGTACTAGAGATTATTGATGATGCAATTAAACATAAAACAGACTGGTAAGTAAAACTTAATATTAAATTTATTCTTACACCTTTATAATATACTTTATCGCTCATAAGGTATTAATTACTTTATATTTCAGGAACAAAGCCCTCTCGTCAGAAGCAGTGCTTCTTTTGACGTTGAGGTTACATGCAAGTGGAAGCATGCTAATTGCAGCTGGAGATTTTTCCGGCGTCTCCGGCATGCAGGGTTGTGAAAATTGTTTCACATCCATCAATTTGTACACCAATTAATTCCTTTATTTCCTCGTCGATGGGCGTAATTAACGATGGCATAGCCGGACCTCCACCTGTACCCCAAATAGTACATTTCTCATTGGCGTACTTCAAATTGTCATATTTCTTCAACACGGTAGCATCTCTGTATATTTTTCCACTCTTTTCATTGAATAATTCCGCAATTTTCCCCCACGTTTGGTTCTTCCTACTCCACGTACCTTATCAGATTGCTTGCACTCTATTATGAGTTTATACTGCTTTACAATTTCTAACAGAATGCTAACTTCTTGAGAAGTGAAGTTAACAGTACATTTTGGCTCTGATTTTTCCGTCATTTTAATGCGTGTATCTTAATAACCTATAAAACCTTACTTTCAGGAACAGCGCTGCCATAAACAAATGATGGGAATTCGCTCGATGCGGATGCGCAAGCATTACCAACTATAAAGTTCCGAGGAGTTGTTCAGCTCAGTAAAGCCAAACGTGGTTGCCCTACTGTGAAACTCGCAATGCTTTAACCAAAGCTTAAGTTTTGTTTAAGCTGCGTCCGTAGCTTAGTAAAGGTTCGACTTAAGCCTGAACTGTGAAACCGGCCCTTAATCACAGATGCCAAACTGTTCAGGTACAACTTTAATTTGTCTACTCTTGGTATTATGAGTTAAAAGTTTAGGATGTAAGGCAAAATATAGGAATAAGACATACTGTGTTTAAAAGCTTGTGATACTCAAGCTGCATAATATACTGTATTTGCATTCTGTCTGATGCAATTTCCTCTCACTGGTACATCATTCTCCACGTGGAGCTGCCATGTGCTCAGTTCAAATGTGCCATACATGCAATTACCAGTATTTCTACATTGCAAGATATTTAAAATTAGTAATGAATATATGTAACTTAAAATCAGATATCTTATGCATTAATATCTTAATTCTGCTCAAAACTATCAGTTACCATGTTTTGTACCTAAGCACTTCTATTATTCAGATTTCAGCTGACTATTGTGTATGTACAAGAAGCAAGTATTGGACATTATTCCGTATGTGGGTAGGAGGTATGAAAATTTAAGAAACTTATGGAATTGGGTTTTTTTAATACACAGAGTTGATTGTGTAGTATCCTGGGTTCTCATTCGAGTTTAGATGCGCAGATCCTACAGCTATGGCCTGTTGTTACTCTGCTAAAGGCCACAGCTGCTCCACTCCTCTCCTTCTAAAAAACATCCCTCGGCTACACTTTGAGGCTGAGGATCCTCAGTCCCTTGACTACACCTTGCGGCTTAAGGCCTCCAATGTTACAATTTTGGCAGCACAATATGTATTAAAAATCCCCAATTCCTCAAGTTTCTTAAAATTTCATACCTCCTACCCGCATACGGAATAATGTCCAAGTATTTCTTGGGAACACAAGTGATGTGTATTCTATTTAAAAATTAAAAAAGGTGTTATATTAACATGATTTACTCTATCCACTATTATTTATTTTTATATAGCTTCTACAAACTTCTTACTAAAGTATATTTTTCTATCCACTTCAGGTTAATTCACATAAATGTTTGCAGAATTAGTTTCATTACACTTTTCATTGTAGATACAAAGGGGATACAGGTAAACAAAGAAATAGTCAATGTTTAAAAGTGGTTCACTTCATGCTGGGCTTGAAACTCTATACTCTCCCCATGGCATTGAAACAAATGAATAACGACAGCCGACAGCACTTTTAAGAAAATTTAATTTAATACTCGTTCCATAACATCATGAAAAACTACTGAATAACAGCAGTACACATCTTCTGAAAAATTTAAACCAATAACAACAGATCTCATAAATGGCTGATGCCACAAAAAATGTTATGAAATAAATTGTGTACATTAAAGAGATCTACATTTTGTTGTGTGGTAAGCTTTTGTCTATCTCTTAGGGTTAAGACATTATACAAAACTTCACACACTATTCCCAGGAAATTGAAGATATGTTTTGTCGTGTAAATACCTTATATATATTGTATTTTAATCATAATCGTTAAGTCATTTTTTGAGAAAATCGTTAATGTCTAACCCTTTTCTGCATAAAGGGTAGTTTGGAGATGGGTGATTTTCTTGAAAATGTTTGTATTTTATCTTTGGAATGAAAATAAATAGTAATTTTGGTATTTAACAACTCTTTCTTTTTGAGGGCAAAAATGCCTTACCGGACCCGACGTTTATTAGGTATAAGGAAGTGAAATAAATTACCTTATGAGTGATTTAGAACATGAAGTGGTCTCTTCTATGTCTTGTGCCCACCTACCTGCCTGTTTTAGCGGTTTTACTTATATACGCAGATCGCATCAGGAACACAACAAACATAGCCATTTTTCCGATAAATCACATGCAAAGTGGGTACTGCCAACCTAAATAAAAAGTGAAATGCACCAAATATGCGATGTACTGTTGTTTCTGCGAACGTGAATCATTCGTGTTTTACACGTGCAGATCCCTCAGCTACACCCTGTCGTCGCTATACTCCTCTCCTTCTAAAAAACATCCCTCGACTATGCTTTGAGGCTGAGTATCTTACCGGCTTCGGTGGTATTTCTCATATGTTGCCAGCATTGCGTTAAAGTCAGAGAATGAGATACAGTGCCATCTGTAGGACACCCAGGAACATCTAAGACATCACTTCAGTCGGGTCTGGTAAAGCATTTTATCCTTTTTGAGTTATGCCAGCCTGCCTCTTTCCCAATACACACACAATCCTTTTGTAAAAATAATGTATTTTCCATGATCTCTTGGTATTGAAGTTTTGGGTGGAATAAAAATAGGGAAAGGGTGTTGAGGTAAAGCTACACTGTAACGACTTAGGTTACTTACTGCTCCGATTTTAACACATGCTAAAATTTCCTTTGCTAAGATAACTGTCATAAACATTCAAAACTGAGGCATAAATTATCTCATACAAGAGGTACAAGGATCATGTTAATTTTATTTCTACATGTTGTATGGTACTGACTACTAGCCACAAAATCACACTGCATGAAAACTAATACTGGTACTGTAAGCCTCTCAACCTCATCTTTTCTATACCTATTCCACTATTCAATCTTGAACTCCTCAGGAAAAATTAAGCAAGGTACCGTTTATAAATTTCTAAAACTTGTGCTTTATATTCAATCAAACGAAAGATATCTGAAGGTTTTTTTTTCTTATTTCTTTATTTACAATTCGACTTTTGCCTTCAGTTATATCGTCCTCGTGCAATTGCGAAATACTACATAAAACATTCGAAGTATTCTGCTATGGTGCTGTTGCTCACTGGTCATTAACCGCAAGTTTAATATCATTTTAAGGTTAATTATACCCGTTTGCAAGTAATAATCAATACAAATGGATATTTTCTTTGCAAAAAAAATGTGCACGCCGGCATGATCCACATCAATACAATTAATAAACAGAAAGAAATTCCCGCAGATGAAACACAATTACGAAAATTTTATTCACAATTACCAAATGAAAGCTGATTTGCTAATTAGACTTACATATTTCTGGTAATACTCACATGAACATTCTAAATTTATTCTATTGAACCATCCACCATTTTCTGTTGGCACACCAGCGTAGTGACATGGATTTACATTGAAATGTAGATTGCACTGGTATCGTTTACCCGCCCAAAATCATTATTTCAGCAGCAAATCTTTCTGTTTCACGTCAATAAGATAATGCAATTAACACTTTTTAAGTAAATATTCCAAGCAAAGCGTCACAAAACAAATCTTCTCCTATCATTCACTTAACCGCATATTAAAAATGGAGATATAAAGGACAGGTTTCCTTTAGGAAGTTACTTCTGAACAACACTCTTCTGTGCATTTCCTGTGTTAAGTCAAGAGTAGTCAGAGAGTAGAGACTGCTTGACCTCCACCGTGCCGATAGCTAAAAATATGGCAGTAAAACAGTGATATCAGAATCTACTATTATTATCCTTCTATTTTAAAATCCAGAGAAAAAATCTAAAATTGATTTAGAGTATCATTTTTTTACCTATTCTATCCAATTTGTTGTTAAATTCCTAATAATTTTAACTGTTTAATGCCTTTGTGCTTCAATACAAGAGTTATTTACCTCGAGAAGGTCTTTGTAATAAATAAAATTTAAAAAATCGTGTATGAATTCAGGTAGTGAAGTCCTCCATCATTCACCGTGAGAAATAACTGACTCTTTTAACTAAACGGACATTTCATGGTGACTTTGTATAACAGTTCACACAGAAGAATAATTATAGCATTTTGATTATACGACATACAGACTGGCTACAGACTACAGATAACACATTTCAGATTTGCCCACACTGAAATTCAAAAGTTAGAAAAACAGAGCTTATCCTCAAATAAAATTACTTGCGATAAGTTGGAAATAAAATGCCCCCAAGCCTAATGACATTATTTTCAGCCTTGATAATTGAATTATGGCTTGGGTGGCTATACAACTGAGCATTTCTGTTAGTTTCCTACACAAGGTATAGCATAAAGGGGTTGTAAACAAACATTAGAGATTAGTTAGGTCCCAAGTAATACTGGGGTAAGAAAACAGCAACTAATTTCCAGGTTTTCTTATAGAGTTTGATATCTCTGTACCAAGTTAGCCACTGCCTGTGATCGGTGGGCCAGCTTGACATTGACCCTCAACATAGAATTTATAAGTTGTGCCGTCTGCAACTGAAAGAAAATGTCCAATAAACTGCTTTTACTTCTGTTTCCTGGTCCCGTCATCATAAATGAGTTTAACAACAAAAAGAATAACATTGATTGAATATTAATTCTCAGTTCATTCGAAACCGAAAATTCTACTTCATAGATTTCTTCACCGTTGCCTTTATCCTGACACACATCTGCAGCATAAGTATCAAAATCCTCTTCATCTGTTATGTCGTGGAGTGAAATGCGTCAATCACTTTCAGAGTCAGAATCTGCATCATTGCTCTGAGATATTTTTCTGGACCACAACATTGTAATTATTGGCTCTTGGAATGTTTCTCTCGATGGAGTCTGCTATCAGGACTTTAATGACGGTCTTCCTTTGCTGCCTTTTATCTGCAACTTGCTGGGGAGAAATATTCTGTACTGGAGTAAGGTAAAGCTTCTGACTCATCTTTTGGGAGAGAAGGACAAGGCATAGATCCATTGCCTCTCCTCAGCATTACACGAAGTTTCACTCACGCGTAGCTGTTAATCTGGCCGTGACCAATGTTAGAAGGGGTCGTTTGGCTGAGTTCCGTCATAATGATGCTGAGTGCTATACAACAATGTTTTAACATCAAATTCCTCACGAAACTCGAAAAATCTGACACAGAAAACTACAAATTGTTGACACTTTATGGTATCAGTGTCCATGTACGCAAGTTTTCAGGTGGTTTAATAAAGTTTAAGGAAGAGGTCGGGGACGGTCCAAAATCATCCCGTCCTTCTGCCGCGAAAACTGAAGAGAATGTGGAGAAAGTGGCTAAAATTATTCGAAGAGACCGCCGAATGAGCATTCGAGGAGTTGAACTCATATTGAATGAGGAAGGTTCAGATAGATGCACGACGATCTCTGCATGAAAAAGGTGTATAGTAAAATGGTGCCAAAAATCCAGACACTCGCGCAAAAGTAACATCGAGTGAATTGTTATATTAACGTTCTTGAAAACATTGAAGAAAGCGTGCTAGAGCAACTCAAAATTCAAAAGCAATGATGATTGTCTTTTTTGAAATTAAGGTGTTATCTACATTGACTGCGTGCCTTCAGTTTTCAGACTGGCAATCCTGTCCGTTTTATTATTATAAAAATGTTTCGAAGATCCCTCCACGAACGCATGCGACGAAGGAAACCAGACTTTGGAAAAATGATTCATATATCCTACAGCTGAACAATGCGCTAGCCCACAACTCGTTATCTGTGAAGAATTATTTGGCAGAAACAACGTTCCGGTGATTGAATATCCACCATATTCGCCAGACCTACGACCTTTACACTTCCCGAAAGTCAAGTCCGCGCTCAAAGACACTAGGTTAGAGTCGGTTGTTGCAGTAAAAGTAAAGCAACGCAACTGTTGAACATCGTGATACAAGATGAACTGCAGCATTGCTTCCAGTAATGGAAAATTTGCATGGAGCGGAGTAGGTATCCGGGGAGAGGACTGCATTAAAGTGGATAACATTGCAATTCATTGATTTTGTTTTCAATAACACTTTAGAACATGAATTCGGTTACTTTGTTGCCACGTCTCGTATCTTGCTCCTATAGGCCCTCTTCCCACCCAGCTTTAATAGGGATATTCTAATTGCCAAAATATATATGGTGACAAAAATGTCCATTTGCTGTTTCCTTAAAACATAACCGAAATGCTTGATTTCGTGGAGTCAACTACAACTACAAGTTTGGGCGATTTACACGCTAGACGAACTATTACATTTTACTTCCCAGGATCGTTACACTTATTGGTCCCTTCATAGTTATGTCGTCCTCCGTGGTGTAGTGGTTACCATGCTAGCCTCTGGTTCCCGAGGTCGCGGGTTCAAACCCGTCGGAGGGCGATGAATTCTTTTAAGGCGTAAAAATCCGTAGCATGGCTTCCTTGGGAAGGGAAGTAAAGCCGGTGGTCCCATGTCGTACATTTACGGCACGTAAAAGAACGTCAAGCCATCTGAGCAAACTTTCCGGTTCCTCACACCCAATATGGAATGGGACGCTCAGGACCATTGTAGTAAAAGAGCGTTACCAAATAAAACTGAGTTTCAATTTCGTTTCGACCGATTAACATGATTTCTCCCACTGTAGTCTGATGAGTCTACTTGCGACAAATCCACTTCAGTGAACCCAAGTATTCCGAGCGGAACCGAGCTCGCAGCGGTTCCTTGATTTGGTGTGGATAACGAAGGCGACACTACAAGCTGTTCTAAATCGCATCGACATCCAAAGTTTCGTGCGGAAAATATCATTGAGAAGCCCGTAGGTGTTAAGGCAACAGGATCTTGGTTGATCTTAGAAGAAATTGTGATTGGTCTGGAGTTCACAAAAAATTTCACATTCCCAGAGAATGGTTTACAACTCACCTAGATTCAAAGATCCTCAACCCAAGATATGACGGAGATTCCGCGTAACAGTATGAACCATCCGTTCATAGAGTTCTCCCCATCATAAGGCAGTAGTTGGGTTAACTTTCCATTAGATTCTCTCAACTGAGCAGCCTATATTGATTCTATGTCAATCAAGAGTCGCAAAAGTATCCTCAACGCCTTGAAAACAAGTAGCAACGCCACTGTAGATCACACTAGGCCGCCCTCAACGTGCGATAACGTGCCGAAGCCAGCAAAAATAAATCAGTACTCAAGGAGGTGAAGATCTCCAAATGTACAGGTCTGTAGACCCCGCAAATGAACACAGGTACCCACACTGGTTCTTCAGCTTTCAGTATGAAAGGACCTGCATAATCAACCCCACATATTTCGAACACAGAGGCGTCGTTTACCGTAAACGAGGGGAGCGGTGGTGAATCAGTATCGAAATTCATATTGGCGTGACAGCACCCCTTCTCACCACTTCGCGTGTTGCTTGATGCCGTTTCAGTACCCACACACTTCCTCTCAAAATTGGCCACAGGGTATGAGACCAACGTGTTTTTCATTTACGTGATGGTGGCGAAGGAAACACCTCACAACTGGGTGCTCATGGGGAATCGCAACACGATTAGCAAATGAATGTGCATCGTGTCTTTCAGTCAAGCGATTTTCACACGTAACACCCAACTTCACCTTTAAAGGGCAATAACCATGGATTCTGGGGTCTCCACCAACTGAAAGGTCTCTTCTTGTATGAGTCTCCACACAGTGCTATTAGCCAGTTCAACTTCTTCTGTAGACAAGCATTTGAGACAGGATGTACGATTGAACATCTCGCCGTATTACGCTGGTAGGATGGGCTCTCATAGTTGATATACAATTATGATTTGTGACCTCAGTCTCATTGGACGTACGCTGAAGAAGAAGTGATGAGCTAAAGGCTTATGAAAGCAGCTGTCCTTTTTGGTGTGCCCAGAGAGCACTGCTGGCTGTACCGCTATTCAGCAGGTATGAACAAAAAAGATGAGAAGAGACGTGCATCCTCTAGAAGGAAGGTCTACAAAATTCAAAGGGCCAAGGATGTTTGCACTCACCCTCTGTTACAGTACTCTTATCTTCCTAATCCGATTCCTAAAAAAGACCGACCACTCTTCTTTTCGCTGGATCCAGGCAAGCACTGTGCTGGAATCACTCCGTGCATAAATGGGATCGGTGGTCCAACCAATGGATCTTGAACTGGCTTCAGCAATCTCGCTCCAAATGTGACTCCCATAAACTTCAATCGTGGAGTCATTAGTCTCTTGGATACGCATCTTTCGATTTTGGCTGCACTAAATTGACAAATAGGCTTCTATCTTCACTTTCGTTGCGCAAAAGCACACACCCAGCATAAATCTTATAACTTGCGTCAACAAACAGGTGCAGTGAACGATTGTGCGATCTGCCAATATTCCGAGGAATGGCTACATATTTGAGCAGAGGTACTTGTTGGAGCCAAGCATTTAAGCTATTTGCATTTTCGTCATCTATAGGGTCGTCCCAATTGCTTCTCCCAAAGGCTCCCTCAGGCTCAAAGTTGCAGATCCACTGAAGCCTATCGGATCGAATATCTTCTGAGTAATGGAGAGAACATTACTCTTTGTGAGACAGTCCTCCTGAGCAGTTTTCTCCCAACAACTGATGTTCAGGCTGAGCAAGTCATTCTTTCGATTTCACTTTAGCCCAGGAGGGAGTCAATTCTTGTGAAGAGCCACCTGAGAGCCATCTTATCATAAACGGAGAATCCCATATAGATTTACCCTTTTTATCGCAGCTAAAATTCCTCGTTAATAATTCTTATTATACAATTAATTATCAAAAACATACGTATTTATATGTCATTGCATAAATCTTTATCGCTTAGATTGCACTGAATATTAACGTTACTTTTATGCAATAACCATCATGACCGCTAACATTATTAAATGCATTTCAAACAGATATGTAGGCCAAATTTTAGGTTTCCTTTCGGTTATGCTTTATCGATCTAGCTTGGGATATATCTTTAAACATATTCTTATTTGAGCTGTTGGAATTGATTTATTCATTTTATTTATTTTATATTTCAGTTTTTTGAAGGATGGGAAGGGAAAGGCAGATCATATATGAAGATGCATTTCAATGTCCTATTAACCCTTTCTTGTCAGTAACCCCGACTTTATTCGTGTTTCACTTGCCTACACTTCTCAGTAAATTAGTCGACCTCCTTGGTCTAGAGTTACCATGCTAGCCTCTAGTTCTCAAGGTCGCGGGTCCAAACCTGCGGAGGGCGATGGATTTTTCCGGGAGCAAAAACCCTTAGCGTGGTTTCCTTTGGAAGGAAAGTAACGCCGGTGGTCCCGTGTCGTAGCTTGATAAAAAAAAAGGCCTCAGAGCAAAATGTCGGGTCTTTCACGCTCAATATAGAATGGGATGCTGAGGACCATAGTAGTTAAGGAACGTCCATAAAGCTCAATTTAATTTTTCTTCCTCAGTAAATTGTCATCCTCCGTGGTCTAGGTGTACCCTGTTAACATCTGGTTCTCGAGGTCCGGGTTCAAACCTGGCGGAGGGTGATGCATTTTTTCGGGAGTAAAAACCCTTAGCATGGCTTCCTTCGGAAGGGAAGTAAAGCCGGTGGTCCCGTGTCGTATGTTTACGGCACGTAAAAGAAACTCAAGCCTGATAGAGGCCTCTAAGCAAAATTTCCTGTCTAACGGGACCCTAAAAACCATGGCAGTTAAAGAGCGTACATAAATAAAACTTAGTTTAATTTTTCTCAGCAAATTCCACTCTATTACCGGAACAAGAGAGGACTTTTCTCTAATGTCACAGATGGCTGAGCTGAAACTGCTTTATTTGCTCTTCAACAATCTTGAAACCACAAAACACCTGTATTGTCAGACGGTACTGCATACATTCCTAAGCTCCCTATCGCTTTGGAACATTATTGGTGGCGTTTGGTTAGCTTTGGATTGTTTTCTTTTTCTTATTTTTTTCTTTTTGTCTATTGATCATTTTGCAGTTGGTATAAATTAGTTTGCAATAGTTTCATATAAAAGCATTTTATATTTTCCATTTTATTCGTTCCTAGACAGAATCTCTTTATTTCAGCTAGAGACAATGTTTTCCTTGTTGCACTATATATCGCGTGAGTTTTCTCATCCTGCGGATTGCTAACCCTGCATTTTACAGACGATGTGAAATTCAAGTGCTGACACCGTATTCACCAGCCCGCTGATTAGCACTACGGTGGTGCTCGTTGTTAACGTGGTTCAGTAACGCAATGGTTAACATGCTGAAAATTCATGATGAAGGTCGGAAGTTCAAATCACGCCTGCGAATAAATGAAGTTTTATATTCATTCCTATTTATGTTTCGAGAACGTTCTAGCACATCATGCTTTCTTTCCGAATACACTAGAAAGTGGATTTGGCTATAAATACAAGTTCCAGCCAGTCGTGCTCACTGTGGAACAATGTTTTCGAATAGAGAGTATCTGGACATGCTGTTAGTATACAGAGAAGGGCAGCAGAATGCAACGGAGGCACGTCGTCTATACCAACAGAGGTTTCCGCAGAGAACACTTCCTACAGTTCACACGCTTTTATGAGTTGCGAATCGCCTTCTGGAATCAGGAACAGTGCACAAGACACCACATCCACGAAGAGATCACCCTATCTGTGACCAAGCAACAACAGATCGTGTGACTATGTCATTCAGCATCCGCATAGTAGTACGAGGGACATTCACAGGCATTTCAATATTAGCCAATCTTCCGCGTGCAGAATACTACACCATGCAAATTTTCACACTTATCATCTTCAACTACACCAGGAGCTACTGCTGCCGGACCATGGACGGAGAGTAGCATTCGCTAGGTGGGTCATACGACAAACTGAACAAGATCTACATTCTTTTGCAACTGTATTATTTACAGACGAAGCAGGGTTCCACAACACAGGCCATGTTAATCGCCACAACTTGCTTTACTGGAACACTGTAAACTCTCATCGGATGCGAAAGGCAGCCTTACAAGTCCGATGGGGTTTCAACGTGTGGGCTGGTGTATTTGGTGATCTAATAGACCCGTAATTGTATGATGGCCAACTCACCAGGAATCGCTATATCCACTTTCTACGACACCAGCTGCCTGCTCTAATGGCTGAAGTGCCGTTGCAGAACCGATTTACCATGTGGTACCAATATGATGGGGCGCCAGCTCATTCGGCCCGTTGTGTAACGGCTTATCTCGATGCCACCTACCTTGAGTAATGGATTGGACATCATGGACCAATAGGGTGGCCAGCACGCTCACCAGATCTAACCCAATTAGATTTCTTCTTGTGGGATTATCTTAAAGATACCGTGTACCAGAGCGGCCAATGACCTCTCAACACTTCAGGGAACGTATCATCTTAGCATGCCGAGACATCACACCGACCATGTTGCGCCGGGTTAGCCTGGTGATTATGGTTAGACTGAGATCTTGCATCCGCCGGCATAGTGGCAATTTGGAACATCTATTACGACATGGAGGAAACGGGTAAATTGTAAAGGTTTATCTGTGTGTTGGTTCGGAATGATGTCATAGTCACTGTTAAATGCACTATTTTGGAAACCAGAGAGGTTGACAACGATCATAATATGGGCTTCCAAACGTTAAGTTTTGTATGTACATACGTACTGCATTTTGTAAACTCTCACAACAAATTATTAGCTTTCTTTTGCAAGAAAGAATAGCTTTAAATAGTAAAATATTATTTAATGATGCGTTATGTTTGTAAGTTATAATTACAATGCCATGTGCGTTTATTTATGATGTTCATTAAAGCATATTCTAACAAGTAACAATAGGAATTTTTATGAAATTTACATAATTAATCTAATTAAGCGAAGTGACCTCCAATGCCAAACTATCAGTTCTCGTTCAATTTACTAAACATAAAAAGTACCTTCAAGTGGCAGTATTTGAACCTGGGACCTACATCAGTAAAGGCCAACGCGCACACTGTGGCGGTACGAGTGCAAGTCACTGAACGCACAGCGGTGTAAAGCAGTTATTTCGGCCGAAATTGATACGCCGCGATGCAGTGGGCAGTGTTTACCTTTACGGCATAGCCTTTACAACGCCAGGACTGCATAACCTCTCAATCCTCAGGCTGAGAACTCTCCCCGGTGTATATATTTAAATTTTAAAACATCTGCCTGGCAGTACAAGTGACTACAAACATCCGGAATACACAAAATGAATAAAACACAATAAACTACAGAAACAAAGCAGTTAAACTAAACAAGACTTCGTTGATATTTGGAGACTACTCTCTTTCCCGCTGATATTCAAAATGGTTTCCGGCAACATAGCTCCACTATTGATAACAATTTAACTTTGCTTGAAAACGAGATTTGTCACACGTTCATCAATC
The DNA here is from genome assembly GCA_030765065.1 of Deroplatys truncata. Taxonomy (NCBI): domain Eukaryota; kingdom Metazoa; phylum Arthropoda; class Insecta; order Mantodea; family Mantidae; genus Deroplatys; species Deroplatys truncata. Next base: position 101,025,750 of record CM060987.1, on the reverse strand, counting down.
GAAGGCACATGACTCTAATAAGCCTTGGCACAGAGAAATCATACGATACCTACAGTCTGACGGGACTATATAATTCGATCTTTAATGAAACACAACGTAAAAGGGAATATGATTGCCTTTATATACCAGGCTTTTTTTAAAAAGAGAATACCATTTATTTTGTTGTTGCAGCATTGCAGTCGGATTTTAAGCATGCACAATCGTCACTTTGCGTTTTCCTCTTGTTATAACGTTTCGAAATGTTCAAAACAATCGAACGACCCGCCGACTGTGAAGATCGATCAACGATTCGTTTTTTGAATGCGAGAAATGTTACGCCAGTGAAAATTCATCGCCAACTGTGTGAGATTTATGGGGAAACAATAATGGGTGGTGGAATGGTGAGGAAGTGGGTTAGACACAGCCACACATAGCCAAACAAACTCAAGATCTGATCGTATTATTTGATTGGGAACAATTTGACCATCCTCCCTACAGTCCGGATTTGGCACCGAGCGATTTTCATGTTTCTTCGTCTGAAGAAATTCCATGGTGGAAAAGATTTCAACGATGTGAAATAAGAAGTGCAGGCTTGGTTTTCATCACAGGCGGCATCATTCTTTGATGAAATCATACAAAAACTGGTTTCCTGTTACAAGTGGCAGAATAATGGCGATGTCTATGTAAACTGAGTTTTATTTATGGACGCTCTTTAACTCCTGCGATTCTTAGCGTCCCATTCTATATCGGGCGTGCAATACCGGAAATTTTGTTCAGAGGCCTCTTTATCAGGCTTGAGGTTCTTTTATGTGCCGCAGATCTACGACACGGGACCATCGGCTTTACTTCCCTTCCGAAGGAAACCATGCTGAGGGTTTTTGCAGGGGGAAAAACACATATATCCCAAACACTGCTACAAGTCAGAAATGGAGTCATGGTACTGAATTTATGTTTTTGCCACATAAAAGTCAATGTGTTATATTCAACAGATTAATAAAGGACTCGCTGGAAATATAGAATCCTGTTAGGGAGCAAAGTGATGCCTACTGTTAAAAGTGTCTGTATTTTGGGCCTACACTTCAATCAAAGATTGAATCTGAGTGAACATATTAGGTATCTACGTTAAGGCTGAATGTGTTTGACATTTCAGGTAACTGAAAATGCTGGCATCTAAAACTTTGGGTGCTGACTTCGCCATTTTACTCCACACATACTGATTGATCGTCCATCCCAAGTTGGTTTATGGTTCCATCGCCTACAACTCAGCTCATCCAACCAACCTCATTGTACTCTAGAGCATCCAGTCTTCAGCACTGCGAATTCCCTTGGGAGCCTTTCCTACCAGTCCAATTAATAGTCTGCAAATAGAAGCAAATGAGCTTCCCTTCTGTATCAGGAGGAAAAAACTAAACTTAAAATACGATCTGTCACCAAGTCTCATTCGGGATTTTCTCCCACAGTAATCTTCTCACCAGTAATCCTATCATAATTCCTCCTAATAAAAATGTTCGCAACTTATCTTTCTTATTCAGAAACCAGCAATACCTCAGAGACTCTAATTTGACACTTCCACCATTGATTCCTTACTCCTACAACATAGAAACTATTCCTTGGAGATTTAAAACCCCATCATAAATATCTCTCTAGCCAGGTATGGCAAAGGGACAATTGACAAGTTTACCTATCTGAGATTGTTTAATGAAATGTGTACAAACTACAATGATTACCAACACATGGATCCAAATATGGCAACAGTTGTGGCTGTGCTGTTTTCCCAAACACACAATGTTGTACAGTCATACCAAAATGTATGCCCATCTTCTCGTGTGAATTACTAGCTATTAAATTTGCTATGGAATACATTCTTCAAACCAAAGACCACCACTCCTACATTATCTTCAGTGATTCCATTAGTGCTCTTCACAGAAGCATCTTACTTGTCCACTGTTACTAGAGATCCAAATAGTATATAATAAAATACTTCAGGCAGGATGGTCTTGGTCTTATGGATCCCATTGCACATAGGTGTACTGGAAACATGAGAGCAGATGAAGCAGCTAAAGAAGTTACTAAACATCAGTGTAGCCTGTCAGACCTCAAGATTTCCCACCAAGGCTAAACCAGTTTCATCCAAGGTGTACTTGTTCAACAGTGGAAACAAGACTGGTTTGCCCTGTCCAACAGCAAATTACATAAAGTGCACTCTCTCACTGATTCCAGCTACCCTTCCAACATATACATGTATTTACTCTCTGGTTTGTAACAGCACAGTAAAAATAATACAAAAGTAAAATAAATAAATAAAAAAACTAGAACAAATCATCTGAGCACACTCAGCACCCTCTCCTGAATATCTAGGGGGAGCTGAAAGAGACTCAACCCCCCCCAAAAACTCTGGCACCCCTGAATGTCAGGTACAATGATTGGTTGTCAGCATTATTTGAATGCCAATGGAGTAACCTTTTGCTACATGCACCTCTAATGGCAAGTTTGGCGAGACTCTAGGTAGAATGTGTCTGGGGTGTCTTAAAATAAATTGCTCAGTGTCCATTATGGCTTCAGTAGTATTAGCTGTAACCCTCCTTTTCTGTGGTTTTTGGGTGGCATATCAGCAATTCAAAAAGCTAAAGTAATCCCCTTATAAAACACTGCCTATATTCAATTTTGGGTGCATCTATCCTTACTTAATATATGGCATAGTGCTGCAAAAGCTCTATCAACAGGTACTCATTCTGCAGAAAGAGGTGTATCAGATTGATTTACAACATAAAATCAAGAGAAGCACGTAAAACTGTATTCATGCATCAATGGCTTTTTATAATTTATTCTTTGCATGTTTACATAACCATATTATTTATAACAGATAAGCAAGCACTATCAAGAAATAATCAAGATCATGACCATGACACAAAAGTCATTAAAATTTTTTTAGATCCATCATAAGCGGAAGCATCTTCGAAAAGGAGGTTAATACTAAAAAAATATTATTATTTTACAGATTACCATTAGCACTGAAAAATATTTCCAATACATATAAAATATTTTAAATAAAAATTAAAGTGTATCTATTTAATACATGAATTTTAACTTGATTATTTGATTCTTTTTTCTGAATTATATTTTAGTTTGGGGGTAATGACTTGAAAAACATAGGTGTGTCTATACAGTAGAATCAGGCTTAATCGAAAACTGAAAGGGGTGCAGCCATTTTAGATCATGCATTTTTTCGATTAATCAATAGTAATGAATTTAAGCACAGATAAGAAGAAAATAATGTTTAATAAAAACTACTACCTATTATATACAGTATTAAAATGTGCATTTCAGTATTTACAAAGACTATTTCATAAAAAAAAATTTCAGTAATTTTTTCTTTAACTTCTTGCAACGCTTGCGAGTGACTATGTAATGCCACTGTTTGTTAAGCACTCTATTTGTTGGTGTAGTTTCATTGCTTTGTTCCACAAAATGCAAGGGGACATAAAAACAAAGTTTTCTGATACTGATAGAGCCATAATTCAGCATTTCCCATTACAATCTGGATACAAATTTGTAATCTTTCTTACCTATAATGCTTTAAATGCCTTATCTGTTGACAATTTTTTATGGATTCAAGTTTCTGTTCACTGCTTATTACAGCATGCTTTCTTTTTGTTGACATCTTAATGCAAATAAATCACACTGACCATCACCAACAATAAAATAATAATGCATGTGCAAGCAGTTAATACTTATAATGTTACAATATTTCTTGGAATGTGGGGTAGGGGTGAGACTTAACCATTCAATTTCAAGTACCTACATTGGAATTCAGGATTGGGGCAAAAGAACATTACTAATTGCTGCAGCAATGTTGCCACTACAAATTTGCGCATCTTGTATTTTTTCGCAAATTCTTTCTTCATTTTCTTTTCGTTTCTTCCTCCCCCCCCCCATCATTTTGGTTATGCTGGGTTTCAGTTAAGCAGGATTTTACTGTACTTGACTATTTTAAGACTTTTGTGTCTGTTGCTGTATTTCAATTTTGAGTTGTATAATAAATATCTTGGTTTATAATTCAGATGCATTTTTACCTTAAGCAATTATTATTATTATTATTATTATTATTATTATTATTATTATTATTATTATTATTATTATTATTATTATTGCACCAATAACTCGTCATTTTATGTTTTATATCTTGAATTGTCCTCTCCTAATTTTAATGTAGTTTGTAGATTTAGAGACTTTAGGCAATGTATTGGTGAAATTTGGTAAAAAATGTGAAAATATTTTAGTATTTGTTTTTTGCACTTTTTTATGCTTATAACTTGTACTTTCCTGTTACACAATTGGTTTTTTAATTTCAAAAATTTTTAAGCCACAAGAGTCTGTTTAATTGTTTCTGTACATTTAGATGTAGCACTGCATCATACTTGAAACTCCATTTTTCTCAATTCCCTTTTTTCATAATTTTTCACTTTTCAAACCGCTCCTTGAATCATGTTTATAACAGTGGAATAGTTAGGTTCTCTCAGGACTCAGTGCAAAAGGTCCAAATGGGGCCCCTAATTGCAATTTCCAAAAGTGAATTCAGGAGTTTTAAGTCTTATTTATATACTAGACATTATACAAAATTATAGTTAACCATATATAAACAATTTTGCATGCGTAATACTTGGTTTTTAATCTTAGAAGAACAATGTTATATTTAGCTTTGTATTTGTCTAAAAAGCATGGTATTCACTTACTGTTACAAAAAGATCAACAGGATCAGAACAGATATTATTTCGGAGTTTAGGTCTTGCTAAACTGAAATAACCATATGTTTTTCAAAATAAAAAAATCCTGATGTATAGCACTCACACGACTTTCTCTACTCACTATTTTACAAATTATTCTTACAGAAGCTCATTCTTTTGTCTACTTCTTGTTAATAAGATCCACCTTCATTATTCTGTAACACTTTTGTTGTAGATATAAGAATACAGTAGGCAAAAGCAATAAATAACCTAGTCAAATCTTTTCAAAGCTGGTCACTATGTGATGGCTTTGAAATTCTATTCTCTTTGCATGAACACAAAAAATAAATAAACAAAGAAAAAAAATAGCGACTTGCAGTTGAAAAAGCACAAGTATTCGAAAATTCAAACTAATAACAAAGAATATCTCTGAAATAGTTAATGCCACAAAAAATTTATTTGACATAAATTGTGTGCTTTAATGAGATCTAAATTGTTTATGCGGTAAAATTTTGGCCATCTCTTATGGTTTACCAGTTACACAAAAGCAATTCAGAATAAAGAGGACTTCACAGATCATACCCAGAAAATTCAAGATATACATTCTGTCATGAAAATAGCTTAAACGCATAATAAAAATTGTTAGTCATTTTTGAGAGAATAAAAAATAATGAAAACATTTCCATGTAAAGTGCAGTTTGGGATGAGGGTTTTTTTTAAAAAAATCTTCATGTGACATCGTTAAATACTTCTGATTTAACTACAAAGTTCTGTATTTAGCCAACCATTTGTTTTTTGAGTTATTGCTAGACACATACACACAAGACTTTTTTTGAAAAATAATTGGGGGGTTCAGGGGTCTCAAAACATGTATTTCTCAACACTAAATTTTTGGGTGGAATAAATACTTCTACCTATTGTATGTGGTAGGGAAAATAATAACTTGGTCTTTCATGGATAAATTAACTATTTGTAAAATTAAAATAGGTAATATTATCCAACTACACCACTAGTAGGTATTATTGTAGTAAACATAAAATGATTTTAAAAGCACTAGCTGTGCCCCTGGTTTATAACTTACTAGCTTGAAATTTCCAGGAGAGCTTCAGGAATTATGGATTTAAAATTGTCATGCACTAGTTAAAAAATGTGAAATAGTTCAGTTGAAATTATTTTCCATAACTCACATTGAAAAATTCAATAAGATATGAACTAAATATTTCTCTTAAACTAATTATAATTAAGAAATGCCTACACAACAATTTCTTTATATTTGCGTACTAAGCTCAAATTAAAAATGTGGTAGCAACATGATAAACTGTAGAGTCCAGAAGCATTTCATATTACCATATGAAAAAGGCTATTAATTATGAATAAAACAATAATATTTTAACAATGGTTTAACATAGCTCGTTAAATATTTGTGTGCATTAAATTGAAATTGATTTGGATTTATGGATGCACTTTAACTACTATGGTCCTTAGTGTCCCATTCTATATTGGGCATGAAAGAACAAAACTTTTGCTCAGAGGCCTCTTTATCAGGCTTGAGGTTCTTTTACATGCCGTAAATTCACAACATGGGACCATTGGTTTACTTCCCTTCCGAAGGAAGCATTGCTATGATTTTTACACCCGAAAAAATCCATCATCTTCAACCAGGTTTGAAACAGCATTAGTGTGCATTATGTTTTATGTTCCGAGTAAATGATAAAAAACTTTAAAGTAATCAGAAGAAACCTGTGGATTCTTTGATTTTTACAGATGCATTGCCTTAATTGAGAGCAATTATTGTTATGGAATGTATTATAGCTTGAGAATATCTAATATTAACTGATGTATGCACAAACTTCATTATTTTAACATTTTGTATCTTGCTTATATTATTAATTTTGACTTGTTCAACATCAGCTATAGTTGTGTACTGAAAAAGATTAACTCTACAAATAAATTATTAAGCATGCCATTGTTAGCACTGGCTTAATAGGGTGCAACATTTTAAACATTTGTAGAAATGGGGCTTACATATTTCCTTGTAGGTGCAATGGGAAGTAGGTTTAAGCGATACTCAAATCTTCAAATCTTTTAAGAGTGGTCACTATGTGATCACTTTGAAATTCCATTTTCTTTGCATGAATAGGTGGGGGGGGGGAGAAACTTTCCATTTAAGAAATGTATAAGTATTTGAAAATTCAAACCAATAACAAGGAATAACTCAGAAATGGTTAACTCCACAAACAAAATTTGACAAATTGCTTTAACAAGATCTACATTTTTTGTGTAGTAAAATTTTGTCATCTCTTATGGTTTACCAGTTATGCAAAAGTTATTCAGAATGAATAGCACATCGGAGATATTCCCAGAAAATTCAAGATATACATATCATTTCTCATATCTTGAACATACCTATGTTACTTTAATAAAAATTGTTAGAGCCATGTTTGAAAAAATAAAGATTTTCAAACTTTTCCATGTAAAGGGTAGTTTGGAGTGGGAGGAGATTTTCTTCAAAATTTTCATATTACATTTTGAAAGATGCCGAACTTAAAAGCAAGTTTGGTGTTTAACAGATTTCTTATTTTTGAATTATGCTGCTCACAGATACACACACATGGACCTTTAACTAAAAATGCATTTTTTGGTTAAGGGGACCTCAAAACATGTTTATGGTGAAACTTTGACATCAAATTTTTGGGTCGAATACAATACTTCCCTTTTTTACTATACTATGTAGTAGAGAAAGTAAAATTACTATATTTACCTCAAAGGAAAATGTTGAGATAGTATTTCTCCTTGCCGCTTTCCTTCACTTGATTGGCTTTTTCATTGGTAGCAAAAGTAAATCAAGCCTGATTACTTTGTCAAGATGAACACTTATGCATCCATCAACTCTGATATCCAGAATTATCATTGCAGCATATAATATTGCACTTCTTACGAGGGTTGTCCCAGAAGTACCCTGCCTAACAAAAAAGAAACACAAAAATTTTGGGAATAAACATCTTTATTTCTCTACATAGTTTCCTTTCAGCTCGATAGGCTTTTCCCAGCGATGCTCAATAGCTTCAATATCCTGTTCATAATGAGAACCATTGAGTTCTGCAAAATAGCCATCAATTGCAAACTCCGCCATCTTTTACCACCAAGCCATTTCTTCAACTTTGGAAACAAATCAGAGGGGCTAAGTCTAGTGAATAGGGTGCATGAGGAAGCAATTCAAACTTTAACTCATTGATTTTGGCCATGACGATAATGAATGTGTGAACTGGTGCATTGTTTTGATGAAGCAGAACTTTCTTTTTCGTTAAATGCAGCCGTTATTGCTTGATTTCATCATTCAAACGCTGCAATAAGTTTGATAATACTTGCCATTGATTGCTGTTCCTTTTTGAAGATAATCAATGAAAATTATCCCACATGCATCTCAAAAAACTGACACCATGACCTTGTCTGCATATGGAACTGCCTTCGCCTTCTTTGGAGCCAATTCTCCCCTTTCAATCCATTGTTTTGATTGTTCCTTCATCTCAGGTGTGAAGTGATGGACCCATGTTTCATCCATGGTTATGAATTGACACAAAAACTTGGCTTTATTGCAGCGAAACATCGTCAAACACTCGACTGAAACATCCTCACGACGCTGTTTGTTCCATTGTGAGTAAATGCAGCACGCATTTTGTGCAGAGCTTTCTCATGTCTAAATTTTCAGTTAGTATGTGATGTACAGCACCTTTTGAAATGCCTATGATGTCTGCTAGCTCGCGCACTTTCAGTCGACAGTCATCCAATACCATTTTGTGGATTTTCTTCACAATTTATGGCATGGTCACCTCATTTGGTTGACCATTGCGATGTTCGTCTTGGCAGCTCGTACAGCCTCGCTTAAACTCTGCCACCCAATATTTTACTGTTGTAAACGAAGGAGCAGACTCCCCCAGAGTAGAATCTAGCTCAACTTTGATATTAGTTAGACTAAGACATTTTAAATGAACGTATTGTATCACATAACAATGGCCAATTTTATCCACATTTACAAATTTGCTGAGACAGTTCACTATTAATGGCTGCCAAACAATTAATAAACAACATAGCATCGTCAAACTATAAACTTAAGCTTTATAAGGGTGGTACTTTCTACTATAGTCATTTGTTTGAAACAACCGCTATATATACGTCAGGTCGGGTACTTCTGGGAATGCCCTCGTAGAAGATGAAACTACTGTCACCATACATATCCCTTTATAGCTTGTAGGCCTTTTAGATATTTTGGTGTAGAACATCTTCACTCATCAATAATTACATGATGACTTTATGTGCATGATCACTCTTAAAAAAGGCTAGTAATTAAACTAGTTTTAGTCCCACATTTCACTGCTTTTTTTCTTGTTCAATCACTCAAGGTTTACAGACTGATACTTGCTAGCAGTTTACGCTATGGGACAAACCTAATGGCTTTATATCCTGGAACAGCCATGCATTGTCAGCAGGTAACACACAGATGATTAAGATGTCATCTGAAACTTCATTGTTGACTACAGTAGCAATAGGAATATTGCTGATGCAGACTTGCCACTTTGCATATTGTATAGTTGTCATTCATGTATTTGAATACACACTGCTTTTCAGTGTTTCCCAGACCTTACAGTTTATGACTTTTATCCATGAGGAACATTGAAAAACAGATGTATTGAAATAATCCTGACACAATTGAGGAATTTAAAAGAAACATAACAATAGCAATTAGGTACATTATGTTAGTGAAACTAGAGGGTGTAAGCAATAGTTCCTTAAGAAGATGTAAATGGCCAACACTTCCAGCAACTCCTGTGGTAAGGCGAGTACCAAGCTCTGCTGTTAATTATTATGATTTATTGCTAATGCTTATTATGCAAATTTTAAAACCATTTTATGACCAAGACTGCAGGGAGGAATATGTCGGGTGATGCATGCACCAAAGCGACAATCAGCACTCTGGCAAGTTATGAGTGGCTCTGTAGAAGCTATGACTTGTTAATTATAAGAGAGTTGCATGATTACTTCGCTTGCAATTTATTAGTTTGACAGCATTTGATCCATCCTTGGATGTAGATTAAATATAAAAGAAAACGAAGATCATTTAATTAACTTTGTGACTTCCTATCATTACTACCTTTGACAATTCATCTGAAAATTAAACTGTTTTATTTATGGACACTCTTTAATACTATGGTCCTGAGCTCCCATTCTATATTGGGTGTGATAGACTGGAAAGTTTCCTCCGAGACCTCTATCACACTTGAATTTCTTTTATGTGCTGTAAATCTATAACACGGACAAATTCATCTGGTAGGCCCAGATGCTATAACTGGCGCAACAGTTCTAGACATGTGAAAATCTTAATGACAGCTATGAAGCGAGTTACATACCAGATCAGGAGGTGACCGGTCGTCTGTATGCTGCAGGAGTGCGTGGGACAGTCATTGTCAAATATCCGCACACCGGTTATGTACTGCACTACACGATAAACTTATAGTTATATACAGTATATTTAAATCCACCGCTGTAAAATGCCCTTAATATAAAAACACTGTCAACCATCTGCCTCCAGTTCTTCCACACGTGACAGCCCTTCCTCTTCTGCGGAATCACTCACATCATTGCCGCCATCACTGCTGCCGCTACTTTCTGCACCATTATCCTGGATGAGAATTTTTTCTAATTGATTTTCTGCAATTCCGTATTTTTTTAAATAATGATTCTCAATTTATTCAACATGTCGATATACATTTTCCCATTCTGGCCCTCCAATTTCTGCAAATCGCTGGCGACATAACTGCTCCACATCTTTTAGTTTAAAAGGATATTTCTGCAGGCCACCCAGTTTTTGACATCAGCCCAGATTAATTCGATTGGGTTTAGATCTGGGTGATACGGTGGCAGTCTAAGTACATTATGGCAATGTTGTATTAATATCTGGCCAAGTATTATGAGTTATGACTTCTGAAGGGATTTGTTGGCTTTAACTAAATTATATTTGTTTTACTCATGCTTTCATCAAAAGCTATATTATGCCTAAGCAACCAGGTTTTTATTTCTTCTTTCAAGGAATTTGAGGTAGGTTGTTTGTCAATTTGAGTTTTGCCACATTGTGAAGCATTGTCGATAACCAGGATAGACCCAGCAGGCATATTAGGTATCAACAAGGTGTTAATTCACTTCATGTAATTTTCTGTATTCATTTCTTGATGAAAATCTCCTGTTTTTTGTTGCGGCTTGTAAAAGAAGGGCATCTGGAACGAACAGCATGAACAATAATAAGTATTTGCCCTTTGGCAACAGGTGCCTGAAAACCTAATTCGCTATCGTCACTTCAACTTTTAGATGTATGACTGCTGTGTATGTACGACTCTTCATACACTACAGTTTGACCTTCTAATTTGTACCTCTGAGTAAGGTACTCTTCCAGCTGAGATCATATGTCGTGCTTTTCTATTAGAATTCTCCTATTTGGTTTTGTTTTCTTCCACTTAAACCCTATATCTTTTATAATTTTTCTGAGATTTGTAGCAGCATCTTGAAAATTTATGTTGATATAAGTACATATAAAATTATACTCATTTGAAAAGTTAGTATCAGACTGCAAAATTCAATGCCATTTGAGACTTGTAGCACCACCTTGAACATTTATGACATCTTTCAGATTGATGAGCAATCTGCTTATTGTTGTCACAGTTTTTTCTTCCACATAGAAATTGTGAATCATGCACCGAATGACGCATTTGTAGAAATCGTTTATTTCTGTAATACGTTTAAGGACCTTATGTTTCTTCACAGGTGTGTCAAATGGTACTCTTTCATACATATGGTTTTTCTTATCTTTGAGAAATATGGAAATGGAACTCAGTGAAACACCAGTTGCTTTGGCTACTCTTTCTTTCACTCTCATAAGGCTTTTGTGGAACTCGGGTAAACATATATTTTCTTCCTTCATCTCTGCTTCTTGCTTCATGAAGTCGAGGACATTTGCAATTATTTCCCTGCTTTGAATACGTAATACCTTACCATTTAACTTTGAAAACGTAGGAGCTATGGTTATAAATATCACAAATATAAAATAAGCACTATTTACGTACTGCTCTCTTTGAAATTACAAGATGCGGACACTTTCTATGCAGACTGTATGTGTTACGCACTGTGAGTAAGCAAAGGTATTATATTGCATTCGTTGATTAAGCTAAACATAAACCATTTCTAGGCTCGGCAGGTGGGGTGGCAATCAAGGTCACGATTCCAGAAGTTTTGCGCCAGTTATACCAACAGAAATTACATGTTGCAACAGGTCTGGACAGCAAATGATCTCCAACTGAGTGAGTGCTCCCATGATTAGTTAGAGTAAATTAGGCTTACTTGACTCCTCCTATAGTTTATCACCTTCAAATTTCTTCACTTTAGTTACATAAACTATAATTTATCTTTGTTTTCCTAAATTGGGTAGGCTACAAACAGCCTATCATATGCAATCATATTTCAAAGCGATTTGTTAAACAGTTATTTTAGCCAATTAGTATAATCATGTTCTAAAAGCTTTTCTCAAAATGAAAATACTGAAATAGGAAAGCAACAAGAATTGCATAGTTCTGTATTATAAATCTTCATTTATCATACAAGAAAACTAGAGATCCATTATTTGTCGTACAATATACTGCAATATCTGCTGCCATGCAGTGCTACATTCAAATGCAGAATTCCAAAGGTAAAGCTTCAATGTACCACACACAGCAATGCAATATAATGTAGTTCATTTCACAGATTAGTATCTCAGAAGAACCTGGCAACTGCACAGGCACAGTTGAAGCTTAAGAATTATATTGAAGGATAAACATATGTTGTGTTCACTGTATGAACAGATATGGTAAGGACAGACATGGATGGGAAGTTAAGAAAAATCATGCGAATACAAAGTTTCATATACGACAATATGTACTATGTTTATGTAGAATTTTCAGACACAATTATATACAAAGACTAATAAAATATCTAATCATCCTTTCTTTTATCTGTTGTCTCCAGTCACAGCCAACATTAGCAGTTTTACTTCTCTCTACGGGTCCTGTTCTAAATGCACCAGAAATGTCAGTTATCATTCCCTTTGGTAGAGCTAAACATTTCTTACTATTGCGTGCTCATTCCTCTGTATTAGATTAGAGAGACCTACTGAGTGGAATGATTGCGCATTGGACGGACAATGGCTTTATGCAGCAATCCCCTCCCAAGCAGGTGCAAAATTTAAATCACATACAAAATATATTGTTAACATTTACTACAAAACATTAGGAACACATATGCTAAGTTAATTAACATTAAACAATAATGGATAACAATTTCATAAATATATATTTATACACATAATACATTTAAGTATTTACAAAACCAACAAGCCCTTTAGAGTATTCAGTCTTTAACATGTCTGCCTATAGTGAACATCTAATCATCAATAATTTTTACATTAAACACATGTAAAACATGTGATAACATAACAATTAAATACACCTGCAGTGGAAAGGAATCTTGTATTAATACTTGTGTCAGTAAGGGATTGTTGTTCATACAGTCCATTTTGCAAGGGGTCCATAGTTATTGATTTCACTTTTCCAGGACGGCAGAGGTTGGCATTGAGGGATGTGCCGTATTGGCTGCATGGGCTGAACAGTCCTACTATGGGCTGTCTGCTGGAAGTTTACTGAGATAGTAACAGGATGCAGGACAATATTGTTGCTACTATTAGTATCAGCTGAACCTAAACCCAATGCAGCCAAATATGGCGCCAGAACTTCAGCATCCACTGTCAGTGGTATGTAAAAAGAACCTTTTGTGTGCAGTGCAAATATGGGAACACCATAGGCTGACATGGCAGGAACAGCCCTTTGAGGAAGAGGTGGTGGCGTGTTTGGTATATCAGGAGAAGGAGATGGTGGAGGATACTTCATGTGTGGTGGTGATGGTGGAGAAGAGGGGATGGAACAAGTTTCACTATCACGTCTCTTCATGCTCGTCATCATTGATATGACTCCTGTCCTGCCATTAGGCATAAATTCACGGCTGTTCACATCAGATACAAAACGCTTTCTCTTCATGTTCCCACTTCCTGTCATAGCAGAATCATTATACCTTGTGTCCTCACTGTGGTGCTCAGCTGAAAACCTCTGTTTTATGTTGTTTTTAAACTTATAGAGTGAGGCCACAGAGCTGGTACCATTTACACCCACACTATTGTGCTCTGTTATTGTGGATGCAGATGGTATTGGTGAGGAGGGTGGCTGTGTTGCTGCAGAGGACAGTTGCATTCTGCTATTAACTACTGCGGTTGAAAGGGTTGTAAGATTTGGACTTGTCAGCATCTCGCGCAGCTGGCTTGGTCCTGATAAGTTCATCAAGTTGTCTTCACAACAGCTGTCCTCCAGCATACCTGTAAAACATTAGCTATTTATTTACTCATTCAAGTCTGATTTCCTGTCATTATAATAAGAACTGCACAACACCCTGTAGTACTTTTTCATGAGTTATACATTACTACTGTTGTGGGTGGAGAAATAAGTGAATGTCAACTGCTGTTGGAGCAAAGTTTGTAAACTACTAAAAATATGTCCTCAAAATTTTGAATAAGTGAAGCAGTTGGAATGCATTAAGACTTCTCTATCTATCTTGTATTAACATTATTTACTTTCTTTTGTAAAGACAGTGTTTTGCAGAAGACTCATCTACTGAAATAAATGTTAGCAATGGTGAATTGCTTAGGATTCTTAGGTTATTCTTCCTCTCTTTAAGTCATCATTAAAAGGTAAAAATGTGTTGAATACGGTATTAAAACCTGCAAAAAATGGGAGAGTAAGTACCTATTATGATTGGACGTTTTGCAAATTATGTGTAGTGCATTTAAAAATGATACTGCTAAAAATACGGCGGAGTGTTCCTTCACTAAATTTAGAAAAGCTACCAGAAGTACGGGAAAACTACAGCATGCCAAGTCCAAAAAAAGTCATTGGATTTGAATATGGTAACTTACATGGATTAAACACCCCATTTCATGTGCAGATTCAACAAACTGAAATTGCAAAAATTTTGAATTGCCATACCAAATCTTCTTTATTCTGTAGCCTGTACTTTCTTAGTATAGAAGAGATCCCCCTTTAATTCACAAGATAGTACTATAAACAGCATTAATCTTGATAAGTGGGTTACATTTCAGAGTGAAAGATCCATACATGTTAGCAAATGTACTGCTTCAGAATTATTAAATTGCAATGGTAAGGTCCTAGACAATTAAAATGAATTCATTTTGCAGGATAAATACTTTTCCTTAATGGAAGATAATTCTACAAATATTTATAACCAAAATGTATTGTGTTTGCTAGTTCATTATGTTGAGCAGTTTCCATCTTTTAAAGTGAAGGAAAGGTTTCTTATATCTAGTTGAATTGATGAGTACTACAGCGAATCTGTATTCAAGCAATTAATAGTGAACTAAAAACATGAAAACCTTATTATGACAAATTAGTAACATGCTCTTTTGGGCATTTTGCTGATATTTGCAATTTGCAATTCCAATTCAAGATCACCATTATTACAATGATTTAAGCAAATGCTGTTTATAACCTGTTGAGGTTGTCTGCTGCAGGAATAGATGCTCATAAATAGCAACATCACATACTGAACCAAGCATTATGAACTTATAATTCTATAAGTACTCATAAGCAGTTTTCATGGGCATTTGAAATAATACGGCATGAGGTTTTCTTTGCATCAGATGAGAGTTATATGCCATTTTGGTGAGGAAGGATGCACATTGGCAACTCTACTCCTATTAATGGATTACTACACAGAGAGCCAAAAAACTATGAATCGGCTGCACAGTGTTTTTCCTGTCTGCGTCCTTGGCGCTCGTTGCCATCTGCCGCTATCATAGAAAGGTGCGGATGAAACCATACAACATTTTTAAAACTACTTTTAAAGGCTTTACTTACCAACTTTATGAAAGGAGAGGCTGAAACTGGCACCGTCGTTGCCTATACATTTTTGGCACCTCTTTAGGAAACTATCCATCACTCGCCGTAATTCATGTTGAGAAATGCTGGCAATTTCCTGGCGGATATTTTGTTTTAATTTTCTCAGGGTGCGTGGGTTTGTCTTGTACACTTTGTATTAAGTTAGTCCAGAGATAGAAATCGCAGAGGGTTAGATCGGGAGACGGAGAAGCTACAAATCTCTACTAATAATTCTGTCCTCAAATGCACTTTCATAAAGTTGTTAAGTAAAGCCTTTAAAAGCAGTTTTAAAAATGTTGTATGGTTTCAGTCGCAACTTTCTATGATAGTGACAGACGGCAACAAGTGCCGAGGACGTGGACAGGAAAATCACCGCGCAGCTGGTTCATAGTCTTTTGGCTCTCCCTGCAGTTGACTTACCTGACGTTGCATTGTCAGCTTTTTAAACTCGAATGACTAATTAATTTTATTTACCTCTTGATTGCATAATGATCTAGAGGATTTGTATAGCGAATCCTTCCTTTTACCCCTTATAACTGTAGTTTTGTACAGCTAATTGCTAATAATGGATAAAAAATCCCCTGATATTCGTACAAAAGGATGTGAAACATTGGCAGAACAGGTGACTTCCTAACCTCTTCCCAACAGTCTTCCAGGTTCTGGAAATTAGTATAGGACATGGATACCCTTTGAAAGTGGAACAATCATTGGTCAGAATGGTTCAGTAATGTTTAGGTAATTAAAGTAGGTGAAATTTTAAAATTAACCTCTTTGGAAAAGATGCATACTTTGCAACCACTGAGAAAAATAATCTTCTCAGTTGTTAATTACTTACTGGCTCATTTATTTCTAATGTTAGAAATTTTCTCTCTTTACATAATTATTCAGCATGCCCTGCTAAAATTTGATTGCAACACAAACACAAAGGAAGTAAAGCAAAACTTTCTTAAATGAGGTTATAAAAATATTTTGGCATTGGTATTGCATGCCTGTTGTAGCATTATAAGCAGATTTTGTTTTGCTGCATCTTCTGTTTTCTTAGTATATAGTGTTGAGAACAAAATATCAACAGCATTAGTCTTATTTTTATTCTAGTACATAGGCTTTGTAAATTCTTTTAAGTCTTTTAATAATTTATGAATTACAATCAGCTGTTTTATAACCCATGTCTGTCAGAAAGACTTAAGAGTTTTCAATAGTGAAAGAATTACCAAAATTAGTTGAGTGGGTTTTGAGAATACCAGCCCGCTCCCATCTCCACATGCACACAATTTCAGTATAGATGAGACATTATCGACTACACATTGTGTTCTGTGGCTAACCTATTATTTATAAATGCTTGGAGTGTGGTGAATTTACCTGATGAAGACAAAGCAGGAATTGGTTGTGGTGCAGATGGAAGGATCCCTAAATGTTCCTTGTTGTCTGCACGCCCTGAATCGCTACAAGATCCTGAGGTTGGTGAGCCAGAGGAGCCATTTGCTAGACCACTGTGTGGATGTCCATACCCACTACTGCTTGATGATGTGCTGGTTGTCTCTCCATTGTGTGTTCTTGGAAAATTCAATCTGTCACCTAAAAATCAAAAAGTAGCTTTTATCACCTCTTGCTCCTGGTCAAGTCATTGTACTTCTGAAGACAATGAGTCAACACTCCTTCATGCTCAAACACCACAAACTGATCAAAAATAAGCTACACATTTCATTCAAATTGCACTGCAACTCTAGTTTATATTTGTGGCCTTAGATTTTGTGACATTCCATCATTTGTCATAAGTACACTTTCTAAAATTTGATTTTTTTTTTCCAATTTTTAAGCAATGCAACATGATTATTGTTTTATATAGTCTAGTAAGAACTTTGATACTGGTAAGAAAGCCTAGTTCTCACCAATACAAACAACGACAACTTTCATTTTCAAAGTTCTTTGCACAATGGAAGTCATTGGAACACATTGCTTTAAGAGTATATAGAAATTAGAGGAACAGTAATTCTATTATAAATTCTGCTATATTTTATTCGTTTCTCAAGTTATTAATCGTGGCTTAATGCAAATAGTTGGCAAGTGCAATTTTTATAACAATTGTAGGGGCACTGAGCACAATATCCAACATTATTGAATCTTCTTTACAATCTTGTAGGCAATAGTCATTTGTCTGTAAGAGCTGTGGAATTGAGGCGCTCCAACTTTGACAGATAATTAAAAACAATATTTTATTTTGTAACTTTTATGCTAACTTCTGTACTTTTATTTAACAGATTGCATTATTTTCTTACATGGCTGAAACAATGTTCTGTTACATGAAGCATTCTCTTTTCATGTCAAAGGTCAGCTGTTATCAGTACTGAAACTGAACAGTATTTAGTTGTTCACCACCACTGTGTTAAATCCCAGTAACTGTTAGGGTAAGTAATGGGGTGGAAGGGAACGGCTGAGGTAAGGCACAAAAGCTACAGTTCGAAATAGGCCATATGGCTGCAAGTGGGCTACAGTGACCTGTAGATCAGAGAGGAAAAGGAATTATTAACTTAAAACATCAGTTGGCAGTGGAAACACAAACATCCCTTACTTTCATTGACTTTACATGCTTCAAGAGATAACTGCTCTCATCATCAGAAGTTGTCTGACTATTGGTGACGGTGGTATTGGTAGTGGTGGTAAAACGTCTTTCCAGAGTGTGTTTGGCTGTGGCAACTCAAAATTATATTTGGTATAATGTTGTGATTTGCTATCCAAAAGTGGTGTGCTAGTGCAGATTTGTCTGTCTGTTTATATTTGAAGCATCTCATGTTCTTTCAACCTAGTTTCTAAGTTCTTCTTAGTTTTTCCCTATATAAATCCTGAAGCAGTCTGAACAATTAATTTGGTAAATTCCTGCTCTCATCCTGTGGTATGGGGTCCTTCAGCTTGTTGCATAGTATTACAATTCTAAACTATATATATTTTGAGGAGCTAGGTTGATACTGTCTTCTGAAGATCTTGTGAAGTTTATAGTGTGTTCTTGAGTGATATATAAAGCTTTTGAAATTGCTTTGATTTTTCTGCTGGGTGAGTTTTGGGTGTCTTTTGTATGTGTTTTATCTTTTGAACTTCACTGTTTTCTTGCCAATGATTTGCTTATTGAAGCCATTGAATATTTAATTCTATTTCTGTTCGTATTCTTCTTCCTTCAGAGGTTTGTAAACTAGCCTGTGCATTAAACTTGTAATTCAGGGAATTACCTAAAAAATTATAGTCTCTATAGCCCACAAATATGCAGTTTTAAATATACAAGTGACCAATTATCCCAGCTCGTGGAACGCCATAGAGAATAAAAGTAAAACTGAAGGGGATGCGCCCTCAATCACATTAAACCTAGAAGTCAGCTTAATGACTCTTTCTGTCAGTAATGATGCGATGGAAGTGAAGCTACTTAATACATTGAGAACCATAATAATAAACCAAAAATAGCTACCCGGAATGAATCACCAGTATGGAGGAGACGTTAGGAAAGCTCCAATTCAAAGATAAGAGATCTAGACTCTCAGATCAGCCTGAAAATGCTTCAAATGGCTGTTAAAGCAGTTATAAGCCTGAAGAAGTGTGAGCCATGGCTCTTGAGCAATTAAAGAAGGAGCAATCAGTGAAGAGGAGTCACCCTGATGACTCTACTCCTGAAACGAAGGAAAAGAAACATCCTAAGAGCAAGTGGAGGGAGAAAAATACCAGTTAAAAACAGTACACTGCAGGGCATGCAACTCCCTGTAATAGTCATGCGTCCAAACAAAGACTCTGTAGTATGATGGTGCAAGTTTGAGTGTTTGCAAACTTCATAGTATAAATTTGTCTAGTTTTTCCCTGGTGGAGGGGACTGAAACAAAGTTAGAAGGTGGTTTGTACCCAAGTTAAACTCAAACTTTGTCTAAACAAAGCAGTGCATATGTATGGAAGTCAAAATACTGAATAAGATTTGCGGGAGATGAATGTGTGCAAAAATGCTCTCTTTTATTTCCCTTGCCTCCTCATCACTGATGGCTGAATTTCTTAATGGTTTTATTTCAAAGTAAAAAATTTGAAACAGAAAATCTACCCCAGTTCATTGGCCACCCCTGCTTATAAGTGTATCAAGAAGCTTTGGGGACAATTATCTAAGTTTTCGTTGCAATGTTGTATTATGTTGCCAGCAGTGTTCCCATGTAGCATGTTGAAATTTCTCACATTTTTAGCATTAATTTTTGAGGGAGTCAAAAAGTAGAAGGGTTTGTTACATTCATTCTGATGTAACACAGCAGTAATCAACTCTGTTGTTACAGGATTTTTCACAATTGAACAGAAATGTGTGAATGATTAAATTCGAAAGAATCACCATATGGAACTTCATTCACCAAATTAGTATTACTAGCTTTATTTGTTTATGCAAATGATGTGAACACACCTTTGAGGATCTTGTCACAGTGTTTCTGCAAATGGTTGATGAGCTGGACACAAAGTGGGTCACCTGCAAAGAAACCCTCGACCTCTACAAGGAAGTGCATTGCCTCAGAAAGACATTCCTGATAGCCTAGCCTGTAGTGCTCATGCACAATGGGTCCTCCAACAGTGTCCTCCATCTGTTGCTGTTGTTGCTGGTGCTGTTGTTGTTGTTGCTGCTGCTGCACCAACTCACATGACTCTGTAAATGTAATACTTTTGTTAGCACACTAAAATACCAGCAAACTTAATGTTATGTATTAAAACTAATCAGCTTAGCTTTTAATATTAAAACACAGTACTGACAGCCATCAACACGTTTTGTTGGAACCAGCTTTAACTTTTTGAGGCACTCCAATAAATTGTTGCAGTCTAAATACAAGACAACTAATAGTAGTGAAGAACAAATATCACATTCCACTCAAAAATTCAAAATTGAGATTCACCAGAATTACATATTTTGAGGTTCAATGAACTCAGAAAAAGATCCTCGCCTGGACGTGTGTTTAACTCTCTCTCCCTCTCTCTCTCTCTTTCTGTGAAGGGGATAACTCAAAAGCAAAACGTCAGAAATACTAAATTTCATACGTGAGTCACTGTTTAAACAATCCAAGCAGAGGTTTCAAGAAAATTTTCTCACCCCAAACTACCTTTAGAGGGAAAAATTGTTATTTTTTAATTTTCTCAAAATTTACTCTAAAGATTTTGATAAAAATATAATATTTTTGAGATACTCATGTCATATTTTGAACTCTGTGCAATAATTTTAGAAGTGGGTACTACATTATACATTAACAAAAGTACCCAATCTGTATGTATTTTTTAAATATTTTTTTCTTTCTCCTTTCTTCCCACTCAGGAATACTAAAAATTATTGTAATGCTTATGACATAAGAGGACCCACTCGTAGAAGAGACTGTTTTACCTCTTAATTAATTCTTTCAAAGCAGAACTTATAAACGGCATAAAGTCAAAGAATCTAATTTATCTTGCTTATTATTGAGTACCGTGTAAAATGGCACATAACAAAGGTTGATAAGTGCATCTAATTATTTATGAAATTTAAAATAACGAATCTATAAGGGATTACACAAATCTGTTTTATTACTATGAGTTATGTACTAATCCAGTTAACATTAGATACAGTGTTCTGGATCTTTGGTGTAGTTTCCTGTGGTTACCATAGGAAACAGTACAAACATTAGAAACAAGCTCATGTAATATTAAACCCACTACATGTATTTTAAATTTTACTAACATCTCAGAAATAGTATTTTATAACTGGTTTTGAACATATGCTACACAGAGGGGGAGGGGGAGAGAGAGAGAAGTGTGTCTCTGCAGCTAATCCAGTAACAGAAACAGAGCATTGGACTTTGCTAGTAACCAAAATAAGACACATTTTCTAATATAATTTTGGACCTGTATATTTATGATCCAAAAACAAATAATTTCCATATGCTGGTACATTATGCAAAGAGCATACATTTAAATCACAAAACTAAGTCATAATTCAGTGCTCTAGTACTTTAAAAGCTTTATGTAAATCATTTGGGTTCAGAAAACCAAGTTTGGCATCACTGAGCATAATTTCTAGTACATAATGTTGCCAGATGTATCACGACAAAACATATATTTTCTTGAAAACCCTTAAAGGTAAAAACGATTTATATTTTATTTGTTTCATTTATATAATTGCTTTCAAATTATCTTTTTTTTGTTTGTTTTGCAATGCCTGAAATCGCAGTGAAAATGGGTTTCCATATGACACTAAAAAATGTCAAAATAAAAAAAAATCAATGCTTTCACAAAGCCTCTTTATAAACACCTCAGTTTTTACTTCATCAATTTACTTCTCCATGAGCTTAAATCATATGTTGGTGACATTGTCAGGTATTATTATAATAAAAAAAAAAAAAAACAAAACAAAACAAAAATCTGATGTGTTACACTCACATGATTTTCTCTACTCTTGTACAAACTATTTTTACAAACGCTTACTCTCCATATGCTTCATGTTAATTGAGATATCGAGATGTCAAACTTATCGCTAATTTTCTTGTAGATACAAGGTGAATATGGTAGGTTTTAAGCGATAGTCAAATCTTTTAAGCGCTGGTTGCTATGTGACACATTCCACTCTCTTTGCATGTCCAGGACATACAAAAAAGGAATAACGAATTTGAGAAAATGTATTAAGTATTGGAAAATTTAAGGGAATAACAAGCAATATCTCGAAAACGGTTCACTCAACAAAAAAATTATATATGACATAAATTGTGTATTTTAACGCGATTTACATTTTTTGTGTAGTAAAATTTTGTCTATCTCTTATGGTTTACCAGTTATGCAAAAGTCGTTCATAATGAAGAATACTTTTGGGGACATTCCCAGGAAATTCGAGATATACATTTCATTTCCCATGACAATATCTTAAACATATGATATTTTAATCAAAATCGTTAAAACCATTTTTGAGAAAATTAAAGTTTTTGAAAAATGTTCCATGTAGAGGGTAGTCTGGGGTGGGGGGGATTTTCTTAAAAACCTTCGTGTCGCATCTCTGGAAGATACTGAACCTAAATACCAATTTTGGTGTTTATCCTATTGTTCGTTTCTGAGTTATGCTGTTCACAGACACACAGACACACACACACACACACACACACACACAGACATACACATGGACATGTTTCTAAAAATGCTTTTTTTGGATTCAGGGGGTCTCAAAACATGTATTTCTGGTGAAATCTCGATATCGAATTTTTGGGTGGAATACAATACTTCCCCTACTTACTATACGTAGTAGAGAAAGTAAAAAACTATTCTACTAAATGCATATGAAATAATTTTGTAAACACTCTTCATGGAAGAGCTGAAACATCAGTGCAATTTTCAAAAGCATTAAAAAACTAATAAAGCAAAAATTCTGAAAAATGCCAAAGTAAGAAAACCGTAATATTGTTTATTCTTTCTGCACATTAAAATGATAAGTTTTTTCTGTTATTTTTGACTGCTACAATTTTTCAAAGTGGAGACATTTTCTGTGCTGTATATTTCACCATAGCAGAACCAAATTTTACTGCTTTTACCTATGGACTGTATAGATTTTACAGAAACAAAAATAAATTATTGCTTGTACCTCTTGTGTGACAATTCATTTGACCTTTACTCAGTTTTCAATGTTTTTAATAGTTTATACAGGAAGTGTATTTTAAGATGTGTTTGATTTTCCTTAAACCCTGTACGTCTTGAATACATAATTAATTCTCTTCTCTATCCCTTCTTTAGTACACCTGTGCGCTCTGAGAGTGTGAATAAGAGAGAGGCGAAGTAATGCAACCTTGGATAAACCTCATCTAAATACACACACTGGAAATTGCATAACTTCTTGTCGACATTCCTCTGAAGGTCCATAAGTTGCAAAGACCCTATTAGTCTATTTCAAATTTATTTTTCATTAATCTCTTAAGATCTATGTCATGAAAGCATATGTTTATTATCACTGAAGCAGTTTGTGTTGTTAAATCTAAAGTTATACTTACACGTAATGAAATGAGATGGAATAAATAAGTACACAAAACAAAGAAGTAGATTTTTATAAAAGATAAATCATTGTACCATGCTGTGGTACATTACCTTTTTTATTAAATCTGTATAAAAGCATGTGACCAACACAGACATGTGGTCCTTGACCTACTGAAAACGGGAATCTAGAGGAGTCACATGAGCAGTGAAACATCATTACAGCCGTAACATCTGCAATTTTTATTTATTTTACTGAAATATGCTACCTATTCATCACACAGCTCTCATAGTTGACAGCATAAAGTTTCCTACTCTGTTCCACTTTTGAAAAATTGGTCATGTGGCGCCGGGAATCAACTCCAAAACCAAGCTCATGTGAACTTTTGATATCACAATACAATAAGCATACAATTTTGTTGATATTTATCACACCCCCAAAAAATTGATTTGATTGGTTCTAATTATATGAATATGGGTTTCTCCATCCCAATTTTTCGTGGAGGGTGGGCTTGTCCACTTAGTCTCCCATCCCAAAAGGAACTGTGGAGGTAGCCTTTTAACTCCGAGCACCCCGGTTCGAATTTCGGCAGGGGTGACTAGTCTGAATTTTTTTCGGAGTTTTAACTTATCCTAGTTAGATAAATGTAGGGCTACTTATAGCTCTAAGCATAATTCTGTCTTCATTCGCCGTTTCTGCAGAGCTGACGTATTAAAAGGCAGTAACACTTAAAAAAATAAAATAAAAAAATAAAACCAATGTTTGAAATTCATCAGCAGATAATACTGTGCTTTACAGGTAGAAGAAACTGATTGGAAAAGGTAAACGTAACTTATACGTATTCTTTATGCTCATTTCTCCAAATAACACTTTGTTGTGAAAATTTGAATGCCGACGAACAGTCCACGGAAATTAACCAAGAGCAGCCCCCTCCCCCCATTTACACTCAAAACTCTTCATAACTGGCTGCAACTATTTCAATTTTCCCTTTGCAGCTATTTCATTGTGTGGGAGACAATTATGCACCAAATGAATCTAGACAACTCATGTTGCAACATAGGCAAATTATTTTCACATTCTGAATAGGTACTCCAAATACTAAAGAGCAATTTTAATAAATTGTAGTATCACCACTTTCATTGGTTTTGATTGAGCACACAACAAATACCTTAAACTGCAGAGTTATCACTGACCTAGCTGACGGCAAGCATGCGCTTGCAGATGTTTCATATGTTTGATGGCCATTTCTATAATCTCCGTCTTCTCTATTCTGCCACGGCCTTTCTTGAGGTATTCGGCAGGGATGAGCCTGGAAAGGTCCGCCAGGCAGTTGTTCATCCGATCCCTGCGCCGCTTTTCGATGATCCTGTGAGACATCGGATCCTGAAACAACACGACTTTGTCACGAGACTGGCTAGCTCCGGTCACGTTTACCACACACAGCATAGCAGAAAAGGGGACGTTAGGTGTCCATCACGTGCGGACACACACGACTCGCTCTCTCACTCACAGACTTACACAGACACTCTATCTCTCACCTCCTTATTCATAGGACGTCGTCGACGCTGATGGTGATGATGATGATCTGTAGTGACTGGCGATTCGCCTGCCAAAAGTAAATGTTGTTCCAGAACTGTCGCGTTGTGAGTTACCATCTTAGATTCACTGCACTGACTGATCGGCACGAGGAAAGTCCCTCGAGCTTATATAAATAAAAAAGTCGGCTTAACCCCTCTCCCCCCACCTTCCACTAGCGGCGCGCGACTCTCACGTTGTAGCATCACACCTCACGTTGTCGCCAAGTCACACGTTGTCCAACTCTTAACGTAAACAATCTCTGCTTGGTATCGAACCGAGTTTCGGATACCATGATAATTATAACAACAGTTGTAAATATAGTGCATGCTTAAAGTACAAACTTTTAAATAGATAATATATAATAGATTATGATATAAGGGTTAAAGTAGGGTTTTATTTTGTGAGTAGGAACAGGCCAAGTTTCACAATCTTACCAGCAAAATAAGACCACTTTTAAAACGTGTGGTATATACTACTTTTTAGACAGCGCTCGAATTTGTAAAATATCAATATTATATTGATTCCTGAAACTAAGAGAAAACATTTAGAATGAGACTCTTGAAACAAGAGAAATGGCGTTAAAAAAGTGGGATGTCACATGTTTTGATTTTCGCTAGCAGTCATTTTCAGTGGAATTATTTTCAACGTGTTTTGCCTTACGCCAGGCAATGAAACGATTAAATGCTATATCATATTGCTTTTTGGGTTTTTTGGGTAAGTAGTTATAGAGTTATTCTTTCTGCTTCTTCTGTAATTTCACCTGGCTCTTCCGTTTCAGTTTCTTCTAAATTCATAATTTCCGCCATTTAATCTTTCTGTAGGTTATACTAAATAAAAGGCTGCCAAAATAACTTATAGGTTAACTCTACAAAGAATTGCGATAAAATGAAGTGTGACGCTTTATACTGTAAACAGATAATGCGAGTGCTATAAGAAATTAATCACGTAAAAAGACATAATGAAAAGTAAAACCTAATCAAACCAAGTCAAGTTATTAAACATGTGCAAATACAAAGAGTAATTGCCATGTGATTGGAATTGAAACCAAAGTTGGTCACAATGCAGATTATCGCAGTAGTGATAATCTAAAGCTTTTAGCTCGTGTGCACTGTGTTAGTTCTAATTTTAGGCCATGCTGTCTAAAAATATTGTTTTATCTCAGCAAATTTCTGTGGCTTTCTGAAATCAACATTTACAATTTGCATAGCTTATTTTGATATTTTATTCTATGCTTTGATTCACCGAGGATTTATATACCGTAAAATTTTTCCACAATCTAAACATAATAAAACTGTAACCGAAAAAAATATGGTAATTTTCTATTATCATGAATAATTTATACTAACATGTACCTATCTTGGGCTATCTTGAAGCAAAAAATAGCATATTTTAAATTTATATTATGTACTTAAGCAAGAACGGCGAACCGCTTGCTATGGAACTTTAAGTCCACACAGAAAATAGGCCATATGGCATTTTAATTAGTTTCCCCAAAGGAGGGGGTTTCTAATGTGCTGGCCACTCCCCCCCCCAAAATCCACATATATATGATATATGATATATATATATATATCACTTACTATTCAGGTTTTTGAAAAAAAATGTACAAAACAAAAATTCGACAGGATAAGTATTTAAGAAGTTATCCAAAATTTTCTTTGCTGTTATTTTTGTACATAAACCGCTTACCATAAGAAACTACGGCTCCACATTGCAAGCATAAGAAAGAGGCACACGTTTGTGCACTGTTAAACCTTTTATTTACGTTTCAACAGCCCAGGAAAAGCAATTTTATTACCGGTTTTCAAAACGCCACATAACATTATGTATATTGTACTGAGAGAGGTTGAAAGATGAGGTGACAGGAAGAGAGAGGGAGAAAGCGAGAGTGAGAGAGTGGGGAATAGAAGGAGAGGTCGCATAGAGGGGAAGAGGGAGTAAGAATAAGAAAGTGAGAGGGAACGACAGAGTAAAATCACAGCACCCAAAAGAAAAGAAGAAAAGAAAGAAAGGAAGGGGGAAAAAAGCGAGTAGAGCTGTGGGTTCTACTAGTATGCAATGAAGTGTTAATCCATGTAAAAGTGATGCACTTGGCTATACATGATATTAAACTTTAAAGTAAGCAATTCTCACGTGTAATTTTCCATTACATACGGTAAACTGTAGCAGATCTTAAGTCACGTATTGCGCTGCTATATTTTCAGTCCGCTATTCGTTTAAAGATACTCAACGTTTCTAATTGTCTACGCTTCTGAACAATATGTTGGTTCTTTTGTTTCTCGTGGGGATATGAACAATATGTTGGTTCTTTTGTTTCTCGTGGGGATATGCAAAGAGTACGCAATATCAAGGCTGATAAGACGTGAAATGATAAGTCACAATTTTTTTTAATTTACTTTTATGTATTTCAGTACTTACACATGAAACACCTTCTTAGCAAAATTTCTATTATGGGCCTGCGGCAGCAATTGTTTTCAAACAGCAAAATCGAAATCACAGGTGACGCCGACCCTCGCTGTCAAGACATATGCGTAATAAATAATATAGACTGTGTTGCGTTAACTTACCATGTCCAGGCGCCTTTTAATTGCATTGGTTTCTTTGAATAAATTACCAATACTTGGTCTTAATACAAGATTTTTCATTAGGTGAAACACAAAACCTTTTCTCCTTTAAAGACTATATCGTTTCAAGTCCCAACAACACGTAATTACCGTAATCAAGAAATTATATTTCTGATATGTGATTTGGTTCAGTTATTTTAAGCAAACCGTACTCCTCAGACTCTCCAAGAAACTGCGGCCTACAAATGCGAATGTTTCATGTGATACTCAAGGATCCAGAACGTTTCCTTGGCCTAGTCCTTGACAGCAGCTGTACGTTCGCTATGGAAGGGACTCCGAATAAATAGAATTGTTCTACGGCTTTGCTTCGACGTCGGAGAGCGAGACCAGTATATTGTTTATTCTCGGCAGGCAGTACATATTTATGAAGTCCCAAGGAGTGTAAACCGTTCATTAATTGTGTAATTCTTTTATGGCAAACATAAATACGCTAATTTTCATGAATGGCATAACAAATATACATAGTTGCGTACATTTTATACAATAGTAGCATTACAAATAAAAAATCTGGACGTTATACATTCCCATAACTTCCTCTATTTACGATAGTTTATTATTGTATCTCTTCTACAAAATATTCCTTACGTGGTGGAAAATATGTTGAACAGAAATTTGGAGGGGAGTGTATTTTAAAAGAAATGGTTTAAAACTGATTGAAATATAGCTACAAGTGAAATGTTTTATTAATATAGTAGGAAAATAGTACAGTATTTACGTAAAGTGAAGAATAAATGGATTTAGACAGTGAATAAAGTCAAACAACAATAACAACTTACAACGATGTAAAATTAAGAAATTAATGATTTAGTATAAGGAAGGTATTGTAAGTTAGGAGTATGACTGGTTAAGAGCTAGGGCTGAATGGAGTCATATTCACTTGTAACAACTTAGCACAAATAAATATACAGAGTATTGTTGCAAAAGCTTATTTCCCTATCTACTTCATGATAATCCAGACAAATGTTTACAGAAATGGCTTCATTATATATTTTCCATTGTAGTTACTAGGGGGATATATGGGGCCGAAGCGATAGTCATATCTTTAAAAAGCGGGTCGCTTTGTGCTGGTTTGAAATTCTCTTTGCATGACCTCGTGAGAAACAAATGAACGATGTCCAAGAGCTTATAAACGTATAAAGTATTGGAAAATTCAAACAGGGAAAACAAATATCTCGAAAATTGTAATGCCCCCCCAAAAAAGGGAACTGGGAAGAAAATGACAAATTGTATATTTCAGCAATATAAATATTTTCCATGCAGTAAGTTTTTGTTTATATGTTATGGTCCAACAGCTAAACAAAAGTACACAGCATTCATTCAGAATGAAGACGACTTTACAGGTTATTTGCAGAAAATTCAAACCAAGAGCAACGAATATCTTGGAAATGGCTAATGCCTTAAAAAGAAAAAATGTTGCATTTACATACTTTCTCTAATGACTCCTCTGTTTTTCACACAAAAGCTTTTGCTTCTATCTATTTCTTGTTAATCAGATATACGTTCATTGCACATTATACAATTTGTCATTTTTCTCTCTTTTTCTTTCTTTCTTTTTTAACGTTCTGTGCTACTTACTATAGGTAAGTGGAGTAAGTATTGTACTCCACCCAAAAATTCGATATGGAGATGTTGCTGGAAATAGAAGATTTGAGATCCCCAGAATAAAAACATGAATGAATAAATAAAAAGCATTTTTAGAAAAGGTCTGTGTTCAGCATAACTAAATAACGAAAAGTTTGGTTAAATACCAAAATTTTATTTAAGTTAAGCATCTTCAAGAAAATTCCCCTACCTCAAAATATCCTTCGTTATTTTTGACTTTCTCAAAAATTACTAAAAATACGTACGTACATTAAAATACGTACATATGTTATAAGTTATTTGCATGGCAAATATTATATATCTTGAATTGTCTGCGAATATGCTGTGAAGTCCTCATTCTGAATGATTTTTGTATAATTGGTAAACCGTAAGAGGTAGACAAAATCTTGCTACACGAAAACTATAAATCTCGTTCAATTTATATCAATTTTTGTGGCATTAACCACTCTGCGAGATATTGTTTGTTATTGGTTTGAATATTCAAATACTTATACTTCTTTATTTTCTTTGCCACTTAACTATAGTAGGTAAATGGAAGCATTATATTCCACTCAACATTTCGATGTCAAGGTTTCACCGAAAAGCATGTTTCAAAGCCCCGAATAAAAAAGGGTGTTTTTAGATAAAGGTGTGTGTGAACATAACAACTCAAACACGAAAAATGTGCTAAATTCAAAACTTGGTATGTAAACTCACCTCTTCCAAGGATGCGACACGAATATTTTCAAGAAAATCTCCCCACACCAAACTACCCCTTACATGTAACGTTTTTCGTTCTTACGATTTTGATTAAAATACCCTATGTTTAAGATATTTGCATGAAAAATAAAACTTATATTTTGAATTTTCTGGAACAGCCCGTGAAGTCCTCTTCATTCTGAATTACTTTTGTTTAACTCGTATGCCATATGAGATGGACAAAATCTTACTTCACAAACAATGTAGATCTCGTTAAAGCACAATAATTGCCAAATAAAAATGGATTGTGGCATTAATCATTTCCGAGATATTCTTTGTTAATGGTTTGAATTTTTAAACACAAGCTTTTTTCACTATTCGTTTTATCTCGTGGTCATACAAAGAACATGGAATTTCAAAGCCATTACATAGAGATCGGATTTTTAAACATCTTGACTATCGTTTTAGCCTGCTATATCCTTCTTATACCAACCACATACATTTCAACGAGGAGATATTTTCCATGCAGTAAGCTGTTGTCTGTTATAGTTCACCAGTAATACAAAATTAATTCAAACTGAATTGGACTTTAAGGCTATTTCCAGAAAATTCAAGATATATATTTCATTAGTTATGAAAACATTTTACACATATGGTAATTGAATCAAAATCGTTAGAGCCATTTTTGAGTAAATAAACCTTCAGTTCTCTATGGTTGGGGGGGGCGGTTCCTTGAAAATCTTCATACGGCATTTTTGCAAGGTGTTGAATTTAAATACAAATTTGGTTTCCATCCGGTATTTCGATTTTGAGTTATGCTATTCACAGAAACACGAACGCGCAGACTTTTTTTTTTTTCTAAAAATGTTTCCTTGGGTTCAAGTTCAGAAGATCTCAAAACATTATTTTGTAAAGTAAGCATAATTCAGTAATTAATGAACGAATTTGTTTCTAATCTTCTCAGATTATTTTCTTGCTCAAATCTCGCTCTCAAATTCTCTTGGAAATTGTTTACTATGCACGTTTTATGAAACTCCATTGGAATACACCCGTTTCTTAGCGTGCAAAGCATATTACGAACAGAATTCATGGAATCAATTTTTTGCTGCTACTTGTTAAATGTTAGTATTATAATACGCCAGCTAACAAAAACCAAAAGAAAACAGCTACAAAATCTTATCCAGTAAAGAAAAAAAAAAATAGGAGAAATTTCAGGTTCAGTCGTATGCTCCATTCAAAAATGTAGACAACCAAGCTCAAGGATTCTAATGTGGTAGCTAAAAAAAATATGATTTAATTACACTCAAAATTCTGAGGTGCTTGTAACACAAAGCTGTCATTTTGAATGAAAACTGCCTTTGATTTAATTGTCTTAGTTCCTCTCCAAGATCTATGAAGCAGGAGCGAATTTTTTGGATATAAAAAAAATCTCTGAACACCCTGTACTTA
Organism: Deroplatys truncata; assembly: GCA_030765065.1. Lineage (NCBI taxonomy): Eukaryota > Metazoa > Arthropoda > Insecta > Mantodea > Mantidae > Deroplatys > Deroplatys truncata. Next base: position 100,994,120 of record CM060987.1, on the reverse strand, counting down.
AAAAAAAAACGGATGTATAGAGGAAATATTGCATACCACCCAAAAAATTCGATACGAGATTTCGCCGGAAATACACGTTTTAAATTCCTGAATCTATTTTTTTTTCCTTTTTTTTAACTTTATCATGTATATGGTAGGTAGACAAAGTATTGCATTTCACCCAAAATTCGATACCGAGATGTCACCGGAAATACATGTTTTGAGGTCCCCTGAATTCAAGAAGAAAGCATTTTTACTTTCTCTACTACATATCTAGTAGGTCTGCAGAAGTTATTGCATTCCACCCAAAAATTCGATACGGAGATTTTACCGGAAATACATGTTTTGAGGCCCCCTGATTAAAAAAATTCTGATGTGATACATACGCATAACTTTCTCTACCCTCTATAGCTTATTAGTTAGTATACAAATTATTCTTGCTAAAGTTTATTTGCCTATCTACTTCGTTTTAATCCAAATAAATCTTTGCGGAAATAGCTACATTACAGATTTCGTCATAGACACAAAGGGAACAGCGATGGTCAATTGTTTATGAATTGGACGCTATATGCTGACCTTAAATTTCCATACTGTTTCCATGCAATCGCAAGAAACAACTGAATGTTGATAGGACTTTTAAGAGAATAACCAAGAAAGGGACAATTCGAACATTTAATAACGGATATATATATATATATATATAAATAATATATATATATCATTTAATAACTCAGAAACGAACAGTCGGATAAACACCAAACTTGGTATTTAGGTTCAGTATCTTCCAGAGATGCGACACGAAGGTTTTCAAGAAAATTCCCCCACCCCAGATTACCCTTTACATGGAACATTTTTCGAAAATTTTAATTTTCTCAAAAACGGCTCTAACGATTTTGATTAAAATATCATATGTTTAAGATATTTTCATGACAAATGAAATATATATCTCGAATTTTCTGGCAATGTCTCCAAAAGTACTCTTCATTGTGAACGACTTTTGCATAACTGGTAAACCATAAGAGATAGACAAAATTTTACTACACACAAAATGTAGATCGCGTTAAAATACACAATTTATGTCATACATTTTTGTTGTTGAGTGAACCATTTTCGAGATATTGCTTGTTATTCCCTTAAAATTTTCAATACTTATTTTCTCAAATGGGAATTCGTTATTCATTTTTTTGTCTTGGATATGCAAAGAGTAATTAATCTGTGGCAAAGGGAATGGTGCTGCACCTAGCAACCAGCTATTAAGAGATATGTATGTGCTTAAAGGCTACTGTATTTCTATATTGCCCTTGTAAATATATATTCCCCTTACATCTACAAGAAAATTAGCAATAAGATAGAGTCTGCAAACGTTTATCTCGATTAACATGAAGTAGATGGAGAATAAGCGTTTGTAAAAATAGTTTGTACAAGACAAGAGAAAGTCATGTGAGTGTAACACATCAGATTTTTCATTTTTTTTATGTCCTGGACATGCAAAGAGAATGGAATGCGCCACATAGCAACCAGCTCTTAAAATATTTGACTATCGCTTAAAACCTACCATATTCCTCTTGCATCTACAAGAAAATTAGCAATAAGATTAACATCTCGATTAACATGAAGCATATGGAGAATAAGCGTTTGTAAAAATAGTTTGTACAAGAGTAGAGAAAGTCATGTGAGTGTAACACATCAGATTTTTTTTATTGCTTTCATATGGTCATGGCCTGTAACAGATCCGTTATCTGCCGACCATGAACTTGAATGATTGCCAAACAGGTGCGCGATACCTCGTACTACCAACATACCGATTTCATATTCAAATTCCTTAAGGCAAGTGCATGTATTAGCAGCTTCCAGGGGAAAAAAAACTGCTGTGCTGCATTTACATGACTTTCTCTACCCATTCTTCTACAAACTATTCTTACAAAAATCTTTATTTTGGGGGGGGGGATCTAATCCATGCTAACCTCGATAAACGTTTGCAGAGATCGTGTCATTACACATTTTATTGTGTGCAGGGATACAACTGAAATGAAAAAGAAGTCTATAAAAAGCGGGCCGCTATGTGCTGGCTTTGAAATTCCATATTCTTTCCATTACCACGAGAAACAAATGAGTGGCTACTTAGTACTTCAAAAAAGTATAAAGAATTTGAAAATTTAAACCTACAACAACGTATATTTCGGAAACGGCTAATCCACAAGAATTTATTTGGCAAAAATTGGTGTTTTAATGAGATACTCGTACATTTTTTGTGTAGTAACCAGTTTTCTTCTCTCTTAGGGTTTACCGTTTATACTAAAGCCTGTAAAATCATTCCAAATCAATAAACCTCGCAGGCTATTTGCAGGAAATTCAAAATATACATTTTATCTGGTATGCAAATATATTATACATATGACATTTTAATCAAAATCGTTAGAACCAGTTTTGTGATAAAATAAATAAAAATTTAAGGATTTTCACGTAAAGGGCAGCTTGAGATGATGAAATTTTCTTGAAATCACATCCTTGGAAGACATTGAACTCAAATATCAAGCTTGGCATTTATCCATTTTTGAGTTATGTCGTTTTCTCTCTCTCTCTCTCTCTCTCTCTCTCTCTCTCTCTCTCTCTCACTCACACATACACACCCACACAAATTACCTTTTTTAAATTCAGGGGACCTCAAAATATACATTTCCGGTGATATCTCAATATTCGAATTTCTGGGTGGAGTACTATGCCTGAGGGTTAGCTCAGTCGGTAGAGCACCTCTAGCCAAGATTATTCTCTTCCTCCCCAGAGTCTGGAAGTATGAATGAGAGTATGAATGTGTATGTGGTCTAATGATTAAAATCCAAAAAGTGCAAGAAACCCAACGACAAGAGAGTACGAGTTAACACAATTGACAATAGGCAATAAGTTCGAAAGGAAAGGCCGCCGATAAGACCAATGTAGTTAAAGGCGGGGTATAAATGGAACTAAAAGAAGGGGAGGTTAAAAAGTAATAATTCTGAATAGACAATGAAGATTTTTCAACCTCACTCTGCGGTTTATGAATGCGACTATTATTATTTGCGACACTTTATTTGGAAACAAATAAATCTTAAAAACGACTCTAACGAATTTGGTTAAACTGCATGATTCAGATACTGAAATAAAAAACATGTCGAATTTTCTCTGAATAATGTGTTAAAAAGTCTTTTCCATTGCTGCTCCATTTTATATAATCATATAAGCCTTGGAAAACATGTGACAGGCTAAAACTTGATGCATAAAATACCGTAGAACACTCTCAGGGGTGAACTTTGTATAAAAAAATGTTGCATTATTAGTTGTTTCCGAAATATTCGCTGTTTTATGTTTAAGTTTCCACGGGTTGTGGGCTAAATCTGTGAACCTTTGAAGCTTGTGATTCTGTTCGTTTTCACATAACCTCATGACCCCCCCCCGCCCACAAAAGCACCTGATGCGATGTAAGCATCTGATTATCGTTTCCGCATTTTGAATGTAACCATGGAGGAGTAAATACAAATGAGACCATAAAGCCTAATTTGAAATAATTTCTGGTCAAACGTTTTTATTGTGATTAAATAAGGTAGATAGAAGAATGAAAATTACTACGGATACCTGTGAAATGGTAATGGGTAGAGAAATTCGTGTGTGTGTATGCCTACATCAGATCTTTTACTATACAATACCAGGCAGTTTCATCGTTTGCTGAACGTTTATATGTTCAGCAAAACGGTATACCATTATTTTATTTTATTATTAAAGTAACATATTCAAAACCCTAAGTAACAACTATCAATGTTTACCTATGTAAAAATAAAGAAAACGGAAACAGATGCACCCAAATTTATTTTACTATGCAGTCAATGGAATGTAATCGGGTTACAGATATGTTTTCATATAGAGGTTACAAACTTTCGGTGATTATGTGAAAGGATAAAGGCGTCCGAGATAAGGAACCACAGTTGGGAAATAACCCAGTCAAATTTTGAGTCAAAATCGTTGTTCGTACGTTGCACTGTTATGAGACTGTTAGTCTGTGGCTATGTTTGATTCATTTTATCGTGTGGTTAAAATCTATGTTTTTCAAAGCGGTTCTAATTAGAATTTTCAACCAAGGGGCAACATCAGTAAAGCATATTTTGGTGAAAATATGCTTATCTTGTTTTAAAAATATCTAGGTGTGTGAAAATTAAAGCAATGAGGGGGCAATTCTTACTTCTATGTGTTTTAATTTGAAATCCGCGGCGTTCACACTCGAACGACTTTCTCTACCCATTGCAGTTTCTCACAATTCCTTATAGGCATATACAGGATGAGCCAAAAAACTACGAACCGCCTGCGTGGTGTTTTTCCTGTCCGCGTCCTCGGTGCTCGTTGCCATCTCCGCTATCATAGAAAGGCGCGGATGAAACCATACAACATTTTTAAAACTACTTTTAAGGGCTTCACTTATCAACTTTATGAAAGGAAATGCTCAAACTGGCCACCGTCGTTGTCCATTCATTTTTGGCACCTCTTAGGAAACTACCCATCATGGCGGGACGGAGGAGGGGAGTCGCAAAGGGTTATCAAAACCTCTGAGTAACCTTTGTTCTAATTACACAGATGTACTCGTATGTAGTCAAGTTACGTATGCCAGCACCTTTTAATAACCTTATATAGGGTAGTTAAATTATATTCGAATCCACTCGCGGCCTCTCTCTACTGCGCGAGACAGCCGGCAGTCGCCGGGGAAATTACGCCAGCAGAGGCGGACTAAAATCCTTACCTTATAATAGATGCTGGAAATGTTGACCTTCCGCTCTCAAACAGGCAGCATATCTCGTGTAAATATTCTCTCTGAAGCTCAGCAGCAGAATCCTTGCGATGAAACGCATTATGATCAGAAAATTGGAGTGTGGTGTGCGATAAGTGCTAGAAGAATAATAGGGCCCATATTCTTTTATGAAACAATAAATGCAGAGCGATATTCAGAGGTTAATTCTGAGGCCATTTTGCAATCGCTTGACAGAAGAAAAGAAATCGTGTGGTTGGTTCCAGCAAGATTCTGCAATAGCACTTACGGCTGCCGAATCATTACATGCAATAAGAGAGGTGTTTTATGACAGAATAATTAGTGTTGATTTCTGGCCCCCTCGTTCCCCTGACCTAACGAGTTGTGATTTTTATTTACGAGGTTCTTTAAAAGACAAAGTGTATCGTTCCAATCCTCGCACACTACAGGAACTTAGAGAAAACATTGTGCAAGAAAAGCTGCTGAGCTTCGGAGAGTAAGCGAGAATATTTACACGAGATATGCTGCCTGTTTAAGAGCGGAAGGTCAACATTTCCAACATCTATTATAAGATAAGGATTTTAGTCCGCCTCTGCCGGCGTAATTTCCTCGGCGACTACCGGCTGTCTCGCGCAGTAGAGAGAGGCCGCGAGTGGGTTCGAATATAATTTAACTACCCTTTATATAAGTACCTTTTTTCTGTATTTCCTGTGAATGTTATAACGAAGATCGTTACCGATGTAGGTATACTAAACATTTAAAGTTCGTTCCAACACATAGCCTCTCAGTAGTTTCCGATCTCTTTATGTATGCGTCCGTTATTGCCTACTGCGCAGGCGTTGGTTTTATAGAGGTTGCCGGTCAGAATCCGCATTTGCTCTTAATTACATACCGATTCTGATGGATTGATGCGATAAGAAGTTTGTTAGAACGCTGAATGTAGTACGCTGACGGAGTCAGACATTCTTAGTATGCACTGCTAGTCATGCTATCTTAAATGCGCATGCTCAAACTATCACTAATTGTTGTTGGAAAAAACCCATAAAAAGATAGAATTATATCCAAGTAACATCAGCAACTATTCAGCCAATATTGATAATTAACCACTGAAAATATTAATTTTCTCCAAAGTTACAGAACGCCTGCGAAGTCTAATACTTTTAAATTGCCGTCTTGGATGGGGAAGGGGTGGATCAGTTGTTCATATTCGCCCCTCTTTCGTAGAATATTGATGTCAAGGGATTATGGTTTCCCTTAATGTGAAAACTGTGGAGTCTAAGTTACTAGCTGCCTTACCGAACGTTGCCCGAAACAGATGGCTCAGGCGGTATATTCTGGGTGTCACATTCGGGAAGTCCCGGGCTCGATTCCTGTTGGGATTTTTCCTTATTTTTCCTACGTCAGTAGGCGAAATTTGGGGTGAATATATACCACCGCGAATTTTCCTGTTCCTCATTTCATTTTCCTCCTCATCTCTAAGGGATGCAGGGCCAGACACAGTGTACAGAGGTGTGCAGAGTATGTGGTGGATGCTTTAAGGAGATGACTCTCTTTCCCGGCACAGGAAAACGTTAGGGAACCCTGCTGCCACCTGCCGTCATAATCTCGCCGTCCTTCATAATCTCTCGCCTCATCTCTTCCACCCGGAGGTTTAGTAGGTGGAACAGGTCTAAGCTTGGCCACAGTACCGAAATTCTCCTCCGTTTCTAATCTCTATCCCAGCGTAACATGGGTGGTTTTATAAACCTTGAATGATGATTTAATTCATTTCATTTACGTCCACCGTCATAAAGGTACATATATCCTCTCGTTTAGCCCTTAGAAGTATAATTTTGCCAAGTCCCGGGGATATTCCTATTAACGGACGAAAAATTCTCCTATATACACAGAAATGGGTTTGAAATATTGGCGGATGTTGCATTTCTGGTAGAATGCACTACCTAATGCATCGTTGGTAAGCGATCAATAGAATTTGTATAACAGAGGTGTTACTTATATTTAATTTTAACTACAGAATTAAACAAGGGTTGCAGAAAATTGGATAGTTTAATGCTGTTGTTAGCTTTTGCTGGATTCCGCGGACAAAAATGTTTGTAAATTTACCATTAGTAGTATTATTGATTTCCTGAGGCGATCCCAACTTGTGCTATGTGAGAGTACGTGGAAAAACGTTCGTACCATAAAACTGTAGACTGGTGGATGTAACCTAGATATCTACGATACGATAAGAGACAAGTACTGCACTTATTAGCAAGGTCGTTGCCTCCAACCAGCACGTCATCATTCACTATTATTGTTTATGTGATTATCCCACGTGAGCAAACTTCATTAACTATGCTTCGCAAAACTTGACTTGTGCGTCACTTTATGTGCACCTCAACACAGAAATTCTGTCAATATGATTGATTATTAATGGAAAACTTCACGATTTCATCCAGATACTGTGGGTAGGATATTTTAAATTTTTCTGACAAGGGTTTTATTTGAGCAAATTATCCACCCATTCATGACCTGTATCTTGTTTTCGGCGTTAAGAAAAATGTGTGATTTTTATTTCTCGATTCCGGGCGGTCGTCGGAACATAATTTTATACGCAACACTTAAATATTGCCCTAGGTTTCAGAAGTTTAAAATATAAATAAAGAACACGTCATTATATTATCAGTAAAATTATTATTATTACAAAGAAAGCTGGAAATCTTGCTATAACATTTAAATAATTGTGGATATTCAATCAGCCATTAAAAATGTTAAAATATTGCCTTTATAGCTTTGTATGGAATCCAAAAAAAAAAAAAAAAAAAAAAATAGTTTGTCCTTTTGGAACATACATCGAAAAAAAAATATTTTTCGGTAACAGTTCTAACAAAATACTATAGCGCGTCTCACGCTTAAAAGACAGTACACGTTAAGTGGAGTGCATTGTTGCCGCATGTACTATACGTATGCTCGCAACTTAGGCACCCAGCTGTGGTCGGTCTACCAATTTGTCATATTGTAAATGATACATCACCAAATGGTGAAATATCTGCCTGGTATTTAAAGCTATTGTAAGACAATTGATTTGCACATGCACTTTATCTCTCCTCTTTGTATCTTTAGTACTTCGAAAAACGACTTTACAAGCATAAAAATATATATTATCAAATAAATATGGAGATACAATGATGAAAGTCTTAATGTGATAGGGTATAATCACTGTTTGTTTACTCTTGACAAAGTTGCATTCGACGTGGGTGGAATGTTTTCAAACAGCAAAGAGTGAACGATGCACCGCACTACGCTTTGCTATACTCGTATTCCATCATATTGTGTTAACCTAGCGTGCTTTTGATGGCGTCCTTTCATTCGTTCCTTTTTTATCCTATAGACTATGGTTTCTGAACACTGGGTAGCCTTAGCTGTTTCTTTTACTGCCTTAATAACACTTTTGTTTTTTTAAATAATCAAACATATTGGAAAGGTAGAATCAGATGACTGAAAAATTCAATGCCATAGCCGGGATTTGAACCACATATTCATTATTAACTTGCGTTGCTTGATAGCTTACTAGCATTTCGTCTCCTCCTAGCTTCTCCCTTCATAACTATAAATATTTACGTAAACTGTTAAAATAAATTACCAACATAACACTTCACAATGTTCCAAACGCTATAAATGTGCACACTTCGTTACAACTGACGTTAACCTTTACTGCCTTCTACGTCGCGCCTGACGCCTGTTAGCCGAATAGATGGATATTGTCATACACAATAAATGCAAGAAGTTTCAGAATTCCGGCTTCTTTTAAAACCTGTCTGCAACCCTGCTGGACATTTTCACTAGCTTGGCACCCGTTGTGAACCCAATAATACAAGTTTCTCACTGGCTGACTTTTCTACTTCATTGGTATAGAATTTTCCGAAAAATGTTTAATTTAAAAAATCATAACGCTCATCTTATTAAAGATAGAGCATTCAAACTGGGCAGGTAGCATCACTCTACTCTAGCTAAGAAAACAATATTGTTGCGTTCTACCCTTTAATTTATTAGTTAATACATACAAATAGCAAATATCGGATGTCACTGAAAAACTCGTTTTGTTTAGAAATTTGTGCCCACAGAAATCTATAAAGGCTCTAAAAATGATATACTGGGATAGAGAAAAATATTCTGCATAGAACAATGTCTTCAAATCTTAAAATTACAAGAAATGAATAGGTGTTCACAGCTTAAACCAACTTGGAGACAGCGCGAGAGTATAAAAGGACGAAACTAATGGTAAAGTATTGCTTTAGATAGAGACAGAGATATCCCAATTATCTCTATACTGTCTTTTAAGGTTAAGACAAGCATATATTTGCACGCCTCAGCAACTCTATACAGGTTCCAAATAACCGTTCCATAATAACAGCTAATGCGTTCAGGAGTATTTAAGCGCAACAGTAACGGCGTAACACAACATGCCCTTTTCTCAACCCTGGGTTCGCTTCCCGGCTTGGGCGGGGAATTATTCTTTAACCAGAATCCTTTCCTATCCTTCGGAGAGACTGGAGATATGAACGTCGAAGTGAATGCGAGTGTATTTAATAAAACCACTGTTAAGAAAATCTACAGTTCAGCGAGTATTAATACCTTGTGTTGTATCTCAAGTCAAGGTCCCCGATATAACCACAGAAGTTAAAGGGGTCTACACAAATGAAACTGTAGCTACTCTACTCGCCTGATTCTGGTTCTTTCACATTAAATCGTAATTCTTCGTTTCGGTATGAAACATGATGCTTCCCTGCCTATTTTCTCTTCCACCATGTATAGGCGTATTCATAATATAGTGTTAACCAGGGGCGTACGTAGGGAATGTACGAGGGCTGTTTCAGAAGTACCCTACCTAACAAAGAAAACACAAAAATTTTGGAAAAAAATCATCTTTATTTCTCTACATAGTCTCCTTTCAGCTCGATACACTTTTCCCAGCGATATTCAATAGCTTCGATACCCTGTTTATAGTGAGAACTATCGAGTTCTGCAAAATAGCCATCAACTGCAACTCCACCTCTTCATTGTTGGCAAATCTTTTACCAGCCATTTCTTCAACTTTGTCAACAGAAAATAATCAGAGGAGCTAAGTCTGGCGAATAGGGTGTACAGCAATTCGAATTTTAACTCATTGATTTTGGCCATGGTGATAATGGATGTGTGAACCGGTGCATTGTCTTGATGAAACAAAAGCTTCTTTTCCACTAAATACGGCCGTTTTTGCTTGATTTCATCATTCAAATGCTGCAACAAGTTTGCATAATACTCGCCATTGATTGCTTTTCCTTTTTGAAGATAATGAAAATTATCCCACGCGCATCCCAAAAAAACTGACGCCGTGACCTTGCCTGCAGATGGAACTGTCTTCCTTCTTTTGAGCCGACCCTCCCCTTTCAATCCACTGGTTTGACTGTTCCTTCCTCTCAGATATGAAGTGATGGACCCATGTTTCATCCATCGTTATGAATCGACGCAAAACCTCGGCTTTATTACAGCGAAACATCGCCAAACACTCGACTGAAGCATCCTCACGACGCTGCTTTTGTTCCATTGTGAGTAAACGCGGCACCCATGTTGCGCACAGCTTTCTCATGTCTAAATGTTCAGTTAGTATGCGATGTACAGCACTTTTTGAAATGCCTACGATGTCTGCTAGGCCGCGCATTTTCAGTCGACGGTCATCCAATGCCATTTTGTGGATTTTCTTCACAATTTCTGGCGTGGTCACCTCATTTGGTTGACCACTGCGATGTTCGTCTTGGCAGCTCGTACGGCCTCGCTTAAACTCTGCCACTCAATATTTTACTGTTGTAGACCCAGAGTAGAATCTAGTTCAGCTTTAATATCAGTTGGACTAAGACCTTTTAAATGAAAGTATTGTATCACATAACGATGACCAGTTTTATACATGTTTACAAAAATGCTGAGAGAGTTCACTATTAATGGCTGCCAAACAATTACTAAACAACCTAGTATCGTCAAACTTAAGCTTTTTAAGGGTGGTACTTTCTACCATAGTCATTTGTTTGAAGTAATAACCGTTATATATACGTCAGATCGGGTACTTCTGGGACTACTCTCGTATTTGGGGGGAGGGGCGAAACAGGAACATGTACCTGAAACTCAAGATGCCAATTATAACCTCTGTCCACGGTAACTTTTATAGACTTATCCAAATGATACCTATGGATATCAAATGTAAAGCGTATATTGACTAAATAAAGGATCTAATTAATGGATCAACGCAACGAACAAACAACTTTTAAAGTATTTATACGACCAAAACGTAAATAGAAGAACACAGAGACCAAACACCCCAGTCAGGTGTGTTAACCATTTAGACCACGGGGAAACTCATTCAGAAATGCACATTCACTTCACAACAGTAGGAGGTCCTAGTCAGGTGTGTACGAATAATAAAATGAGCGGAGCGAGCCTTTAATCATGCTGTAACAAACGTATGGAATGAGAATTTTTGAAGAGACCGAACTAAATTTCCTGTCATTCCCCAATATTTACCACTTTTTGATGGGTAAGTGTTTTATTTACTTTTTATTAACAGGTACAATGTAGTACGTTAAACCTTTAAGTATACGAAATACAGAAATAAAAAAATGAGACAGCACTACTTCAATATTATGGTTTTGGATACCTGGGGGGTTGAACCTGACGCTGCTCTTAACTGCAGTACTTTTATATAGGTATACTTTTATATTTTGTTTTGCTTTACTTGAGGATTAATATCCTTTAACCGGGTAGTTATAGGACGATGAATGAACGAAATGGTTGAAATGATGCTCAAGTGCGCCCGGGGTTTACAGCTTAAGAGTTACCCAGATTCGTCTTCTCCGATAAGGGAAAATTCCGGAAAAAACCTTATCCAGGTAACTCACGCTAACCGATTTCCGAATTCGGGATCTCTTGAATGTGAAGCGGACATGCTACCCCCAATCACGGAGGTGGTCTTTTAAATGATTGTCATTATTGCTCACCTAACGCACGTTAAAGGAATTCGCAGCCATCATCATCGCAGTAACCACCATGTAACGATGCTAATGATTTAGCATATTATGTCATATTATTGTTCTCGGGTAAGTTACCTGTCGAATATGTATCTCGCAGATGCGCACGTAAATCTGATTGGCCGGAGGATTTTTAGTAGTCGTCGCCCTCTACTGGAAACGAACGGTTCCAAGGTCTCGCATCATATAGGTACATATTTGTAACTGTTGTATCGTAATGCAACGCAGTTTCTACGATCACAGCGTTGCTTTTGGAACATATATATATATATACACAAATATATAACATTTGCAGAAATAACTACATTATTACACATTTCGCTTTAGATACAAAGAGAACAGCGACAGTCGAATGCTTAAGAACTGGACGCTATATGCTGACCTTAAAATTCCATATCTACTGTTTCCATGCATTCGTACGAAACAACTGAGTATGTAAAGCACTTTAAGTGACAAGTATTGAACAATTCGAACCATTAATAAGGGTTATGTCGGAAATGGCTTATGACACAAAAAATTGATATAAATTGAGTGTTTTAAAAAGATCAGCATTTTTTGTGTAGTGCGTTTTCTAGTGCTTAACGTTTACCAGTTATACAAGATTATATCAAATTCCTTCCGAACAAATTCCTTCCTAGGTTATTTCCAGAAAATTCAAGATATACACTTTATTTGTCATGTAAATATCTTTAATATATGGCATTTTAATCAAGATCGTTAGAGCCATGTTTTAGGATATCAACATTTTCAAAAAAATGTTCCATGTGTTCCACACACACACAGAAACGGACATGTTTCCAAAAATGCTTTATTTGGATTCAGGGGGCCTCGAAATAGGTATTTCCTGTGAAATCTCGGTATCGAATTTTTGGGTGGAATGCAATATCTTCTCTACCCACTAGGTACGTGGTAGAGAAAGTAAAAAAAGTAAAACAAAAGTAAACCATAGTGGGTAGAGAAAGACATATGCATGTATAATCAGAATTTTCTTTTTGGTGGGAGTTTCAGGGACCTCGTATTTCCGGTGAAATCTCAATATAGAATTTTTTGGTGGAATCCAATTCTTCTCCTACCTACTGTGAGTAGGTGCTAGAGAACGTTGAGATAGAGCTCTACACTATCTTGATGTTACGATATGACAGTCTTCCTATGCAGCATCTTCAACTGCTGAAGCCACGAGGCGTCACTGCCCTATATCGCTACTAGGCTTTTGTCCGAGGCTTTTCTTTGCCTGGGAAATCATTACGCTAATGGTTTGAAGTCACGTTGGAAAGTCCTATACATAACAGCGTCTATCTTCTCCTCTCTCTTTGTGAAGCTAATACTGAGAACAGAACAGATTCATTGCTAAAGGAAGGAGTGTCGTAACGGATCAAGAGCATTACTATATGGTTTCTGCTAGCTTGCACAAGCGTCCGACGTCCAGCAATTTGCTGATACGTTTTGGGGCGCACGCGCCATGCAAACTTCCGCCAGCACTTTCATAAAAATTCCTGTCCTTGAGCGTGCTCAAAAACGTGATGCACCTGCGCTTCGGGGTCACGTGTTCAGCTCTACGCAGGTCGTTCAACCGCCGCACCCCGCTACTGGTATTGGGACCAGCACACCCTTGTCCATGCGTCCAACGACCTCACTACATAGTATCTCTGTGCGATCACGTGATACGAGTACACTTTCTGGTTTATGCGGTTCAGGACCATAGAATAATAATAGATCGACAGCATTGCAATGTGCAGTACGCAATAGAGTTATGTCAACACTGAGAAGACTCGAAACCACGTGACTTGTGGACAAACCAAACGGATTTTCAAACTTCTAAAGGAAATGTGTTGTGAAATGGTGGGAATCGCAAATCATCACATTAATACATGATAAATCAGAAATACAGCGTATACATATGCATTCTGGGCAGGTGAAATCTAGAAGTTATTATGGTTCATTCTAATATAATATTTAAGGTCCAAATAAATGCGGCTCCATCTCAAACCTAGTGAAATGCAAAAGTTCGAATACTTTCTCGGACGAGTCGTATCAGCTCAGGATACGGAAGTATTTTGTTTGTTTTGTTTTGTTTTTGTACCCAAGTATTTCAGGTTGGGAACAGTTACATGGCTGGATCTTGAAGTTTAGTTAATATGAAATCAAAAGGAGACAATGCTAAGGGTATTCGATACGAATTTTCGACAAAACACTTTTCAAAAATGTTTAAGAAAAAATCCTCAACCGTAGAACAAAAATCCAATTGCGGTTTTACCCTTCTAGTCATATATGCGCGTACTCAGATGTGTGCAAATGGTGCGTGAAGTTTCAAAACTTGGTTTTTGTTGCTTTAAAATGTTCATAATACAATTTCTATTCAACTTCTTTAAATTTTTCAGTGAATGAGGTTTGAAGAGGCTTTTCTTTATACAATATCGAGCATGATTTTCGATTTAGAGTTTTAATAATTTAACACATGAGTGAGTTTTACAAAATTAAAAGTACTACATACTTATTTTTTCAACAAAAGTTTTAATGTCACACAAAATGTATCTTTGTAAAAACTAATTTTAATAATAATATGCAATATTTAAAAGCTTGAAGTGTTCAAATTTTCATCACGGGAGGGAGCATTTTATATATGTCTGCATTTTCATTTTTAAAATTTCATTTTTTGGAAAGTTAGGTGCATAGGATCATAAAAAGTAATTTTATTTTACAGCTATTTTAAATGAATAAATAAGTGATACAAATTTCAATTAAATTGCAAGAAAGTTAGATATAGAAATTAGTCGTTTCGGTCGCAAGTACCCTTAAACGTCAATCACGCCCATTTATGTACTCTTGAAGTGCTGAACACCGTGGATCTTGATTAGTTCATTTAAGAGCGTTCTGTGCTCAGTTCAGTAAATTCAACCTCGTTTAACCGCGTGTGCGTAATAGCATCTACCTCCAGTAGTGGACTTGTCATATAAAAGAATGTCTGCGGAAGGAAATTTCGCACGCATGCAACGCACTGGTTAAAGCTTATATCTGCTGGTACTCATTATCCGCGACCTCAGTAGTCATTAGACATCGTGAAACAGACTTCGAACGTGGTCAGGTGATTGGGTGTCACTTATGTCAGAAGTCTGTACGCGAGATTTCCACACTCCTAAACATCCCTAGGTCCACTGTTTCTGATGTGATAGTGAAGTGGAAACGTGAAGGGACATGTACAGCACAAAAGCGTACAGGGCGACCTCGTCTGTTGACTGACAGAGACCGCCGACATTTGAAGAGGGTCGTAAAGAGTAATAGGCAGACATCTATCCGACCATCACACAGGAATTCCAAACTGTATCAGGATCCACTCCAAGTACTATGACAGTTAGGCGTGAGGTGAGAAACCTTGGATTTCATGGTCAAGCGGCTGCTCATAAGCCACACATCACGCAGGAAAATGCCAAACGACGCCTCGCTTGGTGTAAGGAGCGTCAACATTGCACGATTGAACAGTGGCAAAACGTTGTGTGGAGTGACGAATCACGGTACACAATGGGGCGATCCGATGGTAGGGTGTGGGTATGACGAATGCCCGGTGAACGTCATCTGCCAGCGTGTGTAGTGCCAACAGTGAAATTCGGAGGTGGTGGTGTTATGGTCTGGTCGTGTTTTTCCTGGAGGGGGCTTGCACCCCTTGTTGTTTTGTGTGGCACGACCACAGCGCAGACCTACATTGATATTTTAAGCACCTTCTTGCTTCCCACTGTTGAAGAGCAATTCGGGGATGGCGATTGCATCTTTCAACACGATCGAGTACCTGTTCATATTGCACGGGCTGTGGCGGAGTGGTTACACGACAATAACAGCCCTGTAATGGACTGGCCTGCACAGAGTCCTGACTTGAATCCTATAGAACACCTTTGGGATGTTTTGGAACGCCGACTTCGTGCCAGACCTCACCGACCTACATCGATACCTCTCCTCAGTTCCGCACTCCGTGAAGAATGGGCTGCCATTCCCCAAGAAACCTTCCAGCACCTGATTGAAAGTATGTCTGCGAGAGTGAACGCTGTCATCAAGGCTAAGGGTGGGCCATCACCATATTGACTTCCAGCATTACCGATGGAGGGGCGCCACGAACTTGTACGTCATTTTTAGCCAGGTGTCTGGATACTTTTGATCACGTTGTGTATATATAAATTCTTATATGTTGCATTAACATGACTTTCTGTACTCACGCTTCTACAAACTATTCTTACAAAACCTTATTCTTCTATCTACCTATTTCTTGTTAATCGAGATAAACTTTCATTACACATTTAATTGTAGTTATAAGAAGCATACAGTAAGATAAAGCGATCGTCAGAATTTTAAAAGGCGGGTCGCTATATGATTGCTTTGAAATACCATGCTTCTTTAATGATCACGAAAAAAGAAGAAGAAGAATAGCGATTTCCCATTTGAAAAAAATCGTATATGTTACATTCACACGACTTTCGCTACTCACTATCGTTTATTTGTATATGGCTTTGAAGTCGTTATTCTTCTATGTACATCACATTAATCTAGATAAATGTTTGCTGAAATAGTTTCATTACACATTTCGTTGTAGTAAAAGGGGAATACAGGAAACGAATAGATAGGTATTTGAAAGCTAGTTGGTATATTCTGGCCTAGAAGCAACATTGCGAGAAACAACTGAATAGCCACAGTACTTTAAAATGACACAGCATTGAAAAATTCAAACCAATAACGGATATCTTGGAAATGAATAATGTCACAGACAAATTATTTTAAATAAATAATGCATTTAAAAGATATCCACATTTTCTATACAGTAAAGTTTTTGCCTATATCTAAATGGTTTACAAGTTACACAATATTCTATGAAATGATTTCCGAATTAAGTTATCTCCACAGACTATTCCCAGAAAACTTAAGATATTAATTTTAATCAAAATCATTTGAGCCATTTTTGGAAAAATCAAAAGTAACGAAAAATCCTACACGTAAAGGGATGGGGAGATTTGCTTGAAAATGTTCATGTCACATATCTGGAAGATACTGAACTTAATGAAGTTTAGTATTTATACAACTTTTCGATTTTGAGTTATATTTTTCACAAACATACAAACACACACACACACGCGCGCGCGCGCGCGCGGGCCTTTTTTCTAAATGTGTGTTTTTCTTTTCAACTCAGGTGAGCTCAAAGCACATATTTCCAGTGAAAAGTCGATATTTTTTTGGGATGAATAGAGTAAGTACTTGTTTACGTATGTACCTACTAGGTACGCGTTAAAAAAATAAAAAATCTCTCCTGGCGGGAATTTAGGAAGGCTAATAACTTGTATTTCCGGTGAAAACTCGATATCAAATTTTTGGGTGGAATGCAATACAACTTCCTCTGCTTACTATAGGTAAGTAGTAGAGAAAGTAAAAATCTGATGTGCCAACATTCATACGACTTTCTCTACACACAGTAGTTTATTTTTATATCTGTTCTACAAATTATTCTTACAATGCTTATTTTTCTATATTCTTCGTATTAATCGTGATATACTTTTACAGAAATAGCTTAATTACACATTTCATTGTAGGTACAAGGGAGGTATCTACAGGAGACTGAAGCGATAGTCCGAACTTTAAAAAGCGCATATTTGAAAGTCCATGCTCTTTGCATGACATCACGAGAAACAAAGGAATGTTGATTTAACACCAGGGGCGGTTCCTCAGGTGAAGCTAGTGAAGCGTCGTTTCAGCTGTTTTCTAAGTGCATTCAAATGTAATTTTATCTCTATTTTAAATATTTTATATTTAAATATTCCACTACTGCGTAGAGGAATATAATTTTACTAACGACTATTTTATAAGCGAAAATCACCCATTCCGAAGTGTTACCGCGACAGTAGTAAGGAATAAGAAAACTGGGTTGTAAGCGAGCGAAATGGGAACTCCGCAATGTGCATGAACAGGTATAGAGGGTTGGTGAAGCTACTCTCGGCTCTGAGGTGTTCAATCGCACTGTTTACGTCTGATTGCAATGGCAACTAACTCGAGCTTGGACCGTGTACCTCGCACAAACTACGAGGCTGCTTCGAGGCCACGGTTAAGCTAACATTCTGGATTATTATTATTATTATTAATATTAATAATATTAATATTTTTTAGCAGAAAGGTCCTTTGTAGAGGCTATTCTGTGGTCATAGACATTTGTCAGATCTTTTCTAGGCTTGAAAACATCCATTCCTTTGCGTAACGGAGTGTTTTCTCTATCAAATCGCTTTTCAAACTTCTTGAACTGGGTCCTTCAGTGTGAGTTCAGCTCATGTGCGAAAACAATCTGTATGTAGCGATTATTGTCGTTGTGTGTGTTATCTTAGAAGTTCGCTGGTGTAAATGAAAGTATCAACAATAAGTTTTCTTAAAAACATTTAAACCATTTGCGATTTGCAATGAACCGCATAATTACGTAGAGTGTTACATGTTACAAAAATCGTTCTTCGCGGGGACTGAGGACGAGACATAATTTTTACGGGTAGACCTAAGTCAGTCAGTGTATGGGCACATGAAATGTAAAAGAAAGGTGCGATGTGTTACATCATACATTTTAAAAGCTCGTGGTATACTGAGTAAAAGTGGTTTTGCGGCAGTAATTATTTGCAAAAGCTATTTTTTGGGCTTGTTTATTACTTGGAATAAAGAAAATGGTGTGAAATTCTGATAGCTTTTGTGACATTCTGAATATCAATCGGTCATTGCATAAACAATCAGATTCTGCTGAACATCTCAAATGCGCGCTGCAATTAAAACAGCTCGAGAAACATCAGTATACAATAATTGATGACACTCTAAAAGAAAGTTCACATCTTTATGTAGCGCAATATAATGAAAATGTTAGGCTAACAGATTATTCTTTAAGACAGTAATCGAAGCAGTATCTACTGCACCTAATGGGGAGACAGTCGTTTTCCCCCGAGATTATCGAGTAGTACGCCAGCCGAAAGGATATAAACAGGGATCGGGACTGACAACTCAATCCGCACCCTCGCAACTCGGGAGTCAAGCTCGCGAGGTTTCCATTAGGGACAGTGTCTATTTTATATACCCCCCCTGTGTGGCCGAAACTGGGTAAGGACACCATCTTCCCCTCATCTACTGCCACACAGGGACGGAAGTGGATACGCCACTTAGCGCGTCAGGCCAATAGGGAAAACCCTATCGGGGGAGACTACCGAGCCTTGGTGTGGCCGACAGTATATCCAGATACTGTCTACCAGCTCTCTCTCTCTCTCTTGGTTGGTGCCGGAGAACATCTGGCCGTCTCACAACCCCGCCTGGGCGGATAAACCAGCCAGGCGTACCCAATCTCCCATGGGTATCGGGAGCCACTGCCCGCCGAGTCCAACCCAATCCGAACAGCTCCCTATCGGGAGGGACTCGAATGTTCGGCCCGGGTACTTCTAGTAACGTCAGAAATGTGCTCAGGATCCGCAGCGTAACCCCCCCTCCCTTACGGGGAGTCACCTAATATATAAGAAATAAAGTTGCATGTCCTGTTTTGTGTGAAAGAGCTTCACCTATCGTTTAGGCCACGACCCACCACTTCTTAGCGCTTCTATCAATTATGATATAATATTGGAAAATTCAAACCAATAACGAATATCTTGACATGAGCTGTGCTTTAATGAGATCAAGTTTTTGCCTGTTTCATATGATTAACCAGTTACAGAAAATTACAGAAAATGCGTTCCGAATGAAGAAGACTTCACAGGACTACGCAGAAAGCATATTTAAGTAAACTAAGATATTAATAAGATATTGTATATTTACTTTAATAATTACCTATTTTCATAATATATCTAAGCATTAAAGCCAACATTTAAAATTGTTTTCTTATTTTTAATAGGAAGTTTTAGTACCTTGCGTTAAAACCGAGTGAATTGGCTTGGGTGGTAATGCTCATTGCTGACATTAGGAAGTCCCGAAATCAATTCTCTTACCTGGCCAGACTGACCGAAGGTTTATGGGGGTTTCCCTTGATCTCTTGCGATGCTGAATTGACTCATTTACTTCCGGGAATTTTATCATTCACCTCAATTCCTACTTCACTATCTTATTCTGTCCTGGGCTGATAACCCATCCAGGGGGGGGAAGTCTGTGAGCCAGTGCTTGCTTTTCAACAGGTGTATGACCCATGGCATTGGCACTGACCTTAAGGTCCTGTTAGAGGATAGTAATCCGACTAACTAAGAAAGAAAGAATCAAACAAAGTTACTTGCATTGCACTGGAAATGTTACGTATAATGTAACTCTTATGCATTCAGGAAAGAAAGATGCATTAGCCAGTTTTACATTAATTATTAAAACCGACTAAATATTTTAAGTTTTTTGAATGAGTTGCAGATGTTGCTTTATCTGGTGCATTTTCCTAACATTTTCAAAGAAAGGTAAAATTAATGATAATATTAGTTAGCCCAAAAAGTACCTACATGTTCAGAATTAGGGTTAATTTAATTTTTCTGCACCTTTTGAACAATCTTTTCCTCTCCTCTTATAGTCAGCAATTTAGAACGCAATGATCTATGTATCTATCAAAAGAACTAAATAGTGTAACTGAATTTAAGTAATTTAGCAAAGCAAAAGCGTCCTTGAGAGAGAGAGAGAGAGAGAGAGAGAGAGAGAGAGAAGCATGACTCATGTAGCGATATTTCCGCCCGAGTGCACGCGTACAAAAAGGAAATCTTAACTAATTATCGTCTATGAATTATTAGTCATCAATTAACACGCCGCGTAATTGGATTAAAAGCTATATCAATCAAGTGCCCTTCAAAAAGTGTAAATATGTTATACGTTTCATAAATATTGCCAAATAAATAAATGTGTAATTGAACTGAACGCTTCTGTTTATCAACATATGGAAGGTCGCTCCTCCGACAAGGATACGTGTACCCAAGTAACAAATGACCGCTCACTTGAAGAAAAGGTTCAAGAGAGAAATTTCACCCTTTTGAGCAGGAATTATTTTATGAAACCTTAAAGAAAAATCAGAACGTGTTTTCTGTAAACCCGGTCTATGTAATATCTACATTCACAGTTCAGAATATAAAACCTTTTTTTTTTACCCATAAAGCTAGGAGCCTACCTCTCTCGTTACAAGCCGAAGAGAAAAGGTAATTGATAAAATGTTGGAAGAGAAAATAATTTAAAATTCATCAGCTGTGTACTGTAACCCTCTGTGTTGGGTGGTAAAGCCCAACAAGTCATTGAGGCTTGTTGATGCCAGACGACTTAATAAGCACACTTTACCAGACTATTTTCGACCGCAACACACATATGACCTGCTTTCCCGAGTGAATAAAGGGAAGATATTTTCTATTATTGACCTTGTCTCATCATACTGGCAGATCCCTCTATTGTCGTCCTCCGTGGTGTAGTGGTTACCACGCTACCTTCCAGCTCTCGAGGCCAAGGGCGATGGAATTTTTCGGGCGTAAAAATCCTTAGCATGGCTTCCTTCGGCAGGGAAGTAAGGCCGATGGTCCCGTGTCGTAGATTTACACCCAATATAACACACACACACGCACGCACGCACGCACGCACGCACACACACACACACACACACACACACACACACACAAAACACAGATTCCTCTAGCGGAGAATGTGAGATGCTATATTTCCTTTGTTTTCCGGGGGAAATTATTTCGTTTCCCCAGAACCCCTTTTGGTTAAAAAGAACTCTGGAGCGGCGTCATTAAGCGCTACAAGCGCCATTTTTGGCAACAGCGTGAAAGAATACGCTTGCCAATATGTAGATGATTGTTTGAAGAACATCTGAAGCACTTGGACACTATTTTGTCAAAATTTGCAGAATGTGGAATGACCGTTCATCTAAGAAGTCAATTTTCTCGGGTATATCATCTCGGAGCAAGGGATTAAGCCAGATCCCAGGAAGCTTGAAAGTATGATTAAAATTCCCAGTCCCAAGAATGTGAAGCAGCTAAGAAGAATATTCGTATCATACAGTATCAATCAAAATGTTTGATAAGTTACGCCCAGGAAAGACGCAGGTAAGACGACGACGAGAACCCTTACACTCAGAAACAAAATTTCAGGAAGTGCTTATTTGGCGTTTAATGTTCAGCACATTCCAAGGATGCGACACGCAGAGTTTATTTATTCTTTATTTTCTCAAAATGGCTCTTACGATCTTGGTCAAAATATATTACGGGTGAAATAGTTCTTCCATATTATATAAAATAATTTTATAAAATACACACATGAGAAAGCTCTAAAATCAGCATAATTTAAAAGAAATTATAAAACTATTAAAATGAATAATTTAGAAAACTTCAAGAACACAAGCTGAAGTATGGTTTATTATTTCTGCATTTTAAAAATGACGATTTTCTCCCTGTTAATTTGACTGCCATAAGTTTTGAAGTGCAGACGAATGCTTTGAGTTACTTTTAGTTAGTTCCTTATTTTTATCAATATTGTATTACATCGCAGTTTTTTAAACACATTTATTTTCGATAACCTTCTGTATACAGAATAAACACATCAAACAGTAAGAATAACAGATGGTGACAGTCACACGAAACATGCGTTTAAGTTGTTGTTCAATAATAGTCTTAAATTATATACATGCTGCTGTAGCAACAACTGGACTTGCAGTTACAAGTTAATACAGAACATGACTAATACGTACAGAAATACAAACAAATTTATGAGTATATTTACATAATATATAAAATCAAAGCAGCAGACCGTTGCGTCGTTTTCTTTTCAGTCTGTTGGGGCTGTGGAGGATGTACAGGAATATCTTATACAGAGTGAGCCAAAAGACTCCGAACCCCCTGCGCGGGGTTTTTCCTGCCCGCGTCCTCGGCGCTCGTTGCCGTCTGCTGCTATCATAGAAAGGCGCGGGTGAAACCATACAACATATTTAAAACTACTTTTAAATGCTTTACTTACCAACTTTATGAAAGGAGATGCTGAAACTGGCCACCGTCGTTGTCTATACATTTTTGACACCTTTTTAGGAAACTATCCATCACTCGCCGTAGTTCACGTTGAGAAATTTCCTGGCGGATATTTTGTTTTAATTCTTCCAGGGTGTGTGGGTTTGTCTTGTACACTTTATGTCTTAAGATACCCCGGAGGAGTATTTTATGAACAATATTACCGTATGCGCGGTGTTTTTCCACTGGGCGAGTAGAAATATGATAAAAACATAACGCACTGCTGCTATAAACAAAGTCACGCTGTTGTGATTTTGCTGTGCAGTGTGAAGTGCAGTTATGAGTTGACGGTGATGTGATGTAGTTCAGTTATTACGAGTTATTTATTATTTTGTTCTGTACTTAGTCACAAAGTATATTATGGCTCAGGACATGTTTTCTACTGCACAGCGTGTATTTATTTATGATTCGTATGTGTTAACTCGGTCAGCTCGCCAAGTGAAAGTACGATTTGCAGAAAGATTTCCAGGTGTAAAAGTTCCAGGCCGCACAACAATCCATGAACTTTACAGTAAATTTCAGGCCACAAGAAGGGTTCAGGCTAAGAAATCTAAAAGACGGCGTTCGGTTCTTACCGAAGAAACATTAGACGACATCGGCCATCGTTTGGAAAATTCCCCCCAAAAATTCCACGATGGATAGTTTCCTAAAGAGGTGCCAAAAATGAATGGACGACGACGGTGGCCAGTTTCAGCATTTCCTTTCATAAAGTTGGCAAATAAAGCCTTTAAAAGTAGTTTTAAAAATGTTGTATGTTTTCATCCGCGCCTTTCTATGGCAGCAGCAGACGGCAACGAGCGCCGAGGACGCGGACAGGAAAAACACCGCGCAGGCGGTTCGGAGTCTTTTGGCTCACCCTGTAGTAGCCGGTTTAGATTGGTAAGAGTTTGTTGCAGTCTGAGAGAACTCTCCTGACGACTTAAAAACTTCTGAAATGCCCAATTCCTTGTTGAGAGTGGCGTTGCTGACATACCAAGGAGCACCTGTGATCAGTTTTAAATACATGTTCTGAGTGACTCGAGTCTTTTAATTTGTGAGAATGAAGCGGAACCCAATAAGGAATATTCATATTCCAAATAGCTTTATTAGTGAGATGTAGAGAACGCGTTTGCATGCCAGAGCAAGAGAAGATTTCGCTTGAATTATGTGCTTAATCTGTTGGACACGATTCTTAACGCTTGAGATGTTGTGTGTAATAAGATCCAGCTTAGTTTGCTATCCAGAAAGACGCCCAGATAACGAACTGAACGAGATGTGGATACAGAGACTCCTCCAAGGGTATCCGCTTTTTATAAGTGAAAAATACGACCGTGATTTCTTTCGATTCATTATAACTGTCCATTGAGAGCATTATTTATTGATTTCGGCAGTGAAGGAATCTAGATTTTCAGCGGCTGATTCACAACTGCCTTTACTAAGAATTACAATATTAGCTGAAAAATGTGCAATAGCCAATTAAGCATGCTGAAGAAAATCAGATGTATACGCTGTATAAAGAAGCGGGCCTAAAATACCGCCTTGAGGAACACCAGAGAAAACTGTGTGATTTGGATTGTGCGTTTTGATATTTTACAGAAAAGGAACGGTTATGGAGGTACGCTATTATTATTCTGTGAGACGCGATTCTTTTAGCAAGCCATTGTGGCACACTTTGTTGGGCGCCTTTTCTATATTCAAAAAGAGACCTGAACATAATTTATTTTCTCATATGAATCCAATATTTTTTCAAATGTTCGGTAGTTGCTGTGGGCAGGAGTACATTGGCTTAAATCTGAATTGTAGTAGCTATAATTGCTTCAAAGACACTAGGTAGTCATGAGGCAGTTTCTGACTAAGTGCCGACTTTGATTTTAAGTTTCTCAACAACACAATAAAATGAAACTAACACTGAATTCAGCAATCTTTTCCAAACATAACCAATGTTAAATTGCCCATGTATGCTAAAAATTAATGCTGCACACATATCATAAACAAAGTTAAAATTTCAAAACTATCACTGTTATGGGAGTATTCAGGTGCACTTTCCTCTAAAACCATGTATTATTTTTAGCAAATTCTTGTATTTTTTATACTTGCACTACTTGAAATTTCCACCTAAAGTTGTTTCTTCAACTGACCCAAAAAGGTTTATATTATGAACATAGAATTCATGCTAAATTTCGCAAGCATATATATTTTTTTATAAATTGTGATTAGCAATACGAGAACAAATTTTAGCTGTAGTAAGTAGCTCTTGAACTGATAAGTGATTAGTAAACATGGCATCTATATAACTTAATGGGTTGCAGAGAAAAGTGCACCTAAGTATGAAATATACAAATTACGGTAAACTGCATTTACAGATAAATGTGGACATAAGAGCAGTGACTTATCAAGTTAGAATATCCCTAAACCATAATCTTAATTCTTTGCCCTTTCCTCACTTTGTTTCCTCTTTTTTCCCTTGGCTTTTCATAACTCTGGCCTCCTTAGATATGCTTTGGATGTATTTTTCTGCTTCGACGACTCTTCCATCATCTATTCCCTTCAGTGCCATTTTCATTTTCTCTCCCACTGGTATCCCAAGGTGTTCATACACTTTAATTCTGCTACTGGAGTCACCATTAAAGAATATTACTGCATTAAAAACACCCAGTTTTAATGTATTGGCTCCTACATAAACAGATTTAGGGACGCACTCTCAAATTATATGGTAAAAACTTTCATTTGAACTTTGTGTGCGACCATGAAAGCATTTTCCAACTGTTCCTCCTTGGTAAAATCCCTGAAAACGTGCTTTATTTCAAGCAACGCAGCTTCAGATAGAGAATGCTTATGCTTCTCCAGTAATCTGTGCTTTTGGAAACCATACCATGAATATGGACCTTTGGAGCACAAGCCATGGTTACGAGAATCGTCTGTAGACAATTTGTGGAAATAAATTATCCATGTAGCTTTCTTCATTTCCCTGACAGAAGTTCCAACATTCCTCCTATTAGCATATGCTAAGCGTCCTGTGACATATGATAATTTTCCATCTGAAAGTCGTTTTCCCTTTATGTCCTTTAATTTCTTAATCTAGATCCCATTCTCTTCTGTACATGTCCTATACATTCTAATTTGATGATCTCAATGTCATTTCCATAAAGTTGAAATGAATTGACATACTGATAGCTCCTGAAATCTCCATCTCCTAGATAATGGGTGTACCTTACTTTACGTGTAGATACTGAGCGACTGAAAATTTCCAATCCACCTGCTACTTCCATTCCTCCACTATATCCTTTGAATTGATACTGCAGTAATATTCTGCATTGTTGTTTCCATTGTACAATAAACATGGTTGGAGGAATTATGATCCCTTCTTTGCCAAATTCCATCCAATGCCATAGCTATATTTGTGCTGTTGTCATTTAGGTTTATGACTCTTGCACAGCACACAGCATTGAATTTTCTGCAACTGTGTTTAAGGCATTTACAAGGATTTTTATACATGACATACTTTTTTTGGTGGAGGTGGCAGATCCATTAAAGCACAAAGTTTTTGAAGAATTCTGTCCTTTGCCACTGCACCTCATGCTATTAACATTATAGCAAACGTCATGTTTTGTAGATGTCATAATGGATGTGACCGATCTACAGTTATTGCACACAATTTTTATTTTAGAAGCTAGGCTTCTTCTTCCTAGTTCATCTTGCGCAAGTGTTAGGCCGCATGTTAATTACAAAATGCACAATTGCAGGCCTTATTTATTAACGAAGTGAGTAAATTTTAAATCCACTATAATATTTGAATTGTCTGTTATACATAAACTGGGTTTTAGATCGCAGTTATTGTCACTAACCTGAATTTCTTGGAATTTGCACTCTGACCAGATTGTAGGTTAGGATTACATTTTGATTCATTCCATTTTCCTGGCATTTTCACGTGTTGATTACCCCGGAGTTTTCTTTTCCCAAACTTCTTCACTCTTTCCATTTTATTCTACAAGGTTACTTTGTGAAAACATACGAAATGCAACACTCATAACACTGAAAAGCAATAAAACACTTGATCGCCAAATTCTCACTATAAAATCATAAAGGAAGTAATGGCCTTCTGACCATGTAAACGAATGCGTATAACCTAAAAGCAGAGCTAAACTTAACAAAACAAAATTTACCACCTTTTAATACCAAGATTTAGAAAGAAGCAAGCGCACATGCGCGGTAGCCTTGCAGGTTTTTCTGTGAAGAGGCGTGGTCTATGCGCAGCCATATTTAAATGTCAAAATTACAGATCTTCATGAATAACCACAACATGATATATATTCTTGAAAGCTGAGAGTTTCTAGCTTTTCTAAGTGTATATATATAGATAGATAGATAGATAGATAGATATAGACGATAGCTTTTTGAATCATCCTTATCTTTATTGGGATTTTGTATGGTACCAAAATATGCTTATTTCCATATTTTTGGGGAGTTAAACGAAGAATGACGTAAAATTGCGTTAGGAAGATGTGCAAGCAAGAATTGAACTATTAGATCACCAGGAGCCTTCTTAGGAGGAAATCTACTAATTGCATTTTTAACCTGGGCAGGAGTGAAGAATTTCGGAAAGTTCCATAGTGGTGGTTGAGTGGCTGTGTGGTGTGAGCGAGTGGTTGAATTATGCTACTATTAACTAGATCAGTAAATTGTATATAAATACTGGGATTGGGTTAGAACTGCAGACGTAGTTGCGTACACTCACTTCCATTTATGCCGTCACCGCAGCTTTGGGAGGTATTCCTACTGCGTGTTTCGCACGGAGGTCAGTATCTGTTTACCCTTTCGCACATGCAGTGGCGTCCCGTTTTACATACACAGTTATAGATTATTCACAAACGAATGTAGGTATAGCTTTAAACAATAGCTTTACTCATTACTTGTAATAACCACGTAACTAAATAAAACCCTGTTTTGCACAATATCTCCAGAATAAATATTTTAATGGCAACATAATGTAAAATGAAATGCATTATACCTTTTACTCTCAAAGAGGACATATTTACTAAACAGTTTAATAATCTGCCCAATCTCCATTCTTGTCCAATGCCTGATTTAGCGATGGAGTTTTTTTGGGCGTAAAAATCCTTAGCATGGTTTCCTTCGGAAGGGAAGTATAAAGCCGGTGGTCCCGTGTCATAGATTTACGGCACGTAAAAGAACCTCAAACCTGATAAAGAGCCTCTGAGCAAAATTACCGGTATTTCACACCCAATATAGAATGGGACGTTAAGGATCACCGCAGTTAAAGAGCGTCCATAAATAAAACTCAATTTAATTTTACCTGATTTAGTCGCCTATAGTAGTCGCAAAAGTTAAGTACATATGAACGCTGGCCACGTTGTTTTTTTTTTTTTTTTTTTTTTTTTGACGCTCTTTAACCGGAACGGAATTTTTGCTCAGAGTCTTCTTTATAAGGCTTGAGGTTCTTTTACGTACCGTAAATCTACGACACGGGACCACTGGCTTTACTTCCTTCCGAAAGAAGCCACACTAAAGATTTTTAAGCCTGAAAAAAATCCATCGCCCTCAGCCGGTTTTGAACCCGCGACCTCGGGAAGTAGAAACAGCATGGTACTCCTAGACCATGGGGTTTTCCGACTGTGAAGAGAATAACTAAAAAAGAAAAGTTAAGGTGGTTAAATACCGAATGGATGTTTCCAGGAATGCAATAAGAAGAGTTCCAAGAAAATACCCCACTCCAGATTGCCCTTTACATAGAAAAACTTTCGCCATTTCTAATTTTCTCAAAAAGTGGCTAATGATTTCGACTGAAGTTAAAAACGCATATCTTGAACTTTCTAAGGATAGCCTGTAAAGGCTTCTTCATTTGGAATGACGTTTGTATAACTGGTAAACCGCTAAAGATAGACAAAATCTTACTATAGAAAATATACAGATATCTTTAAAGCCCACAATTTATGCAAAATAATAATTTTTGTGCTGTTAACACTTCGAGATATTCTTTGTTATTGATTTGAATTTTCGAATATAGTTTTTTTCCAGTGGAAAGTCGCTATTCGTTATTTCCCCCCGTAGCCATGCAAACAAAACGGAATTTCAAAGCATCACATGGCAAATCGCTTTAGCCTACTGTAACCTTCTTATGCCTACACCGAAAGTGTAATAAATATGAAACGAAAGTTTATCTAAGAAGCGGAGAGAAGAATAAGTTTTTGTAAGACAATGTTATAGAAGAGCGAGTAGAGAAAGTCACGCGAATGCAACAAACCGGAGTTTTTCCTCGTGGTCATACAAAGAGAGCGGAATCTCAAAGTCATCATATAGGATCAGCTTTTAAAATATTTGACTTGTACTTACAACGAAATGTGTAATAAAACTATTTCTGCAAACGTTTATCTCGATTAACATTAAGCAGGTAAAAGAATAAGGTTTTGTAAGAATAGTTTGCGGGACAATGTGTAGGGAACATCATATGAATGTAACACTCAGATTTTTAATTTTGTGATTGAAGACTGAAATGTTGAGTAACGAATGAATTGAGTATAAGCGTCCTCAGGTATGAACTATGATTCTGGCCTTCAATAACGCTGATTTATGAATTCGGTCCTATGTTTAAACATTTCTCCCTTACTCCCCATGTCTAACAGTGACGTGCGCGCACCTTTATATAACGCAAGAATGCGATCTTCCTGTGCAATCAGCCGTACAAAACAAAATTTTGTTCTCTTTGAAACTTCACTTAAAACGTGACGTTTGCTCCATAGTTTATTTATAGTAGCCGAGCTAAGAAGTTGTTCCTTCTCACACCGGCATAGTGAGGAGTATCGTATAATATGGAATAGATATTATACGATACTGGTAATTATTAAAGCAATAATATAAATAATAATAATAATAATAATAATAATAATAATAAAGCATGTAAATCATTTGACGCTGTTCTTGCACATACCAGTTAAGCTTACGAATGCACTTTTAAAGTAGAAAGGAAACAGTCTCAGCAACAATTTGAGATGTTACATTCACACGACTTTCTCTAACCACCATTCTATATTATTATATATCTTTAACAAATTATTCTTACAAAAGCTTATTACTTTATCTGCTACTTGCTTATAGTAAGTAGAGAGAGAATTATATTCCACCCAAAAATTCGATTTCGAGATTTCACTGGAAATGCGCGTTTTGAGACGCGTATATAAAGCATTTCTGGATAAAGATCAGAGCGTGTCTGATTGTGAATAACATAACTCAAAAATCTGATGCGTTGCACTCACATGACTTTCTGTACTCTTGTGCAAACCATTTTTACAAACGCTTATTCTCCATCTACTTCATGTTAATTGAGATAAACATTTGCAAAAATTATCTTATTGCTAATTTTCTTGTAGTTGCAAGGGGAATATACTCGTAGAAATACAGTAGGTTTTAAGCGATAGTCAAATATTTTAAGAACTGATCGCTATGTGAAGCATTCCATTCTCTTTGTATGTCCAGGACATAAAAAAAAGAATAACGAATTCCCATTTGAGAAAAAATAAAAGTATTGAAAAATTCCAACAAATAAGAAGGAATATCTCGGATATGGTTCATTCGAGAAAACAAAAAACAAAAACAAAACAAAACAAAAAGTATAAGACATAGATTGCCTTCTTTAACGGGATCTACATTTTTTGTGTAGTAAAATTTTGTCTATCTCTTATGGTTTACCAGTTATGCAAAAGTCATCCAGAATGAAGAGGACTTTTGCGGATGATAACGGAAATCGTTTTACTTTAATTAATATCTTACGTGCGTTTCATAGGAGCACGAAGATCTAATGTAGCACTTGGTTGTAGGTATAACTTGAAGCTATAGACTTTTGCTATGCGTAAAAGTGGATTGTAAATGGCTGGTAATGCTCTGAATTAGCAGTTCACGATTGGAGGTATTTTGACTAAATGAATCAGAAACTTCTGCTATTTTCTCCATTTATTCACTTGAACCCTGGTTTCTATTTTTAGTAACAAGGCTATTAACAGCCTGAGACAGCTGCATAACTGAAGTGCGAATATATGCATGATCTATGGTTCTATGCGCATTTAGCTAACTTTTTTCTACGAGTGTTTCTTTATTCACTTCCGGCTCATGCTATCTTGCGTGGGAAGTTGGAATTTCTGCATTCTGTTGTTTTGCATGTTTACAATAATGTTAATAACATGTATTTAATCTTCCAAACTACTGATACGTATATTTATTGTTGCAGACATGGAATATAATAATATTTGATAGTTGAATTTTGGCACTTAAATTTTACCGTCTTTATTTCCCTTTATTTGTTAAGTTTTGCTTATGATTTAATTCGTGCAGCATTTAAGTATCTCAATCCAAGCAGCCTTCGCAGCTCCAGTTGTTGACTGGCTTGATCAACACTACCAGGCAGTGAGAGGCTAGAGCGACCAATCTTGAACTGCTTTTGAACAGCTGACAATAATTAATTTGATATTCTCGTAAAATCTCTATTATTCACTATTGTCGAAAAATAGTATGCAATAGTACGTTAAGTGCTATGCAGAAACTCGGAAGAGAAAATATTCGACTTCGTTTTGTATTATCAAACTTCTTTCTCGTTCTGTAAAGATGCACTTATCGCACTTACATCGCAATATAGCTGTGTTTCATTAGGTAATGAATTACAAACTGCACAGTATAGGTACAATTATTCATTTTTGTTATGAATTAAACAGCCGAAGTTACTTTGGCAATAGCAGTATTTTCTGCGGACACAGCTGTGTCGTCATCCGTGGTGTAGTGGTTACCATGCTAGCCTCTAGTTCCCGAGGTCGCGGGTTCAAAACCGGGGCGATGGATTTTTTTCGGGCATAAAAATCCTTAGCATTGCTTCATTCGGAAGGAAAGTAAAGCCGCTGGTCACGTGTCGTAGATTTACGGCACGTAAAAGAGCCTCAAGCCTGATAAAGAGGCCTCTGAGCAAAATTACCAGTCTTTCACGCCCAATATAGAATGGGACGCTAAGGACCACAGCAGTTAAAGAGCGTCCATTAAAAAAATAAATAAATAAAAACACCTCACAGCTGTGGCTGTTGTTAAGTTTTAGCATTCATGTCCTGGGTTGCTGTATTCATTGTATAAAATAAATTAATAAAGTGAGGATTTGCTGTCCACAGAAAACTGTACTGAATAGAAAGTACTTTGTGAATAAGTCTATCAAACGTTACTAAAGCCAGTGTTAACTAGAACCACTTTCTTTCAAATACAACAGTACTAAAACTAGATCTTGGATTTTTAGGCTTTAAGCCAGTTTTTAGGCACCTAAAGTAGAGTTTCCGTAAGCTTAAAATTGGATGTGATGTATCTAAACTGTATTTCCGCTTTTTAAAATCACAATAATTAAATAATACAACTACGTGAGCATTAAAACTCGCACAGTGACAAAAACAAAACACGTGTTAAATTATTATGGCTAGAAGTATCTTATTATGTATTAAATTATAAATTTATTGTTGCTAATACATAATATGAGCTTATAAAGTTAAAAAAGACACTCAAAACTTAGTGCATAGGTCGCAGTGGAAATGCCCATACACTATAGATATATCATTGTGACCTAAACGCTCTAGATCTGGCATCTAGCCACCTCCAAAATGCTGTTTTCAAAACACAATATAGCGTTAAGAACAGCAATGCAAAATAACTGTTTGAAATACATTTGACAAACAACAGAGAAAGCATGAAGAAATCTTGCGAACGTGTGCATACCAACAATTATTAACGAAGGGGACGAGGTATGCAAGTCACAAAATGATGAGAAATGCGCCACTGACCTTCTTGCTCTTTGAAAGGGATTTCTGCCGTACTGCAGTCACTGATCAATACCAAAAGATGACGAAGACACCTAGAGGAGACAAGTATTCTGTTTCTCGTTCTACAAGACGATGCTTTTTTTCTGGAATGTCTCATTCTTACACTCAAACGATTACAAAGTCTTTGACATAACCAACCTCATTATATCAATAATTTATCTTTCACGCTGCATGAGTATATGAAATGAAACCATACAAATGTTAAAATTGGCACTTTTAGACCCTAAAACCTTAAAATAGGTCTCAATGGTCAAAAGAGACACTTTAGGCATTACAAAGCCCTTTCCATAGATTTATATTTTACATAAAACGTGAAGATGTTTAATTAGTTTTACTCTTTCCATACATATAAAAATATGTATTTAGCCTAAAAATTGAGGTCTAATTATGACTAAAGATTCCACTACTCGTAGGTAATAGTTATAAATTAATTTATATGATCCATTTTGAAGCTTAACTATAGCTTACTTGATTCTTGACGCTATATTGTAAGGTTAAATCGGTTAATAATATAGGATACGTAAAGCAATTCAATGAATTAACCTCCTCAAAGTGGACCAAACCGCACTTTAAAATAATGACTGATTTATGAAAGCATTATAAAATTAATTTTCGGAAGCAGTGCAATTAGTTATCTATTTGTTTTGCACGATATAAGTATTGCCATGGCTGCTTTTTTTTCCACTTTTCTTTGTTCTATTTGTAAGCGGCCTTTTAACATCCATGGCATCACATCACCAGCTTTGGTTTTGCTGATGGGCAGTTGGTTTTAATTGTAATATTTCTTTAAAAAAGTCTGGAGGTGAGACCTATGCAGATTGATTTCTAGTTCCTCAAAATCTCTTGGCCATACATCTATGCACTCACACAGACCTTTTTTTTAGGTTCAGAGGACCTCAAAATTTACATTTTCGATTAAACCCCATTATCAAAATGTTGGGTAGAATACAATACTTCCTCTGCAATCATAGATAAGCGGTAAAAGAGAAAATAAGTTCAGTACGCTTACATTTTACTAGATTTACGAACCTGGGACCTTTGGGTTTAGTGGCTAGTATGCTAACCCCTAGATTACAGATGCAGTCTAGTCTGTATTCTAAATTTCTTGAATATACCATCAAGTGTTCTACTATTTAACAATATCATTCTATAACAGCTATTTATCCTAACAAAAATTGACAAGTTTATTTAACGACGGTACTCGTAGTAGGTGTTATTTCAGCGTCGCCGGTGTGTTGGAATTTTGTCCCGCAGGAGTTTTTACATGCCAGTAAATATAGTAACACGAAGCTGTCAAATATGCATGTGCTTAACATGAATGCACATAATATATAAGTATGTGCGTATTGCATTCACATTATCATCTCAACCCACTGTCGTTCATTTTGATATAATTTCCACAAACTATTCTTACGAAAGCTTATTTTTTTCTATCTACTTCATTTTAATCGAGATACATCTTTGTAGAAATAGTTTCATTATATATTTCGTTGTGGGTATTGGGTATAAGGGGTTAGGGAAAACCGAATCGATAGCCAAGATGTTTTAGAAACTAGTCGGCATGTGCTGGCCTTGAAATTCCATAACATTGCGAGAGACAACTGAATAACGACAGCCTTTAAAAAACTGACAGTGTTGAATTAAAATCAATAGTAACTAATAACTTGGAAATAGCTGATGCCACAGAAAAAGCTATTTAAAATAAATTGGGTGCTTTAAAGAGGTCTCCAATTTTCTGGAGTACATTTTTGCATATAGTTTACCACTTATATAAAATTCCTTTCGAACGAAGAGGAATTCAGAGGTTATTCCCAGAAAATTCATGATATACTTTTTATTTGTTATACAAATGCGTTAAATATATTTTATTTTAATCAAAATCGTTAGTGTAAGTTTTGAGAAAATAAAAAATATCGAAAAATATTCCATGTAAGGATAGTTTGGTGGTGGGGGATTTTCAATCTTTGGAAGATACTGAACTTAAATATACCAAATTTTGGTATTTCTTGGACTTATGAGTTATGCTGTTCGCGCGCGCGCACACACACACACACACACACATAGGCACGAGAGAGAGAGAGAGAGAGAGAGAGAGAGGGGGGGAGGCGTGCACGGACGCTTTCCTAAAATGCTCAGCGGGCCTCAAATTCGACCTCATTTCGATGAAATCTTGATATCAATTTTTTGGGTGGAATACAATACTTCCTCTATTTACGGTAGGTACGTAGTAGAGAAAGTAAAAAGTTAAACTTTCAGATGAATCGTCTTTAAGATCGTTATGAAACGACAATAAGAAAGTCGTGTGATTATTACATTTTATTTATTGCTGCTCCTCTCTTCACTCTGTGAAATAACAAAAACTTTCTCCCAAATTTACATCTTCGTCTTGTTTTTAAAGAACGTGGCAGATAATCTGAAAATGAAAATATATCACCGAAGAAAATAATTTGCATAGGCATGGCTCTGCTTCACATCCTGCTGATTGATGATGGGTGTCGTGTTTCTGACAGCTCAGCTTTAGGCAGGATGCGAGCCTAGAGGTCATGATGTCGAACCCGCGTGATCCCCTCACGTTGTTTGCTTGACCACGTGCCGCCGCACATCTGAGTCGCTCAAGGACAGCAGCGTTCGGCGCGGAAATGTGGACGATCCCCTCGCATCATCTACATGAGATGTTCCGGACGTTCTATGCAAAGTGTCACTTCCACCCTCATCTTTTGCAAGACTCGCGCCGAGATTTCCAGTGAATGTCAAAGGCAATAACGGATCTAGAAACGTTGGGCCTTCCTGCGAGAAATAGCAAAAATTCTCCCTACACTGTGATATAAGCTGGATCTCAAAGAGTCAGCATTCCTCCAAAACTAAGGAAGGATAGTACAATGGCAAAAATAAACACAAGATGATAATGGATGTTGTTTCTGAAAGCAGATTCAATACTCGAAACATAACGGGAAACTCAAGTCAAGCTTCAATTTTGCCGTCAGTACCGGGTGTGGACAACTGTGTTCATAGAAATAACTGAAGGGGCCGGACTGCAACCGTCGATAGAGGTGTAATTTCCATGTCTTTAGACTACCTTGTCCCCTTAAGATAACGCTTTCGCAAGAGGAATCCTAATTAGTAATGACGTGGCTTTTAGAAAAGGTTTGTTTTACCTAATTTCAAAGTTGGTTAACCTGCATTGTTACCTCAATTGCAAGCAGGTGATGGGGGGGGGGGATACTGACCAATTCACAAATATGTAACATCGACTTTACAAGTTGTCGATACTGTCATCGATAAATTATGACGCACCATACTCCCACAACTGAGTGCAGGTTATGTTTCATGCATTGTCGACTTCGATGAGACTAGCTACCCTCGAAACTTGGTCTTAAACTGCCGTTGTTGCAAGAATGATTTTGTGGCCCAATACATATGAATACACAAACATTCTTCCAGACAATATGGCAACTTTAGTTTATTATACTACTGCCAATTATTCATAATCTGCATAAAGCGAAATTAAATCCCCTTCATTTTAAAAGTGGTTTGAAATGAACCCATCTTACACAATTTATTCTCCGGGTTCAGTTCTATAAGAATCACTTAGTATAGCCATTTGCAGAACAGTCAAACAGTATCAATGTTTTACAAACATTTCCTGAAGACGTGAAAGCGACTAGTTGAAGTGCCGGCCGTAGTCTGAATAGATAATGGATTTCAATGAGCATTTTTTACTATGTTGTAATAAAATCTCAATGGCGCTTTGAGAGAGCTCCAGATTCGTTTTTCGATTAATTCGTTAACAATGAAGCTGAGAGTTGTATTTATTTGGATTATTGCACAAATAAAATGCAATGTCAAATAGACGTCTTGATTCCAAATGCGTCTGTCTGGAAAATTTTAAATGTTGGACTTCCTACACATTGTGGATCCGAATCTATCACCTGTCAATTCCAAAGGTATCTAACTGATTAATCTGAAAATGGTGTCTCAAACAATGATGTACCACAACAGTTATGTAAAAACTTAAGATTGTGGGTCAGTTCTAAATGTGGCTTAAAGCACATATTAAAAAGTTACGATTTTGTAGATGGTCAAATATGGAACCAAGACATCGAAATAATATATCCATAAAATGCACTTACTGATGAAGGTTGGAATTAAAACAATTTATGATATAACATAGTTGGGTACAATACGTGGGGCAAAATGCACATCATGAGATGAAACTAGAAGGATAAAAGGGAGGATATACCGCTGTGATCGGTCTATATTCAAAGCATTTCTATTCTGATTTGGTCGATTGATACATGAATGAAATAATCTACATGTTTTTAATAATTTCGCTCGTAAATCTATCGAGAAAATTAAACTTAGATATTTACATTTTCGCATTCTACAAATGTTCACTGTAGCTTCAGGCTCCTCTTTTGAATGAAACAGAGGGTGATGCTATAATAATTATTATTACAAGTTGACGTTTTATTGTCCTAATGGTTTTGTGTATGCGTAAGTGGCAGTTAATTGAGGATTTGGCAAGGGCTGTTCAGATGTAGTCTCCCTCTAAAGAGAAAGAGAGAGAGAGAGAGCGAGAGAGAGAGAATATTCTGTTAGTCAACATATTGCCCTTATGTAAGTTATTTCAGTATTACATTCACTGATTTGTGCCATTGTCTCCAGGGTTATTCGAAACATACTGCGGTCGCTGGTTATTTCTATACTGGAAAACAGCACCTCACCTATAGAAACTTGGAGAAGTGCATTTTGTCAACCCCTCTCCGTATCGTTTATGTTATACCTATGCAAATATCGGAGTTTTAATTCATTACATTGTAAAATTCACGACTGGAGAAAGTCGCGAATTTAACACATCAAATTTATCTAGTAAAATAACTTTATTCGGGAAGCTCAAAACATGTATTTTCGGGATCGAATTTGTGGGTGGAATGCAATACTTCTACTTGCTATAAGTAAGCAGTAGAGAAAGTAAAAATTTGTTACACCGTTTCAATACCATTTCGTTTAATGTGAACATCAGAGGATACTGTTAGACACTTTATTGTGAAAATTATAGATTTTTTATGAGTTGCAGCACAAAGTGGTAAATGAGGAGGCTTAAATATTATAAAATTGAGTTATTGGACAGGAGAGTTGCATATCGTGTTCATTACAGCAACTTTAGGTAGAGAGTGGACAAGGAAAGTCACAGTGCGAGTCCTGCCGTGTCGATTGATTCTTCAAATATGACTGAATTCTGTGACGCAGTGGCTATAGCCCAAAGTTCTCGGGAGATCAGCGCCGGGCGGTCGGAGTAAACATCGATAACGGCCGCTCGCCAGCGTAAACACCGGGTGCGGTATCGGGAGATAAACAGAACCTTCTGGAAGCTTTATCTCCCCCCTCCTCCAGAAAGTGTGTCGAAATAATTCAGGACGTTCGAGAACCTCGTGGAAAGACTGCACTGACTATATAAGCGAGCGCTCTCGCAGAGTATTCACAACACTAGCCAGCTTTCTAGATCTTCAGAGAGATTTGATCGCTGTTAGACAAAAGGCCTTTTATACAAAATGAGTCATGCACAACTTCCAGGAAAAATCATCAGATGCCCAGCGAACGTTTTACAACACCGAAATGCCCAAATTAAGATCAACGATACACTGTCAGCACCTATCACACTTGCAGCAGTGACTCAAGGTAGCGCCATATCTGGCCTGCTATATATCATATACACTGCCGACACACTCAACCGATTTTTCCATCCATCCACCTTGCATGCCGACGACACTGCTTATTGGTGCTCAAAAGCAAACATCAACAAAGTGAAGCCAAAACTACAAAAGCAGCTACAAATATTTCACAAATGGTGCAACAAATGGAGAATTGCCATAAAAAACGAATAAAAAAAACCTCACACCATATTGACATATTCTATCATAAAAACATAGAAAATTAACCACCAGACACGAGCATTTCAATCCTCAGAAGCATCAAATGCCTCAGAATAACATTAACAGATAAATTAAGCACAATAAAACACTACAAACTGAAAATAGAAGAAGCTAAAGCAGCAATCTCCAAAACTGGCAAAGGACATTCACACATCTAAGTAAAACAAAAATAAGACCTATGTTTACCTATGCGGCTATAGTACTTATACCAATAACACAAAAATGCACAATTGAAAGGAAACACCAATTCGAAAGAAAATGGCTCAGAATCGCACACAGATTACCACCATGGTCGAGGAATGACGAAAACTATCAAGTACCCAAAAAATGGTCATCAAATACATAGACATCACAGAACACAGGCCATACAGAAGAGAATAATTAATACAACGTGCAACAGAATACGCACACGTACACACGCGCGCGCGCGCGTATAAAAACAGTTTCAATCCAGGACAAAATCAAGCAGTTCTCCTATAAAAACCACAATTAAAAGCTATAACGAAACCAAAGCAGAAAAGGACGAACAAACAAGAAGATACTTTCACAATGTAATACAATTATAATCACAAACACAATAACATACATAAACATAACAAGCTCACTAACACCATAGTCAAACAGCACAGCAATATTATTTCTGTATAATCACATCAACAAACCAATCAATTACTACCACTAATAAATAAATAATAATAATAATAATAATAATAATAATAATAATAATAATAATAATAATAATAATAATAACTGCGCCTTCTCTCTTCCAAAAACCACCCAAACTCCCTAATTTAGCTGAAGAGGGACTCATCCTTGAAACAGTCTTGGGTGAAATAAACCCAAAATCACCGTAGTTCGGGCAGTCAGTCAGTGAGAGGTAAGGAGAGTTTGAGTCAGTGTGCGAGCGAGCTAACGACGGCGTTTCTGGTGCGACAAGAGCGATTCCTCGAGCGAGTTGGTGACGATTGTTGTGACTGCAGCGAGTGTTGATTTTTTTTTGAATAAGAATGAGCTATGTATTTGGGTATGATTATTTATCATATGGTTTGATTGTGCTAAGATTTTGAATTTGTGTTTTAATAATCTTGGCTAGTTATTCTGTAATTCGATATGAGCGACGGATTGTGGAGGTCCTATGTTAGACTCTCGAGTGAAGTGAACCTTACGGCGTGCAGGGGCTACGTAGAAAAGAAAGGAAGTGACAGAATTGAACTAGTTCACTTTAAGTGAGGTGACATTAGTGAACTGAACTCCTGGAGGCGAACCAGATAAAACGAAACAGTGACAGTGAGAACTGAGACGAGTAATAAAACTGGACAAAGTCACAATACATTCAGTGTGAAACAGCAATTATGGATATTTTGTAATAATACTTAACATAAAACTAGTTTCGAGAACTAATTTTCCTTACTTCAGCTTCAATGATTGGATGTGAGAGAGAGAGAAATATTTTGGAGAAATATGACTGATATGTTCTGTAAACCTCAAAAGCTGGCAATAAGCCAATTCAATAAAACAAGTTTGTTAATGAAGTAAGCAACAGGCATTACACCAAAATTACACACCAAAATTGTTTTCCAAGTAAGTTTAAATGTTCTAACTTTTTATTATTAACTTCATTAAAGAGCTACAAACCTAACTGAAATGGTCGAAATCTTATGATATAATTATTAACAACCGGTTACACTTACTCGGGATACTTTTTTCTTGTGGTAGCTGCCATATTCGTCATCTTCGCTGTTGGCAGCTGTGGAGAAGTTCAAATTCCTATAAAGAAAAAAGGGAAAAATTACATGCTATGGAGATGCTTTCTTGTACAGTGCTTTCCAAAAGCGTTGGGGCATTCATAACGGCTATATTTTGGTATATTAAAATAAGTTATTTTATGCTTGACAAATGTGTCTGTTTGCAATAGCAAATGTATTAGAGGAAACTTAGTAAAACAAAAACTGTGATTTTAGATGGAATGCACTGTACTCCATTGCAAAAAATGTAATGCTCTTATCCATACACAAATGATGTAACCATTAAATGCCTATGCACCATTCACATGATACGACAGTTGAACCACGTTGAAACAACATGTGTGCTTTTGGCTTCTTTAGGAACAATAGCTTTGAAGAGACTTCCAAATGATTTCCTATCTGATTTTGTAGACATAGGGTCCTCAATATCGAAGTTTAATTTTCCAATGATATTTTATTTGAAACACCAATACTGGAGTCTACTTCATTGCTGTTTCTAACTTTTAAGGCATTCATTCATTCATTCATATTTTTTTTTTGCGAAATTGCTGTCATATATCTAATGTTATTACACCCTTTCACTCTTAACCACCGATACATCCGCCAGAGTAATGTCTTCCTTCGTAGTCATCATCTGCGATTCCGTTTGGTATCTTCTCATTGCATCCATGTGCTCTAGGATGTACTCTTAATTACTATCTGTGTTTATAACTTTGACCTTTTTTTAGCTTTTATTTTGATCGCGGATATGATTTTACATGTTTTTTTACATAGTAAAGTGCTGGTGTTTATACATATTTTATTCGGATGTGAGTCGAAGCCAATGTTTTGTAACTAACAAATAAATTAAGTTAAAGTAGTGAACGTTGTAGGAGTCTTGCTTAGGTTCATATGAGATAGCTGTAGATTATAACAAATCTTATGTGTTACATTCAAATTACTTATTCTACCATGTATATAGTAGATAGGGAATGTATTGCATTCCACCTAAAATTTCAATACCGATTTCACCGGAAATACATGTTTTGAGGCCCCTGAACCCCCCTAAAAAAAGCATTTGTAGAAAATGTCCGTGTGTATCTGTAAACAGCATAAAAAAGACAAGTTGCATCAACACCAAACTTGGCTTTGAAGTTCAGTACCTTCCAAAGATGGGCCACGAAGATTTTTAAGAAAATCCCCTCCCAGACTACCGTTACAGATTACATGGAAGATTTTTCGAAAATTTTGACTTTCTAAAAATTGCTCTAATGATTTTGATTAAAATACCATATATTAAAGATATTTGCATGACAAATAAAATGTACATATTAAATTTTCTGGGAATAACCTTTGAAGTTCTCTTCATTCGAAAGGAACTTTATATAATCTTGTGTAACTGGTAAACGAAAACGTACTGCATAAAAAAGTATCTCTTTAAAACACACAACTTTTTTAAAATAAGCTGCTTTGTGGTATAAGCCGTTTCTGAGAATCCGTTATTAAAGGTTCGAATTGTTCCTTTCTTGGTCATTGAGTCCTTTCAACATTCAGCTGTTTCTCGCGACTGCATGGAAGCAGTATGGAATTTTAAGGCCAGCATACAGAGTCGAGGTCTTAAATATATGACAATCGGTGTTCTCTTTGTATGTATAATGAAATATGTAATGTAGCTATTTCTGCAAAGGTTTGTTTGGCTTAAAACGTAATAGATAAAAAAATATGCTTGTGTAAGAATAATTTGTACACCCGCTAGTAAACGATAGAGGGTAGAGAAAGTCATGTGAATGTATCACACCAGAATTTTTTTTTCCTATTTGCTTCATATTAATCGAGAGCTTTTAAACAATTGACATCGATCCCCCTTGTACCTTCAACGAAATGCGTGATGAAACTATTTCTGCAAATAATTATCACAATTAACAACTATTAAACTCCGAGGTAGGTACTATATGAATAAAAATACGGATTGGGTACTGTTTGGAAGTTGTGAGCAAAGCTATAATTGTTGGCAGGTCCTTTAGTATAATTTTACAGTATTTTGATCAGATAAAGCAGTGCAGATTTCTACATAAAGAACTGAACATATTTTTGGAGTAGTTTCGGGGATTTGTAAGGTAGCGTACACTTTTTGCTTAGTCCTACAGTATAAGGTTATACAGTTTTGTCTAGATACACCAAATGATGTTTGGGATTAATCGTTCTTCCACACAAGCTGTGTGTTGGACAAAGTTGGAAAGGTAGAATCAAACGACTGAAAAATTCAATGGCGACGGCATTGAAATTTTCAGTCGTCAAATGATGTTTATTTATAAGTTGGGGCTGAACATAGGAATTTAAAGTAAGGATAGCGGAATGTTATAAATTTGTTGGACAGCTTATCAGTTTTGCCAGATTTTAAAACCCAAGTGTGCCAACTATTGTCAAAATTATGCAAAAACTACACCCTTAATAAAAATGTACAGCGAAATCAGAGGTAAATTTGGTGATATAAATACGATATCCAACTTTCACCTTTCAATAACACAATTTAAAAAAAATTTCGGCGTCACTATTTTGTTCTTTGGATTGGAAGGCATTAAAAATTTACCATGTTCGGAATGAAGTGGCAAAAATGTCCTCTGATATTCGTATTCAACGAGACGGGATTGAAATTGGTGACTGAATATGAACATTCCGCTAAATCCCCTCCCCCAGTTTTTAAACTTTTTGGAAATATTTTATAGACTAAGTTAAGCCTAAAGAACTACTTTTCAATGGTTAAAAATATTATCAAAATCAATTGAGTGGTTTCCAATATTACATACCACCCCACACAGAAACTTTATTTCTTCTTATTCTTCTTCTTTAACGGGTTACCCTTTATTGTAGAACTTACACCCCAAAAGACTTATAAGCCATTGCCTTGGATCAGTAGCTTGTCGAGAAGCAAGCAACTTCTGGATCATAGCATATCCAGGCTAGGTGATCAACCCAATGACTGCTTTGGCGGTGAATAAGAAGGAAATGAATGTAGTAATGAAAGGCATGATAGGAAAATTCGCGGATCAAATTATCCAATCCAGCAATCGCCTAGCGAGAGGAAAACCGCGAAAAAACCTTCGGTCAAATTGGTCGGCGCCGGCGGTTTGAACCCGGGAGCTCCCGCATTCGGGTCACAGACATTACCGCCTGAGCCATCTCGCTAGGTAAATTTTCTCTATAATTTAAGTACATATTTCATTTCTACATTGTATGCAACATTTTAATTTGCTACAATAAAACGTAATTAAAGTATTTGTCTACCCTATAAAACGAATCAAAATAAAACTCTGGTTATGTGTATTATGCTGGTACCTAATAACATAGGCGCGGGTGGACGATCTGCTGATGGTCTGCCAAACACAGAGGAAAATAACTTCAAAGTTAACCCACTAGTTCTATGTTTTGAACGAAAGCTCGCACTGGAATTGCTATCAAGTTAAATGACAGTTTTCAGGAAAATGGAACGCGGCTA
This sequence comes from Deroplatys truncata, assembly GCA_030765065.1. Lineage (NCBI taxonomy): Eukaryota > Metazoa > Arthropoda > Insecta > Mantodea > Mantidae > Deroplatys > Deroplatys truncata. The sequence continues at coordinate 100,950,356 of CM060987.1, read as the reverse complement.
ATTGGGTTAGAGATCACACGCAGAGCTAACAACGTGATGTAATCTTCTGCTGGGAGCACAGGATTGAGAGAGAAATATAGAAGTAGGATAATAACGCGTATGTCCAATGAACGGCTCCTTCGGAGCGTTTGGCTGTCTTGTTTACAGCAAGCTGATGTTGGCACAAGTCGTTTTAACTATAAGCCAAGCTCATGAATCAGTCGACAAACATCTGCGGAGAATTGCCAGTACGTTAGTAAAACGTTCATGCAACATAGTTGCACTGTTTCTGAATATTACTACTGCAGATATCTGTCTAGTTGCTGAGGGAATAATTGCAAGTTCTGACTTTCCCATACTAGACTAAAGTTTACCTCCAACGTTTTTCAAATGTTTAAGGGGACAAGGTACTCTGAAATGGTCAAAAATCACATTTTTTTGTTTTATGCACTAATAAAATCTCTATTATTTCCAGTTTCAGAAAATATATACTTTTGGGGAGGTTATCTGAATTCCCTTAAAGCTGTCATGCAACGCTCCTTTTTAGAACATTTTTTAGTTTTCAACAACGAAGGACTATATCATGCCCAGCGAGCAGTTCAGCAATTAAAAAAAAGAGGCCAGGACCAAGAGAAGGCCATCAGAAAAGCTGAAGCAATCCAGGAATGAAGGTGCAGATGATTATGACTCTGGAATGTACTGAAGTATGTCAAAATTTTAATGTTCAAACTTCAAGTTCAGTTTTCTCAAAACAACATTTTTGGATACTTATGTACCTTTTTCTCAGAAAGTATGAGAGATAGCTGAAATTTTCAGTATGTATACAATGCATAGTTAAACTTTCTGAACCACAATCATAATTTTATAATGTATATTAGTGATATTAGGAAAGTAACAACATTGCAAATTCTCCAAATTTTTACTTTCCAAATAATTTTTTTTTCAATTTCTAGTGAACTGATATACATAACTAAATAATTGAGTTTCAGAAGACAGCCGATTATACTACGAACAAGCATGCAAAAGTGTAATTTCCATGTGTTCAGACTACCTTGTCCCCTTAAAATAATTTAAGCCTGTTTCAATCAATTATTTAGTACCCATCTGGGATAGTAACACTTTGAATTTCGACCAACCACAGCAGTTTATATTGCCAGCAACCCTCGCCTCCTCCTTCTTTCATACTATCGCCAAACGAATGCTATTCGACCGTTAGCGTACATAAAGCGGATTGTCAACAGCGCAAGGAAAGTATTGAATTCGACCCGAAAATTCGATATCGAGATTTCACTGGAAATACACGTTTTGAGGCTCCCAGAATAAAAAATGCATGCTTAGATAAATGGTCCGCGCGCGCGCGTGTTTATATAAACAGCATAACTCGAAAAATGAAAAGTCGGTTATATACCAAACTTGATATTTAAGATCAGCGTCTTCCAGCAATAATTTTCAAGAAAATCCCCTACCCCAAAGTACCCTTTACATGGAAAATCTTTAATTATTTTTTATTTTCAAAAAACGGCTCTAACGATTTTGATTAAAATACCACATGTTTAAGGTGTTTGCATACCTGACAAATAAAATGCATAAACTTTTCTGCGAATAGCAAGTGAAGTCCGCTTCATTCTGAGTTAATTTTATATAACTTTTAAACTGTTTGTCATTTTATTTTATGCGATTAATTCAAATTTTAAGTATTCTGTGTCATTAGGCAAACTCTAAATAGGGCCAGATGATTAAGTACATAACTATAGACACAAAGAATGTAGATACGTTAAAACAAACAATTTATGTCAACTTTTTTGTGGCATTAACCATTTCCGAGATACTTTTTACTATTGGTTTAAACTTCCCATGGTCATCCAAACAACGGATTTCAAAGCCGTCGCATAGTAACCGGCATTTTAAACATCTGAATATCGTTTCAGCCTACTGTAGTACCTCTTCCATGTTCAACGAAATGTGCAATAAAACCATTTTTGTAAAATGTTTATTTCGATTAGCAGAACCAGATAAAAGAAATGCCTTTGTAAGAATAGTTGAACAGAGTGGATAGAGAATGTCATATGAATTCAACACATGAGATTTTCACTTTTTCTTAAACATATCTAGTAGGTAAGTAGATAGGTATTGCATTCTGCTCAAAAAATTCAATAGCGGGATTTCACCGAAAATACATATTTTGAGGCATCTGAATTAAAATATCTGTTGCGTTACATTCACATGACTTTCTCTACACTCTAGCGCTTATTATAAGGGTACACAAACTATTCTTAGTAAATCTTAGTTTTTATCTACTTCATTCTAATAGCTATAGCTACATTGCAGATTTCATTATAAATACAAAGAGAACAGCGATAGTCAAATGTTTAAGAACTGGACGCTATATGCCGGCCTTAAAATTCCATACTGTTTCAATGGAATCGCGAGAAACAACTGAATGTCGAAAGGACTTCCAAGAGAATGACCAAGACATGTACAATACCAACCTTTAATAACATATCTCAGAAAGGGCTTAAACCACAAGACTTATTTTAAATAAATTGTGTGTTTTAAAAGGGATTTACAATTTTTGTGTAGCACGTTTTCGTCGTCGCTTAACGTTTACCAGTTATCAAGATTATACAAAATTTCTTTCAAATGAAATGAACTTCACAGGCTATTCCCAGAAAATTCCTGATATATATTTAATCTGTCATGTAAATATCTTTAATATATGGTATTTTATCAACATCGTTAGTCATTTTTGAGGGAATAAATTTAGAAAAAAAATTCCCATGTAAAGGGTAACTTGGGATGGGGGATTTTCTTGAAAATCTTCGTGTTGCATCTTTGGAAGACATTGAATCTTTAACCGACTTTAATTTTTACTTTCTCTACTACGTATAGTAAGTAGGGGAAGTATTGCATTCCACCCAAAAATTCGATACCGAGATTTCACCGGAAATACATGTTTTGAGACCTCCTGAATCCAAAAAAAGCATTTTTGGAAACATGTCCGTGTGTGTGTCTGTGTGTGTGTGTCTGTGAACAGCATAACTCAAAAACGAACAGTCGGATAAGCACCAAACTTTGTATTTAGGTTCAGTATCTTCCAGAGATGCGACACGAAGGTTTTCAAGAAAATCCCCCCACCCCAGACTACCCTTTACATGGAACATTTTTTGAAAATTTTAATTTTCTCAAAAATGGCTCTAACGATTTTGATGAAAATATCATATGTTTAAGATAATGTCATGAGAAATGAAATGTATATCTCGAATTTTCTGGGAATGTCTCCAAAAGTATTCTTCATTGTGAACGACTTTTGTATAACTGGTAAACCGTATGAGATATACAGAATTTTACTACACAAAAAATGTAGATCGCGTTAAAATACACAACTTATGTCATATACATTTCTTTTGTTGAGTGAACCGTTTTTGAGATATTGCTTGTTATTTCCTTAAATTTTCCAATACTTATACGTTTTCTCAAATTCGTTATTCATTTTTTTATGTCCTGGACATGCAAAGAGAATGAAATGCGCCACATAGCAACCAGCGTTAAAATATTTGACTATCGCTTAAAAGCTACCATTTTCCCCTTGCATCTACAAGAAAATTACCAATAAGATTGACATCTCGATATCTCGATTAACATGAAGCATATGGAGAATAGGCGTTTGTAAAAATAGTGTGTACAAGAGTAGAGAAAGTCATGTGAGTGTAACACATCAGATTTTTTTGTCTTGGATATGCAAAGAGTATTAATCTGTGGCAAAGGGAATGGTGCTGCACCTAGCAACCAGCTATTAAGAGATATGTATGTGCTTAAAGGCTTCTGTATTTCTATATTGCCCTTGTAAATATATATTCCCTTACATCTACAAGAAAATTAGCAATAAGATAGACTCTGCAAATATTTATCTCGATTAAGATGAAGTAGATGGAGAATAAGCGTTTGTAAAAATAGTTTGTACAAGAGTAGAGAAAGTCATGTGAGTGTAACACATCAGATTTTTTGAGTTATGCTGATCACAGACACAGACGCACGTGCACACACGCTCGCGCGACTTTTTTCTTTTTTTTAATATTTTTGTTTTGCTTTTCTTTGTTCAGGGACCTCAAAACATATTTCTGGTGAAATCTCGACATAGAATTTTTGGATGGAATACATTACTTCCTTTACTTACTGTGAGCACGTAGTAGAGAAAGTAAAATGTGTAACCTGCGACTTGCAAAAAAAAATTAATCATACAACTTTACGATTACATTGAAGCGTTCAATTAGACGTTATACTAATCCAAATCTGCTTACGCAGACTTGCTTATTTTTGTAGCTCTGGTAAGATTAACAACGTAAATTCCGTGTATCACCTGTTCTCCCCCCCCCCCACTTGTTATCGTCCCTCTCTCCATTGTGTTCCGCTTGGTTAAACCGCTTAAAATTGAAAGTAGTAACAGTTCCTTTATACGAAATAAGTATGGTCATGGCTGACTTCTTTAGCCGGCTTTAACTTTGTTGATGCACAAATGTTTGCAGTTATAGTATTTCTTTTAAAATGTCTATGAAGATTAGTTTTCCTAGAGATTGCACCTATCTGAATGGATTTCTTGTCCTCCTGAACCCCTTTCCAGTGAATATCTCCAAAACCCATTGAGTAGATTTCGAGAATAGGACTACATACATATGTAAATGTATGTGTGTATGTACATATATTTTAGTATGTATATATATACACACACACATACACACACACACACACACACACACAAGATAAACTCGTTTAGTAGCATAGGATATTAGAGGAGCAATACACGGGTGAATGCTAAATGTCTTCGAAGACAGGTGCGAGAATCCTGTAGCTATAAAACTTAGCAAAGCATTTTTGTGGTATTATGATTAGCTATCGAGGTCATGCACTTGTCCTTGAAACGTTTGGAATCCATTGTGTAGACGTTCGAAAACATGTCAAGAATGGCCACGCTTTGGATCGTTATGCAGGGGATTGACGGTTCAAGTCCCGCCTCGGGTATGCATGTGTTTGTAAATATGTGCAAGTGAAACGGAAACCAATGTAAATACAGAAGAAAGAAATCTGATGTGTTAAATTAATGTGACTTTCTCTACCCGCTATCGTTTATTTTATATAGAATCTACAAACTTTTTTTTAGTAACTACTTCACATTAATCGAGATAAAGCTTTACAGAAACAGTTTCATTACATACTTCCGTTGTAGAACAAGAGGGATAGAGAAAACCGAATCGATAATCAGATGTTTAAAAGTAGGTCACATATATCGGCCTTGAAATTCCATACTCTTTGTATAAGGCGAGAAACTACTGAGTAACGAAAACACCTAAAAAGTGATTAAAGTATAGAAACATTCAAACCAATAATAACGGATGTCTCAGAAAGGCCCATGGCACAAAAGTTATTTGAAACACGTAATGTATTCTAAAGAGATCTAATTTTTGTTTGCTTGTTTGTATTGTACGTTTTTGTCTAGCTCTTTTGCTTTAATCGCTATAGGAAGATTATAAAAATTCCTTCCGAATGAAGACGTCTTCAAGGGCTATGACATTCACCACACAAATGGCATATACCACATTTAAGGAAGACGTTAAATTTCCTTTTTATTTTTGCGTTCACAAAAAATCCTTTTTTTAAATGAAAATGGTGTTCCAAGAATAAAAACTATCAATGCTGGTATATAGTGTATGCATCTGTCCCGTCATGATTAGAATGACATGATAATCATATCAGATAGTCACATGTCAAGGTTCTGAGTGCAGTTCCTACACATTGGCGGTTATTAGCCCGATTGTGATGACCTAAAATGTTATTTTTAAAAAATGACACAATTAACACAAAAAACCCTAAAACGGAGATTTATTAATTCGTTAAAATTGGTGTACAGAAAGTTGTAAATTAATTTATACATGGTATAACCACTATACAAGTAGAAAAAAGTATAGAATAATTATAAGATACATTGGAAATTAATTTAAAATATATAATTATTCCATGTTCTTGTTTAAAGAATATGAAAAAAAACCAAACAAATAAACTTAAGCAAATTGGTTTTGAACCAGCTCTTACAAACTGACGCAGCCACGCTACGTCCTCCAATAATGAAGCACTACCTTTGCCTCACGATTGCTGCGTTTATCCTCCTAGTTGTTTTTTTTTATACTTTGCCACGGCTGCTCGAGTATGAGATCTTAATCTCTGGGTATGCGTGGATGTGTACAGAGAAACACGAACGCTTTCTTGGAACACTTTTATTTTCACCATTTAAAATAAAACTTAAGGTTTGCCGATCACTTTTAAATGCATACGATGCTACTGTGTCTTTACCAAGACCGAATATTATTAACTACAGCTGAACGTTCTACCCTCTTGCATGTTCGCCGCCAATGTTCTCAACTCGACGAGAATGTCGTCCCGCTCTCACCAATCGCTCAGGACAGAATGACTTTCACCATCGCGCTACAAAGAGGAAAAACTCCTAACTTCCCCTCTCTCCCCTCAAAACTCTCCTCAAACTTAGCGTCATGAAGCCTCTAATGACCTTCACATCCCGGCCAGTGCAACTGCACTCATTAATTCCAAGAGAAACTGGCTTCAACTATTTTACCCTTTATATCTGGGGCTGGTCCGTAATTAGCTAAACTGTGCCTGTCTTGTCTTTCTGTAGCTTTTACAGTCAACAATTTTCACAATGTTTCTCCTTTTTATACATACACTGAAATTAAATATTTTATTATTTATTTTATATCACTATCCTTCTCAGATTATTATAATTATTGACTTCATAATTTCGGCTTCAAAACTCTGCTGAGTTTACAGATTGCCTATACAAAGTTTATAGCGAAAGAAGAGGACTTCATAGCCTAAGACAATGGCAACCTGACTGAGGTGTCTCCTTTGCTTTTTGGATAACAAACAGTATTTTGATTGCCACTGCAGTCAGGAAGTTAGAATGCTAGCCTATATCGAGTCAATACCTGGCTGAAAAGGGGATGTTTTGTACTAAACTGTATTCACTCTTAGGTTGATCCGCGCCAAAACAAAACTCAAGTGACCAGTGCACTGTTATAATGTATGCATCCTTCCGCCATTCGTACCAGAAATAGTCATACTTTCATGACAATGTGGCGAGTACATGTAGCCATAATGCAAAAAGAACAGAGTCCTTATTCCGACAAATTAAACGGTGACTAGATATTCTGTTGCACATATCATAAAAGTCAATTCTAAAAGAAATTAGCAAAAAGGAAAGTAACATGTATGCGATAACTCCCATTTATTCGCTTCCTGGAAGCGGCACTTTATCAACTGCTGGAGCTCATTAATTTTTAAAAAAGAAATTGTGCACTGTTTCGCGAATTGCATTCTTCACAAAATCATCACATTCTTGCATCGCACATTTCACATGCTTTCTTTTTTTCCCGGGTGTAACCAGTTTTCCTGTTTCAGATTTTTCTTTACGAGCGCTGTTTATACTTGTTCTATACCCACCAGTGGGCTCAGAAGTTAATTTCACCACTTCTTTCACGGGAAGTGTTGGATATTTCTCACATAACTTACATTCAGCATTATTTTTTCATCACTAGTCAAGGTTTGTCCAGCTTATTCACGTAAGTCGACGAAGACGAAAGAGCAATTTCACAGTTCACCTGATAAACAGAAACTGCTGGTTTCTGGCGGTAAACAATATTCTGCACATACCCGGATGTCAGGCGACTCATGCGAATTGCATGTTGGGACTTGTAGCTCTGTTTAATGGTATAAATCAGGTTAATTAAACTCCTAGGTATTTGCATAGAATAGTATACCATTTAAGGATAAATTCGTTCTAAAATTTAGATTATTCGCATGGGACTGCTTTCCTGCGCGCATTGCTATTGTGTTGTACCATGGTGCACTGGTTACATGGGTTTGTTTTGGCGCGGATCAACCTTAGAATGAATATAGTATAGCATTATTCGTTATCCTTCCTAGAGCCTGGAAGTAGGATGGAGAGTGAATGCGTGTGTGGGTTCAAGTTAAAGCAATTAATAGATACAACTCAACAACACCACTAAAGTAAACGAGCGTATATCATTGCTGACGAGCAGTTGTTTACAAAGTCCAAGCGGTACCTATGACCTTAGATGTTAAAGGGGACATAAAAATGGAACAAATAACAAAAACAATAAAGCACATACTGTGAACTACACGAAAACATAGTACCCAAGTATAATTTTTAAATGAGAGATGAAAATAAAAACTGTAGTTATCTGCTACGTCTACGCATTCTATTTTGCAAAGGTGGTGGAATAGTGTTTAAGGGCCCGTCAACAACTAGGTCATTTGGGCCCCAATTATTTTGCAAAGCAGAAAATTAATTAGGAGAGGAGTACGAGAGAAACTTGCTGTTTTCAACTGTACATGCCGTTACTCCAGTATTCCTCTCCACTTTAAAAAATGCTAGCAGCCAAATTAACGGAGGGAAAATTCTAATTTTTAATGTGCAGAAAGAACAAACGGTATCACAGTTTATGTGTTTATTTTTATTTATTTTAGAAATATTGAACCGAGTTTTAAACGTTTTCGTGTATGATGTTTGCAAAAAGATTCCCATGTTATATAAACAAAAGCTTCACAATCTTCCGTGGCACTTTCACGCCATGCAATTCTCTATAGCACCCCATATTTGCCCCCGGTTTCGGCTTAGCGGTCACTTTCTGTGCGCGGAAATCTCACCTTCAGCCGGTTAATGGAGTACGAGTGTAAACATCAGCAGCAAGCATAGGGAGCTTCTAAAAGATTATTCCTTTGTTCGGGTATAACATGAGAACTATTATGTTTAGCAGGTAATTTCTCTGACTTTTCTTCCATCCGATTTCTCTATAGAATATGATCTCGAGAGCGCTAGTAATCGAATCCGTGGATACGTGTATGTCTTAGTAACGCGCACAATGCATCTTGAGCAGCACTCCTTGCCTTCGCTTTGTCTCTTTAGAGAAAAAAAAACATCTTTAAAAATATAATCATTAAATATACACTGGACATCGTTACAGCACATAACCTAACATTTCCACCTAACAAATTATCTGCTTAAAGGCATCAAGAACGACAAAAGAAAGAAAGAAAGAAAACACAAGCAAACAAAGCAGCTACAACGCAGGTTTCCTTTCAATAACATCTAATGGTGTTATGTACAATGCCATTTCTGATGTGCTTGCAAATTTGAGCGGCTCGATTTTAGATTACTTTCATTACTTCATAGATTACTTTCTATGCCGTAAGTTCAGTATTGCAATTTACCCTAAAATTCGATATTGAGATGTTAGCGGAAATACTGGTTTTTGAGACCACCTGTATATGAGGTGTGTGTGTGTGTGTTTGAACACTCAAAAACGAAATGTCCGATAATACCAAACAAATTTTGTAATTTACGAGGCTCCCCAACAGTTGAAATATAATACAACTCCTTCAATACAACAAAATACCTATTTCAAATTGACGCCCAAAGCGTGGTGCAAATAACGTAAAGAAAACAAACTAACATTTGCCTATCGTCATTCCCATTGTACCTATAACGAATTGCGTAATGAAACTATTTCTGCAAACGTTTATCACGATTAAAATAATAAAAGATGAAAATACAAGAATGAGTTTTTGTAAGAATAGTTCCAGAAATTATATAAAATAAACGATAGTGGGTAGTGAAAGTCGTTTGGATGTAAAAAATAAGATTAATACATATATTTTAATACTGTCACCATTCATGTAACTCGGATGTCATGGAAAGAGTATGGAGCAAACAGCGACCACATGATACTGACTCGACCGCCCCGTCCTTTGACCTATGTTGAATGCTTTGTGACCGCACGCTTATATTAAATTTGTCTGCTATAGATTTGCTGATAAGCACCGTAGCTCTACTAAATGTTGACGTAGCTATTATGCTCAACACTCAGCAGAAATGTACACGAGACAAGTAATACCTGCATAAAATATACCTACACATAGACACCTTTACTCCATAAATATCGACTTTCTAAATTCGTACACGTGCACATACCCAAAATAAAAGGGTAAGCGACAAACACAAGCCCATCAGAGTATAGATAGTACATTTCAGAACATTCAGATGTCCACGACGGAAGAAATCAAACCACACACACAACCGCGCGCGCGCGCACGCGCACACACACATATACAACGTTAAGTGAAAAGGCTAATTCTTGCATTGTTTATTTCAATGCATTATTCTGAGCGTAAATTTATACACCAGTCTCTTGTGCATGTTCTTCAGATTCAGCATGTACTGCAGACAGTTACCTCAGCATTTCCGAATATGCTATTCCTGCGTTTTGCAGAATTTCCACATTCTTTGATTCCTCAATGGAATTTCCCCGTTTTAAACGTTATTTTCTGTCACATGTTTTAGTGAAATACTTACTTGGAGTATGTGTGTGTGTGTGTGTGTGTGTGTGTGTGTGTGTGTGTGTGTGTGTGTGTGTGTGATGGAAGGTATCAATCACTGAAACCATTCAACTGTTTTTACTTTCTCTACTACGTACAGTAAGTAGGGGAGTATTGCATTCCACCTAAAAATTCGATACCGAGATTTCACCGGAAATACATGTTTTGAGGCACCTTGAATAAAAAGAAAACATTTTTAGAAAAAGGTTCGGTGTGTGTGTGTCTGGGTGTAGTGAACAGCATAACTCAAAACGAAAAGTCGGATAAATAATTCTTGAATAATAATTTTTGAATAATAATAGTTCAAGGATGGGAGCAAATTAAATTAATTTAAAGGCCATTCAAGATTTAAGAAGCCATCTGGAAAACGGCTGGTAAACCAGCAAGTTTGTTGAAAATAACCTGAGATCATGCATCTTACGAGATCACTTGTATGTGATTTGAAAAAAATATAGTTTACCCTTGGAGTAAGGCAAATCTTGAGTGTCGAAAGTCACTTATCTCTTTGTCCTTCACTGTCATGGATAGCATCTTGTGAGGGGACCTTGTCAGAACTATATTCAAGATCACGTCCGCAACCTTTAAGTGAAAGTTTATTGAAAATGGTGATACACGTGTCCGGCAAATAAACTATTAATAATAGACTCAATTGGGAAGGTTGCGAATCTTACAGCAAAGAACGACCATGGATCTAAATTCACTACGTTTCTCTACGTCCCGTAGTTCCTGAAGCAGCGATCAGCCTACAACGTATACAACTACGAGGGCTGTCCCAGAAGTACCCGACCTAACAAAGAAAACACAAAAATTTTCGGAAAAAGCATCTTTATTTCTCTACATGGTCTCCTTTCAGCTCCATACACTTTTCCCAGCGGTGTTCGATAGCTTCGATACCCTGTTTATAATGGAAATAATCCAGTTCTGCAAAATTGCCATCAACTGCAGACTCCAGCTCTTCACTGTTGACAAATCTTTTAGCACCAAGCCATTTCTCAACTATGGAAATAGAAAATAATCAGAGAGGATAAATCTGGCGAATAGGGTGCATGAGGAAGCAATTCGAACGTTAACTCATTGATTTTGGTCATGGCGATAATGGATGTGTGAACTGGTGCATTGTCTAGATGAAACAAAAGCTTCTTTTCCACTACATGCGGCCGTTTTTGCTTGATATCATCATTCAAATGCTGCAATAAGTTTGCATAATACTCGCCATTGATTGTTTTTCCTTTTTGAAGAAATCAATTAAAATTATTCCACACACATTCCAAAAAACTGAACGCCATGACCTTGCCTGCAAATGGAACTGTCTCAACCTTCTTTGGAGCCGATTCTCCCCTTTCAATCCACTGTTTTGACCGTTCCTTCGTCTCAGGTGTGAAGTGATGGACCCATGTTTCATCCATGGTTATGAATCGACGCAAAACTCGGTTTTATTGCAGCAAAACATGCCAAACATTCGATTGAAACATCCTCACGACGCTGATTTTGTTCCACTGAGTAAACGCGGCACCCATCTTGCGCATAGCTTTCTCATGTCTAAATTTTAAATCAGTATGCGATGTACAGCACTTTTTGAAATGCCTACGATGTCTGCTAGCCCGCGCACTCAGTCGACGGTCATCCAATACCATTTTGTGGATTTTCCTTACAATTTCTGGCGTTGTCACCTCATTTGGTCGACCACTGCGATGTTCGTCTTGGCAGCTCGTACGGCCTCACTTAAACCCTGCCACCCAATTATTTTACTGTTGTAAACGAAGGAGCAGACTCCCCCAGAGTAGAAACTAGCTCAGCTTTAATATTAGTTGGACTAAGACCTTTCAAATGAAAGTATTGTATCACATAATGAGCCAGTTTTATCCTTGTTTACAAATCTGCTGAGAGTGTTCACTATTAATGGCCGCCAAACAATTACTAAACAACGTAGCATCGTCAAACTTGAAACTTAAGCTTTATAAGGGTGCTACTTTCTACCATAGTCATTTGTTTGAAACAACAAACGCTATATATACGTCAGGTCGGGTAGTTCTAGGACTAACCTCGTAGATTTTGAAGGAAACAGTTTACACTATCGTAATGTATTGTACCGACAGATGGCATATTACAAAGGAAATGCAATAATATTGTTATTGGACCATTCATTTGTGTCGATTCGAAGTTGGTGGAGAAGACAATCTGACTAACCCAGAACCAGAGATGCGCAACCTTGCAGGCCCCACCCTTTTTGGGATTGCGATATTTTATTGAGAGATCCTCATTTATTACTCTGCATGTTATTTTTTTCCTACCACTTGCCTGGGGTAGATAGAGGACTATTGTATTCTATCCAAAATATTATAAATATATATTTCGCCAGAAATATACGCATTCTGAGGTACAACGACAACAAAAACACATTTTTAAAGCGATACACGTACGTGCATAAACAATATAACTAAAAAGCGAAAAGTATCTTTCAAGGATACCACACGAAAACTCTCATGAAAAATCCCCCATCCCAAACCACCCTTTACATGGAATTGTTTTTTGTTATTTTTCGTTTTCTCAACATTGTGAATAACGATTATGATTAAAATGCCATATATTAAATGTATTTGCATACTAAATAAAATGCAATCTTGAATTTTCTGTAAATAGCCTGTGCATTCCTCTGTAATTGTGAATGAACCTTACATCCTATGACAAAACACAAGTGATAGACAAAATATAACTAAAAAAATCTGATGTGTTACACTCACATGACTTTCTCTACTCTTGAAAAAACTATTTTTACAAACGCTTATTCTCCATCTACTTCATGTTAATCGAGATAAACATTTGCAGACTCTATCTTATTGCTAATTTTCTTGTAGATGTAATCTCTGGAAGATACTGAACCTAAATACCAAGTTTGGTGTTCATCCGACTGTTCGTTTCTGAGTTATGCTGTTCACAGACACACAGACACGCACACGGACATGTTTCCAAAAATACTTTTTTTGGATTCAGGGAGTCTCAAAACATGTATTTCCGGTGAAATCTCGGTATCGAATTTTTGGGTGGAATACAATACTTCCCCTACTTACTATACGTAGTAGAGAAAGTAAAAAGTAGATCTCTTTAAAATACACACTTTATTTCAAACAAGTTTTTTTTTTGTGGCATAAGCCATTTCTCGATATCCGTTATTAATGGTTCGAATTTTTCATTATTTAGCCATTCTCAAGTCTTTTCAATATTCAGCTGTTTTTCACGATTGCATGGAAACAGTATGGAATTTTAAGGACAGCGATAGTTTCCAGTTCTTAAATATTTGACTATCGCTGTTCTCTTTGTATCTATAATGAAATTTATTGCTATTTCTGCAAAGGTTTATCTGGATTAAAATTTAGTAGATAGAAAAATAAGCTTTAGTAAGTGTAGTTTGTATACCCCTAATAAAAATAGAGAATAGGGAAAGTAATGTGAATGTATCACATCAGATTTTTACTTTCTCTACTACATATAGTAAGTAGGGGAAGTATTGTATTATACCCAAAAATTCGATACCGAGATTTCACCGTAAATGTATGTTTTGAGACCCCCTGAATCCAAAAAAATCTGATGTGCTACACTCACATGACTTTCTCTACTCTTGTACAAACTATTTTTACAAATGCTTATTCTCCATCTACTTCATGTTAATCGAGATAAACATTTGCAGAGTCTATGTTATTGCTAATTTTCTTGTAGATGTAAGGGGAATATATACTTGCAAGGGCAATATAGAAATACAGTAGCCTTTAAGCACATACATATCTCTTAATAGCTGGTTGCTAGGAGCAGCACCATTCCCTTTCCCACAGATTAATACTCTTTGCATATCCAAGACAAAAAAATGAATAACGAATTCGCCGAAAACATAGCCGTGGTTAGCATAGCAACGGGTATCCAGCGTTGGTTTTGTTTCCTCCGAGTGTTAGATACCGTAGAGATTTTACACCCACTATGAGTTATCACAACCACTAAAACACTTGATCTATGTTCTGCGCTTGCGTTACTTTACGGCAACGAGAACACTGGTAATGTAACATAATGATTTCGTCTGTGGCCCGCATTCGGATGATCGTGGGTTCCATTTCCCGTGGCTGACCCTCCTGAACCATGGATTTTTTCAGGGTTTCCCCGGGTCGCCAGGCGAATGCCGGGAAGGATCATTACATACCCCGAATTTCCGGCTCCTCCATTTCATCTCCATTCTTATTTCACTTCACCTTTCATCTGCTTGGTCTCTTTCAGGGTTGCAAGTGTCGACGGAAGGTCTCGGCGTGTGCATGACGGGAAAAGGATGCTATGTGAAAATCTTCGTCCTTCGGACTGCGAGCAGTCTCCGGGTCCCGGGCTACCCAGGGGATGTGTAAGCCCACAGGGGGGAGGGGCGCCGGCTGCACCAACCAGCACCCGGAGAGTTCAAATCTCTAAATGATAGGAACCCCGACCTCTGCCTGTCGTGCCTCCTGGTCCGGCCGCTCTCTGTCTCCTCTCACCTCAACCCACCCCCCCCCCCGTCAGGGGCCTAGGTACAAAAGATCTGCGTAGATCGAGGTGCTAAATCCCCTTCTGCTTCTGGTCCTGTCCTATGGTGAGGTTTAAGGTAAAAATCATGGCGAAAGAGAATCAAGAAATACTTCGTTTTAACCAATCGGTGATCCAATTCTGCTGCTAGAGGTTGTCAAAGCAATTCCTTGCGGAGATGGAATTGTATCGAAGGAAATTCATGGAAGTCCAACACGCATTTCTCAAGAGTTGTGTGACTACAACCTTAAAAGCATCAGATCTCTGTACATCTGTACATCGTCTTTTTGAAATAGAAAATACGGTTGGAAGTCCTGGTCGCTTAAATTATTTAAATGTAATCTAGAATTCTCCAAGCCTGGTTCCTGAATTACTCCTCTTCTGCTGATGATATCATGGAGAATCATATCCTTTAACAACTAGTTTTCAATGCCTTCAAATGCGGAGATTTTAAGTCCTCAATTTCACCTATTATATTGACGACGTCGCATTCAGTGATGAGGGCAGAACCTCTATTGTGGTAAAACACGTTATTGTACTTACGGTATTGGGCAACGTGATAGACTATACAGCAGGAAACATGGAACTATTGTAAAAGTTCTGTATATCAAACTTCTGCTCTCACGCTGTTGCCTGAAAATAGCAATTTAAAACGTGGCTTTCCATAATTGCACTTCCATAATTTTAATACCATGTTTTCTGGTTCTACACAGTTCAGTGGTTACTGCTTAAAGTTGATCAGTCATCCTGATAGTACACCTCGCCCGAAGAAATGTTCTACCTACGGCCCTGATTGAAGATGTATTTGCACGACTGTAACCTATGTGAAATTAAGTATGTCAAACATTTTTATGCATGCTATGATACTACCAAGAGGAGTCAACAGTATTGCCATTGCTATTTTAACTGCAAATCATTCGAATCTTTTCAAGATAATATGTTGCAGTTATTTCAGTTCATATCATTCCCTGATAACTAAAGGAGTTTCGCAAAGTCATACTGGCCAATAAATTGCTAGTGAAGCGGCGAGAAATAATTCCATTTATTCTGCTACGGAAATGCCTTAGTTTTATGTCATTTTCACGTCATAAATTTTATCTATTGTTTACATACACTTGCCCACCAAGGTCTATGGTCAGCATACGATTGAAGGATCCTTTCTCAAAGCGGCGAGGCGTCCTTCTCACAACCCCAGCTAGCCGCCTAATGCTCATCCAGGGGCAGGTTGACCTCACCTCCAAGCATCGTTGACGTTATAGCACGTCTATGAAAAGCAGGCCAAGACACGTATCTCATTATTTTCAATGTGTTTTCACTCAAAGTTTCTAACGTGATCTCGAACAACAATCTGATAGAAAATTTCTGGTTAGTTGCTTGCCTTGGTACATTACATCGATAGCTAAAATAATGAAACCTATTGCAAAGCCAGAGTCCTTGTAATTCCTTCAGGTGGAAGAAAATATTAAAAAAGCTGCTACATATTTCTGATGTTGAAGCTCTAGCTTCAATGCATCCACTTCCTTCTGCCGACATAGAACACTCGGTTAAATATAGGGAGGAGGGGAATAAACGTAATCGTTATTTTGGAATGGTTCCAAGAATGGAACCGTTTCAATCAATGGCCATAAGTCTAGTTGCACACTTCCAAAATAACACTCCTCCAACTTTGAGCTACAATAGCATTTAAACAAGAAGCGACTGTGACAATTCACTTTCATAGCAGGGGAGTGGGAGAACAGCGTTGTCGGGTTGTATTAAAGCTAATAAGCAGTATGAAAGTGTGTGCTGCGATATAGTGTAATAAGGCAACATGCTACCCCTCAAATTTCAGCTTGTAGACGAAGGGAAGGAGGATGGTAAAGCCTTACTGGTTATACCAATAGTGGAGGGGACGTTACCATGGAAACCACATGGAAACGGCCCTCTGCAACTGTCACAAGTCGCTTCTTGTTTAAAACAAAGCGTAACGCGATCATTTGAATATTTGTATAACCAGTTCCAAAACGAACGTTCTGATCGTAGAAAATACGTTGTGCTGTAATACAGTTACGTGTGTGTATATGATGCGAGACTTTGGAACCGTCCGTGCTCTTAAGTTCCAATACAGGCTATTTTACAATAGATATCTTCTGGCCAATTTGATTTAATTATGCTACTGAGCTTTCGCGATAATCCATGCGAAACGCAATTACCCGAGATGCCATTCTGAAACAATATAGCCATCTGCATCATGAATGCTGATTCAAGACGGTTACTCCGATGATGAAGATGGACGTTAATTTCTTTGACGCGAGTTAAATGAGCGGTAATTATAAAAGTATTTAGATGTAATGCGATAAGTATTTTTAACAGTAGGTTACGAATTCCCGCATGCATTATTCAGAAGGAAAGAAGGAAGGGGCAATATTCATAAGGAGCGAAGGATCACGACTTGGTGCGAAAGAACCCGAGTCGGTCCAGTAACAGTGGAACAAGAGTATCTTGCTGTTATGGTCTTGACTGTGTAAAATAGCAAAATGCACACGGACGTAACTGTTATTTGAAACAGAGCCGTTTTGAAGAAATAAAGCATAGCTTTTTCTTTTCTAACATACATGGTTTTAAGGTCTGCACACTGACCTAGTACCCTCAGTAGATGCTGAAATTAAATGAAAATTTCTGATTTGCCCGATTTTTCGTGTTTGATTTACACTATTCCCAGACAGACGACTTTCTTCTCAAAATGTTTACTTTGAAATCGAGAAATATGCGTATATCTCATGAGATCGCAATATCGAAGTTTTGGATGGAGTGTAATGTTCCTTCTAACTTACCAATGGATAGCGTAAGAAGGAGTTATTATAATCAACAACCTTAACATGGGGAGATAATGGGGCTCATGATTACATTAGTGTTTTCTCTCACCTACAGTACGTGTAATTTCCATTGATATTTTACCTGTTGCTAGATGGTATGCATTACATACTTCAGTAGTTCACCGAACGAAGGCGTTTTCACCCATATGTCTTCAAGGCGGACGCTGTAGAGTCGGGAGCGCACACGAAGGAGGTCTCTTTCTTTCATTCTCGATCTATCGCTGGTATGTGATGTGACCCAGAGAAATGCTACTGTGCAACCTGTCTTCGTGTGTGCATTTGTATCTGCTGCAGCTTCATATGTCTTTCCGTCCATTGGATTTTTATCATTCCGTGTTTCTTCAAAGCGGTTTGCAACCTTTAGCCAAAGTGATAATCTTTCTTTCTTATTCTTTGCATATCAGCTATCCGCTTATTTCTGCATTTCTTCAATTTACTTTCTTGATCGTATACCAAGCGGTCACACAGCGTCCTTCCTAAAAAAAATCCGATGTCAACACCCACACTACCTTTTCTAGCCAAGGCAAACTCTTACATCCGTCACACACTATATTAACATTAAAAGGATTCTTCTATCCACGTTACATTGTCCATGATATATTTTTCCCTGGGAACAATTTCAAATTAATATTTGTTGAGTTATAATAAATACGCGGAAACGCATTCAAATGTTTATCTATGGGAACCAGATCTTAATACAATAGAAGAGGCACAAACTCTCAGCCATATTCGTACGTAAGATAACATAGTTGGGAAATTATAAAAATGCAATGCAGCATATTTGGAAAATGGCCAACGCTATGGAAAAAATGATATTTTCATCTGCATTTTTCCTGCAATAAGTTTTTGTCTATCTCGTATAATTTCTCCACATATACAAGATTATTCAAAATCAAACCTGAATGAAGAGGACTTCAAAAGCAATGAATAAATGTAAATGTGCACATTTTATTAGTCACGGAAATGGCTTAAACATGTTTTAATCACAATATTTAGAGCCATTTTTGCGAAAATGAATAATAACGAAAAATGTTCCGCATAAACGGTGGTTTTGGGTGGGGAAATTTTCTTCAAAAGGAAAATTTAAACAGTGTCTGATTCAAGCATTAAATATGGTATATTCTACGAGTTTTCGTTTTTAGTAGGTAATACTGTTCACAGACAAAACACATCTTTTTCTAAAATGCTTTTATTTTGGAGATATGTTTGCTGGACCTCAAAACATGTATGTATAGTGAAATTACGATATCAAATTTTTCGGTTGGAGTGGAATACTTCCTCTACATGCTATACGTAGGTGGGAGAGAAAGTAAAAATTAGGTAACTTTTATTTCTCTACTCATTTAAAAACCTGTGTTAGACCTACCCTTGAAAGATGGCGTGTGATGGCCACCTGCTACATTCTTTAATGACATTTCCATTCCATTCCTTTTTTGGGGGGGTGGGGTGGGGAGGAGGTTATCTTTATCGCTGTTACGTTTCTCATTATTCCCCTTAAAGATATCATGTTTTTCTTTCTGTTTCTACTTTTCTTCTTTGCCATGGCCCACGTCCCACTGTCGTAATACGTCAGTTCGACACTGACACACTTTAGGCTTCTTGCTGCAACACAATTCGCACAAGCAGAGACCACGTGCTGCGGACTCGAACACGCCGACCTTGTTTCCTCTATGGCATATGCTGAGCGTTTCCGCGCGATATTACAGCAAGCGCTCATAATAATTATCTCGTACACTTTTTGCATTCTATATTATTTACATATAGTAGAATAGAGGAAATTCAATATCGAGATTTCATAGGAAATACACGTTTTGAGGCCTCCCGAATAAATAAAAAGAAGTGTTTAAACTGACAAATAAAATGTGTATCTTTAATTTTCTGGAAATAGCTTGAGAAACCCTCTTCATTGTGAATGAATTTATATAATGTTGCATAACTTGTAACCCACAATATATGGACAAAAGCTTATTACAGAAAACTGTAGATCTAGTTAAAACACAATTTATGCGAAATAAATTTTTATTGTGGCATTGTCCTTCGTGATCTAGTGGTACCATGCTAGCCTCTAGTTCCCGAGGTCGCGCGTTCGAACTCTACGGAGGGCATGGCTTTTTTCGAGCGTAAAACTCCTTAGCATGGCTTACTTCGGAAGGAGGGTGAAGCCGGTGATCCCGTGTCGTAGATTTACGCACGTAAAAGAACCTCAAGTCTGATAAAGAGGTCTCTGAGCAAAATTTCCGGTCTTTCATGCCTAATATAGAATGGGACGCTAAGGAGCATAGTAGTTAAAGAGCGTCCATAAATAAATCACAATTTAATTTAATTGTGCCATTAAACACTTATTAGATATTCGCCGTTATTGGTTTGAATTCTCAAATACGTTACGCTTTTGAAGTCTAGCCATTCATTTATTTCTTGCGAGTTTTGAATTTCAAAGCCAACACATTTCGATGCGCTTTTTCAAGATTAGACTATTGTTTCAGGCTCCTGTTTCCTTCTTGTGCCTACAAGAAAATGGGAAACGAAACCATTTCTACAGATGCTTTTTTTCCCCCCGATTTACGTTATAGATAGAATAGGGTTTGTAAGAATAATTTGTAGAGAGTGAGTACAGAGAATCATGCGAATATAGCACATGTGATTCCTATAAATAAGTCTACTGAATGTTTGCCTGTCCCGTATTGGTTCTGTGTAAATGCCTTCAAATAAAGTCTACGAAGGCAGTCCCAGAAGTACCCGACTTGACGTATATATAAGCGGTTGTTGCTTCAAACAAATGACTAGAAAGTATCGCCCTTATAAAGCTTAAGTTTGAAGTTTGACGATGTTACTCTGTTTAGTAATTGTTTGGCAGCCGTTAATAGTGAACTCTCTCAGTGAATTTATAAACAAGGATGACTGGCTATCGTTATGTGATATAATACTTTTATTTGAAAGATCTTAGTCCAACTAATATTAAAGCTGAGCTAGATTCTACTCCGGAGGAGTCTGCTGCTTCATATTAAATATGCTGCAGTAAAATATTGGGTGGCAGAGTTTAAGCGAGGCCGTACGAGCTGGCAAGACGAACATCGCAGTGGTCGACCAGATGAGGTGAACCACGCCAGAAATTGTGAAGAAAATCCACAAAATGGTATTGGATGACCGTCGACTGAAAGTGCGCGAGCTAGCAGACATCTAGGCATTTCATAAAATGGTGTACATCGCACACTAACTGAAAATTTAGACATGAGAAAGCTGTTCAGATGAAAAATGTAAAATTTACTCGCATATATTTGAAGAGAAAGAAACCACAGGTCTTGACATTGACGTTGCCATATTTATAAGTGGCCTAATTATTTCTTATAACTTGGGGGGGGGGGGGAGGGCAATTAACCAAATACTCAGGTTGGCCCTCATCCTGCCATCAGCGTGTGTTTGTGTTTGCGCGCGCAATGCCATGGAAAGAGTATGGAATTTTAAGGCCAGCATAGTGTGTCCAGTTCTGAAACATTGACTATCGCTATTCCCTGTGTATCTATAACGAAATGTGTAATGTAGCTATTTCCGGAAAGGTTTATTTCGATTAAAATGTAGTAGATAGGAATATAAACCTTCGTAAGAATAATTTGTATACCCACTAATGATGATAGAGGGCAGAGAAAGTCATGTGAATGTATCACATCAAAAATTTTTTTTCGAGAAAATGCAAATAAAGGATATACAAAGTTACTCTTAAACAGTGAAATTTCTGATGTTTGAAAAATTGTCCTTAACTAAAATGTCAATAATAGAAAAATTCTTATATGCCCAATGTAAATGCCAGAAAATGACAAAATAATGACGTAAAGTCGGGAAAAAATAGAAAATGCTATAAAATATTTTTAAAAATGACCTAATGTGCATTTTCATAATCTGGGAACCATTTTTTTAAATCTGGAACTCATAAGAGTTTATATACAGATTTAGCTACAATTAAAAGACATGTCATCAGAATCAGGCCCTGTTTATAACAAATATCATTAGAACAAATAAGCATTACATTAATTAGTATTGTCACTGCTAATTTAAAACGTTCTGAACCGTTTCGTTCCGATTAGAGTATTATTAGTCTATTGCAGTAAACCCTTTTAAAATTTTCCATATAATCTTGTACAACCCCAAACTTAACATTTTTCAGCTGTCGGTGACATTTCAGGTTACAGTTTTATTCTGACGCCTTTTCCGCATGACGCCGTTTTCGCTCTTAGTTTCGGGCATTTACATGCTATATTTCACAGCAAGTTTAATTCGACTGATTCCCACAGATTGTTTTCTGAAGTGTAACATAATGATAAAATAAACGATAAATAGTACAAGGGCAAGCTCGCGTATTCTACAACGCCCGCCAAAGAATACTAATGGAAATAGAGATGGATACTTTGCTAAGCAGGAATAAAAAATCTGATGTGTTACACTCACACGACTTTCTCTACTCTTGTACAAACTATTTTTACAAACTCTTATTCTCCATCTATTTCATATTAATCGAGATAAACATTTGCAGAAACGATCTTTTGACATGCAAAGAGAATTACATTTTACACATAAGGACCAGTTCGAAAAATATTTGACTATCGCTTAAAGCTTACTATGTTCCCCTTGTTTTGTAATTGCAAGGGCAATATAGAAATACAGTAGCCTTTAAGCATCGACATATATCTTAATAGCTGGTTGCTAGGTGCAGCACCATTCTCTTTGCCACAGATTAATACTCCTTGCATATACAAGACAAAAAAAATGAATAACGAATTCCCATTTGAGAAAATAAGTATTGAAAAATTTAAGGGAATAACAAGCAATATCTCGAAAATGGTTCACTCAACAAAAAAAAAAATGTATATAACATAAATTGTGTATTTTAACGCGAACTACATTTTTTGTGTAGTAAAATTCCGTCTATCTCTTATGGTTTACCAGTTATGCAGAAGTCGTTCACAATGAAGAATACTTTTGGAGACATTCCCAGAAAATTGGAGATATACATTTCATTTGTCATGAAAATATCTTAAACATATGATATTTTAATCAAAATCGTTAGAGCCATTTTTGAGAAAATTAAAATTTTCGAAAAATCTTCCATGTAAAGGGTAAGCTGGGTGGGAGGATTTTCTTGAAAACCTTCGTGTCGCATCTCTGGAAGATACTGAACCTAAATACCAAGTTTGGTGTTTATCCGACTGTTCATACTGAGTTATGCTGTTCACAGACAGACATACAAACAGACACACACACGGACATGTTTCCAAAAATTCTTTTTTTGGATTCAGGGGTCTCAAAACATGTATTTCCGGTGAAATCTCGGTATCGAATTTTTGGGTGGAATACAATACTTCCCCTACTTACTGTACGTAGTAGAGAAAGTAAAAATTGCTAGCTTGAAAGAGAGCAAGTCTGTCATATCCTTACATAACGTGTAGCGGTGGAAAACTACCGAGTTGTTACTCCCGGATGCAATTGATTTTTGAATCCGAGTCAGTAAGTTCTAAAATTTTAAAATAACGTAGTAAAGCTGCTAGGAAAAAAAAATAATTATGTTTGTACTGCGTCGTAATGTCTGCAGTGTCTTGGCCGCATTATTGGTATAATGCGATAATACGCCAGTTTTCCTTTAATATGGTATTCAAATATATTTTCCAGTATATATCTATGCGTATTTAAATTAAATTTTTCCTCAAAGTTATCAATTATTGAACTGTCGACTACTGGTCAATAGGGCAATGTTCCACTGTTGACTGCTGCATAATAAACTACAATATAACTTTACACCTTGTAGTTTGTGAAACATTTCTGTTGCATATGGTTTGAAGTGAACTGAGGCTAAATGCTTCTATGTAATAAACCTTGGGAGTACAATTTAATTGCCTTTTGCCTCGGGGATTTGAACGAAACTCTCGTGCCTGCGTCAGTGAACGCCTCGTGCCCCATCTACATCTCGGTACGCACGTTTCATAACTAATCCCTTATTCTAAATCACACATGTGTGTGACGCCAGAAACCGAATATGTATCTAATCTAGTTCCTCTCCGAAAGCCACGGTGAAGATGCATCATCCACACTACTCAGTTCTTTAGTAAGATAAAGATGTTAGAGAGTGCGCGTCGAATAGGAACCTATGCCTTCTCTTCTCTTTCATCTTTTCCATCGGATTTTGCACCTTTGTGCTAAAGTAGTACGAAATTTAATTGCCGTGCCCATTGGAATCCTCATTTAGTTGTACTCCATTAGAGAACATATGCAGACTCACTCAAGCTTGCCTGTCTCTAACTACTCTGCAACGAGCAAAGCAATTGAACTTGCTCGTCTGTGTACCGGTGTACATAACACGCATATGATACCGATCTAACTTGGGTATCCTAAAGCCTGCCAAGTTTCGCAGGATCAATTCTCACTACCACGCCACACTGGACTATAATGAAGTGTGCTATCAATCTGGCGTTATAGTAGGGTTGCCACCTTGAAGAAGTCAAAACTCGAGACACTTGAAGCATTTTACAAATTAAACTTTAAATACTTTAAATTAAAAATACACTACAAATGTTATGTTAAATATGTCTAAAGGTATTGAAATTAGTTATGTTTACATTAGTATGAACATGATACTTTATATAGCTGGAACTTGACGCATTTTTTATCTGAGGCAGCGGCCTTTGAAGTTGCTCATGTAGGGCATATTCATGAAATTTTGAATAACTCATATCCTAGGTTTGTTTTAACTAGAAGTTCACTTTCCCCTAATTTTGCTTGAAGTTTGTTCCTTCCTTCTGTCCACCTCAAACTTTTTATTAAAGCACACACTCGTTCTACATGCTCGTTACTGGCAGGAAAGGAGAACACGAGTTTTACTATTTTAGTATGTTAGGGGCCGGATATTTGTGGAAAAAAAAAAAAAACGGACGGACGGACGGACGGATTTTTTGTCAGTTGGTAAATCTAAATTTCAACAGTTATCAAGGTGGCCAATCGTAGAATTTTAAAGAAAAACTAGATATTACAAATATTGTCTGACGTAGAACCTTAAGAAGGCTTAGTAATAAAACTCGACTTGTAACCTAAAACCAGGAAAGCAGGGACATTTGGGAGTTCTGTCATACTCGTGGCGGGGCACGGGATAGTTACAGAAGAATAGGGACGATCAGAACAGTGACAATCCTACGTGTTAGTGTACTTATATGTGTTGAAGCCGGGCGACGGTCGTCATTTTTTGAAGCCGTACCTTTTGCTTCAATATCGCTGTTGATTCTCTGCCGGCTACAATGGTAGGCTAATGAGATCTTTCTCTCAGGGTCTGCGTGAGCGTAGTGTGAAAGGATAACACCAGTTTAAATTGACTCAGAAATTTAATGTGACCTAATACTTGACTGAAGAGAGTTGCCGACCGTTTGAAGATAAAGAATGAAACTGATTATGAATCGTGGCATTCGAAACTATAACAATTGACTTATTACCTGCTAACTTCTGCAGTATCAATTTTACTATTTGAAATAACTGTTTCCGCAATACAAGACACTAGAAGGTAACAAAAGCTTACCGGCAGAACCCCTCACGGCTACCGCTAAGTAACTGATAACCCAGCACAGTTTAGGCGCTGCGAACTGCCGATCACCGTAAAAGTCTTTAAGCCCCTAAGGCTGTACACGAAGAAAAGGTAAGACGCTAATTTTAGCAATACACGCTCTTTTATTACTTAAGCACTACCTTAGAAATATCCCATCAAGGTTCCTTCTCGCGCGGGGCCAATCTTGAACTCCTACTACTCCTATCTGACACTGTTACTATGAGGTACCTTCCCGATTCTCAGAATTTAATTTCCTTTCTCTTATACAGAATTTCTGTTTACGTGACTCTACAAATGCACTGAACTTAAGTTATAACCTTAACTGCATTCCAGGAATTTTTATAATAACGTGTTCGCTTCTCAACTATTACTAATTCCTTTTTCTCGGGCAAATCTTTTCAACTCAAGCGTATTACATTACACATTGATTTGATGTACGGAAATTATTTATTGCAACTATTTCTCTATCTTACTATTATTTGTTTATTTAATTATTTATATATTTCTGACAATAATTAACGGTATCCGTAGGTTTCGCTCAATGCAGTAGGTTCTGTCTAAATCAAAATAAATGAGCAACAGCCAGAGAGGGAGTTCTATTCGAAAAACGTCGGAGGCATTCGCTAACGCAGCGTTTATAATACACGATTTAATACCAGCCTGCTTTCATTTCAAAGCTATGCGATAAGTAGGAGGATGCCCTTCAATTTGGTTGTATGCATGGTAGCCGAGCGGTGAAACGCCTGTGCATTGTAATTGGAACAACCTGGATTCAAATCCTTGGCGTATGTTTTTTTATCACTTAAATTTTAATTTGTTGAATATATGACAATGCCGTATGTTTTCCATGCATAAGGTATCTATTAATTTTAAGACATTCATTCATAAAAACACAAACAAATTATCTTTTCGTTTTCAAAATAAGTATCATATTAGTTAGAATTCTAAATATTTAATTGATTTAATATTGGATGTGCAAACTCTCTGTCTCATTCTTGAGTTATGAATGGCGCTGGCGTGATCATGCGTGCGCACTTCATAGCCTTGAAGTTCTGCATGATATGTAGCAAATATACTGACCTTTGCATGGGTGAGTGCACATACAAAGACGAAGTTACAAGGAGAGCTCCTTTTACGCTAGTGAATGTTGCTGGATACTCTCGTGTCGCAGGCTGCAAGAACACTTGATACGCCTATGTCTACGGCTACGTGGTGGACGCGGTTATCCAGAGAAGAAATTGTCCGTCGTCACTTGGTTCGGGTGGAAAACGTTTTTCCACCCCCAGCAGGACACTGCACTTCTAGAAAACGCAGGATCGTTCTTTATCAAGACAATGCGAGCGCACACGCATGGCTGAGTGCACATACAAAGTCGAAGTACAGACTTGCGTCGTTTTGACTACAGCAGGGCTCTTTGCTCGATCGGCAGCTAAGATGCAGCGTCTTACAGACGATCAGAGATTATGTCGCCTCGCATTTGCAGACGAAAATGTCAACCATTACTGGAATAGTGATATTCACAGACGAGGTGACATTTTCATTTACAAATGGGGGGGGGAGCAATTGTCTACCACCCCAGAGGAAAACGTTACGAGGCAAAATACATGGCACAAATGGATCACCAAGGTGCCAAGGTGCTCGGGAAGTGTGTCTTTAGCTTCGTTCTATTGTCACCTTTCATATTGAGTCCTGACAGCCGAGCGGTTATAAGCAGGTATACATAGTAATAAGGCCTGCCGAGTTCCGTATCCCGAGCATAATTTTTTTTCTCCAGAAAAACGCAATGTTTATTACGCGTATTATAATTTCCAATTGCTAAGGCTTATTTGATTTCAAGTCATTTATGATCGCACATAAAAACTGAAATACTCTCCGTTTCGTTTTCAAACTAAATAAGAAATAAGTAAATATTATAGACCTAAACGACAAAGCAAATACAAATAGAAATTCACTTAATATCGGGTGTGTAAACCCTTTTCTTCTATTACTGCTCTCATTCTATGAGACATGATCAAATGCCCAGTTAAATTTTCACCAGAGGATACGTACTTCTTCCGAAGCATCCTGCAGTTCATCCCACAAAACCTTTTTTTTGTCTTGCAGGCCAATTTAACCCCAAAACTTTCTTCACCTCTGCTTACACATTTTCAATAGGATTCAAATCTGGTGAGGAAGAAGGCCAGTTACACTAATATTTTGCCTTTGCGAAAACCAGATTGAAACCTGCTGACTTGTGTGGACAGGTTGATTATTATCCTGCTGGGATGTCATTTCATCGGGATGTCTAGTCCTTACAGAAGGAACCAAGATGTTATCATGATGTCTTTATACTGCTGGCTATATTTTAATGTGCCAGCCATCAAGTTGTCACAACACACCTAGACTATCTCGTGACATCCAATCCCATCACGACATACACATGACCTTGGCGATCGCAGGGCGATGAATTTTTTTCGAGCGTAAAAATCCTTAGCATGGCTTCCTTCGGAAGGGATGTAAATCTGGTGGTCCCGTGTCGTAGATTTACGACACGTAAAAGTATCTCAAGCTTAATAAAGAGGCCTCAAGCAAAATTGCCGGTCTTTCACGCCCAATATAGAATGGGACGCTAAGGACCACAGCAGTTAAAGAGCGCCCATTAAATAATAATAAAAAAAAAAGTGGTAGAGAAAGTAATAAACTGCGTACTCACCCATCACAGTATCTGAAGATACTCTGTTCCTCCTTACAGGAACGTTTACTTGCGCTGCAACAAAGACAAAACACTTAGTTCTCACGTGACATTAAAAAGAGTTTATAATTAATTATTGCAGTATTGGAACCTGATGTGTAACAGTCAAAAATAAGCACTTCATTATAAATCGGCATATTATTCACATACAAGCTTACTTTGTTGATTTCAAGTCAATTACGACTATTATCAGCACATAAAGGGTTTTCGTCAGGTAAAACCATAAGTTATAATTAGGAACCTAAGACATTTAAATTAAAATAAAAAAGGCTGCAACACTGTCGTCTAAGCGAAAAATTCTTTGAGGTTCTAATTATTAGTTTTGGAGTTTTGCAAGGAAAACAGTTACAAGTTATATACCAAGTTTCATAAGAAGCTGTTCGCCTATTCTTGAGTGAAAAGGTAAAAAAACGCACTCTCTAACATACAATTTATCCAAAATTGAAAATTACCAAAACAATCCGTTACGTTTTTATTATATGTAAGATTATAGTATTGTTCTTGTTGGTAAAACAATATATTCGGTGTCCTGATTGAATTTTGTCCACACTGCGACAAAATGTCTGAAAACAAGATTCTTCCAGGTAAAACGTGACATCCGGGATTTCCTCGCGTTATCCTCAGCACAGACTCAAACACGATGCAAAAGTAGACCGTAATAAATGCGCCAGTTTTGCTTTTCAGTGTCAGTTTTGCATTTGGCCACTAAACTCCCAACTCAAGTTGAGATGTATATTGACAACCAATTGTTTGCGAAACGAGCCTCAATGTGTGGAAAAACCTAAGAAGGGAGTGTGTTGCGAAAAATCTGAAAGCGAAGGAGACCGTCTTATGCAGGCAAAACGCATCAATAATACCTACAGAGAGGGCTAGGGTAAAACAAGCTTTATACTTATCCAGAACTGATGACAAGTACTACTATGGGCACTTTTCATTTCAATGTACAGTATCTACCAACTTAAAAGAGGATATTTTTCCGTAATAGTAATGTGACAAAAAGAAATGTTAATTGCCATAAATCGCGTACTTTAATGAGATCGTATATTTTTTCTGTACGAAATTTGTCCACATTTTATGGTATTCCAGCCATATGAGAGTTCGTAAGAATGAAAAAGACTATAAACATTTTACAGTCAAATTTGTCTCGCAAACTAGCATTTCTATAGAAACAGTTCCGTTATTTTATAGATATTAACAATATACGAGGGCTGTCCCAGAAGTACCCGACCTAACAAAGAAAGCACAAAAATTTTGGGAAAAAAAACATCTTTATTTCTCTACATAGTCTCCTTTCAGCTCAATGCATTTTTCCCAGCCATGTTCAATCGCTTCAATACCCTGCTTAAAGGGAGAACCGTCGAGTTCTGCAAAATAGCCACCAACTGCAAACTCCACCTCTTCATTGTTGGCAAATCTTTTACAACCAAGCCATTTCTTCAACTTTGGAAATAGAAGATAATCAGAGGGGCCTAAGTCTGGCGAATGGGGTGCATGAGGAAGCAAGTCAAACTTTAACTCATTGATTTTGGCCATGGGCGATAATGGAACTGGTGCATTGTCTTGATGAAACAGAACTTTCTTTTTCGCTAAATGCGGTCGTGTTTGTTTGATTTCATCACTCAAATGCCGCAATAAGTTCGCATAATACTCACCATTGATTGCTTTGCCTTTTTGAAGATAATCAATGAAAATTGTTGTTCCAAAAATGTAGCGCGATGTAAATACTGGGTGCAATATTTCTAAGGTAGAGCCAGTTTTCGAGTTGCACAAGAGCTTGGGTGCGTAATCATATAAACGGTGCGCCACATTTGTTGCGCGTTAAAAAAGTGGCGTTTTAAGGTCCGCTGGATTCCGCGATCCATTCGCACTGGCATCCCTGCGCGCGAGCATTTAGCTTCGTTCTGCCATCACCACTAACAGGTTTGTCAATAGCAAATGTGCCTGAGAGCCGAGCAGTTATAAACAGGTGTGCAGCAGTGAAACTACCGAGATTCCAAACCTATCCTTCCTTTTTTACTTTCTCTACAAGTATAGTACGAGGGGGACTATTTAGATTTTGAGCCTAATAATTAAAACAAAGTAATTTCTGATTGAAAACTGCTTTATTGTTTTTCAAAATATTCTCATTTATGATCAATACACTTTTGCATCCGTTTGAACCATTTATCAAAGCATTTATTCCAGTCTTCTTAAGACACCTCCAAAATATGGTTTTTGAAGTCATCAATGGCTTCTTCTGCCAACGAAAATCGTTGTCCACGCAATTTATTCTTGATGTTCGGGAACAAAAAGAAGTCATTGGGTGCCAAATAAGGACTGTATGGCGGATGACCCAACAATTCGATTTTTTGAGCCTTCAAATACTCTGTTGTTAGACGAGATGTGTGTGCGCTCGCATTGTCTTGATGAAGAACGATCCTATGGTTCTTGGTTTTCCTTACTTCACCGAAGACTTCCGGCAAACAAATGGTTGTGTACCATTCGGCATTGGCCGTTTTACGTTCCTCTAAAGGCATTGTTGCCACATGGCCAGTTTTGCTGAAAAAGCAGGCGACCATTTTCTTCGAAGTTCTTCGAGTGCGAACAACTCTTGTTGGATTTGCTTCATCTTTAAACACCCATACAGGCGACTGCTGTTTACGTTCCGGCTCATACGCATAGATCCATGATTCGTCACCTGTTACAATCTTATATACGTCTTTTGAGGCACCGCCATTGTATTTCTTGAGCATTTTTGTACACCAATCGACACGAGCATCTTTTTGAGATTGCGTCAAATTATGTGGGATCCAACGAGAGCAAACATTTTTCACGGCTAAATAATCACGCAACATTTTATATATGCTGGTGGAACTAATGCCGGGTTGCCTCAATCTCACAATATGTCGCATGACGATCTTTCATTATTAGTTTTTGCACAGCATTAATGTTTTCTGGCACAACAACTGATTTTGGACGACCTTCACGAACTTCATCATTGAGCGAACGGCGGCCACGATTAAATTCGTTATACCAGCGTTTCACAGTGGCAAAGGATGGAGCTTCGTCGCCAGACGTGGAAGTTAGTTGATCGATGCACTCTTGTCTTGATAATCCACGTCGAAAATCGTAATAAATCATTGCACGAACATTTTCACGAGTTAATTCCATCTTTTTTGTTGGCACACAATTTTCAAGTTAGTGTAAACAAAACAAATGACGCTCTATTGACAAAATGTTTGAAGTAGATTATGGTCAAAAATGTCAAGCTTCCCATTGGAAACTCAGATGGCACCTACAACATTCAGGGTTGCCAAGGCTCAAAATATAAACAGTGCCCCTCGTAAGTATGGGAAGTATTGCATTCCATCCAAAAATTCGATACCGAGATTTCACCGGAAATACATGTTGTGGTGCCCCCTGAATAAAAAAAAAAGCACTTTTAGAAAAGGTCCGTGTATGTGTCTGTGAACAGCATAACTCAAAAACGAAAAGTCGGATAGATACCAACCTTGGCATTTAGGTTCAGCATCTTTTAAAGATGCGACACGAAGATTTTCAATAAAATCTCCGCACCTCAAACTATCTTTTACATGGAATTTTCTTGAAATTTTTTATTTTGAAAAATAGCTCTAACGAGTTTGATTAAAATATCGTATATTAAAGATAGGTACATGGCAAATAAAATGTACATTTTGAATTTTCTGGGAATAAACTATTAAGCCCTGTTCAGTCGGAAGGAATTTATAAAATCTTGTGTAACTGGTAAACGTTGATTGATAGACGAAAACGCACTACACAAAAAATGTAGATCTCTTTAAAACACACAATTTATTACATATAACGCCTTTTTCTTTTGTGGCATAAGCCATTCCTGAGATATCCCTTATTAATGATTCGCATTGTTCAATACTTTGTCATTCTTTTAAAGTACTGTCAAAATTCAGTTGTTTTTCGCGTTTGCATGGATAGAGTATGGAATTTTAAGGGCAGCATAAGCGTCCCGTTCTTAAATATTTAACAATCGCTGTTCCCTTTTGTATCTTATTACGAAATGCGTAATGCAATGGTTTATCTGGATTAAAATGAAGTAGATAGAAAAATAGGCTTTAGTAAGAATAATCTGTATACTCACCAATCAAGATACAGGGTAGAGAAAGTCGTGTGAAGGTAGCACAAAATATGTTTTTTTTAAGTTAAGCCCGAACTTGCCTTTCCTCGAACCCACGCGGACCTCTAGTGTCTGTGAACAGCTTAACCCCCCCCCCAAAAAGAAAAGTTGGTTAAATACCAAACTTGATATTTAAGTTCAGCATCTTCCATGACTTTTAAGAAAATTTTCATCCCAAACTACCCTTTACGGGGAAAATTTGACGAAATAGTTGAATTTCTCAAAATGGCTCTAACGATTTTGATTAAAATACTATAGGATCAAGGTATTTTCATGATAAATGAAAAGTATATCTTGAATTTTCTGGGAATAGCCTCTGACTGTAAGAGATAGACAAAATATTACTACACAAAAACTGTAGATGTCGAAGCACACAATTTATGTCTTTTTTTGTGGAGTTAACTATTTGCAGGAATCCCTTTTTACTTTCTCTACTACGTATAGTAAGTAGGGGAAGTATTGCATTCCACCCAAAAATTCGATACCGAGATTTCACCGGAAATACATGTTTTGAGAATCACTGAATCCAAAAAAAGCATTTTTGGAAACATGTCCGTGTGTGTGTCTGTCTGTGTGTCTGTGTGTCTGTCTGTCTGTGTGTCTGTGTGTCTGTGAACAGCATAACTCAAAAACGAACAGTCGGATAAACACCAAACTTGGTATTTAGGTTCAGTATCTTCCAGAGATGCGACACGAAGGTTTTCAAGAAAATGCCCCCACCCCAGACTACCCTTTACATGGAACATTTTTCGAAAATTTTAATTTTCTCAAAAACGGCTCTAACGATTTTGATTAAAATATCATATGTTTAAGATATTGTCATGACAAATAAAATGTATATCTCGAATTTTCTGGGAATGTCTCCAAAAATATTCTTCATTGTGAACGACTTTTGCATAACTGGTAAACCATAAGAGATAGACAAAATTTTACTATACAAAAAATGTAGATCGCGTTAAAATACACAACTTATGTCATATACGTTTCTTTTGTTGAGTGAACCGTTTTCGAGATATTGCTTGTTATTTCCTTAAATTTTCCAATACTTATACTTTTTCTCAAATTCGTTATTCATTTTTTTTATGTCCTGAACATGCAAAGAGAATGGAATTCGCCACATAGCAACCAGCGTTAAAATATTTGACTATCGCTTAAAAGCTACCATATTCCCCTTGCATCTACAAGAAAATTACCAATAAGATTGACATCTCGATATCTCGATTAACATGAAGCATATGGAGAATAGGCGTTTGTAAAATTAGATTGTACAAGAGTAGAGAAAGTCATGTGAGTGTAACACATCAGATTTTTATTGGTTTGAATTTTCAAGTAGTGATGCTTTTTGCAACTGGGAAGTCGTTATTCTTTTTTCTCCTGGTCATGC
The DNA here is from genome assembly GCA_030765065.1 of Deroplatys truncata. Lineage (NCBI taxonomy): Eukaryota > Metazoa > Arthropoda > Insecta > Mantodea > Mantidae > Deroplatys > Deroplatys truncata. Next base: position 100,916,684 of record CM060987.1, on the reverse strand, counting down.
AAAGAGCATAGAATTTCAAAGTCTCACCTAGTGACACGCTCTTTAAACGTAACTACTGCTTTATCTACCGTAACCCACAACGAAATGTGAATTAAAAGTTTGTATAAAAGTGAGTAGAGAAAGTCTTGTGAGTGGAACACATCAGATTTTGAGAAAAAGATCCGTATGTGTGTGTTTGTGAACAAGACAACTCAAAAACGAAAAAAAAAAAAAAACGATAAATACAAACTTGGTATTTTTAAGTTCATATCCCAAAGATGGGTTACAATTTTCAACAAAATCCATCCCATCACAAACTACGCTTTACATGGATACTTGGAACATTTTTCGAAATTTCTGATTTTCTCAAAAATGCCTTGAACGATTTTGATTAAAATAGCATATGTTTACGATACTTTCATGACAAAATATACTTATATTTTGAGTTTTCTGAGAATAGCTGTGAAGCCCTCTTCATTTTGAATGAGTTTTGTATGATTGGTAAATCGTAAGAGAGACAAAAATCTTACTGCACAAAAAACGTATATCTCGTTCAAACGCACAATTTATGCCAAATAATTTCCGTTTATTCTCTGTTTTCCGAGATATTCTCTGTTATTGGTTTGAATTTTCAAATAGTTACACTTTTTTCAACAGGAAAATTGCTATTCGTTGTGTTTTTTTGTAATGTTCATGCAAAGTGAACGAGATTTCAAAGCAATCACTGTAAGCCTACTGTATTCCCCAAATCCCTTTTCACCTACAACGAAGTATACAATAAAACCATTTCTGCTATTGTTTATCTCGATTAACACCAAGAAGAAGTACGGGTAGAGAAAGTCATTTGAGTGTTATACGATTTTAGAAGTGCTGTTGCTGTTCAGTGTTTTTTCACGATATCATGGAAAGAGTATGGAATTTTAAGGCAGCATATAGCCACTTACGTTTAAATATCTATCGATTCGGCCTCTTTCCTCCTTTTACCTTCAGGAAATTGTAATGAAACTATTACTGCAAACTTTTATCTCGAATAACATGCATTAGATAGAAAAAATATGCTTCCATAGGAACAATTTGTAGGAACTATATAAACATTAACGATAGTAGGTAGAGAAAGTCATGTGATTATAACGCAAAAGATTTTGTTTGTAATGTAAGACAAATACTTAGTAGATAGCATTACAATACTTTATGACCTACATTGACAAAATATTAGGCAAATTCCAAGAGTGTTGTTCTCCGATTACAAATAATTTTATACAAACGTGTTATTCTCGCCTATACCAATAGCATTTGTGATGTCCTAAGAAGCGTTTCGTCACCTTCCGTTGCATATACACGCACCATAAGGCACGTACACTGTCGGAAAAACCATCAGCTGATATTTCCTGATTCATTTACACGAATAGAAAACGAAAGTGACACATTCAGTATGGTGATTGTTTCCTTCATTATGTGACACATTATTTTGCATGTTTCTTTTCTGCACGATAATAATTTCATGGTATAAATAAATAATAAATAACATGTGCATTCACAAGTCCGTCTTTTTTACTTTCCCTACTAATTGCTCATAATATTATGTAAGTATTGCATTCCACCCAAAACTTCGATACCGATATTTCACCGAAATAAAAAAAAAAAGCAGTTTTGGAAAAAGGTGCAGAGTTACTCAAAAACGAAACATCGTTGAACACCAAACTTGGTATTTAAGTTCAGCGTATTCCAAGGAAGCGACACGAAGGGGAGGGGGGAGGGAAAAATCCCCCGCCCCAAGCTACTTTTACATGGAAGACTTTTAGTTGTTTTTTATTTTCTCATAATGGTTAACGACTTTTATTAAAATACCACATGTTTAACATATATTCATGACAATATGTATGTTGAATTTTCTGGGAATAGCCTATGAAGTCCTCTTCACTCTAAATGACTTATTTTTATAACTTGTATAATCGCAAGAGACAAACAAAATTTTACAAATGTGTATCTCGTTAAAATGCAAAATTAATATTAAATAAATCTTTTTGTGGCGTTAACCATTCCCGAGATACCAATTTTCAATACTGTGTGCTAGTGGCAAGTCGCTATTCGTTTTTCTTATGGTCATGCAAGGAGGATAAAATTCCATAGCCATCAAATAGCGACACACTTTTTAAAAATCTGATTATCACTTTATTCTTACACCTACTACGAAATGTCTATAAATGTTTATCATTAAAAAGAAGCAGATAGAAGAACAAGCTTTTGCAAGAATCGTTTGTTGAAGTATGGGTAGAGAGAAGACCTATGAATGCAAACATAGGACACTTTCGATCAAGTACTTATTCTACTGAATGAGAATTACAAGATTGCCAGCTGGACCCGTAGCTTAGTCGGTATAGCAACTGCCTGCTGTGCGAGGGGTCCCGAATTCAATTCCCGGCTGGGGGGGGGGGGGGTGGGAACTTTTCTCTAGCCAAGATTAATTCCTATCCTCCCCAGAGTCTGGAAGTATGAAAGAGTGTGAATGTGCATATGGCCTAATGATTAAAAAAAACCAAAAGACAAGAAACCCAACGACAAGAGTTACATGAGTTAACATCATTGCCAATAAGACCAATGTAGTTAAAGGTGGGGTATAAATGGAAAAATTAACTTACTTTATAATATACCCAGCGGGATGGCTCAGGCGGCAAGTCTGTGGCCCGTCTGTGGGGTCTGTCCAATTTGGCGGGTTTTTTTCAGGTTCGTCGGGAGAATGCTGGAATGGTTTCTTTCAGCCCCTGAATTTCGTTCCATTCATTACATTCATCCTTCATTCTTGGGCTCTTTAATGGTCGGAAGGTCGCCGATGGTGTGTCGGTGGAGCAGGGGAAAAGGATGATCTCTGTGAACTCCCTCCCGCTGTAAGAAAACGCCGATCTACACACTCGAAAGTATGCTGTCTATTGGGGTACCTTTCACTGAAATTTGTGCAGTTATTGAAGGACCACCTCCTGCAAAGTGTAGTTTTGCTCCATGTTCCATGAGTAACGTTACTGCATTGCAGAACACAACGGTTACTTATGACGAGTGAAACAACTCTCCCGTGCAGTGTTAGTGTCCTTCCGGGAGTATTATGCTACGCCATTTTTAACGCCGCTTTTGTGGAGTCATAGTAATTTGTACTATTACATGGTTCAAAGATGAGTGGATTTGTTCCACCTGGTTAACTGTCATATACAAAATGTCCTTATTGACCTCACACGCAGACATCGCCAACCGAAAACTTCAAGCCAGTGTCGATTTACAACCCTCCAGGTGGTACTTGTGCATTGCGCAAGATGGTGGTACTCTCCTATTTTAAGGGATGAGCATAACATTGTTCCCAGGACGGGGGGGGGGGGGGAGAAAGGAAAGAAAGAGAGAGATCACCCATTCCAGAACCGAACTTGAATTCGTATGCTTATTTAGTTCACAGCCCATCCACCTAACCGCTCGGCCACAGTTATGCCGTTCCCCACAACCCCTTATCCATTGCAGTGGCGTACAGTCATATATTAGGTCCACTCTTTCAGCGATTTTGGTAACGCAACATTTAGAAATGCTTATTCAGTGTGTTAAAAGATAGGCTTAACTAAGTACCTAACCAGCTATACTTCGCTTCTAATACAGACTACATATTTACACGCTTTGATTTTCATTTATTGATTCCAATCTCTAATTACTTTGAATACACAGGAGTTGGTAACTTGGCTTCGTTGGCCATTGGTTTCTTTTCTCAAATTTATCCACTAGAACCATCTACCTCCAATAAAACCCATGTGGTGTTATTTATTTATATCCTGTATATGCCGTGCGGGCGTTTTAAGGCGAGGCCACAGACCGGCTAATGCGTAGCAAGTTTTCCGATGCGCAACTGGCGGTGCATACGCTTCAATGTTATCTTTATCAGCTGTGCTTCAGTCGCTGTTTTATGTCCATGCTGTAAAGAGAGTTTATATTGTGCATTTCAAAGGCGAAACTTTATTCAAGACATCTAAGTTGTGTATGATTTGCTTAAGTGTGTTAATGTCTTGTTATTAGTCCACTGCAATGCCTTCAACAAATTCACGCTTGAACAACGAATTTTTATGTATGATACATACATAACAACCGAATCATGTAGACAGGTGGGTAGACAATTACAGGAGAAATCTCCTGGTAATCCAGTTTCAAGTAGAGAAAGTGTAGACGTCTGGTTAATAAGTTTAGGACAACAGGATCGCTAAACCTCAGAAGCGAAAAAAAATAATTATAGGAACAATCCTCACACCGGAGACGAACTTGGGGACAATATAAAAACAAATATTGCACCACACACCATTTCCAACAGAACAAAGTTAGTACTCATAGTGCGTGTTACTATCACTCGTAAGTAACGCGGGAGTTACGGGGTGGGGACAAGTGTAATAGATAGCGGAGCACGCATACGTGCGCTCCGTGGCCTCACCATAAAACGATCGCACTGTATACAGAATGTTTCAGGACCTCTGTGACTAACTCTGAGGAATGATAGATCTCGCCGACGGGACATATTTTGTTGAGCAACCACCACCCTCCGACAAATCGTTACGGAGTTATTCATCCCTATTTGAAGCGTATCCGGTAGGATAGGTTTGAGAGGCACAACCAGTACACTTTGACAAGTTTGTTTAGAACCGCTGAATCAAGTGACATCGCTTCTTTCTTGACCCTTACGTCTGGTTAGGTTTGGTAGGTCTGAGACGCACAGCCCAATTTAACTCAAATAGGGTGGCAAAACGAAGGACCCCAACAGATGATCACCAACGATTCCAGCCCAGATGTTATGGAATACTTTTGTTGGTCATGTCTAACGAACACTGCATGAGGGTTCTCAAAATCTCAGATGTGGCTGTTGGAAGTATCCGTCTGGTGTGAAGCAGGCCTCATCGGTAAACAAGACATGCGCGGGAAATGTAGGATCTGCGACACTTCGTTGCAGAAACCACTGAACAAACTGAACACGAGGTGCAAAGTCGTTCGGCCGCAGTCCCTGTACTTTCTGAAGGTGGTATGCGTGGAGCTGTTGTTCACAAACGCCGAGTTAAATTGAGCTGTACGTCTCAGACCCACCAAACTTAACGAGACAAGAAAGAGGTGATGTCACCTGATTCAGCGGTTCTACACAAACGTGTCAAAGTGTACAGGCTGGTGCCTCTCAAACCTATCCTACCTTCAAACAGGGGTGAATAGCTCCGTAACGTGGCGACGGAGGATGGTAGTTGCTTGACAAAAAATGTTCCCCTCTACGAGACCTATCGTTCCTCAGAGTTTGTCGCAGAGGTCCTGAAACATCTGTATAATCCCAATTTTTGTTTACATATGCTGTTCAGAGACGGGCAGACGCACCAATTTCTTAAAACGATCTTTTAGTGATCACGGGGTCTCAAAACGTGCATTTACAATTAAATCTTGATACAGAATTTTTGGATGGAATGTAACAGGTACTTCCCAATTGAAATTAAATTGAGTTTTATTTATGGACGCTCTTTAACTGCTGTGATTCTTAGCGTCCCATTCTATATTGGGGTGAAAGACCGGTAATTTTGCTCAGAGGCCTTTTTATCAGACTTGAGGTTCTTTTACGTGCCGTAAATCTACGACACGGAACCACCGGCTTTACTTCCCTTCCGAAGGAAGCCATGCTAAGGATTTTTAAACCCGAAAATATCCATCGCCCTCCGCCGGGTTTAGACCCGCGATCTCGGGAACTAGAGGCTAGCATGGTAACCACTACACCGCGGAGGACGACTAACACGTACTTCCTTTATCTATCATAGGTAACTGTAGAGAAAGTAAAAATGTAGTGTTGTGCTGTTATTTATACAACATTTTGAAAAGAAAATCTCTAAAATTAATAATTTTGTCCTACATTCCTTATAATTAAGAGTGTTTCATACTTTAAAGTAGCCCCAGCCCTACTCATCTGCAATTATAGACTCTTCTGCATTTATTAAAATATGATATATTAAATAACGAATTGTTTTACTTTTAATATAATATGTTATTTTGATATTTAATTCGTATACTCCTAGTTATTCTTATCAAAAGATAAAACTATAAACTAACATGTGTTTTACATCTTGTAACATTCACATTACTTTCTCTACTCATCTATTCTTAGGTGCATTTAAGTTAATGATGAATATCGATATCGTGATAATTAAAGAAGAATTTTGTCTATAAGCAGGCGTAGGAATTCTTATTCACCTCAAAAAACGTAAAAAACAACAGCGGCCAAGTATCACTACAGGCAGGTAAAAACCGATCGTAGTAGTCTGCAAACGCCAAAAGATTGTACGATGGGGGATGGTTTGTTATCCGTGATCTCCCTGCCTATAGTCCCTCAAATGTTTACACTATAAGTTGCAAAAGTAAATAAAAGAATAACATTCTCAGATATTATGTTGCGTAGGTGGCACACCAAAAGAAACTTCACTTTCGGAAAACATAAAACGAGGTTTCTGAAATGGCTAATTCCACACAAAAGTTATTTCACATGAACTCTTTATGTTTTAACGAGATTCCCATTTTTTTTCACTAGTGAGTTATGGCTTCCAGCTTAATGAAATTAAATATAAAGGAAGAGAACTTTACAAGCTATTTGCGGAAAATTCAAGATACACTTTTGCTTATGCCAATATCTCATATTTGTTAAAGTTTAATAAAATCACTTAATATCCATCTCTAAAAGAATAAAAAAGTTTTCCCACCTATAATCATTTAAGGTGGATTTCCTTGAAAATCTTTACCTTATAGCCATAAAGTTAACTCATATAATTAAGAAATCTATCTCTGCCTCCCACGCACACACTTTTTTTTTAATGCTGTTGCGGGAGGCGTTCTTGGAACTCAAAACGTGTACTTTCCGATCAAATTTACATATTATTACACTTTTGAGTCGAATGCTGCTTCCTCATGTAAGCGACAAGAAAATATAAGTAGGGATAGCATATCTATTCAAAAAGATGCAGAATTTTGCATCTCTGCAGTGTTTTATCTGATCTGATACACTCACACGACTTTTCCTATCCATTACTAATTCACGTATATTCGTTATATAATAATATGGTACTCATATACTAAATAATCACTTACGTTACTCATGACATGTTTGTTTAAATGGTTTCAAATTAAGTAATCAGTGTTTTAATTACACACAGCACTCCAATGTTTAGCTGTGGTAACGAGCTCTTGATGTAGAAAAACAAAAAAATTAATAATTCTGTGTTGCATTCACATTACTTTCTCTACACACTATCGTTTGTTTATAGCTTCTACAAACTATTCTCACGAAAACTTATTTTGCTACCTACTGCATCTTAATCTATTTAAACCTTAGCAGAATTGGTTTCATTACACATTTCATTGTATCTAGGTAACTACAAGGAGGGGTAGAGGAAACCGAATCGATAGTCAGATGTTTAAAAACGGGACGCCATATGCTGGCCTTAAAATTCCATTGCCTTTCCACATCGCGAGAAATAACTGAATAGCAACAGCAGTTTTAAAAAATTCTGATGTGTTGCATTCACATGATTTTATCTACTTACTCGTCTATAACTTGCTTACAGAAGCTTATTCTTCTATCCACTTCCTATTAGTTCAGGTAAAGTTTTATTATCGTACATTCACACATTTCGTTGTTGGTATAAGAATACAGTCGGCTAAAGCGATAGTCAAATTTTTAAAAAAGCGGATCGCTATGTCATGGTTTTGAAACTCCATGCTCTTTGCACGACCGCGAGGAAAAACAAATAGCGGCTGACCACTTGAAAAAATCTCATGCGTTACATTCACGACTCTGTAACTTCTGTCGTTTGCTTCCGCAAATTATTCTTATTAAAGCTTATTTTTCCATTTACCTTATGTAATCCAGATAAGCTTTGTAGAAATATCTGCATTACGCATTTTGTTGTAGGTACAAGGATGATAGAGGAAATCAAACGGATACTCAGATGTTTAAAATTGAGTAGTTATATGCTGGCCCAGAAATTCTGTGCCCTTTGCATGATATCGCGATAAACAAATCAAATAAATAAATAAAATCTGAATATACTATCCCGGGCATCTTGGTTACTACACCGGGACATACATTCAAATTTTACATTTATTCTCACAAACACGTTTACATTTTAGATTACATCAAAAATTTTTCAGATAAAATAACTACAAACTACAAAATAATAATAAATAATAATATCAAATAATAATATAATAGTAAATAAAAAATTAATTACAATTCTATATTTATCTACACTTGCTGGAAACCAACTACTATTTACTCCTATTTAACTATATTCACTGGAAACCAGCGAAAATGTACTGGTAACCAGCACAAGACCTTCTACTAAACTACTAATCATTTTAATAAGTTTATTTATATTTTATTTAAAAGTTTCCTTAATTTTTTTAAAGTTATCTATTTATAACATTCCATTGTTCTCATAGTAATTCTTTAATTTGTAGTAGTTCACTATTTTATTTAATTCATTTATATATTTGTGTTTATTTGTTTATTTACCTTATATTCTTTTTCATTCATTATCTGTTTACCCTCCTCTTATGTAGAACTTACACCCCCCAGGACTTACAAGCACATGGGATGAAGGAAGTAGATGAAACGAAATGTTGGTGAAATGGATGAAAGGATGGAGCAGTTGGTGGAATGAATAGCGGGGGATACCGGAGAACCCGGAGAAAACCCGCCCAGACGCCGCTTCGTCCACCACAAATCCCACATGCAGGTCCCTGGGATTGAACCCGGGCCGCCTCGGTGGGAGGCGAGCGGTCTAACCACTCGGCCACGGCGCCGCCCTATTTACCTGATAACATTTTATTTAATCTCAATATTAATTTTCAATTATATTCCTTTTAATTTTTTTATATATAATATTTTATATATCAATTTTTAAATGTTATCACTACATATTAAACCTTTACTTCTTTTAATGACTGATGCCACAATTTTTTTAAAGATTTTAATATATTTTCTCCTATCCAGGCTTTCAAAGTAAGGAGTTTTAAAACAACTGAACTGGACTTTATAGATAATGCGTCGGAGAGAAGGGAATGCTTTTGAATTTTAAAGTGACAATGTGTACACCGATCCATTAATTAATTATAGAGGAAGAATTAATCATGGAGGAAGAACAAGCTTTTCATAATAAATTAAAGTGGCCTCTTTATCCCTTAATTAATAGAAAAAACAAAATCAAAGGAAAGCTATAAGAATTAATATTCAAGTAAAGAGCTTAGGAACATTCGATCAAGTGGGTTACATTTGAATAAGATCGACTAAGCCACAGCAGTGACCTCAGAGTAACCGTAAGTTTTGAGTTGGGGTCCGTTTGGGTCAAGCTGCCTGAATGACGTTTCATTCTGATTTTAATCAGTCGTTAGAATCAATCAGATAGCTTCAGCGCTCCTAACTCGGCTAGGTATTCATTCAGTCGTCCAACCTTTATTGTTTGGCTTAAAAGACGTTAACACAATTACACACACACAAAAAAAAACCGATGTGTTACATTCACATGACTTTCTCTACCCTCTATCGCTTATTGGTGGGTATATAAATTATTCTTACGTTTTTTCCTACTTCATTTTAATCGAGATAAACATTTCCAGAAATTGCTACATAACACATTTCGTTACAGATATCTATAAAGGGAATAGCCATAGTCAAATGTTTTAGAACTGGACCTATACGCTGATCTTAAAATTACACACTGTTTCCATGAAATCGCGCGAAACAACTACAATTCGACAGCAGTTTAAAAGGATATCTCGAAAATGGCTGATGCCACAAAAAGGTTATTTGAAAAAAATTGTGTGTTTTAAAGATATCTGCAAAATGTTCCATATAAAGGGTACTTTGGGGTGGGAGGATTTTCTTAAAAATCTTCGTGTCGCACCTTTGGAAGGTAAGTGAACCTACATAACTCAAAAACGAAAAGTCGGTTAAGTACCAACTTTCGTATCCAAGTTATTATTTTTTTTATTCTATTTTTAGTTTACGTTGCTTTAACTCCTTGGTCATATCGCGACGGATCTGTTGGTGGATATCTCTTAGAACGATATGTGATGGACAGTTAGCCCTCAAGGTCTCATCCCTGTAACCCCTGCTTCATGCCGTGCAAATGGCATTAGGGTGCCGTTCAGTCTAACTGCTTACATTGTCTGTAGATAGGTGCATAGCATTCACTATTACCACCTATTTTTCATTTTACATCTAGTCTAAAAAATATTTTTATTTCTTAAATGTGAAATATTTATATTAAAAGTACAGTTTTATTTCTCGTAACTTAATCCCCACCCCCTCATCGTTAAAAAGTATCAACTTCGGGGATCGCGATCCACAGTTTGGGAACAACTGCCTTTGTATAGTTTACAATCAACTAGTATTTGATATACTGTATAATTGGCATTCAAGCTAATGTAAATGGGAAACCGGCATATTTAGAGCAGTTTCAAGTTATACATGCTTTATAAGGCGGCATATAATATATCTGAAAACGATTTGATAAAATCCGGTTTCCTTATCTTTGGCATTTACCATACAAGAGACAACCGCATGGCAGAGCTATACAATATTTTAATTAAGAAAACAATGTGGGTATCTCCAAATTGCGCGATCAAGGTACCAACGGCCAACCACTATATCGAATCACAACTAGTGACTGGTCCGTCCTAATATTCTCTGGAAGCAATTGCCTAATCCATATACTCCCATTTTCCAACTGCACGCGCACATGCTGACGTGCAGAAATACATAGCTGATTGCCAGTTGTTTGTCCTTGTACGTCCTTCCACACATCACGTGAGTGACGTTTCCTCACGTGATGGCGAGAAACGCCAGCCAACCAGGGGAGATCAATGGGCGTGAACGTGACGTCACCGAAAAATAAACCAATCAAATCAATAATATCCAAAACTAAATTAATATAGACCATCTTTCGTACGGCTCTTCTTGACATGCCCTCTTCTTTAACTGTCACAGAGGGATATTTCAAAACGCATGCCTTTAAAATGACATTTTATAAAATCAGCAATACTGCAGAGTGCTATAAAGGTATTCTGTTTTAGCATAAGTTTTGGGTCAATTTCACTGGTAGAAAAACACATTGCACTGACACACCAAATTGAAGGGCGCGGGAGTTGGAGGGTCCCGGGAATTGCCAAAATAGAGGTTTGAATATTCAGATACGTCTACAAAAATAAATTTTGTTTACTTCTATTACTACTAACTGCTATTAATAAAGGGTTCACTAGTTTTTAATACCAGAATAAATGGATACTGTTTAAATACTTAGGCAAAGAATGTTTGATAGCATATTTGACTAATAAAATTTCATATATTTTATTATTATTTAATCTGGCACGTTGCTGCAAACGTGACTAATAAGCAGTTACCAATCAGCGGATTTTTCGTGCATTAAATGTCAACGAAAATAACATTTTCATAATTCTTAGCATTGTAAAGACTATATTCAATTACAACATGTATGCAACAATGCTACCTTTCGTATTTCATATGCTGCACAGACGAGGAATCTTCCCAAAAATTGGATGACTCCATTCTAGAGTTACATCTAGTGTCACTTTTTACACATTTGCACACAGTCACTCACGCCACAACGGGACCGGCTTCAGATTTTGACACAGGTAAACAAGAAATGTTAAGTGGAAAACACATCTACATCAATTCTCTTCCCACCATGCTCACAAACTGTTCCGCAAGCAAGTAGTCTCTTGTTTCCACGCCTCGTCACACGTGCCGAAGGTTATGACGTCATGCAAGTCACACGATCACCATGTGCCGATGTGCCCGTCGCCCTAGGTCACGTGGAAAATAACGCGACTTACTTTTGGCATTTCCAAAACCAGAACAAGAATTCTGATAGTTTCACTTTGAGGGAGGTAGAAATTAATTCGAAAACTATAGCACACTAGAAGGTATGTTTTTACGATTCAGAAACTCAAATACTGCGTTCTCGTATATAGATATGCTTAATGATTCGCACGTGCTCAAGGTTAAGAGAAATCTAGATGTACACGCGTTACGCAAGTTTTATCCTAAATTCACTTTGGTTACCCATATTGCAGCATTGGTTGAATAGATTACGAAAACACGTGCATTCTTATTTAAAGCCGCCAGATTTACAGCCGATCTGTTTCTGGTCAGTCCTACGTACACGTTTCACTCGGGAATTTATTTAACGTGCTGTTACACGTGACCCACGCCTGTGGGCGGGTGCTGCAAACAGATGCGTGGCGCAAGAGGGGGTGGTGTAAGGGTATCGTTAATCGAATGTCTCTTTGTAAATCTTCACAACATAATTCTCTTTAATTTCAAAATTAGCATGATATCTTTAGTTCCATACAACATGCACAAAAGAAAATCTCATTTTGCATGGTTAAATATACCGATACAATACGGCTTGAGAAGTTTATCATCAGCAATGTACAGTATTGGAAGTTAGGCCAGACTTAGTCCTTAGCTAATTACATGAAATAGGTTTTCTTTACTAACAATGGATCCGAGCAAAAACTGAAAACTTCCTTAGGCTACATTCATTGTACAAATAGTGATATGTTTTATTCATATGTAAAACTCTATAAAACATAGGTGTATATTTGTGGAAACTGTACATACATTATCCACTAAAAAATAATAATAACCCATGCTTTCAAATTATTGTAGGTTCCTTTTAAGAATAGATTTTTTTTAAAAGAAAAGATAACTTAGGTATGTGTGCAATTTAGCTTATGCTATATTCACTGCATTAGAAACATCAGGAAAAAACAGTACATCAAAGCTTTTTAACAGTTTAAACTTAATGGTTAAAGCAATGTTTATTTTATTCTGCTTTCCTAACAGTTCTGTGTTAACCTAAAGAGTAAACACAATTTATAATACTAAAAATTTAATTGATTGTGAATAACCACATATTTCGAGTCACAACATTTGCATTTATTCAAATTAACTTTCAACACAGTTTAAAATATAACTAATTTGGAAAGCTGAGTCAGGTTTGAAAATTCAGTGCTATAGCTTAGTTTCAAATCATGGATTTTTAATCACTTTCTTAACATACCTTGAATTTTCTGTATAAGTTCTCTTTATTATCAAATTCTTTATAACCATCAAGTCATAAAAGAAAAGCAAAAATTACTGTAAGAAAAATATAAATCCCATTAAAACATGTAAGTTGTCAAATACAAAATGTGACTTCAATCATTTCAAAATTTGCTTTTGTCTGTTTAATTTTTCACAATTTTATAGAGTATGCTTCGAAATCTTAAGTGATTGTTCTTTAGCTTTAGTTAATGCAATAAATGAACAATACCAAGGCCAGCATAATACTGATCCACTTTTTCAACACTTGAACATTGTCTCTGCCTCATTATGTATGTATATTGAAACCATTGTTAAATTAAATTGAGTTTTATTTATGGACACTCTATAACTACTATGGTTCTTAGCGTCCCATTCTAAATTGGGTAGAAAGGCTGAAAATTTTACTCACAGACCTCTTTATCAGGCTTGAAGTTCTTTTACATGTCATAAATCCATTGCCCTCTACTGGGTTTGAACCTGCGACCCTTTCATAATTAACAGCAAGTAGAATGAAAAATAAACTTATGTGTGAGTAATTTTTAAAGCAACTGTGCTAAACTCTCTCGCATACATACAGTCTTCTTTTTTGGGTTAGGGAACCTCTAAACATGTACTTCCAGAGAAATTTCAATATTGAATTTTTGGGTAGTATACCACACTTCCTCAGTCTACTGTAGGTAAGTGCACGGCCATTCACCGGGGGGAATCATGCGTAAGTTGCACCACCAGGAGCATTTTTTTGGGGGAGGAAAAGGGAATTATAAATGTTGTGGAATACAAAAATATTGAAGTAAACTAATGCAGGTAATATAAACACATTTATTACACTTTTTAATCGAGTACTGTAATTGTTAACTCAGTCTGTATCTCCTTACTTTTATGTATTAAACATAAGCGAATAGTGTTTTGGAACTTGGTAACAATCTTCTGTTGCTTTTTGTCTTCTTTTTAGCAAATGAATATCAATCTACCTTAAACTTCATCACGCATAAAAGTTCATGGCTTCCAATTAAAGTACACTTTACTGGGAATGAATGGGAAATAAATTAGCATTAAATAAGCTGGATATTGGACTTGGTCACTTCACAGAGGGGATATCAGCAGAATGATCAATCTCATTTGATTCAAGATATCTGCCAGCAATCAATGCTGACTAATATTTTGACCTTTTTGGGGGGGGGGATGTAATAATTTAAGTGTTCAACTTATGAGGTCATCTTAAAAACAAAAATAAACACAGAAATTAATGAAACGGATATAATTTAGGATAACAGTTTTGAATTTGTATATAGCATAGTGCCACATGGCAGATGAAAAATAATATTCATCTGTTTAGCTAGTTTCTTATGCTGTCAGTAGAGAAATTCTAATTTAATAATACCATTCAAAGTTTGGTAAATTATACATAAATAGCTTAGAGTTGAATTATTAAGTATAGAACCTGTTGTGATACATATTTTAAGGTTATGAGAAATAAATCTAGAATGTTATGGTTATAAAATATTTGTGAAAGCCTCAGATTCCATATTAAAAATCTTGCTTGGTAGTCTTTTAATACGAATTAGTAGAATTCTAATTTTACATAGCTTGGTGAAAGTACTCAAATTGTTTGTGTTATACTACAACAGATAATTAATTATGGTAAAATAGATAATGGCTTTCAGAACAGATATCTGTTGGGATCATTTTGACTACTTTCATTATTAAACCTACATAAGAGAAAGCTTTTGTTTGGTAATGATTAAGATGGTGTTTCTTACTTTGTATTAAATGCTTATTATGTTTATTTATCTTTGTACCTATGAGCCTCTATGAATATTTTGTTTCGTGTATTTGCACAATACACAATAGGTTATCTTAATGCCATTAGAAGAGAAACACTCACTGCTAAAGTTTTCTATAAATTGATGTATCTTATTCTCATTGGCTTGTAAGTGTGCGTGTGTGTTTTCAAACTATTATTAATGTGAACTGAATATATGTGCATATATCAAACTTGAAGATATGCCCTTGATTTGTGTCAGAACAAGGGAAATGCTGTGTTACTCTAGCAGCACCAGATAATAAATTGCAAATATTGGTATCAGAGACTTGGTGGATAAATGAATTGCTCTAAACAAAAAGGCCCCCATTAAAGCTAACAAAAGCTGCAAAATTTCATTCAAAATATAAATATGTCTTCCATTAGCAATGATTGGACCCTGTAGCCCAATTAACCTTAGCATGTTATAGTACGGTTTCCTTCACTGGCAAGTCAGTTAAATAATACAATGGAACTTACATTAGTTTAAAGCAGGAGATTGAGATGCTGAACCTCTGGTTGCACGTTTACTTCATTCTTTGGTTTTAGTTCCATAAAGTACCCAGAAGAACAAATTTAAGTCATTAATGTAGAGGTATCAGATTTACTTAAGAGTTGGATGATCAAAGTATTTTCTAATGAATCTCCTATAACATTTCCTCAAACATATACTCTGTGAAATGCATTTTAAATGAATATATATTATTTGGAACTTATCTCACGCTCTATACAGAAACTATGAATAAACAGCTATTAACAAGACTGTCGTCCTCCATGATGTAGTGGTTACCATGCTATCCTCTAGTTCCCAAGGTCGCGGATTCAAACCCGGCAGAGGGCGATGGATTTCTTCGGGCGTAAAAATCCTTAGCATGGCTTCCTTCGGAAGGGAACTAAAGCCAGTGGTCCTGTGTCGTATATTTATGGCACATAAAAGAACCTCAAGCCTGATAAAGAGGCCTCTGAGCAAAATTACCCGTCTTTCACCCCCAATATAGAATGGGACGCTAAGGACCACAGCAGTTAAAGAGCGTCCATAAATAAAATTTAATTTAATTAACAAGACTACATACAAATACACTTGCTTGAGACAGAACTTTTCAGTGCTGGCCACTCACGGCTAACAATAAACAAGCAGCAATAAACAACTTTCTTGGCTATAGTGGAAAATTCCCAGCATGCATTGTGTTCCAGTATTTTGGAAAAAATATTAATTATTCCCTTTGAAGAAAATGCTAACTTTCTACATATTGAACTCTAAGTAAGACAATGAAGATTTTACACATATAGAGTAAAGGATTTTTGCTTGGAGACCACTTCACATTTAAATATGCATAGTTCTCTTTTCCTTTTTTTAGGAAAAAAATAGTGACAGGGTGATAATTCTATTACAGGAAAAATAATACAATTAAATGAATAAACCATATGCAAAACCTGCTAATGCATAGAATTTTGATGGTTTTTTTTCCCTTGACACTCTTTGGTGCTGCTTCTAAGTTTACTATATTTCAAGAAATGCTTGAAAATGTAAGCAGAATAAACCTGATGGTTCAAAAACTGGCTGTGTGCACGGATCTTAGGGCGCAAAACTATAATGAATTCAGAAACTTAAATACTTTTACAAAAGCTGTTTTATTCAAGAAAAGTATAATGGCCTTTGATTCAGAGTTGTAATACCTATGTCCATTAAAATGCCAATGGATTCTTCTCTGGAACAAAGCCTCTTATTTATGTTATTTAAAATAGCGTTTCTCATTGTAGTTTATTTGAATAAGTGCACAGTTTAACTACACAACTGTGCATTTCTGCCAGTACTTGTTTTGCTCTTAAAAGAATAATGAACCTTCACATTCATTCAAGACTTATCAAGTACACAAAATGGTATGGCTGAAGATAATAGTATGCAAATACACAATAAGGATAAGAAGGTATAAAGGAAGTTAGTGCAGAGATTGGTCCATGCAAATAGATCTTCAGACATAGAAGAAAGTGTAACACCCTGCAAAAATAAAACATTAAAAACTGCATGTGTGTCTGAGGGACCGTGGCAACAAAAAGGTCCGGGTGATAGTTATAATGATGATGATGATATCTTGAACATCAAGTTAATAGAAGCTGATGAAACAAGCATAGTTTAATTGTTCATTTGCATATTTATTTCAAATATTTACATTCATAATTATATGTCTTTTGTAATATAGCACATAATTGAGAATGGGCAAGATGGCATGTTGACATGCAGTAAGCTGCAGAAATTAAACCATATTCATCAAGAAATTACTATTGAAGTGCAAAAAGATGGTGGTAACACTAATATTAGAGATGAAACAAGTTGTAGAAATGAAGATAGAGGTGTGCCAGATACAGGAAAAAGGTCGTGACAACATAGTGAAACTGTTGTTCAGGAGCCGAGAAACATGTGAACTCGAAAAATAGCATCACTACAAATCATCGTAGATATGCTAAACAAGGACTTAAAATAGGTACAGCATGAAATATAGGCTTTAAAAGCAGAAAATGAAGACCTGAGAAAGCAAATACAGTTAGCAGCAGGAAAAGAAACTTACGTCACAGTAGTTGCAACAGAAGAATAAAAGCCTATGCAACAAGTTTCAACAACCAAGTTCAATGTCTTAGCAGCTCCAGAGCAAGGCATAAATACAGACAAAAATGACAGGAACAGAATATGCCGTACAGAAATAAATTTCCATGGAAAAATAAACTCAACAAAAACTTCATGCAGGCCCTAATTGCAGAATATTGCATACCAGTGCAAATGAAAGAACTCCAACAACTATGAAAGAGAAGCAGTGTACTAGTGTCGCAAAATTTGACCCAGCTCAAATGGAAGAACCCTAATATAAAGGGGGGGGACCACTGTACTCGTGTATGGTGATTCCATAATAAAACATGTTCAAGTGGAAAATGCAGACGAAGTGAAAGTGTTTAGGCACATAAATTCAGGTCAGTTGAATAAAAAAATACAGGAACTAAAATACAGTGGAGAAGGAAGATAGTTTCTATATAATCATGTTTATTGTCCTGACCAATTTCAAGAGCTATTTCTCCCATCCTTGGAGGTTGCTGACTGGTTCCTATTGGCGTGTGGTGACATCTGGTGGTGGAGTGATGAACAATTTTTCTCAACTGTCTAACTCTGCTGCATATCTTGCCAGTTTTAGGAGTGTTATATTTGGTGTGATATTGTGATTTTTTGTCCAAAGGTGGTGTGCAACTACAGATTTATCTATCTGTTTATATTTTATATGTGTCATATGCTCTTTTAATCTGGTCTCTAAATTTCTTTTTGTTTTACCTATGTAGATTTGGTCACATGAACAATTAATTTGATAGATTCCTGCTTTTCTGTTCTGAAGTATTTGGTAAAATTGAGTTTTATTTATAGATACTCTTTAACTACTATGGTCCATAGCATCCCATGGACGTGAAAGACCAGTAATTTTGTTCAGAGGCCTCTTTTATCAGGCTTTGGGTTCTTTTACGTGCTGTAAATCTACAACACAGTACCACCGCTTTACTTCTCTTCCAACAGAAGCCATGCTAAGGATTTTTACACATGAAAAAATCCATTGCCCTCTGCCAGGTTTGAACCTGCGACCTCAAGAACTAGAGGATAGCATGGTAACCACTACACCACAGAGGACGACGAGGGGTCCTTTGATTTGTTGCAGAGTAATTTCTCTAGCCTGAAACTGTTTAGCGGAGCTAGACAAATTGTGCATTTTGAAGAGGTGGAATTTGTCGTGAGTCCTTGGGTGAAAGTGAACTTTATGAAAATCACTTTGCTTTTATTGTTGGGTGAGCTTTGTGGTGTCTTTAATGTGTTTCTGCTTTTTTAAATGTGCTATATTTTTGTTGATGGTTTGTTTGGTGAAGCCATTGTTTATAACTGTGTTAACTATGTGTTTGTATTCTGTTTCTGTTAATGGTGTGTAAACCAATTTATGGGTCACTGTTTAGGACTGCATGTGTGTGGGACTGGGTTGAAACTGCTGTTTTTTATGTAGTTTTCAGAATGTGTAGGTTTCCTGTAGATACCAAAATTGATCTTGTTATGGTTTCTTAATTACTTTTAAATCTAGGAATGTGATACGGTAATTTGTATCACAAATTATTTAAATGTAAATAATGATTGTAATATGAATATGTATTTTTATGTGACATTGATTTCAGATGTTTATTAATTGTAATTATTATTGGTAAATAATAATATACGGCTTTACTGAAACTGTCAATAATAGCGCAATAATGCAGCGAGGGGGTGAGCTGTTTATCATTACTGGGAACAAGGAAGTTACGTAATGTTCGCGCGTTTTCGGTAGAACCTTCTAGAATATTTCCTAAAGCATATGTATTCGTGGTTTTCATTGGATATTAAAATAGACGCTAATGTTGGCGCGTTTTATTAGCCAATAGCAGTTCATTTATAATCTTTAGACGTATCTTGAGGCAGGCCTATAAATAGGGTAGGTTCGAGGTAGCTTCCCCCTCAGTTCATCAAAATTTCGTGTACACTACACGTCGTCAGTCAGTCCTTCATTTCGTCAAGTTACGCGCAGCAAAAATCATTAAAGATCTAAAATATTATACAGTTAAATATACACAAAGTTGAAGTACGCGAGTTAAAAGTGATAAGTAAGAAGTTATTACAAACAGTTTCAGTTTGGCGAGTATCTAAATCAATATGTAAAAGTGTTAGTGAACGTGTTCGGCAATAAAAATTATAAAACAAATTTTCTTCATCAGTATAATTTCTGGATAAAAGATTCCTTTCCGATTCACAACCTGTAAGAAATACATGTTCGACCCAAACAGCTAGCTGGAGGACATTTAAAGTGAATTATTTCAAAACTGATGCAAATTGCTACGCCAGATGGAGCTACAAACCAAACAAATGAATGACGTCACAAGATGGCTTCAACACTGATGTAAACAACATTACGTAAAGCAATTTCTCTAGCAAATTGGCTTCCACAACGTGGGGCTAACAAATACAAAAACTCATTACGTAAACAAGCAACATACCGTCGCAAATGGTAATGTGCCTTCATTTTCCATAGTAAATTGTATAGCTTTGTTCCATAAATTGAGTAATTTGGGAGCATCCTGGATGAGCTTGTTGGGTACTATTGCAAATATATAATCAACATATCTATGCCAAAGTTTGTAAATGTGTGGAAAGGAGGTAGTTATGTGTGTTTCTAAATGACTCATGAAGAAGTCAGCAAGGAAGGTATACACAATGCTATAAGCAATGGCTTCATCAAACAAACCACCGACAAAATAATAACACATTTCATAAACAGAAAAACATTAAGGATACCACAAAGCTCACCCCCCCCCAAAAAAAATGATTTTCAAAAAGTTCACTTTCCACCCAAGGCCTCACTACAAATTCCACATCTTCAAAAACCACATTTGTCTAGCTCCACAAAATAGATTCAGTCTAGAGAAATTACTCTGCAACAAACCAATACCTGAGAACAGAAAAGCAAGAATCTGTCAAATTAATTGCCCATGTGACCAAATCTACATAGGTAAAACAAAAAGAAGTTTAGAGACTATATTAAAAGAGCATATGACACACATCAAATACAAACAGATGGATAAATCTGTAGTTGCACATCACCTTGGATGACAAATCACACCAAATAAAAGACCCCTAAAACCGGCAAAATACACAGCAGAGTTAGATACTTGGGAAAAGTTATTAATCACAAAACATAAACACCATGTAATGAATTTTGAATTGCTACCACCAAACCCACTATGGAAATTCATCGTCCCACCACCAGATGTCGCCACACACACTGAAAACACCAGTCGGTCACTTCCGAGGATGGGATCAATAGCTCTTGAAACACGTTAAGACGAAAAACATGCAAGTGATGTTAGGTGTTTCAACTCAGACTCAATATCTCTAAATGAGAAAGATGGTTGTGAACTTGGGCACGAACAACATTAAATACTGTCATAACCCAGATAAGGTAATGGGGGAGATAAACAACGTTATGCAGACCACAAAAAATAAGTTCCCAGCTGCTAAAGTGGTAGTAAACAGCATCATCAACAGGCGAGATGTCCAACCAAGCTACATCAAACAGATCAATGATTGGGCATGTGTTCAACTGAGAGAAGCTTTCTTTGAATGTTAGCAAATACTTGTTTGGGAAAGGACGGATTATACTTAAACAAAAAGGGTCACATTTACTTAGCGAAGAAGTAATGTTGTTGAAATTTGTAAGAGTCAGGGAAACAGATAAGTAAGGTAGCTGGTGGTAATACAGGGTCAAGTACAATTTATGTGAAGGAAAAATGCAATATAGATACAAGATGCAAAAAAATCTGAAACTTCTCTTGACAAAAAAGTAACCTCAAGCAGGGCTGGGTATCAAACAGGTATGCCAGAAACAAATTTCACTCCTCCATCATACTGTACAATTCTTAATGAATAAAATGAGTTAGAAGTACTGCTATCAAGGGAGTTACAAGATATATCTGTTCTTTGTCCAACAGAACATTGGCTAGAAAAAGAAATACTACAAAATACACTCTCAAACTGTACATCTAGTCAATTTTGTAGAATAAATAATTGAGGTTATATATGTAAAGAAATAGATTCACTGTAATTCTCTGTCAGAAATCCAACATTTTTCCAAGAATTGGACATAGAAATATCTGCAATTGACCTCACAGACCAAAATATATTACGCATATACAGATCTCCCACTGGAAACTTCAGCATTTTCCTAAATAAATTAGAAAAAGCACTAAATGGGCTCAAAATCAACGGAAGATCAATAATGGTATGAATTTTAAAGAACCCTCAAAATATCTTTCTGACCTCATTAGCCTTACTGCTACATTTGGTTTAACACCAACAGTAATTTTTCCAGCTTGAGTAACCAACAACAGCTCTTCAACAGTTGATCAAATCTTTCTAAAAACTACAGCTTTAAGCCATTTAATATAGGAGCTCAGTTGTTAACTTTCCCCTAAAAAATTAAACATTCCAAAGTCACAAAAACAGTGCGTTTATTTGATAGAAATTTACAATTATTCAATCGCCTATTAAAAATTAAATCTTAGCAGGAAGTCTATAGAGAAATAGGTCCTGATAGCAAATTAGATAGTTCTGTAAATACTTTTAAGTACTTTTTTGAAACTTCATTTCCACTGAAACACAAAAGAATTTGGAGTACATCGATAACTAAAGGAATCCAAATTTCATGCGCTAGAAAAAGGATGTAGCATGATTACTGTAAATTGCACCCAGTTTCCACACACTTCTGAAACTATCTCAAAACCTATAAAACTATATTAACCAAATGATATGTCGGGCAAAAATGATGGCAAATGTATATCTAAACTGCTCCAAATAAAATGAAAGCTATGTGGAGAGTGATAAAGAATTAAACACCAGATGCTACACCAGAATGTATGAGTTAAAAGATAACTTGACAGTTATTACAGAACCAGAATTAGTAGCACAAGCATTTAATAAGATTTTAGTACTTTTGTAGATAACATACATTTTAATAAAACAAACAGCAGAAAACTCAAAGACAAATCAACAGAATTGCATAAAACCGAGTTTCATAAACCCACTAATGCAATGGAAATCCAAAATATTGTTTATAAACTAAAATCTAAATTTTCCTGTGATATAAATAATATCCTAGATGAACTAATTAAAAAAGTATGCATAGGTTACATAGCACAGCCTATGTCAGATATTTATAACAGTTCATTGCAGCATGCAATCTTTCCGCAGTCCCTTAAAATAGCCCTTGTGTAAAAAAGGTTCTAAAAATTAAATGAACTACAGACCGGTTTCTCTTTTATTTGGTTTTGCAAAAATTATTGAAAAAGTGTTTTATAAAAGGACATTAACTTTTGTAGAAGAAAACCAATTTCTTTCAGATGGCCAACATGCCTTTAAAAATCCAAGTCCACAGATAACGCATTACATTGTTTTGTTAATAATATTTTAAGAGCATTTGACAATTTCAGGGGTTTTCTTCGACCTATCAAAGGTATATTGAAGAAAGAGTGAGCCGACTCTTTCTTCAATATATTTGAATGTTTCACTGTGTGTAAGTTCCAATTTTTCAAGAAACTCTATCAAAGGTATTTGATGTATTAAACTATTAGATACTTTTTGATAAATTGGAAAGAATGGACATAAGGGGACATGCACTAAAGTGGATTAGATCCTATCTTGAGGACAGATAACAGTTGGTAGAAATTAGCTTTGTGCAGGGTTACATTAAACAATGCCAATCAAACTTACAAAACATAAAGCGCGGAATCCCACAAGGTTCCATCTTGGGTCCTTTGTTGTTTTTATTATATGTCAACATCTTTAAAATCAACGCTTCATAAAAAAAATACTGCTCAGTATGCAGATGATACAGATATCAAAGTAGAAAGTAGGTCTCTTGAAACTTTGCAGTCATTAATGAATAAAACTACAGCTGAAACCCTTGATTGGTTCAACCAAAATTACCTAAGAGTCAACACTGATAAGACAGTCGTAATGCGTTCATCTCACATAACGCAAAAATATGGATGAACTTGTAATTTTTGGTGAGAAAACAATCTCAAAAGCAAAACAAATACAGTTTCTTGGCATGGGGGTTTAAAATGGGGTAAACATACTGAGCACCTAACAAATAAACGTAGTAGCATCTGCCACATTTTTAGATTATTAAGTACCACTGTAGAACCTTAAAAATGCATATCACATTTAAATTATGACATTCTCTTATGGGGAAACACTCCCAATTGTAAAAACTTGTTTTTACTTCAAAACAAAATAATATGAGTAATGGTTGGAGCATATCAAAGAGCCTCCTGCAAGCCAGATTTAAAAAAATTGCAAATCCTGACATTACCATGTATGTACATTTATACACACATCTCAAAAATAGCTTCAGTACTGGTGGTGAACTCTTCATTACCAAGAATAATATACATAATTACAAAACAAGACAAAGAACAGATATACATGTACAAAGTACAAGCACAAAAACATTTCAAAACAGGTTTAGCTACATGGCAGAATAAATTATCAGAAAAGATTAAAACAAAACTGACATTTAAATCAGCAATAATGGTATACCTGTTGGATCACAAATTCTACACAATAGATGAATTTACGATTAATTAATTTAAGTGTCAAAGGTTGATCTGTTGTATCCTATTACTACTTTTTTTAATAGTTGTGTTTGTATTTTAGTTTTAAGATTTTTGAATACTCACCTGTTTACAAACATCACTCAATTCTGTAAAAATATGTGATAATAAAACTATTATTATTAATTCCAATTTGTATTTCATTTGTATCATACATTCTCAAAAAGATTTCTGCATGTCTTGTTTCCCTAACCACAAAAATTATGTAGCCCACCTCTGTGTTGTACGAGTTACCCAAGTAAGGTTGTTTTTGGGAACTTTCCCTTATTCTCAGAAGACATAACTCCAAGCTGTATGGACCCCTTCATTTGAGCATTTCATGAAGAGAGAGGTTAGGAGGAAGGGGGAGAGAGTGAGCCTAGTGGTTAATAGCTGATATTGAGAAAAAATATGAATTACTGATGCTCCACAATAAATACTTTATAACATACTTTCTAACAGGAGATACTTTATAACTTTGGTGAAAATATTCCAACCTTCTTTTTCTATTTTCTAAAGACATCATAATCCTTACTTATTGTTTCATCAAGTCTGTATACATTTTTGTTGATTTTCTACAAATGTGCACCTAAAAGGTTTTGCAAATGCGCTACTCAAACATACTGGAGTTGAAAGAGTTTGAATGAAGTTTTAATAAACTCTGAGCATTACAAATAGTTATGACCAGAAGGTAGATGGTTGTATGGTTAGGAATGATACAAGTTAATGCAGCACAAAGTAGAGATGATGATATATATACATTTACAGCCAAAACATTGGAAGTGCAGCAGGAGACAGAGGCCATATGTGTTTGTGCCCTTGCATGGAGAAACCGTGCCCTTTTTGTTTAACAGGTGACTGATATTGCAGCATGTTTCTGTTCTGTTGCTTGTGTACGATGCCAATATACTGGTTGGCAGAGCTTACATGCATATATTGGAATCACAAGCACAGCATGTGACATCACTGTAAATATCACATTTTTGGAGATGCCATCATAGGAGTCATTCATTACATCTGCTAAAGAAATGGTTGTAGAGATGCACAGCAGAAGACAACATAGGCTATTATAATCTTTGCATTTTTTTCTTTTGATAGTTAGTGTTATTTAAATGTTTACATTAATGCAGGTATATATGTGTCATAATCAGGGTTAGGAAGTTCATGCATTTGCATATTTTTTTAAAAGCATGTTATTGATATGCTGATAAATTATTTTCATGAACTATGAATTGTTTAGTGCTCTGAGTGATTTATGTTGGGCATATAATTGCATATTTATGCTGTTTTAAGTAACTGCATCATATTTAGTAAATAGCGTGTTTATTTGGCATATTTTAGCACTTAAATGGGAAATATATTTTAAAATGAGTTATTTTGGTTAAATGGTCAACTTCTTTTTCTGTGAATTGACTCTAACAAAAGGATCCCGCTCTGTCAATGTCACTGAGGCAAGTGATTCATGACATTGATCACGTGAAGAGTGAGTGATGCAATGATGGTAAGAATCATGTGATGTCTTGGAAGATAGGGAAATCCCCTCTGTAATGGAGAATAGATTAAGCAATAAGGCAGTGTGTTGATCGAGCAGCCACTGCAGCCAGTTTGTTTGCGATAATTGACGAGGTGGTATGAATGTATACAGTATTATAGCTGGCGCAAAACTTCTGGAATCGTGACCTTGATTGCCGCCCCAGCTGCCGAGCCTAGGAATGGTTTATGTTTAGCTTAATCAATGAAAGCGATATAATACCCTTGCTTACTCACAGTGCATAACAGGTACAGTCTGCATAGAAAGTGTCCGCATCTGGTTGTAATTTCAACGAGAGCAGCACTTAAATAGTGCTTATTTTATTTTTGTTATATTTATAACCGTGGCTCCTACGTTTTCAAAGTTAAGTGGTAATGTATTACATAGTCAAAGCAGGGAAATAATTGCAAATGTCGACTTCATGAAGCACGATTCACAATTTCTATGTGGAAGAAATACTGTGTCAACAAGGAGCACATTGCTCATCAAGCTGAAATACAGCATGGATTTTCAAGGTGGTGCTAGAAATCTCAGAAAAATTATAAAAAACTTAGGGTTCAACTGGAAGAAAATGAAATCAAATAGAAAAGTTCTAATAGAAAAGCAGGACATACAATCAGATCAAACTGAAACATTCAATGCCATTGCCGGAATTTGAACCACGGATTTTGAGCATGTTGCTATCATAGCTTAGTCGGTGAGAGCAACGGCAGGGAAAGCCTAAGATCCCTGGTTCAAATCCCGGCTATGGCATTGAATTTTTCAGTCTGATTCTACCTTTCCAAATGACTTATAATTTTATATACTTGACCAGATTTTAATACAACATGGCCATAATGTACTTAGAGTGTCACCGTATCACCCAGATCTAAACCCAATAGAATTAATCTAGGCTGATGTCAAAAAAATCGGTGGCTTGCAGCGATTTGCAGATATTGGAAGGCCAGAATGGGAAAATCTATTTGGACATGTTGAATAAATTGACTCATTATTTTGAAAAAGATAGAATTGCAGAAAATCAAATAGAAAGAATTCTCATCTAGGATAATGGTGCAGAAGGTAGTGACAGCAGTGATGACGGCAATGAGCGAGTCATTTCAAAAGGAAGGCCTGTCAGGTGTGGAAGAATTGGAGGCAGATGATTGACAGGTTTTTATATTAAGCGCTACTTACAGCAGTGGATTTAAATATACTGTATATAACTATAAGTTTATCAATGTAGCGCAGCGCAGTGTAGTGCAGTGCATAACCGGTGTGCGGATATTTGACAATGACTGTCCCATGCACTCCTTCAGCATGCAGACGACTGGTCACCTGATACGGTAAGCAACTCGCTTCATAGCTGTCATTAAGATTTTCACATGTCTAGAACTGTTGTGCCAATTATAAAAATGCCAAAGGTGAAACCAAGTAATGCGAGCAGACTTAAGAGTTTACAAAGTGAATTTTCTAGTGATCTTATTAGTACAGATGGTAGAGTCCGAGTTTTATACTGAATGGCATGTGAAAAAAATATTGGGAGTGAAAAACGGTTTCAGGTCGTTCAACATATTAATACTGCAAAGCACAGGGAAATGATTGTGAAAAAAAGTGACAGAAGTGAAAGTGTCCAACGTCTACTAGTCGAATATATGGGAAGTAGAGTTACACAGTTTTCATATGACCTTTGTGAAGCATTCCTAGCTGCTGACATACCTTTATGGAAAATAAATAACCCAATTTTGCGTACTTTTTTAGAAAAGTACACCAAGCAACACGTGCCTGACCAAAGTACCTTACGTAAAACACACATCCCTTGTTGTTATAACAATGTAATGTCTACCTTGCAAACTAAGTTAGCAAATGAGTTTCTCTGGATCTCAATAGATGAAACAACTGATGTAGGACGTTTCATTGCAAATGTAATAGTGGGTGTCTAAATCAGCAAGAGGCAGGTGTGCCCTATCTCTTAACTTGCTCTCAGTTAGAAGTTACTAACAGTGCATCAGTGAGTCAACTTGTGATTGACTCTATGAAATTAATATGGCCTAGTGATATAAAATATGACAATGTACTTTTGTTTTTAACTGATGCAGCAAGCTATATGATCAAAGCAGGGAAAACACTAACAGAAATTTTTCCTAAGAGCATTCATTTAACTTGTCTTATTCATGTCCTTCATCGCACTGCAGAAACAATTAGGTTATGTTTTCCTAAAGTAGATAAGTTAATCTCTAGTGTGAAAAAAGTGTTTCTTAAATCTGCATCTAGGGTCCAGCTGTTCAAAAAGATGGTGCCTAATATTCCACTACCACCTGAACGTGTTTTAACCCGTTGGGGGATTTGGATAACAGCTGCATTGTATTATGCTAAACATTTAGCGTCAGTCAGGAGAGTTATTAATTCATTAGAATCAGATGATGCTGTTTCAATTCATATAGCACAGAATGTTCTCTCAGATGAAGGGCTTGAAGGAAATCTTGCCTTTATAGTAACACATTTTTCCAATATGCCTGCAGCAATTAAATCCCTGGAAACAACAGGTATTACCTTAAATCAGTCATTAAATGTATTTGATACTACCATTTCTGGTTTGGTGTCCATTCCAGGTAATGTAGGGCAGAAAATAAAAGACAAAGTAAGCTATGTCCTTTTAAGAAACCCTGGGTATAAACAAGTCTCCAAAATACGAGACATTCTTGGAGGAAAGCTCTTAGGGATACCTTAAGACTTGCCTCTTTCTGTGGAAAAACTATAAACTTTTAAGTATGCACCAATATCCTCATGTGACGTTGAAACAAGTTTTTCAAGATACAAAAGTATATTGAGAGACAACAGACGAAGATATATCATGGAAAGTCTCCGTCATGCAGTAGTGGTAAATTGTAATTCATCCCTCATTTTGGATGTGGAGTCATGTGTATATACTTCTCAGCAATAAATGTAAGTTTGCATGTGCACATTATCTTTAAATATAATAATTTTTAGGGCATATTTTGGTGCATATTTCGCACATTTTAAGGGCATATTTGCATGCATATTACAAGAGTTTTTAGAGCATGAACTTCCTAACCCTGGTCATAACACAGTAAATGACCCCAAATAAATGGAAATTACTAATGCTCATGAAGATATTTTATAAGATTTTGGTAATATAGAAAGGGGAGAAAAAGAAAAAGGATTAAACACATGGTTAAAACAACATACGCATAACTGTGCTTGTATTTTCTAAGAGGAATATACAATGTCAGGTAGTTGATAAACACCTATATCACACAGATGAAAACATGAAATGGGAACTTCATGACTTTAATACACAAATACAACATTGCATGTAAGGTTTGCCGAGTAGTACATGCCATACAAACAACAGCTGCAGTACATAGACACAAACAGACACTCTTTAGTTAGGATCTTTAGAAATTGCAACAATTACAATACACCCCCTCCATTAAAGCCTGGTTCACAACAGCCCAAGAACGGGAAGCAATGCAGCACACAAGATTTTGGTTCACAACAGCCGGTAATGAGAACAGGAGTGTATATCGATGGTCATATCGATCACAAAGTGGAAAGTCAATTTTGTGCATTGGGATTTCATTTGTTTTTAACTGACCAATGATATTTTTTCACCTGCTTCCAATTCAGCCAACGTCAAAATTCGATAGAGTAAACATTGTCTAAATGCATATCCATTACATTTGCAGTTCCTCTAGTTGTATCAAGCTTTCATTCCTTTATTTAATGGCATATGTTAAAGTTGTTTATTGTTCTTTGTTAATTTCTACTGGTTTTCGCTGTTCTTTGTAGTTTTTGCCATTGTTTTTGAGACAATAGCCAATTTGCATACAAACTACAGATGACCCACCCTTTCCTAGAAGAACCAATGCTCAATGGATCTGCAGGTGTCAGGATCTGAGGTTAGGAAGCACATATGCTACTAATTTCTTCCAGTTTCATGTTTCCAGCTTGGAACTATAGAGAGCACTAACAGGTGTTTCATGTCACGCCTGCCTAGAATAATCTCTACAGTGAAGAGTCTGATATGCATAATATGGATCTAATAGGTCATGCCTGGGAACGAGAACGAGAAACTTAAAACTTGGCCAAGTCTTTTTTCCTGTTCCTGGGGCCTGGGAAAGTTTCCCACCGGTTTGAACACTCTCATTAGAATATATGTATTTCAACTTTGTTGTTCTCACTCTGGTTACCGTTCTTGGTTGTTGTGAACCAGCCCTAAGACGTCCCAAAAACCATGAAAGTGTGGCAATTAGAAAGAAAAATATTATACAATTAAAAGTAGCAAATGATATTGAATGAAATGGACTGGAATATTAACAAATTTTAGGAAAATACAATCACATGGGGCCAGTTTCACCAACCATGTTAAAAATAATCTAACATCTTATTTGCTAACATTATGTTAAAACTCCTGCGTTAAGGCAGTGATCAAACCAGATGGCTTCTAAACGCACTCCGATGAGCTTTTGTCTATGCATCACAATGCTTTCTGCTTCATTAGCACGCTACTATTCATGCATACATTCATAAACAATTGCCATGTGATTTCCTTGATTGTTTGAGGTTAGAATTGCAATGTGAATTTAAAAATCTAGGTGCAGAAAACTAATGAATGTTTCGCCATTCGAAAAGGCATTATTATAGAACTGGTTGAGGAATTATCAGGTGCAAAAATGCAGACAGACTTAAATTAAAGCATAAGGGTGCAGCCTTGGATAACATCTATGAGGAATTTATTTCCAATGCGCGTGTTTCTGCCAGGTCCGGTAGCAAATGTAACACTTTTATGCTAATGTAAAATGCAGCTCTGAAAATGCCAGGTGTGAAGAGCGCTTAGAAGGGTTTAAAACTACATTGGCAACAAAGTAGGTGAAAATGTGTTATCATTGATTAAGAATCAAGCACACACCAACAAAAATACTGTTTGCTTCTTGAAGCCATTGGTTTACAAAACCTTCTGGATAAAGCCACAAGCGGTAGTTTTGGAGATGCCAGCATTATTCCCTACCATTAAATGAAATGTGCCAGTAGCATAAAATCTCAAGAGTATTTAACACTTGTAGCATAGGAGAAAGAGGCATGTTTCTGTTGCTAGTATTCTAACCTCTGTTTTTTCTAAAACACCAAGCTCATGACCGCTTCTGACAGTCTGTATCCCCTTAAAAATTCCTCCTTTTGCAGATTTTCAAATTTATTATGATGCACCGCTCTTCTTTGGCTATGAATAGCACTGAAAAATACCAAGTACAACAAACTCGCAGCAACACTTAGTTTGCGGCAGCCATTTTCCAACTTCTAACATTTGTTAAATGCCTTAACACAGGGGTACGGGGATGTTAACTTGACATCAAGCTCAACACAAAGTTAAAGCTAACATGTTCGATGAAACAGAATTTGTGTCAACTTCAATGTTAAATTGCTTTAATATTGTGTTAAAATTTAGCATCCGTTGGTGAAACTGTCCCTTAATAGTACTTGTTGTTATGCCTTTTTTGTTCAGAAAGCTTCCTAGCTATAAGGAATTTACTTACTTAACAAATTCAAACTGTTAAAATCACAAGAATTTAAAAAGCACTGGTAGCTTACAAAAGAATTTCTTTTTCTTATGTTAACACACTGCATACCAAAGAATGTAAATATATAGGTCACTGCCTCCTCTGCATTTATGTACGGTTTAAACGATGTTTACAACTACAATATACTACTTAAATATATTACAGTTCGAATTGCTACTTATTCCAAAACTATAATGTAGAATTTATGGAACTATCAGCCACAAAGTTTATCACATAGGTTCAAAACCACACTAATTTCTCTTCACAACTAACAAATATCTCCCTCAACAAATGCACATGGTCCCAGTATCCAAATGCTTCATGTTGTATAAACGGCATTGTCTTGCTATAAAATATAATAAAAAGTTCTGTTTATGAGCAAACCTTTGACAACTGGAATGTGTAAAATTAGCATACACACACACACTATGTTGACAAATGGAGCCTTAAGATGAGATTTCATCATAATGCATTTGGTTCAGAATTTTCTTTTGATGGTGTTTCCATGTTATCCACTGAGTTGCCTCTAGATTTAGGGATCTTTCTGCGCCTTGGTTCACCATCTTCATTTACACCTGGTGGTGATGATTGTGATGCCTGAGATGCTTGTATCTAAACAGCCAAAAATAAGCAGTCTTATATATATCCTCCATATTTACAGATGACATATTTTCCTGATGCAAAGCAGCAGGAAAAGGGAACTTTTGGTGTAATTGAATGAAGGTCATTGAAAAGGGGAATTTTAAACTGAAAGAAATATGTATTTTTTTGTTGGACAGTAGAATATTACAGCACAAACTGTATAGTTGCTTAAGAACAGGATACTTCTCTCAAACAGATATGGGATAGAATGGCCATGGACAGCAGGAGTTTTTCGTGCTTTAGTTTATTTTAATATTAATCTATACCTACATTTTTGTGAATTATATTTCCAAAAGAAATTAAAACATGGAAATGAGAAATGGCATTTTGATATTATATTAACTAGCAGTTGGGAATAAATAAGACAATAGCTTTAATTTTAACTCTCAAACTATGATGTGGTATTTTATGGTATATTTAATCAATATTTCGATACTGCATGTCAGAAACAGGCAGTAAAGAAGTGCAAAACAAGGTGCAACAAAGTAATCCTTCCATTCAGTGTAATTAAATTAAGGGAATCTATGAAGGATATGTATATATTTTATAAGCAGTATGGTAATAGAGTACATTATGATAGGTATCAAGAGTACAAGAAAATGTATGAAGCCGAATTAAAATTATTGAGGTCAGAAAGTATACAATACAAGGTAGTTAATGCAAAAAATACAAGTAAGGCTATATAGGATGTTATAAATGCAAATAAAGAAAAATGTAACAAATCAGAGAATATAGTGCTTAAACATGAGAGTAAAATGATAGATAATCCAGGTAGTATTAGTAATATATTTAATGAATATTTTTTAAATGTTGCTGTGCCTAATGGTAAAAGTAAAGATAAGATGGATATAACTGGCGAAATAAAATACGTTGTTAACACAGTGTTTTTGGATCCTGTTATTAAGTTCAGAACTGATTTCCATCATTACACAATTAAAACCTAAAAACTCAAGTGGGTGGGATGAAGTTTTGTCTAAAACCTTTAAACAATGCAAGGATGAATTAGTTGATGTCGTGGCACATTTGATAAATGCCAGCATATCTGATGGTATTTTTCCAGACTGCTTAAAAAAGGGGGTTATAAAACCACTGCATAAAAAGGGTGATGCTACCAACGTGAGCAATTATCAGCCAATAACGTTGATGTCAACCGTTGCTAAACTTATTGAAAAAATTATATTAAAAAGGATTATAAGCTTTTTGGACAAAAATAAAATCATGTCTAAATCTCAACATCGTTTTAGAAAGGGCTACTCTACTATTACTGCTGTAGTAGAATTTATAGATGAATTAATTAGCAAAATGGAAAGTGATAATCAAGTTATGGGAATTTTTTTGGATTTACCTAAGGCGTTTGATAGTGTTGATCGTCAAATATTAATTAAAAAATTGGGGAATTATGGTATAAGGGGGATTGCAGGTCAATTAATCAAAACAAATTTGCAAGGAGAGGTTCAAAGTACAGAAATAGTATGTAAATCAAATAAATTAGAGACAAAATATGAATCCCTCATTAGCGGTGGTGAACTATGGGGTCCCACAAGGGTCTGTGCTTGGGCTTTTATTATTTACATTGTATACTAATGACTTACCTGTTATTAATAATGCTAAAACAGTGTCATATGCTGATGATACATCAATTATTTGCTGGGGAAAGAGACTCGATAATTTAATTACTAATATATATTCAGGTACAGATATAATACTTAAATTTCTTGCTAATAATAACTTAATAATCTAGATAAGACAAGTGTAATATATTTTAAAATTAATAAATTTCTATATAGGAATATGAAAATTAAAATTGGAAATGAAATTGGCACCTCTGAGGACCACTCATTTCTAGGGCTACATATAGACAAAACTTTGTGGACAAGGCATGTAAATTATAAATCTAATAAAATTAACAAAGGGTGTCTATTAGTTGAACTATATGGCTCATTATTTGGAAAAACCAAATTTAAAACCGATTTATTATAGAATTATCCATACTCATTTGAACTATGGTATTGAATTATGGGGCACAACGCATAAAAATTATCTAAAGCGGTTATTAGTACTACAGAAGAGGTATTGTATGCTCATTAAAATTCAGGGATTCTTGTAGGGAGGTATTTAAAAAAGAAAGAATATTAAATGTGGTTTCATTATATATTTTTAGAGTTATCCTTTTAGTAAGACAAAAGTCAGATATAAAGATTAATAGCAATGTACGTACACATGACACAAGAACAAAAAATAACATGTATAGGGAAGGGAAAAGTAAGAAATTTTTTGAAAAAAATCCTTATGTGATTGGTAAAGTATTATACAATAAATTACCTTCCTTGATTATACAAACAACAGGTTCCAAATTCATTAAAGAGTTAAAGAATTACCTCATAAATTGTGCAATTTATGACATAGATGAATATTTATAAGTAATTATTAATTTTAATTTTTAATGTTCAATGACAATGCCAGAAACTATGTAAATAGTCTATTGGTTGCAATAAATGAATTGAATTGAATTCTTGGCACCATTGATAATGAACATGCATTTTTGCATTGCCTATAAGGTTGCAACACTTAACTGTCCTCATATCTTTACAATGCACAGTTGACCTGTTGCCATGCTGGATCAGTATTATATTGAGCTGACATTTAGAAATAAGTGTCATTTTTTGCTAATGACAGAAATAATTAATGCAACTTAGGAGTTTATGTTTCAGTTTCCCTAACTGATGTATCCAGTCTGGTTTTATGAGTGAACTGGATGGTGAAATATCTTTAACTGATGGGTCAATCTTATTTTATAAAAGGTTTAAAATTGTGAACTGCCTCATGTTTTGCAGCAGGTACAAGACATCTGTATTAAGCTCATTGAGAAAAGCATGTGTGTTGAAATCATGTATGTCCACAGTTTGTAGCAGTGAAAAGACATTAAATTTTGAGCTGTGTTTTATACTTGAACAATTATAAGTCACAGTTTATGCATGTAAACACAGTCTGTTGTTCAGTTATCACTTGGTAGTTTGCAGTAAAACATTTCTGCATAAAGTACTAAATGATTTGCTTTTAACACAGCTTTTAATTACAATTAACTTTCTTCAGGATGTAAATGTACGTTGTGAATACAAGACATGCTTTTATACTCCCGTCGTTGAATCTTTCCACTTGACAGTTCATGTAGCTTCGCGTAAGGTTGGCTATATTGTGAATGCAATGCTGCCAGAGTGGTTAGTAAACAACAGCAGCTGATTGTTTTCCTTTCTATCGTGTCTAAGCCGCATACAAAAAGTGTACGTAAGTAGCAAAAGTCATTGAATAATAACTATTTCCTATTATTATTGTTAATTGAAAATAACTCAGCATAAACATTGCAACGTATGTAGAATAAATTATCACTTTTGACAATATAGAAACAAAATAATGCAAACGTGCCTGCTACAATGGGGAGAAATAAAACAAATTATTAGCTGTGATAACAAAGTTATTTTCACTCATGCTGCATTCCAGATGGTTCAGGAATTTTGTCGTCTTTCTCCTGGAGTTTCACTCCCTTGTAAATAACAGTTCTCTTGATTAGTTCAACAGCTGCTGCAGTTTCTTGTGCGGCTTTATCAGCAGGAATAGAGGGATGCCCATGAACCTTCACGTACTCCTCCTGTTCAAAGAACTCCTGGGTCCTTAACAGTTCCAATGCCTGACTATTAAATGGCACATCTCGATGCAAAGAATTTTCACTTTGTGAATCATCACTCGGTGATTGGTGTTGTTTTTGAGACATTGTTGCACTTCAAATCTTGTCTAAATAATAATGAAATATATATAAAAAAGATAAATATATGTATGTATAAACGAACACCAACAATAACCACAAATATACATAACAATGAACAATATTAGCTTGCAAAGAATAACTCAACGCACATGCTAGAGATTCACAAACTGAAACACGTTGTTGGAAATAGCTACATCTGGCAAAAGACCCACTTCCGCTTTGCAATAGACCACCCTAAATGCTGCCTTGTGATTGGTTTAGGAAGTTTAATGGTTAAAGCTTTTCATATGTTTTTTTGTGAGTGTACCAATTTAATCGCTAGCTCTCAAGTGCAACGTTTTAACGGCGGGGGTATAGAGATGGTAAAATGTAATGCTTAATACCATTTGAAAAGAATAATTTATAAAACCATTATTATGCAAGCTGCTTTTTAACCAAGAATTTTAAAAAGGCTGTCTTATATCAATAAAATTACACCTACATAAGTAAACACATACCTGTAACATGTTGGTGATTGTACCCTGAACACCAAACATACGAGGATTCACAGTAATGGAATTTGTGCAGTTGAATACCTTATATATTCCTACCAGCCGATCTGCCAGCTCAAACATATTGGAACGCAGTGATATTATGACGAACTGAGCATTCTTTGTGCGTTCCTGAAAACAAGACATAACAATCTTGTAACTGAACCCAATCAACAGTCCAGCGAACAGGAAAATTCAAATAAATGTATATGACATAAATTGTGTTTTAACGATATCTACATTTTTTGTGTACTAAAATTTTATCTATCTCTTATGGCAGGGGTTGCTCATATGTGCATGAAAATGCTAAATTAATATTTTTTTTTATTCCATCTGCTCAAATAATACCACTAATATTGATACATGATGACTATGTACTACTTCTTTTTATAAAATTTTTTGTAAGTTTTGCTGGTTTGCATAAAAATTTTTGATGTGCTTAAAACAGTAATTTTCATTGCTTATAAGGGCCCATATTTTAATGACCTAAACACACAAAATGGCTCATGATGCAACAGCTGTTAAGAACCTGTCATCAGAATCCGGGCCCTGCATATTATTCTTTGTTCACTGCATGACATTTTTAGCAATAGATTATAACTATAAGTACATTAAAACTGATTACAACAGTGTGTAAAAATTGTTCAGGAAAACTATACAGCCTGTAAATTATTACAGGTGGCCTATGCCAACAGCTGATTTATGGCAGATAATCTGAAATTAAATTAGGTCATATTTTTTCTAAATTGCAAGCTGAGTGCACTAGACAACATTATATTTAACAACTATTAAATACAAATACAGACTACCCTGTATTGCAATGTTTAGTTTAGTTATCTCATAATTACAGCTCTTGTTAATACCGTAATTATATATGTATGATTTCAAGAATATATCTTTAAACAAGTACTCTCAAAAATTAAAATTCTGAGTGAGGTTAAAAAACAGCATGTCTAGTAAATTAAAAATCAGTAAAGCTTTTCAGAATTAGCACACTTCTTTAGTATATTTCATAAATAATATTACTTTCTTAACCTAATAAATTATAACCATTTTTTTTTCTTTTTACCCCCTCTACAATCCAACTAAGATTAGTTTTGTATAAGTTAGGATAAGAAGATAAAAATTAGCAGTCCACACTTCATAAAGACAACTGCATAAACTTTATTTCCTAATGAACAACAAAATTCTATGACCTCAGTTGGAAATTTATATCATGGCATTTAGCAATATTGAATAATAATAAATCCACATGGAACTCTTATACTGTAAATAATAAAATTATAAGAATGCAGTTGGGAAGGAAACATAAGCTACAAACAGGAGGAGAAAAACTAAAATGTCTAAATCATGTACAGATTCTAACTTCTGGTGAAACACAGACGAAAAATCTCCTGTGATACATTCACATGACTTTCTCTGTGCTCTATTGTTTATTAGTGGATATACAAACTATTCTTACTAAGCTTATTTTTCTATCTACTGCATTTTAGCCCAAATAAACCTTTGCAGAAGTAGCTACATTACCCATTTTGTTATAGACACAAAGAGAACAGAGATAGTAAAATGTTTAAGAACTGGACTCTATAAGCTAGCCTTAAAATTCCATACTGAAGAAACAGCTGAATGTTGGCAGGACTTTAAGAGAATGACTAAGAAATAAACAATTCGATCTGACTATTCGCTTTTGAGTTATGTTGTTCACAGATACACACACGGGCCTTTTTCTAAACATGATTTTTGTGGATTCAGGGGGCCTCAAAGCATGTATTTGTGTTAAAAATCTCTGTATTGAATTTTTGGATGGAATACAATACTTTCTCTACCTACTATGTACACGGTGGAGAAAGTAAAAATATGTACATTTATAGAAACAAGAAAGCTTGAAATATGAACATAGTTAAAAAGGAATTAAGTTATATGTTGTTTAAAATAAATTATTATATAAGCTGCAAATATATTATGAATCGATAGGTAAACAAAAGAGGAACAATAAATTTTGTTGCCAGGCACAATAAATATGTAGGAAAAAGGGGATGCTAAGTTTGCAGATGTGCTAAATGACTCTATCGTCATAGAAAAAATGCATTGTGCAGCATCCAGCAAAGATAACAAGAGGTACTACTATATATAACAGTAATGGGTTGAGGTAACTGAAAGATTTATTATAATATAGGTGTAGTGGGAAGAATCCCAATGGGAGGAAGTATTATGTGAGCTCCGTGAGGAAGTTTGTTTCCTCTTTGAAGGAGTACCTTCACCAAATAGATAAATACAGTTAAATAAGTATATACTTCCCATAAGATATTAATAAGAGAATTTTAATTATCAAAGTTACAAAATTACTGCGCAAGAAAAATAACAGTTTACTAGCATTCACCATAAGCTAACAATCTGAGACAATTACAAGTTTATTGGTGTTAAACTTTCATATCTGTAGTAATTCATTTTTAAATATTTAAAAACAAAATAATGAAAATAAAGAACCTACAAAAAAGTGTTACAAACGTTCAAATACAAAACTGAATTATCATTGCAGTGTTGAAGTAGCACGCATGCATGTAAATCTAATTGAAAAAGTAACCACATGGTATCTACCAGAGTTACCAGTTCAGTATCAAAGAGTAAAAATCCAGCAACCGCAGCAATGAGCCCAGAGATTAAGAGAATACAAAATTTGGTAATGTATAAACAATCCATTACAATTATGTTACTGATTGGCACCACACCTGCATACAATTATAGCAAGATCTTCTGCCACCCACCCCTAACCCATTACAAGGTTAAGAATCCATATGTCGCTAATGGTATAAACAATAGACCTTTCTCCTACTCCTGCCACAAGGGAGCAAGTATAAATTTTAGGTAAAGGTTTGGCTATTATCTTTGTAAACTAATTTCTTGTAGTAACTCAGTTTTAATGATTCAACTTTTCACTTCTCTCTTAGACAACTAAAATGGTCACTACAAAGTTAGAACTAAAAGAACCTTGATGTAATGTCCCACTATTGAGACGTTCTTGAAGTCCAGAGCTGCATCTATTTCATCCATAACATACAAAGGTGTGGGCTTGTAGTAGTGAAGTGCAAACACAAGTGCAAGTGACGACAAAGTCTTCTCACCACCAGATAAATTAGATATCAACTTCCATGTCTTCTTTGGAGGCCGTACACTAAGAGATGATAAGTCTCAGTATTAGAACAGAAATGTAGCAGTGTAGTTCTTGATATTCACCTATATTAAATTATGGACAGCTCAACTTGTTTATAAGATATAAATTCATGATACTTTCTTGGTTTACTGGAGACTTCATGAGTTTTAATTTACTTAACACAATCAGTACCAGCCATTTAATTTACCCCATGTCACTGTTCACGCTTGCTTATAAATATGCACCTTGTTTCTGAACTAAAATTTCTAAAAAATTAAACTTCCTTCTTTGACAAGGAGAGGAGAAAATCCGACAACAGTTTTCCACCCAGCAGCTTTAGGGCTATGGTTATACTTTAAGAGTGATACAACATGACATGAAAACAGAGGCTGACAGTTTTGACCCCAGTTTTTGTGCAGGAATCAAGCATAAGGTGACAGATAAAGACATTGCATAGCAAAATCAGATACAAAGAAATTATTTTAAACCATACAATTCGAGAAATATCTAGTTATATATGCCCAAGGGTATGTGTACAGTTGGACCACTGTGCGTGTGTGTGTGTCTGTATGTCTTTGTTCACTGAGAGAATTTTCTTACAAATTCATGGTTTCGTCAAGATTCAAGTAATATAGTAAGGAATACGATAGATTTATACAGGAAATACATTTTACAATGTTATATACAGAGAATACATATTGAGTAATGAATAACAATAGTAATAGTAAGTAATAGTAAGCTATCTTAGATTAGTTTTTGAAGTATTTAAAAAACTCTTGCATGCTATAAACAGTTTCCTCAATTAAAATTTTTTTGCATTGTTTATAAACTTAATTTGATTACAAACATTTACCTTAATTGTAATGAGGTTGTAAATTTGTATGTCCTTATGCAGTACTGAGTTGACCTTTTTTGTGTTCTGGCTGTCTGTAAGGATATTTTATTACTGTTTTTAGTGGAATGTTCATTTAATAGTTTCTAATATATACAGTCTTGGTAGAGTAAGAATATTATGTTGACAGAAGTGTGGTTTACATTAGCATGATTATTTTCTTCTATAGTATGAAAAGAGTGCTTATTTCACTGCCAGATCCCCAAATAAATATACTATAGGCAAGTGCAGATTGTACATAAGAGAAGTTTATCATTTTAGTGTTTCTGGTTACAAATGCTTTTTAAAACAGATATTACACAGTGTGAAAGACAAGAGGGGCCTGAGATGTGAGAGGGGGCTTGCATTGTTTATCTGCTCAAGTAGTCAATGTGTTTACTATGAAATGTGTGTATGTGAGTCACCCCTGCTGCCAGAACTTATACTCATATGTGCTATGATGCTGTGATAGGTATTAAGCATCATCTAGCTCTTGCTGCTAACACGCATTATGGTATATAGTACGTAAAACTTATAATATTTTGTTAATCATATTATTCATTACATATGGCTGCAGTTCAAAAGAAGGGACAAACTATTCGCAGTGAAGCAAGGAAAGTAATAAGAAAAGTGATTAAAGAATGTGGCAAAGAAGCAAAATAAGGACAATTGAAATGTGTAATTTCACAAAGTAATTTATGCAAATTATAATACCCATGTGGCAAATTATTGTGGGATATTGGAACACACCGCATCAAGAATAAGAATAGAAGGTATTACAGCTGGCGAAAAATCATTGCATACTCGGGAAAACAAGACCACGTGCTGAAGAATGTAAATTCCATTGTGATGACTTCTAGTTCTAGTTTGAAAAGGGGTGGGTTTTATGCCCAAGCACTGCGACCTTAAGATCTATTGCACATCCCCCCTTTCATCAGTTAAGTAGTCTGTTGCTCGATATGAACTTAACCAGACTGCTAACTGAGGCTTTCGATAGTTCATCTATCTTTGGAAAGTGATTGCCAAAAATACTTGCTCTTTGATTCGCAAGAGCAGGGCAATCACATAGTAGATGAGTAACAGTCTCATCTCCTTCTAGACATCTACTACAGATAGGGTTGTTAAACAATCCCATTCTGTATAGATTAAACTTTAGGGCACAGTGTCCTGTAATGAATCCTGTTGCACATGCAAGTCTTCTTCTACTAAGACCGCGCAAGTATTTTGCCCGGTTGTTATCCAGGTCTGTAATAAACAACTTGGAATGTCTGCAACCCTCAATGGAGTTCCAGTAGTTCTTGTGTTCTGCTTTAGCCCAGCACTTAATAGCCTGTTTCACTGGTCTGTAGGACACTCCCAGTACAGGCTCCGGACCAAAAAATGGGATTTCACTGCCAATCTTGGCTGCTTCATCTGCTTTCTCATTGCCTGGTATATCTATGTGTCCTGGCACCCACATAAGTTGAACCTTATTGTGTTCAGCCAGTGTCATTAAGGATTCCCGGCATTCTGAGACGAGATTGTGATGACTTCAATAGAATGGTAGTTACAAACTTAATTCCAGACTTTTATTTGGTTAAAAAAAAATCTGATGTGTTACACTCACATGACTTTCTCTACTCTTGTACAAACTATTTTTACAAACGTTTATTCTCCATATGCTTCATGCTAATCGAGATATTGAGATGTTAATCTTATTGCTAATTTTCTTGTAGATGCAAGGGGAATTGGTAGGCTTTAAGCGATAGTCAAATATTTTAAGAGCTGGTTGCTATGTCAAGTATTCCATTCTCTTTGCATTACCAGGTAAAAAAAAAGAAGAAGAAGAAGAATAACGAATTCTCATTTGAGAAAAAGTATAAGTATTGGAAAATTTAAGGGAATAACAAGCAATATCTCCAAAATGGTTTACTAACAAAAAAATTTATATGACATAAATCGTGTATTTTAACGTGATCTACATTTTTTTGTGTAGTAACATTTTGTCTATCTCTTATGGTTTACCAGTTATGCAAAAGTCGTTCACAATGCCTTTTGGAGACATTCCCAGAAAATTCGAGATACACAATTCATTTGCCATAAAAATGTCTTAAACTTATGGTATTTTATTCAAAATCGTTAGAGCCATTTAGGAGAAAATTCAAATTTTCAAAAAATGTTCCATGTAAAGGGTAATCTGGGGTGGGGAGATTTTCTTGAAAACCTTCATGTCGCATCTCTGGAAGATACTGAACCTAAATACCAAGTTTGGTGTTTATCCGACTGTTCGTTTCTGAGTTATGCTATTCACAGACAGACAGACACACACGGACATGTTTCCAAAAGTGTTTTATATGCATTCAGTGCACCTCAAAACATGTATTTCCGGTGAAATCTCGGTATCGAATTTCTGGGTGGAATACAATACTTCCCCTACTTACTATATGTAGTAAAAAAAGTGCTTATTTCCAAGTTCCTTGCAGCAAAATTATACATTTTCCATGGGAAAGAGAAACTCTATGGAAGCTACTGGGTGATATAGGCGTCAAATGGAAACAAGGTGGAAGCAAGAGAAAGTTACTTATTGAACGTCCAGACTTAGTTAAACTGGAGAGAGAATGTTTAACAGCTATAAATGAATATAGAAATGCTGAGAGAAATATTGTTTACATCGATGAGTCCTGCATGGACAATAATTTGACATTTTGAAAGTGCTGGCAGAGTGATATAGATATCAACAAATATCAGCTCTTTGAACTGCCTGATTCTTGTAAATGCAGGTAGCAATGAAGGTTTCATAGTTGGAACTTCTTTGATATTCAAAGCTGGATTTGCTGCCAGGGATTACCATGGCCAAATGGGGTAAATTTCCAAAAATGGTTGGAGGAGAAACTTTTACCTAGTATACCCTGCAACAGTGCCACTGTGCTTGATAATGCTTCATATCACAACGTATAAGAAAATAAGCCTCTGTCGAAGCATTCTGTAAAACAAGAAATGGTGCAATAATTGAGAACCACAATATTTCGTGTTCTGCTGCAACGCGGAAGATCGAGTAGTTTGGCTTAATTCAAATACATAAGCCAAAAGAAAAAGGATACCATATTGACAACGTAATAGAAATCCATGAACATACAGTTCTTAGATTACCTCCTTATGTGTGTGAGTTGAGCACAATAGAAATGGCATGGGTGGTAATAAAACATGTAAGAGAGCATAATGTAACTGGTGACCTATTTTTAAGAAATCTACAGCAAGTGTGTGAAAGTACAGTGAACACTATTATAGCAGTTGATTGGGAGGGCTATATCAGGAAGGTTAAGAAACTTTAAGATGAGTTCCGGCAAAAGGATGGACGGGTAAAAGATGCAAT
The DNA here is from genome assembly GCA_030765065.1 of Deroplatys truncata. Lineage (NCBI taxonomy): Eukaryota > Metazoa > Arthropoda > Insecta > Mantodea > Mantidae > Deroplatys > Deroplatys truncata. The sequence goes on along the minus strand of CM060987.1, from coordinate 100,873,170 downwards.
AGACAATTTTGTGTTATCAGTTGGAGGCTTGGAGTCTAATGATGAAGATACGGAGAGTGGTAGTGGCAAAATTGAGGACTTTTCAGATTCAGATCTTGCACAACCGTGGTATTTTAGACATGGGTGAGTTATCTGACAGCACTGTGTATTTTATATGATACTAGCTTGCATAAACATGATGCGAACGGTAGAAAATGTTTACATAGCACATTCCTCTCGCTTGCCATCTCACGGTTCATCTGTACAGTAGAAGTAGATTCAGATTCTAACTCAAATTACCAGTGCAGACCTATGAAACATCTTATGCTTCCAAATGGAAGTGTGCAGCAGCCAGCATTGGTATGCCAGTGCAAGTAATCTGAATTGGTTTATTCAGAATAAGTGCTGCTTACTTGCTGTGCATTGTTGCAATAACTTTCTTAATATCTACATGAGCACAACTATATTTGATGTTAGCAACCACTTCACTATTGCATTCATGGTGTAAAGCTAAAGTTCACTTTAAGGTCAAAGAATTGTAAACAAAACCACATGACAAGGGAGTGTCTCATTAGCTGGTAGGTGAACTACTACTACTACTACTTTGAACTTAAAGTGAAACAGGTATAGTTTTCTGAACTTTAAGTTACTTGAAAACATTCAAGGCAAAGATGATGCGACCATCACAAATATGGGAAACAGAACTTGGAAAACATAACTCAAAATATCAAACAAATTATCCAGCTTCTTAAATTAAACAGCCTCTATATAAACATAAACAAAACCATATATGCTTTCAAACCATACACAACAAAAACAGTGCCAATACTAAAATTATCATTGAACAGTTAAAAAATAGATTCAACAAATTTTTTAAGAGTTGTAATAGACAAACATATAGACAAGCTATGCAGCAAAATATGTTCTGATTATTCATAATGAAGAGAATGGCAAATCTAAAGAATATAGAACTCCAAAAGATAATTTACTATGGTCGAATCTACCCTTACATAACCTACAGAATAACAGTGCGGGGATATACCATTAGAAGAAATAATGAGAGAATATTTAAGTTACAAAAAAAGGGCAATACAACTAATTTTAGACTTTAAAGCATTAAATATACTCACACTATACTCTCTCTCTCTCTCTCTCTCTCTCTCTCTCTCTCTCTCTCTCTCTCTCTCTCTATATATATATATATATATATGAAGCAATAAGGTATAAAAGATAATAAAATATTCAACATAGAAACAAATAAACAAGATTCACGATCACAATACAAGAGGAAAAAATAATTACCATATACAGGCACATGCATTAGAAATCTACAACATGAAACCTACAATGACTGTGACCGAACTCTACAATAAGCTACCAGATTATATAAAAAGTATACAAGATATAAATTTGTTTAAAAGGGAACTAAAAGGTTTTTGCATAAAATCATGTTTCTATTCACTTGATGAATATCTAGCTAAATAATAACTATAATAGAAAGGCATGTAATTTCAACAGTAAATACTATTGTGTAAATATTATTGTAAGTTTTAATAATTATGTAGTTGATGTAAACTTATGTATCCAACAAACATATATTTGTTGCTAAAGGATGAAAAATAAATACACACAAACATACAGTACTAAACAGCCTAGCGCATAGACTGGTATATACCCCCTTAAATAAACAAGAATACCAGTTACAATACCAGCATATAGTAGACACAGCAATACATAATGGGTACAACAAAACAACTATTGACAAAAAAATTGCAAAATTCAAACGACAGAAGCACATCAGAAACACAACAAATCTCAGCCAGCAAGATAAACAGCTAAAGTTCAAGAAATTCACATACCACCCGGGAACATTTCACAAATTTAAGAAGATTTTCATGAAACACAACATCAGCCTAGCTCCACAGAACAAATTTAACATAGAGAAATTACTTTGTAACAAGTTAAAAGACTCCATCCCACAAGACAAAAAAGCTGGAATCTACAAAATCAATTGTTCAGATTGCAATAAAGTATATATAGGTAAGACCAAAAGAAACCTAGAAACTAGGCTATAGGAGCACATAAGATGTATCAAATACAAACAAATGGACAAATCTGCAGTTTCAACCCATTTTTGGATCACTAATAAAAACATCAAACCCAATATTACATTAGTCAAATCAGCCAAATTTGCAGCCGAATTAGATGCATGGGAGAAGATCACCATTCTAAAACACAACACACATCTAATGAATTTTGATTTGCCGCCACCAAATCCTCTCTGGAAGTACATTTCACCACCACAAGATGCCACCACAGTATCCAGCCCACAAAACGGAAACACTAACACGGGCCAGTCGGATTAGCTTCTGAGGATGGGAACAACCGTTTCCCGAAACATGTTAAGTGAGTAAACTTAAGTGATGTTAGTGTAACAATTCCGACTCACCTTTAAATAAATGCAAATATATTATCCTTGAAGAACATAGTAACCTGAGGTGATTCTGAATGCCAAAATGCATCTCTAATGCGTCCCTAAAATATTGTGGCTTAATGTTTCCATATTTTGATTTGCCAATCCAATGTATACACTGAAACAGCTTTTATAAGATTACCACCTTACAGTAGTTGCATAACCACACTGTTGTATGTGTCTCTCAAAACCAAAGAGAATGTATGTATTTCACATATATGTTTAGCAAGGTTCATTAATTAAGCCAAAAATTCACAAGGTGAATAGACTTAGATTTCAAATACCAACATGAACAGAGAGTTTAAGATTCAAGAGAGGTCAGGATGTACATATTCAATGTGAGTTTATCATGCAACTATGCATAAATAAGCATAAGTGAAGAAGTCCAAAGGCTGACTTTAAAAAATTAGTGACCAGGAATACATCTACTTTTAGAGGTACGAGAAAAACTTGAAAATGTTAAAAAAATGTAGTTAATTGCAATAAAGCATCACTGAGTATGTATATATCAAATACTATCTCCTAAATGAGTTCCAAGTCAAAAATATTTTATGGAGGAAACCTACTCATCCATTTTACAAACAATGTCCAGCTATATATATGAGATGCATTATGCATGTAACTCAACAGGAGAAAATGTCACATTAGTTTCAGATTTTAGTACCTAAAATGTTTTACAGCACTTTTATGTTGACTTAAGACAGTGATTTGCACACTGACATTGAACCCCTTCTTAGGTATTCACCAGGGGACTTCATATAACTGTTCAGTGGAGCTAAACAAATGGGAATTAATAATAAGATACAAAAATTACTAATATTGTAAATATTCTTTTGCTCCTTAGAAAGTATAAACTACGTTTTTATCTATCTAAAGTGATTTCACTTTAAGTTCAAATGACTTGTAAACAAACTATGACAAGAGAGCACCTCCTTGGTGGTAGACAAACTACTTTTCCTGCTTAGCATTTATCTCTTCCTCTACATAAAATGGTTTGGTTCAGATCGTAACATTTTGTGACTATTTTTATAATAATAATAATAAAAAAAAAACATTATTACTGTGAAGCAGAAAGATTAAATAGGAATAATATTTGACTTACCTGCATGAATATTAGTATGAAATATATGGAACTTGTTCATTATAATGTTATATGTATATATTATGTATTATGTTATCATCATAATCATTATATTGTATAGGGTAGTTAAATTATATTCGAACCCACTCGCAACCTCTCTCTACTGCACGAGACAGCCGGCAGTCGCCGGGGAAATTATGCCAGCAGAGGTGGACTAAAATCCTTACCTTATAATACATGCTGGAAATATTGACCTTCTGCTCTCAAACAGCCAGCATATCTTGTGTAAATATTCTCGCTCACTCTCCGAAGCTCAGCAGCAGGAATTCTTGTGATTTTTTGCACAAGGTTTTCTCTAAGTTCCTGTAGTGTGCGAGGATTGGAGCGATACACTTTCTTTTACAGAACCCCATAAATAAAAATCACTACTCGTTAGGTCAGGAGAACGAGGGGGCCACAAACCAACACTAATTATTCTGGCATCATTACATGGAATAAGAGATGTTTGAAGGTGCTTCAATGCATTGCAGTGCTCTCTGTGTAAACAGCAGATAACTAGTTACATCCATGCCATTGTTTTAGGTGAGAATCACAATATCAATGGAAAATCTGGATGCAGAAGAACTAATGGTCGATAAACTTTGATATTGGATTATGGCCGGTATCACTATATACATGTAACACACGCATACACTGCATGCTTTTTATTGACTTCAACACATTATTACACACAATAAAGAACAAATAACATGGTGCTTTACTTATTTTCATGAATATATGGCATATTTTGTCACTTTTGTTCCATATTACTGATACTCAGAAGTCGCATCACATGCATCTCCCCATGGCATCATGGGAACGTTGGTTACATTGTCTCTCTGCTGCCAACATTTCAAATCCCAACATAGCTGAAAACACGATTTAGGGCCCTCAGCCTCAAGGCATAGCCAGAGGTCGCAACTGCGAAACAACAACAGGGCATAGTCGAGGGATCTGCACGTCCAAAACTCGAATGATTCATGTTGGCAGCAATTCCTTCCAAAAGTTGCCAAAACCTGCCAAAAATGACTATATAAGAATGGCCACATAAAGGGCCGGTGGGTGGGCAATCTATTACCCCCAGAACAACATCTATCACCAAAACATTCCTCATTAACGAAGAATTACTGTGGATAGCAAAAAAACCCCGATTTCGTAAGTTAAAAGCTTCTATTTTCACCATAATCCAATATCGACGTAACTCCCTAATAGTTTACCATTCAAAAAGTGTTAATTATAGAATTTGTTAATAAGTACAAAGGTATTATCGTGTGCGAAAAAGCTGAGAGAGTTGCATTAAAGAATAAGGATACAGTCTGGGAGAAAATCTGCAACTAATTTAATTGAAATGCACACTTTCTCCCAGGTCCAATGAGCAACTGTGGGGATTAATTTGAAGATTGGGAGAAGCTAGTAACAGTGATGTGTCATAATTTAAAATAAAGAGAATTGGAGATTGTCACGCTACATCACTAAAAGGTGCTTATTTTGAACGCGTTTTGGAAGAACGGCTTGCTCCCATTGTCAGCTTGTTTCCAACTCAAACTGATGGAGCAAACCGTTCTCCCCTGAAACGCGTTCAAAGTAAGCACCTTTAAGTGATGTAGTGTAACAACCTCCAACTCTCTTTATTTTAAACTGTGGGGATTTTATGCTAATTTAAAATAAAATACCACAAATGCCAGGTGCAAAGGGTGTTTAGAATGGTTTGAACCTGGATGATGGATACTACATTGAAACCACAGTGGACACAAATGTGTTAAAACTGATTAAGGATCAAGCAGACCCCAACAAAAGTATTGTTTGTTTCTTGAAACAATTGCTTTGGAAACCTTCCGGATAAACCATAGATGGTAGCTTTGGAAATTCCAACATTATCACCTACCATTAAATGAAAAGTGCCAGTAGTAAATCTCACAGTAATTAACACTTGTAGCAGAGGAGAATAAGGCATGCTTCTATTGGTAGTATTCTAACCTATCATATTTCCTATAAAACTATGCTAAAAAATGATTAATAGTTCTATAATATGTACACATCACCCATCACTCTCATTATTAAGATGAGATAAGTAGTAACAAAGTAGGTGTACCAAGAAAGAATGTTAACAGATTAAACTTAAAGTTAAGATTTTCATTTACACTGAAGCTATTATTGTGCAGTCTGTATCACTTTAAATTTTCATTCTTTTGCAGGTTTTCAAATTTATTATGACGCATGGCTCTTCTTCCGTTAGGAATAGTATTCATAGATGCCAAATACAGCAAACGTGCATCAACAGCTTGGTTTGTGGCAGCTTTTTTCTGACTTCTAGCACTTGTTAAGTGCCTTATCATAAGGATATGGTGATGTTAAGTTAACACAGAATTTAATATACTTTGTTAAAGCTAACATTGTTCGATGAAAAAGAATTTGCATTAACTTCAGTATTAAATCAGTTAAGCATTGTATTAAAATGTTGTATTGGTTGGTGAAACTGACCCTTAGTTGCCATCATGCTGATGGAAACAAATGTCTCCAAAATCGTTCCAAGATTTACAACTTGACATAAGTGAAATTTTAACAGTGTACATCAACTCATTCATATTTTAAAATTAAAATATCAAATTTTGTCATGATCTTAAGATGAAATTCCATGCACATCTCTTGTCAGATGTTTTATTTTATAATGCATTGCAAGATAGGTTTGAAGGCACCTGAAGTTGATGCCCTCAGTGAAAGGGTCCAAACTGTCCACCAGTTCCAATTCTGCATCTCCACCAAGTGTGATCATCTGGTACATCTCCTTCAGCTTGTGTGTGATGGTTGAAAAGCCACGCATGAACTCATTGTAGCGATTCTTGCGAGCCATCTCAAAGTTCTTTTTCATATCATTGCGTCGCTGAGTAGCCTCCTCTAGGTCTGCCACACGTTGCAAATAGATATTTTCCTATTAACATAAAGCAAGCACATATTAACCAGTTTTATGAGGTACCAAGCTGCCTCATGGGCTGCATAGTTGTACTGTTTATGTCTGAAATCTATACATAAGAAACTCTAAAAGACATGTACCTATATAAACTGTAACAGAAGTAACACAGAGGTATACAGCTTTGAAGAAATTCATTTAAAATTAAATATGCAATAAAATTTATACTATAAAACATGCATTTTCAAAGTTTGATGTATTATTAAACTTATTATACTTCTTGTGATACGTACACTGCTACACATTGATAAATTTTGTAAAAGAATACAAAGCTAGGTCTCAAACAGATGAAAAATGCAGTGTCAGCTTACAATCCTATAAATTTTTCTGGACGTATCATAGCTAATTGTGTAATGTCTTTTGCTATGCAACCTTCTTATAGTCTTTATGGTTTTGCTTTTTTTTTGGGGGGGGGGGGCTACTGGGCGTTGAGGACAAAAACTACCAATAAGAAAGTAACTCAATAATGAACCAGAAACATGCTGTTTGCAGCACATGACAGAGGTGCATCTTAAGTTATTATGTTGTAACATTTTGCTGTCGTTTGTGTTTTGTTTCAGAACGTAACCTCAAAATGCTGTATATGGTGCATCAGAAAGTTGAGAGCTGTTGTTGGATTGCTGAATTGAAATTCTTAGTGTGTGTGCAGTGTCATTTCGATGAAAATATCCTCAACGAAGACCACAATAACAGCTTGGCACACTTGGCTGCTTGAAACCAGATCTCTCATAGAGAAATGACCGTGTTGGAAGACTGTGTCAGAGGAGCAAGACAATGCAATTCAGGCAGCATTCCAGTGCAATCCACCCAAATTGGTTTGTTGTTGCAACAGGGAACTAAAGATGCAGAAGTCAACTGTCCAGGATGTTCTGTATAAATGGTTACGACTTCAAATTGGTGCATGAGTTAAAACCAAATGATTTACCGCAATGATTCAATTGCACCATCAACATCTTATCAAAGGTCGATAATGGTAAATTCCTGAGGAAGGTAGTTTTCAGCGAGGATCCACCTTTAATGTGTGTGGGGTTGTCAACAGCCCACATATGGGGTTCAGAAAACCCCTGTGTGGTATGGGAGTTTGAAAGGGGCAGCCCAAAAGTCAATGTTTGGTGTGGCTTTACAGCAGAAACATGATTGTGATCGGTCCATTCTTCTTCATAGAGCAGAGTATCAATGATAATGTGTATCATGTATGTTGGAGAATTGTGCCATCCCGCAAATACCTAATGGATCATTCTTCTAACAAGATGGAGCTCCTCTACATTATGCAGGACATCTGTGTCATCATTTGGACATCTGCTTCCCTCAGCATTGGATTGGCCAGGGTGGTCCCATAGCATGGACTCCAAGATCCCCAGATCTCAACGCTTTGAATTTCTTTTCCTGGGATACATAAAGGACATCATTTACACACTCCTGTCATGGATTTGGATGAGTTAAGCAAGAGAATTGCAACTGCTTCTGCAACCATAACTCCACAGGTGCTAGCAAATACTTGGGTAGAAACTGAGTACTGCCTGGATGTCTATTATGCTACAAGAGGTGCACACATACAGAGTTATATGTAATTAAAAACTTTAGATTTTTTATGTAACATGTGCTGCTAACATGTTCCTAGGTTCATTACTGAGTTATTAAACTTTCTTATTGATAGTTTTTATCCTGGACACTCTGTACATTTGGCATTTGCTCCCATTTGGTAATCTTTACGCTTCCCCCCCACTTTCTCTACCATATATATATATATATATATATATATATATATATATACACAGGTAGAGAAGCTATTACATTCCATCCAAAAATTTGAAATGAGATTTCACAGGAGGCCCACTGAATCAAAGAAAAGCATTTTTAGAAAAAGGTTTGTGTGTATGTGAACATAACTTAAAAATGAAATGTCTGATAAATACTATTTTTAGGTTCAGTATCTTCCAAAGATATGACACAGGATTTCAAAAAAAAAAAAAAAAAAAAAAAAAAAAAAAAAAAAAAAAAAAAAAAAAAAAATCCCTGCACTCCTGCTGGTTTGGATGTTCAATACGTTGTCATTGTTACTTTCTCTACCACATACCTAGTAGCTAGAGGTGTTGCATTCCAACCAAAAATTTGATACCGAGATTTCACCAGAAATATGAGCTTTGAGGCCCCCTGAATAAAAAAAGAAGAAGAAGCATTTTTAGAGAGGGGGGTGTGTGTGTGTGTGTGCGTGCGTGGGTGCGTGGGTGGGTGCGTGGGTGTGTGTGTGTGTGTGTGGGTGTGTGTGAACAGCATAACTTAAAAATGAAAAGTCTTGGTGTTTAAGTTCAGTACCTTTCAAATATGTGATACAAAGGTTATCAGGAATATCCCCCAACCCCAAACTGCCCTTTACACGGAACAATTTTCAAAATTGTTTATTTTCTAAGAATGGCTTTAACAACTTTGATTAAAATACAATATATAAAAATATTTATGTGACAAATGAAACATATATCTCAAATTTTCTGAGAATAACCTTTTAAGTCCTATTCATTCAGAAGGAATTTTGTATAATCTTGTTTAACTGGTAAATGTTAAGCAAGAGATGAAAATGTACTGCAGAAGAAATGTCTCTTTAAAACACACAATTTATTTCAAATAACTATTTTTGTGATCAACCATTTCCGAGATATCCGTTATCAATGGTTCGAATTGTTCAATGCTTAGCCATTCTTTTAAAGGACCTGTCAATATTCAGTTGTTTCTTGTGATTCCATTGAAACAGTATGGAATTTTAAGGCTAGCATATGGTGTCCAGTTTGACTATTCTGTTCCCTTTGTATCTATAACAAAATATGTAATGTAGCTATTTCTGAAAAGTTTATTTGGATTAAAATAAGTAGATATAAAAATAAGCTTTAGTAAGACTAGTTTGTACACCTACTAATAAATGATAGAGGTAGAGAAAGTCATGGAATGTATCATAACAGACCTTTTTAAAGTACTGTCACTGTTCAGTTGTTTCTCATGATGTCATGGAAAGGAGTATCGGATTTCTAGGCCAGCATATAGCGATCTGGTTTTCAATCATCTAAGTATTGATTCCATTTTCTCTATCCACCTTATAGCTTCAACAAAATGTGTAATGAAAGTATTTCTGTAAAGGTTTATTTCAATTAACATGAATTAAATAGAAAAATAAGCTTTTGTAAAAAAGAAGAGTTTGTAAAAGCTATATAAAAATAAACGATAGTAGGTAGAAAAAGTTATGTGAATGTTACACATGCATTGTTTCCTGTACTTTTATAGTAGTCCTAGATTGCGTGCACTTTTCCTTAACTAGAATATTTTATCAAGGACTTGACCATGCCCATACGTTGTATCAGTTATACTGTATTACAATATAAAACTTTCCAAGAAATAGCTTTCATGACATTTATTTGATAGAGTGATGGTGTAATATTAGGTGTTATTACTGCCTTTAATCAAATCACTATTTGTAACACTTCTTGTAAACACGGAAATTACCCCTTCATGCTGTGAAAGTGGCACTACCAGGGTAGACGATGTAGAATTGAATCTATTCAAATCAATCAATTATGAGAGTAATGCTTTCCGAATGAAATGTTAAAAATATGCTTCAAACTTTGAGGGTTTGGGTTGAGAGGAATGAGGTTCATTCTAAAGTCTCAGCTTGAACAAGAAAACATAAGATTTAAGGAAAAGGCTTCTTTTTAATTTTCAACATGGTCACCTTAAATGCATACATTTAAGCTTTTTAACACTCTCAGTATAAGATTTGTCCAATGGTGGAAAATAAGTGTCTGTTTCAGCTTCATTTATTCCATTCCCTGATTACTTATATAACTAAACAATTATTATATTTTAATACCACCTATTTATTTAATACTCATTATAATTTTATTGTACATGAATCAGACTTCATTTCAATTATCTATTCCATACGTTGATTGTAAATTGATTGTTTCTAGCGAATTTAATTATATTTTATTTGTATAGATCTATTTTAATTTTACTATATGATCAACTTGAATGTTGTATTTACGTAACTCATTCAGTATAAATTCTAATTAAGATGTGATGTATCCCATAACATTGCATATTATGTATTCTGTATGATTATAATGGAGAAATAAATAAATAGATAATAACAATAAAATACAACCTCATCATTTGATGTGAAGTTTTGCCCATCCAATCATTTCTTCAGGTTTGGGAACTAAAACCAGCCACTACTAGGAACCAAATGCAGCAAAATGGTGGATGTCAAAGCACTTGGAAGTGAAGGTCATGCAGTTTTGTAGCAACAATCCCGAACCTGCAGAGGGCGATGGATTTTTTCAGGCATAAAAACCCTTAGCATGGCTTCCTTCGGAAGGGAAGTAAAGCCAGTGGACCCATGTCATAGATTTATGTCATGTAAAAGAACCTCAAGCCTGATAAAAAGACCTCTAAGCAAAATTTCTTGCCTCTGTGTCTTTCACGCACAATATACAATAGGATGCTAAGGACCACATCAGTTAAAGAGTGTCCATAAATAAAATTCAATTTCCAGGCATCAGTGAAGGTGCATTATCATAATGCGTCCATAAATTTTTTCCATGATATGGACATTAGCCTGAACAGTATCCTTCAATTGGACCAGAAGTGAAATGTAATATTCCCCAGTGACGGTTTTGCTCTTCTGAAGGTGTCTATGAGCACTACACCATGAGAATCCCATGCTATGACTTTACCTGCAAATGGAACTATTTTTACTTTCTTTGGTGCATTTTCACCCGTTGTCAACTACTATTTGGACTGCTCCTTTATCTCTGACATGTAGAGATGAATCCATATTTCATCTACTGTTATGAAACATCCAAGGAATGCACTGAAATTGCATTTAAAACAGGTCTAAACACTCTTGAGAAGTGTTCATTCAAATGTGTTTTTAATCCATTGCTAACAAACATGGCACCCATTGAGCAGAAAGCTTTCTCATACTCTAAACTTTGTGTAAAATGTAGTGGATATGGCTATTGAGGTATTCAGCCAGCATGAGTACCTCAATTGGCAATCACCGAGTATGGTGTCCAATGGAATGGGACGCTAAGGACCATGCAGTTAAAGAGCGTCCATAAATAAAACTCATTTCAATTCAATTCTGAGTATGGCATTGTCACAATCTCATTGTTTTATAGGGTTTTGGGCCCTAAGTGCCCATTATCTTAAATAGATACACAAAACATGCTTAAATTTAGCAGCCCACTTTTTAACAATCAAAAAACGAAAGGGAAAAATCCTTTAATGTTGTATCTAGTTCCTTTTGCATTTCTGTTGGGGTTAAAACCTTCAAAACAAAGTACTTTATCACAACTTGTAATTCAGTTTTATCAATTTTGCATAAAATGTTAGTACTAGTTTGCGTAAATGATCATCATAAACATGTGACTATGCTTAAGCTGCTAAAACTTTACAGTGCACCATCTAAAGGATGATATCTAACAGTTATCACAGTAATTTGGCATCTTCACGATATCTCCGAGTTGGACCAAGAACTTTTGGAATGATCCTTGTAAATGCTTAAGTTTACCATTGTTGGGTTTCATTTTGCATCAATAACTTAAGTATTTACCTACAAACCTAGTGGATATATAAGCATTATATATTCCGAATGTCATTAAAGGTTTCTTTACAAAATTAAAGTAGAAATTACAAAATTTTCATTTCTAATCAGTGGTTTGTCAGCTGATGGCCAGATAGATATCACTGCTTTATTTTTTTATTTTTATTTTATTAGCTGTAAATGTACTTGTAAAAGTTTCTGACATTGTCAAAAATGCAGTATATAAATCAAATATACAAAGAGATTTACAAATTATCATTGTTCTTTCTCCCTTCTCTACCCCATTTTATACATTTCCATGTGAATTTTCATAATACAATTCTAATTTTATTGACCTAATGCATCTTTAAAAAAAAAAAAAAAAATCCACATCTAGATAATCGTCTCCTGATTTCAATGACTTGAATGATTTTAAAAGATTATGGGAAAGGAATACAGTAAAACCTCTTTAAAAAGTTTTTTCTAGGGATTTAACCTTATATAGGAGTTAAGATTTTTTTCTAAGAAAACAATACTACTTTTTGCAAATTTGATATTTTAATTTTATGATTACATACATAAAGTTAATATTACAGTGTGGTGGACAATATAGCAATACTTAATTAAAATCAGAAAGGCCTTTTCACCATCTTAATGAAATCTACACGTACAATAGGTACATTGCGTTGAATATTACATAAAAGTAAAAGTAGCTTTCACATTATCTTAGTAAGGACATCTAAGCATTTAATATGTACATTATGTTAAAACGCATGTTGTTCTGTTCAGAACTATAAATAACTAACTGAATTTCAGTTTTGAGAACCATGAATTACTGCACAATAAAAGTACATATTTATGCATTCTGTGCAGTAGATAAATAGATAACATACCTCTACTTCCTGAAGAAGTCCACAATTGTGGTCTGCTTCCTAGAACATTGCTTTTAAAGATGTAGCAGATCCCTTTCCACCAGATTAATCCTTGCCAGTGTTGCCGCATCCACATTGAAAGGTGTCATGTAATTCCTAAGTATTTCAAAGCTGGTCACAGTTTCTGAAAATGTTGGAAGTTCTGATTCTTTGTTAGTAACTTCTTCTTCCTCCTCCTCAGTTTCAACTTCATGCATCTTGATGGATTCTATTTCTTGGCTTTCAGAAGTGAGCATATTAATATCACATGATGCATAGTGCTTAAAAGTAAATTCAAGTGTCTTCACAAACTAAATTCCAGTCATCAGGATCAATTGTGTCTTCTGCATGAGGTGTAGAGCCAGGTTTCATAAAACCACTCTTCACGAAACTATTTAACAATGGTTTCTGCAGCAATGGAATTCCAGGCTGCAGTCAGCATGTGCATTGCTTGCAGGATATTAACTTTCAGGGTTTCCTTTTTTTCAAGGTATGCCACAGCTTTCCGAATCAGGGACTTCCTGTATTTTGCTTTAAAACTGTGGATGATGGCTAACTGTAGTGACTGAATTTTGCTGGTACAGTTGGTTGGAAAGAAATGAAGTGTAATGTTCCATGGAAAAGAAAGCTTAACTGGATGTGCAGGACACACATCCATGAACAGCAAAACTTTCCTGTTTGCTGCACACATTTTTGAGTCAAATGACAGTAAGAATTTTGTGAAAATGTCTGTGGTCATTTATGAATTTTTATTGCTATAATATTTACATGGGAGTGTGCTGTAGTTCTTGAAATATCTTGGTTTCCCAAATTTGCCTATTACCAAGTGGCTGTAATTTGTCACTGTCATCTGCATTTGTGCAAAACAAGTCGGCCTCTACTTGCTTTGCTTTCCACCATGGCATGAGTCGCCCTTTATAATTATGATATTGAGGGCATTAGTTAAAAAAACAATCCAGTTTCGTCAATATTATAAAGTCCCACTTTTTGTAGCCTTCTAAAAGTTTGGGTAAGGTCACATTCATCCAATGCTGCACAGTTTCTTCTCTTACATCACCACTTTCATAACATATCACCCTACCGCTTTCACGTTCTAAGTCTGTCCACTCCGTTTGATGCTTTAAAGTCCACCATACCTAACCTTAGAGTAATTATTGATGCCTTTTCCTCTATGAATCTACCAACAACAGGTAAGCTGGAAGATCATACACCATTAATATTTCTTCCATCTCCTCATATGGGACGTCTAATCTTCTTATACTTTTTGTACTTCAGACAGATTTTGCTTCTTCACTCAAAATTGCGGCACTATTTTTCAGAATCCCGCTGAGAGTTGAAGTGGCCATACCAAGTCTTCTAGCCATTTCTGTTGTTCTTAGCTTTGGATGCTTTACAACTTCCCGAACAATATTGACTTTTTCTTCTTCTGCTTTATCTGTTTAACCTCCTCTCATGTAGGACTTACACCTCCCAGGACTTACAGGCAGGTACCTGGGGTCAGAGGCCCGTCGAGGAGCAGACACTCATGGATCAGACAGAATATCCAGGATGGGTGATCAGCCCGATGCCTGGTATGGGGACGATGGTGAAATGGATGAAAGGAAAGGTGATGATGGAGCAGTTGGTGAAATGAATGGCGGGGGAAACCGGAGAACCTGGAGAAAACCCGCCCAGATGCCGCTTTGTCCACCACAAATCCCACATGCGGGTCCCTGGGATTGAACCCTTGGTGAGAGGCGAGCGGTCTAACCACTCGGCCACAGCTATTGACTTTTTCAGAAAGAGATAACATTTTTACTTTCTCTACTACGCACAGTAAGTAGGGGAAGTATTGTATTCCACCCAAAAATTTGATACCGAGATTTCACTGGAAATACATGTTTTGAGACACCCTGAATCCAAAAAAAGCATTTTTGGAAACATGTCCGTGTGTGTGTCTGTCTGTCTGTGTGTGTGTGTGTGTCTGTCTGTCTGTCTGTGAACAGCATAACTCAGAAACGAACAGTCGGATAAACACCAAACTTGGTATTTAGGTTCAGTATCTTCCAGAAATGCGACACGAAGGTTTTTAAGAAAATCCCCCCACCTCAGATTACCCTTTACATGGAAGATTTTTCGAAAAGTTTAATTTTTTCAAAAATGGCTCTTAACGATTTTGATTAAAATATCATAGGTTTAAGATAGTTTCATGACAAATAAAATGTATATCTTGAATTTTCTGGGAATGTCTCCAAAAGTATTCTCCATTTTGAACGACTTTTGCATAACTGGTAAACCATAAGAGATAGACAAAATTTTACTACACAAAAAATGTAGATCACGTTAAAATACACAATTTATGTCATATACATTTTTTGTTGAGTGAACCAATTTCGAGATATTGTTTGTTATTCCCTTAAATTTTTCAATACTTATTTTCTCAAATGGGAATTCGTTATTCATTTTTTTGTCTTGGATATGCAAAGAGTTATAATTTGTGGCAAAGGGAATGGTGCTGCACCTAGCAACCAGCTATTAAGAGATATGTATGTGCTTAAAGGCTACTGTTTTTCTATATTGCCCTTGTAAATATATTTTCCCCTTACATCTACAAGAAAATTAGCAATAAGATAGAGTCTGCAAATGTTTATCTCGATTAACATGAAGTAGATGGAGAATAAGCGTTTGTAAAAATAGTTTGTACAAGAGTAGAGAAAGTCATGTGAGTGTAACACATCAGATTTTTCTCTTTGTGCTGCCATTTTATTTAGTAACAAAACACAACTTCTTCGTGCACACATGCAAAACAAACCACTTTTTTGTATGTCAAATGACATGTGGTGATCCCACCATTAAGCTTCTAGAATGCCAACGAAACAAATAAGTGGTAATAAACCAAATTAGCTAATGCTACATCTGCAATGCTTTGAAACAGCTTGAATCCCGTGCTATGACCAATCAGATTGTGAGGAACGAATACAAGGTGAATGATCCTGGTTAGCAAACGGAAAATTAGCATATTGCTACAGATCACAAAGAAAAGCAACTGTTGAAAAATTTATATGTTTTAATGAATATATGATTTGCAATAAATCTTTAAAAAAAGGCGTTAATTTATTTGGATATTCTGTATATTTTAATGTTATATACAGGATCTGCAAAGCAAATCTACACATTACATTGAATTAAAAACTGCATTAATCAAATGCAATAAAAGTCGGACTTCAAAATTTTAGTTGCTATATGCAGGTTAACATTATAAAGGGAATCGTTATAATAGGGGATTAAATCGAAACTATATGATCCAAGCATTTGATCAGGCCAAAGAATTGTAATGAGTGTTAACATTGTTACTGTGCAGCCAGAGCCAAATTGAAAACTATTTTAAGTGTCGGGTCCATTGTCATGTTGCATCATCATGTCAATTTATACAAAGATATTATGCAATACTGTTTTTAAAAATTAACTTATTTGTATCTTTTTTATAATATGCTAAATTCCTAAATCTGCTTTAGAAAAAAGGGGAGGGGTTGTATTGCATTTGGGAACAACTTGTATTCTGAGAAATATGGCCATAATCTCCAGGTATCATTTACATGCGCTAACCTTACACAGCGTAGGTAGCATCACAAGGCAAATGTGTACTTTACCTTTTCTGTATATTCCTGAATTGCTGAGAGTTTTGGCTTCATGTTGGCCAGGCTAGACTCCTGTGCTGCAATTTTGTACTGCAATTCCTTTAAGCTGACTTCTGCCAGCTCTTCTGGTGTTAAGGTTCTCAGTTCTCCAGGATTTTCTTGACCTGGGATCGTATGAAGACTTAGTTTCTTTAGCTGCCAAAATAAAATTACATCAGATTAAATGTACTTGAAGCTTTCATGGCAATGATTAATTATTGATCAATGCTTCACAAGTCAACAGCCTTCAAGTACTGATCAACATAAAATGTTATTACCTTCAGAATAGATATGTGTCACATGTAGTGCAGAATAATCTGATAGCTATTGCAAGTGAGATAAAGAGCTACATTTCCCTACAAATTCTATCAGAGATGCATACAGATGCCAGGTAAAATATTTCACCAAAGAAGTGATCTTATTGTCAAAATAAGTGCTAGAGCTATTTGGAGAACAATTTATGACTATATTGCTGCTTGAATATTTTGTAATTGATGAACATATTTTTTGTAATTTCTTGGTGTGTACAAGATTACGAGGCTACATGGATATTTTCATCAATTTTCCCTTTGGTATGTTTTAGAAAATTATTATAAATAATACAAAAGGTAATATTGCTGGCCATTTCTTTACACTTTGTTACTTGAGTAGATTATGCTGTAGCACATTTTGTTTTAAATTTCAGTAGCTATATACCGATTTTCTCATTTTCTTAAACAAATTTAAATTTACGGCAATAGTAAATATGGTGTTTTTATTAACATATTTCACAAAAAACACAATCTTAAAGTAAAGTTATAAAATATAAATCTGTTCATCTTCTGTATTAAATTTCACCATTGTACTTAATCTCCATAATGAACTAGGGACCTCATTCAACATTTCCTTTGTTGTGTGAAACATTATGATCAAGCTTTGAAAATGAAAGGTCCTTGAGAATGCTTAAGGTAATAAAGATTGGAGGAGGGATGAGAAAACTAGAGGGGCATTGTATCTTAAAAGGTATTAGGAACAGTAGTATGGAAGTGGTAAGCAGAAGGAATGCTTCACTGCTTGGTGCAGTATACACAAACAAACAATTGAAGAGTGGGATAATCATTCTTTCACAACTGCTTTATGTAGGCAGGGAAAGGTAGAATCAGACTGAAAAATTCCATGCCATATCGAGGAATTTAGTTTGTGCCAGTAAGTTGCCATGTAGCTCAGTTGGTAAAAGCAGCAGCATGATAAGCTGAAGATCCATGGTTCAAATTCCAGCTATGGCATTGAATTTTTCAGTCTGCTTCTACCTTTCCAATCAAAATGCTCACAGAGAGTGGGAAAAAACAGGATTATGGTAGAATATTTCAGAAGAGCAAAGGAGAAGTAGATAAGGGACATGGAGAAATTAAAATACAAAAGTTATTTATTTAAAGGTGAGTCGGAATTGTAACACTAACATCACTTAAGTTTACTCACTTAACATGTTTCGGGAAACCGTTGTTCCCATCCTCAGAAGGTTATCAACCTTCTGAGGATGGGAACAACGGTTTCCCGAAACATGTTAAGTGAGTAAACTTAAGTGATGTTAGTGTTACAATTCCGACTCACCTTTAAATAAATTCAATACACATCACTGTTTCTAGCTTCTTTTCATTACAATATCAACGTACAAAAGTTATGTTCAAACAAGTTAGAAGTTATATACACTCAAGTGAATACATCATATGACCAGTAGGACTGCAGCTGAGGATGAGAGCACATGCTTCCAAAACATGTTCTAATAAATTAAAAGTAAGTGAAGTATAGCGTCATTTAAGGTATAAGTTATTTGCATATTTAACAGCTTTAAATGATGCTGACAATCAGGAAATGATGGCATGACATGGGACCATGAAAAAAACTGACAGACTCAATCTTGTAATAAATGTGTATAATGTTATACTTATGATAGTAGTCAGGCAAATAAATGTGCATACGCACGCACACAATCTCTCTTACCAAACTTTCCAATACTTCACCCCAAACTACTTTAGTACTTATGCATATACCCATTTCTACTTACTTTGTCCCTTGCAGCAGAAATCTTAGCTTTGCACTCCTGAATCTTCTTCTTTATATCATCTATCTTTTGATCAACTTCCATTTTCTCTGCCTTCAGCTTGTTCTCTTCCTTCTGAATTGCTGATAGTTCTTGCTTTAGTGTCATCACCACCTTGTCCTGCTCCACAACAATGTCCTGTAACAGTGCATCTATGATGAGCGTAGGTAGTGGAAAATATTATTGCAGTTTTAAAAGGGGATTTAATTATCAGTAAAAACAATGGATGTAGAGAGAGAGAGGTCCCTTCTATACTTATTTTCAGGCCTTGAACTGACCAAACAGGGGGAAGAGACATACACAAGGGAAGAGTGCAGGGATGTGGGGTAACTTGAATGAGGTTGGCACACTGAGTATTAGTAAATCTGCATTCTACTTGCTGCTCTCTCTACCATGTACCTAGTAGGTAGAGAAGGTATTGCATTGTGCCAAAAATTCTGATATTGAGATTTCTTGGAAACAAATGTTTGGAGGCACCTTGAATTCTGTGTCTGTGAACAGTATAACTCAAAAACAAAAAGTTGGATATATACCAAACTTGGCATTTAAGTTCATTATCTTCCAAAGATACGACATGACGATTTTCAAGAAACTACCCCAACCCAAACTACTCTTTACTTTAACATTTTTCGAATATTTTTTTCTTCTTAAAATGGTTCGAACAATTGTGATTAAAATATCATATATTTAAGATATTTACATGACAAATAAAATGTATATCTTATATTTTCTGGGAATAGTCTGTGAAGTTCTCTTCAATCTGAATGACTTTTGTATAATTGGTAACCATAGAACATGGAATTTGACAGCCATCACATAGCAACCCACTGTTTACGAATCTATCGCTTTAGCCCGCTGTATTTATATACCTACAATGTGTATATATATATATATATATATATATATATATATATATATATATATATATATATATATATATGTAATGAAAATTGATCTTAAGAAGAAATGGATAAAAGAATAAGTCTTTGAAAGAAGAATGAGTAGAGAAACTCACAGGAATGCAATCATCAGAAATTATTTTATTTTTTTTCTTGTTTTGTTTTTTAAAGATTAGCATGAGGAGCATTAAATACCTCAAGGGTTTCATAATACACACCCTTCTGGAAGCAAGGAAGTTTTAAATGAAGGTGATTGACATATCCTTTCCGTTTAATTTTGTAATGTATGAAAGGGTGATATCTTTGAATTATATACTTGGAAGCAAAGCAAGTTTATATTTACACGGGAGTAGATGCCAATAGTTTGATATTTCACTTGCAAGTGAACAATACTGTGACTCTAATGACTTTTATCTCTACGTAACTTGTTCATTAGCAAGGTTGTTTCTATATGGAAAGCATTAGTCACTGGAAATAAAAGCAATCTACATATAATCTAAGCCCTGCTTCTCTTTTAACCTTAAACCTCATGTGTTCTTTTGCATCTTCTTTCTCCTGTTTGGCTAAAGCTGTTTGTGTCTTAAGTGTGTGCCCTGCCTAACATATGGAGCATACAGCAGGCAACACAAAAGCAGAGCTGAACTAAAAATTCACATGTCTAAGTTATTTAATATTCTACAAGATCTTGGGTTGTGCATAATAATGTTGAAAACCAGAACAATGTACGACTTATCATTCAGGATCTGCAGGGTATTTTCCACACTGGCAGTACACAGCGGTGACTTCATGCAGCTAGCCAGCTTCTTGAAGCAAGTATTTCTGCCAGAGCATCTGATCAGTCCTAGCATGAAGTTTCAATGGGAATGTTGAATATCTTCATAAGCAATTTAGCAAGATGCCATGTATCAAATTCATGGTGTATATGCAGACATTTCTTTTTCACCAAAGCTCTAATACCCGTGTGTCTGTCTGCCAGGAACAATTTTATGGCTAGGTTTTCATTTATAGATGTCAGTATACTTTCACAAGCAGTTTTCTCAATATAACCACTTACAGTTCCTCTCTGTACATTTACGAGGTATAATATTTTATTTTTTGCCAAATAAATTATAGAATATGTTACATATTTAGCAGGAAATCCTGTGGAGTCATACTGTTCATTCTCATAAACATAAATTTGAATCATTCATGGCAATTGCAAATTGACTTTCTTTTTCTTTTATGTAGTCTTTGTGTACACAAGGGAAAACAAATTATTTAACAAGTATATAAAAGTATGATTGAAAAGAATGAAAAGAAAAAATAACAGTTTTATAGCTTTTGAGAATGCCAAGAAACAGTTAAATGTCATTCTGCAAAGATATATGCCTGAAGCTATGCACACATTACTTTTCAGACTTACAATTTCACCTCCGAGCATCACTTATATGTGCGCCTGTTCACACAGTGAGTTATAGTTTGCATTAATACCCCTCATGCATTAGATTTTCTTTCAGTGGCAGGCGCACCACAATCATGACAAATACTGAACAGTGCAAGGAGAACATTCATACATACAAACACAAATGAATATTTTCTGGACATACCAACATCTTCTTCTACATCTTCACTGGATTCCCTCAAATATTCATTCGGCTTATAATCTTCATCATTTACAGCTGAAGATTCACCTTGTTCATCAGTCAAACTTAGGCTCACATTAGCACTGTTTATAGTTTCAGTTCCCAACTAGCATTGTATTTCAGCATCATCTTCAACTCCACTCTCAGAAGCTGTGTAGCTTCACTTTCTTGCTGAGAATTGCTTACTGAATTATTGATCAGCTGTAGCATTTGCTTTCTTTAAAGATTTGAGTTTCTTTTTTTGGGAAGTTTTTCTTCTAGTCCTGCTAAAAATTTTGAAAGCACAACATTATCTTTTAGTCTACGGCTTTTGAATTTCTTGTTCTTCATTATTCTTATTTTTCTAACATCCGACTTATTAAAATCACTTTCTTTGAAATGAATTCCACATACTCTAGCACTTTTGGTTGGCACAAAGTTTTTGCCTTTCAGAGTAGCAACCCATTTGTAGCACACATGTTGATTCTTATCTCTATCAGGGAATAAGTAATAACCAACATTTCTGTTTATGCTAGAACTATTTGCACAACCAAGCACTGCACACATGCATTCTTGAACCAACACCTTACCGAATACTAGGAAATAAAAACTGTTCTACAATCGCAAGATAACAACAGAAATTAAATGCAACTAACTAATGCAAGTGACATGAGTAGTCTGGCATGATCCTAGCCTCACCGTGCCATCACGTCTCCGTGAGGTGAGCATTAAACATAAAAATGTTTCCAGGGTGAAAAAGAGAGGTTGTAGTATGACATGGTTTTCAATAATGTGCTCAGAATTATTTATATTTCATTTTTAGAATTAATTTTAAAAATTTAGTTCAGTCCTCCCTTAACACTCATGAAGAGTCATTTTTGAAAAAGTAAAAAACATTTTCCAAGAGTGGTTTGGAGTGGGGGATTTTCTTAAATCTTAGTGTTGCATCCTTGGAAGATGCTGAATTTAAACATCAAGTTTGATATTTATCCAATATTTTGTGTTGAGTTACACCTACAGTGTAGTGTATAATTATAATCTACTGATTGGCTGTTAAATCACCACAATCATTCAGGAGATTGAGAAAATGTAATTTTTAGCATATTCTTTTGCATATATGAGGTTGTATGCCCTTCTGTATCCAGCAGTCAATGACAACCCATGGTAATTATGGCAAATTGAGATTATAGAGCTGCTTCAATGCCTTCTTGATATGGTAAAACCAATATTATAAATTTTGGGTTATGCTTGACAGCAAGAAGGGTAGACTTACAGCAAACTTTTTGATTTCCCCAATCATGACTTGACCATCAGCCTCTATCTTAGTTCGCTCCTCTTGAAGCTCCAGAATCTTTTTCTCGCTCTCCTGGATCTCCTGTTCCATGTTCTGCATTTTCTCTGCACTCTTCTTTGAATTTCTGTAACACAGCATTGTTTCCGATGTAATTAATTCATCATGAGAATAAAGTTTCAGTATTACAACATAAGAAAAGCTGTTAGGTACTCTAAATTCCTCTAATTTTACATTTCTTTCTTTTCCAACTAATTATTCTCTGCTATGGGTTGCATCATTACCACACACTCTTAATATGATGCAATGACCTACCTCTTGGATGTTCGTGTTGCCACCTCCAATCTGGTGATTTCTTGTGCAACTTTGTCAATGTTTTTGGTGACTTCATCCAGTTTCTTCTGTGCTGTCTTGATGCGACCACTTGTTTTGCTCATGATCTCCTTATGCAGCTTCTGCACCTCAGCATCGACCTTATTTGCACTCTCTTGTGCAGCATCATATGCTAGAAGCATCAGAACAAAGCAAACTCAGCCTAGTTTTATCTTTGTGTAGAGGACACCAGCAGATAAGCATTTTCTCTTTCTTGAATAATACACCCATATTGTGTAAAATGAAAATATTACATTAACACCAATAATCATATGAAGTATCTGTCAATATACATGCACCTTCTAGTGTTTTTATTTTAAAACTAGCAAAATATCCAGTTCTGCCCACCTTATTGCATTTGTTTCTCTGTCTCTCTCTTTTTTCTTCCTCTTTCCCTTCACTCTCACTCTCTCTCTGTGCCTACATGTGGCATGTTTTGAAAACCAATTATAAAATTGCTTGTTAGGGTGTGTTTATTTAAACTAAAACATAAGAAAACTGTTTAACAGCACACAAACAGGTGTCTCTTCCTTATGCTTCAATTTCTCATGGCATCCAGTTTATGTACACAAATAACAGTAAAGAAAAACTGGTACAATTTCATCCTATTGAAAATAAGAACTTAGTGACAGCATGATTTTGCATCCCATTAAACCCTCCCCTCTTTAAGGAAAAGTAATTTAATGCCATAGAGCCTGTTTTCTAAATGGAAAAAATATGAATTTATGGCTCAGGCTAGATCATTATACACATTAGTAACAATTATGCATCCAAAATCGAAAATTACCAATTAACTTCTGGTTAAATATTATTATATTATATGCAAGTTGTTCATTCCAACTTTAAATTAAGATATAGATATGACATCCAAATATTGGAAAGCAAGATGGAGCATGACTTCATTGTTAACTCCGGAGCATTAGCTACATACATTATATTAAGATATCAAAAGTATAAATATAGGAATCAATGTCAATGTAAAATTTACTGAAGGGGAAAACAAGCCCCTCCCCCACCAAAAAAAAACACTCAATGTTAAAAAACCCATACAGTTTAGAGAATAAAAATATGTTTTTTTCTCAAGTCAAAGCCTCCAAAGTACCATACAAGGGGAGCGTGGATTCCTCCCCTCCCCCCACACACAGAGAGTAAAATCCTGCTTAACCGAAATGGCACAGTAGGAAAAAGAAAGAAATAATGAACGAAAAACTATGAGATGCTCAAATTTGTGCTGGCAGCATTTTGTAACAACCAGCAATGTACTTTTGCCCCAACCCTAAATTCCAATACAGGTATTCTGTACTTTATTAATTTAATCCTCATCCCCTACCCCACATTCTAAGAAATATTGTACCATTATAACAGTTTGTTAACTGCTTGCACACGCAATCAATGTGGAGGGCCATACTGTTATTTTACTGTTGCTATTGGTCAGTGTGGTTTATTTGTTTTTAAGTTGTTAGCAGAAGAAAGAAATTTGAAGCCATTAAGACAGAGTGACAGCAGATAAAAAATTCAAATCATTAGAAGAAAGTAAGGCTACAAACTCATATTAAAATCTTACAGGAATATTGAATTACGTGCCATGAAATATACATTGGAAAAACCAAAAGAAACCTACAAATCAGACTAAAGGAATACCCAAGAAACTTAAAACTTAAGCAAATAGACAAATCTGCAGTAGCTCATTACTTCTGGTCAACATAACACAACAATAAACAGGAAATAAAGCCTTTAATACACGCCAAAACAGTAACAAAAATCCACATCACCAAAAATGCACACAAGAGTAATGAATGTTGAAATTCTGCTAGTTGATGATATACTGAAATATTCCACTAGACAGTAGATGGCAGTACAAACAACACTGAATTAGCGGATTCCCTTCCAGATGCAAGTAAACATACAGCTGACGATGGAGACAAATTTCTTTGAAACACATTCTGAGTGAAAACTTAGTAAGTGAAACCAAAGTGTCATTAATCCACTCAAATTTCAATATTTAAGTTATTTTATTTTTATTTTCTCTACTATGTATAGTAAGTAGTGGAAGTATTGTATTCCACTCAAAAATTCGATACCGAGATTTCACCGGAAATATATGTTTTGAGACCCCCTGAATCCAAAAAAAGCATTTTTGGAAACATGTCCATGTGTGTGTGTCTGTGAACAGCATAACAGAAACGAACAGTCGGATAAACACCAAACTTGGTATTTAGGTTCAGTATCTTCTAGAGATGCGACATGAAGGTTTTCAAGAAAATCCCCCCACCACAGATTACCCTTTACATAGAACGTTTTTCGAAAATTTTAATTTTCTCAAAAATGGCTCTAACGATTTTGATTAAAATATCATATGTTTAAGATATTTTCATGACAAATGAAATGTATATCTTGAGTTTTCTGGGAATGTCTCCAAAAGTATTCTTCATTGTGAACGACTTATGCATAACTGGTAAACCATAAGAGATAGACAAAATTTTACTACACAAAAAATGTACATCGCATTAAAATATACAATTTATGTCATATACATTTTTTTTGTCGAGTGAATCATTTTCGAGATATTGCTTGTTATTCGCTTAAATTTTACAATATTATACTTTTTCTCAAATGGGAATTCGTTATTCATTTTTTTGTCTTGGATATGCAAAGAGTATTAATCTGTGGCAAAGAGAGTGGTGCTGCACATAGCAACCAGCTATTAAGAGATATGTATGTGCTTAAAGGCTACTGTATTTCTATATTACCCTTGTAAATATATATTCCCCTTACATCTACAAGAAAATTAGCAATAAGATAGAGTCTGCAAATGTTTATCTCGATTAACATAAAGTAGATGGAGAATAAGCGTTTGTAAAAATAGTTTGTACAAGAGTAGAGAAAGTCATGTGAGTGTAACACATCAGATTTTTCTTATTACAATAAGCCACATAGTAAGAAAACCAAAAGCAACTTTTATGAAATTTGTGCACGGAAGTTTCAAAGCATTACTGCAATTAATGAACCTGGAAATAGAACAGAAATTAAGTACGTAGATGTTATGTAGAATTTTATCCTGCTGTAAAATACTCCCAAGTTAGCTATATTTTGTACTGCAAACACAAACCACTGAAGGAGGGAAAGAAACTTGCAGTTAAGTGAACAATAATTATAAGTACTTAGGTGTAATGCATATCTATTATTGTAAACACTGCATTAACAACTCAAGCAGTAAGTTTGAATGGCATGGGGAAAAGCAGCTTTTATTTCTTTCTGTGCTCATCTACCTGCCTTTATGGTTATACACCAGATAGTAGCTGAAATATCACAATATTTTCTAAACAATGGATAAAAATTAAATATAAGAAAAACAAAATTCATGACATATCAAAGTGATGTATATAAAAATCACACACATACCAGTCTTTGTTTTGTTAACAGTTGCTGTTAGTTGCTTCACTTTCTGAGGGTTTGGAGCAGCTGCCTTTACTTTTTGTTGCTGCTTTTGCAACTGTTCTCGTAATACTGGTACCTGGTCTGCTGAAAACTGAATGCATACATAAATATATAATTATATGAAGTTTTCAAAGGAGAGAATGAACTAAAGGAATTACTTCTCTCTGAGCTAAGGAAATACTTTTTATTACTATAATATGAATGTTATTATTTGTGTAAATCTACTGTTTCAATGCATGAGAAATTCTAAGTTACTAAGAGGTACGCTTAATTGGGAAGATGCACTAAAATGTAATTGTGCTCGCATATGAGCTATTCTGATTGAAAATTTCATGTAGAATCTGAAAATAATATCAGTTAGTAAAAATAATACTTCTAAATACAATTAAATTACAATTTAATCTGCAGGTCACAGACGTTTATGCATCCTTACTGGTCTATGTTACCGCAACTAGCAGAAGGAATTAAACACGTTATGCTATTTGAAACAGAAATACATGTTTATTTCCCTTTTATTTTAGTGTATAATGTAATTAAAGTGCAGTTTTTGCATAGTATATGTGGCAGAATGTTTGCATTCAAACCTCCAACAATAGTTTATTCATGTGCCAAAAAAACTTGAAATCAGAAAGAACAGGATTTTGCCATGGTGAAGATATGCAAACAATATCTCAAGGAAATCTACAATGTATGAGAATCATTTTGATTTTATAATAAACCAGAAGTATTTCTTATTGTGATGTTATATGATACTTAAAATTTGAGTTGGTATGTTAATTCACATCACATAAAGGCACTAGTTGTTACCGTAGGAGCGCCTTTATGTGATGTGAATTAACATACCAACTCAAATTTTAAGAATCATTTTGATGTTAAATGTATTGTAACGTTTTTATAGATGGCGGCGATAGGCGGAATGGTGACGAGAAGAAAGTAGCAAACTTTTGACGAAAAAACAGGAAAATGCATCGAGGAAAAGACTGGAAATGATAAAAGTCGAAAGATAAACATCAGAGAAGACGGCAGAAATGAAGGTAGCAAAAATGAAGTCATGGAAGGGAAGAAGAAACCATAAAATGATAGAGCACATGGCATGAGGGAAATGGAGACGATAGCGTCGCTACAGAAGATCATCGAACTTCTAAATAAAGATCTGAAAAACGCACAAGAGGAAATTCGAGATCTGAAAACACAAAAAGGAGAATTAGAAGTATATATAGAGAGTAAAATAGATAAAGTATCGTATGCAGCAGTAGCGAGACAACAGCAGGAAACCCTTAAAACCAAAAACATTAACACCGCAAATAGGTTCCAGGTTTAAATGAAGAAGAGATGCAAGCAGACGCAAATCCAGAGGAAAGAAACAACAAATATAAGTGGACAAATGCAAAACTGAAGAAACCGAAGAAAGAAGAACAAAACAGTGAGGGAAGGAAGGCGAACGAAGAAAAGTGTGTTGTGATATACGGGGATTCCATCTTAAAAAATATAAATCTAAACAGAAAAGATGCAAATGTGAAAGTTTTCAGAGGTGTAAAGGCTGAATATATGCCCAACATTATAAAAAGTGATAGTGATAGTGAAAAGGGTAAGGTTAAAGTGGTGTTATTGCATGTAGGTACGAACGATATAAAAAAAGGAATAAGTCCAAATGAGGTAATGGCCGAAGTGTATAACTCGATTGTTTGTACCAAACGGTGTTATATAGGTGCAAAAGTTGTAGTAAGTAGTATAGTCATAAGAAGAGATTACAGCAAAAACTACATAAAGACTATAAATACTGAAATCAAATGGACATGCAAAGCCACTAAAGCTATTTACATAGAGTCAAATAGCTTTATAGATGAAAGTTGTCTGGGAAGGGATGGATTGCATTTAAACAGAAAAGGTTCGTATGAGATGAGTAAAATGATAAATAAGGTAGTCAATTTGTGCATGGTGCAGGGAAACTAGATTTAAGTACAGACAGTGACAACAAAATTGATAAATGTAATCAAAAGTCTGATATAGTAAAAAGTAAATTAGGTGTAGGTTGTAAAAGTAAAAATGGCAAAACTATCTATCAATATATGCATGGAGCAGAGCAACTAAACATAAACTCAGAGGGTGATAAAATGGAGCTACAAATAATAAGAAATAAATCTGAGTCACCCACACAGGTGAAAAATTAGTGGAAAGGGGCAGGGCAGCAAGGGTATTAAGCTTCTTTCATCAAAATGTTCAGTCTATAAGTAATAAAAGGGCACTAATAGAATTAAATATAAAGGAACTAGAACCGAATATAATGATATTTACATAACATGGTCTAAAAAAGGAAGAAATAGTAGCTAATAATTATCAGGGTTTTACGCTAGGAACACACTACTGCAGGCAGGAACATGCTAGTGGTGGGGTAGCTGTATATATAGAAAATCAACTGAGTTTTAGGGAAATAGATTGTAGTGAATTCACGGTAGAAATGGCATGCGAATTTGCAGCATGGAGATCAATTTAAAGACAAAAACTATTATACTTATTGGAGTGTATAGAGCTCCATCTGGAGACTTAAAAATATTTTTTGAAAAGGTAGAAAAGCTGCTGTTTTCAGTAGGGGAAAGCAAGATAAAAATTGTAATGGGAGATTTAAATATCAATTTATTAAGGGAAAATGCAGCTAAACGCACGTTAATGGAAATACTAGACAGGCATAACTTAAAAATAGGGGTAGAAGAGCCAACTAGAGTCACAAAGCAATCAAGAACTTGTATAGACAACGTTTTTATAAACTTAGAGAAAACCAAATGGAAATCAACTGTGGTAAAAGCAGGAATAGGGGACCACTTTGGACAGGTTATAAACGTAAATATAAGTAAAGTTGTTATTCCAAACATATTTGAATACAAAATGCAAATAAATTATGAAAATGTAAAAAAACTACAAGGCTTTCTGCAACAACAAAGCTGGAAAGAGGTATATATAGTAGAGACTGTAAACGAAAAGTATAATAGCTTTATCAAAATATTAGAAAAGGGAATGAATAGTTATATACCTGTAAAAAAAATCAAAATAAAAAATAATAAAGGGGACACATCTATGAAGTGAATGAAAAAGGGGATAGAGATCTCGTGGAAAAGAGTCAAATTTCTGAACTCAATAAAACACCCAAATATGAATGACCGATCTGTGAAGTATATAAAAAATTATAACAATATTTTTAAAAACGTAGTAGAAAATGCAAAAATGAAATGTAACAGAGAACTTATACAGAAAGCCGACA
Organism: Deroplatys truncata; assembly: GCA_030765065.1. Taxonomy (NCBI): domain Eukaryota; kingdom Metazoa; phylum Arthropoda; class Insecta; order Mantodea; family Mantidae; genus Deroplatys; species Deroplatys truncata. The sequence goes on along the minus strand of CM060987.1, from coordinate 100,843,554 downwards.
ATAAAACAAAAACAATATGGGGCATCGTAAATAAAATCCAAAAGGAAGGAAAAAATAAAAATGCCGAAAACATAGTGATACTAAGTAATGACAATGACATAAAAGATCCAAGAAAAATCGGGGAAATATTCAATGAGCACTATGTAAATGTAGCCGCACGATTAAATTTAAATAAAAGTGTGACAAATAAAAATAATTATTTATCTAAAAGAGCAGGTCAATTAAACACTATGGTAGTCTCGGAAGTGACAGAAGAAAGCGTATTAAGCGAGATAAAAAAGCTAAAATCTAAGAAATCAAGTGGACTGGATGGAGTCCCAAATGAATTACTAAAACAGATTAAAAACGAAATTGTTGACATTGTAACACACATTACAAATGCATCATTAATGCAAGGAGTCTTTCCTGATACACTAAAACAAGTAGTTGTCAAACCAATACTTAAACCAAAAGGGAATAAGAAAGAGGCAGAAAGCTATAGACCAATCACCTTGTGCTCAGCCTTCTCAAAATTAATGGAAGGATTATATTTAAAACAATTGCAAAATTATGTAAAGAAACTAAAAATTATATCAAAATGGCAATATGGTTTTCAAAAACATAAGTCTACAATAGACGCCATACAAAAGGCAAACAATGTTATAATAAAAGCAATAAATAAACGTGAATCTGTGATGGCTATTTTTATAGATTTATCGAAAGCCTTCGATTGTATGAATATAAAAACATTGATATACAAATTAGAAAAATGTGGAATTCGCGGCCTGGCTCTAGATTGGGTACTAACATATTTAGAAAACAGAACACAGTGTGTGGAAATAAGTAATTTAAATGCTAAAGGTGTGAGAGAAAAGATAAAATCAGACTTTAAAAAGGTTCAACAGGGAGTTCCGCAAGGCTCAAAATTAGGACCCTTTTTGTTCTTAATATACATTAATGAAATATATGAATTAATAGAATCTAAGGGAGAAATAGCAATTGGATATGCGGATGACATGACGGTTATAATTAGGGGACAGAAAATACAAGATGTAGAAAATAGGGCAAACTCAATTCTAAAATTCATAAAAGAATATTGTTCTAGTCTAGATATGGTAATAAATGTAAAAAAGACAGCATGCATACATTTCGAATTAACGAATCGAAACCTCAAAAATGTAAATCTAACAATAGATGGTGTAAATATAGATCAAATAAATAGTACAAACTTCCTTGGAATGATAATTGACAAAAATTTAAACTGGAAAGCACATGTAGACCATATTACCAAAAAAATAAATAAAGGTATATATGTAATGAGACAGATTAGTAAGACAATGGATAGCAAAACGATGATACAGGTTTACTATGCATTAATATATTCGCATATTAGTTATGGTATTATGCTGTGGGGGAATATTACTTATAGAGAAATGGAAAAAGTGCTAACATTGCAGAAAAAAGCTATCAGAATAATTGGTAGGATGAAAAATAAAGAAACATGCAGAAGTTTGTTTAAGAGCTTAAAAATATTAACTGCTCCATGCATATATATTTATGAAAGCATAAAAGTTATTGTACATAAAAGACATGACAAAAATTGTAATATACATTCCTATGGATTAAGAAATAATATGGATTATTTCAGAACGACCCTAAGGGGGACCTTGAATAATCGTTCAACAGAAACCATAGGAAGTGAATTGTTCAATAAACTACCAAATGAAATAAAGAATATAAATCAAACAATAAAAACGGTGAAAGCCATAAAAACATATTTAATTGAAAATGCATTTTACAGTATAGAGGAGTTCAAATATGGAAAAATAATGTAAAACTTTGTATATAATGTAAATAGGTTATACTGACGTGTCCTTTAAACGTATGTAAAAGGATGAAAATAAATGAATGAATGAATGAATGAATGAATGAATGAATGAATGAATGAATGAATGAATATGATTTTATGCTTAATTTTTTATCTAATTTCAAGTTATTGAAACCATACATTTACCACTTTTAACATCTTTAAGAATAGCATTTAATGCTTCAAATGTCTGATTTGTATTTAATAAAAGGTATCAATGAATGCAATACTACTCAAACGTAACCTATCTTTTCTCATGTCAAATTAAGAAACCTTAGAGTAAAAATCAAAACATCTTATCATTCTATGCTAAGCAATTAACGTTTCTCGTTATCACTGTCATTATCATCATCATCTTCTTCTTCTTCTTCTTAATGTAACAAAATAAAACTTTATTGGTTTAATTGCTCTTTTCTTCATGTTACCCTTACACCATAATTAGACGTGTCTTGGAGCTTTTTAAGCATTACATTTGCATTCACATACTTGTTCGGAACAGCACAGAAAACACAGTAATACTTAAGATAATAATGAATGGATCTAACACTCAAACTTTACTATTTTTTGACAAAGTTTGAGTGTTAGACCCATTTATTGTTTCTGAAGCATTACATTTGTGTTTCATAGTGCCAACATGTTGCAGCTAATTTCATTCTCCCCATTATCCCTGTGGCGTTCTGTGTTTATGTAGCAAAATTAATAGGCAACGAACCTGCTAGTCTAATGAAAAACAGTTTTAAGCCAAATGTTTGACCTAATACTCCACTGCATCTGAGAAATACAATTACCATGCTTCACTGTTAGCTTCTGTAAACTAATCCATAACACATCTTAGTTTTCCAATATAAGTATTAGATTTGTTGCAACTTAGCAAACTTACATAATCAGGTGTATAATCAGTGAGCATGCTACTTAACAATATGCTTTTGATCCATGAATTTTGGCAGCCACAAAAGTCATTATTTCTGAAAAATGATGCTACCATTAATGCATCCATGCATGGAGATTATCTAATTGTGCCTTTTTGAAACCTTCATTTGTAATTTTGAGAGAGAAAAAATGCAAAAAGAAAGCTCTAACCATCAATACAACCATATGTCACGACTTCACGTCGTACTAGACAGTCATAACTCGGTTGCTTACGTCAGCATGATTTCAAGAGTATTGTGAAATAGGACTCTAAAATATTTTTCCTTGCTTACAAAACAACACAAAATCACAACGCAGTGTCACTTCTGTTAATTAGACAATCAACTTATCATTAAAAATATTTTTTGCACTTGTGCATGTTCCCAATTTTCTGACAATTCAAAACAATAACTACACTCACTTTTATTTCCATAGTGAACTTGTTGAGATCCATTTTCATAGTCTGCAATTGCTGTGAGAGATTGGCAACCCTGTCCTCCAACATAACCTGTTTTGTGCGTAGCTGAGAGGCACGAGATTCCAAATCCTCCAATTTTCTCTCCATTTGCCCCAACTTCTTAGGAGTTGCAGTGCTTGTGTTAACAGCTACTGACTGCCCCATTCGCCCTCTGAGCACTCTCTTTCCACCACCACTCATTGTACCTGAAAACATTACTTACTTAGTGCCTCAACATTTATCCAAACATTCTGACTCGCTCACACTTATGTACCCTTACTTTCCAACACTAGATACTATTTTAAGGCTATTTTGCATTTTACTATATTTACATTTACTGAAATAAATATTGTTATTACTTCTTGTCTGATAATTATGGATATTTTCAAACAAATTATAATCTTGTAGATTCCTCTTAATATACAACAGACAATTCAAAACATATATACAAGGAAGAGTGAGGATTCCAAGTTCAATAAAATGTGATTTGCAATGTGCTTTGGGAACTCCACATAAAATTCTTATTGCTCTCTTTTGTAAAACAAAAAGCTTGTCTGCATAGGTATGCTTGCCCAAAAGTAAGACACCATAATTTGAAAGAGAGTGTATACTATGTAATATACTGACAGTAATGATTTTTTATTAATTGTTTGGCTCAGTACACATAAATTACTAAACGACTACAAAGGATTTACACAGCCTTTGTTGAGAATGCTATGGAAAAGAAAATAGATGCTGTACTCCACAGAGAATATGTAAAAAAAATTGAGTTTTATTTATGGACACTCTTTAATTACTAGTTCTTAGCATCCTATTCCAAGTGATATACATAAATAGCCATGTAGCAACACTTAAGCAAGCAGAACACAGAGCTTAAAAAGTGACAATCGTTCCTAATTATAACTTTATGAATATGTTATATTAATTTTTCTAATGGCTAATTATCCAATACTGCAGATGTATGTGTAATGAAAAGTATCAAAACCTCTGAATAATCTTTATTCTAATTCTATAGAAGTATACACTGAAGTTTGCAAATGCAAAAATCTAATAACCCTACTGTAAGCAACTTTTGCTTTATTTCCTTGATTACTTGTGTTGTATTCAAGTTTGTTAGCAGGCATGCTAAATAACTATATAAAGGGAAATGCTAACATAAGGAATCTGTGGATCAATATTTTATATTAACAACTAAGAAAATTATTTTACTTAATGGTTGCAGACTGTGCTTTTCAAAAAAAGGTTAATGTGGTGATTTGGAAGTGGGGAATCTTCATATTTAGCAGCTTATCCTCTATTTCATTGTATATGTTAAGGGTTTCTCCATTATGTGAAAACTATGTAGCTTTTATGTTACTAAGGGAAGATATGAGGGCTGATCAACAAAGAATGAGACTGATTTTTTCCTGTAGCTTCCGTGATAGTTTCGTATCTGTAACATAAATATTTGAAACGAGCAGGTTTTTATGTATAATGTTGGTAGGCGGCAGCACTCTCGTATTGGTAGGTTGGTAGTAATGCTCTATTTTGTAGACCCTACGTGCATTTCGCATACCAGACAATGGAGGTGACGCGAGAGGAGCAGTACAGCGCAATCAAATTCTGTTTTCATTTAAACCATACAGCCACCAAAACTTATGAAAAGCTGAAGCAAGCGTACAGTGAAGATGCACTACCTTGTGCAACAGTGTTTAGGTGGTTCAAGGACTTCAAAGAAGGCCGACTTGTCAGTGTTAAGCAAGGTGGGCCTGGTGTTTCAGCTTCTGCTGTGACTGAAGTCAACATCAACACAGCTGCTGCGATTGTCCGAGAGAATCGGCGTATAACATTACGTAACCTCAGTGAAGTGTTGAGAATTTCATATGGCAGTGTGTTTACAATTATGCACGGCCATCTCCATATGACCTGAGTTTGTGCTTGTTGGGTGCCATGTCTGTTGACTCCCGAACAAAAGGCTGTGCGAATGGAGACAAACCGTGAGGTGCTGCGTCTCTTTGCTGATGGAGGGGATGCATTTTTTAAATCGATTTTCTCCGGTGATGAGTCATGGCTGCATCATTATGATCCTGAAGGAAAACAAGCCAGCACAGTGTGGAAATCGCCAGGTTCTCCAACACCAAAAAAGGCAAAAGTTGTTCCATCTGCAGGAAAAGTGATGGTGATCACATTTTTTGACTGTAATGGAATGATTTGCCAGCATGCAGTTCACCCTCACACTACTGTTACAGCAGCATACTACACGTCAGTATTGGCTACACTGAGGAAGCACATTGCAAAGAACGACCAGAACTTTCTCGGACTGGGTGGCGACTTCCTCATGACAATGCACGGCCTCACGTCGCAAATCAAGTCATGCAGTTTCTGGCTTGATTCAACATTACCTGTGTACCACATCCACCTTATAGCCCCGATCTTGCACCCTGTGACTTTTTTTTATTCCCATCACTAAAGGCAAAGCTTAGGGGTATTTGATTTGAGAACTCTGAAGCAGTGCTCAAGAAAAGTGAGGCGATTCTCAAGGACCTGACAAAGAATGGTCTGCAGCACGTGTTCAAGGACTGGCAGAGACGCTATAAAAAGTGCATTGAAGTAGGAGGGGACTGCATTGAAAAAGATCATGTAAACATTGAATTGGAGTAATAAACATCTGTGAAAAAAAATCAATCTCAGTCTTTGTTGATCGGCCCTCGTACAAGTTAAAAATTTTACTTACTGTAATTATCTAAAAAATTACTTGACCATTTTCTGACCAATTATTCTTCCACTGCCAAAGTGTACTTACAGCTATGCAGCATTTTCAGAACTTGGAAGACTTTGAGGGAAGATAAGGAAACTCAGACATTCCGCCGATGTTTCACATACTTTTGCAGGAATACCAGGGGATTTTTCATCAGTTATTAGGAATAGTGGGGCTGTACAAACTTAAAGGGTACAGGGGAGGATTCACCATAAAAATTCTCTAGAATTCTGTACAATAATTTCATAAAAAACAGGGTAATTAAATGAAATTAAATCGTCATTCAAGTTTAAAAAGCTAACTGTGCAACATAAGGTAAGCCAGCTAGTCCAAAACTACCAGTGAAAATTCATCTAGACAGCAATATTCATCTAGAAAAGTGTGTAAGATTTCAATTTAAGGAATTTGATCCCTTATTGAGCAATAATTATACCCCCACCATTGAAACATTGCACTTGACAGCTGGCGATTAAGTTGGCACACTCGCAAAAAAACAGATGAAAAGCTTTAACCGTTAGACTTCCTAAAGCAATCACAATGCAGAATTTTGGGTGGTCTATGGCAAAGCGGAAGTGGAACTAGAAGCGGCTCTGTTACCGGATGTAGCTTTTTCCAACCACATGCTTCAGTCTGTGAATCTCTAGCACGTGCATTGAGTTGTTCTTTGTAAGCTAATGTTGTTCATTGTTATTTATATTTGTGGTTATTGTTGATGTACGTTTATGCATAAATATTTATCTATTTTTATATATATTTCATTCATATTATTTATACAAGATTTGAAGTGCGACAATGTCTCAAAAACGATGCCGATCACCGAGTAATGATTCACAAAGTGAAAAATCCTTTGCGTCGAGATGTGCCACTTAACAGTCAGGCATTGGAAGTGTTAAGAAGGACTCAGGAATTCTTTGAACAGGAGCAGGAGTATGCGGAGGTTCATGGGCATCCCTCTATCCCTGTGGATAATGCTGCACAATGAACTGGAGCAGCTCTTGGACTAATCACAAGAACTGTTATTTACAAGGGAGTGAAACTCCAAGAGAAAGAGGACAAAATTCCTGAACCATCTGGAACACAGCGTGGGTGAAAATAACTTTGTTGTCACAGCTTATAATTTGTTTTATTTCTCCTTATTGTAGCAGGCACGTTTGCATTATTCTGTTTCTATATTGTCAAAAGTGTTTAATTTGTTGCAATGTTTATGCTGAGTTATTTTCAATAAACAATAATAATACGAAATAGTTATTCATTGATGTTCGCTACTTACGTACACTTTTGGTATCCGGCTTAGACACGATAGAAAGGAGAACAATCAGCTGCTGTTGTTTACTAACCACTCTGGCAACGTCGTAACCACAATATGTATAGTCAATGGGTGGTATTAATAAAAGCGAGCCATGACTTAAAACTCACAATTTCTGAGTCACAGCTCACTTCCGTATTAATAAAATGCAACAACTCAAGCTTAGCGTGACCTTCAACTTATCAACGACTCAACCCCTCCTCCTAGCGAGTCACAGCTCTAGCCGTGGTATTATATAAAATGCTCCGGGATTCTGAAGACTAGAATTATAAACAATGTACTAGAGATGGAAAAACGAGAGTATTTCTATGCTGCATTGGGGACCCCGGATTCCAGAGGACTTGGGCATTTTACAAGTTACAGTTTAAATATATTTTGGAAAGCTTCTTCTGGCATTAAACAAAAATTGAGAGACTGGATCAAATTTCCAGCAACCGCTGCAGCACTACAAGCTGCTAAATTTGAATGGAGCATTATTTTACGTTATTGCAACCTCTCAAAAACAGCAAAGTGTTTTATAACCTTGAATTATTTCATAAAACAGAGCTTTACTAGTAGCATCAATAAACTGGAGAATAATTGAAAGTCACCTTACTATTCTTATCTCTTAGCGAAACTATAGATGGATTTGATTCCCCTTGAATAAGGTCTAAAAACTTGTTTTCCCAGTTTTTCAGGGCTATGGGCTTGTTGCCTGTCCGTCACAGATCAGTCTTCAGTTTTAGGCGACTTTTCATATTACTTATTTTCTTCGCTGTCTAGTCTTCTGTTAGACGAAGTTCAGATTCTCTTTTAGCTTTCGCTGCACTTTGGTCATAGCAGAAGCCTTTTCGCTTGTCCGCAGGCAGCTATTTGCTCATCTCTTTTGGTGGTTAAGTTCATAAAAGAAGATACAAACTGATTGCTTTCTTCAGTCATCTCTGATGGATATACTCCCACACTGAATCGACAATAATGCATTTGCAATCAGGAAGAGGGGAAACACGAGTCAGAGACTCGCAATCATAGAGCCAAGGCTCAGCACGGAGGGGAAGTTTTTGTTAATACCAAATCTGTGACTCCCGACTCTCTGATACCGACGACTCGGTTTTGCTACAAGCCATGGCTCACTTTTATTAATACCATCCAATGTTACGCGAAGCCACACGAACTGTCAAGTGCAAAGATTCAACAGTGGGGGTATAGGCACACAAAAATGTAATATCTTGCAAAAATTGCAATAAATTTAAACATTTGTGAAATGCTAGGAGATATGCTTTGACAATTACAGCATATTTACATTTGTTCTGACACACTAACTATTGAAAAATATTTATAATCTTTACATTCTGAACAAACTTCTGCTTCTATTTGAAAAATTGAATATCTAGCAGGACTGTGATTATGTATGGACGAATATTGTGATGCAGCGGCTGTGGTCCAAGGTTATCGAGAGGTTGGCATAAACACTGGGCCCACTATTGCAGATAACTAAAACCTTCTGGAAGCTGTTTCTCCCATCCTCCAGAAAGTGTGTCGAAATAGTTCTAGAACGTTTGAGAACCTTATGGGAAGATTCCACTGACAATATAAGCGAGTGCTCTCATGGCAGTTGCACCAGTCAAGTTGAGTCATCCGTGAGAGAGGAGAGTTGTTGAGCCAGTGAGCGAGTGAACTTTTAGTGTGACATTAAGAGCAATTATCCGAGCAACGGGTTGTGGAGGTCTTGGTTTGACTCCAGAGGTAAAAAGAACTGTCCGGTATGAAGAGGCTACATATGAGGGGCACTATTTATATTTTGAGGCTAATAATTAAAAGAAAGTAATTTCTGATTGAAAACTGCGTTATTGTTTTTGAACATATTTTCCTTTATGATCAATACACTTTTGCATCCGTTTGAACCATTTGTCAAAGCATTTATTCCAGTCTTCTTGAGCCACCTCCAAAACATATTTTTTGAAGGCATCAACGGCTTCTTCTGCCAACGAAAATCGTTGTCCACGCAATTTATTCTTGATGTTCGGGAACAAAAAGAAGTCATTGGGTGCCAAATCAGGACTGTATGGCAGATGACCCATCAATTCGATTTTTTGAGCCTTCAAATACTCTGTTGTTAGACGAGATGTGTATGCGCTCGGATTGTCATGATGAAGAACGATCCTACGTTTCTTGTTAATTTTCCTTACTTCACCGAAGACTTCCGGCAAACAAATGGTTGTGTACCATTCAGCATTGACTGTTTTACGTTCCTTTAAAGGCACTGTTGCCACATGGCCGGTTTTGCTGAAAAAGCAAGCGACCATTTGCTTCAAAGTTCTTCGAGTGCAAACAACTTTTGTTGGATTTGCTTCATCTTAAAACACCCATATGTTCCTGCTCATACGCATAGATCCATGATTTGTCACCTGTTACAATCTTATATACACCTTTTGAGGCACCGCCATTGTATTTCTTGAGCATTTTTGTACACCTATCGACACGAGCATCTTTTTGAGATTGTGTCAAATTATGTGGGATCCAATGAGAGCAAACCTTCTTCACGACTAAATAATCATGCAATATTTTATATATATGGTGGAACTAATGCCTGGGGTTGCCTCAATCTCACAATATGTTGCATGACGATCTTTCATTATTAGTGTTTACACAGCATCAATGTTTTCTGGCACAACAACTGATTTTGGACGACCTTTACAAACTTCATCACTGAGCAAATGGCAGCCATGATTAAATTCGTTATACCAGTGTTTTACAGTGGCAAAGGATGGAGCTTCGTCACGAAATGTGGAAGTTAGTTGATCGATGCACTCTTGTCTTGATAATCCACATCGAAAGTCATAATAAATCATTGCACAAACATTTTCACGAGTTAATTCCATATTTTTGTTGACACACAATTTTCGAGTTAGTGTAAACAAAACAAATAATGCTCTATTGAGAAAATGTTTGAAGTAGATTATGGTCAAAAATGTCAAACTTTCCATTGGAAACGTCAGATGGCACCTACAACATTCATGGTTATCAAGGCTCAAAATATAAATAGTGCCCCTCGTATGAAGGAAGTGAAGTGACAGAGTATTGAACTAATTCACCTTACTGAAGTGAATGCCCAGTGAAACAGTGACAGTTAAAAGAGAAAGCTGGACAGTCACAACACAATATATAAACACAGAAAATGTAGTGCCATGCTGAAAAGTTTAATTTTTCGCCTTCACTCAGTACCTTTGCTTGTCTTACTTGCAACTATTGTTCTTGAACTATATTAATACAGCTAAAATGAGTGCAGTGTCCTTAGTAACTGAAATTTACTTTCCTCACAGGGAAATTAACTAATTCACAGACTCATTGCAAACCAGTGATTTTCATTATTTGTTGTAGTATTGTTAATCTCAATAAATTAACATGCAGAATTGCTTTGATTTCATGGTCAGTTTTTGCATAGAATTCTGGCAGCTGCTGGTAATTTTCCTCCAGCTAAATTCTTTTGTTAATCCATTGCTGCTTATGTTTACAGATTACAGTACATGTCATTTTTATGTGGAATCAGAATATACCAATATAACATACCTTCTTGTGCTTTTTAACAACCTGAACTATTTCCTTGCACTGAGAGTAGAATGAAAAGTGGCAACAGGCACTACCAGTAAGGTAATAGAATATTTTCAAGCGAGAGGAAATAAGCAGCATTTGAGGCATTGATATGTGCATGGTGACACTATACTGGAAAGAAAGGAGAGGAGAGGGAAGCTAATATTGGCAAGATGAAACAAGCTTTTTATTCCTTGGAACACGCCACATTTGATAAAAATATGAAGAAGGTTGTTTCTGGTAGCATATTCTATGTTTAAAACAGTGGTTCACGAAAACTGTGTTGAGACTTAATGTTACAAATGATCCTAGGTCTAAGACTCCAGACTTCATAAATATGTGGTGCTTGACATCTAGAGAAAAAAGTCATAAATCATAGCTGTTGTGTATTTCTTGTTTTGGTTTTGCCATTCCAGTCTTGCACCATAGGCTAATTACCATGTCTGTTGTTGTCAAAGACCGAGAACAACTGAATGTGAATGCCATTAATGAATAGATGGTGCTTAGTGTAAGTCAAATATAAAGTCCATGGTAAAAAAGGAAATGCTTGTTTCTGTTTTATAACTCCAGCCATATGCCATAAGAATAACCAAGCTGTTGTGCCAAGACATTTTAGAACAATACTACAGCCTTCAATATCTTTCTAGGTTATAACCTGTTTTTTTCACCACAGAGCTCTTCCCCTCCCCACCAAGAAGTTATCCTTATTACCCAAGAAATTTGGTTCCCCACAATAATGCTTCATTAAAACAAATAAACAGAAATAAAAATACAAAATAAATAAATAAACACTTTTTAAATGCCCATTTTCAACAAAAGTTATCTTCTTTTTCACAGTTATCTGGGCCCAGAGCAGTACAGAAAAGTGAAGTGCATGGTTTTCATTCTAATGACATCCAGAAACCTGTCCCCCAAAATTTCATTGGTTTCCTTAAAAGAATCTCTTTTCCCATAATTATGCTTCTGTAGTTTCCACACTTTCCTCTATTTAGTGTGGCACACTGCAGTTAAAACAATTTAATTCAGTAACTTTCTTCCTTTATTTATTGCATTATTGTTCTACTGTTTAGGATATCAAGCCCCAAAGGACTTACAAACCTATACCTCGGATCAAATGCCTTGCCAGGGGAAAGAACCCACTTGATCACAGCACTCTGGGTGAGCGATCAATAGAGTACAATGGTGAAGATTGATTGTTCATTCCTTTATTATAAGAAGAAATGAGCAATTTGATGAGCTTATAAGGTGACAGAAACCTGCTAAAAGATAAGTGTTACAAGAAAACAATGATTGTCAAGTGTTGATTTATAGCTATTCTATTCATATAAGATGAGTATGAGCAACTCTGCCATAAGGGAGTCAAAATATTGCACTCACATGCTTTCATGCACCAAAAATTAGATATCTTCAGTAACCATTGAAAATCTTACAGTTAGAAACTGATCATTTTTAATTTCTCTACCATGTATCACGTAGGTACAGAAGATATTGCATTCCACACAAAAATTTGATACAGAGGTAAATAGAGATAAGGACACGAAGTAATGCTACTAAACAAATTCCAGAAGCACTTAAGCTTCTTTCCCTTCTCTTACGAACAATACAGAAACTATATAAGCAAGCATGCTCATGAATGAGTGAGTTTCTGACACGACATTGAGTGTTGTTCTACGAGTGTGGTTGTGATGACAGTTGTGAGCAGTGAGTGCTGCTATTGTGAGAGATTGGAGAAGTCTTGTGTTCAACACCACAGCAAGCAAAGTGGATAGAAGAAGAGGTGACTTTGCACATGTTTCATTTCATCGCTACATGCAATCACAAAAGTGAAGTGACAGTGAGAACTGAACTAAATGGCATTAGTGAAGTGGCTGTGAACAGTGGACAAATTGACAATATTTACATGAAAATTAAAATGTACATCTTGAATTTTTCTGGGAACAACCTGTTAAGTCCTCTTCATTTGGAAGATTTTGTACAATTTTGTATAAATGGTAAACTATGTATAACAGATAGACAAAAGCTTACTCCACAAAAAATGTAGATCTCTTCAAATTCCACTATCTATTTCAAGTAACTTTTGGTGGCATCAGCCATATCTGAGATATCCATTATTATTGGTTTGAATTTTTCAATAGTTTGTAAGTTTTGTTAAACTGATGTCGCTATTCAGTTGTTTCTCTTGGTGTAATGGATAGAGTATGGAATTTTAAGGCCAGCATATAGTGATCCGTTTTTAAAATTTGACTATCACTTAGGTTTCCTGTATCCCACTTGAACCTACAACGAAATGTATAATGAAACTAATTCTGCAAATGTGCATCTCGGCTAACATGAAATTGGTAAAAAATAAGCTTTTGTACGAAACTGTGTGTAGAAGCTATATAAAAATAAATGATAATGGGTACATTGTCATGTGAATGTAATACAACAGATTCTGTACTTTCTTTAACACTACGGTAGGGATGAGGAAGTTTTGTATCCTACCAAAAACGTTGACACTGATATTGCACTGGAAATACATGTTTTGGGATAACTGAAATCTAAAAAAAAGTTGTCGAGAATAAGGCCCATGTGTCTGTAAGGAGCGGAACTGAAAAACTAAAAGTCAGCTCAATACCAAACTGTATTTAAGTGTTATTCAGACGTTAGAGACAATGGAGCAAAACAACAATTTAATTGAATCTTGAGTCAGGGATACACTAAAACTTCACTAACTTGAAATTAATCGAAGTGAAGCTTCAGTGTATCCACTGACTCAAGATTCAATTAAATTACCAAAGTTATATTTGAGTGTACCATCTTCTAAGGATGACCAAATATTTTCAAGAAAATCCATCCATCCTAAACTACCCTTGACATGGAAAAATGTTCCTTAATTATTTTTTCAAAAATGGCTCCAACTATTTTGATTAAAATACCATATGTTTAAGATATGTGCATGACAAATAAAATGTATATCTGAATTTTCTAGGAATAGCCTATGAAGTCCTTTTTATTTGAATGAATTCTGTATGACTTGTAAACCAAAAGAGATAGATGAAAACTTAAAATACACAATTTATGCTGAGCACATATTTTGTGGCATTTATCAATTTCAGGATATTCTTTGTTACTGGTTTGAATTTTTCAAGCACTAAGTCGCTATTGATTTTTCCTTTCTCTATGTATAGTAGGTAGGGAAAATATTGCATTCGACCCAAAAATATGACACAGAGTTTTCACCAGAAATACATGTTTTGCAGCCTCCTGAATCCAAAACAAGCATTTTTAGAAAAAGGTGAATATATCTCTCTCTCTCTCTCTCTCTCTCTCTCTCTCTCTCTCTCTCTCTCTCTCTCTCTCCAAAATGAAAAGTTAGATAAGTACCAAACTTAGTAATTAGGTTCAGTAACTTCCAAAGATGCAACACAAAGATTTTCAAGAAAATCTCCCCACCCCATACTACCTTTAACGTGGAAGATTTTTTGAAATTTTTTATTTTCTAAAAAATGGCTGTAACGATTTTGATTAAAATACCATATATTATACATTATAAATAAAATGTATATCTTGAATTTTCTGGCAATAGTCTGCGAAGTCCATTTCATTTGGAAGAAATTTTGTATAATTTTGTATAAACTGGTAAACTTTAAGCAATAGACAAAAACGTACTACACAAAAACTGTAGATCTCTTTAAAACGTACAAGTTATTTCAAATAAGTATTTTTTGTGGCATAAGCCATTTCTGAAATATCCATTATTAAAGGTACGAATTTTTCACTTCTTGGTCATTCTCTTAAAGTCCTGTCAACATTCAGTTGTGTCTTGTGATTACATGGAAACAGTATGGAATTTTAAGGTTTAGAGTATAGCATCCAGTTCTTAAACATTTGACTATTGCTGTTCCCTTGTATCTATAATGAAAATGTATAATGCAAATATTTCTGCAAAGGCTTACTTGGATTAAAATGTAGTAAACAGAAAAATAAGCTTTATTAAGAATAGTTTGTTATACCCACTAATAAACAATAGAGGGACAAGTCATGTGAATGCATCACATAAAATTTCTTTTTTTCTTTTGTGGTCATGCAAAGAGTGGAATTTCAAAGCCATCACATAGCGATCCACTTTTTAAAGATTTGATTATCACTTTAAGCCTTCTGTGTTGCTCTTGTAACTACAATGAAGTATGTAAAGAAAGCATTTCTGCAAAAGTTTATTTCGATTAACAATAAGTAAATAGAAGAATAAGCTTTAATAAAAATAGTTTGTAAAAGAATGCTACAGAAAGTCATGTGAATGTAACACATCATAATTTCTTTTTGCCACTCATCAAGAATCTTGTATTTATCTGTCAGGGAAGAGAGAATGCAATTGCTGTATTCTAGGGCAATGGCGGCCACTTGGATGCTCTGTGACATCAGAAAGGAATTGTCATACTTGTGGCTCAGAGAAAGGAATTCACCTGTACAAAGGTGAGACAAAGTTACTGTTAAAGAAGGAAAATTGGAGCGGGGAAACGCATGTACTTTGTGCCTATATGGTTGTAAGACATTGCCTTCACCCCTCTTACCTATGAATCCCTGAAACAGTGTTATGTCTCAAGTAAATGGTTTGGCTGACTCTGCTATAAAGGATCCAGAGACCTCAATAGGTTTCACATTGATCTGGATTATCTTCAGACTCATTTGGTCCAGACCAAGAAAGGCTGTGGATCAGCAAGGAGAAAATGTTACATGATGAATAAAGGTAGTTCTGCGCCTGTGCGACTTACAAATCGGTTTTGACAAATGCAAATGCATGGCATGGAGGGAGATAATATGTGCATGGTTCTAACCTATTGTCACCCCTCCCTTTTTGGAAACATTCTTATCCATCTGATACACAGTTTCGTGGCATTGTTAATCATTTCAACAAGAATTTAACTTGCTGGAATATTAACTTTTAACCTTAAAATTACAGAATCAAATTGAATTTAAATAGCAAGCAACATTTGCTGTCATTAAAATGTATCTCACCTTGGATTTTATCCAAATAATTAAATATTGTGCGATAGTAACTATACAGAAATAATTGCCTGAGAAAATCCTGATATATCATAAACCTTCCAGGAGCTTAATCCTCCTCTCCTTGCCGAAAAACGTAAGTAAAACTTGAATTACTTTGAACTTAATCTAATAACGTAACACAACGTAATGTGAAGGTCTTACATTGTATTAAATGGAGATATTTAGGGTTGTCTTAACATGACTTAATTTAAAGCAACGTAATTTAAAAATTTGGCAGTGCCAAGCTTTTCCTTCCCATTACATCAAGTTTAATGTCACATGGCAATTAGAACCAATCGGCGTGAAGCAGTAGCATGAAGTAATAAAAGAGCAATCAATCAGATTCATTCCTGTTATGTTAAGTCATCCTAATTAAACATTTACTTTAGCAACATTTCTTAATTTCATGTTACGTTCCATTATGTTACATAAAGTTCATTGTAATTCCGGTTTAAGAAGGGACTCTAGCAATGACACATTAGTTGTAATGCGACTTACTGACGCCTTACTAAGGTCAGTAGTGTTTTCTTGATATCCTCCTCTTGCATAACTCCATAGTCATCCATTTTGTAAATATGATCTGCCTTTAATCTAACTCTCAGAGGTAGACCAAAATTTGGTCTGGACCAAGGCGTTTAATCCCTGGACCAATGCAAGTCCCAGTCCATGAAGAAAATTGATGGTCCACTGTAAATCCACTGGAAGTAGCAAGTTGGTTAGGACCAAGATCCACTATGAATACTGCCCTATATAACTACAAGCAGGGAACAGCAATTACAGTAAAATCTCTAAACAGAATAAAAGGGTTAGGGAACAGTGTTATCATCACAATTTACCACAATTCATCTACAGAGCATTTGTTTTGTGACCCAGCCATGAATGCATGTATGTATGCTCCACAATGCTGTGTAGTACACAGGGGAGTTTTCCATTCTAAAACCCCCGCATTAAATATTCCTGAGTAATAACCTTGTTATAAGCAGTTTTGAAAGTGATGCCCATCTGCAGTGAAACTTCCTGGCATTCCTCGTCATCACAAGGTAGTAATTCATGAACAATAATCACTCTGTAGGGTTTCAGTTTTAAAAGTTTGACAGCTGTATGAACCATGGTTTTTGAAACACCCACTTGCTGTACAACACGTCTTAGAGGATTCTTTGGAAGGCATTAGAATGATCCATCAATTTTGTCAATTTTTCCTCGGAACAGGTCTTTTTTGCATCTTAGGTTTAAGGTTTAGCCATTCTGTTGCCCTAAACTTATTAACCAGACATCTGACAGTATGTCTATTTGCAATTGGAATGTCAGAAAATGTCTCCTAAAATTGTCTACACACCTGTCTACATGGTTTGATTTTTATTTACATAACATATATACAAATTCTTTGTTCAAGAGTGAATTTTTTGGTAGGCATTTCAGTGGACTAATAAGAATAAGCTAATGTAATTCTCACACAACACAGATATTCTTGAATAAGCTTTCACTTTTGAGATGCACAATGAACAAACTCTAGTCTTTACAGAATGAACTAAAGGCAACAACTTACACAGTATAACACAGCTGATAAATGCAGCTTTTAGTAGATCATTCATGGCTAGTGTGTTAGCAGAACAATACTTAGGTCACTGCAGTGCAAGCGAATCACGCATACATGAGATTGTGGCTAGTCCAAAAAACAAATTCTCGATACTTCCAGAACTGGAGCATGCAATGTGTAGTTTGGCATCAGCTGTGTTGTTTAAGTTATGATAAGACTCAAGGTTTTTAAGTATTTTTGCACAGTTAATTCAGGATAATACAAAAATTAAAAAGAGTATGACTTGAAACGGCTTAGGGTCCATTCAAATAGTATTGCAAATGCAACATAAACAAAAAAGCTTGTGGTCAAGTTAATAAATGGAACCATTCACAATTATTTTTATTAACATGGACACCATTGCAAGAGGCTAATGCCAAACCTTGCAATCTCCAAGATTTTTTTTTTATGTTTAAGGGCGCTAACTACAAGTTCATTAGCGACCTTAAGAAACAGAACATGGCAAAGGCCAGAGTTAAAGATCAATACAAAAAATCTGATGTGTTACACTCACATGACTTTCTCTACTCTTGTACAAACTATTTTTACAAACGCTTATTCTCCATATGCTTCACGTTAATCGAGATATCGAGATGTCAATCTTATTGCTAATTTTCTTGTAGATGCAAGGGGAATATGGTATGTTTTAAGCGATAGTCAAATATTTTAACGCTGGTTGCTATGTGGCGCATTCCATTCTCTTTGCATGTCCAGGACATAAAAATCTGATGTGTTACACTCGCATGACTTTCTCTACTCTTGTACAAACTATTTATACAAACGCTTATTCTCCATATGCTTCATGTTAATCGAGATAAACATTTGCAGACTCTATCTTATTGCTAATTTTCTTGTAGATGTAAGAGGAATATATATTTACAAGGGCAATATACAAATACAGTAGCCTTTAAGCACATACATATCTCTTATTAGCTGGTTGCTAGATGCAGCACCATTCGCTTTGCCACAGATTAATATTCTTTGCATATCGAAGACAAAAAAATGAATAATGAATTCCCATTTGAGAAAAGTATTGAAAAATTTAAGGGAATAACAAGTAATATCTCGAAAATGGTTCACTCAACAAAAAAAATGTATATGATATAAATTGTGTATTTTAATGTGTACTACATTTTTTGTGTAGTAAAATTTTGTCTATCTCTTATGGTTTACCAGTTATGCAAAAGTCGTTCACAATAAAGAATACTTTTGGAGACATTCCCGGGAAATTCAAGATATAGATTTTATTTCTCATAAAAATATCTTAAACATATGATATTTTAATCAAAATCGTTACAGCCATTTTTGAGAAAATTAAAATTTTCGAAAAATCTTCCATGTAAAGGGTACTCTGGGGTGGGGGGATTTTCTTGAAAACCTTTGTGTCGCATCCTTGGAAGATACTGAACCCAAATACCAAGTTTGGTGTATATCCGACTGTTCGTTTCTGAGTTATGCTGTTCACAGACACACACACGGACATGTTTCCAAAAATGCTTTTTTTGGATTCAGGGGGTCTCAAAACATGTATTTCCGGTGAAATCTCGGTATAGAATTTTTGGGTGGAATACAATACTTCTCCTACTTACTATACGTAGTAGAGAAAGTAAAAAAATCATGGCAAAGGCCAGAGATAAAGATGAATATACAAAACTTAACTAGCCGAGAGGTACAAAAAACTTGATATCAATGTGGCTAAATCTGGATTTGAAAGTTTATCCTTGATAAAAACTTAAAAACCTTTCTGACCACTTGGTTATCATCTGCTAACACCTCTGCAAGACTGATTGGCAGTTGCAGAGAGGCCTGAAAATGTGCTAGAGGAATACACTGCAACAGTACATGATGGACCAAATGTCACTACACAGCAGACAAAGAGGAGCAGGGTCATCCTTAAAAATGTGTAAAATTGCAGTGATCCATATGCAACTGATCCAAAATTATCTCCTCATGAAGAGATACTACCAGTTTATTGGAATTTCCTTAACTAACCTAAGCTTATTTCCGCGGAGAGCTGACCACTCTTTGCACCAGCACAATAGTACTGTTCTCCACATAACAAGCCTAAAGTCTTCCAAAGTTACCCAAGATATTAAAATATTTGGTTCTGTGGTTGCTGCCTTTGCTGCCAAATCTGCCAGTCATTCCCTGGCAAGCCAACGTGACTAGGAATCCAAGCACACTCCACATTAATGCCAGAAGCATGTAAAACATGGAGGACATCCTGGATGTGCTGTACAATGGGATGGTAGTTATACAGCTCACAAAGGCTCTGAAGTGCAATAAAGGAATCACTCAAATTGAGACAATCACCCGATTTTCTACGGTGCATATACAAAATGGCTCGGTATCATTAAAATAGGGTGCACCTAGATTCATTGGTGTACATCAAAATTCACACATTGTCACCTGACAAAAACTCTAAAAAACAAGTGCGGATACTAAACGTGCATCATCCCAAGATTGATGTGAGATGTCGCATGTAACCAAGGGGGTACCATCTTCTCCCCCTTGCGAAACATGCGAGGCATTTCAATATCATGTTTTCTATGAGGCTCCTGGAAACGAATACCTGCAGGCCTTGGATTAACAGAGTTGCTCCTATAACATTCGTCCAGTGCGGTGTTGAAAAATGAAGTGAACGTTGGATGCATAGGCATACATTTAAGCCCACAGCCATAATTTCCCAATAGGACATCACGCTGACATTGCAGAGGTTCTGCCAATTCAGCGTGAAGGCTCTCAACTGGGCTAGTTGGAAAAGCTCCAACGGCCACACGAATGTCCCGATTATGGACTGTGTCTAAAAGAATAAATGATACACCCATAGTACAACTTGGATTGGATCAGTGTGTGATACAGTTGCAACAGGACTGTCTGATCTGCTCCCCAAGATTTACCATTTAATACCCGCAAAGTATTCAGAGAACAGACACACTGCATTTTCAGCTGTGCTATATGCGATGACCAGCTAAGTTTCCTATCAAAGGTCAACCCCAGGAATCTGTGAATGGAAGTAAATCTGGACTGAATTGGAGTGAAGGTGGTAATTGTCTATGGCACTAGAAGTTAACATAGATTGACTTCTCAATTGAGAAATGAAAGCCACTTTTAGAACTCTGTTCTCGAATATTGTCTAAATATTGCTGCACATGGTATTCTAAAAATGACATATGCTGAGAAGTGCAACAGACAGCAAGGTTGTCTATGAATAAGCACGACAATATCCCTAGAGAAACACATTTTGAGATTGAATTAATTGCTATAGCAAACAGTGTAACACTTAGTACCAATCCCTGAGGCACTCTATTCTCCTGAGAAAAAAGGTTCGAAAAAACTGAGCCAACCCTTACTTGTAAAACCTAGTCCTTCATAAACTCCTAAATGAAGTGGTAAGCGTCCACATACACATAGTATTCCTGCTCACCAACACCTATCATAAGCCTTTAAAAACTTGCCAAGACCAGGCTATGGTCTGTAAAAAGTATAATTAATCGAATTATATATAGTAGGTAAAGAAGGTATTGCAGTCCACCCAAAAATTTGATACTGAGATTTCACCAGAAATACATGTTTTGAGGCCCCTGAATACAAAAAAAAAGTATTTTTAGAAAAAGGTCCATGTGTGTGTCCGTGAGCAGCATACCCAAAAACGAAAAGTAGGGTAAGTACAACTTGGTATTTAAATTCAGTATCTTCCAAGGAGTACACAAGAATTTCAAGAAAATCCCCCCACCCCAATTACCCTTTATATGGAATATTTTTTTTTAAAATTCTGGTTTTCTAAAAAATAACTAATGATTTTGATTAAAATACCATAAAGATACTTACATGACAAATAAAATGTATATCTTGTATAACCGGTACATGTTAAGTGATTGGGAAAACATACTACACAAAAAATGTAGATCTCTTTAAAACGCACGATTTATTTAAAATATGTTTTTTGTGTCGTAAGCCATTACTGAGATATCCATTATTAATGGTTTGAATTATTCATTACATTAGATTCTTGTTAGTATGTTTTTGCAGGGACCCAAGGATTTGGATGTCATAGACGGGAAAACGTGTTAATGAAAATACAAAATCTGCAATTTAAGAACATAATTATGTAACAAAATCTAATAATTACTATGTTTCATGCGGAATTGAAATTGATTTGAATCCAATTCTATACTGAATACGATCCATGTTTCCGTCTTAAATTCAATACATATTGAGATTGATTTGGATACACAAAGTCTGAGAATAAATAATTAAAGATTTTATGTTGATCAACTTGGATTTACGTTGGCGAACCTGTTAAACATATGTTAGTTTGTTACTCTGTATAATAATTTAAGCAGGTTTTGAAGTTAGTGAATGTTTTCAAGAAGAATAAATTGCGAATTATGGAAGCAATAAAAAAATAAAAAAAAAATAAAAAAAAAAAAAATAAATAAATAAATAAAGGATGAGCTTACATTGTGTAACAATGAGTACAATAGAAGATAGTATCTTTGGCGAATTCAATATGATTTGGATACAGTAAGCGTTTCCATGCAAAAAATTTTGATCCGATCCTACTTTCCAAAAAAGAAAGCTTTGTTTTAGCATTTTTTCCTTCTTCAAAAGCAGTTTACGTTTGCTAACAATTGTGTTTAAGGTTGACGGAGGAATGTTTAACTTCCGCACTGTATCCACATGTCTCATATTTGGTTTGCGATCTACTTCTTCAAAGATTTTCAGTTTTTCACTGTTGGTTATTTGCAGCACTTTCTTTTTCTCCATTTCAAACGAAAAGTTAAAATGCAACCTCATTATGTTTGGTCAACACTCAACAGTAGAAACTATTGTTTGCATTTACGCCAAGCTATAAGCATTCTATATCCCGTCCACACAAATATGTACATACATGCATGTCAATGGCTGCCGGTCTTCACCCTATGACCAAGAATTGACCAAAGTAGCGAATGAGGACATCAAATTTCGAACGTAGTAAGCGGAACCGAGAAAACATATTAAACAAATGTTATTTATTACATTTGGTACCGCAACTTTTATAATTCAATGTAATACATGGGAAAAAGTGTTAATGAGGAACGTGCTAATGAGATTCCACTGTACTTGATCATTCTCTTAAAGCCCTGTCAACATTCAGTTGTTTCTCACAATTGCATGGAGACAGTATGGAATTTTAAGACCAGCATATAGCATCCTGTTCTCTTTGAATCTATAGTGAAATGTGTAATGTAACTATTTCTGCAAGGGTTTATTTGGATTAAAATGCAGTAGATAGAAAAATAAGCTTTACTAAGAATAGTTTGTATACCCACCAATAAAGACAGAGGGTAAAGAAAGTCATGTGAATGCATCACATCAGATTTTTTTTTTCTTGACCTCCCCAACACTCTTCCACTCTGGAAATACTGCACAGCCTATTAAATATCTTCTGTCAGGAATGGTCAAGTAAGGTTTTAGATAATTATAATAGGTGAAATTTTAAACTTAGTAGATTCTCTTTGGTGCCATAGTCATTTAATAACACAGTTTTCATATAATGCAGGAATTCCTATCATCAATATACAACTAGAATATTGAAATAGGCACAAACTTGTGAATTTGAAGACTTTCTGCTCCTCGGTGAGTTACATGTTTTAGAAATGGCACATAGTCTACAACCATCAAGAAAAATAATCTTCTGCAAAACTGCTGATCAAGATTGCCATCAGTAGTGCAAGGAATGCTACAACTAGGGCAGCATGCACAACGTTGGAGTAAATTGCTTCGGAAGTAACATTTACTAAAGAAGCCCGTACTACGGGAGCAATTTAACTCTGCAAGTAATGATGGAGAGCTCAATTACAATTTACTCTTTTAGTTACAACTACGGAAGTAAGAGCTCATTACTCCCGGAGGTGTTGTTTTGTTTGCACAATTTACTTGATGCAATCATGGATAAGGTTATGTGCAATAGGATAAGGGGGGAAACGTCAGCAAAAGAGATAAATGTTTGTTGGTAGAGATACATAAAATCCATTTAAGCAATATGAGTTTAAAAAATGTGTTATAAAGATACTGGAAGAGAAATGCTGGAAAGTTGTAATGGACATGTTTAATGCTTCGAGTGACGGGAAACATACTGAAGAGAAGCTTAAAATTCTGGAAACAATTTTTGTAATCTTCATTTTGCATTGCAGAGCACTTGTGTGTTGATGGAGAAATACTCTTTGCGATTTTGGAAAAGTTCACCATATTCATGGATGGGCACAAAATAGTAATATGCATGCAGTCAATTCCATCCACAATGTGTGGGAAATCTGCAAAAGTAAAGAAGAGTTGCCGTATTTTCTGAACACTCATGTATATTTATATGTGTAGGTACCTTGCTCTTAACCTCAAAAGTGCTCTAACAATGTAATGAAATACATGACTGGAGGACTCATGGTGAACCTTTATTTATAAGATCACCTGTAATGCCGGGATTACGATGAACTCTACTTAACGTGACATGAAGCTAAGAAATGCTGGTAAACTAAAGGTGTAATTGGCATGCACTTAATGTAATGGAAATGACTCTTGATTGATAGTTCTTTTATTACTTTGAGCTAGTGCTTCACACCGATTGGTTCTATTTACCATGTGACATCAAACTTGGCACAACAGAAAGAAAAAGTTTGACACTGCCAAACTCTTTTAAGTTATGTCGCGTTAAGTCAACCCTAAATATCTCCATTTAATACAGTTAGACTGTCACGTTATGTTACATTCATCATAATACTGGCTTATACCCCCGCCGCTGTAACGTTGCACTTGACAGCTAGCGTTTAAGTTGGTACACTCGCAAAAAAACAGATGAAAAGCTTCAACCGTTTGACTTCCTAAGCCAATCACAAGGCAGCATTCCGGATGTTCGATGACAAAGCGAAACCGGAACTAGAATAGGCTCTGTCGCCGGATGTAACTATTCCCAACCACGTGCTTCAGTTTGTGAATCTCTAGCACGAGCGTCGAGTTGTTCTTTGCAAGCTACATATTGTTCATTGTTATTTATATTTGTGGTTGTTTGATAGTTTTGTTATTGTTCGTTTATACATATATATATTTCATTCATATTATTTATTTAAACAAAACTTAAGTGCGACAATGTCTGAAAAACGACGCCGATCGCCAAGTGATATTCACGAAGTGAAAATCCTTTGCGCCGAGATGTGCCACTTAATAGTCAGGCATTGGAACTATTAAGGAGAACCCGGGAATTCTTTGAACAGGAAGAGTATGTGAAGGTTCATGGGCATCCCTCTACTCCTGCTGATAAAGCCATACAACGAACTGCAGCAGCTCTTGAACTAAGCACGAGAACTGTTATTCACAAGGGAGTGAAACTCCAAGAGAAAGAGCACAAAATTCCTGAACCATCTGGAACGCAACAGGTATTTCTATCAACTCCAGGGAAGAAAAGAAAGCAGCCTCGTCCAGTCACAAATCTTGATGCTTTCCAATTAGACGCCATACGTAGACACATTTATACCTATTATCATAGAAAGGAGTATCCGACCATACCAAAGCTGCTTATATCGCTTATTTTCAATTAACAATAATAATACGAAATAGTTATTATTCATTGACGCTCGCTACTTACGTACACTTTTTGTATGCGGCATAGACACGATAGAAAGCAGAACAATCAGCTGTTGTTTACTAGCCATTCTGGCAATGTCGCAACCACAATGTAGCCAACCTTACGCGAAGCCACACAAACTGTCAAGTGCAAAGATACAGCAGCGGGGGTATAAGTATCTGAAATGTTCCGGTACGAAACATTCATAGTACACATAACAATAATTGCAGTTTGGGTTATAGAGCTGAATTCCGATCTGAGTTTTGTTGTAAATGCTCTCCAAGAAGGTTCAAAAGGCATGTAAAAGATTCTTTCCTAATACCGAAAAGTTTGAACACTATCTCTCTGTATAAACATACCACTATCCATTCCCATTGTTTTCTTCACAGAGATCATCAATGTAATCTAAGTAATCTATGAACACGTCAAAAATATCTTCCTCCAAATACAATATGGTATTCTAGTTCAATCGGCAGGTTAGTTACTCCATACAGGTCGCGAGAGCAAATTCTAACCTATATTTGTGCTCTATTTAATTACATAGTAACATACTACATTATGGTGCTCTCCAACATTTACTTCTGTGGTAATATAATCTGGGAGTATCTGAAAAGAGTAAAATGCTTCAGAAGTAGTTTACTCTAGTATGGAAGTCGTTAACTTGAATAGTAGTTTACTAAGAAAGTAGAGCTTACTCTAGGTTGGTGCACGCTGCCCCTAGAAGGATTAAAATGTTGTTTCATTTTGCTGATTCGTTAATAAATGCACCCATATGCTCCCTCCTCTTTCTCTATACTCTTCTCTGAGAGCATCAAATGAAAAGCACTTCTACCATCTTGCTAAATATGTAAAGCTTATAAGTTATGCTTGAAAGTTACAGGTCTGTTTTTTGAAACAGAAAAATTTAAAATAATTAGGTTGTAGACAAAGTATACATTTAAGTTGCAGATTTTTCTGGGTTAACACTGAATTTGGAGAAATGCTAAGCTTTTTTAAACTAATGAAAAGCTTCTAAAAGCTGAACTATTAGATTCTTTTTTATACAATGATATGTACGTTGTCACTTTTTATGTTTGTCTTGTTCTTCACTAAAGTCTTTGAATATATACACTGATGCTAAGGACACTCTTCTTTTTTTGAAAACCACTCTACAGGAATTCCAGATTTTAATAAACATGTAATTTTTCAGCAACTTTTCTGCATGAGCATTACTGCTTTAAATTACTTTTAAAGGTAGCTTACATAATTCTATAAACTAGATATGAATGACTAGTTGTAAATGGAACTGCATTTATACGAGGTAGGCAATAAAGTAACTGGATTCATACTCTTAACACTTCATTGAAGAGAGAGAAAACAAAAAGAAAAATCATGGGATTCATGAGACATTCTTCCACAAGTCTGATCTCCTTTGTCACATGCATTCACAGGGGTCTTCAAAACGTTTTTATAACAAACCTGATTGATAGTCTCACCTGCAGGCACCCAATCAATGTAGATATCCCTTGATAGTAGTTTAGAAAACAATCATCAGTGCTTTAAATTTTGATTTGCTGAGGCAGTATTTTAATACCTGAATAATTTCAATTGTAATTTTAAATAGGTAATTCAATAACAGCCCGCCTTGAAACAACATGTATGTAATAATTATTTAATTATATGTAACAGTCAATGCAAATGCTTATTTTTATTGTAAACATATTTTATTAATGTTATATGAATACTTTATATATTCTAATAATGCAAGAACTGTGAGAATAGTAAATTTTAGGTTGCTAACAATAATAATAATAATAATGAGTTAATTGTGGCAATAATGTGTTTGGAATTTAAAAATGTACTGGTCATGATTAGAACGACGATGACATAGTTTCAGTGACAGTTTTAAAATAAACCAATCAACAGCAAAGAAAAGTTTTAAGTTGAATGCAGAAATTCTATTGGACTAGAATTAGCCAATCAGAGACTCGCATTACCGAAGCTTAAGGTTTTTAACCGTTGAGGTTAGTCAGTTCCTGGCAAGAAGTGGTAGTGTAAAGATGGAAAAATGTGTTCTCTACGGGCGTTTAGTAAAAAACAGATATACGCGCTAAGTGAATATATATAAGTTTCTCACAGTTCTTTAAAAAAGTGTAGTGGTTTATAAAATGTGCAAGAAGTTAAAATAAAAGTGAAAAATTTAAAAGTTTAATTCTGTTACGTCTAAAATAATTGTCATTACCACACCTTGCATAAGAATCCCGACTCTAAATTAAGACTGACGCAGCCGAGGCAAATTCAAACAATAATATTACATAAGCATTTAATTCAAACCGACACTCAAAACAACTATTAATACATAACAACTCTTGAAGTTTGCGTAAACATTTATTATGCAACATTATGCAACAGAAAAATCATCTTCAAGTTACGTATTTATTACGTAACCAGCATCAATAAAGCATCATCTTCCAACTACCAACTAAATAACTACTTCAAATTTGGCGTTGCAAACGTGGAGCTAATACCTACTTCATTGCTCATGCGTGCTTTCTTCTTCCTGGGGGATTAGGGGTTCTTCCAATGCTGGATTGTCACTTAGTCTCTGGATCATATTGGAAAATTCAAGTTTTGCTGCACATAATTATGTTTCTGAAGAAATCAGGATTATTTTCAATGTTTTCAAGAATGTCACCACAGCAATTCATTTGATGTTCCTTCTACATGGTGTGAGGATTTTTGGCACGATTTTAGTATGTATCTTTTTCATGCCCAGATTATCATGCAAAATCCCTTATTGATTACGTTGATATTGTAATGAAAAGAAGCTAGAAACAGTGATGTGTATTGAATTTATTTAAAGGTGAGTCGGAATTGTTACACTAACATCACTTAAGTTTACTCACTTAACATGTTTCGGGAAAACGTTGTTCCCATCCTCAGAAGGTTAATTCGACTGGCCCGTGTTGTTGGTGTTTCCGTTTTTTTGACTCTTCAGTCCAAAAAACGGAAACACCAACAACACGGGCCAGTCGAATTAACCTTCTGAGGATGGGAACAACGTTTTCCCGAAACATGTTAAGTGAGTAAACTTAAGTGATGTTAGTGTAACAATTCCGACTCACCTTTAAATAAATCCCTTATTGATGTTGGCAGCTCAGCAACTGTTGAAATGCTCAATCAGCAACCTTTTCAAATAATTTTAGTGTCCTCATTCTCTTCAGTTTTAGTAGTGGAAGCACAGCCTGACTTTGGTTCATCTCTGACATATTTCCTACCCTCCTTTAATATTTTAAACCACTGTAAAACTTGCTAAAAGATAGACAATGATCACAATAAACTTCTGTAAATAATTTGTAAGTTTCCACGACGATTTTTCGAGTTTTGTGAGGAATTTGATTTAACACATTCTACTCTAGTACTTAGCATTATTCCGACGGACTTCAGATACACGATCTGCTTTTAATACTACTTTTAATGTAATACTACAAAAATACTGTTTGTCACAGCCAGACAAACCAATGTGTGTGAATAAAACTTTGTGCAATAGTAGAGGGGAGTCCACAGGTCAATTATCTAATCCCCGTTTTGTTCTTGAAAAGGCAGGAAATGAGCAAACAAAATTTGGTCCGGTTCCTTTATTGCCACAACTTGTACTTCCTATTCTGTTTCAAATTGCAGTACTACAAATACAAACCTGCTATTTCAATCAGTTCACCAGCCAAGGTCACTACACGGTATCTCTGGCGCTGGTATGCTATTCTTGTTGCTTGATCCAAGTCATTAGCAACAAGGGTATCCCTTAGACCATAGTAGAATGCTGGCCTCACTCTCTCATCTGCCACACGGATCAGATCAAATAGCCTTGGCACCCTTTCTGGCCTGTGTATAGAATATTGTATGACAATTGCATAAAGGTTTATACAAATCTGCAATGGTAATTTGCAAAATAAGGTAATACTTACGGATCTATTGGAAAGCTATACTTCTGCCGCAAATGCTCTTGCTTCTCTAATGCAATAAATGTTGCTCTGCCAATATCATATTTCTTGAGGAAGTCGATGCATTTCTGTGCGGTATCCACTGTATCCACCACAATGTTATCCAAAGGTCCACAGGCTGTAGATACTGCCACATCATACTTTTGATCTATTGCACCCAGGTCACCCTGTAAAAACATTTGAGTTAACTCTGCTAGAAGATTCTAAAATCAACAGATATAAGAAAGAAAAAAAATCTGAAAGAAATCATACCTGTGTTAGCAATTACACTACACTATACAAGCAGAAAATCAACTTCCCATTACTGGGCTAAAGCAAATCTGAAGAGAGTTTTTAAACCTTCCAACATCTCTATAACACAATAAGTTTTCTACTAAACATCTATTAAAAGAAACCAAAATGCTACTCCAATAACAGAACTATCAGGAATTTATGACTAAATTGCCAAGATTTCAATAAAGCATGAAGTGGAAAAACTAAAAGGAACTGAGAAAAGGAGCCAAAGAGCATTTCACATATATTAAATATAAACAAGTAAAAAATTCCCTGACCAAGGGTCATCGATAGAGGCCCGGATTTCTGGTATTAATGATAACTGCAGAATTTTCAAGTGACACATTTAATGTTAACAAAATCACATATTTGTTCAAGATAAACTTAATTTTTTGAAATTGAAGCCACAAAATACAGTAAAATGTTTTTATTTTATGAAACCTACTTATAGGGTGGTGTGCACCATGTTGGAGTAAATTGCTTCGGAAATAACGTTTACTAAAGAAGTTCCCATTACGGAAGTAGGTTACTACGGGAGCAATTTACTCCGAAAGTAATGTTGGAGACCTCAATTACAATTTACTCTTTTAGTTACGATTATGGAAGTGAGAGCCAAAGGTATTATTTTTGTTTGCGCGATTTGCTTGATGCAATCATGAATAAGGTTATGTGCAATAGGAAAAGGGGAGAAACGTCATCAAAAGAGAGAAATGTTTGTTGGTAGAAATAAAGAAAATCCATTTAAACAATATGAGTGTAAAAAACGTGCGATAACTTGCATTACATTGGTCTTCAAAGCCAGTGAGATACCGCCAACACTGGCAACTGCGTGCCTAATTAATTTTTATTTTAGGATTATTAGCTTTTTTTCGTTTCTGAATTACGGGAAGTTACTTTTATTAACGTTTTTAATGAAGACCCACGTAATGCAAAAAAGCCAAAACATGTTATAAAGATGCTGGAAAGTCGTGATTGACGAGTTTAATAATTCTAGCGACGGGAAATGTACTCAAGAGCAGCTTAAAATTCTGGAAACAATGTTTCTAATCTTCATTTTGCATCGCAGATCACTTGTGTGTTGATAGAGGAATACCCTTTCTGATTTCGGAAAAATTCACCATATTCACAGATGGGTACAAAATAGTAACATGCGTACAGTCAATTCCACACACAATGTGTGAGAAATCTGTGAAAGTGATGAATAATTGCCTTTTATTTTCTTAACACTCGTGTATATTTATGTGTGTACGTACCTTGCTCTTAACCTCAAAAGCATTCTAACAATGCAGTGAAATACACGGCCAGCAGAACGTTTATTTATAAGATTGCTTGTAATACGTGCATTACGATGAACTTTACTTAATGTGACAAGAAAATGCTGGTAAACTAAAAGTATAATGGCATGCACTTAACGTAATGGGAATGACTTGATTCACAGTTCTTTTATTACTTTGAGCTAGTACCGATTGGTTCTAATTATCATGTGAAATCAAACTTGACGTAATGGGAAGGAAAAATTTGAAGCCAAGCTTTTAAGTTACATCGCGTTAAGTCAATTGTAAATATCTCCATTTAATACAGCGTAAGACTGTCACATTACGTTAAATTCATCGTAATGCCGGCTCACGCTTCTAAAATATTCCATTACAAAACACTCATAGGACGCAAAACAATAATTGCAATTTGGATTATAGAGCTGAATTTGTGTCTGAGTTTTGTTGAAATGTTCTCCAAGCAGGCTCAAAAGACGCTTATAAGATGCTTTCCTAATACCGAAATGTTCATTGAACCCCCCCCCTCTCTCTCTCTCTCTCTCTCTCTCTGTATAAGTATCATATGGTTCTCACATAACACCATCGCATTTCCGTTGTCTTTTTTTTTCGCTGAGATCAATGCAGCCTAAGTAATCGCTGTTTTCTTCATCGAGATCATCAATGTAATCTAAGTAATCCATGAACGTATCAAAAATGTCTTCCTCCAAATACGATATGGTATTCTAGTTCAATCGACAGGTTAGTTACTCCATCCAGGTCGCAAGAGTAAATTGTAACATATAGTTGTGCTCTATTTAATTCTGTAGTAACATACTACATGATGGTGCTCTCTGACATTTACTTCTGCGCTAATTTAATCTGGGAGTATCTGAAAGGAGTAAAATTCTTCAGAAGTAGTTTACTCTCGCATGGAAGACGCTGAGTGTTGACTTGAATAGTAGTTTACTACAAAAGTAGAGCTTACTCCAGGTTGGTGCACAGCACCCTAAAACATGAAATTTAGCAAAATGCTGCAGATGATGTCAAGTTTTTATTGTGTAATTGTTTATTTGTGCATTCTATGGTTAAGGCAGCCTTCATGAATGCTAGGAAGAGGAAGTACCAGTATATAAGCTTTTTGAAACATAAACATGCTGGTGCTAAAGAAGCAAAGATGTTTCCGATTCCTATGTTAACTCGGTGGGGTTCATGGATAAAATCTGTTCTGTATATTGGGGAATACTTCAACGATCTCCTTGAGTGCTTCAAGCAACTAACTAATCTGGTAGTCAGCTACTTTATTAAAGAGCTTTCAAATGATGACAGAAACTGTATTTGTTTTAAGGCTGCTTTTGTGAAAGAGCATTGCTGTACTATTTCTAAGATTACTCAGTTTTTGGAGGGGTGTCAATATCCTACAGCGCACAGGCTTATGCCAAGAGCAACTGCTTTGCTTGGTGAAGTGCAGCTCGTAAAAAACAAGGTATCTGGAGAGGAAACATCCTTAACCCTGTGTAAGCTGAAGGATGAAACCAAGCAGAGGGAAGGCGCTTGAGTGATGAAATTAGCCAAATGCAGCATCAAAAAACTGGAGAAGCTGTTGGCAGAAGACCCTGCAGGAAAAATCTTTCGCTCAACTGCCCAGCTTTTTCATTTATCTAATTTACTGGTACACCAGTATCCAATAAGCTCATGTCAGACATGAGAGATTCCACTTGTGAAGTGCCTCCCTAAAGATGCATTTCTGAAAGGATGCCTAGCATTGTAGCATTAGGCAAAGACAGTTGATGTGAAGCAGGATGTGAAACCTGAATTACTGAAGCGGCTGATGCAAGAATATCCTGATTTTTCAAGCCGCTGCTTGAAGGTAGTATGATTTCTACAAATGTGGATAGCGAGAAGGCTTATTAGGGTATGGAAACTTATTATCAGATAGCGAACAAATTTATGCCCAAAAAATATAGAAACAATGCTGTGTTTGTGCTTTGGTGACACTTTCAGCTAAATTTTTTATATTTGCTATTCATTTCTATGTGATTTTTTTTTTAAAGATAATTGTAATAAAGATTATTTCAATACAAAAGCAATACTTATTCCACTTGAGTCGTCATTCCTTGATGTTTTATTTCACTCCTTTGAGTATTTTATTTTACCACTTTGAGCATTTTATTCCACCACTTTTGTTCATTTTATTTCACCACATATTATCATATCTCTAATCGGTTTGATCTTAATGTGGAGCTTCAAAACCAAGTAGGAATAAGCTTTCAAGCTGAGAAAACAACAACATTAAATTAATTTTGAAAAATGAGAAGCTAGTAACAGTGATGTGTCATAATTTAAAATAAAGAGAGTTGGAGGTTGTTACACTATCTCACTAAAAGGTTTTTGCTTTGAACGCATTTCGGGAGAACGATTTCCTCCCATCGTCAACATGTTTCCAACTGATTTTGCCGGTTATTGTCTGGGGATGTGTGTGGTTAGTGGTGTTTTCTGGTGCTGGGTTGATGAACCTCCAAAGGCTGCTGGGTGGCGGTAGTTCAAAATTCATTAGGTGATTCCTGTGTTTGACGATATGTATTTTTTTCCCGGATGTCCAATTCATTGCTACTGTTGATCGGTTTTAAGAGTTTTATGTTTGGAGTGATTTCATGGTTTGAAGACCAGAAATGATGTGCTACGCACTCACAGTAAGAACCTTTTAGTGATGTAGTGTAACAACCTCCAACTCTCTTTATTTTAAACAACATTAAACTTATCTTGCCAATGGATAAGTTTAATAAAAAGTTTATCTAGACAACAAAGGTGGCATTATACTGTTGTTCTACGAGAATTTCTAAACTCAGAGAGGATTTGTACTTGAAACTGTAGCATGGCTGTTAAAAAACACTGCAGTGCAGCTGCAATTTCAGGTCCTCTAAAAGTTCATATGAATGTAACCATGGACTCACCAATCGTCCAAAGATGCCAGGCAGGTTACCATTGTCTTTCAGTTGCATCAGAGTATCCAAGACTCGGTTCTGCGAACGTGTTGCTTGCATGGAACTACGTACTTCCTCAACCTCTGCCCTTTGCTGCTGTAGTGCAGCTGAGACTGTGGCTTCTTCCTGTCGCACTTGCACCAGTTCCTCTTGTGCCTGCTGCAGCTGCTTTTCTGTCTCTGGGATAGTAGTCTTTAAGGCCTCAATCTCACTGAGAATATGAAGCAGAGAAGCAAGATCTTTATAGTCTTAGTATTGCAATGAATTCAAACTTCCCCACATAACTTTCTTCTTTTTACTTTCTCTACAATTTACCTATTGTAGGTAGATGAAGTATTGTATTCCATAAAAAAAATTTGATATTGAGATTTCACCAAAAATGCCAAATATTATACATGAGTCAGACACTGTTTAACAAATTCCCCCGCCTCAAACTGTGCTTTATGTGGAAAATGTTTCTTTAATTTTCATTTTCTCAAAAATAGCTCTATGGATTTTGATTATAATACCTTATATTTAAGATTTTTACAAGACTAATAAAACACACAGTTTGAATTTTCTGTGAATAGCCTGAAAAGTTTTCATTCTGTATGAACTTTGTATAACTACAAAACCATAACTGACAAAAACTTGCCTCAGGAATAATGTGAAGCTAGTTAAAACATACAATTTAAGATACCGCATTTACTTGGCTATAGGACACCATCGCCTATAGTATCTCCCTCCCTTAATGTTTGAGAGCCAAAATTAAAAATTCTAGGAAACTGAAAATTCCTTACTTATGTCACAATAAATTTGACAACGTTGCTTTATTAGCTTCTGTGACAAGCAAGTGGTGTGGTAAAACCAAAAGACAGGCCATGGCCAATCACAGAAGAAGAAGAAGAAGAAGAAGAAGAAGAAGAAGAAGAAGAAGAAGAAGAAGAAGAAGAAGAAGAAGAAGAAGAAAACCAACCCCTTCCTGGTCCCCACCCACTTGGTTCGCACTTTCTTTATGCATCCAGTCTTTATCTTTGATGAGTACTTGAGTGTGAAAACTTATAAAATGAGTACCGGGAATCAGAGGATGAATTTTACAGCCTCTTTTAAATTAATTGTTGTTGAGTTTGCAAATAAAAATGACGCAAGAGTAGCATCTTGTGAATTCGACATTTAACCTAAAATGATTTGATATTGGCACAATCAGAAGGATCAACTAATGCTATTAAGGAAGACTGCAAATATTTTTGTGGAATCTGGAAAGGAAAGTAAGAAGAAGTCAATAAAAAAGTGTTAAGAGTGATTGTTGAAACAAGGAACAATGGTCATGCTATGAAATGCTGCAGTTTAAAGTGTTTGAGATTGCAAAAATCCAAGGGATCTCAGGTTCGGAATTTAAGGTGAGCCAAGCCTGGCCAGTACGATTTATGCATCATAGCACTTTGAGTTTGAGAACACTTCACTACATCAATGGCTTTCAGTTGACTACACAGAGAAAGTCATAGAATTTCATCATTTCTTGATAAGACTGCTACAAGAACATAACTTTCTTTTATCACAAATTGGAAACGCTGACCAAACTCCAGTTTATTTTTTTGTTGACATGCCAACAAGCACACACTAAATACAGCAGGAGCAGCATATGTTTTAGTGAAACCACTGGAGCTGAGAAGTTACATTGTACTGTGATGCTATGTATTGCTGCAAATGGCAGGAAACTCCCACCATACTGTATTTTCAAGCGAAAAACTCTGCCTAAAGGAGACTTTTCAAAAGGAATTCACATCTGTGTACAGGAGAAAGGGTGGATGAATGTGGATCTGGTGAAGGACTGGTTAAGAACTGTGTGAGAATGATGTCCAGGAACTCTCCTTAATAAAAAGTCTATGCTTGTGCTCGACAGCTTTCGTGGTCACTTAGCTGATGGTGTTAAAACACAATTGAGTTTAACCAAAACGTATCCAACAATTACCACAGGAGGGCTTACATCCATTTTACAGCCATTAGACATCTCCATAAACAAGCCTTTTAAGGACCATCTGAGATATTTTTATACTAACTGGATGGTGGAAAATATGCATGAGATAACAAAAACTGGAAAAATCAAGTGACCATTGTTACAATGTATTTGTGAGTGGATTTTGCATGTTTGGGGAATGATCACTCATGAAATTATTGAAAAGGGTTTTGGAAAGACTGGAATAACATATGGATTAGAGGGCTCCAAAGGCAATCTTTTATGGAAAGAATGCGAAGAAAATGAAGACACAGACTCTAGCAATGATGACAGCAGTGAAAACAGTAATGAGGATAGCCCTGTGATTCCACAACAATAGGCATTTTATTACTATTCTTCCCTTGCTTAAATATTTTTGTGAAGCACAAACACGATTACCTATACTGCTATTAAAATCAAGGATTTTCTTCTGTGTTATAGATAGCCAATTGTTATTCAAGTTTCAACTTGCATTGTTCTATAGGCCATGCCCATCCACCAAGCATCTTTGCGGAAGTTATTGCTATACTGGATTTAACATACTTATTATTAGAGCAATGAATTCTTGATTACATATGTAACTTTGCTTATTTCAATTAAATATCTCATAAATAGAAATAAAGTAATTAATTTTGTAATTACTCATCTCCAAACCAATTAATGAGTTCATGCTCATAGGACCCTCCCCCAATTTTGGAAGAAAAGTAGGGAAAAATACAGGGGTTCTATAGCCAAGTAAAAATGGTAAATAATTTTTTTTTTTTTCTCAGTGTTTGTGGCTTTCAAAATATTTCATGCTGATGTTTCAAATGTGAAGGTATCATCTGGTGGAAGACTTTTATTCTTCTTTTATCTTTTCCTTCACAAGAGCTTGTTATACAATTTCTGAATTAATTCTTCTGTGCTTCCGATAAGCATTTGAATGTTGTTTTCACATGTTGCATTTAATTATTTATAGCCTAATTTGAAATCATTTCTAGACAAAATGTATCATGAATATTGCAACATGAATAGAACAATCAATTTTTGATGAATGCTGTTTAATATATAAGGTATGCCTGCAACTTCGTAATTGGTAGAGAAAGGAATATGTCTATATCACATCAGACGTTTTATATAAAAACTTTCTATGATATACAGAGTGTGTCCCTTAAAACTACAACTTTCAATATCTTCTATAGCATTAGTGATATACTGTAAAGCTATTATTGCTATTCTGAAGGGCAGCTAAAACCTGAAAGATTCAGTCTATAGAGAATTAATATTATTCCAATCAGCTTGATATTTTGTTTTAAAAATGTGTAATTATGAAATACTTACAGAAGATTAACTCCTAAAAATATTGTGATGTGACTTGTTAATCAGTTTGGTCTTAGTGTTAAAAAAGTAAATAAGGAGCGTCAGGGAACAATTGCTAATACAGCTCCTACAGATAAAACAGATTAGAAGTTAGATCAAATTAAATTGCAATAGAAAACCTTGAAATGTAATATAATAACAATCATGGTGGCAGTGATGGTGGTGGTGGTATACTTCAAAGTTACAATATTTGCACTGAAAGTATACAACTTTTCCTGTGTATTTCAAATGAACATCTAGTCTATCCTGGTTAATATTGTATTTCCTGCAACCTATGAGTAATAGTATTGTTTAAAATAAAGAGAGTTGGAGGTTGTTACACTACATCACTAAAAGGCTCTTACTTGAACCTTTTAGTGATGGAGGGTAACAACCTCCAACTCTCTTTATTTTAAATTATGACACATCACTGTTACTAGCTTCTCAATCTTCAAAATTAATTAATGGTATTGTTTAACAATTTTGACAGACTCAATTCAAAACATGGTTCCTTAATTCAACCTTATGCTTGCCACATTACAAAAACACAATGTATAAGTGTACTGATTATTACTTCAAATTAAGATGCAGCTATGGGCCTCAGTTCTACAGGCACCAACCAACAGACTGATTAAAGAGATAAGTTGCTCTCACTCAGTATAAACACCAGAAGTGATACGGTAATTTGTATCACAAATTACTTAAATGTAAATAATGATTGTAATATGAATATGTATTTTTATGTGACATTGACTTCCGATGTTTATTAATTGTAATTATTATTGGTAAATAATAATATACGGCTTTACTGAAACTGTCAATAATAACGCAATAATGCAGCGAGGGGGTGAGCTGTTTATCATTGCTGGGAACAAGGAAGTTACGTAATTTTCGCGCCTTTTCGGTAGAACCTTCTAGAATGTTTCCCTAAAAGCAATATGTATTCGTGGTTTTCATTGGATATTCAAATAGACGCTAATGTTGGCGCGTTTTATTAGCCAATAGCAGTTCATTTATAATCGTTAGGCATGTCGAGGAGTGGGAGTATATAAAACCAAGTCCGAGGTAGATCGCCCAGTTCAACAAAATTCTCAACACACTACACGTCGGTCCCTCAGTTCATCAAAATTTCGTGTACACTACATGTCGTCAGTCAGTCCTTCATTTCGTCAAGTTACGCGCAGCAGAATTACGAGAATTATTATAAAGTTAATTCTACACAAAGTTGAAATACATAGTTAAAAGTGATAAGTAAGAAGTTATTGCAAACAGTTTCAGTTTGGCGAGTATCCAGATCAATATGTAAAAGTGTTTGTGAACGTGTTCGGCAATAAAAGTTATAAAACCAATTTCTTCATTAAGTATAATTTCTGGATAAAAGATTCCTTTCCGATTCACAACCTGTAAGAGATAAATGTTCGACCCAAAGAGCTAGCTGGAGGATATTTAAAGTGAATTATTTCAAAACTGATGCAAATTGCTACGCCAGATGGAGCTACAAACCAAACAAATGAATGACGTCACAAGATGGCTTCAATACTGATGTAAACAACATTACGTAAAGCAATTTCTCTAGCAAATTGGCTCCCAAACATGGAGCTACAATAATGTTACAATGAATACAACATTAATACCGCATCAAATTGGCGCCCAACGTGGGGCACGATAACCAGGAAAGGAACACGATGACCAGGAAAGAAACAAGATGACCAGGAAAGGATCAACAAAACCAGGAATGCAGCGGTGAAATGATCTACAAGACGCAGATTCCAGAAACAACAGGGAGGACAGACTACATGGATAACTGGACATCATAATTCCGAGATTACGAGGCAACTGGGAAATTCAAACTACAGGACGACAAAACTATGCAGATTCATCGAAGCGACATACAAATCTAGGAGAGTGGGGCAGACAGCTGGACATCTAAACAACATCAGCAGATAGCATCAGAAAGGTTAGAAAAGTGTGATTTTAATTTAAAAAAAAAAAAAAAAAAAAAGGGGGGGGTAAACAAATTTAAATGTTACTGAGGAGTGGTAGGATAAAAAAAAAATGGCTACTAGTAATATTGAAGAAACAATGATGGAGGGAGATAATGTACAGTTAGCTGTAATTCAATACAGGATACAGAAAATAGCTTAAACAATTTAGTATTTAATGGTGAGAATGTTAGTGCAGAAAGTCAGAATAGAATAGCAGGAAATGTTAATTTTGATGCTAGTATGATGATGGAAATGCTGAGAAATATGAATAAAGAATTGAGGGAAGATATTATTAAGAGTGTAGAACAAAAAATAGATCAGAGTTATGAGAAATTAGAACAAAAACTAACTCAGAGTATGGAAAAAAGTCATAGGAAATTAATTGAAGATATTGGTAGGAGTAATGAGATATTAGAGCAAAAAGTAGATCAAAGCAGGGAAGAAACTGAAAAGAAAGTTATGAAGCTAGATAGTAGTATGCCAGAAATGAGAGATGAAAATGAGGAAGTAATAGCAAGTGAGACAGGAGAAATTTCAAAGAAAATGCTAGACATGAGCAGGGAAATATATAACAAAGAAAGTGAGGTTAATACTAAAAGTGAGGTTAATGTAGAAAGTACAGAGTTAGGAAGTCAAATGAGTAATATTTCAAGTGAGGTAAGAGAGATAAATGAGGTTATGAATGTAGATGTAAATGAGGTGCAAGTTAATTTCAAAGGGGAAATATCAGAAATACAGAATGAGACAGTAATGCAAAGAAATAAATTGTACCAAGATGTTCAAAATGAAAACTCCAGTCCAGTACAGTTTAGTACAGATTTGTCAAAGTACTTTCAAATTAAAGAGATAGTTGAAGAATTGAAAATGAATGTTGTTAAAAGATGTGTCGTTCAAGAAACTGTAGATTGTTTTCAAATGTTATCATGTGAGGAAATTTCAAATGAATGCAAGAGGTTATTCATGAACGACAATTTGAAGGTTAGGATACGGCTACGAGTAATGTTTAGCCACACACAATTTGATCCAGGAGGGTAAATAGCAATGAAATGTAAAGTAAATGCTGGATAGTTAAAGATGACTTGCAGAGAAATGTATTGGAACGTAAGAGGGTTAACTAAATATATATATATGTCATGAGAAAACCAGAAATAAATTCAAAAAAAAAAAAAAAAAAAAAAATAGAAAAATAAAAAGAAATAAATATTTAAAAAAAAAAATTAAATTTTTTTGTAACTATAACAGTATTTGAAAATTAAGAATGCAAAGATTGAAACCTAATATGATATGAAATTAAAAGTACGTAAATACAATTCCAAAAGTATTGTTAAAAATAATAATAAATTCAGAACAAAAAAAAAAAAAATATATATTTATGTAGAAAACAGAAAAGGTGAAACATTGTCTAGATCTAAGAGATGTAAATAGATGTAGAGGGTGAATATTTTGGTAAATATGTATAATAATTACAAAAATTTTAAACGTATAAATTTTTGTCAACAACTTAAGAAAGTAAACAATTTGGTAACAGTAAATAAATAATTTAGGGTAAAGTATTTGCTATATAAAAAAAAAAATTTGTGATGTCACATTAATATCTAAATTAATTAAACCAGAGCCAGTAAGTAGTGGCAAGGTAGAGGAAAAACATGTCGTGTGTTAAATGCGTGTGAAGTGTCAAGTGAAAGTGATAGCGTGTGTTCCAAGATTTAGGAGACTAAAAACCCAATTATAAAATTTCCAAACAAGTTGTAAATACTTATAATTATGTTTCTAGTGGGGCATATGATACGGTAATTTGTATCACAAATTACTTAAATGTAAATAATGATTGTAATATGAATATGTATTTTTATGTGACATTGACTTCCGATGTTTATTAATTGTAATTATTATTGGTAAATAATAATATACGGCTTTACTGAAACTGTCAATAATAACGCAATAATGCAGCGAGGGGGTGAGCTGTTTATCATTGCTGGGAACAAGGAAGTTACGTAATTTTCGCGCCTTTTCGGTAGAACCTTCTAGAATGTTTCCCTAAAAGCAATATGTATTCGTGGTTTTCATTGGATATTCAAATAGACGCTAATGTTGGCGCGTTTTATTAGCCAATAGCAGTTCATTTATAATCGTTAGGCATGTCGAGGAGTGGGAGTATATAAAACCAAGTCCGAGGTAGATCGCCCAGTTCAACAAAATTCTCAACACACTACACGTCGGTCCCTCAGTTCATCAAAATTTCGTGTACACTACATGTCGTCAGTCAGTCCTTCATTTCGTCAAGTTACGCGCAGCAGAATTACGAGAATTATTATAAAGTTAATTCTACACAAAGTTGAAATACATAGTTAAAAGTGATAAGTAAGAAGTTATTGCAAACAGTTTCAGTTTGGCGAGTATCCAGATCAATATGTAAAAGTGTTTGTGAACGTGTTCAGCAATAAAAGTTATAAAACCAATTTCTTCATTAAGTATAATTTCTGGATAAAAGATTCCTTTCCGATTCACAACCTGTAAGAGATAAATGTTCGACCCAAAGAGCTAGCTGGAGGATATTTAAAGTGAATTATTTCAAAACTGATGCAAATTGCTACGCCAGATGGAGCTACAAACCAAACAAATGAATGACGTCACAAGATGGCTTCAACACTGATGTAAACAACATTACGTAAAGCAATTTCTCTAGCAAATTGGCTCCCAAACATGGAGCTACAATAATGTTACAATGAATACAACATTAATACCGCATCAGAAGCGACATAGAG
Source organism: Deroplatys truncata (assembly GCA_030765065.1). Taxonomy (NCBI): domain Eukaryota; kingdom Metazoa; phylum Arthropoda; class Insecta; order Mantodea; family Mantidae; genus Deroplatys; species Deroplatys truncata. The sequence goes on along the minus strand of CM060987.1, from coordinate 100,801,978 downwards.
ACATAACAGGACTGTTTTGGAACCTTTTATCTCGCCGCCTCGCAAACATTCTAGAACTCAGAGAACTCCATCTGTTATATAAGTGAGTATGTTCAGAGTGAGTGCATTTCTAATGCAACAAAAAGTGCTATCCTATGAGTGAGTTTGTGACAACTGTTATGATGTACAGCCAGTGCTGCTACTGCAGGAGATTAGAAAGTCTTGTGTTCAACCACCAGTGAAGGAAAGAAGAGCCCGCTTTGTGCATATTTCATTATGCCACTATATCATGAGAACTTATGAAGCAACAGTGAAAGTGAACACTAACACTATGTAAGAAAATTTATAATTTTATTTATACACAATTTTCAAAATACAAAATCACTAAGTAGTTCAGTAAAAGGGGTATCAAAATTACAGCTAATTTACTATTTAAAGAATTATTTATACAGGTATTCATCAATACTGTAGAAAGATTTACTAGTCAAAAACTGTTTTAACAGCTGTTTAAATTTATTACAATTATTATATTTCTTTATTTTTTCCGATAGAGTATTATAAAGTTTTATTCCAGTAAAACTAGGCATCTTTTCATATGAAAAGTGTAGTCTGTGGCTAGGGATTGCATAATCATTTTTATGTCTTGTGTTGTATCTGTGGGCATCGGAGTTGATTTATAATGTGGAATTATACTTTTTAAAATGTAGAGCGATTTTGTAGATATGTAAGCTAGGTAAAGTTAATATATTTAGTTGTCTAAAGGTATTTCTGCATGGCTCATTAAATTTTAATTTGCCCAATTCAAGTATTGAATTGTCCTTTTTTGTAGAATAAATATTTTGCCATATTTTATATTAGGATGCATTGCCCCACAGTTCAATTCCACATGGAATCTGTGAATGAATAAGAGAATAGTATATAGCTCTTGCCACTTCAGTTGGTACACAATTTATTAAGTATTTCAGAACAAATACGTTTTTGGTGACTATTGATCCCAGTTTCTGTATATGTACAGCATACCTAGTGGTTTATCTATATTTAATCATAGATTTACAGAATTTATGCAATTGATTGAATTGTGGTTTATGTACAGTTGTAATGCTGGCTCAATATTTTTAAATCGAAGGTAATTAATTCACATTTAGCTGAATTTACATACATATTTAGGCTGTTAAAGTACATAACTATTCTATTTACGTATCACTGATGCATCTACCTAGAGCACACAAATTTTTATTACTGACTGAAATGGTTGTATCATCTAGTATTTTCAGGCATTAATTTCATTTATGTCATAAATATAAAGAATAAATAATAACGGTTCTAATACAGATCCCTGTGACACACCATACATTAAATCCTGCATCTGTGAATGAAGTTCATTGTTTTCTGACTTTATGGTCACCAGTTATTTTCTATTTGTCATAAAAGATTTTATTAACTTGTTTGCTATACCTATAGCTATTTCATGGCTACATACTTTTATACGTGTGGTAGGTATATCATCAATGCCTGTACTGTTTTTATATTTTAAAGTCTTTATTACGTCAAGAACTTCTTTACTGTCGGTGGGATACAGAAAATGCTAGAGGTATTTTTTGATTTCTACGTTGTAATCTGTGGTACTATTTGAGAATTTTAATTCAAGTAATGATTTCTTGCTGAAACAAAGTGATTGTTCATTATTTCAGCTACTGCTTTAGCTTCCTTTATGGTAGAATTACCAGCTTGAATTTAAATGTATGATTTATTATTTTGAGGCCAAGACCTGCAAAATTCATTAATCACTTTCCAACTAGCTTTACTCACATTATGTGAATTTAGTATTTTATTGCTGATACTGCCATGTTTGGCTTCAACTACAGATTTGTCATAAACCTTTTATATATATATATATATATATATATTAAAATAAAGAGAGTTGAAGGTTGTTACATTACATCACTAAAATATTCTTACTTGAACGCACATCTTTCCCACATCTATTCAAAACCTGGTATAGGTATGTAGATGATATTTTTGCTATTGTTCCAAAAAAACTTTCAGAACATGCTTTGAAATTATCGAATTTACAAAAAAGATCTATTAAATTCACAATAGAAAAAGAAGAAAATGGCCAATTACCTTACCTAGACATCAGGATCATCAGAAATAATGCACACAATAAACTAACGTTCGGCATTTACAGAAAACCAACGCACACAGAAAATTATATTAAAACAATAGCTACAATCCTACAAGCCACAAACATGCAATTTTAAGTAGTATTACAAACAGGTTAGTACATATACCAATGGAGAAAGAGGAATACCAACACATTATCAACATAGCCACTATGAATGGATACCAGAAAAAAACAATAGATAAGAAGATAAAAAGGTTTGAAAGACAGAAATACATCCAACAAATGACTACGTTACTCAGACAACAAAAACCACAAGCATATAGAAAATTCACTTATCACCCTTGGACACATCATAAATTTCAAAGGATTTTCAAGAAATACAACATCACCCTGTCTCCACAGAATAACCACAATATACAGAAACTACTATGCAACAGAACAAAAGATCCTATCCCCAACAATAAATTAGCCGGTATATATCAAATTGATTGTAATGAATGTAACCTGATATACATAGGAAGAACCAAAATAAATCTTGAAATAAGACTTAAAGAGCATATGAGGTGCATTTAACAAAAGCAGCCATATAAATCAGCAGTAGCACATCATTTCTGGTCTTCAAACCATGATATCACTCTGAACATAAAACTCTTAAAACTGATCAACAGCAGCAATGAATTGGACATCTGGGAAAAAATACACATTGTCAAAGACAGGAATCACCTAATGAATTTCGAACTGCCGCCACCCAGCAGCCTCTGGAGGTTCATCAGCCCAGCACCAGAGAACACCACTAGCCACACACATCCCCCAGACAATGACCGGAAAAATCAGATGAGGACATGCTGACGATGGGAACAAGCCGTCTCCCGAAATACGTTCAAGTAAGAACATTTTAGTGATGTAGTTTAACAACCTTCAACTCTCTTTACTTTTAAATTATGACACATCACTGTTACTAGCTTCTAAATCTTCAAAATTAGTCAATATATATATATATATATATATATATTTTTAACCCAGTATCACTGAAAATTGAATTACCATTGTTCTTTTGTGTTGTGGTGATTCTGAGTAGGTTACACAAATATTTTATTTTAAGAGTGATCCATTGATATTTCTACTTAACACAGTGAGAGGACAATATAAAGTAATGTAATGATACAAAGTGTGATAGAACTTAATAAGTTTCTCTGTAGGGTCTTGTGCAGCAAATAATGCTTCCCAATTTTCACTGACTAGAGCGCTTTTAAGTGTTTGCAAATTTGCCACTAAAAGAATGACAACATTTTGTGACAATTTTATTAGTGTTATGTTTTGCAGAAGGCTTATTTATACCACTAAAAGTAATACCTTGTGCCATATGATCTGATAGACATGACTGAATGACATTTGCTTTGTACGGTAAGTCTATTCTATTAGCAATAATATTACCAATAGCTGTCATTGATCTGTTCGTGATGCGAGTTGATTTATTAATAATAGTATGCAGTTATGTTTATTTAAAAGGTATTGAAATTCGGTCCTATCATTTGTGTTTTGAAGAAAATCAATGTTTAAATCTCCTAAAATTATTATTTTACATCTAGTGTTCACCAAAATATCGTTTAACAATAAACTTAATTTATCAAGAAAAACATTTAAGTTTCCTTCAGGTGGCCTGTATACATCAATGGCTGTTATCTTTAATTTATTTAATGTATGCTTATTTCTGCCAATTCTACATGTCCCTCAGTACAGAAAGTTGAGTATCAAATTCTATTAAGTATATTGGTACATATAAACTTGTAAAATTCCTACCACACCCCATTTTTTTATTCTTTCTACAGAATTTTGCTTTTAAGTCCATGTTTGGAATGAAATTGTTATTACATTTGAGATCCTTTAAACCATGTTCAATTACAACTAATATATCAGGATTTTCTTCTCATATAAATATATTGAACTGATTAATTTTATTATAAAGCATTTCTATGTTTTGATGAATTAATTTCAACGACTTACCCTTGTACTTTTCTGATGAAGAGATGCCTAGTTTTTTGGACTACACAAAGAGTTTTCACTATTTACATCAGTTTGTTCTTCTTGATCACCAAGTTTTTTGTTCACACAAACCGAAATCACTTTTATTAGCATTTCACTCAGTATCCTCTTCCCAGTTTATTAAGATGCATCCCATGTCTTGTGTGAAGTTCCCGCCTTATGTTGTAGGCGTTAATTAGCTTTACATGTTTATGTTTTCTACATATCTCTGTTATGTCGGAGTTTACAGAAGTGGTTTTCTTGTTTATCCGGGAGCTCGAGTGCAGGTCATGTCTCCTAGGTAGTTTGACGATGATCACATTGGTATTTGGCAATACATACATTTATTGTGCTTTCTAATTTTGGATAGACATTTTCAGGTTCACCACTTGCTACATCATTTGTTCCAGTGATGAGTAAGATGCAGTCATCCTTTATAAAATTGGAACATTTCTCATCCACGTTTCTGCTAACCTCCTCAATTTTAGCACCCAGCTTTACCATAGCACTGGCCATCGATATATATCTTCTCCAATTTGATTTATTTTCTCGGCAAGTCCACATCCATGACTATCCGCTAACAACAATACACAACTCTGTATCCGTCTCTTACCTAGATTAACATTATATGCTGAGTTAGGTTTCTCATTTGAAACTTCTTTATGTTCGGAATCCCCCAAAAGTATGTATCTGTTATAGATGTTGCAGGTAGCTTCTGAAATGCATTATGTCTGCTGCTGACTGCGCGCCGCTTTTGTCTTTGTACAGTGCTCCCCTCAAATAATTCACGCTGTTTATCATCATTATTTCTTCTTGTTTTCAGTTTGTAGTTTTCTTCTTTCAACCTTTCTATCTCACTGAGTGATGATGCAAGCCCTTCTTCATTACTTCAATAACCATTTGAAGCAATGCTATTTGTTACGTTCTCTTCCGGCATTGTCACCGTTGGACGCGCTTTCTTTCTGTTTCAATATTTCGCTGTAATTGCGTTTCTTATTACCTACTATTTGTTTGTTGTTGTCACCAAGAATTTCCGTAGCATGTTTCTCAACAAATAAGCACAGTTTTTCACTAAATCCACAGAGGCGTTACAAAGTTCTACACAAGCGAACACCATCTTGACTCATAGTATTACACAGCCTGTAACCACGTTCCCCACCAAGTTAAAACTGGCTGAGGAGGTAAAGACAAATTTGGAAGCAGTTCATGGAATTTTTTAATTCTAATAGGTGACTTTACAAACACTTTCTTCATGCTAGAAATAAGAAGAACCATATCTTTATACCGGCTTCTGACAGTTTCAGCAACACAATGTAAACCGTGAGTAAGGCATGTCAAGTGAACTAATTTAGGGAAAGAACTTTTAATCCAGCTCCCACTTTAACAATATATAGAGCAGCATCATTCAGATATAACAATACATTGCCATACAGTATCCCTTCTGGCCACAAGAAAGCTAACGAGTCATTGAAAAATTTGGCAACAGTGGAATGATTTACTTGGTCAAGTATTTGTATATTAAGAAGAAATGATCTACTGCCTGCTTTCATAGCACCAACTACAGCACTATACGCACACACTGTCCCGATGCAGTTTCATCAACAGAAATCCGTATGTTTTTGTGCTTCAGTGTATTCCAAATATTACAAATTACTTCTTGAAAACACTGTGGCATATAGGTTTTCTGCAATGTATATTCATGGGTTACGCTTTTGTTTGTGCATCTAAAAATACACGAAGCTGTACATTATTCAATTTCCACAATAGAATGTTGGAACCCACTAATGCTAAACAGAATTCTTTGAAAAATATATCACTAGAACTCAATTGTTCACCAACATTCATTGCTTTTAATCAGTTGCTAAATTAACTTAGATTTATTCTTGAACCTCTCCTTATGGCGTGTGGTATTAATGTGTTGCACAATGCCATATTTTTCTTTGCAGAAACCCACTTTTCACACGCCAAACAAAATAAGACACTGCCGTCCTCACTGAAAATATTTCTTCCAAACTTGTTTACACATTCCATAAGAATGCTGACTGAGAGGTTTTTATGGGTGACATTCCCTAAATACAACAGCAAGCAATCATGCACACCTTATGAGCATTGCAAACCACACTGCAGCTTGGAACTCAGGGGTTTAGTGCTCATGCCCATGACATCATTCCAATAACTGATTGATGACTCATCTGCCAAATCGTAGCAAATTTTTCTCCTTGCAATATTATTTCACAACATCCTGGCTATCCCTAGCATTGCTTTCTTATGCATTTGACCGAATCACTGATAAATAAGGCTAGGAATGAAATATGCACTTCGAAAATTACAGTTTTGGGTAAAATATGCTTTAATTAAAAATCATAAAACAAGTAAGCAAAATCGTTTTCCTGCAAAATAAGCACAAATAAGTACCAACAAACATAGTTAAAACTGTTTATCTAGGTGTGTCTTACAAAATGTAACTTTTCTGCTTATCCTTAAAACTGTGGAAAAAAGTATGCACTTTGCTTAGAAATCCGAGCTTTAATGATCACATTAGTGAAGTGACAGTAAGAACTTAGTGAAAACTGACAGCGAAAACTGAACAGTCACAATATGTTGCTATATTTTTTATTTATTTATTTTTTATGCTAAACTATATACAAGTGAATATGTCCGGTGTCCAGCCCTGGCTCTGTACCAGTCATACTCATATTTTATAATAATTTATTAATTCTAGTTTGTTACTCCATTTTGTCTATTTACTGTCCACATCCATTTATTTCTCACTTTGTATAAAAATTGTCTTTTTTTACCATGTCAACTACCCCTACATTTCTATTTTAAACCACTTCTTATTGATATACTCTTTTCTCCACACTTCGGTCCCCCTACAGTCAAATAAAATGTGTTCCACATCCTCCTTTCCGCCACATATAGGACACTGATTTTGTGAAATACCTTTCCTTAAGCCTTTTAATTTCCATACACCTGCTTTCAGCCATACGATACCTTCCCACTCCTCTTTATTTGTTACTTCTATATACTTTTCCCTTTCCCATGAGTCTTTCATTGGTATATAGTAGACTAAAGATCTCATGTCAGTTATTCCACTAAATATTTCTTGTATTTCTATGTCCTCAAATCTTTTCCTTGCCAACTTCCAGAAGTTATTCACATTGTTTTCTCTTCTTCTCCATATTTCCCCTAACCCACTACTTTTCAAATTATTTCTGAGGCAATCTACCCATCCCTTATTCTTTAAACTTTTCTCTTGACACAGCTTTAACAAATTCCTTTCTTCCAATTTCAATATTCTATACCAAAATTTCAATGCCCTTTCCATAATCTTTCCCTTGCTTGGCACTCTACCCAGCTCTATTTGTGCTACCTGTCTGGCAGTTGCATTTGGTAGCCCAAGTATTTCTTTGCAAAATTTCCTATGCACCTCATCTATAACTTCCCATCTTCCTTCTAATCCCCATACTTCTATTCCATATAGCATTTTTGCCTCGACCACCATATTGTATACTTTTTCTAACCATCTAATATTTATATTAGGTACTTTATATTTGCAGCTTCTAGTAGCAGATAGAGCTCCTTTTCCTTTTGCCAGTGCAAATTTCTTTTGTTTATCCCAATTGCCACCACTGTCTATTTTAACTCGTAAATAAATACATTCTCTTACTACCCTGTACTCTTTTTTATTCTCATTCATCCATCTTTCATACTTTCTCAATTTCCCCCCTTTTTTGAACACTAAAATCTGCGTCTTTTCCTGGTTCACTTTTAAACTCCATTCTTTACAGTAATTATTTAATGCTTGCAAAGATTGTTTTAGGCCATTCACTGTAATTGCACCTATAACTAGGTCATCTGCAAACAGTAATCCTGGAATTTGAATATTACTAATTATTGGCATAGAGTTATTATTTCTCCCAATTTCCATTGATACATCATCTATATATAAATTAAATAGGACTGGGCTTAACTTGCACCCTTGTCTAAGGCCTTTCTCTTGGTCTCACAATATGTTAGCATGTGTACTCACCCCTTGCGACTACTTGCTGATTTGGAGGTGGCTTCAAAAGTTTTTTGTATCTGCTCCAACTTTGCCTTTTCTTTGTGCTCACTGCTAACATACAGTTCCAGTTCAGACTTAGCAATATCATACTGGAAATAAAAAGTAATTTTATAAATGAAGAACAATCATAGAAAGGGTCAACTTCAAGTGTGAATCAATAAAAACAGACTACAATGTACACCAGACTCAAATATTGCCTTAGGCTTAAGCTAGAAGTAAATAATAAAGACAATGAGCCTTATATGCAAAGTGCAGTAAATTTCTTCAAAATGTTGTAGTTTTAGTGCATTTAGCTATTATTTTTAAAATTAAAGTGGTAGTTATGGATGAATGACAGCTGTTACTTACGAATGTCTTTTTAATAACCAAAGCCTAGCTCATACCACCCTATTAGTCTGAGCTCTTTTTTGTTGAAAAGTATGGAAAAATCTTAAGATAATTGTATAAGAAGTGAAATACTAACCAGGGAATTGCTTCAACCTAACCAATTTGCCTATCAGGCAAATCCACAACTGCCTATATTGTCTAGTTACAAAGATAGAAAGGACATTTGCTCACAAGCAAACCATTATTTGCGCCTTCTTGGATATACAAGTAGCATTTGATAACACCTATGAATCCATTGAAAAGGCCCCAAATAGCAAGGGTATCAACCCTACCATTACCAAATGGATTAAAGCTATGCTGCAAAATCGCAGAATTTCAGCCAACCTTGGAAGCAAGAAGGTCACCATAAGAGCCAACAAGGACTGCCCCTTTTATAGACTTGGTGGTCGACACACTTCTTAAGGCATTGGTTGCTATTGGTCATGAAGCACAAGGCTATGCTGATGACCTTGTAATAATGGTAAGAGGCAGGGATGAATCTATTCTTACAGAACACATACAAAGAGCCTTTAATAAATTTAGCAACTGGTGTAAGGGGGAGGGTCTTAGCATCAACCCAAACAAAACAGTCATTATACCTTTTACAAGAAGAAAGAAGCTATATTTTACAGCTCAGATTCTTGAGGGAACTATGCTTCTACTGAAGGACCAAGTTTAGTATCTGGGTTTAATTCCTGACAGCAGACTAACTTGGAATCCACAGCTAGAGAGAGTTACTGGAAAAGCTCTAGCAGTAATCAAGACATGCTATAGCCTATTTTGGCAAAACATGGGGTGTTAAACCGTGTATTGGTTTAAGACCCATTGTTTGTACACGGCCATTATGAGACCCATGGTCACCTATGCCTCTTTGTTGTGGTGACCGAAAACAGAATAAAAGACAGCAGTAGCCTGTCTATAAAAGATACAAAGGCTTGTCTGTCTTGGTATAACTGGTGCAATCAGTACCTGCCCTACATCAGCCATGGAGGCTGTAATAGGTTAACACTTCTCCTCATTGTAGTGAAGAAAACTGCCTTATCCAAAGCTCTTAGGCTGCAAAGAAACATAATGTTTAAATCTGGTGATTAACTGGTCACATGAAAATCCTTGATGAACTTAAAGAGAATAACCTTGTAATGCTATGGGATTTTATGAATATGGAGATGCAACTTTCATTGTTCTTTTAAGATTACTCTTACTGAAAGTTATCAATGGAACAAAGGATGACCCAAATTTGAAGGTCACTTGTCTGATACACAGGTGGCTCAAAAATGAATGGGAAAACTTGTGTGGAAGTACATGGGCCCAATTCTGCTCTATCAAAAGCCCTTGGGAACAATCCTACCATATTTTAAGCAGAAATTCATGCAATGGAAATCTGTGCCCATGTAAATGTCAATAAAAGCCTTCATGGTACCAGAATCTATATTTTGTCATACAGCAGGCTGCATTAAAGGCTCTCAGTGCTTACACTGTTGAGTCAAAGCTTGTCTACGACTGCCTACAAACACTAAACCAGCTGGCGAATAAGAACAGCTACCTTAATGTGGGTGCCAGGACATGAAGGCAATGAAATCGACGATAGCCTAGCCAGGGAGGGAGCTAGCACTCCATTGAAACTTTTTGTGGGGTATCAGATTGCTATCTAAATGAAAGATAAAAGTATGGGAATGTAAAAGATGTAAAAATTTTAAGCTTCATTAAAAGCATAAATTTAAGCTAGAAATATAGGTTACAGTAATCTCAAAACAGATCTATTAAGGTCGCAGTGAGGAGAAGCCTACAGAGCTTATATAATACAACCTTGACCTATTCTTTCAGGAATGATTTTGATGTTAGCACATGTTTTGTTCAAGTTATGTTATGCCATGCTTCCAGTTATGTAGTAGTAATAGCAGTTAGTGGCACAAAACTGCGGCGGTCATCAGCGCCACCCTCTGGCTATAAATTTATTCAAATCAGTACATCAATACAATAAAAACAAAACAAGTACAAGTTAAGCAACTCAGATTACAGAAGCAGCTCTGGTTATATAGATAATCACATTCTGGTACAAAACCAATACAGTCAGAGCATTCACAAAGAGAAACACCAGGATTACAAAAATAGAAATAGGAAATCAACAAATGCAAAAATTAAGCAATAGAAATCTCATAGAATATGGCAAATAAGAACTAACCCTGAGCAAATATAAACGTACAATGCAATTCTACACAGTTATAAAAAACAATAACACACGAGAAACTTCCTTCCTTAATAATCCAATTAATTCCAATCACAAACTGTCCATGCAAGGCACCAACCTCGACACCTAGTTCATGTAACACTTGCCTCCCCATCACTCCAGCACCAAAATCATCCAAGAACATCAATGTATCCATAAACTCTTCCCTGTCAACTCGTCCTTTCCTCCACAGATGTGTACACAGAAAGTATAGTCACATTTCGAAATTGGACCTTAAGTCTATTTTACACGATCCCTCATTAACTGGGTCCAACTCTATTAGGCTCTTCTTTATTCCCTTTTCGATAATAAATCCTATCTTGTGTAGTCCAGGCTCAGTTGATCCACAATACAATAATGTGTAATCCTGTTTATCTATTCTTCCTTTTCCATTCCAACTTTTTTCTTGCAACACTACTGTCCAGCCAATACCTTAAGAGTTATTTGCCACTTCTTTCATTTTTCCACATCATAACATAGTTTGAACATTCCAAGTTGCCAACAACAAACCATCCTTCTTAACAAGGTTTTTACAAGTGGGGTTGAGAGCCCCATGCTTAACCACCAACCTGGAGGACCAGGTCTCATTTCTGACCCCAGGAGACAGGGTGGACTGGTTATACCCCCAGACACTGGGGGCTCAGGTACCTCGGGGTCACCACTCCCGTACTCACCATGGTGAGGCCCTGAGGGCAACTTACAGTTATAACTTAAGCTAATAAAACCCACATTGGCAGGTTCTCAAAGTATTATTTGCCTGTAAATTGCATACCCAATAAAAACCTTTTGAATATTCATTTTGAAATGGAAACCAGTGCTTGAAATTCACATATAACTGATAACACCTTCAGACCAATTAGCTTGAAAGCTTATTGCAAGAATTGGAGTGATGCATGCAAAAATAATTCATGAAATTACAAGAAGAATATGACAATTCTCATTCAAACAAATCACCAAAGTAAATTTATCTGAAATGCGGCAACCGATGTGCTTGTTACTAAAGTCAGACTGCCCAAGTTTTAACACAAAAAGTGGGATGAAGTGATAGTGGCAAGGAATGATATAATGACAGATGTTTGAGAGTGAAGAGGGAGCGACAATAGCTGAAGCACTGAGCAAAGAGAACAAGCTGCAGGATATGTCATTTCAAGTGATTCAATAGCCGAAAATAATGTGGGAAAGAAGTAAAACTTAAATTATGATGTTATTTTCCATATACTTTCTTCTTTACAGCATTTTTTTTGTGTCCTTTAACTGGTTAGGTTAAGATTCAGACAATGAATGATATGGGTGAAATGAAGCTCAAGTGAACCCAGAGTCCATAGAGCTTAACGCTACCCGACATTCATCTTTTCAGGATAAGAAAAACCCTGGAAAATCCTTATTTGGGTAACTTATCCTAACCGAGATTCGAACTTGGACCTCTTGAATGTAAGGCAGACACACTGCCCCCAGACACAAAGGTGGGTATTTACAGTGTGATTTTACATTTTTGTGATAATTAATTTTGCATTATTTCATTAGTCAGTCTTACCATATATAAGTAATTTACAGAGGGTTAATTAAAGGTTTCTATTGTTGATTTTCAGTATATTATGCAAACTACTTGCAGAAAATTCAGGATTCCAATGTATTGGAATAAACACGACATGTACTTTAGTTTTCTGCTGTTTTGCATTGTTGATATACGTGACCACCTATACTACCTGTGATGGCTGTTTTTATTTGCATTCTTAATGAGTAAGGCTTAGAACTTGGGACCGACCTTCTGTACCTAAGTGACCAGATTTCAGTGTCAACAAACACCTTTTACCACCACAGAGGTAATGTCACTGAGTACTACCTGTCTGGGGGAATAAGTAGAGGCAGAGGAAGCTCATGCAGAAACATAACAGACATGTCCTATTATGTCACCATTCCTGGTGTCTAGCACATACAGGTCTGCAACAGGAAACACAGCAGTTAAGTCTGTTAGCCACGTGGATGGATTCGTAAACAAGTCAAAATGCAAACACTGCTATGCTAAGTCATATGTTCACAAAGCAGAAAAATAATATTCAATGTGTTACAGTTTTGTAAAGAAGAGAAATATAAAGGTGTAGCTATTCTGTTACATACATTGTGCTGATGTTCAGAATGTACTGTACTCTTGTTCAGGTGTTGTCTCTCCTGTCTAAATCTAGCCATAGCACTCCAGTGGCCTCGTCTGAAAACTGTACTCTTTTGTAAGACAGGCAGTACATGTTGCAGTAGCTTTGTTTACATTATATCTGTAGCCACAGTTGACCACAAGGTACACCAGGTCCCAAGTTCCGAGCCTTATTAATGAGAAACCAAAGCTATACATAAGTACCTCTTATTGTTACTTCAGTGTGAGAGAACTCTTAATATATATATATATATATATATATATATATATATATATATATGGGATTAAAAGCTGGAAACTACATAAATGTGTACCCTGTTAAAATTTACTCACTTACAGGAAGTTTAACTGTATCAGCTTCAGTTGTGTAGATGTGTACAGCAAATAGACAAACAAACCTATTCTAATATATGTGCAAATAGCATATATGTGAAATAATGTTATATATTTACATATACACTGATGTTCAATGAATGAATATACCTACAGCTGACTTGGTTTCATCCACAGCTTTCTTCAGATCAATTAATTCTGTCTGCAACTGCTCTTTGCTCTCCTGAAGGCCTTTGGTTTCCTTGCGCATACTTGACATAACCTTTTCTAAGTCTTGCTCCTGCTTTTCTCTTTCTTTATTCTGTTTTTCCATGTGAACCTTTAAGTCCTTTATTTCTTTCTCATTCTTCTCAGGTATGCTCTCCAATTCTGAAAACTGTAAGTAATTATTTTTAGCCTGACAATAATCAACTCAACACATTATACCACAAAATAAAAACAAAAGCATAAAGCACACTTGTTGACTTCCTGAAATTGAAACCAGTAAATCTTGTCCAGCAAAGCATAATAATTTTGCAATGACACGAAATTTAGATTCCATAAAATGTTCAGTAGAATAAATGTACAAAAATTACATGTAATATAAGCCACAACTCTGAAATAAGAATAAAACATATTCATTAACGTTTTCCAAGGAGAAGACTAGTGCACATATGCTGCAGGTTGTAGACATCAAGTTTGTCAAGATGGCACTGTTCAGTAAAGTAAATAAACTAAAAATCTGGAGGTGGTGTCTGCAGATATCATCCTATATCTCGGCACACAGAGTTACATTTCAGGCTGAGGCAGTAAATGCAGAAACTTCTAAATTTTCTGCTGTAGCTTTGTTACCTCTTGTCTGAAAGTCTTAACTAAAACTCTGTTCATAGCATGCAGTAGTGCTGCTGCATTTCAATCAAGAAATTGATTCCAATGTCTTATTAGACAGTGACTTGAAGCCAGTTCTCTTCTTTCCAAAAGAATGAAAACATGTTCATATTCAGCATTACTGTGAGGAACAGATAAAGTTGCGAACATCACTGACACTATTTTATCATTCTATCTGACCAATGAATACAAACTAATCTTACCCATTATCAATCTTACCTTCCACTGAACAGGATAGCTCAGGCAGTAGCATCTGAGGCTTGTATTCAGGAGGTTCTGGATATGATTGCCATTGAAATGACTTTGAAGTTTTTCACGCATGCCTTTTTTGGGTTGGTAGGCAAGTGCTGGGGTGGATTTTATACTACCATTATTTCCATGCCCCGCATTTCCTCTCATTTCATTTTCTTACAGGAATTGCAAGGTCTGGCATGACGGTCAGTGATATGTGGCACATGAGGTAGATGTATTTTAAGGAGAGAACTGTTTCTTCCCTGGCACGGAACCTCCTGCCCGAAGGGGCATCTGGGAATGCTCAATTGGAAATGACAGGAAAACCCACTGCGCTGACCTTTGTACTTTCTCATTTCACCCCCCCCCCCCCAGAAGTTTCTGCTTCTTAACCCTATCAACTTCCCCTACTTTCAATGAAGTATTTTACCCCCTAGCCTGATTTTTAAATAAAAGGGAATTGCATTTTATAAGAATCCTTGAAGACTTGCACTGCTGCTTGTTTCTGTCACACATGCTGAAATTCCTCTGATATGATAAACACATGTTAAACAGTAGCAAAGAAAATCACTTCCTAGACTATACACACATTTCTAATCCATATTTTATGCTTCATAACATGAACTATAAACAAAAACTGTCACAAAAAATGGGGAACTTATATCCGACAACCATAGAACATAAATAAGATAATTTACATAAGGGATTGACTTTACAATTTACGTTGTCCATTACTGAATGTCCACACCCATTTACTGCTCATACGTTATTGCTGGTTATTATAAGTCACTAATGGTGCAATCAAATTTTAAATCCCACAAATTGTGATGCAGTAATTTGTATCACAAATTACTTAAATGTAAATAATGATTGTAATATGAATATGCATTTTTATGTGACATTGATTTGAGATGTTTATTGATTGTAATTATTGTTGAAAAGAAGTTTATACTGCCTTACTGAAACTGACAATAATAGCGTGCAATAATGCAGCGAGTGGGTGAGCTGTTTATCATTATTGGAAACGAGGAAGTTACGTAATGTTGACGCGTTTAGAATATTCTGGAACTTTTCCCTAGAGCATATGTATTCATAATTTTCATTGGATATAAAAATAGACGCTAATGTTGGCGCGTTTTATTAGCCAATTGCAGCTCAGTTATAATCTTTAGGCATATCTGGGTGAAGGAGAAACAAAAAAAATTAAATCAAATAACAGTCGCATTCTTTCAAACAAACACTAATACTACCGCAAATTGCTAACACCAGATGGAGCTAACAAACCTAACAAATGAATCAGGTCACAAGATGGCTTCAACGCGTGAAGTAAACACAAATACACAAACATTATAAGAAATACACTCGCAAATTGGCTCCCAAACGTGGGGCTACAATAATGTTAAAGAAATACAACATAAATACTACTTCAATTGAAGTCTGCACTTTGTTGCACTGCAGTGAAGGAGGTCATGGTTGTGATGAAGGATAAATGCACAGATAAGTTCTTATCTATTATAAACACTGTTTACCAACAAACACAGTACATTCGGGCTGTATTCTTAAGTTAGCAAGAAGTCTTACATTATTATCAATCATCATCAACAAATTACAATATAATACTTTGTCATGTACATGGTGAAAATTTGTAATGTTTAAATCTGCCCACAGAGCTGTAAAATGCCTCCATTGCCATAAAGTTGTAAAAAGGCTTGTACTCCTGTACATTTTACAGGAAAACAGTAAAGGTTGGCAAGAATGACGAGCTACAATGCTGCTTTATCAGAAATTATAAATTATCACTATTATAAAGACTAAAAAATTCCTTTTATATACTTAATTCAGTAGGTGCTCATGCTGGACAACATTCACCTTAACAATATTGCAAAAATGAATAGAGATAGAAAATCACAATTAGCAGAAAGTATAAAAACATTTTAATTGGTTATCCTAAATAAATTATTTCCCTCTCATGAATAGTTTCGGAAGAGTTGCAAAATGTATGCATAAACATTAGCTAAGTAAAATGCAAGATATTCTGCAACATGCATGCGGAAACCAATAAAGTAAGATATTTCTTGCTGATGTGCTACTATGACTTCAATTGTTCTTTTTTCTATAATTAAAAACCTGAGATACATATGTGGTTGCATATGGAAGCATATTGTGGCATTTAGCTGGGTTTTAAGGATTGTTTTTAGTGTATTTGGGGGATTGTACATTCAGGGGTTGGCAGCATTTGGCTGGTAGTGACACAGGGATTAGAAAGGGGAGATAGCAGATATATATATATATATATATATATATATATACTAACATACAGAGGTGTCTCATCTTCTTTCCATATTATGTGGTAGGTGAGCACACATCATCTGCCAACTACCAGACTTTAAACATTGCATTTTACAATAAATGTGCCATTATATTTTGAAGGAATATTCCCTTTCCTTTCTGTTTATGTAGAAGTTTGAATAACAACAACAACAACAAAAACAACAACAACAACAATAATAATAATAATAATAAAATATGCATGAATAAGGTTAACTTCAACCCCATAGCATTGTAATTTATAGAAAAATGATCTCGGAACCATGATCTACTATCTTAATTTGTTTGGGGTCATGACATTTGGTGGAGGTTTGGGCAAAATTTTTGGTTGAAGAATCTGTAGAAATTTATTTTTTCTCCACCTTAAATTCAAGATGTTATAATAACTTGTTTTCTGCACCACGTGGTCACTAAGGTGAGGAGATTCTGGCTATGTTTTAAGTACCTGTATGGTTCATTATCCTTTGAAAGTAGTTTATTTACTAGAATTTTACCTGTTTAGAAGTATTGCGTGAAATTTCTGTTTTCCGGATGTAATTTTGTGCATATTGTGAAACTTTAGTGATTTTCTCTGTTCTGGTTAGCATTCTAAATTTATGGTTTAATCTAGTAATGATTTTTACCATGATAGCTTAAATTAATTTAAATTCAGCTTCCTTAGCGTATTTCACTGCTTGCTATTGTTTGGTGTCTTTCTGTTGCTTATGTGAATTTTATTAGTATTTGCGTCTTAAGAAATTGTATTTGATGTGACCACATTGTGAATTACTTTTCTGTTCTTTCCAGCTTTGGCTTTAATTTAGACTTCTGTAGTAAATTAAAACACTCCCTTGAAATTTATGTTGTATTTTTGGTATTGGGTGCAATTTAAATTTCTCTTTGCTACGCAATTGTGCTTTTCTTGTTTCAATTTTCATTACTTTTGTTGCTTCTGGCTTATTTTATTTCGTGCTTTCCCTCCCTTTACTGTAAATAAAACATAATTAAAGGAGAATTTACAGTGAGTTTAGCTTGATGAACAATAAAGTTAAGTGAATGAGAAGTTGAGAAACATGATATAATGTGTGTTAAAAGTGTTGCTAATGAGAACAATTTGCCAATATTAATTGTGTTACTAAAGCAAAATATTTTTGGGTTTTTACACACTTTTATTTTTTTTAAGTTCCATTTATACCCCACCTTTAATTACAATGTTCTTATCGGCAGTCGTTCCTTTGGAACATATTATTGCATATAGGTAGAGGTGGTAGCTTTTGTTAATTAACAATAAAAACAAATTGATTTTGCATTAAAAAGCTATTATCTTTGCATGTTATCACAATTTGGTTGAGTATGATAATTTAAATCGCAAAATAACACAAATTTTTGTGATTTTTGCGAAATAAAAACATTTTTCTGTTAATTTTGGCACTCGTGAAATTTTAGCACTTCGGAGGAAAATTTCTGATTAAACTGGTTGCAGCCATGTTTCGTCCCTCCAAGAACCAATCACAAGTGTGTTGAACTTCATCCGCACGGGTGAGGGAGGCACCACTATAATTAATAGGTGCTTTTTCATTGTTGGCTTGGCTAGGGTTCCCACTCTTAACACGTACACACCTGTTCCTTTATTCGTGGCAAGTCAGGTGCTTGGTTGGATGCTGGACACTGGTTTGATTCATAATCATGCTTTAAAATGCCGAAAATAAAATTATGTTATATGAGCGATCTGCAGAATTCAAGTCTGAAGGCTACATAATATCCTGTAATGTGCTAATGTGCAAATCTTTTGAAGTTCGACTTGACTTTATACATAAAGATGACTTGGAAAAACAGCAAATCAGAGAAACACATGAACTGCTGAAAAGCTGCCCAAGGTGGTGGTGTGTGTGCCTACTTTACAAGAGACGGTAAATAATGCAAGTCGTGTGAAAGATATGAAGTAACAATTTATTTTAGATACAACAGACGCATTTGTGATGGCGAATATTTCAATAGAAAAGTTGGATAACCCTGCTTTTCAAAACTGGGTGAGCAAGTGCATACAAGGTGAAGTTGAGGACCTACCATCTGCCAACCAGATAAGAAAGAATACATTCCAATGTTCGAACAAAAGATGAGAACGAAATAAAAGCTGATGTCACAAATAAAGATATGGTTGTATTCTGTGATAAAACAATGGAAAATTGTGTTTTTAAAGTGTTGCTTCATCCTGTTGTTCCATCCATTGAACAAACAACACATTTGGCTTCTTCTGCTAATGATCGTAACTGTTCAAATGCAACAGTCAATATCATATGGATATATGATAACAGACAATGCACATGTTGTAGCTGTTGTTACCAACACTGTGCACTACCTGACGGCCTGTGTAAAAATGCTTTAAGGGCTAATTGAAAACTTGAACCACATTCAATGTTGGGCCCACAGAATAAACCTTGTGGGTAAAATATTTTAACAGGAACTGAAAGAACTGAATGTAGCTGTAGTGAAGCTAAAGAATGCCATTTTAAATACTCGTAAATGGAAAGTTGGCCACGTTCTTGGAAGGATCGTCTTATCCCACCATACATGTACTCCATGGGGACTTAACGACACCAAGGTAACATTCAAACTTTTCAGTGAAGAAGTTTTTAACCAAATTGTGCTGAAAGAACTTAATCAGCTTTCCAGTAAAGTTAAAAGTATTTCCTGTGCATCTCAGCTGGCTTAAGTCAAGTTGAAGAACTTGATGATGACAGACCCATTCATAAAATCATAGAAGGAACAGGATCACTGTTTGATCCTCGAAATGTATCCAAGAATATGTCACTATCTGAACTTAACTTAAAAAAACTATTTACCTTTCATGAAGAAGTTAGGATCACAGGAATTCCTAGAATCCCACAGTATCTTTGTCAGCTGCCAAGGAACAGATTAGTAGGGAAGACTATGTGAAAACAAGTCTTGTGGAAATACTTTGTGGACTGAAATTTTCACACCAGAACTACGCTGCTGCAGCACTGAAGAGTGTGCTCTCAGCAGGCAAGGTGATGCCCACCATCCTTTTTCGGCTTGCGTAAAAATCCTTAGCATGGCTTCCTTTGGAAGGTAAGTAAAGCGGTGGTTCCGTGTCATAGATTTATGGCACGTAAAAGAACCTCAAGCATGATAGAGGCCTTTGACCAAAATTACCAGTCTTTCACACCCAATATAGAATGGGACGCTAAGGACCACAGAAGTTAAAGAACTTCCATAAGCGAAACTTTTTTTTTTGGTTTTGTTTTTGTGCTCATTCAATAGCTCACAGAGAACCTTGAACACCTTGTTGGTGTTGAGTGGCACTCAGACTCCTGTAAGAACTTAATAATGTCATTACTCTTTTTATGTCAAGCCGCAGTAACACTTGTTTTTTGTTGATTCACACATAGACAATTTTTCTCTTTTATTCACATTGTGTAGTTTCAGACATTTTTTGCCCTTGTGTGGTATATTTTAATGGTTACAAGAACTACTCCAGCCATTAAATTTTTTTACATTTTTACAATTTTTTTTCTCATATTTTGTTTCAACGAAGAAGTCAACATTGGTGGCTGGGGAGAATGTGGCATTTGGTAGGTTTTAGGGGATTATTTTAGTGTGTTTGGGGGTAGGGTTGTACATTTGGGGTTGGCAGCATTTGTCTTGTAGTGATGTAGGGATTACAGAGGGGAGATAGCAGGCATATACTAACACATGGTGGTGTCTTGTCCTCTTTCCGTGTGCTGTGGTGAGGCAGTCAACATGGATGAGCACACATATTCTGCCAACCACCAGGTAAACTTTTAACGCTGCATTTTACAACAAATGAGCCATTATATTTTTTGAATTTGGGTTAAATATTTGAAGGAATATTTCCTTCCCTTCCTGTTCATGTAGAAGTTAGGAAGTTTGTAATAATAATGCATGAATAAGGTTAGTTTCAACCCATGTCTGACCCCATTGCATTGTAATTTATGGAAAAATGATCTCGGAACCATGCTTTACCATCTAAATTTGTTTAGGGTTGTGACAATATGGATCAGAATTATTCAGCATTTCTTCTGTGGGGAGCTTAAATGTCTACTCACCTACAGTCTTCAGTTCAAGTCCAGCTCCAATGGCTTATAATTGGCTTATGGTATCTAATACATGTAATGCAACTTCTATACTTAACTGTTAAAGTTGTATTTTTTTTTTTTTTATTATTATTATTATTATTATTATTATTATTATTATTATTATTATTATTATTATTATTATGTGATTTTATTAACAATTTTATTTCATCTTGTGTTTCTAGTAATTGCAATGCTACAGCTTTGATTTAGGAGGAGGAGGAGAAAGAGGAAGAAGAAGAAGAAGAAGAAGAAGAAGAAGAAGAAGAAGAAGAAGAAGAAGAGGAGGAGGAGGAGGAGGAGGAGGAGGAGGAGGAGGAGGAGGAGGAGGAGGAGGAGGAGGAGGAGGAGGAGGAGGAGGAGGAGGAGGAGGAATTGAAACCCGAGAAATTTACCCAGAAGGCAAATCTAATATCCCTGCCAAAGAAGGGTTGTAGTTCTGAAATACCTTTTTCTTTTCTTCAGCTAAGAGCTCTTTTGTCTTCTTCCTTTTCTTGTTGAGCTGCGTCATGTCTGCTGTGATCACAACATGTCGCTGGTTTGCTTTATTGAACTGATCTGTAAGAGCTTCCTTATTTTTTGTTACTTCCTCTATTTCTCTGGAAAGAATGAGAAAACATTTATAATACCCCAGTATTCCTAATCATACAATCAACTGAGTTATAGAATCAATACAGTAATGCAGAGAGAGCTACTGAGATTATGAAAAGCTGCTATTAACTCTTTTAACATTTTCTGCTACCCCACGTTATCATAGGTTATTTGAAATTTAATTGAACATATGTTATGTATGAATCAGTCTACTAATTTATGCTGCCTTCCATAGTTATAGATATAAAGATCTATACAGAGGGAAACTGAAATAAGTATGCACAGACATTTTCTAATTTCTTACTTTTGGAACAGTGAAGCAGAAAACATTAAAGTTTTGGTTCACCTTTTTTGTACCTATTAGCACTTGTTTTGGAAACTCTCGTTTATATATGAAAAACAAAAATGAAGATGATATTAGAAATACACAATAATTTCAAATGTCTTCATTATAAAAATATTTACAGTGGAATCTCGTTAGCATGTTCCTCATTAATACATTTTCCCATGTAGTGGTTACCATACTAGCCTCTAGTTCCCAAGGTTACAGTTTCAAAGCTGGTGGAGGGCGATGGATTGTTTTGGATGTAAAAATCCTTAGCGTGGCATGATAAAAAGGCCTCTAAGCAAAATTACTGATCTTTCATGCCCAATACAGAATGGGACACTAAGGACACAGCGGTTAAAAAGCGTTCATAAATAAAACTATTCTTTTTTCCCTGTGTATGGCGTTAAATTATACAAGTTTCAGCACAAATGTAATAAATGACATTTGTTTAGCAAGTTTTTTCACTCCCACTTACTATGTTCGAAATTTGACGTCCTCATTTGCTATTTTGGCCAATCCTTGGTTGGTCAAGTCGGAATGGAGACTGGCAGCCAAAGACATGCATGTATATACATATTTGTGTGGGCGGGACAGAGAATGCTTTAGTTTGGTGTGGTAAATGCCGACAATAGTTTCTACTGTTGAGTGTTGACCAAACATACATTACATTTTAACTTTTCGTTTGCAATGGAGAAAAAGAAAGTGTGGCAAATAACCAACAGTGAAAAACTACAAATCCTTGGGAAGTAGATCGCAATCCAAATATGAAACGTGTGGATATATCGCAGAAGTTAAACATTCCTCCATCAACCTTAAACACAACTGTTAGCAAATATAAACTGATTGAAATTGTTTTTGAAGAAGGGAAAAATGCTAAAAGAAAATGTAATCACTCTGGCCGGTTTCCAGAATTAGATGTTCTGCTAAAGTGGTTTACACAAGCAAGGGCTTCAAATGTGCCAATAGACAGTAAGTACTGTGGTTCAAGCTCAGGCGGCACATTTATCACAGAAGATGGGACTGGATGATTTCAAAGCGTCCAATGGCTGGATTGAAAGATTCAAGAATTGACATGGCTTAGTTTACAGATGTGTGTGAGGTGAGGCTGCTGCCCTAGATTATGATGCTACACTGTGTGAAAACAGAAATGTGGAAAAATACAACACTTCCATCAATTTTGAAAGATTATAGCCCTGATGATGTTTATAATGCAGATGAAACGGGACTATTTTTCCATCTTTTGCCAGACAAAACCTTGGATTTTAAGGGCACTAAATGTCATGGCAGGAAACTTAACAAGGAGAGAATTACAGTTTTGTTGTGCTGTAACGAAAACGGAATGGAGAAGCTGGTACCGCTGGCTACTGGAAAAGCAGGCAGTCCACGATGCTTCAAGAATGTGTGATCTTTTCCATGTAAGTATACACTTCCAACACAAAAGTCTGGATAACTTCTGTGGTATTTGAAAATTTCTTACAAGCATGCAACACAAGATTTGGTGTAAGAAACAGGAAAATTGCACTATTCATTGATGAGTGTGCTGCTCATCCACCAAAAGTTTCAAATTTAAGAAACATAAGGATAATTTTCCTCCCAGCAAACCATACAAGTAAGCTACAACCTTTAGATCAAGGCATAATTTGATGCATGAAGCAAATGCATTGGAAGAGGCTGATAGAAGGTTGGCTGCACTGAAACTGACCACAAAAAAAATCACCATCTTAGATGCCATGCATTTCATTAGGACTGCCTGGGATTCTGTGACCAAGGTACCATTAGGAACTGCTTTAATAAAGCCGGCTTTTGCCAGGTTCTTGGTGATGACATCATGCTGGAAGATTCTTGGTGATGACATCATGCTGGAAGATGAGTTTTCTGAGAGTGAAGAATGGCACCAAATAGGAGACAGCGCCAGCGTTTCTCTTGAAATATATGTAAACACTGACAATGAAATTCCAGTGTGTGAAACAGTGACAATAGATGAAATATTTGAAGAACAAATGAAAGAAGAAGTCAATGGGAGATGAAAGTGATAAGCCAGGTCCTGAGCCATTCCTGCAGTGTCAGAAGCGATGGAGGCAATGGATGTAGGGAAGTAATACATGTGCAGTTTTGAAGTTGATGATGATGTAATGACTTTACTTAACAAGCTGGACAGTAAAATTTTGACATTAAAACCAACAAAGCAATAACCATAGATATGTATTTCAAACCAATGTAAATAGTGTCCATATTTCACATACGTTTGGGAGGTAAGATATATTATTAGATTTTGATATATAATTATGTTCTTAAATTGCAGAGTTTGTATTTTCATTAACATGTTTTCCCATCTATGACATCCAAATCCTTGGATCCCTGCAAAAGCATACTAATGAGATTCTACTGTATTGATTTACATACACAAATTATGCAGTATTTGGGCAACATTTTAGATTCTAAACATGGATGCATCATAATTTTAACAAATATATTAGAAACGTATAGACACTTTTTGCTATACTTATCTCTGTTGATTGATAAAATGTGTTTTTGGGGAAGCTCCTTCCCGTCATCATTTGGCAGTTACATTAAAATTGTTTTCTGAATTTTAAAATTTTGGAATTAAGGTTTTGATATGCATTTTACAGCCCTACAATGTGTATTGATAGCTATAATAAGTACAGTTTTATTCTGCATAGTGGCAACCATGGGCAGCTTTGGAGAACTGCTTGGGGTGGTAAAGTGTGTGGTAAAATGTTGTGATATGGGTTTACCTGGAAGCGGTCTTCAGCTCCTGATTCTTTGCTTCTGTGGTTTGATGAAATTTCTTCAGCTTCTCCACAACATCTCCAATGCTCTCTTCTATTGAAGTTTTATGGGTTTCATACTCCTGTAACTTTTGGTCATGTTCATGGCTGAAACACAATAATACATTGTAACATTTATTGCTCATTATTGCACAAATATTCTATGGTTTCACATTGCAATTAGCAAAACTCACATGTAGGTCTGAAAGTGTATATTCCTCAGTTGAGCCAGTTCATTCTCCTTCTTGAGAAAGCTTACAGCTTCCTTCATGGGACCCTCCAGGTTATCCTTCTCCTTCTCCACTATCTTGACTCTATTTAGCTTTTCTGCTCTCTCCACACCAAGTTGTTCAACCAGTTCACTCAGCTTCACCAAGGGCTCCTGCAAACAGTAAATAAAAAGGTAGTGTTTAGTGCTATATAATAAATATGAATATAGCATGAAATTTCAGCTCATTTGCAACATCCTATGTCTTGTATTCTAATGTTTAATGCATATATTGAGATATATCCTAACAATCAGGCTCTTCATATAAACTATCCTTAATTTAACACCAATATCAACTACATTTAAAACAATACATTTTCTTCCAATTCTTATAATACACAACCATTCACAGGTTGTTTCAAACATATAGATGGACGGATAGGCATATAAAATATGGCTAATAGGTGCTGTGGAATAGCAAACATTACATAAAAGAAAGAAATATACTCTTCAATCAAAGAACCAGCGTTAACGACAAATGGATATAATTTAAGTCATCCACAAGCAAGGTTGAAAGTGAGCCTGAATGCCTTATACCTAAAGTGGTTTCAATATAAGTTTAAAGGAGTGTAAACAAAACCACGTGACAAGAGAGCACCTCATTGGTTGATGGGCAAACCACAACTTTTCCTGCTTAGCATGTCGTCTCTTCTTCTACATAAAACAGTTCAGTTCAGAGCGTAATATTTTATGGTTATTCTTGTGCAGAGAAATTTGAAAAACCCATTATTGTAACAGTTCAATTTATGAAACAAAATGTGTTTGTTCAGATTCACCTATAACTACATGAAGCATTGTAGCAGAGGGTTTAAGAGGCTATGCACAGGTGCTGCAGTTCATTTCGTTTCCGATAATCCGTCAGTGTACTTTTGCAATGTGCTCTGCCACTGTGGAAAACAAACGCGGGAAATGGAAAGAAGACAATTGTATTAAATGCTTTTAACAAATTCTGTGAAAAGTACCTACCTTTAATTGACAATGAATATGATTGGCAATTATTTAGCAATATGAACTTCTTTGTTAGTGACGCAGAATTGTTGCTCGGATTGTTTGGTTCGCATTTGTTTTTTGTGGTTTTCTAACCTATAGTGCTAATCATTTTCTTAACTTGTTGAATCATAAAAGGTTAAAGCGAAAGTGGTATACTGATATTAGTTATTACATGAATCATTTCTAAAACCTGAAGTAAGGAACAGTTTAATCCAGCACCTTTAATCACAGATGCCAAACTGTTCAGGTACCACTTTTACTTGTTTACTCTTAGTATTATGTGTTAGAAGTTTAGGATGTAAGGCAAAATATAGGAATAAGACATACAATGTTTAAAAGCTAATGATCCCCAATAGCCCAGTATACTGTATGCGCATTCTGTCTGAAGCAATTTCCTCTCACGGGTACTTAGTTCCTGTCATCCTCCATGTGGTGCTGCCATGTGCTTGGCGGAGTGATACATTTAAGTTTTGTTTACTTACTTCTCCTTTAACTTATAGTGAAAAAGGTATCGAGGTGGTGATTTTTAGCATTTTGAAATAAAAAATTTAGCATTTTGATTTTTACATTTAGCATTTTTGTAGCATTTATACATTTGTGTTTTAACATTTTGAAGAAAAAAAAGTATAATTTGAGTTAATTTTGATAACTGATCAATATCATTAATATGAGATTTAAAACATTTATAGAGGGTTATTAGCGAGTTAAAAATGCATAAAGTGTCCATTTATTTTACATTAATATAGATTAAAGCAATAAACAGAAAAATAGAACAAGTTGATGCAGGCTAAAGCATAACACAAAAAAGATCAATCCATACTTATGTAAAACTAGCGTAATAAAAAGAAAATACACAAAATTAACATAAGCCATAAGTTTATGATACAGTAATGCTGTTGAATGAAATCACTGAACATATTTCAACATTTTGTTCTGTCATTCAAGTTCTCCTTTCACTCACAATTAAATTGTATTTACTGAAACATCTTTCAGCATCTATGCTGTTGGTACGACCACAAATACATTGCAGAGCTGCTTGGGCAAACTCTGAGTATTTGAGCTTAATAGCCAACAGCATTTGCAAGCAATCTACATCTTTATTATTTTGCATAGTTTGTATCAGTTGTGAATGAAAATATTCATACCCAACACAGCTATCCATTTTAACATTGTGAAAAAATGGGATTTTACTTTTACTTTCACTTAAATCCGTGTAATTTATTTTAGTTGCTCGGCCAGCAGTACAGGATTAAAAAGGTTACCAACCTCTTGGAAAAAAACATTTGTCATATTTTCTGCATTGTGACTGCTCAACTTGTTGCACTTAAGCCATACACCCCATAAACTAACCCCCAACTCTACTAATTACATAAAAAATAAGTGTTTCAATCCAACCACACACAAACATGCAGTACTAAACAGCCTAACACATAGACTGGTATATACCCCCTTAAATAAACAAGAATACCAGCACATAGTAGACACAGCAATACATAATGGGACAACAAAACAACAATTGACAAAAAAATGGCAAAATTCAAACGACAGAAACACGTCAAAAACACAACAAATCTCAGCCAGCAAGATAAACAGATAAAGTTCAAGAAATTCACATACCACCCAGGAACATATCACAAATTTAAGAAGATTTTCATGGAACACAACATCAGCCTAGCTCCACAGAACAAATTTAACATTGAGAAATTACTTTGTAACAAGTTAAAAGACCCCATTCCACAAGACAAAAAAACTGGAATCTACAAAATCAATTGTTCAGATTGCAATAAAGTATATATAGGTAAGACAAAAAGAAACCTAGAAACTAGGCTAAAGGAGCACATGAGATGTATCAAATACAAACAAATGGACAAATCTGCAGTTTCACACCATTTTTGGATCACTAATCACAACATCAAACCCAATATTACATTAGTCAAACCAGCCAAATTTGCAGCCGAATTAGATGCATGGGAGAAGATCACCATTCTAAAACACAACATACATCTAATGAATTTTGATTTGCCACCACCAAATCCCCTCTGGAAGTACATTTACCACCACAAGATGCTACCACAGTATCCAGTCCACAAAACGGAAACACCAACAACACAGGCCAGTCAGATTAGCTTCTGAGGATGGTAACAACCGTTTCCCGAAACATGTTAAGTGAGTAAACTTAAGTGATGTTAGTGTAACAATTCTGACTCACCTTTAAATAAATTCAATACACATCACTGTTTCTAGCTTCTTTTCAAATATCAATGTTTTTCATTTTTCTTTTTACATTTTCATCTGGAAAGGTGTCCATAATTGCATTATATCTGTGGGTAACCATCCTCCAGCACACCTTTTCAGCAATGAGCATAAAGTTAACAACTCATCCCACAACTTATGTGCAAAGGGGTAGGAAGAGTCCTCCAATAGGGTAATTATTTTACAAATTGTGACTAACACCTGAGCCACAAATTTAGCCAGACACTGTACTTCAAAATAATTGCATTAATCAGTGAAAATGTTTAGGAGGTATGAAGAGCTGCTGTTTAACAAATTTTCATCCAAAGATTGAAAAAAAAAAACTTTTAAAGCATCTAAATACCAGACATATTCTACAGATTCAAACCATAAATTCCGTGTAAGCACGGGGAAAGGAAATACTACAGCTGGAAGATTTAGATAATTTTCCTCAGGATATTTCACATAAGCACTTTTCATTTTTCTTGAATGCAAGAAAGCCATTTTCAATCTTGACACAAAATGGTTTAGTCATGACATTCCTTTTGTGATCATATCTCCAACTAAGTTTACCTTGTGTGCAAAAAATTGAAAGTGCATGAGTTGGAAAGGTAGAATCAGACGACTGAAAAATTCAATGCCATAGTCGAGATTTAATGTTGTGTCGGCATGTTGCCATGGTAGCTCAGTGGTTAGAGCAACCGGACGGAGACCAGGAGATCTGTGGTTCAAATCCCGGCTATGGCATTGAATTTTTCAGTCGTCTGATTCTACCTTTCCAACCCCGTCCAACACACGGCTTGTGTGAAAGAACAATTAATTCCAGTGCATGAGATGGTCACCAATTATAGTTTGCAATGCTCCAAAGCATGTCCCCATGTATCAAGCTGAATCTGATACCAACCCCAATACATATTTGTACGAGATGTCATATTCTTTCAAAGCGTCAGTGACTGCCCTGCTGCAAGATGTTGTTGTTCACCAATGGCACTGGGGATTAATTGATCTGCATCATTTTCCCTCTGGCTTCCCAATATAAAGTCTGTAAGCCCTACTACAAGTAGTACCATTTGCTTCATCAAGAAAGCTACAACTACCCAGAAACACGTCCTGGTTTGCCTAGTGACACATTGTTTGGAATAAAACCACGAAAACATATCTTCTCTGCCTGTCTGATATCTCATCGCAACTACAAATGGGTTTTCCTTGTAGACACTCCTTTATCTCAGCGTTCATTGCTTCTCCACAGCGAGGTATGTACGTCGCAATGTATTTGCCTTGGGCAGATCTCCCGAGCCACGCACATGCCTGAACACAGAATTTATTTAAATTAGCTAAAACGACTTAACGAGTTCTTTAGGCTCTACTATGCTACAACAATTAATATTACTGCCCTTAATATGTTTTTGTGTTATTTTACACCCCTATATTGAATTGAATTTATTAGTTTTTTAGTTGTATAACATTTTTTTCTTTAATGAAGTGAAAATACGGAAATGATAACGTTAATTTCAAGGCCCTCAATTCATTTTTAAGAATCAGATTAAAACATCCTTCTTTTGCCAATCTAGGTGCTGATTGAAGAACTTGCACATTACAATTTTGCCATCACTAATATAACAACTTTGTGTTTATAATTCCCTGCCTGCTGTTTTATATATTTTAGCTCTCACCATCATAGCACTTGTTTATCTGACCTACGCATAGGGAATAATGAATGAAAATTGCGTGTAAAACAGAACAGAACAATTCGAATTTGGAACTTTGGCAACTGAGACTCCACATGGAATTAACAGGTGTTTGTCACTTCCCTAAAATCAGAGTTGCTATTGGTTCTCAGAGACAGGATCAAAATTTTCCCTTTTCTGAGCTGTGAAGATAGATTTATGGTAGTCATTAGGTGTGAGTTTTCCTTTGTAAAACAACTGTACTCACCTTTAGGTACCAAACAGGACTAAAATGAGTAATGGTCAATGGTCAAACAATAGGCTAATAGCATTGTTCGTGGGAAGGGTTGCATTCTACATTCCAGAAGGGTGGTCACTTACGCTATATGACTTTCTAAACATGCAAAGGTTGTACACACTGCTCAGTTAAAGTTTCTAGAAGAAAAAACATTGGGAAAAAAATAATTATTTGGGAAAACCTTTGATTTCACATTTACATAACATTTGAAAGAATTTTCACATTTTGAGTCAATTTTGCATTTTCAAAACACATTAAAAAGTGGGTTACAAGTCATGAAAGATGAAAAATAAGAGTGCAAGTCTCTATGAGCATTTTGCATTATCGTGCATTTGTAAAAAATCACCACCACTACTTATACCACATAGCCAAAACTAAATCAAAACAAACAAAGTCAGTGTATATGTACATATTTCAATATATGCAACATGAAATAAGGAACATTTGTGCATCATATTTTCATTACATGAAAATCTGTTTCATGCGGAAATATTGCTTGATCTTTCAACTTTTCAGCGGGCAAACACGTTGAACTCCCTGTATGACAAGGAAACACAGACAGCCATATGCAGAAAATGGAAATATAAATAAGCTTTCTAGGTTCTGGAACGAATCATTTAGAATTACTGCATACATTAAGAGTACAAAACATATTAAACAAATGTAAAACGCAAACGCACACGCACACACGCACACGCACACACACACACACACACACACACGCGCGCGCGCTATTAGTCAAGAAATAAGTTACAGAGGGTTACAATCGTAAATTATTAACTTCTTAACATCCTGCTATGTACAAAAGAAGTATTTACACAAAACTAATACATCAAAGTGGGTTTGAACCTCCCTCTTTTTCTTCCCTCTAGTAATATTCTTAATGATTTGGGCAATTTGTTGTACATAGTCACTCCTTTTGCAAAATGCTATAAATGCTTTGAGAGAGTCTGTGATGCTGTATATTAGTGATTTAATTGTTCTGGGAATTGTGTGAATGATAGCCCTTCTCTCTACTATATTCAGCAAACTTACGGCTTGTGTTACTTGATGCAATACACAGTGTGAGTGTAAAGCATTGTCGTACAAATGTTAGTGTGCTTTTACATGTATTAGTTAATTTTGTGATTACGCTTCCTTTAATTCCAAAGTTAAAAGGAAAAACACTTCATAGTCAAACTCATGAGGTAATTGCTAATGTTTAGAAACGCATGAAGGAAGAGGCCAAGCATAAGGATTGGTGCTATCCTGAGCTTTTTAAATAAATCCAAAAACTGCTTGAAAGAGTTGCTGCAGCTACTAGCATCTATTACAGTTCTGTTCACAGAATTTTTCCTCCTTTAATTTCAAACTTAAAAGGAAAAACACCTCATAGTGAAACTTATGAGGTTATTGCTAATGTTTAGAAGAAATCCTTGAAGGAAGATTGGTACTCTCTTGAGCTTTTCAAAGAAATCCAAAAACTACAAGAAAGAATTGCTGCAGCCACTAGTGTCTCATACAGTTCTGTTTGCAGAATTTTGAAAGAAATGTAAAAAACATGAAGAGGAAGGAGCATCTTTTGGGACTCCTACAAAAAAGTATAACGTCCCAACAAGAGTAACAGAAATAGATGAAAGATGGGAAAAAGGTGGTCTAATGAAAGAAAAAATTGAAACAATTATAAATGAAGACAATGGGATGGAAAGCATTGACAAGGATAACATTGATAATGGTTCCGTAGAAGACGAAGATGACAGGCATACACAAATTAAATTGTGATAAAAAACTTAACTATTGTTTTTATTTAAAGGTGAGTTGGAATTGTTACACTAACATCACTTAAGTTTACTCAATTAACATGTTTCGGGAAACCGTTGTCCCCCTTAAATTAACGGACACACTCGGCTACCCACTTTGGCAAAACATGCAATCAAAATTCCTCACTATTCTTAGCTACAGGATGAAAACAAAAACGCTGAAATTAAAGAAAAAACTAGACATACTACGCCGGAAGCAACATTCATATAAACCTAACCTAAAAAATGAAAAAACGACGTCATACCCAGACGTAATTAATCTTTCAAATGTAACTTTCACCAAAGCAGAATTATCGGTATTAAACCTTGGCCTAAAAACATGTGTTGGCTACACAAAAACAACCGATGAAATAGTCGCAGACATTGAGATTGCTACTTACAACCTAAATGAAAATAGTAAAACCACTATAAAAAAAGAATGTGAAATGATTCTCCAAGAAATACAAGCAGATAAACATAACAATTTCCCAACCAAACACGTGATCAAAACATTAAAATCAAAACCAGTAGTATACACAAAAGCTGACAAGGGAAATAAACTAGTTGTACTGCAAAAAGATGATTATATTGCCAGAGTAGAAAATATGCTGCAACAAGAAAATTACATACAAATTCAAGAAGACCCATTAAAATTACATTTAAAAGCCTTCAATCAAACCATCCAGGAAAGCAAAACTATAACAGACACTGATAAATCTAGATTAAAACCAGATCACCCCACTTTACCAAGAATGTATGCTCTACCTAAAATACACAAACCGGGTAATAAGATGAGACCAATTGTCAGCAATATTGATTCTCCTACCTACAAACTCGCAAAATGGTTAGTACAGAGATTCTCTTCACTACCAAAATTCAATAGCAAAAACATAAGGAATTCAGAAGATTTAATACAGAAGATAAAATCCCTGGAACTCGAACCAGAAGACAGATTAGTTTCCTTTGATGTCACTGCACTATTTCCAAGTGTTCCTACAGATCAACTCCTGTGTCAGTTAAAGAAATGGCTACAGCAGACTAACCTACTTGAAGAAGAAATAGTAGACCTCATACAACTTACCAATTTATGCATTGCACAAAATTGTTTTAGTTTCAATAAGAAGTTCTATCAACAACCAACTGGTTTAACCATGGGCAACCCACTTTCACCCTTCTTGGCAGATTTATTTATGAGCTACTTAGAAACACACATAACAACTTCCTTTCCATACATGTTTAAAGTTTGGCACAGATATGTTGACGACATCTTCGCTGTTGTCCCTAACAGGTTCATACAGGACTCCTTAGCCTTACTAAACCTACAGAACCAATCAATAAAATTCACCATAGAAATAGAAAAAGAAGGCATGCTACCATTTTTAGACCTAAAAATCATCAGAGAACAAAAGAACCTAACCTTTGGCATATACAGGAAGCCAACACACTCTACTAATTACATAAAAAATAAGAGTTTCAATCCAACCACACACAAACATGCAGTACTAAACAGCCTAACACATAGACTGGTACAGCGTATGTCAACTGGGATAGGAACTTCCGGTATATCATCGATGTTCTCGCATCGGGCTCTCGAAAGGTACATTTTGAGCGCTGCATATGCCCTTTGCTTAAAATGCAGGTGCTAGATGACACTGTCAAGCTCGTACATATAACATTCAATACTGCCAACACAATTATTCTACACTCCTGTGTTGAATATTAAATTGTTTTAAAAATAACACATATTTAGCCCCAGATGTAATATATTATAACAGTTTGCCATTTATAAAGTCGTTTTCATAATATTAGTGAACCGGTTTGTACAGTATTTGAGCTCAATGTAGGTGTGAACAAAGCCTAAGGTTGGCTAAGTGTATCCGATTTGAGACGAAATTTTAAAGCTGCGGATCGTATATTAACGGATGCCA
Source organism: Deroplatys truncata (assembly GCA_030765065.1). Taxonomy (NCBI): domain Eukaryota; kingdom Metazoa; phylum Arthropoda; class Insecta; order Mantodea; family Mantidae; genus Deroplatys; species Deroplatys truncata. Next base: position 100,768,322 of record CM060987.1, on the reverse strand, counting down.
GAGTGAATCTGAGAAGAAAATTCTTCGATTTAGTAGAACTGGCAAGATTTTAAAGGCATACAAGAGCGTACAAATACCAAGAAAGAAGCGATTTATTTTTTTTCAAAGGCCTGTTGGTAAGTAGGATGTATGAATGTAAATAATATAGAATAATCAAAATTAAATCCATAACCTAACCAGAATTGCATTACATATACATTTATTTTCAAAATAAAATTGTATTGACTACTCATGAGCAATATTACATTTTGTAATTCAGCTGTAGTTCGAATCTAATCAATGTATGCATGATAACACTAATAATAATGGTCATTTAACGAGTGAAATACTAGTGAAAAATAAAAAAGTCTGTTTAGTATCCTAGTTGGGCTTTACAGTTGTTAGAAAGCTAGAACTGGAATTAAATATTACAATTTAAGGTTTAAATTTTAAATCATTTTTACATTCTTTGAATTTCAGAACTGTTAATTTTGTTATATATGGCCTACTGCAGTTCATTCTCCTGTTCAACACCTCCAGAAGTAGTATCCTCAGGATTATGGCACAGATTTCCTTCGTTCATCAGTTAAAGTGAGTTATATTTAACAGAATTTTCATTTTTCTCTAATAGGCTAATGGGAGAGTTGTTGCCACATCTCTCTAAATTATCTTTTTGTGTTTCCTTTTTCACAGTGAGATTACATTGTATGAAACCATGAACATTTCTGGGACATAATTATGCCATGGCCTAGTACTATGTGCTAAGGTTAAACACTTGCCAACTGCACAAAGTAATAGTGCTGTTTTATCACAGAAATCATTTAAATTTTCAAACTTTAGTAAAGAAAGATGTAAAACTTTTGGTATTGGATACTTCATAAGCTGTTTCAATGTTTCAGTCTGCACAATCTTACCACTGGTTTATTTGATATTTAGCTTAACTTATACACAGTTTGTGGTATCTTAACACAGAAACTATTTCTTTGTAAAACCATTGAGTTTTCGATTAAGTAAAAGAAACTTTAAATAAAAAAGCAAGTTTTTATACTAAATAAGTGAAAATACTGTGTCATATTTATAAAATTAAAGAATGTTTTGCTCTGTGTTGCTGAATAATGAGCAAAATAATTGCTGCAAATGAGCAGAGGATATGTTAAACAAAACAGGATATTTTATAGTTTTAACTCTTGATTAATGCAGCAATTAGTGATGAAATGTCAGTCATGGATGTTTAGATGCAAAGTCCATCACCTCCAAAGCACTTTTATTAACCTTATTATTTAATTATTGGAACATTAATGAGGTTTTTTTCTCCTTTCGTTTGTTTAGCGCAGTCACCATCTCAAGCTACCAGAGATATGCTGGCAGATACCCAAACCATGGAGTCAAGGTAATTTGGGTATGTTGAGTTGCAGGATCACCCCCAGGAACATTATTAATATAGTATGAAGGTTTCTCTCAACTATACAGCAATTTATTGCCATGTAACATCAAACATTCTTTACAATTTGGAGTTTCATTTCAACATCAGTTGAAAAATTAACTAAAACATTGAGGACTATTGCTGGAAACATGTTCTCAATTTTCAGAAAAGCAAAGTTGGTGTTAGGCAGTTATTTCAGTGTATTGGTAGGTTTTAGTTATTCTCTGTTAGTAGCTTTAAAGCTACAATTTTTGAATTAATGTTGTTAATAACTACAGACATGATTTTTCTAAAATGTTTGTTATCCACTAAATAAACAAAATAGTAGCAAGGATTTCAGTTACCTTTGTGATTCTTTAACACTAAGAAATAGCACCCTCGTGTTGCAGAGAATGTGAAGTGTCACCATTAACAGTCCATTTAATGAAAGTAGTTTTGAGCTTAAAGACAATAGCTTTCTTAAATTACAGCTACTCTGTAATTGTCATTTGCAACCTAGATTTGCTTTCACTGTCTTCATATACAATGACATTAAAGCAACATAAAAACAAAACAAAAATGTATATATTGTTTGTTAGGTTTCCTAATATAACATTACTGGCAAATTCCAACTAGGCAGCCTGATTAGAATTTGTGTATTTATCTGAACTTTGTATTTGAAATATTTAACTTAATTTCATATGTCGTAGGGTTTGCAACCCATTAATAACAATATTACAGCAGGCATCATAAACTGGTTAATAGTTCGGGTTGTACCGTTTTCCTCTATGAAGTCATGCAAGTGGTTCTTTTAACTGCCATACAAAGTGATGTTGGTATGGGAAGTATAACAAATGATGGTGCACCTCAAGTGGTTGTGAAAAAACTCCTTTCATTTAAAAATTGTGAGTCACGAATAATGCTAAGGAAAATGTGTATTATTTATTAAGTTGTTATTATTATTATTATTATTATTATTATTATTATTATTATTATTATTATTATTAAGTCATGATTAATTTCAATATGATTTTTTAAAAAAAAAAAGCATAATTAGTGCAACTTCATGGGAGGGGCAAAGAGTTTTATAGTAATGAAACATATCGGTTTGCTGAGGAAACAAAAGTCATATGTATTGCAGTTTAATTTTTTTTATTTTATTTATTTTTATTGATTAGTAATGTATTTGCAGCACATTAATAAAATATTTTAATCTGCTGCTGTACAAATAAAGAATAATTAGTATTTTAAGTATTAACAATTTAACAGTACAAAGAAAACAAGGAGAAATTATGTCTAATATGGTGCTCATAAGATTGTCTTTATGTTCACAGCTGTTTGGTTCGAACCTGTATTAAGCACAAAGTTGTTGAATATTATGATTCTATAGTCAAACTGAAAAATAATTTTTACTTCCTTTACCTCTGTTTTTTCAACTTAACTTTTACCTATGTGCTATCTCGGGCACAGGTTTGAGTAAATGAGCACTTCTCTGTGCACCATAGAGCAGTGAGTTGATGGCCTGCATATTACAAGTTTTTATATTTAAGCTGGAGTAATAGAAAATAGCTGTAAAACATTTTTAACCTTCTTTCACTTAAAAAAAAAGAAGAAGATAGAATCCATGGTGTTAGTGCTTATTTTAAGTGCCTTGGAAATAGATACTAGATTAGATTGCAACAGATATTCCAAATAAAACCCAACAAGGAGCAATAACTAATCACAAATTATTTGCTAAGAAATTGATTATTTGGATAATGTAGAAGCAGCTATTAAAAATGCAATGCTTGTTAAATCCGCATCAAGGGACATTAGTGTAGGAAATTTTGCTCAAGTTTGTGTTGCATAAGATGCAGCTTTATTAAAAAAAAATTGTGTAACTGAATAGTTGCTTTTTGTTTTTGCTGATGTATTTCACTTATTTTTCAATACACGTGATAAAATATGTGGTGTTTTATGTATAACCAAATGCTGACATTCTTTGTACATGGCAGGATATCATTTATATTATAATTTGTATATTATTATTATAGAATGCGGATCAATGGCATTTCTGTCATGTAGGTTAACAGCTGTTAAGTTGACGAATGGTAAACTGCTGTATACAAAGAGTAACATTACATAATACCATACATACCACAACCTTTCCTATTTTCCCACTTTACTGAAAATGAGTATAAAGACATTGTCAGTGTAAGACAATTAAAACCGATTTCGGTATTCTAGCAGATGAGTAAGAACTGAAAGGAGTGCAAGTTCTAAATAAAGTCACCTGTGCGTTTAATGGTTTTCTCTCCAGATTGAGAAAAACCATTAAAAACGCAGGTGATTTTATTTGAGACTTGCACTCCTTTCAGTTGGCTTGCTCACGTTTCGAAAGCGGGGGGGCGGGGCTAGCAGCAGGCATGATCAGTTGATAATGACGTAAGCTGCATTACCGACCGCAGCGTTAGTTCCGCTAACGGGCACCCGAAAGGTCCGTAAAAGCGCCCTATGCGGCACCTTACCCCCACCATTGAGTTGACAATCTGGTTAATCTGTGGACTGGTATATACCCCCTTAAATAAAAAAGAATACCAGTTAGAATACCAGCATATAGTAGACACAGCAATACATAATGGGTACAACAAAACAACTATTGACAAAAAAATTGCAAAATTCAAACGACAGATGCACATCAGAAACACAACAAATCTCAGCCAGCAAGATAAAGAGCTAAAGTTCAAGAAATTCACATACCACCCAGGAACTTTTCACAAATTTAAGAAGATTTTCATGAAACATAACATCAGCCTAGCTCCACAGAACAAATTTAACATAGAGAAATTACTTTGTAACAAGTTAAAAGACCCCATTCCACAAGACAAAAAAGCTGGAATCTATAAAATAAATTGTTCAGATTGCAATAAAGTATACATAGGTAAGACAAAAAGAAACCTAGAGACTAGGCTAAAGGAGCACATGAGATGTATTAAATACAAACAAATGGACAAATCTGCAGTTTCACACCATTTTTGGATCACTAATCACAACATCAAACCCAATATTACATTAGTCAAACCAGCCAAATTTGCAGCCGAATTAGATGCATGGGAGAAGATCACCATTCTAAAACACAACACACATCTAATGAATTTTGATTTGCCGCCACCAAATCCTCTCTGGAAGTACATTTCTCCACCACAAGATGCCACCACAGGATCCAGTCCAAAAAACGGAAACACCAACAACACGGGCCAGTCGAGTTAACCTTCTGAGGATGGGAACAACGGTTTCCCGAAACATGTTAAGTGAGTAAACTTAAGTGATGTTAGTGTAACAATTCCGACTCACCTTTAAATAAATTCAATACACATCACTGTTTCTAGCTTCTTTTCATTACAATATCAACTATTGTTTTATTCAGTGCAAGGTGCTATGCGGAGCTGAAATCATTACTGGAACTATAGTATTTAATTTGGCAGTGGCTGTGCAAATTCTTTGTACAGAGGCATGTGAAACCAGTGTGTCCAGTGATATTTGAGAGGCGACTTCTTCACAGTGAAACATCGCTGCTTTTGAAGGCAGGTAAGAGACTTGCATCCAAAGCTTTCATTGAAATATGAGCTATCATATGATGAGAGGCTTGTTCAGTTTGGTTGATTGTCTTCTAACTCTTGCAATATATTTTGGAAGTTGCAAATGCATTTGATAAGTAAACTTAATTGTATAAATAATTATAATTTGCCTTAGCTGAGCTTTTTGTGGTTTCAACTATGCTTCTGATATTACAGTTTTCTCCATGCTTCTATTAAAAGCTGGACTAAAGGCTATGCTATGGGGGGGAGAGATCCAGATGTTTTTCGTACCCTCAACATGGAATAACCCTAATTATGTGCTGATATGTTTCCCAATTTGATAGGTTGTCTTTTTGTATTAACAATTTATATATTTATGACTTTCACAGTACTTTATATGGTGATTGTACAGAAAAATATATTTCAATAATTCTACATTAGCGTCATTGCTTATTATTGCAAATTGATGTTTCATTGCTAAAATGTCATGTACACTAGATTTGCCTCCAGGAGTGTCCACTTTATAAACAAAAATGGTCGCTCCATAAGTAACATTGACATCTAGACTTTCCTTGTATTGGAATGTACTACTAACACCTATGATATCTATAGAAGTCAACAGTAACCACTGTCAAATTAGCACATCTATTTGAAATTCTGACAACATACAATGCAAAACTGTTCAGACTAAAAGAAATGCAAATTCATCTTGATTTACAAAAACTGTAAAAATTATGTTATTTGAAGTGTTATTCAGAAGTTAGAGACAGTGAAGTGAAACAATAATTGAAGTGAATCTTGAGTCGGTGGATACACTAAAACTACACTTACTTGAAGTTCAAGTAAGTCAAGTTTTAGTGTACCCACCGACTCAAGATTCAATTAAATGATGTTATTTGCCTAAAAATCATGTAATTCAAGCAAAAGTTTGCATTATCACAAATGCAAAAAGTAAAGGTCCCTAGACATAAATTGTGGATAATTTGTTGAAACTTCTTTTATGCTCATTTTATGAGAAGCCCGCAGTTTTAAGCCCATTATTCAAGAGAGAGCGAGAGGCAAAAACACTGTGAAATATGGCATACACAGAATATCTGTGACTGTCATGAACTTTCCGGTGTGACTAATCACCATGACCAGCTTTGATATATGAGGTGCTACCCAAAAGTTCCCAAAATGCCTCAATAAATGTATTGGCACCATACCTGGACTTTATGTAACATCATTACCTTTGAAATAGTTCCCTTGTGAGTGTATACTCTGCTCCCACGGCTTCTTCTAAGTTTGAACACCATCTGAAGTCCTTATTTAAGAGCTTCTTAATGCCTCCTGTGATTTTGTTTCAATTTCCTCATTTGTATCAAATCTTTGACCTTTTAACTTGATTTTCATATTGGGGAACAAAACAAATTTGCACGGGGCTAAATCTGGCCAATACGGTGGATGAGGAAGAGCTGTCATTGTTTTTACCGGAGTTCTCTTACATTTCCAGACGTTTTCTGCTCATGTTTTCTCTCAATTGTGTCAAGACACCATGACAGAACACTGCATTCACTATCATACTAGCAAGGCCAAACTCCTGATGGATAACCTTCACAGCAGTGACATTTTCAGGTGTAATGTCAGTTGATGGTCATACAGAAAGATCATCAACTGATGTTGGACAATTTTTGAACCACTTGTAGGTTTGGGCCAGGCCTAGACCATTGTCTCCAAATGCTTGCTTTAACATTTCATGCATTTCTGCCTCAGATCTGTCGTTTTTTGTTATGTTTTGTAGTTTAACATCCTTTAACCGGTTAAGTCATATCAGATGATGAATGAAATGATGCCCAAATGAGTCTGGGGTCCTAGAGCTTAAAGTTACCCAACATTAGTCTTTTCAGGATAAGGGAAAACCCTGGAAAAAAACCTTATCCATGTAACTCACCCTAACCAAGATTCAAACTTGGGACCTCTTGAATGTGAGGCAGACACCTTCCCCACACCTCAGAGACAGGCACATCTGTCATTGTGAAACTGTACTGTAAGCAACAGGCAACACTGAAAAAGGATTGCAAATATTAAATGCAACCACTCAGAACGAAGCAGCTTGGTACACTGACTCACATGAGATGTATGAAATGTCACCTAGACGCATTTTCTCATATTACCTCATTTGTGCACCACTTATTAATTTTGGGAACTTTTGTGTAGCACCTTATATAAAAACATGGTGGGAAACATTAATTTGGGTAATTAGCAGACTTCATTTTACTATCAAGATTTTAATGCTTAATGCATAATGGTGCAAATGAACATTACAATATTCAAATATCAGCACTAGCTGCAACAAATGTTCAAAATTCTGTACATTCAGGAATGCAATTATTATTCTTGGTACTAGGTTTCCTATAATTCCAAGGGTGTGCTGTAAACAAGGTTTATAAGATAAATCCATTGCAATTCAAAGGCTCACATTAAAGAAAATAAGAATACTAATATATGTGTCTAATGAGCTGGAAATGTGAAACACTAAACATCACTAATAAATATTTATAAAATCATGCCATACACCACTTATAAAATTCACAAATACTTTGAACATGTTTCAAGTACTACTTGTACCCTCTTTAGCGAGTATCATAGATAAATACTACGCCAAGAAACAAGGATTGTATGATGAATTTTGATTTGCCACCACCAAACCACCTCTGGAAGTTCATAATGTCACCAACAGATGTCACAACTTTGGATAATTCTATGACAAATTCTTACACTGGTGAAACAATTGGATACTTCAAAGTGTTATTCAGAAGTTAAGAGACAGTGAAGTGAAACAATAATTTAATTGAATCTTGAGTCGGTGCAGACACTAAAACTTCACTCACTTGAAATTAATTGAACATGTTTTGAAAGCAGGGCTTATTTTCATCTTCAGATTTTTTTTCCAACTGAGCATGCTGGGATTCAAGTCCAAAGATGTAAGTGGTATGGAAGTGGTGTCATCTGGTGTATCCATGATGAAGTTGCTTAGGTTGTTGAGTGATGGAGTTTCAAACTTCAATACTGTTTTCATGCGCTTGATTATGTGCATGTTTTCCCAAACTTTTAGTTCTGTTGGCAAGCTGATGTATTTTAGGAGTTTGACTTTGGAGTTTAAGTCATTCGTGGTCCGAAATGGTTTGCTATGGCAGATTTGTCCATCTGTTTGTTGGATATATATCTGAAGTGTTCTTTCCTTCTGGTTTCAACATTTCTTTTTGTTTTGCCAACATACACCAAGTCACAATTTTCAAGTTAAATAGGTGGATTCCAGATTTTTGTTCTTGTGGGATTTCATCTTTGACCAGGGAAGCTAGTAGGTTCTGAATTGTGTGTTTATTCTGTGGTGCCAATGATATGTTGTATTTTCTGAAGACTTTACTAAATTGGTGATTAAACTGAGGATTGTATGAATTTTATGAATTGATGTTTTGGTTCCTGTGTACAGAGGGTTGTATTTTCTCTAACACTTTTTTGTTTCTGGAACTTTTTTTATTTTGCTGTGGACTATATTGGTGTTGTAGCCATTTACTTCTGCTATGTGGAGGATGTACTTGTATTCATGTTCATACATCGTATGAAACCAGCGCTATTCCTAAATGTCCTGAGTAATACAATAGCGCATAACCACCAGTTGACTTGTTTTTATCTTTAAGCAATGTAGGCATAACAGTGAAATAGTTGTGGCTAATTTAGCCAAATTTAAAACTAGTGATGGTAGTTCTTATCGAGGCACTTTGTGGGTTGCTGCTCAACATGTCTCAACTTCTATTAGTGGAATGCTCAACATTCTTCTACTAGTGAATTCCGCTTCTATTAGTGGAATGCTTCACCTTCTACCTGGTGAAGAGGATTGTGTGGTAAACAAGCAATAACTTCACTGGCATCTAAACTTCTGAATACACCACCACACAGCCATAATTGTCGTCTGATGAAGAGGTCTTGGGAATTGTATCAGCCCTTAATGAATACATCTCAATTCTGGCATAAAATTTTCTAGTTTTGCTCATGAAATCTATTGCGAAAGAGCAGTGAGTGTTATTTTTGCTTCCTTTTGCAAGAATGAGGCAGTTATTTTTCATTACAGTATAAACCAAGTCTATGTCATGCAGTTGCAATATTCATTTTATTTTGAGCTTTCTTCTATTAATATTACTACTTGTATATTTCATTTAGTAATAAATAATGTTTTATTTTTTGTGTTTTCTTGGATGGTATGTATGACAAAACTAACAATATTGGCATGAAAAAACTAGCAAAAAAAAATTTGTGCTCCTTACAAACATTCACGTCACCACTCTAATTAATGTTACCAATGATAACACGTATTATACTTGAAATGGAAATATTTATTTAACACTTTATCTGACTTACCCGTGTATGTATATAAGCTTAATGATGTGGAAGTTATTTGTTATAATCTTGTATGCATTTATGTATTGTATTATTTACATATCTTTGGTGTTATTATCGTGATTATTATATTTATTATGGGATTATATTTTACTCGTTAACATATAAATTCAAAAGTTAAATTCATTTATTAAAATAACAGTAATTTAAAATATATCATGGCCAAATTTAACCAAATTTATAAATAAACAAAATTTGTATCAATTACTTTAGATAACCATGGAATAAACAAACTTGTTATTTCTAAAAAGAAATATTCAGAAAACAAAAGATATTGCCAAGGAATAGTAAATCACATTCTTCTCCTAGTAGGTATAAGTAGTATCTCACTTGCAAACTGTGTAGACCAACATCTGGAGAGTATTCCAATCATGTAAAATAATACTCCAATAGTATTCAGAATATAATAACCAGTTTTCACTTTGATATACTTCTGAATGTATATATTTGATTTGGTAAGTCGGCATGAACAATCTCGTTCCTTTATCACATATATCTCCTGAGTTTTATTTGATTACCCCTGCAAATATATTTACTTTATGTGAGAATAAGTAGTCATGGAGGACTGATACTGAGGATAAAAATGACTTGTCTGAAAGCATAAGGGGATGACACTTGTAATTATCTCACGGGGCGGCAAAACTTATGGAACTGGCCCGAGTCATAGAAAAACCTGTGCAAAGCTAAAGTAAATTCTTGGGAGGGGGAAAAATAAACAAATAAATAAATAAACAAATAAATAAATAAATAAATAATAATAATAATAATAAGCAGGAAGGCACGAAGGAAGGGAGGAAGGAAGGGAGGAAGGGAGAGAGGGAGGAAGGGAGAGAGGGAGGAAGGAAGGGAGGGAGGGAGGAAGGAGGCTTCAGTTTTTCTGTGAATGATTAACTGCTTCTTATATATTAAAACAAATGATGCAACTCTACTGAGATACTCAATGTGATATCATACCTTATATCTTGAGGTCCCTATGATGTCCTCCAGGTACTCCAACATGCCACTTTCATGCTCATTAGGTGCCTTGGGCTTCATCATAGAGATCTGCTCCACCTCTCCTTGAAGAATGAGGAAGCGATTATGGTCAAGATCAATGCCATAACCACGCAGTAACTTTGCCACTTCCTTGAACTGCACTCGCTTCCCACTTATTGTATAGTACGACGTATTGTCCTTAAATGCTGTGCGAGCTATCACAATTTTGGAGTTGGGCACAACGTCAAAGTCATCACCAGGCTTGTAAAAACAAACATAAACACAAATATAGTCATATAAACAGACAAGCAAACTGAAAGTGTATCGCATTTCTGGCTTTTATTACCTTCCTTGTACTTACGGTTAAAAACTATAAGGATGAATTTATAAATTAAATACTTTCAAAGCATACTCATAAATTGGAGAAGTTATTACAGTTTTTTGCAGCTATGCACAATGTTTGATTTAAATTCTTTACTTTTTAAAAGCCTTATAGGGATTTAAAGCTTCAAGAAATGCATCTGAAAAATCGTAACAGTAAAACACAAATTTATTAAGCTCAAAGAAGCAACTAATGACAAACTAAACCCTGTTTCTTATAAGCTCACTCTGTATGTAAACATATTAAACTGTGTTATTCTGCAACTGCTTTACTCTCATTGGCTAAAGCTGTTTGCACCATAAAATGCATGTTTCCTACCACATTTAGATCCATGGGACCAATGGATGACAGAGCTGGTTGTAACAACATGCACTCATACAAATGAAGTGTCAGAAGCATACAATTATAAAGTATTGTTAAATAACATTTAACTTACAGTTACAAAGTGCTTGTTAGTGGTGCAATTCCTTATATGATGGAGTCTGATTCCACGATGTCAGGTTTACTATTGGAAGAGCAATTTCTGGTAGGGTTAATGACAATGCTTTCAACGACATTGTCGATGATGCCAACCAGCCTCCATGATTTATCTTCCTCCTTGAGTGCATGATTAATTTCTCCCTTCCAATTGCAGCCCATGACCTGTGACAACACTGTGCAGTCCTATCCTTCAGCAGTTTGAATGTGTGAATTTCTTGCCACAAAGCCCTTAATTTGAGTCCATATCAGTTCATAAGTTCAAAAACCAGTTCTTAGACAAAGCCTCATTGCCAGTGATTCTTGCTGCTTTGTCAATAACTTACTTAATGCAGTCACTGGCATTTTTTTTTTTTTTTTTTACATTTGCAGCAGTTCTACCTTACAAGGGATTCATTTTGTGATAAGTCAGCTGATTTGTCTGGTCTCTTCTAAGATTTGTTGGCTTTCTTTTCTGCATGAACACTGTAATAACAGAGTACTGTCCATCACAGCCACACTATTTGGTTTCAGGTTGGGTAAAATACTATTAAACCACTGCTGAAATACCTCCCCATTCATTTCCTCAGGAAACATGAGGAACTCAAACCACCTTCTATAAAACCTCTATCACTGCCTATGTGCATGGCAATTAACCTTTTTCCTTTACCACTTGGATTTTCTAAACCAGCAGACAAACCCTACAAAAATGCTTGTCTTTCAATGCTCACTGTTGTATAATGTGATACTTTCCTTGTATGTACCTTATTTAACCATGTCTTGTCAAGATATAGATCTTTCAGTTCACGGCCATATGTTGTCTAACTGCTGTTAGACAACATCTACGCCATGATGCTTAATCCTTTCTATCTCTATTACATTTCTCTTACCCCCTTTTCACTTATAAATCCCATTTCCTTAAGCAAACTACACAAGTTAGATCAGCTGAAATTAGGTAAATCAGGATCTTGGTTCACTACTGACAAAACTTTATCATCATACGGGTTCATTTTTGAAGAAAAAGCTATATAAATTCATATGTACTGTTGATTTAACAAATTCATCACACCTACTGAGCACATAATTTTCTCTCTTCCTCTTCTTGCCTGAAGTCATTAACTTTCCAATTTTTAACTTCCTTTTGGAATTTCCCTGCACTGCTAACAGTAGTAACACACAACATATATGCTTATTAGTGTCCTGACTGTGTAAAACTTACCAAATACTAAGATAAAATGTGTCAAGACATACTATGTTCCAGATAAAAAACTACTCCCACAAATGAAATTTAAAACAGTGTCAGCAACTGCAGAACATACAGTTAAAAGGAAAGTACCAGATACTTAGAGAAATACAGAACAGACAGTAAAGAGAGATGTCATAATAAAATCTAAAAAGATAAAACAGGACAGATTATGTTCAGCGGCCCATACCAGTGCAGCATTGTACACACTCTACAGCAGATTGTCAGCCAGCACCTGAGATAAGGTTGCTGGCAATCCCAAAGACACACGTAACTGACACTGCAACAAAACCTTCCACAGTCAACAGCTCATCACAGTGAGCATAGAGAGGTGTAGGATCAAAACAGTGACTAAAATGGTAGTGCCCAAGATGCAATTAGCTAAAACCATTTCCTCGTGATGGGCATGAGAGAAAATACTCCAGCTCATAAGGAGGGGGGTTAACTTTCCGAAGCTTGTTTCCTTCAACACTGGCCCAGCTGCAGCCTCTTCCATGGTAGGCCGATATGTCCAGGTACCCACACATCTGATGCCAGCACCAGCAAGCAAGTGTGAGAGGATGGTAACTGTACAATGGCCAAAGACTGTGGCTATGCATCAAGTAATCGATGCAAATGGCCACCACTGCAGATCTTGCCATTGAATACATAAAAGAGCTTGGAGAACACTAAAAAAAGAAAAGAAAAAAACTGCCTACTCCCTGACCGTTCTTTGAACCACCAGTGTAAATAAAACTGCACTTTCCAAACAGCTATTTTAATTCTAAGAGTGCTTAACAAATTAATGTTAAAAAAACAAATTAAAAAGGGGGTGTCCAGGCAGACTAGAAAGTATACATGCATAACTACAAAGAAGAATATATTGCCAATAAGATAGTAGAGATTCAACAGTTTCTGCACACAGGCTGATAAAAGAATTCATAGGAAAGGCACCAATATTCAGCCTTATACCATGAAAATGAATTGCATTCACACTTTGCTTTTAAGTGATGATTCTATTAGGCAGAGAAGTTAAAGCCGTTTTCTGTGATCAATGTGTAGAGGCAGTCGACACTTGGAGTTGGCATTCTAAGGGACAAGTCTGCTGGGAACTAAGTAAATGGCGAATCATCAACAAACAATGAAGATGAAACACCTGGTGGAACATGCTGCACTATAGGATTGATGGCAACAGCGAAAAGTGTGATGAGTATTGAGCCCTGCAGCACTGCATACACTTGAGTAAAAATACGAGATAAAACCGAGCACACTTGTACCGATCCCTCATGTACTCCACATCCCTCATGAAGACCACGAATGCCCCCTTTAAGGAAGGTATGAAGAATATCTACCCTCCCACAAGTCACACACCTTTTTTGAGGTCAAGAAATGCAGCTAATGTCGGACTCTTCCACAGAAATGCATCCATGGTGTGTATGGATAGAGAAACTATCCCAGATGTATCATCATCTTGGCCTTGCACCAAGCTGTAGGACACTTAGCAATTCACCAGATACGGTCATAGCCCTATAAGAGAATGAGTTTACTGTCTGAAGAGGTGCTGGGGCATTAAGATATGAACACCATCCGATCCAAAAGCTGAGTGCCTAGATGATAGGACCTACTCCAGCATGGCGAAAAAGTGTTGTAAACACTCGTGATTATAATATATGAATGAAAGCTTATTAGACTGAAAGACCAGATGGTAATTAGATGAAATGGAAACAGCCAAAAAGACATTACCCAGTGTCAGCAACGTGAATTGGATCAACAATGGTGTCACTGCAGACTGTATCACTTTGCCAGACACACGACAAAGCTTATCCCATATCACAAAGGCATGAAGCAATTAAAATACATACTGGCAAGGATGTCTTCTTGATAGGCTCAATGATGCATTGAGCCCTGGTACACATTTGTTTGTAGGGAACTAGATTGTTGGGAGGCCTGCCCGAAAGACCCGAAGCACAGTCCTAGTATACGATAGGCCCCTGGTACTCTCAGTCCACCAAGGGATTGGTAGAAAGACATCTTGGGTGGAAAGACTGCTGGGAAATAGAACGTTCCATAGCAGAATCGATAAATAGAGGTAAGGTATTATCTACCATCTGGTCATCTTTGAAGGCTGATATGCTAGACTAAAAACCCCAATTTACCTTGTTCATATACTAGGTGAGTACACGTGACAGTGCGACATCGTGATAAAGCGAGCTGATGATGTGATATCCTGAAAGCAGCAGCCAACTGTTTTGAGATTATTAAGAGAATTGCTACGCCCTTATCATATTCAGTGCGTCCAGTATCTCTCTGAAGCACATTATGTGCCATTTTCCGATAGGTTTCTTCAAAAAGCATGGGACTTTCTAGTAAATGTCAAAATTCAATACAGTAAACATTTTCTAAATGCATATTCATTATTATTTCCAATTCTTCTAGCAAAAGAGTTGTATTAAGCATTGTTCCTTTATTAACAGCTTGCATTAAAGTTATTTGTTGTTCTTTATTGTTCTCTGTTAATTTCTACCAGTTTTTGCTGCTTTTAAATTGTATATAAACAATATTTTCACTGCAAGAAGCAATGCATAATGATTCCGAGATAGTTACACTGTACATTTACCAGAATTTCTTTTGGTTTCATTTTATCGGCTTGCGACTAGAAAGAGCTATAGTAGTCGTTTCACATAATGGCCACCTTGAATGATTTCTACACTGAAGAGTCTAGTATGCACAATATAGATCTAATAAGCTGCTCATAGGAACAAAAAACATAATACTTGGTCATGTTTGTTTCCCATTCCCCAGACCCAGGAAAGCTTCCCATGTGTTGTGAACGCTGTAATACATAGATTTTAATGCTGTCATTTTTATACTGTTATTGTTATTGGTTATTCCTGGTTATTGTGAATGTTATTTCTGATCGTTAAACTAAAGTGTTGTATAAATATAACCAAATTCGATTTCAACTTCTTGCATGCCAGCAGTTTCAAGTATGGATAAGTTGATTGCAGCTGTGTATGCCCCTGAGCACAGCCTCCTCCTCCTCCTCCAAAAAAAAAAAAAAAAAAGTTTTAATTTACATTGTTAAATTCTCTCCATTAAAACAACTGATAGAATCAAATTTGCAGCTATAGCTGTCAATCATTTAAAAATGAAACCGAGATTCATTGTTTTAAAGAAACAAACAAACAAACAATGCAGAAAGGAATATATATAAGGCTGAGTTTAAACTCCAAAGTAACAGTTTCACTCCATTTTAGTGTCCCATTGCATCATTTCTGCCAAACAAATACCTGTAAAGCCATAAGAGTGCTGAGAGTGTGTTAATTTTCATGACAACTTACCTTATCCAATATCTCCTGAAAATGAACAGCAACTGTGCAACTCTGAACATTCTGGTGATTTGCTGAGTTATGCAGAAGAACACAAATTTTCTTGGATCGGATCTTGCTTGCTCGGTAGCCAAACACAAATAACATTGAGTCAATGACATTGCTCTTCCCACTGCCATTTGGTCCTACAATAGCTGTGAAGTTCTGCAAATCACATCAAATTTCATTAAAGATTAAAAACAGAAGCACTATTAACTATGAAGCATTCTTCATGATGGTAGGCTGAGTCACACTTATTGACACTCACCTTCACTAATTAAATGTATAAAACAGAAACGTTTTCGAGAGCATTCGTCCTCATCGTCAGCGACTGGGTGACTAAAGGTCTCTTTCTCCCATGTGCTCTTCTTCTTCTTCCTGCGGATTCTGAACCTGTTGCGATCTGGTGTTGAGGGCACAAAATTTTAACACATTGTTCACAGGCGGGATTTCAAAATTTATGACGTTGCCATTTTTGAAGATGTGTATTTTTTTCCAGATGTTCAATTCTACTGCTGTGGTGAGAGGTTTTAACAATTTTATACTTTGACCAATGTCGTGGTTTTCTGTCCAAAAATGGCGTGACACAGCGGATTTCTCTATTTGTTTTAGTTTTATGTTCCATTTGAGGCAGTATTTTTAACACTTAAATAATTTCAGTCTAATTATAGAATATGTAAATTCAATAACAGCCTGCCTTAAAGCAATATATGTATGTAACAATATATAAAAAGTGTATATTACAGTCATTGTATATGTTTATATTATTGTATACATGTGTAATAATGTTATGTGAATGTATTACATAATTTAATAATGTAGGAGCTGTGAGAATAATAGGTTAAAAGTTGCTAACAATGAATTAACAATGAGGTAATGAATTTGAAAGTTTAATCATACCACTTGTAATTCTTGGAAACAATAATGTAAATTTTGAGACAGTTTATAAAAATAGCCAATCAACAACCAGAAAAAAGCTTAAGTTAAATGAAGGTCTTCTATTGGATTAAGAATAGCCAATCAGAGACTTGAAATACAGAAATTTACAAATTTAGGCGGTAGAAATCCAGTCAGTTGCTTGGAGACAGTGCTCATAACTGGAAGCGTTGGTAGCAGACAGTGTTTCTAACCAGATGCGAGATGTGTCCTCAAGAAATTCAATAGGTATTCATGTGAGACGAAAATATTTTTATGTGTTAAAAAGTGCAAGTAATTAATTAAAGAATCTCACAGCTCTCTATATCAGTGAACTGTTATTTAAATTCTGTCAAGAATTAATAAAAAAGGGAGTGAATTAAAAATTATAATCTGTGTAAGTCTACATTCTTCAGCCACATCACGCCCTGTTAAGAAATTCATGTCCCTAAATTTAATACTGACGCAGCCGAGGCAAACATAAATATATAATATTTAAAGAAACAGTCAAAATTACAAAGTTAATCTTTTTAAATTTTGGACAAAGGCTACCGGGTACCATACGTGTGGTTACAACTACTTCAAGTTCGGCTCTCCAACAGTTGAACTACAATACAACTCCTACTTCAAATTGGTTTTCCCATACGTGGGGCAGCAACTAACTACTTCAAATTGGCTCCCAAACTGTGGGGCAAATAAAAATGCAACAAAACCACCTTCTTCACTTTGCTGTTCCTCAGTCTGGTTTCCAAGTTTCTTTTTGTTTTTCCTATGTAGTATTTCTCACATTCATCACAATTAATCTGGTAAATTCCGGATTTTAATGTATTTGGGATGTATTTTTGAGAGGTGTGTTTAGCAAGTACTTCAGGCTGAATTTGTTTTGTGGAGCTAGTCGTCACCACAGCAATAGAATTGAACATCTGGGGAAAAATATACATCATCAACAAATGGCAACGTCATTAATTTTGAAATTCCGCCTGTGAACAATGTGTTAAAACTTTGTGGCCCCAACACCAGATGGCAACAGGTTCAGAATCCGCAGGAAGAGGAAGAAGAGCATACGGGAGAAAGAGACCTTTAGTCACCCAGTCGCTGACAATGAGGGCGAATGCCCTCAAAAACGTTTATTTTATACAACATTTAATTAGTGAAGGTGAATGTCAAAAAGTGTGATTCAATCTACCAGCATCAACTTTCAAGTACTTTCATCAGAAGGAGCAATAGAAACAAAACTCAAGAAACATCTCATAGTCCTGAGATTATCTTATGTTGTGCAGCTATGTGCTAAGCCTTTCAATTGATTATATATGGATGAAGTAGTAAAAATAATTTGCATACTTGCTGCATTTACTTTACATCGCTTATGTTGTCCCAGATGTACCCAAGTTTCATTTACTAGTTTTTAATTTATAAATGATCTACATACAGCAGGTAGAGTAACTAATGTATTTCATTCTAAAATTTGATATATAGATTTTACCATTTACCATGTTTTGAAATCTTTGAAACCAAATAAAAAGTATTTTTAGAAAAAAGGTGTGTGTGAACGGCATAACTCAAAACAATACGTACAAAACTTTATATTTAAATTTAGTATTTTCCAAGGATGTGACACAAAGATTTTCAAGAAAATACCATTACCCAAACTATCCTTTACATGGAAAATTTTTCATTATTTTTTTATCCTCTCAAAAAGACCTTAATGACTTTGACTAAAACATTTTATGTTTAAAATATCTGCATGACTTAATATTTACTGAATTTCTGTGCCGTCCTCTTCACTTTTAAGAAATTTTGCATAACTGGTAAACTATAAGAGACAAGACAAAAACTTATGACACAAAAAATGTAGATCTCATTCAAACACATCTTTTGTGCCATTACCCCTTTCCAAGATATTAATTTTACTGCTTCTGAATTTTTCAATTACTTTTATTACAGATTTTTTTTTTAAGCACCAAAGTCACTATCCTTTTGTTTTTTGTGATGTCATGCACAGGGAGAAATTTTAAGGCCAACATATGTCTAACTGCTGTTTGAAGATTTGATCGTAGCTTCAGCCTCCTGTATGTATCACCTTGTACCTACAAAGAACTTGTAATGAAATAATAAACTGCAAATATTTATCTGAATTATATGAAATAGATAGGAAAATAAGTTTCTGAAGGATTAGTTGGTACAACAGATGCAAAAATAAACAAGTGTGCAAAGAAAGTCATGTGTATATAAAATTTTTTAAAAAATGTTTCTTGCAAAGGTCCCAAAATCATAAAGATGTTACATCAACGGAAGTAACAAATTTGGTAATATTATACTGAGAACTAATAAACTAAATGTAAATATCAAGGAATATAATTTGTGCCTGTTCATGTACACTACATATATTTATCTATATTTATACCAAAAAATTTAATTTTGCCATGCTGTTTGACTCAAATGAGATCATTCCATAGGTAGGGAGCACATGCATCCCATCCAAAGTATTATGGGAGCGTTGCTTCTGGTGCCAACATTGGCCCTAATCTGCAAAGCAGATGGAGCCCAACATTGAAGCTCCTAAGCTGCAAAGCACAGTCAAGGGATATTTTTTTAAGTAGGGAAGTGGAGCAGTTGCTGCCAGAACGATGGTAGGGCATAGCTGTAGGATCTGTGTGATTAAACCCGAAAGATCCAGGATAGGTATATTCTTACCTTTCACAACAATCCATTAGCCATATTTTTTACTTACATTGGCAACAACTCCAAACAATATGTCCACCATAGCCACTATATAACGGCAGTTTCAGCTTCTACCCCAAAACTATCTAAATAAACTATCCAAATAAACTTACAAATATGCATATTGTTTTTACTTTTGGTAAACAATGGACAGCAGTTTTGTAGGTTTAACAATGTATCTTCAGTGACCAGCAACCATTATTTGATATGGTGCAAAAGTGAACAACATATGAATCAAAAACTTCTGTCAACTCTACCATTTCTGAATGTCCTCTGATGACTTGATTATTAGCTGTAATAAATAAATGTGTGAAAATAGATGAAGTCATTATGTTACTTCAAAGCAGTGTCAATGAAGACTACAGTAAGAAGAAAATAACAATATCAGAGAATCTTCCAAATTAAGAAATCTTGGCATGTACAAGAATCAAAACAGAACTTACACTTTATTTTGATTTGTTACACAATTAGCTGAAATTGACTTTGCTCTTTTAATGATTTCATTTATTTGCTTTTTTTATCTTTGAATCTGCTGCATGTTCAAGTATACATATTGTTTGCTTTTATTTTATTTTAAGCAAATATTCTTTGTCATATATGGCAAATCAAAATGCTTGGGAAGTTGTTATTGTTACCATTATTATTAATGGTGCAAACAAAACAAAAAGGAACAGCTATGAGCATGGATAAGTAAACACAAATAAATACCTGAGATGTGCATAACTTGGAACTGACAAATGGAACCTCAGGTATAGCTGATTCACAGCGAAGCAGCAAACACAACGAACACATTTGCTCACAAGAAAATGGGTAATGGACATGCTCTGTCTACAGTAGTCATTTGTTGAAAGCTTTAGCACAAAGCTGAATAATAAATTCATTCTATAGTCTTGT
This sequence comes from Deroplatys truncata, assembly GCA_030765065.1. Lineage (NCBI taxonomy): Eukaryota > Metazoa > Arthropoda > Insecta > Mantodea > Mantidae > Deroplatys > Deroplatys truncata. Next base: position 100,748,014 of record CM060987.1, on the reverse strand, counting down.
GTTTGTTCCCCTACCACCATTATGATGAATGTATTCTAATTAGCTAAAAATTATACAAATGAATCCTTCCTTTTGAAAGCAATTGTCTGGGTTCTTAAAAGAGAACATAACTTCATATCACTGTAATACAGTAGCATGACTAAAATTTTTAAAATAGCAGTCACGACGGCACATTTAGGATTCCCCTACACATGAATGTGCAACACCGTAGAATGCTTCCATTACAAAAGTGAATACAACCTTACAACCAAGAATGAGGTATTATGTAAATAAATTTGCTTCATTTGAACAATATTGCATTTCCTGAAACTAATTATATGAAAATGCATTTACATGGAATTGCTGTTTGTTATTTTGATCTAGTAGCAAGCACCACTTTAAATATCAATTTGGACCAGGCTGTCTAGTTCCAGTTCTAAAATTGACTATAACCTTCCAAGCTATTGTATTATGGTGTCTAATTCCTTCGTTTACCTTATGAAAAGGTCCAAGTATTTTCTTTCCCGCGTAGCTTTTGAAATTTTCGTTTTCTATATGCGTTATCATTAGCCGAGGGCCTGTGTTTTCCGCTGATATTTGCTTGGGAGGGGGCGGTATATAAATATCTCCAATTCGTAGGCTCCCATCTTCATCTCCTGAATCTTCTTCGGCTTCTCGAATTTCTGACACATCTAGATCTTCGTTTTCTGGCATTTTTTCACGGCTAAAAAGGAATGTATGGTTACACATTTGAATATACGGTTACTCATTTGAAGGTTAGAATCTAATTCAAAAAACGGGAGAATTATTTTGCCTTTACTGAATCCTGTGTATGATACATTGTATGCATACAATAAGGAATTAAAATGCTGCATACCAAATATTACTTCGCCTGCATTTATTCAAATGGAAACAATTTTATTTCAAGCAAAAATGTCAAAATACTACTTTCGCGCCTCACATGCGCCACCACAGCATAAACTAAACAAATTTAACATGGCGCAGGAGGGAATTATCATTTTGATTTGATTTGGAGGCTAGTAGAATTTAATTTAAACAGAATTAAGTTCATTAATGACTCCATTGCCGAGTTCGATGGCAGAAATGTACTAACTTTAACACCTAAATATTACTTGGATTTTCAAATATATTATATTTCTTTATTTACAACTAAAATCATCTGGAAAGGCGGGAAAACAAAGAGACAACTTTTAAATCTGTCACTCTGCCACAGAACAATAAACACTATTACAGTCATATTTTTTGTTAAGGCATGCTCTAAAATTCATATTACTAAATTTTATTTACAATTCCATTACTTCTCACCGGAGTCATTTCACGCCAAAGCGGACAAACTTTTGACCTTAGGTTTTTTTCTTTTTTTAAATCTTTGTATTCATTTTATAGTAACTTAAAGAAATCCCTGTATTATTGTTTTGGGCAAACTTTATTATTTTGCAATTTTTGGAATATCAAAATTATGGAAAGAGAACGCACGATTATACAGAATGTTTCAGAAATACTTTTACAAACCTCGGGTATGGGTTCCATACACCAAAAGAAGGGGAAAAAAATGTTCATATGAACATATGTCCCATAAACCTTGGTTTTCACGTTATTCCTGTCACAATGAAAGTGTGAGTTCAACGGCCTTCGGGGTCCAATCTCAAAACTTCATTTCTCTATGCATTCATAGGAGGCATTGACCCTTGTATACATACGGTAGATGGCGAAGTGTTGCCATGGAGACTTGTTTACGTTTGTCATTAGTCTGTCTTCAACGTTTCAATTGTGTACATGTAGTGAGTTAACTGCACGTGTTTCGTTCCACCATGACTGTATATCCATTTCGTGAACAGGCAGACATGATTTTTATATATGGTCGCGCGAATGGTAATGGACGCCAGGCTGCACGGCTCTATCAGACGGAGTTTCCAGACCGAAGACAACCGAGTCATCCAACCTTTGTCACTGTTTATCGTCGCTTTGCTGAGACAGGAACCGTTGCACCACGGACTATTGATCGAGGAAGACCAAGAGTTGTTCGTACGCCGGAACGCGAAGAACAGATGTTAAAGTGTGTCGAAGATGATCGAGGTATCAGTACAAGACAGTTGGCTGTAGCATCTGCTACATCACACGTGACAGCATGGAGGGTAATTCCCGAGCAGCTCTTGTATCCATATCATATTCAACTTCAACGTGTGCAGGACCTTTCGCCTGCCGATTATCCACCACGGGATAACTTTTGCCGATGGTTTGTAGCTCAAACAGCCAATCCATTGTTTGTTTCGTCATTTTTGTTTACAGACGAGACAACGTTTGGGAGAGATGGAGTTACTAATTTCCACAACATACACGTATGGGCAGATCGTGATCCTCATGCTGTCTTTAGGCTAGACATCAGCAACAGTTTAGTCTGAATGTGTGGGCTGCCATTGTAAGTGACTGTCTGGTAGGTCCATACGTTTTACCAGCGCGTCTTACTGGTGCTGTCTACAGGGACTGTAACCAGCACACTCTTCCCTACTTACTTCACGAAGATGTGCCCCTGCAAATAAGAAAAACATGTGGTTTATGGATGATGGGGCTCCGGCACATTTTATTCGCATTGTTCGAGATGCACTGATTGGTATCTACCATGACAGATGGATAGGCAAAGGAGGACCAGTTCCATTGCCTGCACGTTCTCCCGACCTCAATCCTGTGGATTTTTACCTCTGAGGGCATCTTAAATCATTGGTTTATGGAGCAACAATCCCGGATGCAGAAACGCTTCATCGACGTGTCATGGAAGCCTGCGAAACCATTCGACACCATCCCGGAGTTTTTGACAGGGTGCGACATTCCATGATTCGACGAGTACAGGCATGCATAGAAGCAAGAGGAGGACATTTCGAGCATTTATTATGAGTTTTGTGTGTTATAAGTGTACCACTGTGTTGAACACCTCCTAACGAGAAAACAAAGGATTATGGGACATATGTTCATATGAACTTTTTTCCTTCTTGTGGTATAAGGAACCCATACCTGAAGTTTGTAAAAGTATTTCTGAAACACCTTGTATACACAAACGCACGTTTCTGACAACATATTTGACTAGGAAGTTGACACACATTTCGTTTTAAAGCTTAAAAATCGTGTTTTTAGGCTATGTATTGACATTTTCTTAAAACATCTATTCACTACATTTAACATTGCAATCATTGAAGTAATAATGGTTTTCGCGCAGTTTGCACTAATTTAATTATAATTTCAAAATATCGGTATGCTCTCCATTTAATCCTCTTAATGGGTGCAGACTTTCAGGTTGAGATATTAATAAATGATGCGGAAAAAAATATCTAAATAAATGTTCGCATAGGTATCCGGCGACTTCAGCCTAACAGCAGACAAAGCATGCATTCAACGCCAGCTAACACACACTTACGTGACACCAATAGCATTGAATGCTATCCTTCTCATTCTATTAATAGAATGCTTATAACACTTCTTTATTTACGTGTCTCTCAGGATAAATGCATAATAAAATCGTTTTTAGTTTCACAATTTTTCGGACGACATCAACAGGTCTCGTGCAAATGAAAATAATGCCACAGCTGTGCGTGAGAAATATTTTATTTTTTGTTTGTGCAATTAATGTTCGGAACCGATTAAAATAAGTGACAGAATAACACAACCCAGGCATGGTCAAACTTTTAGTGTGAGTAACCACAGCCGTAGGTATAAGAAAGAACAATTAAGGCTCATCAACAATGCTAAACAAATTAAATATGAAGGAAACACAGGTGCCATACAATCTTAGAGTTTGTGACAAATGTCGAAAGAAAATTGCGTTATTACCAGACGTCTTTTTCGTCATCAGCAGTAAAACACTGCAAAAACCTGGTATGAAGTGCCTCAGGAAGAGTAGAATCATTGCTTTAAGAACTGGTTTTTGCTTTCCAGGTTAACAGTACTGATTTAATTCCCGGTTGTTCTAGTGATCAGAGTTTTCTTGGAGAAACAAGTTCAGTCAAATCAGAAAATGATGATTCAGTATCAGATATCGACTAAACATTAAACTAAAGTTTGGGATCAATGGGCGAAACGTCGATTAAGAAGAAAACATTATCGCAGAAAAGGAATCCCCAGAAAAAATTTCAGAAAATAATAAATAACACGGTCCTTAGAGAAAGGATTTTTGGTGTTAAAGAGAAAAAAAGCAAAAGCATCCCCCGATGAGCTAACTAAATGCGGCAGTATAATCAATAAACCAGAGGAGTATTTCTGGAACACCAATGACAGGCATGTTAAAATTCAGATTTTAAATATATTTGAAGATTGGCCATACAGCAAAAATAGGCGACAGCATCAAATCACAAGATTACTGTTGCAAAGAACTAACTGCAGAAAGGGGAATTCTCTATATCCCAGAAAACAAACCTGGAAACAATTTAGACGCAACTACAGTACACAAAGTACATAATTATTACACAAATGATGAAGCAAGTCGTGTCATGACGGGAAACAAGCATTCCATTTAGATAAAAGAAGGCGGACGGAAAGTTCAAAGCAGAAAAGATTGCTGCTGTCAAATTTGAAGGAGACATTTAGATTCTTTAAGAAGAAGTATCCAAATACAAAAGTGAGTTTCTCAACAATTTGTGAAAAATGACAAAAAATTGTGTACTTCTTGGAGGCAGTGGAACACATTCAGTCTGTATTTCTGCTCACCACGGAAATGACAAGTTGCTAATTAACGGCGCAAACACTGTGAGGCTGATCTAAATCGCCCACTACAAAATTACAAAGACCTTCTTTCACAAATAATCTGTAATCCTGCATCTTCTAACTGTTATTTCAGAAGGTGACAAAATTGCCCATCAACAGTAGATTTAATGCAATATTTACATTAAGTATTTGAAAATAAAATGATAGACATAGCCACTTACAAACAATGGGTAACTGTTGACAGAACGGACATAGAAACTCTTCAATCTTCCGTTGAAGATTTTTTTGATAAACTTCATACCAAGATCTCGTGCATTTGCTGCTCCACAGCAAACTGCTTTTCTGACAGAGAAGAAATAAGCTCTCCAAGATAATGAATACATTGTAATATGTGATTTTTTGGAAAATTATGCCTGTGGATTTCAAGATTCAGTAGAGGGTATCCATTGGAACAAAAATCAGGCCACGCTTCATCCATTTGTAATTTAATACAAAGATCAAAACCAAACACGACAAAATTTTAGTAGGAACTTCAGAATGTCATAAACACGATACAAATGCCCTCCACCTTCTACAAAGACAATTAATGCAATTTTTGAAAACCGAAATAGGAAGTGTGAAAAGAGTGGTATACTTTCCAGATGGGGCAAATTCTCAGTACAAAAATCGAGAAAAAAATTGCTAACCTATGTTTTAATGATTAAAATTTTAATACAACAGCGGAATGGCATTCTTTTGGTACTTCCCCGGAAAGGGCTGTTGAGATGGAATAAGCGAGGCTACCAAAAGATTGGCAACAAGAGCAAGCCTTCAACCTAAACAGAATCCTATTACGGCAGCCAGATATTTGTTTGAGTGGGCAAAAAAGAATATTAACGCAATTGAGTTTTACTTTGTGACGAGTGAGGATTAAAAAAAGGAATGTGAAAAGTCTCAGTGTAAAAAGATAAAACTGATAAGTGATAATAGAACACTACATGCTTTTATTACAAAATCTGAAGCAATAGTAAAGACTACGCTCTTTCTTACCAAAGTAAGAGCATCGTTCTTTGAATTGGTTCAGTGGCTTCCACGCTTTAGCCCACCTGTTTTACAAACTGCATTTATGTAAATGATGGCTTTAGACTTTACTTGAGCATAAATGTTATTAAAACATGTTGGATGAGGTTTGAGCTTAAAAACCGTTCAAAGAACATGAAAATTGATATTGATGATGAAAATATTCCTGAGACAGCTCAAAAAATTTCTTGGGGTGGAAATTGATAAACATCTTAGCTGGAAGCAACATATAGAACACATAAAATAAAAAAAAGGCCTATATGTAATGAGACAGGCTAAAAGAATTATGGATAGGGAAGTCTTAAAAGAGGTTTATTATGCACTTGTCTATTCTCATATAAAATATGGGATCTCATTATGGGGAAACACGACTGCAAAAATGTTTTAAAACTTTCAGATTACAGAAGAAGGCCATTAGAATTATTGCAAATGTCAATGAAATAACTAGCTGTAGATCTTTATTTAAGAATCTAAATATTCTAACTGTTCCCTGCAAATATATTTATGAAAGTATAAAAAATATATAACAGAAGGAAGTATATATATAAAATATGTAATGTACATTCATATGATGTTGGAAACAAAGCAGATTATTTTAGGACAACACTTAGGGGCACTCTTAATAATAGAGCTGTTGAAAATATTGGGGAAGATATGTATAATAGTCTACCTAAAGAAATAAAGCAACGCAATATTAAGTGTATAAAACGATACCTAACAGTGGAAGTATAAAATGTAAATAATATATGACATGTTCGACATCGAAGTAATGTAAATATAAATATTTGTGTATATTTTTATCAGATGACGTATTCTCTGTCGTAAACTCAAAGGATGAAATAAAATAACATGTTTAAAATAATGGTGTACATAATTTAAAAACACGAAGTGTACCTGCAAAATTCACAGCGTAAGCACCCGCACATCCATACAGCGCAGCGTGAGAAGGTCCTGCAGTTACGCTCCCCAGCCCCTTGGGTGCAGTGCTGTACCTATCCTTGTTGGCCTTAACTTAAGATGTCTTTCCCTTCTCCCCCACCTCCAGGCAAAGCTCGCGATGGGCTTGCCGGTCAGGCAGATACGGCTGTAGCCACTGGTACAGTCACCTCGCCTTCTAGGGGCCCTGCCCTAGGAGCCCGAAAAAGATCTAGCCAGCAACGCGAAAGCGGTAAAGGCAAGATCACCCGCCTGGAGAAATCCAAGCATTCAACCAACAAGGGCCTCACTGGTGAGTCTGATTCACGGGTAGACCAAATTGCTCTGCCACTGATTGTGCAAGTGTTTGCACAGATGTTTCCTCGTACGCCTCCATGATGGAAGACGACGAAGCCACCTTTTCTTGCTTCCCCTCGGCTGAGGAGGAAGAAGAGTTTCAGGAAGTGGTTTCTTGGAGAAAGCAGCGTGCTGCCCGATTGGCTGCAGGGGGCGTAACCTCTTGTCAATCAGCTGCAGCCGCTTCTAGCTCTGCCCATTCAGGGGCTAGAAGGCACATTCCGCCGATTGTCGTGGACGACTTGCGGGGTCTATTGGCTTCCTTAGGGAGGTCATGCCGACACTTAGTGGGGCGTGCACGGTACGGCGGAGCAAAAGCCGCTTCATGTTTCAGGCTAAAACAGCCGGTGATTATACCATCCTCTTGCAACACCTTAAGAGGGGAGGAATCCCCCACTTCACCTAAGGGATGGACAAAGCCCGTAGTCTGCGGAGGGTCATTCGTGGTCTTCCGGTCGACGCAGCGGTGGGAGATATTGAGGCAGATCTCATCCGCCAGGGTATCACTCCCAGACTGGTGAAGCAGCTCACTAGGCCTACTACCAACGGGCAAGGGCCCAAAGTCCCCATCCCCCTCTTCCTGTAGTAGTGGAGCGGGCCAATGACCGGAGGCCAAGATTGATGGAGTCACTTCCATCTGTTACCTCCAGGTTAACATTGAACCATCCCGTGGCTCTGGCGGACCTCCCCAATGCCACAGGTGTCTGGGATTTAATCATTCCAGTCACTTTTGCCACCGCAACCTGCGCTGCTTAAGGTGCGGTGGTGCTCATCCCAAGGAGATCTGCCCACGTACTCTCGACGATGTGCCAACCTGTGCAAACTGCATGGGCGAGCACGTCGCCTGCTACGGAGGCTGCCCCACCAGGAGGGCGATGATCGCCTCAAGAACACCAGCAGCTCTAACCAATCAGGGCGGGCAACCGCCTCAACCAGCAAAGGTAACCCAACCGCGGCCCTTACCGTCGAAACAACCACGACAGGAACAAACACCACGTCAGCAACAGGAGCGACCCTCATATGCTGCAGTGACAGAGGGCTGCAGATGACCCTGGTAGATCACGGGATCAAACATAACAGCCACCCACAGCAACAACAGTTCAAGCAACAACAGTTCAAGCCCCTAGGTTTCAACCCCGCCCCAAAAGGATGAGGCGACGCCGGGCGAAACAGGAGCCGAGTTCGGAACCCGTATTCCCGCGCGATCGTGGTACTCCCACGCGAGCGGGTCAGTCGGGGGCGGGACAAAGCAATGCTCAACCGGCGCCTCAGCGCCCTTCACCTCCCACCCTCCCAAGACAAACCTCCATTCCACCCCCTGTCTCACAGCATCCTAATGTGCTTGTGTGGCTGCAGAAGCTGTTGCAGTCCCGCGGCCGGCGCATCTATGATCTGCTGTTCAGATTCCTCTCTGCCACCGACCCGGCCGCAAGGATGGCTATTGCCATGGAAGGGCTCACTTTCTTCTCCAGCGTCATCCGCATGGGACAAAATGGCGAATCGTAATGGGCTTCGTACCCCATTCCGGTTCGCGTTTTGGAACGCGTGTGGCCTGAGGCTCCAGGGGAGTGAGCTGCAGCCCTTTGCCGGCCTGCATGCACTGGATGTCATCCTAGTCTCGGAAACACATCTGCGTCCAAACACCACTTTCCGCCTACCGGGCTTCAACTGGCTCAGGACAGATCGTGTGGGCCGCCCTAGTGGCGGCACAGCGGTCTTCTTGAAGAGCAGCGTAGCCAACCGACCCGTCCAGTTCCCTCCACTTCAAACCCTAGAGGTCACGGCTGTTTTTGTTGACCTCGGCGGGACAGAAGTCTTGATGGTGTCCGTATATCACCCTCCTCGGAGGCAGTTTGTAGCAAACGATTACCTCTGCATTTTAGCCCTTCATCCTAACGTCATCATGGCCGGGGACATCAATGGCATGCATCCGCGTTGGCATTGCGGCCCCCGACCGGATGCACGGTGCAATGAAATAATTCGCATAGTAGACGCGGACATTAGCTCAGAGTAGAGGGACCCTGGCAACTCACCCATCATCCACGTGGTCAAGGACGGGCATCCGTTATTGACTTCGTGATCACCAAGCACTTCCCCTTACATACGTCACTCATTTCAACCAATGCACTTCATTCTGATCATAATCCGGTGTTGGCTGAGGTTAACACCCGGGTTGCCAGTCATGACCTCAAGGTTCAAAACCGAGAGGTTGACTGGGACTGTAAGGCATTGCCTCAACGTCTCCATCCCGCCCAACCCCAGAATCACCGATATACCATCCCTAGAGGCTGCGGTCTCTTCCTTCACTTCCACCGTGGTGAAAACTGCCCAAAATCTGACTGTTCTCACCCCTCCGCCCCTACACCGAGATGTTCTACCTGTAGAACTTATTCTTCTCATCCGACGATCCTGGGCAGCCCGCAGATTCTATCAGCGGCACCACACGGCTCACAATCGAGCGCTTCTGAGGCGCTTGCTCCGAGAGGTCGGGGTCCGCCTACGCGAGCACAGAGTGCGCGCGTGGGAGGACACAATGACCCTCATGAACCTCGAGAGTGCAGACGTGTGGCAGATCGCCAAAAGACTTCGGAACTAGCGAAGCCAATACATCTCCCCGCTCCAAGGCACTCTAGGCCTGGCCTATGATTCCCAAGCCAAATCAAATGTGTTTGCGAACTATCTTGAGCGATCCATGAGGCCCCGAGATGACACCCAGGACGACGGCTTTTCCGAGTACGTCCGCCAGGAGGTTCGCCGATTTGTTCGGCGTCCCCTGGACGAGGCGTCTCGGCCTCCTGTCATCAAACACAGCGAAGTCCAAGGCGCACTCCGGCGTCTCAACACCAAAAATGCGGCGGGATGACGGGCTCACACCCGCCATGCTCCGCCGCCTTCCCTTCAGAGCCGTTCTCTTTCTCACGAAGGTCTTCAACATGTGTCTTGCCCTATGTCATTTCCCACGAAAGTGGAGAGAGGCAAGAGTGATGAGTATCTTGAACCCAGGGAAAGACCCGGTTCACCCCTCCAACTACCGCTCCCTCTGACTCCTGTCAGTCCTCTCGAAAGTCTTTGAGATGCTAGTTCTTGCCCGATTGTCCCCTGTACTGTGCGACATTCACGCCAACCCTGATCACCAGTTGGGTTTCGTCCTGGGCACTCGACGCCTCAGGAGCTGCTGCGGGAGGTGGACGCCGCTGCCCTGGGTTTCCTGGACAGGGCTTTTACTGCCGCGGTGTCTCTGGACGTCGAGAAGGCCTTCTCCACGACCTGGCATGCAGGTCTCCTTTACAAGCTTATTCAGCTGGAACTATCACCATACTACATACATCTGCTACACTCATACCTCAGACATCGAACTTTTCTGTTTCAGTTGCGGGGAACAAATCAACACAGGCCAATACGAGGCGGAATCCCCGAAGTTTCTGTATTATCCCCTACGCTCTTTAGCGTATATGTGGCCGACATACCAACAGAGCAGCGCGTCAATATAGCCCAGTATGCTGATCACGTGCTGCTATACTGCACAGACAGACACCGCCACAGAGCCTTCAACCCAGTTGAGCGACACCTCCGCCTCATCCAAGAGTGGTGAAGGCGTTGGCGATTGTCCATCAACCCGGAGAAAAGCCACGCCATTCTGTTTACCAGCGGTCACTCCCCCGTCAACTTCCGCTCATTTACCTACCTCCGACGTAGGATAGAGTGGACGAATTCCATCTCCTATTTAGGTGTTCAGCTAGACAGACGTCTAACTTTCCGGGCACACATCGCGGATCTCTCGCGTCGGGGCATGGCGGCTGCGGCCTCCCTGTACACCATGCTGGGAACCGTGATGCCGATGCCGTTTAAGTCGCGTCTCTTTAGAGCACTTATAATCCCCGTCCTGCTCTACGCCTGTGAGATCTGGGACATTACCGCAGACTCTGCTCCGACTGCAGCGGGTACAGAATAGGAGCCTTCGAGCCATCTATTCTGTATGCCGCGCTTTTCCCTGTGACTACTCCACGAAGCCTCGTCTCTTCCATACCTGGAGGATGAAATTAGGCGCCGGACTAGAAACTATACGACCAGTTGCCATTCCATCGGAGTGCCCTTGTTCGGTCTCTAGGGGACTATAATCCCAGACAACGCCGATTTGGCGTCACCGGGTTCCCCGCATGGTTTACGGGCACCCCCGGTAATAAAGGAGTTACTCCAACCAGCAGCAAAAGCTGAACTCCTTATAGTCCTATCATGAGTTGCTTGGTAAATTTAAAATTTAACCCAGACAATTTCGATAATATTCACCAGTGGTGCACTAGGGCCGTTGCACCCTAACTTGCAGTCGTCGAGGAGCTCAATGCTACCTCCTATCATCCCCCACAACTTCAGTTTCAACCTCCATCCTGCAAAACCCTCAGTGGTTAAACCCTAGCAAGGGTAGGTACAATACATAACACTTCTTCGGGCTGCCCTCAGCCTGCCAACCTGACGGACGGTCCTCCAGCAGACAGCTATAATGAAAAGAGAAGTCTTGACGCTTAGTTCAAATATAGTTTATATATTTAATGTTCATGATGCTATATAGCAGTTAGATTGAACTTTACTGGCTGCAGATTCGAATTATACAATAATAAATACTTGACATATCCATTATTTAAAATAAGACGTAAATACACATACAGAGATCATCCCCAAGTAGATAATTTCCCCTTTCTCCGTCTTATACCGTTCCAAGTATATCACAAATCACTGAACCGCGAGGCAGTATTTTAATACCTGAATAATTTCAATTGTATTTTATAATAAGTAAATTCAATAACAGCCAGCCTTGAAACAATATGTATGTAATAATTATTTGAATTGTATGTGACAGTCATTGTAAATGCTTATTTTTATTGTAAACATGTTTTAATAATATTATTGAATACATTACATACTTTAATAATGCAAGAGCTGTGAGAATAATAAGTTTTAAGTTGCTGACAATGAGGTAATAATGAGGTAACCTTGTAGCAATAATGAGTTGAGAGATTGAATTTTACTAGTCATGATTATAGCAACGATAATGTAAAATTGAGTAACAGTTTAAAATTAGCCAATCAACAGCAAAGAAAAGCTCTAAGTAAAATGCAGATATTCTATTGGATTAGAATTAGCCAATCAGAGACTTGAAATACCGGAGCTTACGGGTTTAACGGTTGAAATAATGTTCAGTTGCTGGCAAACCTTGGTAGTGATCAGATGGAAGATATGTTCTCTACAGAAATATTACGTGTGAATCGTAAAAATATGTATACGCGCTAAGTGAAAGTATTAAAGATTCTCACAGTTCTTAAAAAGTTTAGTGCTTTATAAAAATGTTGCAAGGATTAATAAAAGAAGTGAATTTAAAAAAGTTAAATTCTTGTTGCAGCACGCCTTGACTAAGATACACGACTCTAGAAACATTACTGACGCAGCCGAGACAAATTCAAACATAAATAATATATAGAAGCAGTTTTAATAACAAAGTTAAAATTTATAGTGTAAAACTTGGAGTGTAACAACAAAATTACATCTTAAAATCAGCTTCTCGAACGTAGCAGCATATTGCGTAATAACAATAACTATTACGTAATCAATAAATTCAAACCAACGCCCAAAGCGTGTTGCAAATTCCTTAAAGCAACTAGTAAATTACGCAATAATATTACGTGAAGCAAATAACCTTAAATATATCATATAAATCAACTAATATTTTTACGTAACCATAAATCTACTTCAAGTTAGCGTCCAACTGCGGGGCTAGAATCGACAAGAATTTGTGACGACATCTAAGAAGAAAAGATCGACAAAACAACACGACCAGAATCAACGAAACCACGAGACTACATCTCAGAACTTCAAGATCGTCAACAAAATCCAAGGACAGCAACGATTCTTCAGGAGCAAGTGGCACATGGTTAACATCTCAACAACAAGCTACGCGGGAACACTGAGTATAAAAGTTTGATAACAGCCAGAACAAAAGGTCAGGAAATTCCATTGTATATTATAATAATTGTTAAGTTTAGAATATATATTGTTATTTTTGAGCAAAGCTCATGTTAGTAAGAAGTGGAAACTAAAATTAAGCAATTCGTAGGCAAATATACAAAGTAAGATGGAAACTGAACTCTTAGCTCTGAAGATCTTCTTAAGTTAGCAACCTTTTATTTCCTTTACAACGAAGTACCAAGAAAGACAGTATAGAAATGGATACAAAATATTCAAAATACTATAGTGGTAGGAGCTCATACCAGAGATATGTTCTAACAAGCACTGCTGTTAGGCGCGTAGCACATAGTGTTGGGAAATCCGAATGAAAACTATCGAATTGTGCGTTAGTCGCAAACAAACGAATTGTTCGGTAGTTTTCCTCAGGATTCGATGTTTCATTCGGATTACCGATTATACTTGCGGTGGTTCGAAACGATAGCATATCGCGCCTCACTCTTAAAAGATAGCACAGGTTAAATAGAGTGCGCTGTTGCCACATGTACTATATATGATCGCAAAATTGGCGCTCAACTGCGGTCGATCAACCAATTTAATGTCATATTGTGAATGATACATAACCAAATAGTGAAATATCTGCAGTGCTATCTAATGTGACTAAGACATTTAACCCTCTACTGCTCACTATTTTTGACCATCATTATTATTCATCTGGCTTATTCATCACCCCACTAAATTTGATTAAGCTCCTCCCTCATTCATTAGAATTTAACCAAACTATTAGGGCCTTTATGTAGTCTAATGTGTTTATGTTCTTTAGCCACCTATAATTGTAGAAGAAATAGTATAAGGGAACAATAACTAATAAACTCTAAAAGTATCTATTTAAAGCATTTTACTGTCATTAAAATAGTAACATTATCTAATCCAACATTATACGAAAATGTAGTTTCTTCATGGTACAGCGTAATTGTAAGAGTGTTAAATACACGGAAAACATTACGTATGAGTAAACAATCCAAAATGTTATTGCTTTCTAGCACAAAAATTGAAACTGAGTTTTATTTATGGACGCTCTTTAACTGCTGTGGTCCTTAGCGCCCATCCTATATTGGGCGTGAAAGATCGAATATGTTGCTCAGAGGCCTCTTTATCAGGCTTGAGGTTCTTTTACGTGCGGTAAATCTACGACACGGGACCACTGGCTTTACTTCCCTTCCGAAGGAAGCCATGCTAAGACTCTGCTCGCATGACATACGCGACAGTTGCATGACATCAATATACATAGGTGTATATGAGTCTGTTTAAGCACTCGCATTGCCGGGTTGTGATGAGTCAGTGCTGCCACTTCGAGAAATATGGAGTTCTGATTAAGGTAATTGGGGTATAGCGAAGGTAGATCATTCCGGCACATTTCGCTCTTATAGGGTGCACGTTGTGAAAGGTTGAGCGCGTTGTAAACAAAATGCAATTAATTGTAGTGTATTCAGATTAAGTGTTGTTTAGTTTAATTCAAAAATATTCTTGTTACAATTGTATGTCTAGAATGATGTTTTGCATGAATAAATATATACAAGCGTCTCAGAGTAATAGAATAATCCTGTTCTAGCTTACAATACAAAGTTAGTGATTTCTTTGTACTTATGCTTCCTGTTGTTTCCATTTGTTCTTTTGCATTAGAAATGAAGTAAGTAAAACATTCGGGCTTTCCCGGTTATTATCGTCCTCGACGCAGTCACCAGTAGATTCCGGTCCTTGTACCTCACGTTGCATTCAAGGCGACGTCACTGCGTAGACCGAACAAAAACAAGCAGCGCTTGATGATTCCACCATGGGTTGGTAGAACTGATTCCCTAGTAATACTTAGTGCGAATGGTTGCACACATAAATTGACCATTTTAAGTTATGACGCGCCGCATCATTCCTTGTTGCCCGGCATGAAATTTCATGCACAAATGAGGCCTAAGTTAAGCGGGCAGTGTTATTTATTCTGATGCTTCGATTTCGGGTATCAGCCAGCAATAGCCCGAATCAATAAGCTATAGGGGCTTCCCTGCTGGAGTGTTAACCCCGAGTATAGGAAACCTGATCACGTTGTTTCGTGTTATCAACTTGCAGGTATTTCACTAGCCTAGTGAAAACCAACCGGAATTCCTCATAACAACATGCTCAATACACAGGTAGCCCAAAACACCGAAGCAAAAGTGTAAGTACCTAGCCTAGCCCAAAAAATCACAACCGTAAAATTGTGTAGCCGCTTCAAAATAAAAGTAGCCACACTCTACTTTTCGCCCCATTTGGCAACCCTGTTGCCAATGGAACATACATCCTCCGAAATCTAACGGGTGTCTAGTAAACTAAACAAATAAAAAGAGTTTCTTTATGGATGCTCCTTAATTACTATGGTCCTTAGCAACCAATTCTATATTGGCGTGAAAGACCGGAAATTTGCTCAGAGGCCTCTTTAAGAGGCTTGAGTTCTTTTACGTGCCGTAAATCTACGACATGGGATCACCGACTTTACTTCCCTTCTGAAGAAGCCATGCTAAGGATTTTTACGCTCGAAAACAATCCATCATCCTCCGCTGGGTATGAACCCGTGACCTCGGAACTGGAGGCTAGCATGGTACTCCTAAATCACGGAGAATGTAGTAGGGAAGGTAAAAATACTTTTTTCATTCCGAAGTCCTCAAAATATGCATTTCCGGTGAAATCTCGGTATCGAACTTTTGGATGCAATAATAGCTTCTCTACCTACTAGTACGTGTTAGAGAAAGTAAGAATATGGTCACCTTAGAAGTACCCATCCTACATCTGCTAAAATTTTATTTCAGACACAACAGAAAATGGCTGATATTTTCTTTAAAATATGTTTTAAACTACTTAATCTGTATACTTTAATCTCAACACTGTACGAAAGAGGAGTTTCAGTGTTCTGACCGTAGGACTCTGATCCCAGACAAATTTATACGTATATTGGCGTAACCTACGTGTCCGCAAGACTGGTAATTTGGTCGGTCACGGAGCTTTGAGAGCCCGCGAAATCTCAGATTAAAAGTGCATTTATATAATTTCAAAATATCTAAGCTGTAATAAATATTTTCATAGCACTGTTCCATGTAGTATCAGACTTGTTCTAGAGAAACTTGTGGTTTTGATAAGACTGAAACAAATATCATAGGAGAAAATGGTGGTGAAAAAAAAGGTAACGTTTTCAAACCTCTTCATTCCGAAGGTGATTCTAGAGAAGGTGGCTCTTCCGGTAGGGGCAATTTATACGTGGATGATCGTCCACCTCTACCGTAAGTGGCCGTGAGACCTGCAGCCGGATTGCTAGGTGCAGGTTTCAAATGGGCCGTAGTGCAACGGGATTCTTCTTCTCAACATTATTATTATTATTATTATTATTATTATTATTATTATTATTATTATTATTATTATTATTATTATTATTATTATTATTATATGCGACAATGGCGTTGATGATAATTTTGACGTTTGCGAACATTTTCTCCTTGCATCCAGTGATGAAGCTAATTTAGATTTATGTAGGTATTAATAAGAAAAATGTATGAAGAATACGATCGCGCTAACTTTACGGCGGAAATTGATAGTTATACCCAAATGTCCAGTTAGACACATACCTTTCAGTTAAATAGTTTCTTTCGTAAAGATCTAAGTCAGAATAATAGATCGTTCTCCGCAGGTTATTAATTCAAAATCATTTTGGTCAAACAAAGTAAATTATTCTGCAAAAAATTTGTATTGTGCAGTGTGTTAATTACTATACAGCATGTGAATGTTGTGGTCATTTAACATGGATTAATATGGAGGTAAGGGGTATGCGAGTGGAAAAGGCTGTCCATGAAAATAGTAATGCTATTTAAGAACATGAGCTGGCGTGTGATGTATAACACTTGGAGAAGTGCAAACACAATAGATACGCATATGGAGTCCCAACTTCGGAAAGACACTAAAATGAGAAATAACTTCTGCGTGTGTTATTAACGTAACACTAAGTTCGGCAACAAATAATCTTGCCTTCTGAGGACATTCAGATGTAGTGGACCTTTTTACTTTCTCTACTACGTATAGTAAGTAGGGGAAGTATTGTATTCCACCCAAAAATTCGATACCGAGATTTCACCGGAAATATATGTTTTGAGACCTCCTGAATCCAAAAAAAAAATCTGATGTGTTACACTCACATGACTTTCTCTACTCTTGTACAATCTAATTTTACAAACGCCTATTCTCCATATGCTTCATGTTAATCGAGATATCGAGATGTCAATCTTATTGGTAATTTTCTTGTAGATGCAAGGGGAATATGGTAGCTTTTAAGCGATAGTCAAATATTTTAACGCTGGTTGCTATGTGGCGAATTCCATTCTCTTTGCATGTTCAGGACATAAAAAAGTCTGATGTGTTACACTCACATGACTTTCTCTACTCTTGTACAATCTAATTATACAAACGCCTATTCTCCATATGCTTCATGTTAATCGAGATATCGAGATGTCAATCTTATTGGTAATTTTCTTGTAGATGCAAGGGGAATATGGTAGCTTTTAAGCGATAGTCAAATATTTTAACGCTGGTTGCTATGTGGCGCATTTCATTCTCTTTGCATGTCCAGGACATAAAAAAAATGAATAACGAATTTGAGAAAAAGTATAAGTATTGAAAAATTTAAGAAAATCACAAGCAATATCTCGAAAACGGTTCACTCAACAAAAAAAAAATGTATATGACATAAGTTGTGTATTTTAACGTGATCTACATTTTTTGTGAAGTAAAATTCTGTCTATCTCTTACGGTTTACCAGTTATGCAAAAGTCGTTCACAATAAAGAATACTTTTGGAGACATTCCCAGAAAATTCGAGATATACATTTCATTTCTCATTACATTATCTTAAACATATGATATTTTCATCAAAATCGTTAGAGCCATTTTTGAGAAAATTAAAACTTTCGAAAAATGTTCCATGTAAAGGGTAGTCTGGGGTGGGGGGATTTTCTTGAAAACCTTCGTGTCGCATCTCTGGAAGATACTGAACCTAAATACCAAGTTTGGTGTTTATCCGACTGTTCGTTTTTGAGTTATGCTGTTCACAGACACACAGACACACACACACAGACACACACACACACACAGACACACACACAGACACACACACGGACATGTTTCCAAAAATGCTTTTTTTGGATTCAGTGGGTCTCAAAACATGTATTTCCAGTGAAATCTCGGTATCGAATTTTTGGGTGGAATGCAATACTTCCCCTACTTACTATACGTAGTAGAGAAAGTAAAAACATTTTTGGTAACATGTCCGTGTGTGTGTCTGTCTGTGTGTCTGTGTGTCTGTGAACAGCATAACTCAGAAACGAACAGTCGTATAAACACCAAACTTGGTATTTAGGTTCAGTATCTTCCAGAGATGCGACACGAAGGTTTTCAAGAAAATCCCCCCACCCCAGACTACCCTTTACATGGAACATTTTTCGAAAATTTTAATTTTCTCGAAAATGGCTCCAACGATTTTGATTAAAATATCATATGTTTAAGATATTGTCATGAGAAATCAAACGTATATCTCGAATTTTTAAGGAATGTCTCCAAAAGTATTCTTCATTGTGAACGACTTTTGCATAACTGGTAAACCATAAGAGATAGACAAAATTTTACTACACAAAAAATGTAGATCGCGTTAAAATACACAATTTATGTCATACACATTTCTTTTGTTGAGTGAACCGTTTTCGAGATATTGCTTGTTATTCCCTTAAATTTTCCAATACTTATACTTTTTCTCAAATTCGTTATTCATTTTTTTTATGTCCTGGACATGCAAAGAGAATGGAATGCGCCACATAGCAACCAGCGTTAAAATATTTGACTATCGCTTAAAACCTACCATATTCCCCTTGCATCTACATGAAAATTACCAATAAGATTGACATCTCGATATCTCGATTAACATAAAGCATATGGAGAATAAGCGTTTGTAAAAATAGTTTGTACAACAGTAGAGATAGTCATGTGAGTGTAACACATCAGATTTTTTACTTTCTCTACTACGTATAGTGAGTAGGGGAAGTATTGCATTCCACCCAAAAATTCGATACCGAGATTTCACCGGAAATACATGTTTTGAGACCTCCTGAATCCAAAAAAAGAATTTTTGGAAACATGTCCGTGTGTGTGTCTGTGTGTCTGTGTGTGTGTGTGTGTGTGTCTGTGTGTGTGTCTGTGTGTGTGTGTGTGTGAACAGCATAACTCAAAAACGAACAGTCGGATAAGCACCAAACTTGGTATTTAGGTTCAGTATCTTCCAGAGATGCGACACGAAGGTTTTCAAGAAAATCCCCCCACCCCAAACTACCCTTTACATGGAAGATGTTTCGAAAATTTTAATTTTCTCAAAAATGGCTCTAACGATTTTGATGAAAATATCATATGTTTAAGATAATGTCATGGGAAATGAAATGTATATCTCGAATTTTCTGGGAATGTCTCCAAAAGTATTCTTTATTGTGAACAACTTTTGCATAACTGGTAAACCATAAGAGATACACAAAATGTTACTACACAAAAAGTGTAGATCGCGTTAAAATACACAACTTATGTCATATACATTTCTTTTGTTGAATGAACCGTTTTGGAGATATTGCTTGTTATTTCCTTAAATTTTCCAATACTTATACTTTTTCTCAAATTCGTTATTCATTTTTTTTATGTCCTGGACATGCAAAGAGAATGGAATGCACCACATAGCAACCAGCGTTAAAATATTTGACTATCGCTTAAAAGCTACCATATTCCCCTTGCATCTACAAGAAAATTACCAATAAGATTGACATATCGATATCTCGATTAACATGAAGCATATGGAGAATAGGCGTTTTTTAAAAATAGTGTGTACAAGAGTAGAGAAAGTCATGTGAGTGTAACACATCAGATTTTTTTATGTCCTGGACATGCAAAGAGAATGGAATGCGCCACATAGCAACCAGCGTTAAAATATTTGACTATCGCTTAAAACCTACCATATTCCCCTTGCATCTACAAGAAAATTATCAATAAGATTGACATCTTGATATCTCCATTAACATGAAGCAAATGGAGAATAAGCGTTTGTAAAAATAGTTTGTACAAGAGTAGAGAAAGTCATGTGAGCGTAACACATCAGATTTTTTTTTAGCTATAACTGAACCTTTGTCAAAATATGACCTTTATAGCAATGGCGTAACAAGGTTCACAAGGGTCCGTCCGCAAGCATTAAATGGGAACCCGTCGTGACGTATTTGTAGTTTACTTATTACTGACTTTGGAATCTTAGTATCGGAAAAAGTGACATAACTTACTTTAAACATTAGTTAATATAAGGCATGTAAATAAATACAACAAATAGTTTACAAAAGTTACAAAATGTGAAACAAGTATGTACCTATTAACAGAACACAGTACTCATATTTCGCAGCCTTGATACCAAATCTCACTGGTATTTGGCTGCACTCGAGCTTTTTGTGCTGCAAAACGGCTCACAATTCAACCTATATCCATAACGCCTATCCTTTCACGTTTGATCCTTAAAATACGACCTCGAAGCCTGTTTTGTGTCATAGCACTACGTAAACGGCTATTAATTAATTTTAATTTTGAAAATTACAGTGTGGCTGTAAATGCGGTTACAGGCAAAACGAGAAAGAAATATGTTGCTGTGATTATTATTGATGTTTAAGAGTGCTCAACTAAAACATCATTAGCGCCCATAGAAAGCAGATCATGGAAAAGGCCATGGATAAATATCAATACAAAAATTACAGAAGAGGCCATAGATAAAGGTCAATACAAAAGTCAAGCAAACGCCAGATATAAAGGTCACTACAAGAATCAAGCAACAGCCAGATATAAAAATGAATATAAAAACCTAAGCCTAGAGATACGCGTAAAAGAAAGAAAGTGTGTAAAACATGGAGGGTATCCTGGATGCGCTGTACAATGGCATGGTAGTTGTGCAGCTCACGAGGTTTATGAAGTGCACTAAGGCAATCACTCAAAATGAGAGTCACCCAATTTTCGACAGCGCACATACAAAATGGCTCGGTATACAGCATATAGCTCTGCACTATAAATGTAAGTGCTACTACGAAAACCGAATGTATGGGGTTCAGTTCTATAAACATATGCACATCCAACGCCATTGGTACACTTAGATCCATCGGTGTAGATAACATTTAGGCCATTGTAACCTGACAAAAATTCTAAAAAATAAGTGCGGATACTAAACGTAGGCACCGTAGACTTCCGGTATGACGTCATCCCAAGATCTACGTGAGATGTCGCACGTAACCTAGAGGGTACACTCTCTCCCCTTAAAGAAACATGCTAGGCAATTCAATATAATGTTTTCTAAGAAGCTCTCGGATACGAACACTTGCAGGCCTTGTATTAATGGAGCTGTTCCTATAACGTTCGTACAGCGCGGTGTTGTAAAAAGAAGGGAACGTCGGATGTATAGGCTTACATTTAAACCCACAGTCATAATTTTGTAACAGGACATTACGCCGATATTGCAGAGGAGGTTCTGCCGATTCGGCGTAAAGATGCATAACTGGGGTAGTTGGTAGAGAACCGACAGCCACACGAATGCCCCGATTATGGACTGTGTCTATGGAAGTACATCTGGACTGAATCGGAGCGAAGGTTTCAATGGTCTCCTACGGCGCCAGAAGTTAACAGAGATTGACTTCTTAGTTGAAAAACGAAAGCCGTTTTGAGAGGTCTATTCTCGAAGATTGTCTAAACATTGCTGCGTCCCAAAAACGGCGTACGCTGAGAACAATACACGACAAAGCCGTCCACGAATAAATACGGCGAACACAATTCGAGATCGAATTTATTGAATAGCATATAATGTAACGCTTAGTATAGATCCCTGAGGCACTCCGTTCTCTTGAACGAAAAGGTTCGAAAAAAAGACAGGAAAAAAGACAGCCGACCCTTGCTCGGAATACGCGGTCCTTCATAAACTCCCGGATGAACAGTGGAAGCGTCCACGATATTGCAAGTGTGTAGGGAACGTAGTATCCCTACTCGTCAACATGTATCATAAGCCTTTACGAGGTCAAATATGTTCCAAGGGTTTGACAAGTCTTCATGAACCCCATTCATGATCTGCGTCGATAATGATATAAAGTGATCAACAGCTTAATGGCATCGTCGAAAACAGCAATGAGTGTTGATCAGTAGGTTGTGAGTTTCCAGCCACCATTCCAACCGTCCGTTAATCGCGTTCCATCACCTTGCAAACGCAACTGGTGAGAGAAATAAGACGGTAGTTAGACGGAAGTTGACGGTCATTTTCAGATTTCAAAATGGATATAACGGTGGCCTCTCGCCACTTTTTTTGGGGAAGTTGGCGTCAACCCAATCACAAATATAGACCTCGAGCTGGAAAGCTTTATCTTCAGGAGAGTGCTCTTGCAAAATTCGTACGTGGATACCATCTGGTCCTGGAGCTGATAGCCGAGAAGATGAAAGGGTATATTCTAACTCCGCCATGGCGAAAAGGCGATTGTAATCTTCAACGTTTCCAGAACGAAATGAGAAACCTTTCAGATTCCACCTGAGTATTAACTGGAAGGGACTCGTGCGAATAGTTATTTGAGCTAGACACTTCAGCAAAAGCACAACCAAATTGTTAGCCACGCCAAATTTATCAACATCAGCTCCTACAAACTGGTATATGGGTCGATTATCTGGCCACACGCCTTAGCTTTATCCCATACGACAGGAGAAGATACATGTCGATTAAAGGAAGCTACAAATTTACTCCATGATGTCATTTGGTATTCTTAATAACTTGTCTAAACTTGGCACGCATTTTATTGTGTTGGATCAGGTTATCCAGTGTGGGACGACCATGAAAACTCCTAAGAGTACGCCTGCGAGCACGAACGGCATTTCGGCAATTATCCGTCCACCAAGGGACCGGGAATCAACAGGTGTGGGCAGTCGACCGAGGAATAGATTGCTCAGCAACAGAAAGAATCGTCTCTGTGAGATGTTCGGCTAAAGTATTCAGTGTCGTGCTCATTGTAATTAAACACAGCCAACTGGGAGTAAATGATCCAGTTGGCTTGATTTAAGTGCCATCTAGGCTAGATTGTGGAACGCACATCTTGTGTTAAGATACTAACAAAATATGGAAAAGGGTCACGAGTATAAATCAGAGATGATATTCCATTGTAAGGAAACTGCCAACTGTAGTGAACAAACGGCTAAATCAAGAAGTGAAAAGCTGTGCAGGAGTGTGAAAGAAATGTAGGCTCTCTGGTGTTCAGAATAACTATGTTATAGTTGTCCAAGGAATTGACGATTAATGTGTCTCTCGTACAAGCTCGAGGTGAGCCCCAAAGATGGTGATGGGCATCAGCGTCTCCCACCAACAGAAAAAGTATTGGTAACTGGGAAATTATATCTTCTAAATCAGTGAGCGAGAGGTCTCAGATGGAAACAAATACGTATTACAAACGGTAAATTGAATGGATGGCAGTTTAATCCTTACAGCGACTGACTGGATGTCAGACTGTATAGATACAGATTCCACGAATTTATCTTCTCTGATAAGCATCATAGTGCCCCAGTGTGCAAGAACACCCTCTTCCGGTGTAAGATCACACCGTACTGGGGTATACCACCTGCATTTAAAGCTGTTTTGCGGACGGAACTTAATATCTTGGAAATATACGACGCAAGGCTCATTCTTGTTGAGCAAAAGTTCAAACGCTGGTCGATGTGCTCTAATTCCACGTATGTTCCATTGTAGGATGGCCATAATAATTACAATGGGATAAGTTCTCAATCGTAATAGTCCACTGCGTTGAAGTCAGTGGTGTTCGGGTCAATCTACTCTTTTTCTTTGTTATCGGGCTAACGCCTTTAAAGGCGGGTTTAAACTGCCTCTTTTCACTGTCGTTCTGGCAATGTGGGCAGAATCCTCCTGCTATATCTCCTCCATGGGGAGGATCCTTTTCCAATAGAAAACTTCGGTTCGAGAAGTTCGAACCGATTGGAAGTAGAGATCAGTGAAGATGAAGATCGCCGATCTGAGTTCTTCCCAAAAGATTCCTCAGAAGAGGATCTCCGAAGAGAGTCTCGTGGACTTGTTTTACCCTTTGATGCTCTGGGTGCACACTTTTCATTTACTTTAAGGACGTCGGTTTTTTCATAGTTGGTCCTGAACTTTGTAGGTGATGCATTATATGTTACGGGCTGCCAGTCTTATTGGTTAGGTCGACGGTTTTGGTGGTGATTTTACTGAAGTCCTCTTTTCAGTAAAGGACTTGGCGGATGTTGAGGCAGATGTCAAGTGTTGATTTTGAAGGCTTTGGAAGTGATCTGGCTACAGTAATCCTTTCTGAGATAGTAGCCCGTTAATTTCACTGGTCTCTATTTCGATTTCCTGACTCGGCACCGGTTTTAGCTGTAACTGAGCTATAGCTACCTGATTTCGTGATAGAAGGTTGGCGGATACGCAGGAATTTCCGGGCTTCCGAGAAGAACACCTTCTAACTCGGATCTCCTGGATCGTTCTTTCCTGGCTGGTCCATTTTAGGGAACGTGATGGGTGTTCACAGCTGTAGTTAGCGTACGTTGGAGCTCGTGTACATGCTCCATCATTACAGACGTCTCCACAGTTAACGCAGGTAGATTCATTGTTGCAGAAATCACTGGTGTGTCCAAAGCGCTGACATTTATAACATCTCAGCGAATACGGAATGAATGGCCTGATTTTAATGGCTTCATACCCTGCCATAATACTTTGAGGGTGATATATCCGATCAAAGATAAGGAATTGGGTACGAGTGGGCATGAATTCGCCTTTCTTTCCGCTGAACCCGATATACGATATAACACCTTGATCTTCTATATTTTCATGAATCCCTCGTTGATCATACCGTCCAATGCACGGGCGTTTATCACATCGCGGAGCAGTTCAAGTCCTGTGCGCCTCTCAACCTGTACAGGATAGCTGGCTAACATATTTGCTTTGAGTATTTTCACTGCCTGGGATGCTGAATGTGCTTCAACCAGGAGAATTTATTAGGAGAAATTGGATTATTTAATAGAATAGTAGATTGAATATGAATATCAATATTTTTTCTTATATTTCATTTTTAGAGCTGTTTATACATTATATTTATATTCGTATAGTCAACATGGTATATATTATTCTGGTTGCTATTGCAGCTTATAGTACATGACTTAGCTGGACCAGCAATTTTATCGAGAGCCTTTTGAACTGTAAATGGGTTCACAGATATAATTTTTTCTATTCCCTCTGTTTTATTAATTACTAAGCAGCAAGGACCACAACATTCTACTACTTCTTTTACTCACTTTGTTGTGTTTGATATCTCCAATGACATGCTCACATCTTAAGCACCACTCAGGCTTAGGTGATAGTCCTGGCCTGGAAATTGCTCAACTTAGGGTCTCACTTCCGAATTTATAGACAGAGGGACCCAATCGCCTTCAGAAGTGTAATAGCTCATGCAATGGCCCCTCTCTAGGATTGAACTTTATCAGCAGATATGGACACAATCCTACACTATTTAGCACAAACATATATGCTGACACTTGTTTCTTGAAAATTACTCTATAGTTTGACAATGCATCAGCTGCATTTGTTTTCTTAGGAGATATGCCTTTCTGAGTTCTATATTTTCAGACTGGAGAGCTTGGGAAATGCATCATGTAACTTCAAGTACTTTGCTTTGAAATACTACTTAAAAAAACAAACTCAAAATTTTCAACACAAATGTTAATTGCTACCACCTATGACCTTTCACTAGATTTCAGTTATTGTTGAGAGAGCATTTCATTACATTCGCATATGCATAACATGTGATCTTAAGGACATAAAATATGATTAATGCATTGACATAACCTTTTCAATGATGAAGATGACAGAACCTCCCACCTCTCTGTTTCAAATGAAAAAAAAAGAGAAAAGTAAAACTGTAGTTTCAAAAAACCTTCAGACTTCCAATATGTTACTTGTGGCATAATTCAGAACAAGGTTTAGCTTATAAGCACTTATCACATTATTTACCACTGTAAATACCTGAAAAACTAGCTGCCCTATTTTACGCCTGACTGTGGTATTTACTCATTGACAATCACTTTTTTTTTAAGTGTCCGTTAACTGGATAGGTCATATCAGACGATGAATGAAATTGGTAAAATGATGCTCAAATGAGCCTGGGTCCATAGAGCTTAAAGTTACCCGACATTCATCTCTTCAGGACAAGGGAAAACCCCAGAGAAATAAACTTATTTGGGTAACTCACCCTAACCGAGATTCAAACTCGGGACCTTTTGAATGTGAGGCAGATATGCCATCCCACACCACAGAGGCGGACCTCTTAAATGTGAGGCAGACATGCCATCCCACACCACAGAGGCAATCTCCTTTCTTAGTTGCATTCAAAATTTTTATTGCAAAATCAGCAGCACTTTGATCTGTAATTTCTTTGAAACCTAAAACAACTCTCCTTTATTTTAATTTGATAGGGTCTGCCAGATGCATCTTGGGAAACAATAACTTATCGTAAACACCTGACTTAGTTGATATCTTGTGTTGTATCCATCATTACCGAGAAAAATGGGAGAGATTTAATATCTCTAATAACCATTTCAAACTTTTTTGACAAAAGTTTTAATAATTAATTTTGTACTGGTGAATTAAGATACATTATGGCTCCTTTGAGCCTATGTATCAAATCTTGTAATAAAGTATATTTTGACAAAAGTTCAATTGTAGCTAAAAATTGACACTACTTCCTTGCACTACTTTTTCTGTATGTCCTCAAAATGCAAAATTTAGTGTTACACTAATATCACTCTCCAGTTTGTTTCCACATTTTGGTATCTTTCCTAAGTTGGGACTCTTTAAGAATATCTATTGTGTTTCTGCTTCTCCACAATACATGTTATTAGATCAGCATTTCTAGTTTCATGATGCACTATGTTTATGGATAGCTTCTTTCACTCGTGCACCCCTTGCCTCCATTTTGAATGAGCTGAACATTCACCTGCTGCAGCCAATATCTAGCAAGCTATACAATACATAAATCATTTTTGCAGAATAAGGCAGTTACCCTTTCCTAAATTTTTTACCAGTTTTAATAATATGATTAATACCTTACAGAGAATGATCTGTTATTCTAATTTAAATCTTTAGGGAAGGAATCATATGTCTGATATGGGACTCATCCAACGATTAACATTTTAGTATAATTGTCAATGTCCACATGAAAGTCAGCAAGATCAAATTCTTCAAATATACTATTATTAACACATATCTAAACATGCCACATCACTGGATGCAAAGAGATTCGGAAATGTAAAGTTTTCATAATTGGTATTGCCCCCTATCAAAAGAGCCACCTTCTTTTGAACCACATTAGGACTGAAGAGATTTGAAAGCATCACCATTTTCATCACAGCCATTGTAACATGTTACTTAATTCTAAACAAAACCACTAGTTTCTTTAGAACTACAAGTGAAAATTTCACGTATTATTGTGACCTTGAAATTAGGTGCATGGAAAAACATTAATCTATTTTATTAAACATATTACTTTCTCTACTACGTATAGTAAGTAGGGGAAGTATTGCATTCCACCCAAAAGTTCGATACCGAGATTTCACCGGAAATACATGTTTTGAGACTCACTGAATCCAAAAAAAGCATTTTTGGAAACATGTCCGTGTGTGTGTCTGTGAACAGCATAACTCAGAAACGAACAGTCGTATAAACACCAAACTTGGTATTTAGGTTCAGTATCTTCCAGAGATGCGACACGAAGGTTTTCAAGAAAATCCCCCCACCCCAGACTACCCTTTACATGGAACATTTTTCGAAAATTTTAATTTTCTCAAAAATGGCTCTAACGATTTTGATTAAAATATTATATGTTTAAGATACTTTTATGACAAATAAAATGTATATCTTGAATTTTGTGGGAATGTCTCCAAAAGTATTCTTCATTGTGAACGACTTTTGCATAACTGGTAAACCATAAGAGATAGACAAAATTTTACTACACAAAAAATGTAGATCGCGTTAAAATACACAACTTATGTCATATGCATTTCTATTGTTGAGTGAACCGTTTTCGAGATATTGCTTGTTATTTCCTTAAATTTTCCAATACTTATACTTTTTCTCAAATTCGTTATTCATTTTTTTTATGTCCTGGACATGCAAAGAGAATGGAATGCGCCACATAGCAACCAGCGCTAAAATATTTGACTATCGCTTAAAAGCTACCCTATTTCCCTTGCATCTGCAAGAAAATTAGCAATAAGATTGACATCTCGATATCTCGATTAACATGAAGCATATGGAGAATAGGCGTTTGTAAAATTAGATTGTAGAAGAGTAGAGAAAGTCATGTGAGTGTAACACATCAGATTTTTTTTAACATTTTCCAGTACCTGTTTTTTTTTTCACTTTTGAACTCTGCTAAGATACTGGTATGTTGCTCTATAAGCTTCATTTCATTGACTGAGTTGAAAACTAATGCAATACCAAACGCATCACTCTCAGAAAACTGCACAGGTTTGAATGGAAAAAAGGATCACAAAACTGCACAATATGGCTTCTGAGAGCAGTTTAATATTTAACTGATTCAATGAGATCGTAACAGTTAATGAGCAGGAGCAACAAATTTCTGTGAATTAAAAGCGAGAGGCGCAAGAGGATTCACAGCACAGAGAAACAATGCTTCCTGCAGACTGGAGAATAGAGTACATGATGAGAGATTTATTAATCTGATTCCTTCACCATCACCACATGCCATTAATGTTTTCAGGGTAATTGTAATATTTCTCTGAAAATATTTATTGCAGATATTTTAAAATTATACAAAATCGTGCTCTTATTTAAGATTTCTTGGTCCCCAAATGTCACTGGGCTAGGAGCTGAAGTAGTTGTCAGTGTCTTATGCTATGAATCAGAGATGTCTGTCTTCACACCTGTTTTGGAAGGGTTTGTTTTATAAACTACTGAAGATACTCTCAGTCTCCAGCAAAGATTCAAAAGAATTTCATGGGATGAATAGTAAGATTTAACATTTAAAGAGGTCTATAATGGCTGAAGCTTCCAAAATTGCAGCAGAACTGTAGTGTTAATGTTGTTCAGTTAGAACACAATATCTTCATGTTATTGAGATTTGTTTTGTATAATTGATTTAAAGAATCGGCAATTTGGTACATATCACTGTCAAACCTGGGAAGTGGCCACCCTTATATCCTCACTTAAACCTGGCATATTATGCAACATATATGTCCAAATGTGTACAGGCATTGGGAAGGGACCCAGATAATATAGCAGGCTTAAGTATAAAAGAAGTAAAGTAAATCTCTATATTAAAATTAAACGAGATACAAATGTGCACCATACCTTGGTTTATGCAGATGTCACGAGTCAAATCAGGAAACTGGAAGATATAATCCCCCCCCCCCCCTGCTACATCAAACAAAAATTCCCAGAACCAAAATATATAAAATCTGGCAGTAAGGTGAGGGTTGATCACAGGGATTAATTAGGCAATTATCTGTTGCCATGAAATTTAGAAATTTTGAAGGTACGACAGAGGTGGCTATAGCTTGGCCTTTCTTTGTCTGAAATGCAGACCTTGCAGACAGTCACCAAAGCAGTGGTTAGCATTTCTTCACCACACCGCCAATCTTCACGCTTGTTTTTATAAAAGTTAATACAATTTTCAAATAGCATTGGTTCCTGGCTCTAATCTGTGACAAAAAATATTTAAACGAAATAAGAGTAATATGCATTACCATGTTGTTTTGTTGAAGTTTTTATATATGTTCTAAATAGTATATAAAGCCACTGTCTTATTTAAAAAAGCTATTTTGGAGATATTGTTTTCTTAAAACACCTATTCAATACTCTGAAAATGAATTTCCATTGACAAGATGAATAAGACCTTAAAATTCAATTCTATAGCTGGGATTTGAAGACTTCAGTATTCTGTGATGGTGTTTCCACCTGACGTACTATGGTTTCCACTACCAACCATGTAATGAACTTCTCTTGCCTGATTCCTGTATGCTGTTCAGCAAGCTTTCAATGCAAACTCACTTATACTAGTATTATAACCTTGAAGACAACTTGTTTTACTGCAAGTACAGTCAAACTTGATTAATTCGATATTGTGGATAATTCGAGCTTTTAGCATGGCCCCTTAACATTCCCATACAAAGCAATGTTAAAAAGCCTTCTGTAAATCAATATTTCTTTTGGATAATTCGATATAATACTCAACGAGAATGACTGAATAAATTTTAAGTTAGTCAAACTTGCTGGATAAATTCCAGGAAATTGCATTGTATTGTATTTATTTCTCCTATGTAACATTTTACAAGGATCGTCCAATTATACAAAAATATAACAGTGAGTATACATGTATATAAGAAAATGAGAGATGAAAAAATACCGTATTTTACACTGCATTTACATTTGCCATACTGTGGTCCCATTTCCTTCCCTTGCTAAATTCCAGGAAATGCATCATATTGTAATTCCCTCTCCTGCTGGTAAGGAATGTTGGTTACTCAAGCTTCTTTGTGCAATTCTAGGAACTTGTTGCCAGCCCCTAGCCTCTTACAAGGCATTTGTCATTGAGAACACTGCACTCATTCCATTGTCTACCTGCGGTCATTCTGTTTACCTGCTACGTTTGCAGCAAATAACTTCCCGTGCAGTTAAGTGAGCACTTTTAAACAGTGTACACAGTTACATCAAAATCATCAGTGTGTGTTTAAGTAGTGAACTGAGCCGACCATGGCTCTCTCCAAACCTAAACGTATAAATAACAAAACTCTCATTTAGCTGAAAAGGTAGCAACCATTCGCGAAGTGGAAAAAGGTTTTAAAAAAAAGCGTGACATTGCAAGAGATTTTGGAATCCCCCAAAATACGTTGTCTACATTTCTCAAAAATAAGGACAAAATTTTGAACAGTGTAGTTACAAACAGTGACGAAAGTAAAAAAAGAGCAAAAGGGCCTGAAAATCCTGACGTCGATGAATGCATTAAAAAGTGGTTCAAGCAGGCATGGGATAAAAAAATTCCAGTAAGTAGACCTCTTATCACAGCAAAAGCAGCGGAATTTGCACAGCAATTGGGAAAAACTAATTTTAAGCCATGCAGTGGATGCCTGGATGGTTTTAAAAAGCGAAAAAGGTATTTCCTTTAAAACTGTTTGTGGAGAAAGTGGAGGTGTTGACTAGCAAGTAGCCAATGATTGGAAAACGAGCTTGGTAAAGTGGATTCAAGACAAAAATGCAAAAGATATTTTCAATGTCAACGAGACAGGGCTGTTTTATAAATGTACAGCAGATAAAACACTTGCATTTAAAGGAGAACGATGTAGAGGGAGAAAACTTAGCAAAGAACACATCACACTACTGATTGGTGCCAATATGGATTGCACTGAAAAGCTTCCATTTCTAATGATTGGAAAGTCAGCCAACCCCTGGTGCTTTAAAAATGTTAAATCTAAGCCTGTGGAATATGAAG
Organism: Deroplatys truncata; assembly: GCA_030765065.1. NCBI lineage: Eukaryota > Metazoa > Arthropoda > Insecta > Mantodea > Mantidae > Deroplatys > Deroplatys truncata. The sequence continues at coordinate 100,716,414 of CM060987.1, read as the reverse complement.
CTAATAAAAAAGCTTGGATGATGAGTGAAATTTTTGGATGATGGCTAGACAAAAAGTTTCACAAACAAAATCGCACAGTCTTACTGTTTATTGACAATTGTACAGCCCATAAAAGTATTCCATTGTTAGGGAATATCAAAATTTTGTCCCCCCCCCAATATGATGTCAGAAGTTCAACCAATGGATCAGGGAGTAATAAAAAATTTCAAGCATTTCTACAGGCATCTGGTGGTCCAGAATCTTCTGTTAGAAGCGAATTTGGACAAAAGTGACAAATTCAAAATTGCAAATGTGCTTGAAGCAGCTCGTATGTGTAGTAGTGCATGGGACCAAGTGAAACCAAGCACCATAGCCAACTGTTTCCGAAAGGCCAGCTTCTGTCATATTGGACTTGAAGGTCTTGAAGAAAATGAAACGATTGTGCCTACACTTGAATACTGGGCAGATGTAAATTCTGAAACTGGTGTTCTCTATGAGGATTTTGTGCACATGGATGATGAATTGGCAGTTTGTAGGGAACTAACCGATGCAGACATTTTGGGCGACGTCATGAACACACAAACTGCAGCCCTATCTTCAGAACAACCCGTGAAAACAATTCCCACAATTGCTGAGGCCATGGATCACTTACAACAATTAAGGTGTTATGTTGAGGGACAACAAAAAATGTGAGTGAAACAATGTTCCAACAACTCAATAAACTAGAAGTGTTTTGTGTGAATCAAAGGTTAAATGCTAAAAAACAAACAAAGATATCAAGTTTCTTTAAAAAACTTTGAATCTGAACTGAACCTGAGTTTTAACATCACAAAACTAAGTGCAAACTGTAATGTTGTCCTTCCTTAATTTCATTTAATTTAGACCTATTTTAATTAAATTTTTTTTTAAAAAATCAAACTTCTGTAATTCGAAATCTTGAATAATTCAATTTTTTTTTCTTGGTCCCTTCAACTTTGAATTAGCCAAGTTCGACTGTACGTACTTTTATTATCAGACTTCTAGCATTAGACCAGTGTTAGTTTATGTAGGGAACTTTCAGAAATTGTTGTTATTCATAATGAACATCCTTAGACAGCAGATAGGGTATTTTGGTACAGGATGCTGAAGGCATGCGATATGAATCCAGCTACAGCATTGAATTTTTCTAGTTTGAACCATCTTTCCAGTTTAGTCTACACCATTTGTATGAACGTGTGATTTTTACACATTCGTATGTGGTCTTTTATTGTATGACTCAAAGAAGCAGCCAATACTAAGCAGTCATGATGAAAATTGCTTGAGTTTAAAGTCCTCCTTAAAGTCTGTTGTTCATTGTGTAACAAGATGTGAGCTTTACATAGCATTGGGTGAAACTTATATCCAGTGAACATGTTTCATATGATCAAGTCAAATCAAAGATATGTTACGTGCTAACAGTTTTCACTCATCTGCACTGTCATAAGTAAAAACACAAAAATAAAAAGTATACCTTTTCCATTTATTAAAAACAGAATACAAATCTTTTCTTTAAGACAAACCTTATAAAAATAAAGTGTACAAAAGCAATCAAACTGTCTCATCATAAGAATAGGTGCAGATGTATCTTCCAGCTTGTAGGCTAGCATTCACTGCATCTAACCAGCAATTCTATAAGTGTGCGAGTTGGACGTCCTGTCATACCTTTAGCAAGGTATGGTGCAGCACCACTAGAATTCACTACTCCTGCAATATCCAGATGCATCCAGTCTACTTCTGGGGCAAACTCCTGTTCCAAATAACAAGCAGCATTTTATTAATCTGAGTTTTACGTTAAAACTAAAACAAATTAACACAGTGAACCAATGCAGTCCACCTTAATGTTTCATAGATTATCATTAGAGAGACTGACACAAATTGACTTCTTGGAAAGATCTGCATTAACAAACTAACTATAAGGACTGCCACCAGGAATTTTGATCACTGATATGCAGTGACTCCAGAAAATATGTTCTCCACTTTAAAAAATTCTAACAGCCAAATTCATAGAGAGACAATTCTTTTTTACTTTCTCTACTGCTTAACTACAGCAAATAGAGGAAGTATTACATTCCACCACAAGATTTCATCAGAAATACATGACATTAAAACAGATTTTCAGAAATAGATTCACAGAGGGTGTGTGGTTTGTGTGTGTATGAAACATAGCTCAAAAATGAAAAGTTGGTTGAATACAAAACTATGTATTTAAGTTCAATGTCTTCCAAGGATGGGACAAAATTTTCAAGAATATTCCATTTCAAACTACCATTTAAATTGAAATATGTTGGTTATTTTTTATTTTCTTAAAACTGGCTACGATTTTGCTAAAAATGCCATTGTTTGAGATATTTGCTTGACAAATTAAACGTATATCTTGAATTTTCTGTGAATAACCTCTGAAGTGCTCTTCATTTGAATGAATTTTGTGTAATTTTGTATAACTGGTATATTGTAAGAGAGACAAAACTTACTACACAAAAAGTGTAGATCTTGTTAAAACACACAATTTATATTAAAAGTTTTTGTGTTATTAACCATTTCAGATAAATTCATTGTGATTGGTTTGAATTTCAAAATCTTAATTTTTTTCAAGTGTTATGTTGCTACTCATTTTTGTCTCATGGTTGTGCAAAAAACTGAAATTTCAAAGAACCTTAAAGCGACCTGCTTTATGATTTGACTATTGCTTAAGCCATCTGTATTCCTTTTGTACCAACAACAAAATACATAATAAAAGTATTTCTTAACACATTAATTCTCTTAATTAACAAGAAGTAAGAATAAAAGAATAAGTTTTTGTAAGAATAGTTCATTAAAGAGTGGGTAGAGAAAGTTATGCGAATGTAACACATACATGCATATACATATATAAATATACATTTATTTGGTTTTTAAATGTGGAGAATGAACAAACAATTTTACAGTTTATGTACTCTGCCATTTTTCCAAATTTCTCATTTTATTAGTGTTATAATTTTTTTAAAATTTCACCAATTTATAAGGCATGATTCAGAGGTTCTATTTGGGTATTTTCTTTCCGGGAATGTATGCCAGTAAATGTCTTGTTATCGAGCTAGAGGGTATTAATGCTTTTGGAACACTGCGTAGGGTTAAATAAAATTTGCTGAACAGCTTGCTATGCATCTTTTGCAACAAGGCATTGGGAGAGGTTTGAAATAGGATTAGCTGGTATCTATAATTTTAAAATGATGCAAAACTCTGTTAAACTCATTTAGTAATTTGTGAACCTTTATTTAATTATATGGCACTAAATCCATGTGCTCTGAAGTAGGTCAAAACTTTTTTTAACCAATCTGCAGCTGCAAATACAGGTTATTGTCAATAATCAAAAGTCTTTGATACACTCGACCATCAAAAGCTACTAGCAAAATTAGAAAAATACGCAATCAGGGGGTTACCCCTTAAGTGGATTAGTTCATATGTATCCAATAGGAAACAGCTCGTTCAAATTAAACACAGAAGAACTTTAGAGCTAAAGAACTATGGATCAAGTTCCCTCGAAATTAAATATGGAGTACCACAAGGGCCCATACTGGGCCCAATACTAGTTTTGCTTTTTATTAATGATTTTACTTTAAATGATTCCTTATCTTTTCTCTTTGCTGGCGGTATAAACATCCTTGTGAGGGCTAACGACAAGGAACCTTTTTTTAAAATCAATGCACCAAGTATCAGATAAAATAGCAAATTATTTTATTGGCAATAACCTTATTATAAATATTAGTAAGACTGTTGCCATAGGCATTCATATAAAAATAAATAGTGAATACCTAGCTCCACAAATTCAACTCTTTAATAAGCTCATTGAGAAAGTAGGAACTACAACATTTCTCAGTCTTTGGGTTCAAAGTAATTTAAAATGGGAAAACCAATAAATTATATTGTAGCATATGTGTGTACATTGTCGCGTCGGACACATTATTGCTGTGTATAATATTGTTCAGATAATTGTTGTGTTTGTATGTTAAGTTCTTGTCCGGTGCAGCAACTTCATCTTCCTAGTTGGGGGTGAAGGCAATTGAGGGAATAGCTCTCTTTGTGTGTGGTGGCTTGGCTTGGCGTTAGTTGTAGCCAGAGAGTTGTGAGAGTTGAATGTGCTAGCATGTTGTATAAGAGTGCGTGTTGCCATGTGGGTGCGTGGGACATCTCCCCCATTGTTTTGTCTGTAGCCTTTCGTGTACCATGTAGAGCACCTTAATTTATAATAAACCTGAGCAAAATGTGAATTCAAATGTAATTATTTATAAATATTCCATGCCCGCTTTAGCTTTGTGCAACAAGTTCTTAATATCTTTCGCTTGCCTCTGTAGATACGTTCCCCAATGTTTATGTCGGAGTAACTAAATTTAATATTTTAGCTGCAAACCTTTTGGCCTCACCTCGGTGTATAACATTTTTGGTGTTTGGTGCCAGGTAATATTTGTGATCACATCGCTGCAGAGAAGAAAATTTTCATGTGCTAGCGCATGTGTAAAATTTTTTTTTTTTGTGTGCACGTGGTAGATGTATCTGTGGTTAAAGGTAAGTTTTTATATTTGAGTGTGTGAAAGGTTTATTTGTTTCTCTGAATTTGCATAGTGAGTTGTGTTTTAATGTAGGATTGCAGCGATGTGATACGATTCTTTTTAAGGGTTGGCCTACCACGTGGAAGGCAGCACGTTTTGGCGTTACATAGAAATTCAAAATTATTCCAAATTGTGGTGTGGCGAAAATTTCTTTGGCATAGCAAAATTATATTTTTTTCCCCTCTATTTCGGCCCTGAAAATTTTTCACATTTAGTAGACTTAATTTTTTTTTTATGTGATGGTTACGTAAATTCTTGGTGTCGCCACATTATCACTCCCTCCTCCTTTCTCTTTCTCTCCTCTGTGTTTCCCTTCCTTCTCTCTCTTCTCTTCCTTTTTATTCCATTCCCGGCCCCCACGTTGTATGCTGTATGTATGAGTGTGATGTATGTGAGCAGTGTCTCAGGTATTTCTGTGAAATTTTTGGATTTTGTATGTCTGATACAACTACATTAATGTTTCAAATGTGACTATTGCCTCCTGATATTGACATTTTTATGTGTGCTATACCACCTTGCTATATCTTGTGCTAGTGAAATTATTGGGGGTTATGAATCTTGCTTTCTTATGACAAATTTGTCACTGTAGTGCATTACAAATGTGTTGTATAGCCTAACATTTATGACCAATGCTCAGATTGAATTTTCTTTTCTTTATAGTCAGTGTGCTTACTGTTTTACATTTCAGATACTGTTAGCATTCATTCTGGTATGATTTTAACACAGGCATGGCTAGTTTATGCTAAATACTAGGAAAATTTCTTTGTTATTTACCTTGCTACCTAGATTTGGTTCACAACAGTGCATTTAACTTTTTGAACTAATTTTTCAGCATCACATTAGTTAGCATACTTTGTTACTTTGGGTACAATTGTACTACTGAAATTGTGTTCATTTTGGTCATATTTAGCCTCATTAAGCTTATTTGCTTGTGGCTTCACAATATAGCTATTTGCTTTTATTACACTGTGACATGATACTGTAATTTTTTGCCATTGTTATATCTGTTTCTGCGAATGTTACTGGCCTATACTGTTTTATACTGAGTGATTAATTCTCACCTGTGTGTACCATTGACTTGCATATTTGATTTATTGCATCGTCTATGGAAATTTAATTTTTTAACTGTGTTGTGCTATAAATGCAAACTCAATCTTTCTTACAGCATTGATATTTATGCATTTTGCTCATGGATACTTTTGTTTCTGATACAATAATATTTTACATGGTGTATGTACACTCATCTTTTCATTACAGCTACTGTTTAATTGCATGCCTGTGTCTACTTAATTCGTTTTGCCTACCTTTCTGTGTTAATACTGTACTATATAGTTTCACCATGCCAAAGAGAAATAACAGACAACCCTCAGACATGCCTGTGGAAGACCACCCTCCTACGCCTTCTACGGTGCTGGGTCATATACCCTGGTGGCCAACAATGATTTGATTACACTTGTACAAGCAGTTGTTCAGGGTACTGTGTCTACTAGTTGACCTTATGTCGGACCGCCTTCCTTTCATGCTGCAGTGGACAATCCTTTTCATTTTCTTAATGCTTTTGGGGGAGTGGATTCTGCTGGTTAGATTTGCGATAAGTGGGGTGTTTGCCTTGTGGCCTTGGGGATGCTGCTATGTAATGATTTCAGACATTTTGTCACAGGCATCCCTCTCATGATTGGGCTCTTTTAAAATCCTCTTTTATTACAGCTTTTCAGGTTGCTTACCGGGTTGAATTGTTGGAGATCAGACTTCGACGGGGAATTCACTTGGATTCTGGGACTGTTTTGCACTATATTTGTGATGTACTGTCTTTATGTGATCAGTTGATGCAGTAATTTGTATCACAAATTACTTAAATGTAAATAATGATTGTAATATGAATATGCATTTTATGTGACATTGATTTCAGATGTTTATTAATTGTAATTATTATTGGGAAATAAGTTTATACGGCTTTACTGAAACTGTCAATAATAATGCAATAATGCAGAGAGGGGGGTGAGCTGTTTATCATTATTGGAAACGAGGAAGTTACGTAATGTTCGCGCGTTTTTTCCGTTGAGAATCTTCTGGAATATTTCCTAGAGCATATGTATTCGTGATTTTCATTGGATATTAAAATAGACGCTAATGTTGGCGTGTTTTATTAGCCAATAGCAGTTCATTTATAATCTTTAGGCATATCGTTGAGTGGGAGTATAAATAGAAGCCAAGTTAGAGGTAAGGTCAGTTGGTCGCCCAGTTCATCAAAATTCCTAGCACATTACACGTCGTCAGTCAGTCCTTCAGTTCGCCGAAAGCATTCATACATTACACGTCGTATTCAGTCAGTTCATCAAAATTCCTAGCACATTACACGTCGTCAGTCAGTCCTTCAGTTCGCCGAAAGCATTCATATACTACACGTCGTCTTCAGTCAGTCAGTTCGTCACAAGTTACGCGCAGCAGAATTATGAAAGATCTAAAGTATTATACAGTTAATTATACACAAATTTGAAGTACGTGGATTAAAAGTGATCAGTAAGAAGTATTATAACAGTTTCAGTTTGGCGAGTATCCAGATCAATATGTAAAAGTGTTAGTGAACGTGTTCGACAATAAAACATTATAAAACACATTTCTTCACTAGTAATTTTTGGATAAAAGATTCCTTTCCGCTTCACAACCTGTAAGAAATACATGCCTACCAAGATCAGATGATAGCTAGCCGGTGGACATTTAAAACTGATACAAATTGCTACGCCAGAGGAAGCTACAAACAGAACAAATGAACCAACCAACGTATGACGTCACAAGAATGGCTTCCACCAACACTGAGGTAAACAAACAAGGTAACTAATACCGTCGCAAATTGGCGCACAACATGGGGCTACAAATACACAAATACAACATTAATTCTACTTCATAATGGCTTCCACAACGTGGTGCTATAAACAGATATACAAATTTGCTATTGCAAATTGGCTCCCAAACGTGGAGCTAAAATAATGTTACAATAAATACAAAACTAATTCCGCCGCAAATTGGCACCCAGAACGTGGGGCGAAGTGACCAGGAAAGGAAGGCAAAGTGACCAGGAAAGGAAAGATGACCAGGAAAGGAACAAGAATAACCAGGAAGTAGCAGAATTAACCAGGAAAGTAGCAGAATTAACCAGGAAAAGGCGAATGCAGCAGTGGAACGATCTACAAGACGCAGATTCCGAGACAACAGGGTAAATCAACTACAAAAACATCGAGACAACGTAGATTCATCACAACACAACGCAGAAGCGACATACAAATCTAGGAGAATGGGGCAGAACGCTGGACATCAAAGCTACAGCAACATACAGCATCAAAAAGGTATCGTAATTTTTTTTTAGAAAACAAAAACAATGGCTGCAAGTAATACAGAAGAAACAATGATGGAGGGAGATAGTGTAACAGTTAGCTGTAATTCAATACATGTTACAAAAAAAAAGCTTAAACAATGTAGTAGTTGAGGGAGGAAATGTTAATAAACAAAGTCAGAATAGAATAACAGGAAATATTAATATTGATGCTGGTACGATGAAGGAAATTATGGAAATGCTGAAAAATATGAGGGAAGATATACAAAGGAGTTATAGGGAATTAAGGGAAGATAATGAGCAATTAAGGGAAGAAATTTGTAAGAATAATGAGAAATTAGAAAAGAAAATAGATCAAAACAGGGAAGATATGCAAAAGAGTCATAGGGAATTAAGAGAAGATATTGGTAAAAGCTTAGAACAAAGCAATGAAGAAATTGAAAAGAAAGTTATGAAGTTAGATAGTAGTAGGCCAGAAATGAAAGATGAAAATGAGGAAGTAATAGCAAGTGAGACAGGTGAATTTTCAAAGAAAATGCTAGACATGAGCATGGAAATAGGTAACAAAGAAAGTGAGGTTAATACTAAAAGTGAGGTTAATGTAGAAGGCACAGAGTTAGGAAGTCAAATGAGTAGTATTTCAAGTGAACTAAGAGAGATAAATGAGGTTAGGAATGTAGATGTAAATGAGGCGCAGGTTAATTTCAGAGCGGAGATATCAGAAATACAGAAGGAGTCAGTAATGCAAAGAAGTAAATTGTACCAAGATGTTCAAAATGAAAACTCCAGTCCAGTACAGTTTAGTACAGATTTGTTAGAGTACTTTCAAATTAAAGAGATAGTAAAAGAATTGAAAATGAAAGTTGTTAAAAGACGTATTGTTCAAGAAATTGTAGATTGTTTTCAAATGTTATCAGGGAACGAAATGTCATATGAATACAAGAGGTTATTCATGAACAACAATTTGAAGGTTAGGTTACGGCTACGAGTAATGTTTAGCCACATACAATTTGATCCAGGAGGGTAAATAGCAATGAGATGTAAAGTAAATGCTGGATAGTTAAAGACGACTTGCAGAGAAATGTATTGGAACGTAAGAGGGTTAATTATTTATATATGTCATTTGAAAAGAGAAATAAATTATATATAAAAAAAAAAAAAAAAAAAATTAAATTTGTGGTAACTGCAACAACATTTGAAAATTAAGAATGCAAAGATTGAAACTTAATATGATATTAAATTAAAAGTACGTAAATAAAATTCAAAGAGTATTGTTAAAATAAAATTCAAAATAACAAAAATTGGTAAGAATAATTTAAAAAAAAAATACTTATGTAGAAAACAGAAAAGGTGAAACATTGTCTAGATTTAAGTGATGTAAATATATGTAGAGGGTAAATATTTTGGTAAATATGTATAATTATTAAAAAAAAAAAAAAAATCTTAAATGTATAAATTTTTGTCAACAGCTTAAAGTAAACAATTTGGTAGCAGTGATTAAATAATTTAGGGTAAAGTATTTGCTATAAAAAAAAAAAAAAAAAAAAAAATTTTGTAATGTCAGATTAATATCTAAATTAATTAAACCAGAGCCAGTAAGTAGTGACGAGATAAAACATATGTCGTGTGTTAAATGCGTGTGAAGTGTTAAGTGAAAGTGATAGCGTGTGTTACAAGATTTAGGAGACTAAAAACACAAATTATAAAATTCTAAACAAGTTATAAATATTTATAATTATGTTTCTAGTGGGGCATATGATGCAGTAATTTGTATCACAAATTACTTAAATGTAAATAATGATTGTAATATGAATATGCATTTTATGTGACATTGATTTCAGATGTTTATTAATTGTAATTATTATTGGGAAATAAGTTTATACGGCTTTACTGAAACTGTCAATAATAACGCAATAATGCAGAGAGGGGGGTGAGCTGTTTATCATTATTGGAAACGAGGAAGTTACGTAATGTTCGCGCGTTTTTTCCGTTGAGAATCTTCTGGAATATTTCCTAGAGCATATGTATTCGTGGTTTTCATTGGATATTAAAATAGACGCTAATGTTGGCGTGTTTTATTAGCCAATAGCAGTTCATTTATAATCTTTAGGCATATCGTTGAGTGGGAGTATAAATAGAAGCCAAGTTAGAGGTAAGGTCAGTTGGTCGCCCAGTTCATCAAAATTCCTAGCACATTACACGTCGTCAGTCAGTCCTTCAGTTCGCCGAAAGCATTCATACATTACACGTCGTATTCAGTCAGTTCATCAAAATTCCTAGCACATTACACGTCGTCAGTCAGTCCTTCAGTTCGCCGAAAGCATTCATATACTACACGTAGTCTTCAGTCAGTCAGTTCGTCACAAGTTACGCGCAGCAGAATTATGAAAGATCTAAAGTATTATACAGTTAATTATACACAAATTTGAAGTACGTGGATTAAAAGTGATCAGTAAGAAGTATTATAACAGTTTCAGTTTGGCGAGTATCCAGATCAATATGTAAAAGTGTTAGTGAACGTGTTCGACAATAAAAATTATAAAACAAATTTCTTCATCAGTTGTAATTTTTGGATAAAAGATTCCTTTCCGTTTCACGACCTGTATTGAGACACATGTTCGACTCAACAGGATAATAGCTAGCCGGAGGACATTTGAAATGAAATCAAACACAAGCTAATACAAACGCAAATTGCTAACACTAGATGGAGCTACAAACCAAACAAATGAATGAGGTCATAAGATGGCTTCCACTCACATGAAGTAAACACAATATAAAATCTCCAAGTCCTAATAACTTACGTAAAAACATTACGTAAGCACCTTCCGTTACACAGTTTAACCCTAGTATGACTCAAACTGAGCAATAAGAAATTTACTAAAAGGTCTGAAACCTGAGTATGTCACCATTATCCTGCCAATGAACCCTGTTACTGTAGATGATCTGTTACAGGCTCTTAAGCAGGTGGATAAAGCACTATTTTATATGACACAAAGAGAGCACCTGGTCGCTGCAAAGGTACAAACTACAGATCATGTTGTGGCTCCTCCACCTCGGGCTCTACCAACTGTGACTACTAACCCTTTCCTTACAGGTCATTCACCTTTGCCTGCTCTTCTAGCTCCTCCTATTAATGATGTCACTGAGTTAACTGCAAAGGTTGATCAGTTGACTAAACAGTTACATGCAATGAATACTTCTCATCCTGAGAGGAACAGACTATTATCTTCCACACAGAGAGGACAATGGCAAACATGTTCACCACCTCCAGATCAGCACCAATCCATGCTGTTTTAGGTGTGGCAACCCAGGTCACACAGCAGTATTTTGTTCGCAGCAGGTGTCCCAGTCAAAGTAAAATGCTAATTGCTCTCTCTCTTTCTTACAGATAGATTTTTTTTTTTGTTTGCTTATTTTTCTATGTATTTTGTTCTGGCACTACGTTCTGTTTTGGGTGATAGATTAACATGTGCTTACCAAGATTCTTTAATATGATCCTTTCCAGCTTCGTGAGGGTCTTTTGAGTGTTGTATGATTGTAGGGTGGTGCTTTTTGTTTGTTTTGTTGGTCATGTTCTTGCTGAGGAGCGGTTGTGTACTTAGCAAGGCATGTTTGTTGCTGTGTTGCTATATGTCTACAGTGATGTCTGTTTGTCTGATGCACTATTTGAGTTTGATTACAGTTGCTGTAGATGTCTTCTTGGTGTTCCATGCATGGAAAGAGGGAAATGGTTGTTGAATCTTCCCTCTGTCCAGCAGCAATGTTATGCCCATCACTACATGTTTATCTGGGTGTGTACATGTTTCGAAAATTTGCAGGTCATGAAATCCGTAATATGTCATAATGTTTATGTACGAGAATGTCTTCCTTTTGGTCAGCTCTAACTATTTTATTTTTTATTTGTTTGTATCTGTTTTATGAATGTGTTTTTCAGAATCTCTTGACTAGGGCCTAGTCCAAACAGAATATAGGGGCTATATGTATCTGTGAAAACAAAAAAATGTTTGAACCAGCCGCTTGCGAACTGCGCATAGAGCGTTCCTTGGGGAGTAGATCCTTAGCATAGTTGGTGATGGCTCCTCTACCTATATTTGATCCTGTAGTTAGTATGTCTGTAGCTAAATGGTAGTTTGCTCGTAGACTGAACTAACAACACTTTTTTCCTCTGAGGATGATATTTTTAAATTCTTGGTACCAATGTCTTAATGTGTTTTGGTTCTTACTTGTATTAATCTCATAGTAATACCATGTCTATGGCCAGATGTCATTCAAAAGCTGTAAATTTTATTGTCATGTTAAAACACTGAAAATTTTTGTCATTAAATTTTGACTTGGTGCCCCTACTTTAAATGTACTTATGAATAGTTGTTAGTCATATCCAAAAATTGAGCGCTCAATCAAAGTAATTTTTTTGGAAGACCTTGCTCTAGATTTAAGTTTTATTAGCTTTGTGTGTACCCTGCCTTTTTGTTTATGTAATATTTTATGTATTTTTTCTTGCATATTGTGACACTGATGCTTTCCCCAAATCTTGTTCCAGTCTGGCGGTAGCCCCAGGAAACATTCCCTTCCACAGAAGAGGATTAATTTATAATAAACCTGAGCAAAATGTGAATTCAAATGTATTATTTATTAATATTTCATGCCCGCTTTAGCTTTGTGCAGCAAGTTCTTGGTATCTTTCACTTGCCTCTGTAGCTACGTTCCCCAATATTTATGCAGGGTAAATAAATTTAATATTTTAGCTGCAAACCTTTCGGCCTCACCCCAGTGTCTAACAATATAAACAAGAAGTTAGGTACAGCCTGCTATATGATGATAATACTAGCAAGATGTACGAGGAGAGAGACTGCTAGAACAGCTTACTTTGCACATATTCATTCTGTGCTAAGATGCGGTATAATATTTTGGGGGGAGTCAGCTGCAAGTAAAACTTGTTTCATAATGCGAAAGAAGATAGTTCGAGCCATGATTGGGGCTAGTTCAAGATCATGCAAACCCCAATTTAAAAACTAGATACACTTCCCCTTCCTTGTATCTATATATTTGAAATAATAATGTTTATCTATACAACCAACATCAATACTAATTTCCCCTTCATAAAAAATGAACAAATACACCATATAACACAAGGCAAATCAGTAATTTACATATCTATCAGCATAACACATCTTTGTGCCAAAAAAGTATATTGCGCTCTGGAATAAAGATACACAACAGCGTACCAGAATTTTTGAAAAATGGGGCGGGGGGGAATTCAAATACTTTTAAGGGCATATCTAATCAACCACTGCTTCTATTCAATCCTAGACATCCTAACTAATGAAAATAAGCAAATAATTTCATTTATATATCCAATCTTTATATATCCCACCTTTAATTTTTATTCTTTGTATTATACATATTTTAATGATAATTTTGTAATCATTTTGTAAATGTTTTGTTAATTTTATTTTGACGTGTCCAACATTGATTGTAGTTTCTGTACCTGACAATTTACTGGATTAATAAATTACTTACTTACTTAGTTACATGTGCAAATAATACTATTGTTGGTCAAATTTTCTTCACCATTGTACAAATTACTTGAGAAAAGTTAAAACAATGTTAAATAAATGCAAACATATGTTTTTAAGAGGCTTCAAACACAGTTAAACTAAGAACAAAACAAGAATTGAACAAGTGCATAAGTTTCTATAATATGTGGATAAACTAGTAACAATGACGTGGATTTGAAATTATTTAGAAAAATTGAGCCAGAGTTGAAACACTTACTACATGTAAGTGATGTTAAGTGTTTCAACTTCAACTCAATTTTTCTAAATAATTTCAAATGTATAAGTGTTTATAAAAGATGTTCAAAATACCGACTACTGACTTCGGAGCATAGTGATAGCATTGTTGTAATGATTGCCAAGTTCTTTCAAAAGTACCAGACATATTACAAATAGCATCCAATGCTAAAAAAATCTGGGCCGTCAGCGCCTCTTCACTATTAATTGATGTCTTGTGCACAAGTGTCTGAACATGTCTCCAAAGAAAAAACTCCATAGGGACTAGATCTGGTGAATGTTCTGGCCATGATTTCAGTGCTCCTCTACCGATCCAGCGATCAAGATATGTTACACTTAGGAAATACCTTACATCACTGGAATAATGCGTAGGTGCTCCATTGTCTAGGAACCACATTAACTGGCATATTCCTGAAGGAACATCTTCCAGAAGTTCTGGTAAAGCATGCTGTAAAAAGGTTAGTAAATGTGGCCTGTCAAATGTGGGGTAGTAAATAGGGCCCTATGAGGTCAATCACAATGCCACCCTAATGTTCAATGCAAACTGGTGTTGATAAGTTGTAGCTCTAGGGTTTTCCTGTGCTCAAATGTTACAAGTGTTAAACATGCCCTCTTGCGCAAACACCTTCTTGTCCATCTGCAATATGGTGGTAGGAAATCTTGGTTGATCAATGCATTTATGAAGAAATCACTGGACAAACCGTAGTTAGGACAGAAAGTCATCTGGCCCCAGTGCTTCCAACTTGCGTGAGATGATATGGATATAATTGCTGTTCCCGCAGAATTCTAGTAACCTAAGACTTGCTTTTATGTATGGCATGCACTATTGCTCTTATGCTTGTGGATGGAGAATTATGGACCCGGTCAAGAACTCCTTCTAGAGCCACTGTTTTTACATTTCTCTGGACTCCCGAATGATGCACTTGTTTTTGGAAAGTTCCAGTTTCTCGCAGTGGTTAAAGTACAACAGTAAAGGAAGCTGTGATGAGGCAAATGTCTTCTTGGGTAAGGCTCAACATAAAGATCTCGTGACCTTTGAGCATTTCCCCAAGCAGTACCATAAATGTAATGTATATCTGTTGGTTTTGCCTAAGTGGAGCATTTTTATAACAGCTGTAAAACGGAAAGTCCTTCCAGTAGACGGAGCACTTTAGATATTCTGATAGCTGCGATTGATGACAAATGCCTCTTGTAGAAGTCAAAAAGTGCAGTATAATTTGCAAAGGAATCCCTTACCACTTAAATAACAAAACACAGTTTTAGGTTAATGGTAACATAAACAATGTTAAAACAGACCAAAGCAATATTCCAAAATGCAAAGAAAACAAATCATAAGCAATATTCCAATGCCATGGAGGAACTGGGATCTGTTTGACAGAATTTCATTTAACCTGATGCGGTATTTGAAAAATGTTAATGTTCTCCAGCTTGATAACAAGAAGTTTATGGACGCACAGTCCCTATAAGAAAATACATAAATATAACCCTGAATCATGCCTTAAAATTATTTGGTGTTATTCTGACTAAGAAAAAGTAAAAATATAAGGAAAATGTTACCTTGAAAGATACAATTAATTCAAGAAATGCTTACCAAATTGGTCATTTATTTAACGCAATAACAGAAATGCTTGCATGTGTAACATCAAAATAACACATTATTTCACAAAAAGTCCCTTAAACTATTCTTTTTATATTTGGTTTCTCACCTTGAGAAAGGCAGCAGCTGTACAAGGACCTCCTCCTCCATCATCTTTTGGTATATTAAGCACATCACAAGATGGAGATGCTGCAACAAGCAATTACTAGTGGTAATATTTCCTAGCAGTCTGTTAACATGCTCCTGCTTTATGCACAGAATAAAAGGCTTTACCTGTCATCCTCTGAGTGAAGCAGTTCCATACTGGCATCCTCCAAACTCTATCACCAGTGGACACTCCAGCTTTTTGTAAATGTTTAAACAGGGGTGTTGAATTGGTAAACACGCCTGTTGCACTTCCACCAAGTGCCACAACAATAGCACCTACAATAAAACATTTTCTTGTATTTTCCTGTTCAACTATTTGTTTCCACAGCAAACAAACTACAAAAAAACAAAGAGTGTGCCTTCCCAAGCTCTTGAACCTTGATGACCCACACAAACCAAGTTTAGAGATACCTGAGAAAACTGTAGCTTTTTCAAGGTATAGAAGTGCAAACTATGGGAACAGTCAATTTCTTTGTATAATAACACAATGTAACAGTGAAAAAACCTTTTTTGAAAATGTAGGTTTTCTTTATGTATTTCGACCTCCTGAATTTTTTGCATAAATCACATATTTTGCAATAATATCACATATGGAAGTAGTACATACATACATACATACATACATACATACATACATAACGTGAAAATTTTTTGGAAAAAGGCGAGGAAAAGACTGGAAGATACAGAAATACAAATCATGTTCAGTGAGATTGCCGAAAAGAGCTCATTAGTTTGTTATAGGCCAATGAAAAATACATGGGGTAGGGAAAAATATATAGACATAGTAAATAAAGAAGAGAGAGAATCTATTGCATGGGTAAGAACTGGAGCATGGAGGCTAAAAGGGCTAAGACAGGGGTATTCCTCAGAACCAATGTCCGATATGTGGTGGTAATGAAGACATTGAACACATAGTACTTAAGTGCCAAGGAACAGAAAATTGGAGAAAAGAATTTTTTAATAAGAAGTGGTTGAAGGGGGATAGAAATAAACTTATGATTGAAATGATATGCAAGGACGCTATAAGCATTGGACAGTTTTTGTGTAAAGTAAAAAATAAATGGCTTTGGACAGTGGAAAGAGGAAAGTAAGAGGTAGTGCATCTTACTTTGAATGGCGAACTATAGTGAATGTGTGATGGTTAAGTAATCAATAAATGAAAAGTGAAAAACAAGTGGAAATGGTAATTTATTGACAAGAAATTGTAAAATGTAAATAAACTGTAGTGATTGTCTACTGAATATATATATGGCACTTTGAATCATGTAGAAATAGAGTAGAAGTTTAAAACAAGATATTGAAATATACACAGTGAACAGATGCATACATAGAATGTGGTACAAAACATGCACTAACATCATTCATTCCCTGATTTCTTAGTTGTCATAGTGTGGCCCCTGCTTTTCCTCTTATGGGGAATATCCGTGTGCTCACGGTGAAGCATCCAGCAGTAGTCACCCATCATCCGAACATCCCAAGTTCCCTGGTATCGTCATTTCATGTCTTTGATAACTCGGTGGAATCTTTCACCCTGTTCCTCAATTACAGCGCCCAGGTTTGGAGGAAAAAAGTCAAGGTACAAATTCAAAAAATGTAACTTTAAACTCATTGAGCATCCCAGTATTTTGAATTTTGTCAGCATGCTCTCAACTATGTCGATATACTCTGGGCTACGATTGCTTCCCAAGAAGCTTTGAACCACACACTTAAAGCAGTTCAGGCTTCGCTTCACAGCGTTCATTAAATGAAGGAAATCATCTAGCATTACTTTCTGAAATCGGGACCAGCAAACACGCCCTCTTTCAACTTAGCATCTGACAAGTTGGGGAACTTGTAACATAGATATCTGAAACAGTTGCCACACTTGGGTAACGCCTTGACAAACTGCTTTATTATGCCCAGCTTGCTGTGCAGAGGTGGCAAGAGTATTCTGTCCCTTTCCACTAGAGGGTCACGCTTGATATTTTTGTCCCCTGGAACCAATTCCAACCTTCAGAGCCACTGTTTTTACTCCCAATGTTTGTCATGAGCCTGACTGTCCCATACACAGGGGGAACTTGATATGTCCTGATTGTTGTCCCAGAACCATGCCCAACACTTTCAAATCACCACACATCATCCAATTGTGATCCTCATAATGAATGATAGTAAGAAGCGTCTTAATGTTGTCATATGTTTCCTTCAGGTGCACAGATATTGAGGCATACATGTTACCATTGTGCAGCAGAACTGCCTTCAGGCTTCATTTATATGAGTCAATAAACAGTCTCCAGTCACCTGGCGCATACGGAATGTTGAAATGACCCATCAAACCTTGTACATCACTGCAGTACACTAACATGTCGTTTTGAATGAAGTATTGTGTAAATATCTACTCCCTTTTTCTTAAAATGTAATGGACATACCAGCTGCTAACATGTTTTTCATGCAGTCTTGAACCTAGGAGCTCTGCTTTATCCTTTGTGAGTCACAGATCATAGACTATATCATTTAGATCTGCCTGAGTGAACAGAAAAGGGCCGTCATCTGTGCCTACTTCAAACTCAGTATCATCTGTCTCCTGCATGGTATCTGTGTCATCACTGTCATCCGTATATAATGTCTGCAGAGGCTGTGGAATAGGTATATCTGGGCCATATGGAACAGGATGAACCGCTGAGTGAATGTTGTTCGGATACTCAATGCCCTTCTTGTTTTTCTTGTTGAAACCTGTCAACTTTACAAGAGCAGAAATAGCAGTTGTCGGTACGATTCTTTGCTCCTGCCAGACCATAGGGATGCCAAATCATGACTTCTTCTTTCCTGCTGCCCACTCTCACTCTCACTCTCACTCACACCCACACACACAACCTGTGGAGCCCATGCTTTATTGATGTCATCTAGTTTCACTCCAAAATAGGTATGGCAGACCTTTCTCACGGAGGCAGTAATGTTTCTTCGGTCTTTATTCACCACAAATAACAAAACAGTTAGGAGACTTTACACAACCTCGGGTAGACATTGTACACTAACATGTACTTCCTTGCAAAAACACAACACAGTGACTGACAGGCAGCACCATTTGCAATGTGATAGTTCTGCTGTGTGCCGCTAAGGCGCAAGTGTTGAATAGTTGAAAGCGATGCGCCACTTCTGAGCTTTATATGGTGTCTTCATGTATATCATTATTGCATAATATACGATTTGTGTAAAACCTGTGTGTGATACAATGTTTTGAGTATCATTTTTGAATTCAGGAGGATGAAATACATAAAGAATGCCTACATTTTCGAAGAAAGTTTTTGTGACCTTGCAATTTGTTCATTGTTAATTGTGCATGTATTAACCTAGAAAAAAAAATCTGTGAGAATTGGTTATTCCAACTTTCCAAAATGTCCACACACTTAACTGTTCAAAGCTTGAAAGACGTAATACTTATACTGCAGCACTCAAAGGGATACAATTTAGCAGAAATTAACATACAGTAATGTGCACATTTTAACCACAAAGTAAGAAGAAAAAGGGTGAGTAAGAGAGAACACATGTCATCAGCAGATATTTTGTAACCTTACATCAAACCACACAGAAATCCAAGTACCAACAGCAGAGGGACTAATCATTCATTATCAAACATATTTCCAAAAACGTTAGTGTGAAATGAAACAAAATATTTGCTTAGGTTACTTGCAGTCTTATGTTGTATTTCTCAGGAAGATAATCAAACATGTTATATCATATATGATATATTACATATCTCTTATGCTTTTTCCCTGAGAAAATAGTTGTTATAAACTAAGCTGTGCAACAAGCTTTGCTTACAAATTTCATGAAAGGATTTAATGCTTTTATCAATCTGATAGAACTTGAGGCAAGTCTACTTTGAGGTGCCAAATTTGAGGCTGGTTGTGAGGCGAGTGCCTAACACTGACTGGTGGACTACTTGAAGTTCCACATTGTAGCTGCCCCGTGGAATGCTGGCACTAAGCTCCTTCTGCTCAGAATGCTTGCCAGGGCCATGGATTCAAAGGTGGCAATACAGGAGAGCTTTTTGAGTGTCTACAAATGTAATAGTAAGTGCCAACATCACTCTCTGAAAAAGTCTGTATTTAATCCTCAGTTCCTGTGGCACTCATGCAGTTCACCTAAGGCATCCTTAGCTTTTTGCCCAATTTTAGAATATTTCTCATGATCACACAATGTTGAACTGATTTTTACCATGGAAGGAAAGTGTTGGTGATTAGATTTGTCAACTGTAGGAATTACAGAATTAGTGGCATTGTCAGAAACAATAAATATAAGAACAAAATAGTAAATATAAAAAGCAAGATGGAATAAATGTATACACTTAATTACAACATGTTAGATTATATCCTACAGGTGATCATAATTATTGGACAGTATTTACAAATTCTTATAAATCTAGATCTAAAACAAAGCTGACTTAACTTAGATGCCGGTTTTTCAACATGCGTACTTTATTTCAGATGCTGACCAATCCATACACCCAGGAATTTAGTGGTAGATTTATAGTGCACCAATTCATTTTCTAATTTTATTTGTGACTTATGAACACTGGTATTTCGAACATGACTGAATGAGATGACTACAGATTTATTCTATTTATTATTAACTTATTTTTTACAAACCATTTGCATTTTTTGTTCTAAAATCGATATATCTGTTTCAACATCTTTATCATTACACATTACGTCTATGGATGTGTCATCAGCAAACAATACAATCTTGCTGGGATGTAAATGGTTAACTAAGTCATTTATATACGAGGGCTGATCAATAAGATTTTTTTCTGTAGTTTCCTTGATAGTTTTATGCCTCTACCACGAATACTTGAAAAGAGCAGGGTTTCATGTATAATGTCCATAAGCGACAGCACTCTCGTAACGGTAGGTTGATAGTGATGCTGTATATTGTTGGACCCTACTTGAATTTTGCATACCACAAAATGGAGGTGACACGAGAGGAGCAATACAGAGCAATAAAATTTTATTTTCGTTTAAATCATACAGCCTTGAAACTTTTGAAAAGCTGAAGCAAGCATACGGTGAAGATGCACTACCTTGTGCAACGGTGTTTAGGTGGTTCAAGGACTTCAAAGAAGGGCAAGTCCTCTGTGCTAAGCAAGGTGGGCCTGGTGTTTCGGAATGGAATGATTTACCAGCATGCAGTTCCCCCCCTTATACTACTGTTACAGCAGCTACTACACGTCAGTATTGGCTACACTGAGGAAGCACATTATACAAGGAAACGTCCAGAACATCATCGGAATGGGTGGCGACTTCATCATGACAACGCGCGGCCTCACATCGCAAATCAAGTCCAGGAATTTTTGGCTAAATTCAACATTACCTGTGTGCTGCATCCGCCTTAAAGCCCCGGTCTTACCCCCTGTAATTCCTTCTTATTCCCATTACTAAAGGCAAAGCTCCGGGCATTCGATTTGAGGGCACTGAAGCAGTGCTAAAGAAAAGTGAGGCGATTCTCAAAGACCTGACAAAGAATGGCCTGCATCATGTGTTCGAGGACTGGCAGAGACGCTATAAAAAGTGCATTCAGTTAGGAGGGGACTACTTTGAAAAAGATCATGTCAACATTGAAATGGAGTAATAAATATCTGTGAAAAAAATCAGTCTCAGTCTTTATTGATCAGCCCTCGTACAATAGAAATAAAAAAGGCCCTAGAACTAAACCTTGGGGAACTCCACAAGTTACATATTCTTTTATCAGATCTATACACTTCAGATGTATCATCATGGGAATTTGTTTGTACTACTTCAACTAGTTGTTCACATTGGTTTAGATATGATCTAAACCAGCATTTGCTAAACCTCTTATACCAAAGCATTCTAGTTTTTTCAGCATTTTTCCCTAATTTTTCATTGTAAAACAATACTTAACTCAATTTATTTTGCACAGAACCAAGTCTCCACCTTATATACTCCGACTTTAATATTTTGCAATCATCTTGACACTCTTGAGAGTCGTCTCTCTTGTATTACAGTTGAATGTTGCACATATTATGCTTCTATACGTTATTCCTTCCGTATGCATTTGTTTAGTTAACTTTTCAGAAGGTTTTCTCACAGAGTATTTATAAAAATGCTTTTACAGTATCACGATACAGCTATAATGTTACCTTGGCTTCTCAACATTAGCTGTAAGGAGTTAGGCTTCTTTAGCTTGATAGCATCTGCTATTTTCATGTTCTTTAATGTATTTGTGATCTAGTTACTACTATTTGGGAATTTATTGCCAAGGTTCATTGGATGGTTTTGCCATGTCAAAATTATATGTAAAAATTTCTGGATGTATCCATCTGTGTTTACATTTGTAGTCCCCTTAACACAATGACCTTTCAATAGCATCTGTTATTCAAATGTCTATAACTAAATGTGCCTAAATTACTTTAATGTATTTATACAAATTAACACATAGGCGAGTCAGAATAACACTGAATAATTTTAAGGCATGATTCAGGAGTATTTTCTTATAGGGACCAGTAAATGTCTTGTTATCGAGTTAGAGGGCATTAGCTTTTTTTAAATGTTGCATAGAGTTAGATGAAATTCTGTCCAACACATCCCTGTTGTTCCTCCATGGCATTGGAATGTCACTTATTTTTTTGTTTTCTTTGCATTTTGGGATATTGCTTATGATCTATTTTTAACACTGTTTATTACACCTTTAATCTAAAACCTGCATTTTGTTATTTAAGTGGCAAGGGATCTGTCGCATATTATACAACACTTTGTAACTTTGTGGTTCCTACAACGGATGGAGGTAGGTAATCTTAGCTATCAGGACATACTAAGGGGCTCTGTTTACTGAAAGGATTTTCAGTTTTACAGCCATTGTAAAAATGTTCCACTTTATGTACGCAGAACATGCATTATGTTTATGCTGCTACTTGGGTAACTGTGAAAAGGGTACAATATCTTTATGCTGAGCTTTACCCAAGGAGACATTAGCCTCATCACAGCACCTTTACTGTTTTTTTCACTGTTACAGCAACAACAGTGAGAAACAGGAACTTTTTGAAAACAAACGCATCCAAAGAAATGTAAGAGCAGTGGCTCTAGAAGAGGAGGTTCTTGACCTGGTCCATAATTTTCCATTCACAAGCACAAGAGTAATAGGCATGCCATGCATACAAGCCAGTCTTCAGTATTAGAATTCTGTGTGAACAGCAATTACGTCCATATCATCTCACCAGAGTTCAAGCATTGGTGTCACATGACTTTCCACCCTGACTACAGTTTGTCCAGTGGCTTCTTCATAAAGCACTGATTAACTAAGGTTTCCTGCAATCATATTGTGGACAGACGAGAAAGTTTTTACACAAGAAGGCATATTTAATGCACATTACAGTCACATTTGGGTACAGGAAAACCCTAGAGCTATTAGAGTTATTTGCTACCTCCACATTTGACAGGGCACATTCACTTACAGTTTTTACAACATACCTTGCCAGAACTTCTGAAAGATTTCCTTTAGGAATATGCCAGTTAATGTAGTTCCAAGGTGATCGCACCTCTCATATTCTGGTGATGTAAGGGATTAGTGTAATGTCTCCTGATCGCTGGATCAGTAAAGGAGCACCGAAATCATGGCCGGCACATTCACCAGACCTAAACCCATTGGATTTTTTTCCTTTTGAGACATGTTTAGATTCTTGTGCAGCGTATGTCAACTGGGATAGGAACTTCCGGTATATCTTCGATGTTCTCACATTGGGCTCTCGAAAGGTACATTTTGAGCGCTGCATATGCCCATTGCTTAAAATGCAGGCGCTAGATGACACTGTGAAGCTTGTACATATAACATTCAATACTGCCAACACAATTATTCTACACTCCTGTGTTGGATATTAAATTTTTTTAAAAATAACACATATTTAGTCCCAGATGTAATATATTATAACAGTTTGCCATGTATAAAGTCGTTTTCATAATATTAGTGAACCGGTTTATACAGTATTTGAGCTAAATGTACGTGTGAACAAAGCCTAAGGTTGGCTAAGTGTATCCGATTTGAGACGAAATTTTAAAGCTGCGGATCGTATTTTAACGGATGCGAGAGTGAATCTGAGAAGAAAATTCTTCGATTTAGTAGAACTGGCAGGATTTTAAAGTCATACAAGAGCGTACAAATACCAAGAAAGAAGCAATTTATTTTTTTTTCAAAGGCCTGTTGGTAAGTAGGATGTATTAATGTAAATAATATAGAATAACCAAAATTAAATCCATAACCTAACCAGAATTGCATTACATATACATTTATTTTCAAAATAAAATTGTATCGACTACTCATGAGTAATATTACATTTTGTAATTCAGCTGCAGTTCGAATCTAATCGATGTATGCATGATAACACTAATAGTAATGGTCATTTTACGAGTGAAATACTAGTGAAAAATAAAAAAGTCTATTTAGTATCCTAGTTGGGCTTTACAGTTGTTAGAAAGCTAGAAATGAAATTAATATTACAATTTAAGGTTTAGATTTAAAATTCATTTTTGCATTCTTTGAATTTCAGAACTGTTAATTTTTTTATATATGGGCTACTGCAGTTCATTCTCCTGTTCAACACCTCCAGAAGTAGTATCCTCAGGATTATGGCACAGATTTCCTTCGTTCATCAGTTAAAGTGAGTTATATTTAACAGAATTTTCATTTTGCTCTAATAAGCTAATGGCAGAGTTGCTGCCACATCTTTCTATATTATCTTTTTGTCTTTCCTTTTTCACAGTGAGATTACATTGTATGCAACCATGAACATTTCTGGGACATAATTATGCCACGACCTAGTACTATGTACTAAGGTTAAACACTTGCAAACTGCACAAAGTAATAGTGCTGTTTTATCAAAGAAATCATTTAAATTTTCAAACTTTAGTAAAGAAAGATGTAAAACATCTGGTATTGAATACTTCATAAGCTGTTTCTATGTTTCAGTCTGCACAATCTTACCACTGGTTTATTTGATATTTAGCTTAACTTATACACAGTTTGTGGTATCTTAACACAGAAAATATTTCTTTGTAAAACCATTGAGTTTTCAGATTAAGTAAAAGAAACTTTAAATAAAAAAGCAAGTTTTTATAGTAAATAAGTGAAAATATTGTGCCATATTTATAAATTAAAGAATGTTTTGCTCTGTGTTGCTGAATAATGAGCAGAGGATATGTTAAAAAAACAGGATATTTTATAGTTTTAACTCTTGATTAATGCAGCAATTAGTGATGAAATGTCAGTCATGGATGTTTAGATGCAAAGTCCATCACCTTCAAAGCACTTTTATTAACCATATTATTTAATTATTGAAGCATTAATGAGGTTTTTTTCTCCTTTCGTTTGTTTAGCGCAGTCACCATCTCAAGCTACCACAGATATGCTGGCAGATATCCAAACCATGGAGTCAAGGTAATTTGGGTATGTTGAGTTGCAGGATCACCCCCAGGAACATTATTAATGTAGTATGAAGATTTCTCTCAACTATACAGCAATTTATTGCCATGTATCATCAAACATTCCTTACAATTTGGAGTTTCATTTCAACACCAGTTGAAAAATTAACTAAAACATTAAGGACTATTGCTGGAAACATGTTCTGAATTTTCAGAAAAAGCAAAGTTGGTGTTAGGCAGTTATTTCAGTGTATTGGTAGGTTTTAGTGATTCTCTGTTAGTAGCTTTAAAGCTACAATTTTTGAGTTAATGTTGTTAATAACTACAGACATGATTTTTCTAAAATGTTTGTTATCCACTAAATAAACAAAATAGTAGCAAGGATTTCAGTTACCTTTGTGATTCTTGAACACTAAGAAATAGCACCCTCGTGTTGCAGAGAATGTAAAGTGTCACCATTAACAGTCCATTTAATGAAAGTAGTTTTGAGCTTGAAGACAATATCTTTCTTAAATTACAGCTACTCTGTAATTGTCAGTTACAACCTAGATTTGCTTTCACTGTCTTCATATACAATGACATTAAAGCAACATAAAAACAAAACAAAAATGTATATATTTGTTTGTTAGGTTTCCTAATATAACATTACTGGCAAATTCCAACTAGGCAGCCTGATAAGTATTTGTGTATTTATCAACTTTGTGTTTGAAATATTTAACTTAATTTCATATGTCGTAGGGTTTACAACCCATTAATAACAATATTACAGCAGGCATCATAAACTGGTTAATAGTTCGGGTTGTACCATTTTCCTCTATGAAGTCATGCAAGTGGTTCTTTTAACTGCCATACAAAGTGATGTTGGTGGTATGGGAAGTATGACAAATGATGGTGCACCTCAAGTGGTTGTGAAAAAACTCATTTCATTTAAAAATTTTGAGTCACGAATAATGCTGAGGAAAATGTGCCATTATTTATTAAGTTGTTATTATTATTATTATTATTATTATTATTATTATTATTATTATTATTATTATTATTATTATTATTATTATTATTATTATTATTATTAAGTCATAATTAATCTCAATATGATTTTTAAAAAAAAAGCATAATTAGTACAACTTCATGGGAGGGGCAAAAAGTTTTATAGTAATGAAACATATCGGTTTGCTGAGGAAACAAAAGTCATATGTATTGCAGTTTAATTTTTTTTTAATTCTAATTATTTATTTTTATTTATTAGCAATGTATTTGCAGCACATTAATAAAATTCTTTAATCTGCTGCTGTACAAAGAAAGAATAATTAGTATTTTTTAAGTATTAAGAATTTAACAGTACAAAGAAAACAAGGCGAAATTATGTCTAATATGGTGCTCATAGATTGTCTTTATGTTCACAGCTGTATGGTTCGAACCTGTATTAAGCACAAAGTTGTTGAATATTATGATTCTATAGTCAAACTGAAAAATAATTTTTACTTCCTTTACCTCTGTTTTTTCAACTTAACTTTTACCTATGTGCTATCTCGGCACAAGTTTGAGTAAATGAGCACTTCTCTGTGCACCATAGAGCAGTGAGTTGATGGCCTGCATAATACAAGTTTTTATATTTAAGCTGGACTAATAGAAAATAGCTGTAAAACATTTTTAACCTTCTTTCACTTAAAAAAAAGAAGAAGATAGAATCCATGGTGTTAGTGCTTATTTTAAGTGCCTTGGAAATAGATACTAGATTAGTTTGTAACAGATATTCCAAATAAAAACTCAACAAAGAGCAATCACAAATTATTTGCTAAGAAATTTATTATTTGGATAATGTAGAAGCAGCTATTAAAAATGTAATGCTTGTTAAATCTGCATCAAGGGACGTTAGTGTAGGAAATTTTACTCAAGTTTGTGTTGCATAAGATGCTGGCTTTATTAAAAAAAAAAATTGTGTAACTGAATAGTTGCTTTTTGTTTTTGCTGATGTATTTCACTTATTTTTCAATACACGTGATAAAATATTATGTGGTGTTTTGTGTATAACCAAATGCTGACATTCTTTGTACATGGCAGGATATCATTTATGTTATAATTTGTATATTATTATAGAATGCAAATCAATGACATTTCTGTTATGTAGGTTAACAGCTGTTAAGTTTATGAATGGTAAACTGCTGTATACAAAGAGTAACATTACATAATACCATACCACAACCTTTCCTATTTTCCCAGTTGACTGAAAATGAGTATAAAGACATTGCCAGTGTAAGACAATTAAAACCGATTTCGGTATTCTAGCAGATGAGTAAGAACTGAAAGGAGTGCAAGTTCTAAATAAAGTCACCTGTGCGTTTAATGGTTTTCTCTCCAGATTGAGAAAACCATTAAAAACGCAGGTGATTTTATTTGAGACTTGCACTCCTTTCAGTTGGCTTGCGCACGTTTCGAAAGCGGGGCTAGCAGCAGGCATGATCAGTTGATAATGACGTAAGCTGCATTACTGACCGCAGCGTTAGTTCCGCTAACGGGCACCCGAAAGGTCCGCAAAAGCGCCCTATACGGCACCTTACCCCCACCATTGAGTTGACAATCCGGTTAATCTGTGTTCTTGTGTATGCGATGCCGGTTAATTGTGAAAAGGAGCTGATGGCCAGGATCTGCGTAGTATTTGTGATATTCAAGGTATTTTTGAAAGAACTTGGCAGTCATTACTACATTATTACTGTACTCCAAAGTCAATGGTCGGCCTTTGGAACATCTTTTATAAATACTTACGCACTTGTTCAATTCTTATTTTGTTCTTAGTCTGACTATGCTTGAAGCTTTTTAAAACATATTTGCTCATTTAAACATTGTTTTAACTTTTCTCAAGTAATTTTAATGGTGGAGAAAAGTGACCAACAATAGTATTATTTGCATATACTATTGACAATCTGTATTCACAGCTGCAGATCGGTTAAAAAAAAAATTGACATAATTCGGAGCAATAGGATTTAAAGCAACATGATCAAATAAAGATTCACAAGTTACTAAGTCAATTTAAGAGAATTTTGCATTGTTTAAAATTAAAGATATGCAGCTACTCTTATTTCAAATGCCTTGTAGCAAAAGCTCCATAGAGACTATTCAGCGGAATTTCATCTGAGCAGATGTGGCGTTTGAAAAATGTTAATTGCCTCTGCTCATAAGACGTTTACATGCATATATTCCCTAAAACAAAATACTCAAATACAATATCTGTAACACATCCTAATATTCTTTGGTGTTATTCTGACTCACCCTAGATATTTTACTGGGTGGACCATTTAAGTTGAGGCTGTATAATATCTCCAAAACCTAGCGTTGTAGAAGGAAATGTGCTTAATAAAAGTTGCTTGATATTATGGAGGAAAGTAAATACCATTAGTCATGTTTTGTTTGACACCCGCACATACATACAGTGCAGTGCGAGAAGGTCCTACAGTTATGCTCTCTGGTCTACTGTCTGGCACAAAATCCAGGGTAAGATAATTTGTTTTTTAAATGCCCATTTATGTGTGTCCCATTCTGAGATTTGGTGCATATGTAGCTTAAAAACAAGGAATCCTCTAATCTCTTTTAAAATTAAAAAATTGAGTGCAAAATGAATAAAAATTGCATTTTAAAATTGCTTTATGGAAAAAATTCTGCATTTAATATTTATGTTATCTTAGAAAATACATTATAAATAAAGCATATCTTTTACCCTTGCAATTAAACTAAAGTTTAATTTCATCTGATAATTAGGGCTGGAGATATATTCATTTGTGTGTATTGGTGCGCACACAAATGCGTAAATTTTGGTTTTAAATGATGATGAAAATAATCATATTTTTTAAAAATAAGAATATACATGTGTAATATTTTCATTTATTCAATGGAATAAAAAAGTGTAATTAAAATTGACACCTGAAGGTCAAATTTTCCTTGAATTCGTCTGGTTTGACGTGGAATGACTTATGTTCAATTCTTAAACTTTAACTCTTGGGGAGGGGGGGAAACCTAGTTTCTTACTAATTTGCAAGCACCTAAGATTAATACTTCACATGAACATAATAAATAATGTAAACATACTTAATGTTTTGAGAAATTACAATGTAACTAATGATAATTTTCTGCTTTTGTGCAGTATTTGTATTTTTGAAAGGACTTATGTGCTTCCTATCACTATTTTAAAATTTCTTTTTAATTTGAAAACTGCAAAAATACAAGATTTATATTAACATATATAGTATACTGTGTGACAAATAAAAGAAAGGCTGGACACCTTCCCTATTGTGGTATTAAGGATGTTATGTCTTCAGATTATGCTAAATGCCAAGTTAATTTTTGTGGGAAATTTTCCTAGTTTATGGAGTTGTCAAATGCTGGGCAAGATGGAGAAAATGTGCAGCACTTAATTGGTTTAAGATGCCAACAACTATCTCTGGGAATTTCAAATTCTTGGTAATTAATGGCAAATTTATAAAATTTTATGACTAAATAATTGGAAAGTGAGCATCACAGATGGTAGATTTTACTGAAAACTCCCTACATTTTTTGGGAAAAGGATTTGTTTTTAAAAATATATTCTTTTTTTAAGAGGTTTAAAAGGTATTTTTACTTCATTACAATTCCTGAATCGAGAATGGTTGTCCAATACAAAATATTTTTACTAAAGGCATAACTTTCGCACAACTCACCTACTGTATGGCCTTTTTTTTTTTTTTTTTTTAATTTATTTTAAAGAAAGGGAGGGCAGAAGTAAAAGCCTGTAAGATATGCAATTTGTTTTTAAATGCTGGAAGCTCTTAAACAGAAATGAATATTTAAAAGGAATTTCTTTGACTTTTTCATGGAGGTTCAATACCCACTCAAACTTTATGCAGTGGAAAATATGCTTTTTTGCTGTCCATGAAAGTTAAACTAATGATTACCTGTAAGAGTTGCAATGTCTAGCACAAAACGAGGTTTGAACTCTTTAGCATAACATAATGCATCAGCAAGGATTAGCCTCCCCTCAGCATCTGTGTTGTCAACAATGATTGATTTGCCATTCATTGCAAACACAATATCTCCTGGCTTCGTAGCCTTCCCGCTTGGCATGTTTTCTGTCAATGGTATTAGTCCTGTTGGCACAAACAGTAACTTAGCAAGCAAATCACAATGGATGTTGAAGAGTCTTGCATAATAATGATGTTTCTCTTACCTACAACATTTATTGGAATTTTGAGCTTTGCAGCAGCGAGTATTGTTGCTAAAACACAAGCCCCACCAGTCATGTCGAACCTCATCAAGTCCATATTTTTGGATGGTTTAAGGCTGATACCACCAGCATCAAACGTTACACCTTTACCTGAAACCAAGGTTTACAAATATTTAAGAGACATTTATTACTAAAAAGCCCCAAAAAGATTATGATGTATAGCATTACACAACTTATTCAACCAATTTCCATTTCACAGCAACTCTACAAACAATTCATTTTCTAATAGAGAGAGTTGGAGGTCGTTACACCACGTCACTAAAGGGTTCTTACTTTGAACGCATTTCGGGAGAATGGTTTGCTCCCATTGTTCAGCATGTTTCCAACTGATTTTGCTGTATTTGTGGAGACCTGTCCTCTGTTATGGCAGTGAAGCTTAGATCTTATGAAAGTGTGATGAAAATAGAATTACTGCCAAAGAAAGTTCATGCGCCTAACAGCCAGCTTACTAAATGGGATCTTCAATGAAATAAGACTCCTACAAGAACTGGGAATGGAACTTGTCCTGCATATACAGGGTCAGCCAAAAAACTACGAACTGCCTGCGCAGTGTTTTTTCCTGTCCGCCGTCTGCCGCTATCATAAAAAGGCGAGGATGAAACCATACATTTTTAAAACTACTTTTAAAGGCTTTACTTACCAACTTTATGAAAGGAAATGCTGAAACTGGCCACCGTCATTGTCCATACATTTTTGGCACCTCTAGGAAACTATCCATCACTATCCATGGATAGTTAAGTTCGGTATCTTTCAAGGATTCGACACTAAGATTTTCACAAATATTTCCCATTGCCCATTACAAGAAAAGATGTTTGTTAATTTTCATTTTCTCATAAATGGCTCCATTTAAGTATGAATAATAAAATGTACCTGAAATGTTCTGGTAATGGATGTTAAGTCCTCTTCATTAAGAGTTAATTTTGTATAATTAGCAAACCATAAGAGCCTGCAGCAAAAATACAGAGGTCATTACAATGCACAATTTATGGCAAATAAACTTTTTTTTGTGGCATTAACCTTTTCCAAGATAACTGTTGCAATTGGTTTGAATTTTTCAATACTTTATCATATGTTTTTTTAAGTGCTAAGTGAGCATTCTTTTGTTTATTACAATGTCATGCAGAGAGTATAGAATTTTAAAGTCAGCATATTATGTTACCCTTTTTAAAGATGAGAGTATCCCTTCAGCCTTCTACATCTTCCTTGTACTTACAACAAAATGGGTAATGAAATCATTTTTGCAAATGTTTATCTCGATTTACATGTGGTGGATAGGAAAATAAGCTTTTGTAAGAATAGTTTGTAAAAGAGGTACAAAAATAAACAATGGGTAGAGAAAGTCATGTGTATGCAGCACATCCATTTTTTTTCTCATAGCTTGTCTTAAATGATTAAGCAAAGTTTAAGTGCATCAGACTTTGTGCAAGAATTTGCTGATGTAATGATACACAGCAATAGTGGGTTATGGGAACAACAAAGTACAGTGTTTCCATATTCGCATTAATGAGGTTAATCAATAAAGTGCAAATATAACCATCTTAAAATTGTAGGCAATATATCAACATGGAATTAATTGTTCTTTCACACAAGCCGTGTGTTGGACAGGGTTGAAATGGTGGAATCAGACGACTGAAAAATTCAATGCCATAGCCGGGATTTGAACCACGGATCTCCCGATCTGTGTCCAGTTGCTCTAACGACTGAGCTACCATGGCAACTTGCTGGTACGACATTAAATTCCCCAACTGATTCACATTTTCCCTGGTAAACCATAAGGAGATCTCAAATTATATCGAGATGACATATCCCAATGGCGACCTACAATGTTTTAAGTACTTTAAGTCCCGGGCTTCATAGCTTCAACCACTATTAGGTCAATTAATTCCATTGTGGTTCAAATTCTGGCTAAGGCATTGAATTTTTCAGTCGTCTGATTTCACCTTTCCAATATATCAATAATTCCTTGAGCTCTGGGACATTAAAACAAAAATTATGTCAACACAAAATCTCTAATCCTGTTTTTTTTTCTTATTTTACTTCCTATCATTCTCAATGGTACATCTGAAGTCATATTCACTGTATTTCATAAGCAATTTGACCTTTGCAGGACAATTCTCTTAAAATGACTACAGAAGCGATATATTTATCCCTCATATCAAATCCTCTCTTTCAACAATTTTTTCTTTTCTTAACTCATCTGCCTTTTTATTATTTTCTTTATCACATACTTAGTAGGTAGAGAAGGTATTGCATTCTACCCAAAATTTTGACATCAAGATTTCGCTAGAAATACATGTGTGTGTGTGTGTGTGTGTGTGCGCGCGCGTGTGTGCGTGCGTGCACATGCGGGTGCGTGTGTGTGTGAACAGTAGATCTCTAAAACAAAAGCTCAGATAAGCACAAAACTTGGTATTTAAGTTTAGCATCTTACAAACATGTGACACAAAGTTTTTCAAGAAAATGGGGTGAGGGACCCCGACTACCTTTTTCCTTGTAACATTTTTAAAGAATTTTTGACTTTCTCAAAAAATGGCTCTTAACGATTTTGATTGAAATATCACAGATTTAAGAATATTTACATGACAAATAAAATGCACATAGCCTGCCTCTGTGGTGTGGGGGTAGCATATCTGCCTCGCACTCAAGAGGACCCAAGTTCAAATCTTGCATAGAATGAGTTATCTGGATAACATTTTTCCAGGGTTTTCCCTTATCCTGAAAAGATGTATGTCAGGTAACTTTAAGCACTATGGAACCCGGGTTCATTTGAGCACCATTTCACCTATTTCATTCATTGTCCGATATGACCTAACTGATAAAAGGATACTACACAATAAAAAATGTCTTGAATTTTCTGGGAAAACCTCTACATTCAGAAGGAATTTTGCATAATTGATAAAACATTAAAAGATAGACAAAAATGTACTACACAAAACATATAGAGGTCTATAAAACCCATAATTTATTTCAAATAAATTTTTTGTGGCATCAGCCATTTCCGAGATATCAGTTGTTATTGGCTTAAATGTTTTAATACATTGTCAGTTTTATAAAGTGTTGTTGCTATTCAGTTGTTTCTTGCGATACCATGGAAAGAGTATGATATTTCAAGACGAGCATATAGCGACATGCTTTTAAACATATGACGATCTGGTTTCCTCTCTCCCACTTGTACCTATAATAAAATGTGCAATAAAACTATTTCTATAAAGGTTTATGTCAATTAGCATGAAATAGATAGAAAAATAAGCTTTTGTAACAATAGTATGTAGAAGCTATATAAATGTAAGCGATATTGGGTAGTAAAAGTTAATGAATGTGATGCAACAGATTTTTGCTTTATTAGCACTTTTAGACTACCATGAGTAATAAAATACCTGTGTTGATGAAATTTTTTTATACTGTTTATTTTAAGGTGGCTACTTCATGCACTATACACATGAGGAAGAGCAACAGTAAAAGTGGCAAATCAATTAAGTGATCAGCATATTATAAATTAGGGCAGAATTCAAATATGGTTGCTGGCAATTTGAAATAGATTTGTTTCCTGCATCTTACTATGGGAAGCCAACTTAAACCGATGTGACCAAGCATCCAGCAACAAACAACTGAATTTAACCTTTATTATGCACCTTTAGTGACGTTACTGAGAAACTCTAACCTCTTATATCATACTGCAAATGTGGAACTTACCAACCATTACAACTGGGCTATCCTTTTTAGAACTACCATTGTAAATGAGCTCTAGGAAGATGGGCTTTTCATCTGAACCACGAGTCACGCTAAGGAAGGCTCCCATCTTCTTCTGTTCAGCCCATTCCTCATTGTGAATCTTCACATCAACATTAACTTTTGAAAGGAGATTTTTGGCTTCCTGTAACAAAATAAAGATGGATGACTAAAAAAGCAAAAAAATCTGCTGTGTTACAGTCACATTACTTTCTCCATCCATTAAAAATTCATAGTACAGCATTTATTAAAAATTGTATTCTTCTATCCGTGTTATGACATATTTTTGAACATAAGTTATTTAAATTTGATATGTACTTATTTACATCTAGAAACATTAAAATGTTTATACGAAGCATGGAGGAATAAATTTCAAAATCACAGCAACAACCTCTTGGAAGGGAAAAGAAAACAGAAGAATCAAAATCTTTCCAGCATCTTTTATCAGATGATACCCTTATACTTGCATCATACAGCATGAAATATTTTTTAAAAATCTAACACAGCAAAAAAATTATTTGACACAAATTGCACGTTTTAATGAACTCTGCATTTTTGAGTACATTTTTAGTCTATCTCTTATGATTTCCTTGTAATATAAAATTACACACGTATGTGCATATTTCCTGTGATTTTGATATAAAATTACCGCACACTTTATATAAAAAATTAGGAGGAACGGTGCATTATATTTTTATAGACAACTTATCTACTTATGACATTGTGAAACCCCCTAATCATTAGAAAAAGATGTGAGAAACTAAATATAAAACTAGACAAAACCCAAATGTTTCCTACAAAATTTAAATTTGATAGTACTGAGTCAACAACTTGATATAATGCAATGCATGCGACTATCTTATCTGTCAGCAGCTTAAATGAGCTACACTTCTGGGAATTAAATTTCAGATAATTAGTGTTTAATTGCAGCTTTTAGTATTTGACCATTTTTTTTTATTGTCACTCACTGATCATGGTATTTTGTTGAAATTAAACAAGGAGAAACATAGGAGGCTAAAAATACCTACCTCAGCAAAAATGGTAGGGGTTAGCTGGTTGGCAGGTGTGTCGCTGAATGTGCGGACCAGATTCTGTGCTTCTGCCTTCACTACACCTCTGTCCCAGTCAGCCCTTACAAATCAGTGGTTAAAGTACTTAAAATAGACACTAGGAAATTTAAATTACCTTAAATAAGGAGAAAAGATTAATGGTAAAATGTGTATCTGTATTTTAATGTTGCCACATGCCCTACCAAAATTATTTTCTCATGGAAGCAAAGTACATAAATCCCTAAGTATTTAATATTTGCAGCTTGTTATACCATTTTTCCATTTATGATCATTTTCTATTTAAAATTATCTTTACCTTCATTAACAATTATGCTGCTCTTCTAAAACACAATTAGTACTTTAATTACAGAATATAATAAATAACTATTTACTGCCTTTTGTCTTCCACATTATCTAAAATATTTTGTTGTTGGTGAAGAGAAAGCTATTGATGTAAAATAATATTACTTTAAGAGAAATTCAATTGCAAAAAAGTTCATTTTACTTACTGCTCCTGAGTGCTAGCTTCATAAAGGCCAATCTCTGGAATCTTCTTCCATTTCTCCTTCTTCTTGTTTCTCTGGAACATCCACAAACCCAGAGTAGCTCCTTCTGCAGCTGATTCTGGGCATCCTAATCCCTCAACCAGCACTTTGGTCACTCCTAAATTTTTCAGCAACTGACAGCCCACTGCAATGAGCCAAATTTCATTTTTGCATAGCAATGTCCTAATGTCGTAAGATTGAAAAACAGTGATACATTCCTTACTTATTAGCATTCCACAGATCTTTATTTGAGTTGCATGTAGAACTGACAGTTATTAACAATTATTAGTATGGCAAAAATTCTGCTTTAATATGCTCTGCTGATAATACAATCCTTTCACTATTCTCTTTGTACATAATTGTTTCCTGGACATTTTATTTACAATTCAACTGAAATTCTTCTTTTGTACCATATATGAGAAAATATTGTGATGCAGTGGCTCTGGCCTAGATTGGGAGGTCGGCACCGAGCGATCGAAGTAAACAAGATAACTGCCACTTGCCAGCTTAATACTGGATGTGCTGACGGGAGATAACTAGAACTTTCTGGAAGCTTTATCTCTCCACCCTCCAGAAAGTGTGTCAAAATAGCTCTAGAACATTGGAGAACCTTCTAGGAAAATTCTACTACCTATATGTGCGAGTGCTCTTGCAGGCCATCAGGCAGTGTGTTGCGAATTGAGGGCGACAGAGTGGAGTTGAGTCAGTCAGTGTGTGAGCGAGTTAGCAACTGCATTTGTGGTGCAACATCAAGAGCGACTCTCTGAGCAAGCTAGTGACGAATGTTGTGGCGTGCAGCAAGTACTACAGTGGAATGACGGTTTAAGGAGGTCTTATGTTCGACTCCTGAGTGAGGGAATCATCTGGGTGAAGAAGCTACGTCATGAAGGAAGTGAAGTGACAGAACTGAACCAGTTCACCTTAATGAGGTGAACTCCCAGTGAAGGTGAACTACATAAAAACGAAACAATAACAATGAGAACTGAGTGACAGTTGAAAAACTGGACAAAGTCACAATACTCTACATTAATTGTAAAAGTTGCAACTTCTTAAAGCATAATGAAGTAACTCGCTGTGATTGCTTAGAATGATACAAATTTCTCACCAACATTAACAAGAACTTGAAAACCTGTTCCTAAGCTTGTGTGTCGCACAAACCAACTAAATAAGCGAAGTCCTTGAAGGTTACATAAACATATCATATATTCTAGTAAAATGGGTAAAGTATTGGGATCTGTTAACAGTTTTTAATTATCTGTCACTGCTGCTGATGCCGTTTAAAAAATTCAGATGGTGATTGAGAACCGTTCCAAATTTGTTCATATTTTTAACATGATCTTTGATCTGTTATTAACATCCTGCGTCTTCATTATGAGCAGAGTTAGGACTGTGCCCTATTTACCTATTTTATTCACGCAACTTAACCCAAAATCTATATTGAGTCATTTATAAGCTTCTGTATGAGTTTTAAAGTTAAAAATTAAACTGAGTTAACTCTTTAACTACTATGATCCTTAGTGTTCCATTCTATATTGGGCATGAAAGACCAGAAATTTTGCTCAGAGGCCTCTTTATCAGGCTTGAGGTTCTTTTACGTGCTGTAAATCTATGACATGGGACCACTGGCTTTACTTCCCTTCTGAAGGAAGGCATACCAAAGACTTTTACGCCGGAAAAATCCATTGCCCTCCGCCGGGTTTGAACCTACAACCTTGGGAAGTTGTATAGTGCCTATAAATGCCTATTTGAGGAGTTATCACCTAGTTATACGATCTGAGCCTATAAGTGTCCTTTTCCGACATCTGCATATTACTAGTTATTTTAATAAATAAAAAATACATATATGAGGAAATGACTTTTTCATTCAACTTTTGTATGCCTTTCAGAGTTTATGCTTGGAAATTACCGAGTTACTCATATTTACAACATCTTTGGAATTAGCAAACTCAAGCCGACACTAATTAAAAGGTTGTTTCACAAAAGTTGGCAGGTTAGCTACTTCTGTTTTTAAAGGGCATTGATGTTTTCTGTCATTTTCTTTGATCCATTTTCGTTGTCCCCTATATTTTTATGGAAATGGATGAAAGAAAATAGCGACAAAAAAGTAAAACAAAAACTTGGAAAGAAAAGCTATGATTTCAGAAAGACTGAAACATTATACTACATTACAACACATTGATGCACAAGTATATTAATTGCATTTGAAGTTAGTTAAAGTGTTGGGATATAGCACTTTGTTACATTTTGAACAGAATATGCATAATTTTTTGAATAATGCATGAAAAATAAAACAGATAAAAAAAAAATTTACATGGTCAAAATTCAAGCACTATAAAATCCAATAGAAACGGAAAAAATTAGAAAATAATGTGACTAACATATCAGCACAAATCTTTAGTAAAGAAGAATTGAATTTTTTAAGTAATGATCTTGAAACTGTGTTACTAATTCCAATAATATAGATGATTACATAGCAGACATGTCCATCACTTCACAGTTTTTGAAAAATAAAAAAGAAAAGGATTCTGCTAAAGTTAAATGTTTAGAAATCCTGGAAGGAATGTCATTTAAACAAAAATTCACAAATTATAAAAGAATAATAAACAGTTTAAATGAAAAACCAGTATGATATGTTAATGCAGATAAACAAAATAAAACTGTTATCATGGCAAAAGATGAATATAATCACAGAGTAGAAAAATTATTCTTTAACCTGAATACATGTTATTACAAAGACTCCATTGAGCAAATACATAGAAAATGCCCAAGAGGTTATTAAAGCAAGCATTATACTACCAAATAAAGTAAAAAACTTTGAATCAAGTAATAATCCGATGTTACTTAAATTATATTGTCTACCTAAAATTGATAGAAATAATGATAGTATGCGACCAACAATAACAAATAGATTCGCCTACCCATTAGTTGGCAAAATGGCAGTTAAGAAGCTCAATAACTTCGAAAAATTTGAACCTTTGAGTATATAAAATTCTTTGGAAATGACTAACTTATTACAGAACTGGACAGTTAAAGAAGAAGTGATGGTGGTGTTCGATATAAAATCTTTATATACAAGCATTCCAATAAAAAATTAGAAAACTCATTAAACAATGACTATGTAAAAACAATTTCAATATTGAAAAGATTAATTAATATATCAAATTGGTAAACTTATGTGTTGAACAGAATAGTTTCATGTTTAATGGAAAATTTTATCAGCAGACCACTGGCTTATACAGGGGGATCATTTGTTGCCATTTTTGGCAAACTTGTTTATGAACAATTTTGAAATTCAAATAACAAAAGCTTTCCCATGTTCTGATGTTGGTATAGATATGTGAATGATATTTTTGCAATCGTTCCCAGGAAATTTGTGGAAGATACATTGAAATTGTTGAACCTACAAGAAAGATCCATAAAGTTTACAGGTGAAATAGAAGCAAAAGGATATCTGTTTTTAGATTTAAAAATCATGTGAAGTTAATTGGGACCAAAATTTGGAATTTATGGAAAACCAACACACACAGAAAATTACATAAAATGGAAATTTAATCTAACACAACACCAATATGCCATTTTTCATAGTTTGATTCATAGACTAATTAACATCCCACTGACAGAAATGGATTATGAACAGGACTATACATATATC
Source organism: Deroplatys truncata (assembly GCA_030765065.1). Taxonomy (NCBI): domain Eukaryota; kingdom Metazoa; phylum Arthropoda; class Insecta; order Mantodea; family Mantidae; genus Deroplatys; species Deroplatys truncata. The sequence continues at coordinate 100,677,334 of CM060987.1, read as the reverse complement.
CACAAAGTAGGAGAAATTAACAAGTCCAACTGTAACTTCTTAGACAAATTAATTGATAAACATAAAAGGCAGAAAGTACAAAAAGATATGACTACTTGGAAAAATTGAAAAAAAATCCACAACGGAATACTACAAATTCACATTCCATCCAAAATACTTCTGGAAATTTCAGAAAAAATATTCCAAGAATTGAACATTGAGTTAGTGTGACAAAATAAATACAATATTAGGAATTTATTAAATCATCCTTTGAAATATGTTACATCGAAAATAAAATTATCAGGGATCTACTAAATGAACTGCCAGGATTGTAATAAGATATACATCGCAAAGACAAGAGAGAAATTTAGACATTAGAAGGAAAGAACATATGAGAAATCTAAAATTCAAATACACTGATGGAACCCGGCACGACATGAGAGCTTCAGTCGACTCAGCAACTGAAGATAGGGAAGACGCTCCCTGAAACCAATCTTGAAAATTCATCATGTAAGTGGAGTTTGAATGTGTTTAAAAGATTTTGACTGAATTTAAGATTTTATGAAACATCAAGTTCTGCAGCATAAAATACTTCATAATTAGCTACATTGTACTATTGGTCTGTGTATATTGCTTGCCTCCTGCTAAAACCAAAAGCATGCAGGACTCTTTGTGCCTGCGAGTTGCTTTCCAAATGTAAACAGAGGAGTTTACAAACAATTAAACTAACTTAATAATGGTTATCAACTGATTTTTACATCAAAGTAATGCAAGTTGTAGGGAGTGAACCATGTGTGTTTGAAACTCAGATTTTTGGCTTTCCATGTCGTTCTAATGGAATCAGAAAAGACAGGTTTGTGGATGCACTTCAGGAACGAACACCATCGATAAGGATGATAGCACAGAAAGGGAAAGATCAGTAGTTTAAATCACAGCCATGGAGAAAAATTGTTACAGATTTTTTTAACATCCCTTATAACATCTTAGGTCTATAGAGATAATGAAGTAAGCAAATGCTCAGTTAATTGCAGCAAAATTAAAACCAGTGGTAGCTTGAGGGTAATGTACAACTGCTTTGAGTTTGCTGCCAGTAAGGTGGTGCCATCACCTCACTTTCCCTTGCCTGCAAACTGAGTTTAAGGGGGTAACATACTGCCATATTGGTACATTGAAGAAAGTGTTTTCCAACTGCTTAATGCCACTCTTTTGTATTCCAATTATAACCTTGTTTTTCTTATGCTGTGTAATTGCATTTAATTTATGATCTTAGCTGTTAATGTTAAGGACTTATTGCTATGTGTTAAAATTAATGAGTTTTGTAATTCAGCACAATGCAAATTCACTTGACAACTGCTGTAATACAACATAACAATGCCGCTTTCCAATCTCCCTGCTTTGAGGGAATGTGCCAAAGCATATTTTGTCTGATGACCAAACAGGTTAGAGTAGCATGACATTTGTGTTTTCAATATAAGTGAAAATTCTGAAAGGGGGAAAAAAAAAGACCCTCTCCAGGAAACACTCTTCAAGTGAAATTCAGTCCAGCCCTCTGGATTACTAGGTAGATACACTACTCATTTTTGACAGAGGTGGAAGTTACAGTTCAATCCCAGAAACTGACATAAAACTTAGCATTTCCTGATTTGTTTGTCTAACGATTTTTTTTTTCAACAGGCATCTTTCTCCAAAAGAGAATGGTATTTTATTTGAACATAACTTTTTATATATTTTATAGAGATCATTTTAGATTAGGTTACTTATATTTTCATTCATTCTTTATATGTTAAATGCTCTCAGTATTTTAATTATGTCAAAATCTTAAGTTGTAAATAACCCTTTCACAAGTCTAAAAACTGAACATGCTCAATTTTCTGAAGCCCTACTGTATTCCTGTAAATATTTGCTCCATCAATTTTTATTACTACAAGTTAGCATTGTCTGACATTCAGAGAGTATATATTTTCATAATTTTCTTGAACAGCATCAGCATTGGAAGCCAAAGATCTCTGGTTCAAGCCCCAGACATGGCACTTAATTTTCACATCTGATTCAAATCTCTAATTTTAGCTTACTCACGGCCAGTTTGAATGAGAAATTCTCAAAACATTAATTAAGACTAAAAATATGGTTAACCCTTAAGTTGGAAATTAAAAGTACTTGAGACATCTCAAATTTGTCAAGGTATGATATCTTGGAGTATTTGCAATTGCTTCAAAGATTTACCATAACACATGAATTTGGTCAGAAAATTTAATAGCTTTTGCTCATCTCGCTATAGAGTCATTCCACGTCAAGTTCCACAAATTTTCACAAAATCTGACCATCATGTCTCCGATTCACTTCAAATTTTGTCCATGGATTACAAAACAAAGTGAATTATGTTTTAAATTTTTTTTTTAAATCGCAATATTTTAAAAAATTGTGCAATCCAACCTTTAAATTAAAATATCTCACAGGCAATAAGTGATAAAATTATGTTATAAAGTGCAACGCAAAGCTTAATATGTATCCTTTTACTTAATATTTATTATAGTTGATATAATTTAACTATTTACATCAATTTTTAAAATCCAAACATTTAAGAACTATATATCCCTATTAGCGCCCATGTTTAAATTTCTATAAAAATTATAAATAAATTCCTTGTAGTTTTTTTGTATATATTTACATAAAACAAAGTTGGATCCTGCATAGTTAATTTTAAATAAAATAACTTAGAAAGCGGTGCATATCAGGATTCCAGCGCAGCGTGGTTGTATAGTAGTAGCAGCAGCAGTCTGTCATTGGATGCCTTGTCAACTGTTCACAGCACTGTAGTTGCACTAGTTTGTTCACATGTAACTCAAATTTGGCATATAGTTGAGTAACATTCAAACTCTCAATCTTATCCTATGGGAGGCAACTTAACTACAAGTTAAATGTGTGAGTTTTCCCCTTCAGGTTCAAGTGAATACCTTCTGGTTATTATTGCATTATTGGTTGTTGGAATAAATGAATTTAGCTCTAAGGTACCAGGGATCCCTTTCGCAATGCAGTATCTTGCCTTACAATTGTCACTATGTTCATAACCACTTCTGGATTATTCACGGTATTGGCACTTTCTAGCACACAAGCACTGTTATCAGTGGATGCTACTTTTTTTGTTTTGGGAGGGGGACACGCATCACATAGTTTTAGGTCTGGTGACAAAGTTAAGTTCTCCATTTGTAAGTTTGTAAGCATATTGTGGGTAACTAAGCTTAATGATTCCTGCCTTGTGTTAAAACATTAAGTGGATTAAAGCAATAGTCATAGCTATTGTTTCTTCAGTTCACTCAGTTTGCACTTTCAGAAATCACAGAGCTAGGAATGAACTTCTAACACAAAAAGCTGAACACAAAACACCAGAAGTGATAGCCCATTATGTTCGTACCGCATAATGCATTGGCCGGTGCGGTGTGCTGCTGTAGTGTACAGCTCTCAGTCAGCAGTCTATGTTATAAAACCCTATGCATTAACACAAACAAACTGTTTAAAAGCTTACCTCTAAGGAAGATTCCATTCTGATATTAACAGGTTTAAAACAAAATATATCACAGATTTCTCTTGTATTTTTTCCAGGTTTTGATATTAGGGGTTTAAACATGATATTGTGGTTTAAAATATTCATACCTAAAAAAGTGATTGTTTTTTTTTATTCTGAAAAAATAGTATTTTATATAAGGAAAACCACGATGTTTTTATCTACAAATTGACGTATTGTTCTTATCTCTGATCATTCTTTTATGTAACTTTTATGCAACATTGTGCGTGTATAAGAAAAATGTTAAGTACGCTGTATATCCTAAAATAACTTGATTTTCCGCAAAATATAAAATATGTGTCAATTTATTTTATGTGAGGAACACGCAAACTAAAATTCAGAGACAGTGATGTTTTGTGTGTGTTCGGTTTGATGTGGAATGACTCTATAGTGGAAGCATAGAAAGCCGAAGATCTGCTGTTCAGGTTCTGACCATGGTATATTTTTTCACATTTGATTCAATTCTTCACATGACCAATGTAAGAGAGCAATTATCAAAGTATAAATTAACACTAATAGGTGCTAAACTGTAAAGACCAAACACTGCACGTTACCTTTAAAGAATGTAATGTATCTGAATGAGTATCTTGCATACTTGAGATTACCCTGAAGGTTTACCAGGAAGCATGAATCAGATGAGAAAATTTAATGCATATTTGGACCTCTTGTAATGCTAGCAGCATAGCATTGACAATGAAAGCCGAACATCTGTGGTTTTGAATTTTTCATTTTGATTCAACTCTCCAAATTTCAGAAAGCCTGCCTGTGGAAAACCAAACAATTTAAAACCTGCTGCAGCAGATCGGATGTTTTCCTTGTGTTCATCCACATTTTCCTGTTCATTGAGACCTGCCTTCTCTTCACCCAGTCCCACAGCTGCCACAATGGGGAAGTCAGGGTGCAAGTTGAATAAAATCTGCCCCCTACCTTTTGTAACACCTACACCAGCTCTGTGAACAAACAACACAGCGGAGTCTTTATATGAAGGAAATATTTAAAGAAATACAAATTACCATATGAAATGAAATTTCCAATGCAAATTTTTGTGTCAATCCCGAAACAAACATAAAACTCAGACACATTAACATGTAAAACAATCAAAACAATTTATTCTGCCTTTTAGAGGATGTTAGGTAAATTTAATCTTTTATATTTTCATTCAACTTGGTATATTGGTAATCCTGTTAATAAAATTTCTACAAAATGTTTGACAGTGTAAACTACATGTTTTTCATGGCCCTTGCAGCCTGGATGGATTTACGTTAACTCCAAGACGATGACTTACTAAACGCGAGGTAATTGATTTACACAATATCAAGTGAATATGCTATTCAGCACAATGCTAAGCAATAGAAACGATGGTTGAGGTACAACTAGTGCCATCTCCTGCCTAAAGCAGTAACTTCTCAATGGGCGCCATTTCAGGTCTATAGCCACATATTTCAGTAGCGTTCTGTTGGTCAAATTCAGAACTTCCTCAGCACTGTATGTCTAGAAATCACTGACTATCACAAGATTTGTAGTTAGTGCCATCAGTAAGGAAAGTAATGAACTACATGAAGGATAGAAATTTATAATACAGTAACACATTATTTAAATATCCACATTTAATTCCTATTCCTGTTGTAGTAACACAATACCATTAACAAGGATGAAGCCAACAGACGAGCATTAACAAACAAACAAACAAACAAACAAAAAAAAGAAGAAAGAAAGAAAGAAACAAACAAACAAAAGAGAGCCATATCCGCATTCACAATTTTCTTAACACTAAATTAAACCAATTTCAAAATGCCAATCTCAACTTATTCAAGTTAAACAGACTGCTTGCCATTATTGAAGAACTTAAGTCAAATCCAAGACAACTAGAAGCACATGATGATGGCAATGCAGAGGCTCACAGTGCTTAGAAGCAGAATTCAGACATAATTGAACTGCGAGGCTAAGGAAGGCCTCCAATGAACAAACTGCGTATGGAAATAATGAGGTCCTAATACAGCCACTGCATGGCATGTCTAGAAATATAAAACTTCCAAAAAAATCAGTCTCCTACCTTTAGTAGGATTCTAACCACTTGATTACATTTCAAAGATATGTTTGAAGGCCTGGTGATAAACAACGAGCTATCCAACATAGAGAAATTTCACTACCTTCTCTTCTCCTGAAAAGGTGAAGCCAAGGACTGCATTAAACACATCAGCAACTCTGATGCCAACTTTCCCCTGCCAATGACACCGTAGGGTGAACCTCGTGCCTCGGCTACTAATTCTTTTGTGGTATAAAACACCTCATAACAACTATAAATACAATTCTGATTAGTATTTGTAGAATAAATACGACCATACTTGTATGGGGAACTGGAAAAAAACACCCAATTTACTGCGAGTTAAGTCGCAAGTGATAGAAAAGTGCGTGTGGTAAGGTTTATTCTTTCCTCGCAAAAATGTGTAAATAGGACTAGTGCTGTGCTGTGAAATTACTGTTTTATGTTTTGTGTTGAGTGTTAAGTGTTACGTGTGTAGTTTTAAGTGAAAAATCGCCTTCAGGAAGGCAACTAAACACAGCGTGGGACGCGTGAGCGCGTCTCCACGCCTAGCAGGCAGCTCCCAGCAGCCTTTGCGGCTGGGGTGCATTGGCCTCGCGCATTCAAGATGGCGTCAGCCGCACCTGATGTGTCGACAGCTGCTACCGGCAGTGAAATGAACGCCTCAGGCGGCCAGCCGGCCGCCTTTATAGCCGCAGCAGCCGTTCCAGCCGGAGGCTACGCCCCTCCCTCTCATACACCATTGGCGCAGCAACCAGCCACAGCCAGCACATCCCAGATGGACCACAGCACCTGGGAGGAAGAGCTACGAGATAAACAGTTCCGTCAACTCAACAAGGAAGTCCGGGACTTGAACAAAGAAATCGATTATTACCAGCAGCTCCTACACTCCATGGAGGAAGGTGGAGACTTCAGGAAAATTGCCTGGACTTCGCATACTGTTTGAGAGAACACGCTATAAAGAAGAGAGAACTAGAAGAACTTGGAGAGGGTTGGCGCGCCGTCCCTGCTCGCAAGCGCCCTCTCCGTGGTAGCGGGGGCGACAGTGACACCGACGCGGAGCGTCCCCGGCCCACAACCGGGAAAAAGAAGAACAAAACCCGTCCCCTCAAACAACCGCCGCTACACACCAGCAACAAGTTCGCCGCCCTCTCTGGCAGCGAGGACTTCAGCGACGAGGAGACGGAAGACGGCGACACCTCAAGTGCAGCCCCCCGCCCCCCTCCAACTCAGCCAAAGACCCAGCGGCCAGCACGCAGACCGCCGCCGCCACATAACCCAAAGCCATCGACCTCCAAATCCTTACCTACACCATCACCAAAACCAGCCACACAACAACCACTCCAACAGCCAATAGAAAACCAGAAGCCGCCGAGGATCATCATCCCCGACGGCCGCCATGCTACCAAAGTTCTCCACCTCCTCCGGAACTCGCTCCCGGCTCAACATTTTAAATTACAAACCACCCGAGACTGTCTGAAGCTCTTCCTCCAGAGAAAGCAGGATGTAGCAGAAACGATGCAACGCCTGAAGGACGCCGGCGTGGAGCACTACAGCTTCACCCCCCGTGGAGACCAACCCCTTCGCTTCGTAGTGAAGCGGCTCCCTGTGGACCTCGAGGAGGATTTCATCAGAGAGGACCTCGAGGCGAAGGACTACACCGGCGTCCAGGTCCGGCAAATGCAGTCCCGTGGGCGGCCTCTGCCCAACTTCCAAATTTCACTCCAAAGGACCACCGACAACCAGAAACTACTCCAGGAACGTGAGGTATGTCACATGATGGTTACCGTGGAGGTCTTAAAGACAAACCAGCACATCATCCAATGTTACAACTGCCAACAATTAGGGCACACATTCAGAATGTGTCATATGACCTCCCGGTGTGTCCTCTGCGGTGGCCTCCACCGCTTAGCTGACTGCCCCAAAAAGGCCACGCAGGACGTTCAACCCCACTGTGCAAACTGTGGGGAGATGCATCCTGCCAGCTATCGCGGCTGTGAGACGTTTCGAAACGAACGCCACCGCCGCCAACTGGCATCTATGGTCAGGAGCCCCCCAGGTGCTCAGCCAGGGCCACGCCCCATTCTCAACCCGGCCCTGGTCAAGGACGGCGTCTCTTTTGCAGGCGCCGCCAAGGGGCAAAAGGCACCCGTGCCACCACCAAGTGGTCCCCCCTCTGCTACCCCCCCCCCTCCCAGGCGCCCTCCGGTGACCTGGGTGGGCTAAAAGATCTAATCGACCTGTTCAAATCCTTCAATCTCCCGGCACTTTTGCCGAAGGTACAGCCATTTATTGCCCCATATTTTTTACCAGACCTCGAACAAATCCTCAATTTAGAGGAGCACGTTATAATTGCAGGAGATTTCAACGCTCGGCACCCATGGTGGCATTCCCGCCGAGCAAACGCGGCTGGAAATCTCCTGGTTGAACTTATAACTGAAAATGACGATATTGAGGTTCATTTCCCCCCAGAACCTACATTTTGGCATAAATCAGGACACGGACCCTGAAATTTTGGACTTCGTGCTGACAAAAAATGCGGCTCTTTCACAAAATTTTACAGTGTATCACAGCTTAGACTCTGACCATTTACCTGTGCATTTTGAAATCTGCGGCGCAGTCACGGCCGGTTGGAGCGGCCCGCCGCGGAGAGCAGAGACCGTCTGGGAGCAATTTACGTTAGAAATGCACAGGATGGCTCAGCCTAAGCTGTCATACTACAGCGAGGCAGACATCGATGCCGCCATTGAAAATTTCACTGCCTCGCTACACACGGCCAAAAGAAACGCTACCACGTACACCACAAGTCCACCTAGTTTTTGCACGTACCCGGAGGTGGAGCAGCTCATTGCCCGGAGGCGCCGCCTGACGAGACTTTGGCGGCTTACCCGCCAGCCCGAATACAAAGTTGCAGCAAAATGGCTACGCAACATCATTCGGCAACAAATTCAACTGAACAAAATTGAACAGTGGGAAAATAAAATGTTAAGTACCACACATTCGGACAATTCTTTATGGAAATTACTAAGGGCATTTAAGGTCTCCTCTAGCGTCAACTCAAGCACTGAGGCGCTTCACACTCCCCTCGGCCTGCACTTCTCCGGTGAGGAGAAAGCCGAGATTTTCGCCGACTGTCTCCAAGACAGATTCTCTGAAAATCCTACGACGAACCCCGCACAAGAACGGGAGGTTCTGACATGGATACAAAATTGGGTGGCGCAGAAGCATGAGCAACAACTGCCTATCATAACGCCGCTGGAAGTGTACAAGCTCATTAGGCATTTGCCTAATGGGAAAGCCGCCGGCCCGGACAGGGTGACTAATGAGGAACTCAAGCATCTCCCGAGAAAAGCCCTGGTGCAGCTCACAAAGATTTTCAACGCCTGTTTGAGGCATAATTACTTCCCAACCACTTGGAAACGAGCCAAGGTAATAATGCTCCCGAAGCAAGGGAAAAGCACCAGGCAACCACAGAATTACCGCCCCATTAGTCTCCTGTCTGCTATTGGAAAACTGCTCGAAAAACTTATACTTTGTCGACTTCAAAAACAAGTTTCGGAAATACATGAATTATCAAAATCTCAGTTTGGCTTTAGAAAAGGTCACTCCACAGAATTGCAACTATTACGCTTTGCGGATGACGTCACTGAGCAGTTCAACAATGATGCTTCAACGTTGGCGCTATTTTTGGACGTAGAAGCCGGTGCTGGCACAACGGCCTACTTTACAAATTGCACCACAATTTTCCCGGCCTTCAAAATTTCATGTACCTCATTCAGAGCTTTTTAGAAAACCGGCGCTTCTACGTCCAAGTGGGCCGCTCCTCTTCTCGGGAGCGAGTTATGCGGGCTGGCGTCCCTCAAGGGGCTATAATGTCCCCCTTTCTATACACATTATTCACCAACGACTTTCCCGTGGACGCCAGATGCAAAATCGCAATGTATGCTGACGACACTGCAATCTACAATCACCACAAAAATCCTCGTTTCGGCCTTTTAGAAATGCAGCGGTATATTGACCGCTTCCTCTCGTGGCTCCACGATTGGAAGATAGAAATTAATGCAAACAAATGCCAGCTGATTTATTTTTCACGTAAGCTGCGCCTTCCGGCCATGGACCTAACGGTCGGTGGTCAAAGATTGCACTGCCGTCAGCAAGTTAAGTACCTTGGCGTCACCTTGGACCGCACATTGCGGTGGACTGCCCACCTAAAAGATAGCGCCAACAAAGGGCGGCAGCGGTTAAAGTTATGCGCCCCCGTCTTCCGCAGCAAACAGCTGAACTTAAAATCCAAACTTATTCTGTACAAATCCTTCATTCTGTCGGTGGTTCTCTACGCATGTGTGGCCTGGGCAAATGCATCTGCATCTGCAAAAAGGCACGTTGAAATCCTTCAAAACCTCTCCCTCCGAAAAATCCTTCGTGTTCCTCTCCTGACATCCAACCGAACCATCCTCCGTGAAACAAACATGCCCTCCATCCCTGATGCCATTACAAAACGTGCCTCGTCGGTATGGGCGCGCATACGGGGACACCAGAACCCCCTAATCTCCAGCATCGGCAGTGGCGAGCCGAAGCACAGGAAACATGGCCGTATCAGAATGTTTTAACGGCACAACGGCTCGCCATTAAGCGCGCCCATCACACCAGGCCTCAGGCCACCCCAACTACTGCAGAGGCCGTCACTACGAAACAACCATCCACCATCCTGCTACAAGCTGCCGCACAGCAAAACGGCGGACTGTAAATATTGTGTAAATAGTGCATTTGTGTTGTGTAATTAGTGTAAATATCTCGTGTGATAGTGTTTAGTTTTAGTCCTGGGACGTGCTTCGCATGGCCAGATGTGTGTATGTGTGTGAGAGCGTGTGTGTGTGTGTGTACATATGTACATAATGAAAAAGAATGTGTTTCAAAACAAATTTAAGAAAACAAAAACGATAAAGACTACAAACTAAAACTGTTCTCGGTAGCCTAATGCTGGCCACCGCATGGGTTTTTTTCTTTTCCTACAAGTAAATATAGTATAATGCTAACAAGCAAACTGTAAAATCATGTAAACTTAAGCCTGTTAGCCGGGCCTAATGTACCGGCACCAGGTAATTTCCTGAATAAATAACCTTAGCACCTTAGCCAACTTTCCAGTAGACTATAACATTCTACTGAGCTGTTACCGTTTGCCCAAGTTGATAGCAGCCAAATATATCAGCCAAATTGTGAATTCCCCAAGCAAACTCAGCTCAATCGAGAATGAGACGCGTCATCTAATCAATACATTCCAAAGAAGTATAGATTGCCTTCAATGCCCAACCAAATATTTTGTTTATTTCTTAATGAACTCCTACTCTCCAGACTAGACAAACAATTAAGATTGGAGTTTGAAACAGACATGCTCAGCTCGATGCAACAGGATTCAAGGAACTCATTAGCTTCTTGGAATGACGATGTCAGACACTACAACTCTGCTCCTCTATGCAACTGTTTCCTACTAGTCTAAATCATCACCCCAAGCCAGGCCAAGGATGGCACAACAATCATACATTCAACAGCAAAGAAATGCACATTTGCTCATAAGAACACAGACTGTATAAATGTCCAAATTTCCTCAAACTGTGAAGAAAAATTCAATTTAATCAAGGAGAGCAAATATTGCACCAATGTCTGAGCCCATCACACACATGGAAGGTGTGTCATTCCAACACTCCAAGCAAAATATTGTGGCAGTATTTTATATCACAACAATGTAAATGCCAGAGTGATTGTAGTGTAAATAAGCATTATTGTATGACATTGATTTGAGATGTTTGTTAATTATAAGCATTGTTAGGAAATAAGTTTACACGGCCTCACTGAAACTGAGAATAGGAGCGGGCAACAATGAGTGAGGGGGTGAGTTGTTTATTAATTAGAAGAGACAAGCGAATGACATCAGATTAGCGCGCATTTCTTTAGAAATGGAGGGAATTTCTTCCCTAGAGCATATGTGTCGTAGTTTTGATTGGATATAAAAATAGATGCTAAAGTTGGCGCATTTTATTAACCAATAGCAGCTCGGTTATAATGTTTAGGCATATTGGGGTGAGGGAGTATAAATTCCGTGCCAGAGATGGGTAATGCGCAGTTTGACAGAATAATTCACAAGGCAAACGTCATTCAGTCCAACAGAAGGATTCGCGGGTAATACATCGTTCAGTCCAACAGAATCATACAAAGGTTATACGTCGCACAGTTGAAGAGAATCGTTCACGCGTTATACGTCGCGCAATTCTACAGAATCTCTCGCGTTGTAAAGTTAGTTATAAATGTGAAATACGCGAATTAATAGTGTGCAGCAAATAAGTGATTATAGTGATATTAGAAAATATAACAGTTTCAGTCGGGCGTGTATCAAGAGTCAATATGTGAAATTAATTAATTGTGACGGTAATAAAAGTGTAAAAACAAATTCTTTTATAAGTGTTATCTTTCAGTAACGAATCCTTTCCGTTTACACACCCTGTTCAAGAGATATGCTCGACTGAGTAGTAATAATAGCTAGCCGGAGGACAAATAACCCAAAATTCAAACTATTAACACAATAACAGGCGCCCAGCAATAGATAACACGAAGTGACCACGACAAATTGGCTCCCATACGTGGGGCAGATAAACATGAAGCATCTTCCAACTAACAACAAATATTCTACTTCAATATGCAAGAAACTCCATCATACATTGCTACACCAAGAAGACAATTAGCAGGCAACACCTAACATGAGGCAAGCAAACAATACAATGCCATTGTACAAACAGTGCAGAGTGCGGTCAATTGTTACATCACTCCCTCAGAAGTGATCCAAAGACTCAAGTACTCCTGAGTGCAGTTTGTTAAAATCAAGGATATAAATGGAGAGTTTCATTACTTACGTGCAGCACTAGACAGTGGCTCCCAGAGCAATTTCATATGTGAACAGGTGGTACAATAGCTTGAGGTCAAGAAGAAAAGGACGAATGCCATCGCCCTGCAAGAATTTGGTGACCTGACATCCAAAGCTGATTCATCAGTAAACGTACAAGTGCACTTGACAGCGATGGCCAGTGACTTTCAGTTCAACATGGAATGTATAGTACTACCTAGAATCACAATATTCCTGCATCATACATTAACTATACGGAGTGGAGCATCCCAAACAATGTCATCCTTCGTGGTCTAGGGGTACCATGCTAGCCTCTAGTTCCCAAGGTTGCAGGTTCAAACCCAGCGAAGGGCGATGGACTTTTTCTTGGGTGTAAAAATCCTTAGCATGGCTTCCTTCAGAAATGAAGTAAAGCCGATACTCCTGTGTCATAGATTTACACAAACGTTCACTTACTAAGTTTTAAAACATATGGATATGTTGATTGCTACAGACAGAAATGTCTAATGCATGAAAGAAAAGGAAGGATGATGATGATAAGCAGAAGAAGAAGAAGAAGAAGAAGAAGAAGAAGAAGAAGAAGAAGAAGAAGAAGAAGAAGAAGAAGAAGAAGAAGAAGAAGAAGAAGAAGAAGAAGAAGAAGAAGAAGAAGAAGAAGAAGAAGAAGGAAAGAAAGAATGAATGAATTGTGTTTTGGTATAAGACAAATCAGGAAAGTGTCATCAATGGAAATTACCTGTGCTCTTTATTTATGCATGCTTTCATTCACTATTATATATGCTATAATATTTTAGGAAAATGCAACTGATATAAAACTAAACTTCAAACTGCAGAAAAGAGCAGTTAGAAAAATGTTTAAATTAAGTGAAATTACTATATGTAAGTCATTTTTAAAGGATTACCAATATTGCCATTAACATGCATATACATCTATGAAAGCATGGTGTTTAGAAAAATCTAATTAATTTTCCACAAACTCTGAGGTACATTCTCATGATATCAGGAGGAAAAATAATCTTTTTGTTCCTCAGTCAAAAATATCCTTTTATAAACATACTTTTATTTACACTGTTTTGAAAATATACAACCGATTATCAAACTTTCTGAAAGAAATATCTGCTCTACAAACATTTAAAAATACCCTCTTGGAAATACTTTAGCAAAATTCATTTTACAGTATTGATGCAGTTTTAGAAAATATAACCAAAATGAAATAATTTCTAATTAAACTTATAACGCATTGAATCTCAAGTGAATATTACATTTTTTAAATGTTATTTTAAAGTTATTACTGTATAATTATTAATCTCAATGATGTGAAATAAAAGGTATCTACATCATGCTAGGTACATCCATATCACATTATGTATATTATGTATAATTATTACACATTATGTATAATCTTATTGCACTTGTAAAGTTAATTAAAAATAACATGTCTCATATCTTGTATGAGATCAGTTTGGATACAATAAAATGAAATGGAATGGAAACATGCTGAGGTTTCATAAAATATATCAAGTATTTCAAACTGAATATTTGATACTCTAGCTTAACTAATTTACAGTAAACTTATGAAGCATGTTTCAGAGAATGTTATCTCCATCATCAGCCTCGATTCACTGCCACGTTTACTCCTGTGGTTTGTAGATGGAGTTTTCTTGGTTGGACATAATGTGTGATGCAATCATTATCATACAGAATAACAAAATTTAACAATATATTTTTATTTTTGTGTAGGAGCAACTTTTCCCAAATAGAAAGTTCCACTAGTTTTTGAATGGCGTTTAAAAATATAGAAAACTGGTAACATATAAAAAGAAAGCCAAATAAAATCAATGTACAATCACAGACCAAGGTGTGCACTTGCTTTATTGCCTCCTGGGTTCTTATGAGGACTTATTGAGAAGGAAAACAAAGGAAAGTGGTTCAAACTTTGCTACAGCATGGCTTGAGAGATGGAAGGTAATTTTCAGTGTGTACAACAATCCAGGCATGTGTGTGATAAAATAATTTTATCCACATTTGTGGTTGTTTTGAGTTGATTAATTTTTAACATCAATTTAAATGCATGCTAATGATTACAACTGTCTTCTAGAACATTTCATGGGCTCTGAAGCGGATGTTTATATAAACTATGAACTGCATTAAACCAAATTATAAGGGCCTGGGAGATCACAAAGTGTATTTACGTACACCTCCCTTCTTACATTTAATAGAGCAAGCACAGTAACAATGCAGAAATTCCTCTTTGCAAGTCATAGCAATTTCTTGTTGTAATCACAATTTCCCATTTTTCTACAGAATTTTGTAGAAGTGAATTTAATTATTGTGTCCTAAATACCCTGGTTATTTGTGTACTGAGTGCATTAGATTTTATTATTCATTTCCATCCTGTTTCAGTTTTTTGAAGCTTCCCCCCTTTTTTCCTCTCCCTTTTCTCAAATAAGCGCACATCTTAATGTAACCTGGATGCCTTTGTTTTTTAATTCAGTCAACTTTATATTTACAAAATTAGTATTTACAGCTGAGCTAATAACATACAAAATAATTCCAAAGAGTTACAACACTTGTATTGAGGATACAATCGAGTGATTGCCCTTGGAATCTAAAAAAAAAATAGAATAATAATAATAATTTGTAAAAAGGAAAATAATACAAAGGTTTATAAGCAGAGAAGATAAATGTGATATTTTCTCTTTAGTCTGCGTAACGGTTGTTCTTCGGAATTTCATTCAATAAAGAGTTCTGATGATCAATGAAGGATGTGAATAGTTGAGTACATCAAGACTGAAGAATAGTTTCAACTGTAGGAGTACGAAGATCTTTCTGAAGTGAAGAACTGTGGATGTACAAAGGAGCATCCGCTATGATCTGGAGAGCCCGATTCTGGAAGGTCTGAATTCTGTTGACTTGTGATTTGGAAGCTGAGCACCAAATTGAGCACCCACACATCCAGATAGGTCTGATTAGATTGAAATATATGAGCCTTTTGAGATGCAGAGGTAGAGGTAGAGGTGAACAGCCTTTGATGAGATATTTAAGTTGATGAAGTCTGTACTTCAGTCTTATTACCAAAGAGGAGATGTGTGCATTCCAGGTTAGTTTTGTGTCTAATGTTAATCCTAAACATTTGACAGACTAAGCTTGCGGCATGATTTCATTATTTAATTTATGTTTCTGCTAGTTTTAGCTTTGTAAGTAAATATAACTAAACTGGACTTCTGTGAATTCATTTTAACCCTCCACATTTTACACCATTCATCTATTTTGAACACATATTTTTGGAGAGTGTTGATTGCTGTGTGACTGTCACCTTTGCTGAGAATAGTTACGTCGTGTGCATACTGCGATATAACTAGACTGTCACTTTTTGGAAAATCCGAGGCATACATTAGGTATAGAAACGGTGCCAGCACCCTACCTTGTGGAACTCCAGTTTGTATTGCTATCAAAGATGAATTTGAACCATTGCACTTCACAGAAAAAGTCCTTCTTGAGAGAATAAGATTTAATTACTTGGTAAATGGTGTCATTGACATCATGTTTACTTTTGTGTAAGAGTCCAACATGCCACATTTTGTCATATGCTTTTTCAGTATCCAGGAACATTCCATAGCAGATACTTTTTTACTTTCTCTACTACGTATAGTAAGTAGGGGAAGTATTGTATTCCACCCAAAAATTCGATACCGAGATTTCACCGGAAATATATGTTTTGAGGCCCCCCGAATCCAAAAAAAAGCATTTTTGGAAACATGTCCGTGTGTGTCTGTGAACAGCATAACTCAGAAACGAACAGTCGGATAAACACCAAACTTGGTATTTAGATTCAGTATTTTACAGAGATACGACACGAAGGTTTTCAAGAAAATCCCCCATCCCAGATTACCCTTTACATGGAACATTTTTCGAAAATTTTAATTTTCTCAGAAATGGCTCTAACGATTTGATTGAAATATCGTATATTTAAGATACTTTCATGACAAATAAAATGTATATCTTGAATTTTCTGGGAATGTCTCCAAAATATTCTTCATTGTGAATGACTTTTGCATAACTGGCAAACCATAAGAGATAGACAAAATTTTACTACACAAAAAATGTAGATCGCATTAAAATACACAATTTATGTCATATACATTTTTTTGTTGAGTGAACCATTTTTGAGATATTGCTTGTTATTCCCTTAAATTTTCCAATACTTATACTTTTTCTCAAATGGGAATTCGTTATTCATTTTTTTTATGTCCTGGACATGTAAAGAGAATGGAATGCGCCACATAGCGACCAGCTTGACTATCGCTTAAAGCCTACCATATTTCCATTGCACCTACAAGAAAATTAGCAATAAGATTAACATCTCGATTAGCATGAAGTATATGGAGAATAAGCATTTGTAAAAATAGTTTGTACAAGAGTAGAGAAAGTCATGTGAGTGTAACACATCAGATTTTTTCAAAAGTATCCAGCATTATATCCACCACTCAATGCAACAGCTGAGGACAAGAATGGTTGGGTCTAAAGCCAAACTGAGTTTGCGGTATGAGGGGCTGCAATGGTCCAAGACATGAGGAAGAAACAAAATTTCAAACACTTTGGAGAAAATTGTTAAGAGATTAATAGGACGATATGAATGAGGATCTGATTTTGGTATATTATTATTTTGGCATGCTTCCATGTTGTAGGGAAGTAGGTTGCACGAATTATTGAATTGGATATTTGTGTTAACAGTACCACAGTTTTTTTTGGAAGAGCTTTAAGCAGAGGTACGGTAATCATATCGTGACCGTAAGATTTCTTTTCTGACATTCTGTTTATTGCATTGTGGACTTGAACTCGAGTGAAGTGTATGGAGTTGGGAGATAGCTGCAGTGGTTTAAAAATGTCTTCAATTATTTGCTCATTACACTGAATTTCCAGGAGGGTTAGATTTGAATTGTTCTTGAAGAGTATCTGAGAAAATATAACCTTTTTCTTCTGATGTAGTATACCATGCGTTGTTACAAAGTGGTGGTGTGTTTTCTGTTTGTTTATTTGAGATTAGTTTTCTACCAAAGTGAGCCATCATTAGTATCTAAAGACAATAGCGTATTTTGCATAGCAATGTTATGTTCCTCCTTAAGTGAATTATGGAACTGGTGAGTGGTGTGATTATATGCTGTGGACATTTGGTTTTTCCCCAGAGTTTGCAACAAGCGTTTTTTTCTTTCTTCAATAAGTTGTTTAATGTGTGTGATGTTGATGCAACCATTTTGGGTTTAGCTTTTTCAGGTTTGTTGTGAAATAACAGCTATGTCAATGTCACAAGGAGTTTTCGATGGCTTTTTAAATTAGTGATATTATCCAAGATGTATGTACAGCAATTCCATTCGAAAGGATGTCTTATTGAAGTATTATTAGTGTTATTGTTGCTTCCAGTAACAGAATGTACTGAAAGGAGTACTGGAAAGCGGTCTGAATTAAGCTCATATGTAAAGTACGGATAGAAAGGAACACAAGTTTGCAACATGTTTACCAATGAAAAAATCCAAGATGTTAGGTATCTGTCCTGCAGCATGATAAAAGTGGTTCTATTGTATGAATGAATTCAAATGAAAGTTGGTCCAAAACTTCACTAAGAATATGTCCTCTTGGATTGGTAACGTTGGACCCCTATCTAGGATGTTTGCAGTTAAAATCTCCTCCTAATAAGTAGTGTGTACTCATCTCATGTGCCACTGACCAAAAATTTGCTGCTGTAATTTTATTTTCTGGTGCAGAATAGAATGAACCAATTTGATATTTTTTGTTATTTATATAGATGGATATTCAAGATATTTCGAAAGTACTTTCTACTAATGGAGGAATTTCTTTGTAAGGGATGTTTTAACAAGAATAGCTCCTCCTCCCTTCCTTCTATTGCTAAAATGGTCGGCTCTACAAATGGCATATCCTGGATGTTGAAGTAAATATGTAGTTTCGTTACTAACAGAATGTCTATGCTGTATGTGTGTAGAAAGTGTTTGATGGTATTTGTTATTTAGCCTTTGCTGTTCCATGTGCAGACTTTTATTGGTTGATGGGAATTCATTTTGTTTTAAGCAGTGTGGGTATCATCTGTTGTAATGTATTAATGACTGAAAGTGTAACAGAGGTCAGTGAATCTATTTTATCCATAAGCTTGCACAGTGTATCATTACTACTTGGATTTGTAACATTTTGTTTAACAGCATCAAATAACTAGAGTATGAATTATTATGCGAGTATGAGCTCGTACAGTACGCTCATTTCTTACATATGAGTCATAGACTGGCACATTATGTGAGCAGTTGGTTTTGCATAGAAGAATTTAACTGAGTTGATCTTTGCAGCTGAGTATGCACTGGACAGCCTCTGTAATTAGCGGTATGGTTTCCTTTGCAACTGACAAAAATAGGTGGAAAATCAGAATTTTTAATGCATTTAGCTGTTGGATGTGTACCGTCACACTTGAAACACCTAGCAGGTTTGTGACAATAATTCTTGCTATACCCATAGGATTGACAATTTGTACATTGAACTACAAAACATTTAGGTTTTGGTGGTTCAACTTTTACAACTGCACTGTAAAAGCAGTTTAATTCCTATATCTGTTCATTGTTTGGGTCCGGTTTCAGGTCAAAAAAAAAAAAAAAAAAAGAGATATAAAGGTAACTTGGTAACTGGATGGTGCACTAGAACCATTTGTATAGGTTGATAATCTAGTAATTCATCTATTATCCTGCTATTGCATGAGGGATGCAGTCCTCTGATTACAACCCTGAAGCTTCCCTCACTTTTCATTTGAAAAGCGTAATACTCAGCTTCGTTATTTTTCAGATAGTTGGTAACACTTCTGTAGCCTTCTACTGTTTCAAAATTTAATTTGAGTTTATTGTCATTGATCGTAATGTGTTTGTATGGTCTGATATTTGTTTTAGCTCCATTTGAGGTTTATTAATGTCCACTAAATTGGTTATGTGTATAGGTGGTGGCTTATTTAGATTATGAAAAGTATCATTGGAATGTGTACTTACTTCTTGAGCTGTTTCATTAATTTTCTCTTCATTTAACATGGAAAATCTGTTGTAAGAAGCAAACAGAGATTCGTGGTTTAGTTTCGGCTTCTTGGTGCAGGCAGATTGTTCTGATGAGTTCATTTTCCTTACTCACTAACAGTAACACAAACAAACTGACTATTTATACCAGAGAACACAACATGAGGCAGTATTTTGATGCCTAAATGATATTAATTGTTTTATTATAATTAAAATTCAATAACAGCCCACCTTGAAAACAATATGTATATGATTATTATTTAAATTGTATGTAAAGTCATTGTAAATACTTATTTTTTATTGTAAACATATTTATTAATGTTATGTAAATGTTTATATACTCTAATAGTGCAAAAACTGTGAGAATATGTTTTAGGATGTTAATAATAAGGTAATAATGTAATTTTTGTGACAATAATGTGTCTGGAGTTTTAAAAGTACTGATCATGAAAACATCAGTAATAACATAATTTCACTTACAGTTTGTAATTAACCAATCAACAGTAAAGAAAAGTTTTAATTTGAATACTTAAATTCTATTGGACTAGAATTAGCCAAAAAGAGACTGGCATTACCGAAGCTATAAGATTTTTACCATTGAATTTAGTCAGTCGCGGGCAAGATGTTATATAGAGCAGACGTAAAAGTTGTGGGTAAGATTTTGTAGAGTACGGATGGTAAAAATTGTGTTATCCACTAGGATGTATAAAGTGCTCACAGTTTTTCTTTTATAAAGTGTTGTGTTATAAATGTGCAAGTATAAAGAGAAATAAAAAGAAGTGAAATTAAAAAGTAAATTCTGTGACGTATTTTAATTGTCTTATCACAACCTTAAAAGAACTTGTGTTTCTATAGTGCGACTGAAAGCAGCTGAGGCAAATAACTTTAATAATATTACGTAAAACAAGCATCATCTTCACTATAAAGTTTGGCTCCCAAGCATCAAACAATATCAAAGTGTATCTTCATTACGTAAATTAAATACTTCTTCGTAAGTGATGCACATACACGGGAATTCTCACATCTCATATCCAGCATTCAGCTAAACAACTTTTTCAAAGTTGGCAACAAATACGAGGCTCAATTTCATTCTTCAAATTGACGTCCTCAACGTGGAGCTAAATAATTACATAACAGCACACTTTTGCAAATATATGTAATAATATTTACGTAAACCATCATAACCTTACTACAAACAACAAATTGGTTTTAAACACACTATTCAAATAAAACTATGCTGCAGTGATTTAAATGAATAACTTGATTTAACCAAGGAGCAAAATAAAGCATACTACATTTGCTTCCATGGCCTCCTTGATACTGGATGCTTTTAAGCTCAATATTTTAACAGCCAACATATCCTGTGATGACTGATTGCATTTACTGCACTAGATCTAATTCTTCCAATATAGAATTCCAATCTGGAAGATAGCAATATTATCAAAGAATGTTTTTATATACAAAAGAAAAGAAAGTAGAAAGGTTCATGGTTATTAAAAATTCAGGAAGTTATGGAACAGATAGGAATAGGAGATGTGTGGATAAATGGATGATATCACATTATAGGCTTTTGGAAAGAAGTAGAATTAGAGCTAAAAGATACTGACAGACAAGATATTTTTGGTAGACAAGCTCCTTGAGGATATACAGAGAAATAAAACAAAATAAAAACAGAATGGGAGAGGGAAAAGTACATAGAGATATACATTAATTTAGGGCAAGAACAGGAGTTAGAAACTTGAAAGGCACAAGTGTCGCGGTAATCGGCTCGTGTTATCTTATTTGCTGGGCACCTGTTATTGTTTTATTATTTTAAAATTTGGGTTCTCTGTCCTCCAGCTAGCTATTATTACTCAGTTAAGCAAGTATCTCTGAGCAGGGCGTGTAAACGGAAAGGAGTTGTTACTAAAAGATAACACTGATAAAAGAATTTATTTTCACACTTTTATTGCTGTCACACTTAATTAATAATTCACATCTTTAATCTTTATACACGCTTGACTGAAACTGTGGTATTTCCAAATGTAATTACTGTCGTATTAGTTGCCGCATACTTCACATTTTTTTTGTAACTAACTTTACGACATGCACCTCGCGAGAGATTCCTTAGAACTGCGCAAAACATGCTTATGGCTCAAGAATATATACTCCTTCACCTTGAAATGCCTAAACATTATAATAGAGCTGCTATTGGTTACCAAATCACGCCAACATTAGCGTCTGTTTTGTCAGCCAATCACTACTACTAACATGTATGTCTAGGGAAGATATTCCTTCCATTTCTAAAAAAGGCACGCTACCCTGATGTCATTTGTTTGTCTCTTCTTAGTGATAAACAACTCACTCCCTCGGTTTATTGTTACCCACTTCTATTGTCAGTTTCAGTGAGGCCGTGTAAACTTATTTCCTAACAATACTTATGGCTAACAAACATCTAAAATCCTGTCCATACAATAATATTAATTTACACTACAATCACTCTGGCATTCACAGTGTTGTGATATAAAATATTGCCTCACAAGGCATGATGAGGATATAGAAAAATGTCCAATATGCAATGAAGTGAACAAGGGTTTCCACTGTATATTGTATTGTAATCAAACATAGACATGAAAAGAACAAGCTTGGCAACAGAAATGGAAAAACTTGGATGGGGAAGTATTAATAACGAAGATTCTGACTGTAACAGGAGATGAAAATATAAAAGCAATATGGTCAAAGAGAAATGGTTAAGAATGACTACAAAGAAGATGGGGCTAACGGTATATGAAATAGACTAATAATCTAAACAATTAGACAGTGGGACCTCAATACAGAGAAAACCAGGAGTTGTGTGCATTAAGTCCACAAATTAGTGTAGGCAAGCAACCAAGAAGTGAATGTATAGCATAAATAGTCTAATATTTTCAAATGCTATTATAGTTTAAAATGTATGTAATTGTGAGTGTTGAGAAATAAATATCCATTCATTCATACTGAGTCTCATGCAACTTCTACTTCCTTTCAGGTTTACCACCATTGATCTCACCCATGCAAAACTTCTCAGTATTTCTTACTTATAATTACTATAGGTATAAATGTAGCTCACAAGCAAGCAAGCTGATATTTCATTTTTACCTTCAGACTCTTAGCACCTTGGAGAAATCAAATTCATTCATACCCATTATCACCAAAGAATTCCTCAGTACATCAGGATGTGCTTTTAGTTCTAAGACCCTTAGATGTAAGTTGCAGTAACTTTATTTCCATTCCAACTGCCCATAATTGCACTAACAATTGCTTGGTATTGCCTCGTGTAGTGCATGCGACATCAGTGGACTGCATAAGACTGAAGAGATTGAGTACTGGTAAACATCTACTGGTAGATGCCAGGTCTTGAGAAATTTGGAAATGAAAATGTTAAAACGGTCTCATTTCTCATGAAGAAGGCTGGTGTCCAGAGGAATGACGACATTGTGGTCACTTATTTACCCTCTACTGTCAAAGATAAATTCAGTAATGAGCCTTACTTATATTGTAATGACAAAACATCTATTCATACTACATGGTCGTGAATGTAAGATTGCAATGGTAATGAATATTTGTGCTCCATGTGCTAAAAAAGTGAAAAATACACAAGGACTAGGATGTGAGGGAAAACGCCAACGTTAGTTCTACAGAAGTTACTCAAGCATCTCAAAGGATAAATATAGTGATCTGTGTAATAATAGTGCACTAAAATGGTCTTGTGAACGTGATGACTGTGCTGAGCCACTTAACATGGCAGAAATAAAGGATCTTGTTCATAATCTGGGCAAAAAGATGTTGCTAAAGCTCTCCAAGATGAAAACAGTGAAATTAAACTGAATGCAAAATTCTTAAGTAAGGAATGCAATGATCTGAAAGTACATATAAACACGCTCAAGGAAACTGTGCTTAACCTGCTAAAAGAAGAGAAGATGATCACATGTTGGTGGAAGCAGTTGAAGATCTGAAACAATATACGAGGATGAACAACTTGATAGTTTCAGCATTCCAGAGGGACAAGAAGATGTATACGATGCGATCTGCAATCTGGGGGCATCACCAAATGTTGACCTTAATTATAGTCATATTGACGTGCCCCATAGATTGCCAAACAGAATAATCGATGGACCAAGGCCAAGAGTGGTATAGGTTTTAAACCGCTGGAAAAAAGACGAGCTCCTGGATGCAAGATTCAAGAGGTAATCGATCTCTACTGTTCATCTGGGTTATGTTGCTGCAAAGTGCAATGTTTACCTTAACGAACATCTCAGCCCTCTAAACAATGCTCTTGCTAAAAAGTCGAGAGATCTAAAACACCAAGGGCTCATCGAAGCTACATGGGCAAGAAATTGTAAAATAATGGATAGGATGAAATATGGGGAAAGGGCAATACAAATAAGGGATGAAAGTGTTTTAAACAGCCTTAAGGCTAAACTTACACAACAACATGGTTAACAATAGTGTTTATAACACACCAAACCAAATAGTAGTGAAATAATCTTTGATAGCATTACTCAATATGCATCTAACTTTTTGTGTACAAACAGATGTAAACTGAAGATATTATATCTCAATGCTAGTAGTATTAGAAACAAATTTGAGCAGTTAAGAATTAATACTTATAAAAATAGCTCATGTCGATATTATCATAATTGTTGAAACATGGTTAATGGGAAATGAAACTTACATTATTCGCTGATAAATTAAATCAAGTTTTATTTATGGATGCTCTTTAATTGCTGTGGTCCTTAATGTTCCATTCTATAGATGTGAAAGACTGGTAATTTTGCTCAGAGGCCTGAGGTTCTTTCACGTGCCATTAATCTATGACATGGGAGCACTGGCTTTACTTCCCTTCCGAAGGAAGCTATGTTAAGGATTTTTATGCCCGAAAAAAATCCATTGCCCTCTGCCAGGTTTGAACCCACGACCTTGGGAACTAGAGGCTAGTATGGTAACCAGTACACCACGGAGGACAAAGCTATTCGCTGATGATATGTCACTTTTTTACACTGGAAAAACTGAAATGACATGCAAACAGATCTAAATTTGCTAAATCAATGGATGTCTACTAATAAATTAATTCTTAACACTAATAAAACTAAATACATGTTCTTTAATAAATCATCATATTTAGTTTGCCAATATCTACACCTGGTGCTTCAGAATGAAATTATACAGAAAGTCCAATGTTTTACCTCTCTTGGTCTTACATTGGACTCTAACCTCAACTGGAATTATCACATAGATAAAATTAGAGCCAAAATTACCTCGATAACTGGTGTGATTGTACAACTGAGAAATATTGGGTTACCTAGGGCTGTTTTAAAAAATGTCTAATATGTACTTATCCACTCCCACTTTACTTACATGGACATAGTCTGGCAATCATGTACAAAAGCTCAGCTACATCAACTCGAACTTTTACAAAACTGGCTGAATTTATAATCTGAATTTTTATACTCCTACTAAGATAGTACATTGGCATATAGGAATTATTCCGTTGTCAATGAGTCTCAAACTATCCATTATCACATTTGCTTTTAAGGTTCTCAGTGGGCAATTCTATACTAATATACAAATGATGAAGCCAATTAGCATAAACAACCATTATACTAGATGCGTGAACAATATTGTGATGAAACATTTTGATACAACTAAATATGGATTAACGGGTATAATTCACTAAATGACCATAGCTTATAATGATCTCCCAATGAATATTAAAGAACTTACAAAATTCACCCTTTTTAAGAATAAGACAAGAAAGTACCTTTTTTTAAAATAGATAGTTCTCTCAGTTGAGAGAAAATGCTGACGATGGGAACAAGCCGTCTCCCGAAACGCGTTCAAGTAAGAATATCATAGTGATGTAGTGTAACAACCCTCAACTCTCTATTTTAAATTATGACACATCACTGTTACAAGCTTCTAAATCTTCAAAAAAAAAAAGAAAGTACCTACTTACAGAATATTATAAGTAAAACCCTATTGTAAACATTTTAGATTTCAGTGTGCAATATGTTTATCTTATCCTGTTAAATCATAATTTTGGAATGTGTTCTTTATCTCTAGTCTCTTAGTGCTTGTCATGAATTTTTCGTATGTATTTTATATATATTTTCCTTCCTTACATATTGTATAGTTCCTTATCACTGTAAAGTTATTGTCCCTGATATGAGCCCAAGAGCTCCTTGGGACCTGTATTCAAATAAATAAATGGTCTTCAGGGCAGAGGCTTCACAACAAATATACAGGTAGATCAATTCTAAATTGGAACTTTTAACAATAATTTCATGAGCCAATGAAAGGATGCATATTTACTATAGATTTAACTTTTTGATAATCTACTGAATTCAAAACACATTTTACTCAAAAAGATTTGTAATTTTTAAAATGTCTAGGAGTGTTTTTTTTTTTTATTGCCGTTGCCGTTCAGTAAATGACCTACAGCTTTTAACACGTAACACCACAATATACGGTTCTGCATTGCCATGGAGAAAAGCACGTTTCTTCATGGTTACAGACATTGATTATTGCAATAAATGGCCTTTAGCTTCAACCATGAACCGGCAATATTTATTGTTGTTTGTTCATGAACAAAACACACCATCAAAGTTCCCTTGGTGTCCCAATAGCAGCTCGAAGCACTTTTATCATAATGTTTTTTTTCTGTTTGTTTTCCTTTAACATCTAAGGTCATATTGATGGCTTTGCCTTTGGAACACTTGCTCATCAGCAATGATGTTTACTGGTTTACTATTCTGTTACTTTTGAGGTTTTTTTTATATAGGGTTTTCTTTATAAACTTTAAATTTACACACACATTTACAACTCTTACTGATACTTCCAGACTTTAGAGAGGACAGGGAGTAATCCTGGCTAAAGAAAAATTCCCATCCTCTAGCCAGAAATGAAATTTGGGACCTCTGGATTTGGAAGCTAATATGCTAACCAAGAAACTACAAAGGCAGTACCATAATGCTTGTCAGTGTTTATTGCTATGGTTTTCACTGGAGAAGTTCATCTTCCATTGCCTTATATCTCACCACAATTCTTTGTGCTATTCATAAGTTTGGTTTGAAAGTATTTCTTCTCTGATCTTAGTCTGGAGATTTCCCAAAATTTCTTATATAATATAACCTCAGTTATACATTTTCAAGGGGGAGACAGCTAAAATTATGTACAAATGAGAAAACATAAAAAAAGTAAATTTTCTTATGGAACTTAAACTCTTTTATTAAATTATTGCTCAAACTAATTATGTATTATTTAATATAAGAGAGCAGTAAGTGAAACAAAGGCATAAACAATAAACATAATACTATTTAGAGTACTTACATGCATACCAGTACTGTTATTCATATTTCATACTTTAAAAAAACAGAATAGTGGTACTTCACACTGATTTAAAACTACTCTCAATTTTTCTTTGCTTTGATTTTCCCACATAGTCATACACTAGTTGACTATATGCAATAATCACAGAAATTTGGTCATCATTTAGGTTTTGCAATGCTAGAAATCACTGTGTAATTTCTAGAGCACTGGGAATCTTTCATTTCGTTATTTAGGCCTGTTTCTCCTTCATTAGACCCCGGAACTTCATGCAATTGCATGTTTTCATTGATTTGGCATATTGAAAAAAATTAAACTACATCTTTGCTGATCATGCCTTTTAAGTTTGAATGAAGCCAATTTTATTTTGCATAAATGCATATTTTAAAGTTTTTTTCTTTTAAATGCACATATACTTTTAGTTTTCTTATTTTAGTGGATTTAATAATAATAATTTCCATGAGAAACATAACACCAATTACTGTTGAGGATGTTAAATTGTTGTGACAATGGTTACTTCTTGCTATTACATTCTGATTAAGTATAACCAAAACCTTTAACACCTGCAACAATGAAGTAATGTGGCATGTAACGCTCATTTTCAACAAGAGGTTATTCGTTGATCAGTTTTGCAGCAAATCCAAGTGAGAACCAGTGCATGATTGATCTGCTTTAAGTTTATCCTCCAATGTGTCGAAAGAAAAAAGTATCAAACAAGATTTATTGGAGAAATGAGTTTCTGAAGACAAATGATTTTCTACTGATGAAAAAATAGTCTCCTGTCCAATATGTGAAAAATAGGCAAGTTTTTGGTTATCTAATAACTTGACAATCATTTTTATCATCTTTACTTTATTTGCTACAGTGTAGAATTATGAGGGTTGCCCAATAAATAATGCACCACAATTTATTTTGCAGTGAAAAACATTTTTGAGAAATGTACAAATTTAGGTGCAGGTTACTTGAAGTTTTCCTGTGTGTATGCAAAGTTTCAGTTTCTTCTGACAGATAGCATAGGTGTAGGAATGTTTTAAAATGGCGTCTGTAAGTGACATCCGTCATAAAAAACGTGCTGTGATTGAATTTCTCGTGGCAGAGAAAGAAACAGTGGGGACTATTCATAAACGTTTGTGCAAAGTCTACAGAACATCTGCAGTCGATAGGATTACCGTTGGTCACTGGGCACAGAGGGCGACGCTGCAGAGCTCCAAGATTTGCAGCAGGCGGAAAGGCCTCCTACGGCTGTCATGCCTGACATGCTGCAGCGGGCTGATGTCATTAGAGAGGATCGATGCATTACGACTCGGCAATTGGTACTGAAGATGTCGGTAAGTAAAGGAAGTGGGGATGTGATTATCAATGCGCTCAGATACAGAAAAGTGTGTGCAAGATGGGTGCCTCGGTGTCTTACTATCGATCACAAATCCCAATGAAAAGAAATTGCTTTCCATCTGTTGCAATGCTTTGAAGCTGACGGGAAGGCCTTCTTGTCCCAGATTGTGACAGGTGATGAAACGTAGGTGCATCACTTTGAGCCTGAGACAAAAAGACAATCGATGGAGTGGCGCCATGTTGACTCTACACAGAAGAAAAAATGCAAAACAGTTCCTTCAGCTGGAAAAATCATGATCACAGTATTCTGGGATTCTGAGGGCCCAATTCTCATTGATGTGATGCCTAAAGGCAGCACCATTAATTCAGAAAGTTACATCAAAACATTGGACAAACTTAAGCAGCGCTTCCGGCGACTGCAGCGCCATGTAAACCCAGGGGAGGTTTTCATTCAGCACAATAATGCTCATCCTCACACAAGTTTGAGGACTTCTGCCCACATCGCCAAACAGGGTTGGTCAGTGTTACCCCATCTCCCCTATAGTCCCAATTTGGCTCCCTCAGATTTCCACTTGTTTGGGCCACTGAAGAATGCCATTCGTGGAAGACATTTCAAAGAAAAAGAAGTGATTCACGCAGTGAAAACCTGGCTCCACAGGCAGAATAAAGATTTTTACAGACAGGGAATACATGCTCTTGTGTCTCGCTGGAGAAAGGCCATGGAACTTGAAGGCGATTATGTAGAAAAATAAAGTGAGCAGACAAAACAATCTTTCATGTATGTAAATTTCAATTTTGTGGAATAAATACTTTTGGAGAAAAAAAAATATGGGGCATTATTTATTGGGCAACCCTCGTAGTAAATTTCATTATGTTGCAGGTGCTGTGTGAAAAGAAATTCTAACTCCAACAACATAAAGGGATGGAAAATTAAATTAAATTGAGTTTTATTTATGGATGCTCTTTAACTGCTATGGTTCCTAGCATCCCAATCTACAGGTTGGGAGAGAAGTCCCCTCACCCCTGTAAGTACCAAATCATATTATGCAGGTTGGTAGTATCAAATGTTATGCTATGTAGCTATATTACTTCTTATCAATTGTGAAATTCATGGTTACATGTTTTTGCAGTCAAGTTTTAATTTGTAACCATGGCAGATGTGAGCAGTTATGGTTACACTATTGAGGAGCGCTTAGTGACAAGTGTGTGGGTGCACGAACGACAATACACAGGGCAGACAATGAGACAGATTATGGGAGCATTCCAGGAAAGATTTAATAAGGCTCCACCACGAAAAGTAACACTTCTGGATTGGGAAAGACATGCTTTTGCTTTTGGCAGTGTTAAAGACAGGCCGAAGAATGGAAGGAAGAAGACACGATAAGAAACACGTGCTGGAGTTTCTGCTTCAATTGAACAATCTCCTATGAAGTCGACATGCAAACGAGCTTCGGAACTCGGTATTCCAAGGACAACAATACGAATTCACATGAAAAAAGACCTTAAGCTCAGACCTTTTCGACTGATATTCGTAAACGAGTTATTGGATAGAGACCGGAATGAGTGCCGTGCTTTGTTAACTCAATTTCCAAAAACATTTTCTCGGCAACTTTAACTGGTCGGTGGTGGATTTAGTTCCTCAAATACGATATCTTTGATTGTTTCATGTGCAGTAATTATAAATTATATACAATGTGGAGTGCATTATAGCTGTGAAGTGGAGGACTGTTGAATTGTATTTGATGGAAAACGTGATTCTTGATGTACTTTATAAAGACTTTTTTCAAGTTGCGTCAATATTGAAGTGGTTTGAATGTGCTCACTTATTCTGCAATTCTGGATTATACTAATTGATTGTATGGTACAGGAGAACTGAGCTATAGGATCATATATAACAAATATAACAAAGGGAAATAGTATTGGTTATGCTGTTCCGAGGAGTAATGGAGTATTAATTCTCATTACAAGGTAAGGAACCTTTTATCATTAACAAAATATGAAAGATATTATATAAGATCTGGAGTCGCAAGTCAGCAGTGAGAGGGGAAGGACGTGTAACGGAGTAGGAGGAGTAGAGTAAAACCCGGGTTCAACAGAGATGAACAAAATAATGGAAGAAATAAGAGAGATGGGAACGCAAATAGGAATAAGGATGGATAATAATACAAGAGAGCTGAAAGAAGCAATGAAAATACAAAGAGAGGAAATGGAGAAACAAATATCAGAATGTAAAGAAAGAATAGTTGGGATGGAAAAAAGACTCGAAATGGACAAGAGAAGAAAAAACTGCGTAATATTTGGGGTGGCAGAGGACAGAAGAAATCTGGAAGATATGGTGTATGAAATTATAGAAGATGTGATGGGAATACAGATGTTTGGCTGGGAAATTGAAGAAACGTTTAGGATAGGAAAGAAAGGAAGGAAGCCGAGACCTATTATTGTGAAACTGACAACAATGAGAAAAAAGTGGGAGATTTTAAGACAAACAAGAAGACTAAGGGGGACAAAAATATTCATAGAACAGGATTATACAAAAGAAGAACAAGACCAACGGAAGGAATTAATTAAAAGAATGAATGAAGCAAGAGCAGTAGGGAAAAAAGCATATGTAAGAGGGCTACAATTAATAGTGGAAGGTGAAAATTGGAACATGAGCATCAAGAGAAACGAAGCTAGAGGAACATATGCACCGCAGCAAATTATAGACCGACCGGAAAACGCAGGACAAAGATCTGAACAGAGAATGAAACCATCAGCAGAATTTCAGCCAAGTCAAACGAGGGTGAGAAGAGGTCAACAAAATGATAGTGCGACAGCTGAGCAAGAGAACAGAAGAAGCAACTTTGAAGAGAGAAGAGAGGAGATGATAAGGGAGATACATCAACAAGAGACAAGGGGAAGGCAGGAAGAAGAGTTGGCAGCGGTGGGAGAAAGTGAAGAGACAACATTGGTGAACGAAATAACCGAGAGGGAGGAGCCAGAAGAAGGAGGGGAGGTAGCAGGAACTGTGCTGAGTGAGGGTAGGGAGGCAGGGGAAAGTGAGAGTGCAAGGAGGGGAAAATCACAAAGTGGTGAAGTGTTACCGGTAGGGTCCATAAGTGAAGCAGATGAAATAAAAAAAAAAAAGAAAGGTTCAAAAGTTCTAGCCAAGGATTATAACCAGCTTAAGGATGTAAGAGAAGAAAAGGAAATGGAACCGCGAACTACAAGATACGGGAAAATGTTGGAGAGCTTCAAATTCCAAGAACAGTTAAAGAACAAATAGGAAAGGGGTTAAAATTAATGTTTTGGAATGCGGAAGGGCTAAGAAATAAGATAGGTAGTGGGGAAATGAAAAATGTTATGTGTTCTATGGATTTTGTAGGAGTAGCAGAGACATGGTTAGGAAAGGATGAGGTAGTAGAAATTGCAGGTTTCAAGTTTCTAGAGAAAAAGGCAAGGAAAAGATGCGGTAGGGGAAGAGCATCAGGAGGAGTAGGTCTGTTTGTAAAGAATGATTTGGAAAAAATTATTGATATAGAAAAAATGGAGAATAGAGGCACCAATGTGCTATGGTCAATAATTAAGCAAAAAAATGGGGTAAGATTAGGAATAGGGGTGGCATATAACCCACCAGAAATATCATTTTTTTACGATAATAACTTTTATAGTAAATTAGAAGAAGAGATGGAATAAATACAGGAAAAGATGCCAGAGATAGAATTTATTGTGATGGGAGATTTGAATGCGAGAATAGGAGAAGAGAATGGAAGGTTATTAAGTAAAGAGCAGATACAAGAAGATAGGGATGTGATAAGGCCAAGGAAAAGTAGGGATGTAGCTATAAATAAGGAGGGGAAAAAATTACTAGAATTTTGCGAGACAAATAACATGCTAATATGTAATGGATTAATGAAAGGAGATGAGGAGGGGGAGTTTACATTCGTAAATGCAAATGGTCAAAGTGTAGTAGATTACATGATATGCAGCGAGGAACTGGAGGATAGAAATACTACATTTAAAATAATAAACGAAGTAGTAGGTAGTAGTCATTTTCCACTAATGATGGAAATAAATGTTCTGGAACAGAGGGTAAAGAATAAAGAAACAGTTAAAGTAAAAACAATAAAGGTGTATAAATGGAGAGAAGTATTAAAAGAGAAGTTTGTGAAAGAATTAAAGTCAAAGGTAAGCCAGATTGTGGAGTGTGGTATAAAAATGGCTATGGATGAGGGAAATTCAGAAAAAGTGTTACAGTTACTAAAATTATTACTAACAAGAGCAGGAGTAGGGATGGAAAGAAGGCATAGAAAAGAACAAGAAATAAAGGGGTGGTTTGATGAAGAATGTAGAAAAAAAAAAAGGAGGTATTTAATGAGCTTATTAGCTGGAGGAGGTCAGAGAAAGAAAGGGATAGACAAAATCTGGTGAAACTTAAGGGGGAATATAAAGGTTTGCTTGAGGCCAAGAGGAAAGAATGGCAGAGAAGTATAGAAAAGAATTTAAAGGCAGCAATAGAGAGTAAGGATAGTAAAAAAATATGGGAAATAGTGAGGAGGATGAATAAGAAGAGAGAGGATAAAAATGAAATTACACCGAATGAATGGATAGGGTACTTTAGAAGGTTAATTGGAGAGGGGAAGAAAATAAAGTTAGACATGAAAGAGATAGGACAAGGAGGAATATTTAATGAGAAATTAGACAGTAAAATCACAGAGCTGGAGGTTAGCCAGCAAATAAGGAATATAAAAAAAGGTAAGGCAGTAGGAATAGATGGACTACCAGGGGAATTCTGGAAAATATATGGGGAAATGCAAAGTGGGCTAACAATGATGACAAAATTATTAAATAAAATTAAAGAAAAGAATGATGTACCAGAATGTTGGAAAATAAGTATGGTAGTACCAATTTACAAAGGAAAGGGAGGGGTAAATAGACCAGAGAATTACAGGGGAATAAGTTTATTATCAATATTAGGAAAAATATACACAGGTATACTGGCCGATAGATTAAGAAGCTGGGTTGATGAGGAAGGAATACTGTCAGAATATCAAGCTGGGTTTAGGAAAGGTAAACAAACAATAGACAATATATTTATAATAAAGACTATAATAGATAAATACTTGAGTAGGAAAAGAGGAAGGATATATATGTTTTTTGCAGATTTTGAAAAAGCATTTGATACAATAAATAGGGAAGCATTAGCATATAAATTAAGTAAGAAAGGGGTAAGCAAAAACTTTATAAAAGAAATCAGAAAGATTTATAAAGATGTAAGATTCTGTATAAGATGTAAAAATAACGGAGTTACAGAATTGACGGAGCAAAGAATAGGATTAAGACAAGGGTGCAAATTGAGTCCTATACTATTCAATATATTTATAGATGACATATTAGAAAGAGTGAAAGGAAAAAATTTGCACTGCCCCATAATAGCAAATACAGAGATACCAGGTTTACTATATGCGGATGATCTTATGGTTGGGGCTATAACGGTAATTGGGTTACAGAAAGCAGTCAACGGAATACAAGAATACTGCGAAGAATGGGGAATAAAAGTAAATATAAATAAATCAAAAGTTATGGTATTTAAAAGAGGAAATAAACTAAAAAGAGAAGAGAAATGGCAGATGGGGGGTTTAAAATTAGAAGTTGTCAAGGAGATGGATTATTTAGGGGTGAGGTTGAGCAGTAATGGTGAATGGGGGGCGCATAGTAGGAAGGTTGTGGCTAAAGGAAAGGCAGCAATGACAGGAGTAAGGATGTGCAAATATAAATTGGAAATGCCAACTAGGTGGTTAGAGAGAATGTATGAAACATTGGTGGAAACAAGAATGTTATATGCAGTAGAAATTTGGGGAGGATCTGAATTAAGTAGGAAAATAGACCAGAGCTATGGAATGTTCTGTAAAGAGCTATTGGGGCTGACAAGATCAGCACCAGGGGAGGTAGCATTAGTGGAATTAGGAAGAACAGGAAGAAAGGGAGTGATACTGGAAAGGATATTAAAATTTTGGTTTAGGTGCTTGAGAAAAGATAAAGAGGAAATTTTAAAGATATGCATGGAACAACAAAAGAGTATGAAAAATAAAAATAGCTGGTGGACAGGGGTAGAAAAAATTATGGAGAAGATAGGAATGGGAGATATTTGGAGAATAGGAGAAAGAAATAGCGATGGTTTTTGGATAGCAGTAAGAAACAGAGTGGAGGATATAGAAAGACAAGAGATTTGGGGAAGCTTAGAAAATAAAAAGTCACTAGGGTTCTATAGATTAGTAAAAAGGAAATGGGGAAGGGAAGGGTATGTAGATTATTGTGATAGAGCAGGAAAAGAAGCGTTTGCATGGATGAGAACAGGAGCAATGTATTTGAGAGGGTTAAGGGGGAAAAAAAAAAAAATGGAATTTGTGAATTATGCGACGATAGCGAAAGCACAGAGCATTATATGTCAGAATGTAAAGAATTAGCAGAATGGAGACAAGAAGTATGGGAAAAAAAATGGGAAAAAATGGATAAGAAAATAGTAGCAATAAAAATGCTAACGAGAAAAGAAGAAAAGCAAATTAGGAATATGGGGGAGTTCTTAAAGAAAGTAAAAGAGAAATTGAGTAGAAAAGTAAGAGAGATAAGAAAGGTAGAAAGGCAAATGGAGGAAGGAGAAGATGGGCAAATATGGATAAAAGGTAGTAAGGAAAGTGTAGAGGAGCCAGAAGGCCAGGGTGCCAGGCAAAAAGAGTAGTATAGCTGGTAAAGAAATTGGGACATAGATTAAGTTAGTTTATAAGTTGAACATTGTAAAAAGAAGTATGTAGGAAAAAGTACAATAAATTGCCCGCCCGCCCGCCTATCCATCTATCCATCTATCTATCTATCTAACTCAATTTCCAAATGCAGTGACCCATGCCAAGGTTATGTTTTTGGATGAATGTGCAATTTATCGCAGCTCACGTGCTAGAAATATTGTCTTTTGGGCCAAAGAGAATCCTCATTACACAGTTGAGTTAGAAAGGAACCCACCTCACATAATGATATGGGCAGCGATGACATCATAACATCTGCTTGGACCATATGTTTTTGAAGGAACTGTCAATAGCACAAATTATTTACACATGTTACAAACATGGTTAATACCTCAGCTTGGGGAAAGGGGCCTCACAGAACGCATATGATTGCAGCAAGATGGAGCACCTCCTCACTACGCTCTTGCAGTGCGTGAGTTCCTAAATGAACACTTTGCAGGACGGTGGATAGGTCGTGGTTCATCAGCAACACCAGCTCCCTTGAAATGGCCACCAAGAAGTCCTGACATCACCAAATCTGACAAGTGATTATGGGATGGGGAGTCACTAAGGCGCATGTATCTGCATGTTGTTATGCTATAAACTAAGAACTGCACAATACTGTTGAGGATGCATTTCACACTATAACAGCTGACATGCTCAAGAATATGTAAAGAAGAACATTGAGGCATATGGAACTATGTTTACAGCATGATGGGGAACATACAGATATATAGAACACTTAATGCATAAGTACTTGTGCTAAAATAAATCAATTAGCATTTGATACTAGGGGGTATGGAGACTTCTTGCCCACCCTGTGTATTAGGCATGAAAGACCAAAAATTTTGCTCAGAAGCCTCTTTATCAGGCTTCAGGTCCCCCCCCCCATTATTTTGTACTTTGCGAGGTCCTAAGTTGAAACCCGGCAGAGGGCGACAGATTTTTTTTGGGCATAAAAATCCTTAGCATGCTTCCTTCGGAAGGGAAGTAAAGCCAGGGGTCCAGCGTCATAGATTTACAGCACATAAAAGAACCTCAAGCCTGATAAAGAGGCCTCTGAGCAAAATGACTAGTCTTTCATGCCCAATGTAGAATGGGACGCTAAGGACTACAACAGTTAAAGAGCATCTGTAAATAAAACTCAATTCAATTGAGGTTCTTTTATGTGCCGTACATAAAATTAACAAATTAACATTAATAACAATGTTAAAATTACAAATATAAATAAACCCTACGACATGGGAATACTGACTTCACTTACCTTCTGAAGGAAGCCATGCTTAAGATTTTTACACCTGAAAAAATAAATTGCCCTCTGCCGGGTTTGAAACTGCGATCTTCGGAACTAGAGGCTAGCATGATACCACAGAGAATGACATAAAGGGACAGCTCAACATTGCAATTGAACATTTAAAGAGAAGAGTTGGGGTCCTATACCAAATGTATTCCACTCTGGGCCAAAAAAGAGTGAATTTCATATAGACTTATGTGAGGCTATGGTTGCTGCCAACTTGTCTTGGCAGTCTTTGAATAACACAGTTTTCAGACAATTTCTAGAAAAATACACCAACAGAAATATCACTTATGAATCAACCCTCAGAAACGGTTACCTTCAAGGATTACATAACTCAGTGAGTTTTACTATTTTATCCTGATGTTATAAAGAATATATGATGCAATAAAAATGTTTTAAAATGAATCTCAAATAATTAGGTATTTTGAAATTGTTTCAGGTTATTGATAACATCTGGGAAGATACAGGCAATCATTTTGCATGGATTGGTATTAATGAGACCACTGATGCAAAGCAACGCTATAAACTTAATATAATAACTGGCAAACTTTGTCCAGATGGCCCATCGAATCCACTTTTGCTTGCTACCAAGAGATGGATAAAGTCGATTTTCAAACTATACCAAAGTTTGCAAATAATTCCATTAGTAAGCAGAATACAATTATTTTTTTTTTACAGGAGTGGATCTAGGATCTCCTTCACCCAGGGCAAGAAGGTTTTGCACCTCCTTATGCCGCCATCCTCCTCCATACTAAATACATGTAAGCTTAATTTTCTATTTCACATTAACGAAAATTAAAAAATACCATTTTACAATGACTATTTTACAACTAATTTTCAGTGTTTTGTTATTTTATTTAATGCACTTAAATATAAATAAATAGGGCTGCAGATCTAAACTGAAGTTTGAGGTTTAATAAAAAAGTGAGATAATATCAAAATGATTTAATCATAAAGGTTGCTAAATTAGAACAGTTCAAATTACCTAGGTATTTGCTAAAAAAAATAAAACAGAATATGAAATTAATTCTGTGCAAATGTCCATTATCAGAACAGCAATGAAAAGGTGACAACAATGTGTATGTACTCCCACTAAGGTCGTTGTATGTCAATATTGACAACACAGTGTGTTATGCTCCACACGAAAGCAATTACATATTTCTCATTATGGAAATTAAGTTCAGTTCTTAACATGAAGTGATTTGATGACTTTCAATTAGTTGTCATTCATTATGTAGGTACATAATTGAAAGCAGAGTAAAAAAATGTTTTCAGCTATTTGGCACACCTCTAACCTGCGACCGGGCAGACTGGCTTGCCCTAGATCTGTCCCCATATCTATCTTTCAATTTTAATTTTGTTTGGACAAACATTTATTTGATGGGTTGTTACAGGAATGTTGTTGCCAGGCAAGGATCCTGCAGATAGGATGATTTTACTGGTGTCAGATGCAGCACCTAACATGCTAAAAGTGGGAAAAAGCATTTTTTCCCCAATATGATCCACCTAATGTACTTGGTATGGCACATGGACTACACAGAACTGCTGAAGAGGTCCGCAAATTGTTTCCATTAATCAATGAGCTGATTTCACAAACAAAAATGGTGTTTGTTAGGACACCATTGTGAGTCCAAAAATGTAAGGAACATCTGCCTGATTTACCACTAACTCCAAATCCAGTAATCACAAGATGGGGCACTTGGCTGAGGACCGCTATTTTCTATTACAAGTACTTTACACAACTGAAAAATACCACGGTTTTACTTACAGCTTTATCTGATTCAGAAGTTCGCCATTAGTTTTCTGATTTAAAGTTGCAGCAGAAGATGTGAGTTTAATACTGGTTCGTTTCTCATCACTGTAAACACCAAGCACCAAACCAACCTGCAATATTGAATTTTGCAATAACAATAGCGGTAATGATAAAGCTTAACAAAGTGTACCTTTATTCCGCAAGAAAACTAACTTTTCTGAAACATGAATTATTTTATTTGCTTGCCAGAATCTTATTAAGTGGTTAGTTGCCAAGGTTAAGTTTCAGGCTGTATCATTAATTTCAAATTAAAATAAGTATCACAATGGAAATTGTGCTCGTAACATACTTTTTGATTTCCCATTTCCACTTCGGATGTCAGCAATTTTCTAAAACTTATGTTCAAAATTCAACAGTAAATAATACAACATAAAATTTGCAAAAGCTAAAACAAATGTAAAAAAAACAACGTTGGCCATGCAATTATCAGCCAAATATGGAATTCAGGATTGGTGGTTTAGTGATAGGTTCGAATTCGGGACCTACTGAATTAGGATTATAAGGTATTCCCTACCCACGGAGAATAATCATTATCACGTGGAAAGCATGAAGTTACAAAGTCAGGTTATAAAAGTGGATCTTCTGAAATACCTTATCGGCACAACTTGAACATGATCTTCCTACAGTAAGATACGATATTCTAGATGTTACTAACAATAGTTGCACTCTACTTGCTGCAAACATTGCACATAATGATACTACTTGACTATTAGTTAATCCGTGATTAGTTTTAATACCGCTTTTTACATTATACAAGGTACAGTTGTCAGGTTGTCAACCTGATTAACCGGCCGATTAACTACGTTGGTACGCCTCAATACCGTTTGCATGAACTGGGTAAAATGACGCAGATTCCCCCTTTTTGAGAGTAAAATATGCATGTATTATTACTAAGTCTTCCTAAACTTGAAGTATTTACCTAAGAACAAACTGGTCAATACGTTTTAATTAGCTAGTGGCCTTTCTACTATCTGTTGGCAAAACTGGGATACAGACACAGGATAGCCACATTGGTGTAATTAAAAGTAGTGAACGATTAAAACGTGGTCAATATAAAAGGAAATAGAACAAAAACAATATGGTTTTGCGGATATATACTAGGAACAGTCCATGTCCAGTAGGAATGCGACCTTCTCCTTTTAGACGGGGTGAAGTGTCAATATACCGCGACTAAAGGTCCAGGGTGAAAAACCTCTGGATCTTACTAAGCGGGTGTAATAATCGTGACAGTGGAAAGCAGTTCTTGTTGACGTCTTTCACCTTCCAGTATCAACGCAGAATTGCAGCTCTCCATTTTTCTTTTTCACCAGCACAAACGATGATAATCACAGGCTATGGGGTTCCTCTTTTATTCCTCTGGTCTTCATTTCCCCTATTTGGTTATCTATTTCCTTCTGCTTTGCTAGCGGGATATGGCAAAGCGGCTGTCTGATCCGCCGAAGATCGCCGGTGTCGATTAAATGCATCGCCCTATCGGTATTGCCTTCTAATATTTGAGATTCCGAGAGCAGGTTGAGGATCTATCTCTTCTCGCTTCGCAATAGTTCTCAGCTACCTCCTGGGAGAGGTTACTCGATGTCCATCTAATTTTTTGGTGTTCGGTTGGTTCTCCGCGACTCTGGCAGCAAGTATTATAGAGACGACCGGCTCACAATTTCCTAGGACAGTGTAGTTCCTGATCTCGTTTAGTGGCATTAGGGTCCTTAAGGACCCTCACCAAAACAGTCTTCTGAGCAGGAAGAAGCGCGTCGTGACATAAATCTCATCTAAATGGGGTTCTCCTCTCCCAAGAATATTATTTTTTAAGAGTTTCCCTACTCGTATCCTAACCATCTTCACGACGGAACCACCTCCCAATCGGCAAGTAAAAGTCTCACCGGTTGCAATCCCTCCTCCGGATGGTTCAGCTAGAACTCGTCGCGGTCGATTGTGGCAACGAATTGTGGACTGCTCCTACCAAGGGTCAACTCCAGGTAATCTTACTCAGTCACTGGTAGGGTAACGAGGTGGTTCTTAGCTCTATTGCCTAACCGATGTCCCTTTTGGTAGTCCCCTGGACCTGGCGAATGTTAGTTAGGCGCCCGTGTCCAGTAGCAGCCTATAGGAAGGGTCCCGAAATCATCCTTGCGCTAGCACATCATCCTCGCCGTTCCCTGCTACGGTGTCCAACGTGAAACGAAGGGAAGGTAATCATGCCGCTGACATGCCTCTCTTTAAGCTGGTCTTTAGTAGTTTTCCTGATCCTCAGCAGGGTTGAACACACTGTTCGCCCTTAGGTGTTTGGACCCTTCGCAACTGCAGTGCTTAGGTATTCCCCCAGGTCTACGAGTTTAGGCTTGTGGTTGGCATCGGCAATCATCATTCTCGGCCATTACAGCTCTAGCTGCCAACGGGGTTGCTCTTCCGGCCATATTCTTTGTC
The DNA here is from genome assembly GCA_030765065.1 of Deroplatys truncata. Lineage (NCBI taxonomy): Eukaryota > Metazoa > Arthropoda > Insecta > Mantodea > Mantidae > Deroplatys > Deroplatys truncata. The sequence goes on along the minus strand of CM060987.1, from coordinate 100,636,831 downwards.
CAGGGCAACTGCCAGGGCGTTGTTGACATTGTGAAGTTCTGCCAAGGGAAGGTATATTTTACTCCCCCGGTCTCTTATCCTGCTGATGAATTCGTAGACTGCCTGTTCGGAAATATACTCTGGTAGTGAATCCATCAGAGACCTATGTGCCAGCGTCTTCACCTCTATAACGAATTCTTGTAAGGCTTCCTTTGGTTGTTGTACTCTTGCCTTCAGCTGCGCCTGATAAGCGGCGCTCAGCCTATGCTCTTCATAGCGCTCCTGCAACAGTTTAATTAAAGCTTCCGTCGAACCTCCGGCAATGAAGATGCGAAGGGTTTCCGCTGCTTGCCTCTGCAGGGCACCCGAAAGCTGTGTCGTCTTTTCCTCCGGCGTCCATCCATTGTGGACAGTAATAGTCTCAAACTACCGCTTAAACATCGCCCCGGACGAAGTATCGTCGAATTTCGTGCCCTCGCAGTTTTTGCATTAGGCGATCTCGTAATTGTTGAATCCTCTGCATCTTTGGCACGGATCTTGGCTTCCGGGAACAACACCTCCATTGCAGCGTTCATCATTTTCTTCATTTACTTCGCCTGCTGGTCCAGGCGTTCGTCGATTGCGACCTCTATCATCCGCTTGTTTACTTTCATCTGCCCATCTAGCGGTTTTTCCGGCTGATCTAAAAGCTCTTCCACGGATTAAATTTTTTATCCATGTTAGATTTAATTTCTTCTAACGCGTTTGCATGTTGTCTTTTATATCTTCCACAGGTGCATTTATCTCCGATTTTAAGGTATCAATCTCAAATCGGAGTTGGGATTCCATTTTCTCCATTTCAGTTTTAATTTCTGTTTTTACACTCTAAATTTCACTTCTCATCCCTTCCATCCCGGATTTAATTTCCGTCTCCATGTTTTTCAATAAGATCTCAATGTCATGGCCAAGCTCGGATTTCGTTTTCACCGCTGCGTTCTTTATTTGATCATCAATACTCTTCATTTTCGTGCCCATCTTCTTCCATTCCAGATTTAATTTCCGTCTCCATTTTCTCCATTCCAGCCAATAGTTTTTTAATCATGTCCTCTATATTGGCTTTTAGATCCCACTCCTGACACGAGTGTGGTTTTGTCCATTTTTCACTGCTACTTCACTAAGTTCTCACTGTTACTTTTCCAATGCGATCTAGATCAATTGTCAGGTTGAATTCACTTTCTTTCGCGACGTAACGAAATTCGCGTGAAGCAGCCGCTTCTTCGGATGTTCACTCGCTGGGGAGCCGAACACAAGACGTCTCTTATCTCCCACATTAGCAGTGTACGTCACACTAGTACGTCACAACTGCCATCACAATCGCACTTGTAGAATAGCCCTTGACGGCAGACTAAGCTTAATATTTTCTCAATTTTAATTATATTGATGTTAACTTGTATATTTATGCATTAAAACTTAACCATAAACTTTGCATTTTGATGTTCTAAAGCATACGATTCACTATCGCATTCCCTGATGAGTACATCCAGTATGGGCTGACTAGTATATTAAAACTCACATTCTCAATACGTTGTAAGCAATCCAACTGTTGTATGTATCTGTGATGGCGCGACACAAGGCGATTGTCAATTTTAGCCTTTTTCATTGCCTTGATATTGAGACTGTTATGATTTTTTTTGATAAATATGATTTTATACAGTTTGAAATATTGTGGAGAAACTTGATTTAAGTAAATACAGGAAATCGTCTTTAGATTTCTTGCTAATCATTTCCCGAATGTTGAAGTAAGCAGAGATTAAATGATACGCGGTTTAGGGGAAAAGATCACTTTATGTCCCACACGTGGGTGAGTTACGTAATTTCTAATGATATATGCTTACGTCCGTTACCAACTGGGCACTAATTCAGCATTTTGGTCAGGTATTTAAACTAGGATTATGTTTACGGATTACGGCGGTCTCTCGACAAACCACAACTAGCAGGAACCTTTCCTCGTCAGGTTCTTAAATTCAGTTTAGTGTTAATTTACAATCGGGATGTAGGCACTAGGCCGACGACGATGGACTGCTGGACCTTCTCTGCCGCGCAGATAAATTCACTACTTGTCTAATTCTTCCTTTCTTTTGGAAATGTAGTTTGGATTAAATTGGGTACATTAAAGATTAGAAAGATTCGGAACAGAAGTTACATGTCTTATGATGTCACTCCTTTAATCACACCTCCAGCTACCGCAAACTATACTCTCGTGAGGCCACCCTGAGCTACGTTGCCCCTCCTTTACATGACGACTGATAAGGGCGTCGATGGGTTGTCGCCACCCTTACGTCACAATATGTTGTGCTCCCTTTCGTTGAGAACCGTTGCAAAAGTTGCAGACTTGCCCGCATACGCTTCTCCTTATGTTGGTTGGACAGATTTGGGAACAAACTTTCTGGTACTGCAGAATATCGTGACAATGTGGCGAACACTTTCGAACGACATTCTCAATTCTACTCTCATATGCCGTAACGGGATCTTCTGTTGTCCTGAATCAGCTGCTCCACACGAGCTGTGTTCAAATCTGTTGATGTCGTGCTGGGTCGGCCATTGCGATCCTCTTCGCTGACGTTTTCTCTACCGGCCGAAAACTTTCGACACCATTCTGCGACATGCTGACTAGACATTACAGCCCCTCCTTAAATCTCTACCAGTGGCTGATGAATTTCAGCCGCGGTTTCGCGCACAGAAATCGAATAACGGAGCGGATTTCTTCGCGAGGCCAGTTTTCCAAACGAATCACCATTTGTATTTACCTACAACTAGCGCTGTAAGTGGGGTGTCTGAAACTCTGCATTGTTGCCAACCGTATGTATTAGAATTACCGCAAACTACTAATTTCTCTACAACGGATGAAACTCCGGGAATATCGGCCATGTAATTTGGTTTCCGATCATCCCATGTGTGTATAGTGTTTCCTGCGCTATTTCATTGTCAAGCGTTATGTCGATGGTGTTATAGAGGAGTGAGGCTTTTTTTTGTACATCAAGTGTACTTTGCTTTTGAGGTATTTAGTATTAACGTATTTATTTGCGTTTATCGCATGCTTTTCGAAATGTTTCCGAGTTGCACATTATCAATAAAAGTGTCATGTGATACCCAAATATAGTGATTTTTATTATAAATTTTAGATTAGTTATATTCATAAATAGAAAAGTCCTGATAGCATCCGGGGGAACACCGCAACTTATATGTTGACTATTAAAGTTTGCATTAGCTAAGCATATGTACTGCCTTCGATGTTGTAATTATTTCTCAAACAAATTTAGTGGGATTCCAGTTTTCCTGATTTATTAATATTACATAGAAGAAGATCATGGTGTATTGAATCAAATGCGTCCTTCAGATCAGTAAGAAGACCACGGCAATTTGTTTTAATCAATTCCTTTTTGTACAGGTACTTGGGAATATACAACAACATTGTGTGTGCCAGACTTTTGCGGGAAAACATAATAGCAGTGTTGAGTAACAGATGTCCGCAGTTATTAATGAATAACATTAATCTTCTTTACATTGCTCTTTCAATTATTATTGTTTTCCTAAATAATAGTGAGAACACTGATGAGTCTGTAATTATTAGAGTACATTCTACCACCATATTTGAGAATACGTACTAATTTTACTTTTACACACAACTGGCGTTACTCTACTGAAAAAGAAATGCATTAATGTCACTAGATGCGGCATTAGTTAATCACAGCATTTCTTAAACGTGATGACAGTTTTAATCTTAACCTCTGCAACAAACTATGCACCAAAGTAACAGCAACAGTCACGATGTTAGAGCATGCCCTGCATGAACCTACAGATGATTGTATTAAACATGTGTTGTGACGTAAATTACCTGAGCTGTTCCCTGAGCTGTTGAGGGGTCATTGGCCGCTCCTGGTACACGATATCCTTAAGATAACACCATAAGAAGAAGTTCAATGGGGTTAGATCTGGTGAGCGTGCTGACCACCTTATTAGTCCATGCCCTCTGATCCATTACTCAGGGTAGGTGGCATCGAGATAAGCGGTTACACGACGGGCCGAATGACCTGGCGCCCCATCATGGTGGTACCACGTAGTCGGTTCTGCAATGTCACTTCAGGCAGCTGGTGTTGTAGGAAGTGGATATAGCGATTCCCAGTGAGTTGCACATCATACGGCCTATTAGATGATCACCGAATACACCAGTCCAAACGTTGAAACCCCATCAAACATTTATTAATAGTGTGCATTAAAACTGTTATTTCTTATCGGTTTAACTGTTACTTATAGTTTATTTTTAGGCATTACATACACAGCTTAAAGGTAAAGTCAGCTGTAGGCAGTAGCCAATTTTGAGTTGTATATAAACGACTACACACGAGGCTTTCCCTAAAAGAATCAATGCGCAATTAATTTGAGGGAGTCAGGTAGAACGTTTGCTAGAATTTTTTCCGGTTTCATTTTCCGAGCTTGTGACTAGAGAAAACTCCAACGGACGTTGATGCCACGGCTGCCTTGAATTATTTCTACAGTAAAGTGTGCAATATACACAATATGGTTCTAATATGCCTTATCCGGGAACAAGAAAGTTAAAATTTGTACAAGTGTCCCGGGGAAATTTCCCATTGCTTCTGAACGTTCAATTTATTATACACGTTTTTTAATTTGCGGTTCTCGTTCTGATTTCCTTCCTCGGTTGTATGAACCAGCCTTTTCTATGGTGAAGTTGGTACTTTTGGAATTGATAGAATTCAAAATTTCCGCCAAGATAGATTTGCACGGAAGGCGAGTTGATTGCCTCTTGTTTTGTATAGCAGACCTTGCTATAGTGGCACACAATGTGTTCACCAAGCTCTTCTCTGTAACGGTCGTTTGACCATTTTTACTTTCTGTACCACATATATAATGGATAAAGTATTGCATTCCTACCAAAACTTCGATACCGGAAATACATATCTTGAGACCTCTGAATAAAAAAGACATTTTAGAAAAAAGGTCCCCGCGCGCGCGCGCGCGTGTGGGTGGGTACGTGAGTGGGTGTGAACAGCATCACTCAGAAAGGAAAACTCTGATAATCACCAAACGTGGTATTTCAGTACCTTCCTAAGATGCTACACAAAGATTTTCAAGAAAATTCCCCTAACCCAAACCACCCATTACATAGAATATTTTTCGAAATTTTAATTTTCTAAAAAGGCTCTATGCTTTTGATTAAAATACCACATATTAAAGATATTTGCATGGCACATAAGATGTATATCTTGAATTTTTTGGCAACCTTATTAAGTCCTCTTCAGTTGGAAGGAATTTTGTATAATCCTATATAACTGGCAAACATTAAACGATAGATGAAAACTCAATACACAGAAATATGTATTTCTTAAAAACACAATTTATGTAAAATATCGTTTTTGTGGTATTAGCCATTTCTGAGACATCCGTTATTAATGGTTCGAGTTATTAATTACTTGGTCATTCTCTTAAAGTTCTGTCAACATTCAGTTGTTTCTCACGATTGCATGGAAACCGTATAAAATGTTATGGCCAGCATGTAGCGTCCAGTCACTATCACTGTTTTCTTTGTATCTGTAACGAAATGTGCAGTGCAGATATTTTTGCAAAGGTTTATTTCGATTAAAATGTATTTGATTGTTAAATGGGCTTTATAAAAGGTTTGTATGCTCACTAATAGACGATAGAGGGCAGAGAAAGCCATGTGGTTGTATCACCTCAGCAGTGGCGAAGCGTGACTTTCAAAGTGAGGGAAGCTCCCAGTAATAATTGTCATTAAAATAGGAGAGAACCATGAATGTTGTATCTATATTTTTTCTTAATCTCGGTAAAAAAAAGGAACTAAAAATAGATTTAAATTTTAAAAATGTATCCAGAACAAATAAAGTGTTTGTTCGCGTGAATTTTATTTGCATTCTTCTTCTTTTTAAATTCTTGGGGAAGCGGTAGAAGGCGTTTCGATTTCCAAGAGCTCGTTTACTGACGCCAGTCATGTTGGAAGTGTTGGGTGTGGGGTATATAGGTGTAGTTGGTGTAGTTTGTTCTGTGTGAGGTGTAACACGCATATTTGTATTTTTGGAGTATTTTTTATTCCAATTACTCTCATTCTATACTTATTGTGTGGTGCTTACAGTTGTTGTTACAGCTCAGTGTTGTTTTTGTTTTCCTTTTTCCTGGGGGTTCATGTGGAAACAATTGCCTCCAGGGGTGCCTGCATAAGTTTCGCTGTAATTGTCCATGGCGGAATCGGCTGATCTTACTAATTCCTGTATGGAAACAGAATTGACGGTTCATGTATCAGTTTCGGTAGATTCCCAGGTGGAAACTGTTCGGAATGAACACAATAGCCAATCTAATGGGGCCACACCGAATAACACGACGTTTCCGGGCGGTGGACCTACAACCGCGCCATTACGATATCAATCTATGGATTTTGTCCATATTTTATACTGATGCGTAATAATATCCAGAATATTCGGGACCTGCATCCCCTTAAAATTGGCAAATTATCTATAAACGCGGAAATTAGGGCACAGTCACAAAAGTGTCTTTAATCAATTGGAGGTACACTTTGCCACGTACCAATACGCCAATAGATTTTTGGGTTCCGATTTTGATGAAGATCACGACACGTTGTCTTTCGAGCATTCCTATCTATTATGTCCACATCACGGGAGTGATGTTGGGGGTAGACTTGGGTATTACAATGGAGGAACTTAGTAAACATCAACAACTTACCGGTTAATCGCCTAAGCATAATGTTTATAGATTCATTTGCTGTCACCAGGATAATGGGGAAACGACCCACTCACCAACCCGTACGGTGAAAACTACCTTTCGAGCGCAGCGGTTTCCCGCCTTTATCTATGTACTACCAAAATTTCACAGTGGAAACATATACGACTAGAATTATTACCTGTACGTATTGTAGATGTTTTCAGCATAGGGCGAAATTTTGTAGAAATACTAAATGTTGTCTTAAATGTGACCAGGGCCACCTGGGCGCTCAAATTAAGTCCTTATCGACGCAATTTTTGTGTCAATTGTAAGCAGATGCACTCAGTTGCTGAGATGGACAAATGGCCAGCTTATAAACTGGAATCCCAAATAGTCGTTAATATAGAGGAACTACGTATCTCACACAATGAAGCTCGACATTTGGTATCGGGACTACGTAATATGCGGATATGGTGAAATCTCTAGAAGGTGGGAAAGATTCCCAACAAAGGGGCAAGATTTTCCCACCTCTACCCGGTATGGAAAGTCGTCTGTACCACTCTAATTGGTTATAGGGTGGGAAGCGTAACTTCCTTGCCGAGTCTGCATCTTCCTTGAGAGTGGCTGCAAGGCAGATGGGCCCCATATAGGTGTTGGCCCAGGGAGCTCCTTCTAGGCCATATTCGCCGCCTCGGATATTCGATCTCCTGGTGCGCAGTAATGTTTGCGTGGTGCGTAATCTATATAACCATTGTTAGACACACTCTTTCTGTACTGGGAAGCGGTTCCCACTGATTATCATCTGCCTCGGGAGGCCCTGGTATTTGCTTCATCCCCTCGATGGTTCCAGCAGCCCCGGAAACGGAGTCTGCGGTATATACACCATACCTTTAATAAGCGTTTTTGCAGAAACAGCTGAATATCTGCTTAATACCTTGACATACCTTAAAATACAATTGCACTTATAGGGTGATTACTACCCCTGCCTGATCTCCGTTTGTGATGTTGGAATGCTCGCAGTATTCGTAAGAAACGTTATGTGTCAGCATTCTTTTAGAAATATGGTTGTATCTGCACTACTCTTTCCGAATTACAGGTTACCAGTCCTTTAGGAACGACCGCGAGACACCTGCCGGGATAGTAGCAATCGGCGTCGTCAGTAATCTATATGTTCAGAGTTGGAATACGGACATATTTTACCCTCTCATCTGGAAGCCGTGAAGGTGGTCCTGGAGGCCTCTCCAATTTAGGTGTATATGTGACAGGATGGTAGTTTACGCCGGAGCAATTGGAGGACATTTTAGCGCCACAATGTCAACAACCGTTGATTTGTGTACATTTAACCGTTCCGACTTTCGTGACTTGTCCGACTCGCAATATCAACATCCGCTCCTTCATGACGACGACATGTATCCTATATCTTACGACTAGACTGGGTCATCTCGGACAATAGGTCTCTTTTCCCGACTTGATTTTGGCCACCGCGGACGTTGTGCTGTACCTGACATTGGCTAAATATCCCAACACCATGAGAAGTGATCATTCCCCTTTCTTGCTTCAATACACACAGTGGCCGAAACGAGGACATACTCCATATCGTCGACGTCGGCGGATAGAGATCGACCCGATCATTTTCAGACTACCTCCATAATGTCACCCAAATTCTTACGGAGGACGATGTAACACACGACACGTTAGAGGATGAATTGCAACAGTACTGTGATAGATTTCATTCCTGAACGACTGTGAAGTCGTCATGGATACCGAAAACTCCACGTGGAGCATTGACTGTGCGCCACCGGTACTAGAAAACGCTCGGCGTATTCCTGCTAACAAATCTTCCGACGACGGCAGGGCACTTACCGAGGTCTGAGTTCGGCGTCGTTTTCACCGCTTTAAACGCACTTCTTGGACTTAGTACCGCAATTCCAGCACGCTAGCCACCTCGGTATCGTAACTTTGGCCTAAGTTAGTTTAGTTTAAAACTTCGTGGCAAGCTCCAAAGCTTTCCCCTTGACCTGCAATTCTGACCTCCAGGAGCAAGTTTTACATCAGATCACTGCACACTAGGTACCGGAAGACCTGCGGATCCCCGAGTCCCATGTGGACCCTCAGGATTCACCCCTTTCGCTTGTCACTGTACTGGAAATAGACAAACGTTACGAAACAAAACCAGTATGTCTGCTGAGCTGGCGGACTCGCAACCCTTTGAGATTACTTCCGCAGACTTGGTGCACTCTCTTGGCCTCGACCTATACCAAGATTTGGCATACTGATTGCATACTGTCGTCGTGGAAAGACCTCATTCACCCCATACCGAAGCCGGGACGCACGGTACATTTGGCACTGGATTCTCGATCGCACACCTTACTGCTAATATTACGGAAGATTTTTGAGCAGATTCTCCAGGACCGCCTCAGTTTTCATCTCGAGCGTACAGTCTTTGGATCTGCTCGGGAAAAATTTGGATGTATTAACTTTTTTTAAATAAAAAGATTAAATAAGTTCAATTTTTCGCCGAGCAGATAACACGGCTTTCCTAGAGGTTGCGTTGCGACATTTCACTTTTATAATTTTCTCACTGATATTCACATTGCCTTCTGTACCGTTGCCATGTCCTTGCAGTTTTCCTGGATATTTTCTCCGCGTACAACCACGATTCGATTTCTCTTTTACTGCGATGACTCCAAATGCCCGGCTTCCCGACGCCTATAATCCGTTTCCTAGCGGCGATGAGTACTACCAGATGTTGTACTCTTAAGCTCTTTCAGACATGCGTACGAACTCGCAGTAATTCTGATGGACTCATTCAAGGATCGGTTCTCAGCGCTCAACGCTTTGTGTGTCGGAGACATAACCTCGACCGCCACGGCCGTCTTTACGTGTTTTACAATATGCGGACGATATTATCCTTTATTGCTCAGCGTGTTCTCGCGAATTTAAAAATCCTTAGCTTAACCGTTGACTTGGCCAAGATGCGTTTTCTCACCTTCCAAAAATCAATGCGTGTGCCTAGCCGCTCCCTTCACCTTAAGGGTACTGACCTTCTCGCTTCCACCTCTATTAAATTCCTTGGAATTCATATCCAGCAGTCTTGGTTTTACATTGCATTATACCCACCTCCTCTTTGCAGTCACCGAAACCATTCTTTAAGCCAATGGCAATGCTGCACTGGGGCACAAACCCCCGGGTTCTCCTCAGTCTCTTTGCGTCGCTGCTATTCACCGGTTTAAAATATCTCCTTTTGTTGGCTCCTGACCTACAAAAGGCATTCGCGATAAACTCAAATCCCTTTTCTATCAGCTTTTTAATATTATTTCTAATATCACTGGATGTCGGCTAAGCTTCTCACCCAATGCTATTTTCCATCTTATGATACCGAGACAGAAAACTGACACTTGGCTGACGACAGATTGCTGAGTTGATCACGCATTCGCGTAACATTTTATTAGCAAAGTTTATCCGCTTACACGAACATCTACGACCCCACCAATAGAGCATGAATATAATTCATTCCCTTTGGTTTGCTGTTTGGCAATTTTTCTCTCTTATAACCATATATATCGGATGCCAACCCGACCGGTTTATATGCTTAACCTGACCGCCTACCCTCTTCCCCCTAGCGTTACCTTTGACACTATCTCATTTCGGGAACTTTAGATCGACTTTTGTCTTGCGTAGCTGGAATTCTTTTATCCTTCAAAGTTCCCCATTTTCGGAATACCTGCCGGTCATTTATACGGATGGTTCTAAAACTATTTACGGAGTTAGTTCGGGTGTTTTATCTTTGGACCACTCGCGAAACGCATATGTGGCGCTTATTCGATTCTATGTCTATTTATAAAGCGGAGGCAATAGCCCTGTATAAGGCTCGGATAATCCCACCTCCTTCACGGTTTTTATTCTTTTCGGATTGTCTTAAAATTTGTCGGCACTCAATCGTCCGTATCGTCATATTCACCGTCACATCTATGAAATTCTTATTCTTATTTACTATATCTCCTACCCCTTTCTCCCTCTATCCGATATATATGGTTACCCAGCTACGTTGGGATACCGAGAAATGAGATAATCGATTACGCCGCGAGGACGGCGACGCTTTATTCCATTATAACACCTGACCTTGAGCTTTTGACACCTCCTGACATCACCTCAGAGATATTGCTATGTGCCCGTCCACGGAATAAACGCCGGTAGTCATTCTCGACCGTCTATTACACTTTCTTTCCCATAAACCTCGCGTACCTAAAATTGCGTACTCCTATATTTTCTGCGAGCTTTTAAATGTGGATTTGACACCTGCCTGTCTCTGCCGAATTCACCTGCGAGCTTCCACGATGAGTGACTGGTAAATATGGGGACGCTGATCACCTTTTTTTGCTTGTTCCTTGAATTTCTGCGCCACTGCCGTCTTGTTGCTACTTTACTGACGGTTTACCGTACTGACCCCTTTCAGTTCCCTCTTTACTCCTCCCATTTTCAGTTATCATATGCAGGGCACTTTTTCGTTTTAGCACACGCACCCAGATGAAGTTGTGAGTTGGTTTACTCCATCCATTCGCACCAGTGATCTCTCTCTCTCTCTCTCTCTCTTATCGCCACCTTCGTGTTTGTCCGACGCAGTAACCAACCTTTATAGTGGAGCTCTAAATAAGCTCCAGACAAGACAAGATAATTTTTGTAATGTGTTCTGTGCTACTCACCCATAAATAGTATGCTAATTCTAATACTTGCAGTTTGTTTATTCTTAGTATATCATCAGTTTAAACCTAACAGGTTATGGGCTCAGACTGTTCGAATGAGCTAATCGTGATAATGTTTTAATGTATATTCAAGTCTGCGTCTTTGTGCACTTATTGTGCAAAAATGACCAGCAGTGAAAGTTACAATGGTGTCGTAGTCTCGTTACCACCAATCGACCGACTTGAAGGGAGGACGAATTATTTAGACTGGAAAACACGTATGGCATTCTATCTGAGAGAGGTAGGAGCTTGCGAAGGCAATGAAGGTTATCCCGTTGGAGATAATGCTAATGAAGTAACCAGAACCAAACACGATGCTAGGCCTCTAAATAAGATAGGTATTACGGTGAATGCAATTTACTCTCCCTATATCAGAGAAGAAAAAACGGTGAAGGTAACTTGGGAGGAGCTTTCAAAAGCATTTGAGGACATAGAGTTAACAGGAGGTGCAAACTACTTCCAAATTTCGGCCAGTTAGGACTCGAAAATTTCTTAACTATGAACTAGTACATATAAGCACTTTTCAACATCTGCGACCAGCTACGTTTCATGTGAAAGCCATTAGATGAAGAATTTGTTGGTGCAATGAAGCTAGCTGGATTACCGGATTGTTTCGAACCCATGTGTTGAACTTAAGACAATTGTAGATTGACAATCTGTGGTCATATGATTGCGCAAAAGTTAATGGAATATACAGCTAAGATGAAAGAAAAGTCATCACAGAATACTGCTTTCCATACTCACCCGAAATCTAACTTCCAGAAAAAGTCAAACTACAGCAACATATGTAGCAACAAACCAACAAATGGGTGCTTTGTGTGTGTGGATCATCATCACATCTCATCAGACATTGCCCAACAAAGAAGAAACAAAAAATGGTCAACTGGAAAGGAAGGTGCTTGCAACTCTGACAAAGAAGAATTAAGGTGCGCAGGTAAAGATAATGTGTCAATGATCCTAGAAAGGAATGATGCTGCATAAAAATAACTGATATTGTTTGTACCTGACATGAATGCTAAGTTGCTGTCAGTAAGGACAGCAAGGATTACTGTATTGTTTATGCTAATAATTTTAATTCTGCTCAAGAGTATAGCGATGCAGATTGTAGGAATATATCAGATAGGAGATCATACTCAGGATATGTATTTGATTCTTGGAAAACTATGAAACGGCGAACTGTAGCCTTGTCAACCATGGAAGCAGAGTACATTGCCTTAAGTGAAAGCTCTAAGGAACCTTCGTTTCTAAGAGAATTTTTTCTGAATTAAAAGGTTATGATGAGTTCATTCAAATGTTTGTTGATAATATAGGTTCAGTTCACGTGACCAATAACTCTGGATATCATGACAGAGATAAACATTTCCACATTCGTCACCATTTTGTGAAGCAAATAATTTAGGATAAGTGTGTAAAAGTGGAGCATCTCATGTCTGCAGATATGAAATCAGATGGACTCACCAAACCACTCGATAGAGTTAAGCATCTGCAGTTCTTGTTCAGATTTAAATATGCTTGATTATTATCTGTGATGTTCAATCCAATGTTTGTGTATCTTTGCTTGGCAATCCATTTACAATTAAGGGGAAGTGTTGGAATTGACGTAATTCAAAGTTGTCGCCATGATAGTCATGTATAGAAGGCGCTTTAATTGCCTCCTGATTTGTGTAGCAGACCTTGCTACGGTGGCAGGAATGTGTGTTCACCAAGCTCTTCTCTGCAACGGTCGTTTGCCCATTTTTACTTTCTCTACTAGTATAGTAAGTAGGGGAAGTATTGTATTCCACCCAAAAATTCGATACCGAGATTTCACCGGAAATACATGTTTTGAGACCCCCTGAATCCAAAAAAAGCATTTTTGGAAACATGTCCGTGTGTGTGTGTGTCTGTGAACAGCATAACTCAGAAACGAACTGTCGGATAAACACAAAACTTGGTATTTAGGTTCCGTATCTTCCAGAGATGCGACACGAAGGTTTTCAAGAAAATCCCCCCACCACAGATTACCCTTTACATGGAACATTTTTCGAAAATTTTAATTTTCACAAAAATGGCTTTAACGATTTTGATTAAAATATCATATGTTTAAGATATTTTTATGACAAATGAAATGTATATCTCAAATTTTCTGGGAATGTCTCCAAAAGTGTTCTTCATTGTGAACGTCTTTAGCATAACTGGTAAACCATAAGAGATACACAAAAGTTTACTACACAAAAAATGTAGATCGCGTTAAAATACACAATTTATGTTATATACATTTTTGTTGTTGAGTGAACCATTTTCGAAATATTGCTTGTTTTGCCTTAAATTTTCCAATACTTATACTTTTTCTCAAATTCGTTATTCATTTTTACTTTCTCTACTACGTATAGTAAGTAGAAGTATTGTATTCCACCCAAAAATTCGATACCGAGATTTCACCGGAAATACATGTTTTGAGACCCCCTGAACCCAAAAAAGCATTTTTGGAAACATATCCGTGTGTGTGTCTGTGAACAGCATAACTCAGAAACGAACAGTCGGATAAACACCAAACTTGGTATTTAGGTTCAATATCTTCCAGGGATGTGACATGAAGGTTCCCAACAAAATCCCCCCACCCCAAGATACCCTTTACATGGAAGATTTTTCGAAAATTTTAATTTTCTCAAAAACGGCTCTAGCGATTTTGATTAAAATATCATATATTTAGGATATTGTCATGACAAATAAAACGTATATCTTGAATTTTCTGGGAATGTCTCCAAAAGTGTTCTTCATTGTGAATGACTTTTGCATAACCGGTAAACCATAAGAGATAGAGAAAATTTTACTACACAAAAAATGTAGATCGCGTTAAAATACACAATTCATGTCATATACAGTTTTTTTGTTGAGTGAACCATTTTCGAGATATTGCTTGTTATTCTCTTAAATTTTTCATTACTTATTTTCTTAAATGGGAATTCGTTATTCATTTTTTTGTCTTTGATATGCAAAGAGTATCTGTGGCAATGGGAGTGGTGCTGCACCTAGCAACCAGCTATTAAGAGATATGTATGTGCTTAAAGGCTACTGTATTTCCAAATTGACCTTGTAAATATATTATCCCCTTACATCTACAAGAAAATTAGCAATAAGATAGACTCTGTAAATGTTTATCTCGATTAACATGAAGTAGATGGAGAATAAGCGTTTGTAAAAATAGTTTGTACAAGAGTAGAGAAAGTCATGTGAGTGTAACACATCAGATTTTTTGTATTGCGTGCTGTGTTAGTCCACTGTAAATAAAATATAATATGCATACACTATAGTGCTCTGCACTTGTTTAATACTGGCATATTATCAGTTTAAACTTAACACTTACAGCGCTGTTAGTACCATCCGGAATATCACTATCAATTTGCCTATACATGGTATAAATTCAATGAATATATCTCGATTGTTTTTTTCACTGCTGGAAACTGTAGGAATTACAAGCCATTGGCACACAGTTTTGAGCATTACATATTTCATAAATTTTTTCTTGTATGTATGAAGTAAATGTTTGCTTGCATGAAAAATGTACGACGATCCTGGTTTCGTTACCTTTAATTACTGAAATATTCACTTTATACAACTTTTAAATGTTTAATATTGCAGCGCATACCTTTTCGACATAATTGTAATAGAAAATTAATTTTCGAGGTATTATGTAGTTCACCACTCAAGAAAATACATTTTAAAAAACAAAAATTGAATAATGTGAAATACCATATACACTAGGTGATCAAAAGTATCCGGACACCCCACAAATATACGTTTTTCATCTTAGGTGCATTGTGCTGCCACCTACTGCCTGGTACTCATTATCCGCAACCTCAGTAGTCATTAGACATCGTGAAACAGCAGAATGGGACGCTCAGTGGAACTCACGGACTTCGAACATGGTCAGGTGATTGGTTGTCACTTGTGTCAGAAGTCTGTACGCGAGATTTCCACACTCTTAAACACCCCTAGGCCCATTGTTTCTGATGTGATAGTGAAGTGGAAACGTGAAGGGACATGTACAGCACAAAAGCGTACAGGCCGACCTCGTCTGTTGACTGATAGAGACCGCCGACATTTGAAGAGGATCGTAAAGAATAATAGGCAGACATCTATCCAGACCAGCACACAGGAATTCCAAACTGCAACAGGATCCACTCCAAGTACTATTAAAGTTATGCGTGAGGTGAGAAACCTTGGATTCCATGGTCGAGCGGCTGCTCATAAGCCACACATCACGCAGGAAAGTAACAAACGACGCCTCGTTTGGTGTAAGGAGCGTCAACATTACACGATTGAACGTTGGCAAAACGTTGTGTGAAGTGACGAATCACGGTACACAATCTGGTGATCCGTTAGCAGGGTGTGGGTATGGTGAATGCCCGGTGAACGTCATCTGTCAGCGTGTGTAGTGCAAACAGTGAAATTCGGAGGGGTGGTGTTATTGTGTGGTCGTGTTTTTCCTGGAGGGGGCTTGCACCCCTTGTTGTTTTGCGTGGCACGATCACAGCGCAGACCTACATTGATATTTTAAGCACCTTGCTTCCCACTTTTGAAGAGCAATTTGGGGATGGCGATTGCATCTTTCAACACGATCGAGCACCTGTTCATACTGCACGGGCTGCGGCGCAGTGGTTACACGACAATAACATCCCTGTAATGGACTGGCCCTCACAGAGTCCTGACTTGAATCCTATAGAAAACCTTTGGGATGTTTTGAACGCCGACTTCGTGCCAGGCCTCACCGACCTATATCGATACCTCTACTCAGTTCCGCACTCCGTGAACTGCCATTCCCCAAGAAACCTTCTAGCATCTGATTGGAAGTATGCCTGCGAGAGTGAACGCTATCATCAAGGCTAAGGGTGAGCCAACACCATATTGACTTCCACCATTACCGATGGAGGCGCCACGAACTTGTACGTCATTTTCAGCCAGGTGTCCGGATACTTTTGATCACGTAGTGTATGGTTGCACACTTGATAATTCTACGCTTTAGGGCTTTACAGATTATTTTTGGAATACGGTTCTTTTAATTGTTTATGTAAGATTAAACCTTTAGAATAAGATTCTGTATCTAAGTCCAGGTCCGAGACTCTAAACATAGCACCCACGCATATATAGGATATACAGGATCACATTTATTGCGTTAACAGCCTTAATACGCACAATGAACAATAATGGACATTGAGGGTTACATATTTTAATGATTTTGTGGAAAATATTGTACGCTCACATATCTAAGCAGCGCCAACATTTTCCCGGAAAACTAATGCATTATAGTATGCATTTAATTTTTACTTTCTCTACTACGTATAGTAAGTAGGGGAAGTATTGCATTCCACCCAAAAATTCGATACCGAGATTTCGCCGGAAATACATGTTTTGAGACCTCCTGAATCCAAAAAAAGCATTTTTTGAAACATGTCCGTGTGTGTGTGTCTTGTGTGTGTGTGTGTGTGTTTGTGTGTGTGTCTGTGAACAGCATAACTCAAAAACGAACAGTCGGATAAGCACCAAACTTGGTATTTAGGTTCAGTATCTTCCAGAGATGCGACACGAAAGTTTTCAAGAAAATCCCCCCACCCCAGACTACCCTTTACATGGAAGATATTTCGAAAATTTTAATTTTCTCAAAAATGGCTCTAACGATTTTGATGAAAATATCATATGTTTAAGATAATGTCATGAGAAATGAAATCTATATCTCGAATTTTCTGGGACTGTCTCCAAAAGTATTCTTCATTGTGAACGACTTTTGCATAACTGGTAAACCATAAGAGATAGACAAAAGTTTACTACACAAAAAATGTAGATCGCGTTAAAATACACAACTTATGTCATATACATTTTTTGTTGAGTGAACCGTTTTCGAGATATTGCTTGTTATTTCCTTAAATTTTCCAATACTTATACTTTTTCTCAAATTCGTCATTCATTTTACTTTCTCTACTACATATTGTAAGTAGGGGAAGTATTGTATTCCACCCAAAATTTCGATACCGATATTTCACCGGAAATACATGTTTTGAGACTCACTGAATCCAAAAAAAGCATTTTTGGAAACATGTCCATGTGTGTGTCTGTCTGTGTGTCTCTCTGTCTGTGTGTCTGTGAACAGCATAACTCAAAAACGAAGAGTCGGATAAACTCCAAACTTGGTATTTAGGTTCAGTATCTTTCAGAGATGCGACACGAAGGTTTTCAAGAAAATCCCCCCACCCCAGACTAGCCTTTACATGGAACATTTTTCGAAAATTTTAATTTTCTCATAAACGGCTCTAACGATTTTGATTAAAATATCATATGTTTAAGATATTGTCATGACAAATAAAATGTATATCTCGAATTTTCTGGGAATGTCTCCAAAAGTATTCTTCGTTATGAACGACTTTTTCATAACTGGTAAACCATAAGAGATAGACAAAATTTTACTACACAAAAAATGTAGATCGCGTTAAAATACACAATTTATGTCATATACATTTCTTTTGTTGAGTGAACCGTTTGCGAGATATTGCTTGTTATTCCCTTAAATTTTCCAATACTTATACTTTTTCTCAAATTCGTTATTCATTTTTTTATGTCCTGGACATGCAAAGAGAATGGAATGCGCCACATAGCAACCAGCGTTAAAATATTTGACTATCGCTTAAAACCTACCATATTCCCCTTGCATCTACAAGAAAATTATCAATAAGATTGACATCTCGATATCTCCATTAACATGAAGCATATGGAGAATAAGCGTTTGTAAAAATAGTTTGTACAAGAGTAGAGAAAGTCATGTGAGTGTAACACATCAGATTTTTTATGTCCTGGACATCCAAAGAGAATGGAATGCGCCACATAGCAACCAGCGATAAAATATTTGACTATCGGTTAAAAGCTACCATATTCCCCTTGCATCTACAAGAAAATTACAAATAAGATTGACATCTCGATATCTCGATTAATATGAAGCATATGGAGAATAGGCGATTGTAAAAATAGATTGTACAAGAGTAGAGAAAGTCATGTGAGTGTAACACATCAGATTTTTTAAAAGTCAATCATGAGTTAAGTAATTGGAATTTTAAATCAAAAACAATGCTTGATGCTAAGAAAAATGTCTCTAGAGGTCTAAATTCACCAATCTGAAAGAAACTTAAGAAAAATGTCGTCTCGAGAAACATTTTAAATTAGTAGAAAATATGTAAGAAAAGAAATTTACTAGAAAACTAAGTTATCACATTTGCACGCTTGTGCATGTCCATTTAAACGTTACGTATGGAAATTAAATGGTTAAAACAGCAAATGCTCAACTGGGTCCTAGTGTCACGATATCTGAGGATTTTCCTTTAAATTTTTTTAAAAAGTTGTATTTTTCGAAATTCAGTATCAAGTACCTTAAGAATAGTATTTCAGACATTGCAAAAAGAATATCTGAACTGCCTGATAAAATGACACATAATGATCATCATCATAATACTTTTTATTTTTATGAGCTTCATGCTTTGAATTTTTTCAACATGAAATCCTGCTACTACTTTGTATAGGATTTCATCTCTGGATTTTATTTTGTAACAGAAAATAATTTTCGCCATGTCATGTTCTCCTGCCTGCATCAGTAATATACATTTTAAAGGTTTACATTTAAAACTTTAGCTCACATTAAATAAGCTGCATATTTGTGTAATTTTCCAGCTTAAAATTAACAAGTCGCACTATTCCATGTCGAAAACAAATAAGCTATTAGTGACGCTGTCCTACCAGTAATTCTGGAATTGTTAAGTTTCGATGAGATAGTTTATTCAATTAAAGTAGCAGTAATTACTTTGTTAAAATACATGTTTTGGAGAATCAGGTTTTAAAAACAACTGCTAACCAAGTAAAAGTACGGCAGTTGACAATAGCATATCTATGCTTACGCTCGGTTGAGTATAAACTTGGTTAGGGATAAGTTCTTATGACAAAAATAAAAATTAAATAAGGTGAGAATTTGTAACAACATCAAAATTAAAAAAAACAAAAACCCATAGTTTTCTTGAAGGATATATTCTTTGCGACTGTATAACGAAGTTACACAGTTTTTGCAAAACAGTAATACAGTGTTTTAGTCGGGACTCTACTGCATAATGAAATGATACGTTAAGATGGCCAAAGGAATATGAGAGCGGCGATTAGGGCAATAAGTAGTGTCAAAGTGGATATATGTCCTGTGCTAGAATTATGTTTGTCAAGCCAGGATACCCAGGTGTAGTTGTGAAGAGCCGGGTTGGATTTCGGATCTACAGGCACATTCAGTTGTGGAATTGCGCTATCTTCGAACGTTTGCAGTCGGGAGCTGATTCTTAGCACCAGGTCAGGTCTTTCATTTGCTACGTTCATCATTTCGCAGGGATCGGCAATCAGGTTGTACAGGCAGGGTACAGAACAAAGTGGGCCTGCCATTGATTCTTTTGGCTCCTTGCCGTTGCAATTCACTGTACCATTCTCCCTGCAACAATAATTTCACTGTTATCCATAACATGTGACAAACATAGTAGGTTAGAACCAAAAGTGAAGATATTACAAAATCGGTCCTGTAATCGCCTGGTGACGCTCTGCGGGTCTGTATTTTTTTTATAAAGGAAAACAGCATATAGGCATATATCAGAAGCATTTAGTAGCATCTGATACGGTTCATGGCACAGCTCACTATGAAACGTGTCGGTTCCACAGATATATAAACAGAAAATACTTAGTTATTTTCCCAAGAGCTGTTAAGTTCAAAAGGTCCCTGTTTCCTCATCCTAAAACATGTTCGTACACCAACATGGAGATATTTAGTGGATATTCAATATTACGAGACAAAGTTCCACCCACAGGGCAAAAGAAATAGAAATAGATGTTATAGGAAGGCGACTAAGTAACAAAGACAACCTATCACAAGTCACCTAAGCAGATGACACAGAAGGCAACTAAGCACGCAACTAAGGCAAATACCTATATTACTACGTGTACATCCAAAGAATAGCTAGCTATTCCACGATCCCAAAACTCTATTCCGCCAAAGATCAACAGAAAAATAAAAATGGTACGGGAGGTTCACATCCTTAAGCAGGTGATACAAGGGTCACCTGAGGTCACCTGTTTGGCATATACAACCCGGTGGACTAACGAACCTACAGTAACCGTCGAGAATGTCCAAGAGCTACAGCATCGTTAAACAACATAAAAACAATGCTAATAATAATAACAATAATAATAATAATAATAATAATAATAATAATAATAATAATCATAATACTCAAGGTTTATTTTAGTGCCATAAATCGTGTCTCAGTATGTATCCGTACACGGTTTAGGGCTGCCAAACTCACCTGCTCCTACCTCTGATGCATTTGAATATCCAAATCTGGTTAGTAGCTGAAAAGCATAACCCTCGGGGAACTACCACCCCTCGAAAATCATACAGATATTGGCAATCAATTCCCCTAGACTGAACTTTAGATGATAACCTACCAGATGCCAAAGCATACTCATTCATTGTAACATTGAGACAAATCATTCTTAATACCCTACACACAAACTAGTCAACTCAAGACTGTCTACACTATACAGCTATGACTCATGTTTGCTAAACTCCAAAAAGACTGTTTCTAGCTTCAGTTGCGATATCTTCGGAGGCACAGAAACTGATTTCCCCTTGAGCATAACTGGTGTGGAGATAATGCAGGGTGTAACAAAAATGTACGGCATAAATTGCAGGGCACATTCCTCACACGTAGACAAAGAAATTATGTTATATAAATATGGGTCTAGAAACGCTTTATTACCATGTTACAACTCATTTTCTCCAACTCATTAATCATGGAAAACATACAAGAATAGAACGTACCAGCATACCACATGCAACTCTTTCTCACAGGAGATGTTCAATATGCCCGCCGTCGTAGTGAATCCCGATTGCGCTGATGTATCCCTTGAGTATTGTGTATGGTTTTGCAGCCTTCCGTAATACGGGCACGGATACTCTGAACATCTGATACTGGGGTTCGATACACAAGAGCTTTCAAATGCCTGCACAAATAAAAGTCCAGTGGGTTTAGGTCCGGGAAGCGTGGAGGCCGGGAAATTGGTCCACCTCTACCTATCCATCTATCACCGAATCTATTATTTAGAAGTCGACGGACATTTACACTAACATGGGTATGTGCTCCATCGTGCATTAAGTACATGTTTTGTCGCACAGCTAGAGGCACATCTGCTAACAGATCAGGTAGAACATTCTCTACAAAATTATGGTAACTTTGTCCGTTGAGCCTGGGTGGAAGAACGTGAGACCCTACCAAACAGTTACCGATCCAAACATTGACAGAAAATCTTTGTTGATGACTTGCTTCAAGAGTTGCGTGAGGATTGACGTCAGCCCATTCATGCCGATTGTGCTAATTTACAATCTGATCTCGTTGAAACGACGGCTCATCTGTGAACAGCACCGCTGCACTAAATTAGGGTTGATACTTTATTGCATAAACCATTCTCAGAAGCGAACCCGTGCAGGAAAATTAGCTGCTGATAGTGCCTGCACACGCTGTAAATGGCATGGATACAGCCGGACCTCGTGTAACACTCACCAGACAGTCATGTGGTCAACATTCATTGTTGCAGCTAGTTGTGTTGTACTGACACTGGGGTCGTCAACTGCCTGAAGAATTGCCGCCTCCCGTTGCGGTGGCCTCGTCCTTCTAGGCCTCTCCCGGTCGCTAGTATCAGGTTGAAATGCC
Organism: Deroplatys truncata; assembly: GCA_030765065.1. Taxonomy (NCBI): domain Eukaryota; kingdom Metazoa; phylum Arthropoda; class Insecta; order Mantodea; family Mantidae; genus Deroplatys; species Deroplatys truncata. The sequence continues at coordinate 100,614,621 of CM060987.1, read as the reverse complement.
CTATGTTCCCTAAGACGACGATCAATGGCTTCAAACGTTTTCCTGTCGGGGTACCTTCGTCCTGAAAATCTCTCCCGGTACAAACGTTTAGCGCAAGCGCCATTGCCGTCTACTAATCCATACATCAAATGGGCATCTGCAATCTCTGAAATTGTTTACACTGTCATTGCACGAGTCAAGTCTATGATCAACTCTACTAGTATGTAGTACCCGGTGTGCTTGCCAAGGTCGTACTGCTCACTGGAACAGTTGATGTTACCTGTAAACAAGCACTGACGTAAGTCGCATGGCAACAGGGGCATTTAAAACAAAATACTGACGGTGCACCTACGACAATGACAACGTAACCAGACGTAAGCAAGAATTCATGTTCCCCAAGATTCTAACGTTTTGTTGGTTTGTGTTTCCCATGATTAATGTGTTGAAGAAAATGAGTTGTAACTGGAAATAAAGCGTTTCCAGATCCATGTTCATATAACATAATTTCTTCATCTACGTGTGAGGAATGTGTCCTGCAATTTGTGCCGTACACTTTTGTTACACCCTGTATACTATCATAAACAGTCATCCACGCGCATGGCAGTACTTTTTATTGATTGCCAAGCAGTAGTTCCTTTTAGAAGCAGGATGGACTTAACAGTAAAATGGGTCTCCAGTTCTGTAAAAGTCGAAGGAGACGAGAAACAAATGAACTAATGAAGCACGCATAATAAAAAAAGAAAAAATGCCTTGGAACTTCCCAGAGTTATCGTTGTAACTGCGTTCAGGACCGCGACCATGTACGGTTACCCTCCGCGCACCTGAGCAGAACTAAGATGACTCCCATAATTTCATTCCATCTGTGTATATGTTAGAGAGTGGATCCAGCACTCCTAACACGCCAGGTTGCTAGAAGGTGACTTGTTTTACCTATTTTCTGAATGTAAAAGAAAGAATAAGCTACAGAAAGCTATATGGCTTAAGTCCGTACCTGATATTCCAAAATCTGCTCAGAGGCTGCTCTAAGCCCAGTCTAGATATGGATTTTCCTGCTACACTTTGAGCTACAAACTCAACGTTGTAATTGACGTTTGATGCCGATTCTTGCTGTCCCAGATGTGAGTCATATTTGCCATATTTGGCCATTGACTGCACTAATTTCCACAGTCCACCTTCCTCACTCGTTACCATCCCAGATATATTCAACACGAGGTCTACGTTCAGGAGCAGTTCTTGACGAGGCCCTTTCCTCTGGCCCTGCTCCAGGGTCTCCCATTGATCGATCCCATCGATATTTCCCAGGGAAGAAGGATTGCCCCCTGTAACAAATGACTTGACTTATCTCAATGAGTCAGAGAACAGCTTAGTAAAGCCAAAAGGAAGATAAGCTCACCGGCTGCAGAATACAGTGTTGGCAACCAGTCCACCACGTGGAACAATTGATCCGATGTCCTGCCTGCATCTCGAAGCGTGGGACTCCAAACAGCTGCCACACCCCGCACTCCGCCCTCAAACAGAGTGTGTTTCATCTGTAAAACGTTAGTTGTTGGCGAACAAGCGCTGATTTGTTGTAGGAGGCATTAGAGTGAACGTACTTACCCCTCGAAGTGGCCAGTTGGAACCATAGTTCCTATGCCCCCCTACAGTAGGAGCACCATTGTCTGTGAGGAAGACGATTATCGTGTTACGGAGTATCTCTCTCTGTTCCAGCGCCTCGAACACGCGTCCCACAGACTCGTCCAGCTGTCTCACCATCTCTAAAGAGGATATAGATAGACATTACTCTATACAACTCTTTCACCCATCAGAGTCGTTATTCACAAGTAGAGTCGGGCTATTATGTCTCTTTAACCTCCACTTTAGCTTTTATATAGCGTGAGAAAGGCATTTCAAAATAGCGTTGCATAACAACCCTAGTTTCAGATTCTTCATAAAAAGTCACTAGTAGTAATTGGCAATTGTGTAGAGAAATTGGGAAGTTAAACAATAGATTGTTAAGACTTACACGATGTAGGTCATTATTCCTTTTGTTTATTACTGCGTAGTTCTATAGGTAAGGCTTCATTCACAATGAAATGCAAGCGCTAACGTAATGCAGCATAAGCGCAGGCGTGAGTGAACACCACGTGCCGGAGGCGTAACGCAAGAAGTTTGCATGGGCTTCTAGATTCTTAAACTAACTGCGGAAATGTTCCGAGTGCACCGTAAGTTTCAAATTGAATAACAACCAACAATACCAAATACGAAAGTTCACTCAATATTTCATAAATAAGTAGGTCTACAAAAAAAAAGAAAGAAAGAAATACACACACACGCATACATACATACACACATGCATACATACATACATACACACATACATACATACATACATACATACATACATACATACATACATACATACATACATACGTCCAACAGCCGCCCGTAGCGTTAGTGACATGATGACTGTTTGCTCAAAACGTTGAAAGTAGTGCAAGTACTATGGAAGCAGAGCCATTATTCCGTATGTGGGTAGTGAGGACTTCCGTTATCAATATGTAACGCACGCACTTGCATCATGTTAGCGTTGCTGTCGTTGGCATTCTGCTGCCAAAACTGTAACATAATGGGCCCTAAGCCGCAAGGGCATCAACTACGGAACAACGACAGGGCGTAGCCATAGACACAGAACAGCTGTAGAATCTGCGCGTCTAAACTCGAATGATCCACTTTAGCTACATTTCCCTTGCTTCGCGACACTCCGTTAGCCATTTTTTTCATCACGCTCGCAATATCTTCTGACAAGATTTCCGCAAAAGCTAAGCGGTCGCCAAGAAGGGCCCAATGTTTTCGATAAAGCAACAACTCCTACAGAATTTAAGAACCCAGGATACTACATAATCAACTCTGCGTATTAAAAAAACCCTATTCCGCAAGTTTCTTAAAATTTCATAGCTCCTTTCCGCGTACGGAATAATCTCCGGAAACTGCAGCAAGTTATACATGTGATGATACAGCTGCACAAGTCATATTAATGTAATGCTCATTATCTCTTTGCGCCTGAGCCAAGAAATCTAGGCACACATGCCGGTTCATCCACTAAATGAAAGAGGATTCAGTAAGGACACTCTCATAACCTCAAAAGAGAAATGAGAGATGCTCACCCACAATTTATGTGGTACGGCCTAATGGAAGAGTGCAAGCATGTACATTAGACGGTTAAAGTCTCGCATCGCGATCGTCTGTGGTTGAACAGCAGGCAATGCAAAGAGAAAGAAATGCAGAATTCTTCCTCTATGCACGCAACGCAAGCATAAAGTTTGGAGTTTGCATATCTTGCGTTGTGTGACTCTATGTGAATTATTCCATTAAATAACATGAATGCAAAGTCTTGCACTTATGCTACGTCTGCGCTTACATTTCATTGTGAATGGGCCCTAACACATGATTTTCTAGCGTGAAGTGTTACAGAGGCTTCATATGCAGAAAACTTTTATATATTTGAAAGGACAGATCAACAAATCCATAACTTAGAATTTTTAAATTGTTTCAAAATAATTATTTTAAGTGGGATTGAAATTCCATCACATTACTTCACAAGCCAAAAAATGAGTGCGAACAAAATATTAAAACAAATTACTATATACAAAAACTGCACTAAAACTAAAATCCACGCGCTGTCCATAAGCAATACCATCATTTCTGGTATGATCATACGCATATTGGTTTCTTTCTGGTGAAATGAAAATGCAAACCTCAGAATAACATATTAACTCGGTGATTTAATGTAAGCGTTTATTATTTTTAAGGTTTTGTTTGGAAAGAACCTCATTGAGAAAAATCTTCATGGACGAACTCAAACAGAAAGGGAAGCGAACCTGAAAAACCTCTAACAGGAATACAGCTTACTAAGAAAAATTACGTTTACAACAACAAGAACAGTAGCGGTGGTAATAATAATAATAATAATAATAATAATAATAATAATAATAATAATAATAATAATAATAATAATAATAATGACAGTTTCTGTTAAAGATCAAGACAGAAGAGAAGTGCATCAATACCTTTTGTGTTTGTGTACAAGAGAATATAACAGAGGAAAAAGCAAGCAAAGGAATGAAACTAAAGAATATTTCTATGTGACCTCACTCTGCATGATCCTATGCCATGAGTTCAAGGCATTTCTTAAGATAGAAAACATCAAAGTAAAGAATTCATTTTCCTTTCCTCTTCCTCTTTTGGGCAGAACCACTGGGAGTTTACATGTCTAATTTTATTTCCTAGACTCCCTAAAACTGAGGAGAGGAGGTCTTCATCGATGGAGTAAGAATAAATGTCTCTTTCCCTTCAGCTTTGAACTAGAAACAATATTTAAGAAAACAATTCATATAAATATTTACAAGTATAAACTACATTAGAATAAGCGCCCCCGATGTACCGGCATAGAGCCTCCTATGGGGAGAGGCTATGTGCGAAAATCGAATGTTGGCGTCATCCACGTCGGGAACCTCTAGAAGACTCGAATCTCTGCCACTATGTACTGCAAGATGAGCCAGCTGTAGAAACAGGGGACCCTCAGTTTCATCGTGTTCCAAAATCAGTCGCACTGCCTCCTTGGTGAACACTTGTGTGGCATAATGCCCAGCCTCAGCCCAGGAGATGTTTCCGTCACGGTGAAGGTCATAACCCAACACTTCGTCTTCAGGAGGCAGACCCTATCAACAAAAGATTTGATCGTTTAGGTACTATCTAGATGGAGGGTTACAGAAATTAGGAAGGCGGGGTGGAATACAGGTAAAGCATAGAATTTTCCTCCATAATGCTCTCGCATTTCATCATGTGCATTGTATCTAAAGAAGCCAGTTGCTGCAAAAGACAGATCCTTATGGCGTTTGGGGGGGATTTGCTTATAGCTAGGGATGCAACTAATATTGCAGTTCTGGACCTTCAAGATACCTTATCAGGCGGAGTTGTGCATTGTCTTCAAGGGAGATGCATGACATCAACGATTTGCCTTTTGTAACTTTTTGGAATTATGGGATAAACAAACATTTGTTCATTTCCATGATGTAATTTAGTCAGTGGTTACAGAACGGGATGGGTCAGCGAAACTTTGAAGCTCCGACTCGAATTAAGGTTAAATGTTTTTCCCGACTGACTTTAATAAGGTGGTTTTACCCAGGTGCGAGTGAGTAGCCGATTGGCATACGCTTTTTACGACGATCTAAAATGGTGTGGAGGTAACAAGCAATAAAATTAATGTAAGTAGCGCAGATGGAAACTTAAGCGTGTAACCCTGAATCGAAATAAACATGACCAACTTCCAACCAGCAAATAATAATTTAAAAAAAATTCTAAAGGTGTTGTGTTGCTACATTAGAAAATGTGACACTAAGTAAGTGCAATTTAAAATAGACATAGAGCTCCAAGACGCAAGACCTGCTGTATGCTCAACAACGGAGGGAAAATTAAAATACATAAAAAATAAATGAAGAATTAAGAGTATTCAGTGGCAATTGCAAGGTGCCTCACTGCAACAAAAGAGAAATAAGTACAGATGTGAAGAAACGGAATTTATTACTTTTAAGGACTAAATGTAAAAGTTTGAGAAGTAGCGATTGATACAGCTTATGCGTTCAGTATATCGTTTATTTCATAAGTAGATTAACTTCTGCTTGATGCATTATAATAAGGCGCTAGATCCATTTGATTTTGATCATATAAATAGATAAGCAAATGTAAAACCTCCTGGAAGACATAAATCGACATCGATTTACTCGCCTGAGTAAATTAAACTAAACAAAACAACTGGATTTGCTGTCCAAATAAGGAAGTAGCTGGAAGAAAGTATTTTGCAGCGTAAAGGGTTACATGAACGTACGTATGAGGCAGTTTCTCATATATAGCTATGGTTTGAACTTATTGACATTTTGTTAAGCGGCTGAAGAATTAGGAATTGGACTTGTCTCTAAGCCATACCACAAGTTAGAATATGTATAATCACCATCGCGCTTCTGAACATAGGCATTATTATTGCATGTAGGAATTTAAATTTGTTCTTCCTTCGATTGTTTCCTAGGACGCCAAAAGTTGCTTTTGCTGTGGCTTGAACTAATAATGCTATACGGTAATCTAGAAATGTCCAATCGTTGCACGCGGATTAAGACAGATTCTCAACAGCCTGAGAATAGAAACCAGAACGAAACCGGGAACTGGAAGCAAAACGGCCTGCAACATTTTCATTAATAATATACGGGAACGAGTACGGGAGTGCATATAGCAAAGTAGAAAGCCGATTTTGCGCATTGAGCATAGTTAGTTTTAAACTAACCATTTATACACTACGTGATCAAAAGTATCCGGACACCCGGCTGAAAATGTACAAGTTCGTGGCGCCCTCCATCGGTAATGCTGGAAGTCAATATGGTGTTGGCCCACCCTTAGCCTTGATGATAGCGTTCACTCTCACAGGCATACTTTCAATCAGGTGCTGGAAGGTTTCTTGGGGAATGGCAGCCCATTCTTCACGGAGTGCGGAACTGAGTAGAGGTATCGATGTAGGTCGGTGAGCCCTGGCACGAAGTCGGCGTTCCAAAACATCTCAAAGGTATTCTATAGAATTCAATTCAGGACTCTGTGCAGGCTAGTCCATTACAGGGATGTTATTGTCGTGTAACCACTGCGCCGCAGCCCGTGCAGTATGAACAGGTGCTCGATCGTGTTGAAAGATGCAATCGCCAACCCCGAATTGCTCTTCAAAAGTGGGAAGCAAGAAGGTGCTTAAAATATCAACGTAGGTCTGCGCTGTGATCGTGCCACGCAAAACAACAAGGGGTGCAAGCCCCCCTCCAGAAAAAATACGACCACACTATAATCCAACCACCTCCGAATTTCACTGCTGGCACTACTCACGCTGGCATATGACGTTCACCGCGCATTCGCCATACCCACACCCTGCCATCGGATCGCCACATTGTGTACCGTGATGCGTCACTCCACACAACGTTTTGCCACTGTTCAATCGTGTAATGTTGACGCTCCTTACACCAAGCGAGGCGTCGTTTGACATTTTCCTGCGTGATGTGTGACTTATGATCAGCCGCTCGACCATGGAATCCAAGGTTTCTCACCTCACGCATAACTTTAATAGTACTTGGAGTGGATCCTGATGCATTTTGGAATTCCTGTATGATGGTCTGGATAGATGTCTGCCTATTACTCTTTACGACCCTCTTCAAATGTCGGCGTTCTCTGTCAGTCAACAGACGAGGTCGGCATGTACGCTTTTGTGCTGCACATGTCCCTTCACGTTTCCACTTCACTATCACATCAAAAACAGTGGGCCTAGGGATGTTTAAGAGAGGGGAAATCTCGCAAACAGACTTCTGACACAAGTGACACCCAATCACCTGACCATGTTCGAAGTACGTGAGTTACACGGAGCGTCCCATTCTGCTGTTTCACGATGTCTAATGACTACTGAGGTCGCGGATAATGAGTACCAGGTTGTAGGTGGCAGCACAATGCACCTAAGGTGAAAAACGTGTGTTTGTGGGGGTGTCCGGATACTTTTGATTACATAGTGCATGTTTCACTTTCTTCCAGTTCAGCCAACATAGGTGAAGCTGAGGCAACGTCAAAATTAGATAAAGTAATGGTTTTCTCAACCAGAGTTATTACTATTTCCGATTCTTCTAGCGAAAGTGTCCAAGCGTCATTCCTTTATTAATTCTTAATTATTCTGTATTAATTTCTACAGGATTTTATTTCCTTTGTGATGTCTTCTATCGCCGATTTTTAGGCAACAGACCTTTTGAGTTGTATTTAGACAAATTACAAGTGATATTCTCACTTGAAGAAGTAAAGCTAAATGAATTTGAAGGAGTTAGTACATATATTTTCCGCTATTTCTTCCGATTTCAGCTTGCGACTAGAGAGAGAGAGAGAGGGAGAGAGGGAGAGAGAGAGAGAAATCTTGTGCTACGCGAACAGCTTTCATTTTTTCATTTATATTCATTTATTTTATATTTAAATTAAACACCTCTGATTCGTCCAGTATGTCTTAATTTCTCACGTGTTCTATTCTTAGTGTAGTATTATTGCCTTTAAAACCTATTTCAATTATTTGAATTATTCTTTTATCTTTGTCCATTAATACCCTTGTTTCTCTTCCTATAACAGTTTTGGCACTGGCATATTTTTTGTAAAATGTGAATACGAGGCGTGTTTTTAAAGTAAGTGCCGTTTTAATAATTTGCCGTTGCAGCACCGTAGTCGCGATTTTGAGCGTGTGCGGTCACTTACTCCATTCATTCCTACAGCCATACGCAGAGAAAGGGGACGAGTTTCTCCACAATATTGTCACTGAGGATGAAAGATGGGTGCCGCATGCCACACCAGAGACAAAACAACAATTAATGCATTGGCGGCATAGTGGCTCACCTGTGAAGACCAAATTCAAGCAGACAATCTCTGTCAAAAAATTATGTGCACTGTCTTCTGGGATCGACATCGTGTCTTCCTGTGCGAGGTTTCACCACGAGGCGAGACCGTAATTGCTGATTGGTATTGTCAGACATTGCATAAACTGAGGAGGGCAATCCAGAACAAGAGATGTGGAATGTTGACAAGAGACATTACGCTATTGCATTACAGTGCAAGATCCCATACAGCCAACGCCAAACGAAATGTGTTGAATCAGTTTGGATGGGAGATCTTCGACCATCCAACCTACAGCCCCGACCTCGCCTCAAGTGATTTTTATCTCTTCCGTCTCATGAAGCGTTTTATGGCAAGAAAACGTTTCCACAATGACGCTGGGGTGCAGAATGAGATGACTTTGTGGCTCCGGACATTGGCGGTAGACTCTTACGACTTGGGCATACAATCGATGGTGCAACTTTACGATGAGTGCCTCAGCAATGGTGGTGACTATGTTGAAAAGTAGCCATTGAATCTATGTAATTTTTCCAATAAATATCCCTTATTTAGTGATGATTTTGTTCTTTTTATCGCTCATCGGGACTTAGTTTCTGGATGACCCTCGTACTTCCCTGAAAAATGTAGTTTTTAAATATCAATTTAATATGAGAAGTGTTTGCATACTTGAACTACAATAGTATTAGTTGTAATTACTTATTTTCAACTGCTAAATTTATTGAACACTTAGGTGTGTAAATATGTTTATACCCTTTAAACTGATCTTATTTTTCAAAGTTGCATCTTATGTAAATTATCAGAATGTATTAACCGGTAATAAAACAGCAGTCAACAGACTTCTTGTATCTACTATGTAGTAGGAAATACTATTAATTGCTTTGATGACTGACAAAAATACTCACCGACATCGCTGCTAGGAAGTCATGATATCCAATAAAGCCGTTCCAGTATCCAAAGAAGGAATGGAAACCCCGATTGATCGGTGTATATTCACTGCGATGAAAACCCAGGTGCCACTTGCCCACAAGTCTGGTCACATAGCCCAGTTCCTGTAGTAGTTGCGGTAGAGTTATTTCTTCCAATGGCAGTCCTCGCGGTTCTCCATTGCGCAGAGGCCATCCTTGCATTCCTGCAACGCCAAGGTTTGAGTTAGTTCTTCCGCTCTTGTGGAGCATACTCAGAAGGCACCGACACCTGTCATTTGATAGGAGATTCCTAGAGAATGTAACCGCTAAAAACAACCAATACTATCACCACCACCATTATGTCGTCCTCCGTGATGTATTTTTACCATGCTAGCCTCTAGTTGCCGGGGTCACGAGTTCAAAACCGGCAGAGGATGATGGATTTTCTCGAGCGTAAAAATCCTTAACGTGGCTTCCTTCGGAAGGGAAGTAAAGCCGGTGATCCCGTGTGGTAGATTTACGGCACATAAAAGAACCTCAAGTCTGATAAAGAGGCCTCTGAGAAAAATTACCGGTCTTTCACGCCCAATACAGAATGGGACGCTAAGGACTTACAACAGTTAAAGTGCGTCTCTAAATAAAACTCAATTTAACTTTATTTTATCGTCATCATAATAGAGTAAAAATACAAGCTACCTTTGCTTATATACAGGCAGACTCAGATAAAAGTAGCCCGCCTCCCATTTGAATGCAGTATTTTGATTGCTTGAAATTGCATTATCGTATCTGAGTAAACAATTACAACAGCGAACATTTTACCCCATAACCGTTCGCGAACTACGCATTCCTAGTTGATTGTTGGCGTTGTTATGTAAGCATTTCAGTTTATTTCATCAGCGTGCGTGTGTTCTGTAACGATTTCCTCGTTACAAGAAAGAGTGGAAATTATGAAAGCAAGTTGGATTAAGAAAACCGGCGAAATTTTCAGGAACAAGTTTCCGGATATAGCACAACCGACAAAGAGAGCAATACAGAGTTTCAGTAAAACGCCACGTGCGCTGCGGGATGCTCTAGGATGTCATTTTTAACACATTTTATAAATGGCAAGTCCTTTTCAGCAATTTGCTTCGGCATTCTTTTTTCTGTATTTATTCAATACTTACACGGTTACTTTAATATGCGCAATCGACATATCATATTCGCATTCAATTGGAAGGCGGGCTACTTATATCTCACTGCTTTGTACAACGATACTCAAGATTTGTAGCTGCTTCGTCCAAATGATTTGTACATAGTAGTTGTAACTGTTTTTGAATGAATATATGGTTAGATTGGATTGAATTGCATTCTGTGAGTTCACTAGCAGCCATAAAGGCTTGTGAACATAGAGCATGTCAAGGAAATGTACAAAAATCACATATAAACATAAATATTACACAGAATATAGAACATTTGAAATAAAATAGAGACATACTATACGCGTGTCAATGAAATGTACAATATAGTTACATATATACATAAATATTACAAAGGATACAGAGCATTTATAATAAAATAAAGACATATTATATGCAAAATGAAAAAAATAAGGTGTAATTTTGTACAAAATCGAATACCTCCCTACCGTTATAAGGTTAACATTGTATTTATAGACAAGAACAGTTATTTTAACTTTCACTAGGCTTGTACCTTTGTTCGTCTCATCATTTTGTTCTATTTGGTTTGCAATGCATAGCATTTACTGTCAGTTCTTAATGTACATACATTTAAATAGCTTCATTAATTCTAGAGTAGGCAATTGGAAAACTGTCAATTGTCATTAATATTTACTAATATTACTTAGAGATCTATACATGTATTATCATCGGGATAATTTCTCATTCAGATAATCTTGTACAGAATAATATGCTTTTGAGCATAGGTACTCTTTTAACAGCAGTTTTAAAGACATTGAAATTGTCAACTTTTCCCTTAAGATCACTAGGGTATGTTCCAATAGAAGAGGATGCATTCAGAAGAACATTTTAAATCGTGCTGTATGGAAATAGCATGTTGCAGAACGCTTACGGAATGAAACGAAGATAATGAGCTGTCCAAACGCTGTGTCCTTTCCAATCAGAATGCCATCTGTTGAACTACTAGTTTGGAGCATGTGCCACATATTTTACTATAAAGCGCAGGCAAAACTAGAAGCGTTAATCTCTTCAAAACCACTTCTATTCTTAATTATCTTCTCATATTCTTTTTAAAAGTGTGTTCAGAACAGTGACTTCATCAGTTCTGAAGTCTGAACTGCACCATTTTTGTATCACTTTTCCAAAACATTTTTTAATAATTTTCATTGGAGTTTTTCATTGATTTTGGATTAAAATTGTAAATTATCGCTCTGATTTCATTAATTTTCAAGTTGGTAAAAAAGGAGGGGAAAAATAATTTAGAAAAAGCATACAGGGCTCTGCAACTGGGAAGACTTGTGATGTCCCATATTTTAGTACTGTTTAATGCCCATTCTTACTGCATTCCGTATCACAGGCGGTGGACAATGATGATACATGAAATGAAAAGATAACTAAGAAAGGGAATTTCGGAAGGAAACATTCCAGGCCTAAGCTTAGTGTACCTCCTAGGGATTTGCCAATTATGAGAACTGAGGGGAAAACCTGGAAAAAGGTTATTCGGGGAGGGCAGTCCTGGCGGAATTTGAGCAACAAATCTCCCGTTCACGAGTCTGTGCCTGAACGACCTTGGCTACTCGGTAAGTTGTGATGCCCATAAGCTATTGATTTTTATTAAATAATACTTAAACACGCGATAAGTGCGGTGATGCTTATGGATAAAAACAATCTGTAACAGAGTGAAAACAAAACACTGTTAAGCATTTTCCAGGAGGATGCCGTCGTTTGTTTGGGAGGATGTGCCACGTAATTATTAAGCTAAAAAGATATTTAGTCAAATAAGAGTATTTGGATAAAGACATATTTTAAAGTAAGTATGCTAATAATCTGGAAGATTTACGGATATACTCGTACTCGATTCAAGAATTCCAATAGGCACAAATGTGGCGATACGAGGAGTTAGGAATAGGCTGACGGATGGACCTCCAGCAACTGGAGCACGGCCGTACGAGGACTTCACTGTACGTCCAGAGGAGATCAGCCTTGTCTTATGAAGAAATTATACCACTATGAGCGATAAATTAAATTAAATTGATTTAATTTATGGACGCTCTTTAACTGCTACGGTCCTTAGCAGTCCCATTCTATATTGGGCGTGAAAGATCGGTAATTTTGCTCAGAGGCCTCTTTATCAGGCTTGAGCTTCTTTTGCGTGCCGTAAATCTACGACACGGGACAACCGGCTTTACTTCCCTTTCGAAGAAAGCAATGCTAAGGATTTTTACGCCCGTCCAATCTCCATTCTTGTAAAATACCTAATTTAGCCGCCTAGGCACCTAATCGTTAGGTGCTGGAAGCACTCTGACTCTAAACGTGTATGTTCCCACATCTCATGTTGGTGTTCCCAGAAAGCGATGAGTGATTCGGTTTATTATTATTATTATTATTATTATTATTATTATTATTATTATTATTATTATTATTATTATTATTTTTGTTTTTTATGGAGCTCGTTAACTGCTGCAGTCCTTAGGGTCACATTCTATATTGGGCGTGAGACACCAGAAATTTTGCTCAGAGGCCTCTTTATCAGGCTTGAGGTTCTTTTACATGCTGTAAATCTACGACACAGGACCACCGGTTTTACTTCCCTTCCGAAGAAAGACTTGCCAAGAATTAGTGATTCAGTCCCTAGGTGGCTAAACCTGGTATTGGACAAGAATGGAGTTTGGACAGATTATTAAAACAGTGTCTAGTAAAATATGTATCCTATTTGAGAGTAAAAGGTATGCATTTCAGTTTTACATTGGGTTGCCATTATATTTTTTCATGGGAAATTGTGCAAAACAGGATGTTATTTAGTTATATATATATATATATATATATATATATATATATATATATATATATTTTTAAACATGGTTATTATATGTAAGTGATGATGAGTAAAGCTATTGCTCGAAGTTGTATATTTACGAGTATAAGAGAATAATCTAGAATTGTGCACGTAAAACAGGATGCCACTGCATGCGCGAAAAGGTAAACAGATACACGCACCTCCTCTTTGCTCTATATACCTATGAAGCAATGTGAAGGACAGTAGAATGCCTCACAAAGCTGCGGGGACAGTATAAATGGAAGCCAGTGTACTATGTGCTATGGTGTGCTTTGGTTTACCGTGTATCGCGGTCTAGCTGATAAGTCATATGTTTACATCAAGTTGTGTTCTAAGAGTGTAGCGATTATAATTCGGTATACATATTGTAAATTTATTAGCCGTCTGAAAGCATCTACAACAATTATTAAAACTGGCCATCATCTGTTAAGGGGAACATTTTAACGATTAGGACCATTACTTTTAGGTTACGTAATGTTCATGACGCTTTGGAAACTTGACCTGCTTTCATTGGACTGCTTTTCATACCTTCAGAAACATTGAAACCAGTAACCCAGGTCTTTTCAGTTGAATGTCCAATTCACACTGACGAAGTGATATGAGTGACAAGATGAATGACCAATAGGGATCCAGCATAAACGCGAGAAAATCCATGCGACGAAAATAGAATTGGAGTTAACTTTTACCGCGTGGCATGGCGGCATTCACAAATTTGTGTGTGTTCTTAAGATGGTATCAATCTCCAGGGTAATGAATTCTTTTTCGAAATAGATATTAATTTATCCCGAGTTGTATGAATTTTGTTCAAGCCGTACAAAAATGCAATGAAAGGTGTGTACTTTCGTCCGATTTTACACGGTAATGTTAAATTATGGCACTTTGTTAAAACTACATTTTGGGGAACAATACCGTGTTAGGAGTCGCGCATGTCGCGTCACCAGTGTTGCTCAATTGTGAATCCGAAATCACACTGGAACGACACTCTCGACGCAACAGGGTGATTGACCAGTAGAAAGTCAGGTTTAACGCGACAAAATCCATGTGACGAAAGTTGAATTGGAGTTAATTTTCGCGCGGCATGGCGACATCCACAGAATTGGTTTCTGTTTTCTTCTTGAGAGGCACCAACCTCCAAGAAAATGCGTTCTTTTTCGGAAGAATTATTAAATAACCCTAAGTTTGTAGATTTAGTTCAAATGCACACAAAAATATGACACTTTCACTTGAGCTTCGCAAGGCAATGTTAAATTGTGTCGCCTCATTATGAACAATAGATTTCGAGGAACAATATGTCGCTTATGTCGCGTCGCCAGCATCGCTCTATTGTGAATGGGAAGTGATAAATAAGTTATGGTACTTACCCGTGTGTATGGGGTACTTTCCTGTAAGAAGGGCTGCTCTACTGGGGGTGCATGAGGGTAGTACATAGTGCCTATTCAGGGATACTCCGTTGTATGCTATGGCGTCTATGTTTGGGGTTGCTATCTGATCGGATCCATGCATGCTGACGTCATTCCAGCCCTGAGGTGAAAAGCTTTAAGTAGTAGGAAAACTACCTTGCACCTGCCTATAATCCCAGCAAGCTTAATATTATTTTCTAAAGGAATTTCAAGGTATTGGAAGTACTGTTGGTGATAGTGTTAATTCATATGATGATACTGATATTAAAAGAATACATAAGAAAACAACATTTTCTTTATCTTTTATTCCATTTCTCTTTCATTTCCACTTCATCCTCACGTATTCTTTTTGTTCTTCTTCTATGTCAGTTTTTGATCAATGAATGATTTATTAATTATTACTCATGTTTTACTATTCTAGTCTGTAAAGAGCACGTCACTGAAATCTTATCAGCAGACCAGGAACAATTTTCCCAGGAATAACAATCGTTATGAGTAATCAGCTGTAAGCAACATAAAAGCCATGCATGACTGGAGAGAGGTTATGGGAACTAAATGTAGTGCAACTAACGAAATTTCAATTGGCAGGAATCGTTAAATATCTAATTGCTTACCAGATCGTCAGCAATGATGACGATGATATGCGGCCTGGAACACCACACATCCTGAGACCATATTAGCATCAAAAGAAATACTAGCATATTGTGAGATAATTGCTGTTTACTTCTTGCATCTTACATGTAATTATAACCATTCGGCAATCTCCGGCAGCAGACGAGAGATGAACCACGTCATCAAGAACCACGTGCTAGTAACGAAAGACCCCTCTCTCAGACAAATACACGTTTTGCTACTGTATTTCTGTTGGTCTACTAGTCTGTGAAATCCATGTGGAGTGTCTTTTCTTCTCTCCCCCCTCTTTTTGCTGTTCTAACTGAGATGGTAGGCTCTATCTCATCCAAGTGAAAATTTGCAACATTTTAACATATTTTCTCAGAAACCAATAAATGAATTTTAATAAAACTAATACTATTTATTAAATTATCTTTACAGAGTCTATTGATTCTTATTGAAATGTGTATCTATGAACTATACAGTTTCTGATTTTCCCCCAGGCCTGGACATTCTTACTGAAAAATTCATAAAATGTGTCAGTGCATGGGACTTAATAAAGGAATTATCATGACTGTATATTACCCCTTCAGCCTAATTAGTTTTACTACCCTACGGAATTCATATAAACATGTTCAAAACAAATGGGGCAAATGCATAAAAAACTAATTATTTTAGAGAAAATGAGGTATAAGCTTTCCCAATCCACATGCATTGAAATTACGTTCCACGCGTTTTCTAGAACCCATCTTCCATAGTACTCGTTTTACCCAAACATTATATTTCCCAAATCTATAGTCTGGAAACCAAGTTCCCAAGGTTAGGACCCGGAACTCGAATGCTGTTAAATTTCCCGAACAAAAATCGTGATTTTCTTATGTCCTTCGGTCGTCCAGGACCAATTAGCTATAGGACGTTCATATTTCTTCCTTCCTTGCTTTGATGATTCATTAACATCCTTTAACTAGGTAGATCACATCGGAAGGCGAATGAACGAAATGATTGAAATAATGCTAGGGCCCGGGGTTCCTAGAGTTTAGAGTTACCCAACATTCTTCTTCTCAGGATAAGGGAAAACCGAAAAAAAAAACTTATCCAAGTAACTCAATCTAACGGAGATTAGAACTCAGGATTTCTTGAATGTTATGCAGACACTCTACCCTCACACCACAGAGATTGGTGAATTTTACTTTAAAAAATCTGATGTGTTACACTCACATGACTTTCTCTACTCTTGTACAAACTATTTTTACAAACGCTTATTCTCCATCTACTTCATGTTAATCGAGATAAACATTTGCAGAGTCTATCTTATTGCTAATTTTCTTGTAGATGTAAGGGGAATATATATTTACAAGGGCAATATAGAAAAACAGTTGCCTTTAAGCACATACATATCTCTTAATAGCTGGTTGCTAGGTGCAGCACCATTCCCTTTCCCACAGATTAATACTCTTTGCATATCCAAGACAAAAAATGAATAACGAATTCCCATTTGAGAAAATAAGTATTGAAAAATTTAAGGGAATAACAAGCAATATCTCGAAAATGGTTCACTCAAAAAAAATGTATATGACATAAATTGTGTATTTTAAAGCGATCTACATTTTTTGTGTAGTAAAATTTTGTCTATCTCTTATGGTTTACCAGTTATGCAAAAGTCGTACACAATGAAGAATACTTTTGGAGACATTCCCAAAAAATTCAAGATATACATTTTATTTGTCATAAAAATATCTTAAACATATGATATTTTAATCAAAATCGTTAGAGCCGTTTTTGAGAAAATTAAAATTTTCGAAAAATCTTCCATGTAAAGGGTAATTTGGGGTGGGGGATTTTCTTGAAAACCTTCGTGTCGTATCCTTGGAAGATACTGAACCTAAATACCAAGTTTGGTGTTTATCCGACTGCTTTTTTTGGATTCAGGGGATCTCAAAACATGTATTTCCAGTGAAATCTCGGTATCGAATTTTTGGGTGGAATACAATACTTCCCCTACTTACTATACGTAGTAGAGAAAGTAAAAAGAAGACAAGCTCGCAGATCAATATCAAATTGTCAACCTATTCGTTGCCAAGAGGCGTGTTAATATAAATAAATATAAACCTACCAAGATGTGAGTTCGCAGTTTAATAAATTAACAAGTATAAGAAACGTGTCAAACCAATTTATTATTATAGCTTCAGCACTTAGAACTTATGAAACTCGCCATACCCACGCCCCTAACCGAAATTAGACTAGGTCAGCGCAAGGATAGTCTCGTCTTATAAAAGAAGCGAGAGCTCGTCCTGAAGTACAAACTAGGTGGATCCAATGGCGGCTGGTGCACATTTTAGTTGATGATGCTCATCTCATGAAAATAACATTGCCCAGACTCCACGAGCATGAATTTATCATGATGCATTGGAAAAATAGACCAGAAAGACACTTTCAAGTTGCTGGAAGATATATTAAAAATTATTCTGAGTACCAGTATTCAATTTTAATTTGATGTAAATTATTCACTATACACCTAATGTTTTTAAAAGAAATAATTCACCTTAACTTAAGTTTCTCGTGCGTTTAAGATTTTTGTTAAGCTTCGCTACGTACTCTTTCTTTCTTCCTTTTTTTAGGAAGTGCATGCTAGACGTGACTGTAACTGTATTTTTGTGGGGGATTTAACGCGTATTAGAACAATGGTAAACTGTAATGCTAAAGGATGTAATTAAACATTAACCTCTCTTTTCATAGTAGGTCAGTAGTAGGGGATTGAGAGTTCTGGCGCATTTAATTTATGCATGGAATGCAATTAATATGCTAATTAGCCCCCCGCCCCCTCCCCCCTCCCCCACCCCAGCTCCTTGGTAGTTTTACTTGCACCTGAGGGCCATAAATCTTGTTGAGTACAATGGAAGCTTGACAGTTAAGCAATTAAGGCTGTCAATCAACTGTAAAAACGAACAAAGGGGTCATAAATTTAAGGTTCTGTAACAAAGGCGAGTTGTTTTTCCTACCCCTTCCACATCAGACCACTTCTGCACCTGGTCAGTTACCCACCCCCACTTGCATTGTTTGTCGAACACGTGGCATACTCGTTCCACTAGCTTTTAACAAAAGAACAATGCTTACCCTTCAGCTGTCAAAATGAACAAAGCCCATGATGAATTAGGGTTGTGACAAAGAGAACCTAAGCCAGTAAACTGAGAAACAAGTTCTATTGTCCAGTGCAAGCATTCTTTAGAAAGACCATCTGGCATACTCATCCCACAACCCAATAACAAAGCCTGACCCTTTCCATTGTGTAAGAGATTCTATTGTGTGTGCCTTTCTATTGTCCTGGGCAAGACTAGTTTAGAAAGACACCTGCGGCGTTCCCATCCCGTTACTCCATAACAAAGCCTGACCTTTTCCATTGTTTGACCACCTGCTAGTTAACAAAAGAATTCGAGGGTTGCTTTATACTCGTCCTGTCCTTGTTTGTGTGAAAGAGAGAGAAACTTGTTTACCAACTCTGCGTAACGTCAGGGTCGGCCATCATTATTTTGTCTGAGGGAGTTCTCTCCGATGTTTTACGACATCCTACGAATATACCCGAGAATAGTTAACAAGCATTCTGTTTCAGCCAACGACTCCGAAAAAGCGCCTAATATACATTTCATTACGTGCATTAAACCTCTGAGTGATATCCATAGATCGGTGTTCGATTCTTGCTGTAATCAAAAGTTTATTGCTAATGAGAAATTAATGATCGATATTATTATATCATTACCCTAATTAATAAAAGGGCGTTCAGAGAATTCTAGATCGAATCTGCGAAACTCTAATGCGTAATAACTATTAAACTATGCACGACCGGATTAAAATGTATTTATCAAATATAATTTAATTTTTTATACATTATTACCCTAATTAATAAAAAGGGTGTTCAGAGGGTCCTAGTTCGAATCAGCGAAACTCTAATGCTTAATAAACATTAAACTATGCACGGCTAGATTAAAATGTATTTAACAAATATAATTTAATTAATGAAACGGTGTTCAGGGGGATCCTAGATCGAATCTGCGAAATTCTAATGCTTAATAAATATTAAACTATGCACGGTCAGATTAAAACGTGTTTAACAAATATAATTTAATTTATACAACATTACAATGTTTAACGAACTGTATTGTTAGGAACCAGAGGTCCATAGTTTGAATCTTACCCTGCGAAACGTTATAATAACTATTAAAATATTGAAGCAGGGGGCGGTCGGATTAAAATTGCAATTAGCAAATATAATTATTTATATTAAACCTGGTGCATACTTAGATATCCCGATGCCTAGACAACATTCTTTCTTCTTCTCCTCTCTTTTTCTTTCTATCTATCTCTTTCTTTCTCCACGACTTGTACACATTCAGGCGTTCGCATATACACGAGCACTTGTACACACATCAGCAAACATACACTGGTGCACGCATGCAAGCACATACACACACGCACATACATACACCAACACACACATACATACACTAGTACACACACGCATTCACGCACCTCATGCGTATACCTACATACACCAGTGCTCTTATACTCGCACATACATATACATGGACACACACACATACATGCACACACACTCACGTACATACATACAACGTTACACTTGCACATACGCACACGATCACACACACACACGTGCAAGCACATATGCCTGTTCACTTACACCCAACAGCACACGACCACACACACACACACGTGCAAGCACATATGCCTGTTCACTTACACCCAACAGCGCCAACCCACACACGCACACGCCAACTCACGAGCATGTCCTGAATGAAAAGAGACAAAATGATGCAATAAAAACTAATTATAGCTCGGGATGCGACACGTCATTTACGAATTGTTCGAAACTGGTCTGGATGCAGGGGTTCGAATCCTAGGAGGGATTACAAATTCATCTTCTAATAACTCCAAAACTAATTAACATAAAGACAGTAAATAAACTTTATTACTTTTATGTCATTAGTTCCTTTCTTGTGCATGTATATTAGAGTACCAGGTGTCATGGGCTCGATCCTTAATTTTAAAATCTCAATTATCTCAGAAACTAGCAGGGATTAAGGTGCGGACCAAAGCACGATTTTTAGTTCCTATGATGGGCAATTAATGCTTATATAATTTCCAATCAGTTGTCCCTAGCTCGAATCCCGATCTTTCAGTGACTTCCTTAATTTTCCACTGTGTTCTAGAATATATCACTTAGATCGATGCTGTAACTGCATACAGATCTTTTAAATGCAAGCTAATATTATAAATAATTTTGTTTCTGGCGTTCTGAGTTCGAATACCGATTCAATGAAGTTTACTTATAAATTTAATAACAGTAAATAATTAAGATAAAGGTACCAAATAAACCTATTACGTTTATGTCATCAGATAATATCTTGCGGGCGTATATTAGGGTACCTGACGTCCAGGGTTCGATCCTTAAGTTTAAATCTCAATTATCGCAGAAACTAGCAGAGATAGAGCTGTAGACGAAAGCATGTTTGATAGCTCATACAATGAACAATTAATGCTGTATATAATTTTCAATCAGTTGCCCCTAGTTCGAATCCCGATCTTTCAATGACTTCACTGATTTTCCTCTGTACTCTAGACTACATCACTTTGATTGATGCTTTAACTGTATGCAGCTTTGTGTAACGACATTATGGATGTACTCTGTGTGAGAGAGAGCGAGAGAGGGAGAGAGAGAGAGCGAGAGAGGGAGAGGAAGTGAAACAAGCAGGGATAGAAGTGCTGAGGGCCTCTGCGCATGCGTAGCAAGAGATGATGTCATTGGCTGCAATAATCACGTGACGTGTAAGCATCACAGCCATGATGACGTGCCGGCAACGCCTGGAGGGGGTTTAGATCCCTATATAAACAGATATCTGCCCATGTTAGAACTGCTGTGTACTTATTAACTTTACATTCAAGTTTTAAAGAGCATTAAAAGCAACGTGAGCTGCAGGCCGTCTACACATTCAGCACATATCAAAACGTGGCAATGCAAGGTGAGCTTTACATAACTATACAAAATCACTGTTGGCTTTTACAATACATTTAATTTTGTTTAAACGTTACAGTACATGAAAGACGATTCGTTACAAAGAGCATCATATTTTCTAATCTGTGCTTTACATTCACATGGATTTCACTGCATACTCTTCTTCAGTTCACATGATTTTCGCCACACATTCTTCTTACATAAACATTCATACGATTTTCCCCCTCATTCATTGTTTCACTATACACTCACATGATTTCCTCTACTCATTCTTTGTTCCCCTACAGGTTCATGCTCTGTTAACATTCACATGACTTTCTCTTCACATTCTTTGCTTCCATTAACATTCACATGATTTTCGCCACACATTCTTCTTACATAAACATTCATACGATTTTTCCCCCTCATTCTTTGTTTCACTATACGCTCATATGATTTCCTCTGCTCATTCTTTGTTCCCCTACAGGTTCATGCTCTGTTAACATTCACACGACTTTCTCTGCACATTCTTTGCTTCCATTAACATTCACACGATCTTCGCTACACATTCTTCTTACTTAAACATTCATATGATTTTCCCCACTCATTCTTTGTTTCACTATACATTCGCACACGATTTCCTCTACTCATTCTTTGGTTCTCTGCTGGCTCATCTTCAATGAACATTCACATGATTTTCTGTACTTATTCTTTGTTTCTCTACACATTCATAGGCTTACTTACAAAACATACACACCCTAGTTCTAATATAAAGAAGTGTATAACTCGTTCTTCAACTTGAATAATGTAGTGAAAGTAATAATTCATGACAATGTCTGTTACAGATTGTTTAGCTGATAGACTTAACAAGATGGTTGAAGAGCGTAGTTTCCTACCGACTCGTCGAGTTCAAGATCTCGAAATAGGTCTTAACTATGAGATAAAGTCCTTAAAGAGAGTTCAAACAAGATATGGTACCAGGATCGTATCTTCGCTGGAGGATTGTCAAGTGTTCTTGCCAGAGCGCTATAATTCGTTAACAGATCAAGAGATTGCAGAAATACCTGGGAACATATACCTCCAGTATAACGGCATGGCAGAGACGGGGAAATTTAAGACATGTAAATTGTCTTTTTTACATGCAAAGAAGGTGCGTAGAAGTGTCAAACTTAAGTATTGAATGTTCTCCCATTTCACAATGAAAAATTCATAAATAAAACAACTGACTCATTGATATTACATATAAAGATACAAAAGATGCATATTATAGAATTTTATAAAAAATTTACGAAATTACAATATCACATGCTTTGAGTTTAATTATATCTAGCGCATTGAAATAACTCTAAATATCCGAATGTTTATACAAATCTTTGTGCTTCTTTTTACATGTGCCATATGCTTCATTTTACATGTATCATAACAAAAAATGTAATTCTTTCCAGGTTGCCTTTACTTGACCAAGATAGTTTTCTAAGACTTTCATTGTGCAATGTTTCAGGGTGTGCAATAAGAGGAAGAAGAAGAGGAATAGCCTGCTGCCATGCAAAGGATGCTGACGCTATTGGAGGGTAGAATAAGCACCATCGGCACCTACAAGAAACATTTCGGCAAGAAACGGGTGCTGAGACATCTACATCACCGAAACACATTAAGACAGGATCCTTATATAACATTACAGGGTATACAATGAAAAAATACGGTCAATTTTGTATACAATTCAATGCATAGCTGAGAGTTAGCGCGAACTAGTCTCCCTATATTCACTGAAATTAAGCATTGTGAGCAATAATTTAAGTGACTGTGAAAATACTTTAAGTAATGGTGAAATTTGTATTCTAAAAGACTTGAGCCCTGTATACATTAACAGCATTAAGACTGTTTGCCACGCTGGAATACAAATTATGAAAATAAAAAGACTTTCATTTAAATAATAAGGAAATTTGCATAACCTGCTGTTACAAGTGTAATGACATATACAGAAACAATGAGTCGGATAAGAAAGTGATGGAAATGTAAGATAAATAATAACAATAAAAGAATTAAGGTATGCTTTTACATAGTGTTTTTATTCCTTAAAATCCTTGCATTCCTAATGAAAAATAAATCATTACAATGATTAGTTTAAGTTATGTCACAATGATCAAAAAGAGAACCGTCTTTAGATGCATTACTCGATCTTAAGTTAGAGCACCAAAAAAGACAAATCACGGCTTCTCCATTTAGATGCGGTGTCACTATTCAGGTAAATTCCTGTAACACAGCAGGTTGAGTATGCAGATCCGTTGTCCTAAATGGGTGAAACAGAGTCTTATCCAGCTTAACAGTCTTGAGATCTCAGCATCAGAAAGCCGAATCACAAGCCTTCTCCACTCGATGAGTACAGGTTTAACAACAGCATTCGCTTCACCCTGAGACGATGTAAAGTATATAAATGTTCAACTTGACAAGGGATTCTAAACTCGTTGTTAGAGTCCAGAACTGATGTATTATATGGTGAAAACACATGTTCCTCTTCTTAGTGATCTTGTCGTCGAATCTCGGTGTCATTGAGGTGTCGATAACGTTGAAGATGCCCATGATTATAGGATTCTGAAGCCCAAAAACTGTAGGAACTGCTGATTGCGTGATGTTAACTTGATGGGCGTCAAGGGCAGAGCATGATGTGTGCGTCGAATCATTCCATTATTATATCCTCGACGTCGTTGACTTCTTCTAAAAACTATAGGCATTATGCTTATATCCTTGTTTCTAAAGGCAACGATGTTGCTGTTATGCTCCCCTGTTTGCTCTATGAAGCGGATCTTTATGAACAACAGGTAAAATTTGATTTGAGGGTTCCTGTGAAATACGGTATCCAGCCGTAACAGATGGGAAAACTGGTAGATGGAGTGTCCACTTTTACTATCGAGGAAGGATACTGATGCAATACTGCGCTAAATTCGTATGATGCTCAACCTAAATATATTCACTAGGAAATCAGATTCAGACAGCTGATTAGATGGAATAACTTTCTCACTGAAGGGCCACAGAACGTTCCTATAAAACAATCACTGGAAAAAATCAAGAGTGAAAGGACATTTTAATGACATTTTTATTATTATTATTCACTGATCTAATAAAGAAGACATTCGCATCCTAATATGAGGAATCTTTCTAACTCTTTCATGCTTTCAAGGTTCTGCAGATGCTAATCACGCTATAAAACCACCCAGCTTTAAATCCTGAATAATGTCGCTAATCGCATCGGAAAAGTCATTTTTATCAGGTGTATGAAGCATCATGAGTACCCTTAGCATGTTTATCAAATCATTAGGATCGGTGTAGCGGTATAGCATCTCCTCTGTATTCGCTTTGGATATATCTTCTAATCTAGGTGAGTTGACACTAGTACGCTTGCTTTCATTGGTGTGTTTATTCAGAGCTTGCTCATTCAAAGAAACTGCTCTCATTGCTTCATCAGTGGTAGCTATTACAGGATCGCTTGAACTGGTTTCAAGTACGGTACATCTTGAATCCCGCTCTTCGGGACTTGAGAAGTTTTCAGGATCTCGTTTGGGTCTTGTAGTCAATGCACAGCTGGTCATCACCTTACAGCATCTTCACCTATGTTGCTTAAGCCTTGAAATTGTCCTGTTTTTTAAAGTTCTTTTACATATGCAGCACTTAACAAAGCGATTACTCCCCCCTTGGGAAACATAGGAAAAATCAAGATTCTCGTAAATTGACTGTAATTGTCCGTCTTTGTGAGTGTTCATTCTCAAGCAGTATATATAAACTAGTCAATGTATACTGTAGATGTTGAATTCGTATACGATAACACGAGACTGAGCTATTTTTTAACATTTATGTATTTATATATGTAGTCAGGTTTTGATGCATATAAACAGCCATGTGCGAATTAGACTAAGCAAAATATTGTAGCATTCGCGCATAAAGTTGTAATTCCGTTAATTATAACTATCTCATTAAGCACAAGCAGATTCAAGTAGCTATAAATGGATTCATAGAGGTAAGAGTACAAGTTTTCTTGATAGTTAGCACAGAGAATGCGAGAGTTGAGGTTGATACTGGTCATTTTCCCTTTGCAGGTCACCTTTTTTCCCTTTGCTGGCCACCTTTTTCCCTTTGCTAGTCACATTTTTCCCTTTGCAGGTAACCTTTTTCCCTTTGCAGGTCACGTTTTTCCCTCTTCTGGTCCCATTTTTCCCTTTACTGGTCACCTTTATCCCTTTGCTGGTCACATTTTTCCCTTTGCTGGTCACATGTTTCCCTTTGCTGGTCACATTTTTCCCTTTGCTGGTCACCTTTCTCCCTTTGCTGGTCACCTTTTTCCCTTTGCTGGTCACCTTTTTCCCTTTGCTGGTCACATTTTTGCCTTTGCTGGTCACATTTTTCCCTTTGCTGGTCACCTTTTTCCCTTTGCTGGTCACATTTTTCCCTTTGCTGTCACGTTTTTCCCTTTGCTGGTCACCTTTTTTCGCTTTGCTGGTCACCTTTTTCCCTTTGCTGGTCCCGTTTTTCCCTTTGCTGGTCACATTTTTCCCTTTGCTGGTCACATTTTTCCCTTTGCTGGTCACGTTTTTCCCTTTGCTGGTCAGCTTTTTCCCTTTGCTGGTCACGTTTTTCCGTTTGCTGGTCACCTTTTTCCCTTTGCTGGTTACCTTTTTCCCTTTGCTGGTCACCTTTTCCCTGAATTGGTTACATGATAGGCAAGTCAAGAACATTGACAGGAAACAGTTTTCCACTAAGTTCACATCTAAAGTCGCTTTCAAAGTCTAACATATGAATAGGCTGTGAGCATTCTTGTTTCATCCTCTCTAGCTTGACATCTAAAGTAAAATAAATCGCTCTTAATGTATATACGCTAATGAGAAAGTATAAAAGAACTATCCTGAATAAAAATCGATTAGTATAACGTGAGAGCTAAGGTGGTTAAGCTCGCAAGAGGTTTCGGTTTAATTAACTCTCTCACTAGCCTGCAACCGTTGAAGTACATTTACCTGGTTACATAGGCTGAGGAACTGTGGTAAAGCTAGAGAAAAATTAAAGAGAGGAGACCCTGGAATCATTCCGTTAGACGATTCGTGTAATCTTAGTGGCATTGCCAACGCTCAGCATAAGGTCTCTGCTTCGAGAAACATTGCTGACAAGATCTGGCTGAAACGACTTGGAAAAGCGTGCAAACATCTGATGTTACATTAGGTGAAAAAGTTGGCAGCGTGACTAGTAACATCAATTATGAAGGGAAAGGTAGCTACAGGTGCAGGAACCACGAAGAAGAAACGAGGAGGATTTCTACCTCTCATACCAATTATTGCAGCTCTAGGCGCTGCTGCTGGAGGTGCAGCCCAAATTGCCTCAGCAGTAAATAAGAAAAAGGCAGCAGATAAACAACTTGCCGAAATGATGAGGCATAAGAGAGAAATTGAGAGAAAGGTATCTGTTGGCGGAGGGTCCAAAAAGAAGAAACGAGGAGGATTTCAACCGCTCATACCAATTATTGCAGCACTAGGAGCCGCCGCTGGAGGTGCATCACAAATTGCTACAGCTGTAAATACGAAAAAAGCTGCAGATAAACAACTTGCTGAAATGATGAGACGTAACAGAGAAATTGAAGCAAGAGGGAGAGGTTTTCGAGTGAAGAAGAATAAGGGAAGAAACACAGAAACGAAGAGGAAACAGAGCCTGAAAGAGAATTAAAAAAACTCAGGCAGAGGGCTATACTTGTCCCGGAAAAAGCATTGAGTAACATAGACCTTGACTTGTATGCCCTACGTTTAAAGATTCCTCATATTAGGATGCGAATGTCTTCTTTATTAGATCAGTGAATAATAATAATAAAAATGTCATTAAAATGTCCTTTCACTCTTGACTTTTTCCAGTGATTGTTCTATAGGAACGTTCTGTGACCCTTCAGTGACAAAGTTATTCCATCTAATCAGCTGTCTGAATCTGATTTCCTAGTGAATATATTTAGGTTGAGCATCATACGAATTTAGCGCAGTATTGCATCAGTATCCTTCCTCGATAGTAAAAGTGGACACTCCATCTACCAGTTTTCCCATCTGTTACGGTTGGATACCGTATTTCACAGGAACCCTCAAATCAAATTTTACCTGTTGTTCATAAAGATCCGCTTCATAGAGCAAATTGGGGAGCATAACAGCAATATCATTGCCTTTAGAAACAGGGATATAAGCATAATGCCTATAGTTTTTAGAAGAAGTCAACGACGTCGAGGATATAATAATGGAATGATTCGACGCACACATCATGCTCTGCCCTTGACGCCCATCAAGTTAACATCACGCAATCAGCAGTTCCTACAGTTTTTGGGCTTCAGAATCCTATAATCATGGGCATCTTCAACGTTATCGACACCTCAATGACACCGAGATTCGACGACAAGATCACTAAGAAGAGGAACATGTGTTTTCACCATATAATACATCAGTTCTGGACTCTAACAACGAGTTTAGAATCCCTTGTCAAGTTGAACATTTATATACTTTACATCGTCTCAGGGTGAAGAGAATGCTGTTGTTAAACCTGTACTCATCGAGTGGAGAAGGCTTGTGATTCGACTTTCTGATGCTGAGATCTCAAGACTGTTAAGCTGGATAAGACTCTGTTTCACCCATTTAGGACTACGGATCTGCATACTCAACCTGCTGTGTTACAGGAATTTACCTGAATAGTGACACCGCATCTAAATGGAGAAGCCGTGATTTGTCTTTTTTGGTGCTCTGACTTAAGATCGAGTAATGCATCTAAAGACGGTTCTCTTTTTGATCATTGTGACATAACTTAAACTAATCATTGTAATGATTTATTTTTCATTAGGAATGCAAGGATTTTAAGGAATAAAAACACTATGTAAAAGCATACCTTAATTCTTTTATTGTTATTATTTATCTTACATTTCCATCACTTTCTTATCCGACTCATTGTTTCTGTATATGTCATTACACTTGTAACAGCAGGTTATGCAAATTTCCTTATTATTTAAATGAAAGTCTTTTTATTTTCATAATTTGTATTCCAGCGTGGCAAACAGTCTTAATGCTGTTAATGTATACAGGGCTCAAGTCTTTTAGAATACTAATTTCACCATTACTTAAAGTACTTTCACAGTCACTTAAATTATTGCTCACAATGCTTAATTTCAGTGAATATAGGGAGACTAGTTCGAGCTAACTCTCAGCTATGCATTGAATTGTATACAAAATTGACCGTATTTTTTCATTGTATACCCTGTAATGTTATATAAGGATCCTGTCTTAATGTGTTTCGGTGATGTAGATGTCTCAGCACCCGTTTCTTGCCGAAATGTTTCTTGTAGGTGCCGATGGTGCTTATTCTACCCTCCAATAGCGTCAGCATCCTTTGCATGGCAGCAGGCTATTCCTCTTCTTCTTCCTCTTATTGCACATCCTGAAACATTGCACAATGAAAGTCTTAGAAAACTATCTTGGTCAAGTAAAGGCAACCTGGAAAGAATTACATTTTTTGTTATGATACATGTAAAATGAAGCATATGGCACATGTAAAAAGAAGCACAAAGATTTGTATAAACATTCGGATATTTAGAGTTATTTCAATGCGCTAGATATAATTAAACTCAAAGCATGTGATATTGTATTTCGTAAATTTTTTATAAAGTTCTATAATATGCATCTTTTGTATCTTTATATGTAATATCAATGAGTCAGTTGTTTTATTTATGAATTTTTCATTGTGAAATGGGAGAACATTCAATACTTAAGTTTGACACTTCTACGCACCTTCTTTGCATGTAAAAAAGACAATTTACATGTCTTAAATTTCCCCGTCTCTGCCATGCCGTTATACTGGAGGTATATGTTCCCAGGTATTTCTGCAATCTCTTGATCTGTTAACGAATTATAGCGCTCTGGCAAGAATACTTGACAATCCTCCAGCGAAGATACGATCCTGGTACTATATCTTGTTTGAACTCTCTTTAAGGACTTTATCTCATAGTTAAGACCTATTTCGAGATCTTGAACTCGACGAGTCGGTAGGAAACTACGCTCTTCAACCATCTTGTTAAGTCTATCAGCTAAACAATCTGTAACAGACATTGTCATGAATTATTATTTTCACTACATTATTCAAGTTGAAGAACGAGTTATACACTTCTTTATATTAGAACTAGGGTGTGTATGTTTTGTAAGTAAGCCTATGAATGTGTAGAGAAACAAAGAATAAGTACAGAAAATCATGTGAATGTTCATTGAAGATGAGCCAGCAGAGAACCAAAGAATGAGTAGAGGAAATCGTGTGCGAATGTATAGTGAAACAAAGAATGAGTGGGGAAAATCATATGAATGTTTAAGTAAGAAGAATGTGTAGCGAAGATCGTGTGAATGTTAATGGAAGCAAAGAATGTGCAGAGAAAGTCGTGTGAATGTTAACAGAGCATGAACCTGTAGGGGAACAAAGAATGAGTAGAGGAAATCATGTGAGTGTATAGTGAAACAATGAATGAGGGGGAAAATCGTATGAATGTTTATGTAAGAGGAATGTGTGGCGAAAATCATGTGAACTGAAGAAAAGTATGCAGTGAAATCCATGTGAATGTAAAGCACAGATTAGAAAATATGATGCTGTTTGTAACGAATCGTCTTTCATGTACTGTAACGTTTAAACAAAATTAAATGTATTGTAAAAGCCAACAGTGATTTTGTATAGTTATGTAAGCTCACCCTGCATTGCCACGTTTTGATATGTGCTGAATGTGTAGACGGCCTGCAGCTCACGTTGCTTTTAATGCTCTTTAAAACTTGAATGTAAAGTTAATAAGTACACAGCAGTTCTAACATGGGCAGATATCTGTTTATATAGGAATCTTAACCCCCTCCAGGCGATGCCGGCACGTCATCATGGCTGTGATGCTTACACGTCACGTGATTATTGCAGCCAATGACATCATCTCTTGCTACGCATGCGCAGAGGCCCTCAGCACTTCTATCCCTGCTTGTTTCACTTCCTCTCCCTCTCTCGCTCTCTCTCTCTCCCTCTCTCGCTCTCTCTCACACAGAGTACATCCATAATGTCGTTACACAAAGCTGCATACAGTTAAAGCATCAATCAAAGTGATGTATTCTAGAGTACAGAGGAAAATCAGTGAAGTCATTGAAAGATCGGGATTCGAACTAGGGGCAACTGATTGAAAATTATATACAGCATTAATTGTTCATTGTATGAGCTATCAAACATGCTTTCGTCTACAGCTCTATCTCTGCTAGTTTCTGCGATAATTGAGATTTAAACTTAAGAATCGAACCCTGGACGTCAGGTACCCTAATATACGCCCGCAAGATATTATCTGATGACATAAACGTAATAGGTTTATTTGGTACCTTTATCTTAATTATTTACTGTTATTAAATTTATAAGTAAACTTCATTGAATCGGTATTCGAACTCAGAACGCCAGAAACAAAATTATTTATAATATTAGCTTGTGTTTAAAAGATCTGTATGCAGTTACAGCATCGATCTAAGTGATATATTCTAGAACACAGTGGAAAATTAAGGAAGTCACTGAAAGATCGGGATTCGAGCTAGGGACAACTGATTGGAAATTATATAAGCATTAATTGCCCATCATAGGAACTAAAAATCGTGCTTTGGTCCGCACCTTAATCCCTGCTAGTTTCTGAGATAATTGAGATTTTAAAATTAAGGATCGAGCCCATGACACCTGGTACTCTAATATACATGCACAAGAAAGGAACTAATGACATAAAAGTAATAAAGTTTATTTACTGTCTTTATGTTAATTAGTTTTGGAGTTATTAGAAGATGAATTTGTAATCCCTCCTAGGATTCGAACCCCTGCATCCAGACCAGTTTCGAACAATTCGTAAATGACGTGTCGCATCCCGAGCTATAATTAGTTTTTATTGCATCATTTTGTCTCTTTTCATTCAGGACATGCTCGTGAGTTGGCGTGTGCGTGTGTGGGTTGGCGCTGTTGGGTGTAAGTGAACAGGCATATGTGCTTGCACGTGTGTGTGTGTGTGTGTGTGTGTGGTCGTGTGCTGTTGGGTGTAAGTGAACAGGCATATGTGCTTGCACGTGTGTGTGTGTGTGATCGTGTGCGTATGTGCAAGTGTAACGTTGTATGTATGTACGTGAGTGTGTGTGCATGTATGTGTGTGTGTCCATGTATATGTATGTGCGAGTATAAGAGCACTGGTGTATGTAGGTATACGCATGAGGTGCGTGAATGCGTGTGTGTACTAGTGTATGTATGTGTGTGTTGGTGTATGTATGTGCGTGTGTGTATGTGCTTGCATGCGTGCACCAGTGTATGTTTGCTGATGTGTGTACAAGTGCTCGTGTATATGCGAACGCCTGAATGTGTACAAGTCGTGGAGAAAGAAAGAGATAGATAGAAAGAAAAAGAGAGGAGAAGAAGAAAGAATGTTGTCTAGGCATCGGGATATCTAAGTATGCACCAGGTTTAATATAAATAATTATATTTGCTAATTGCAATTTTAATCCGACCGCCCCCTGCTTCAATATTTTAATAGTTATTATAACGTTTCGCAGGGTAAGATTCAAACTATGGACCTCTGGTTCCTAACAATACAGTTCGTTAAACATTGTAATGTTGTATAAATTAAATTATATTTGTTAAACACGTTTTAATCTGACCGTGCATAGTTTAATATTTATTAAGCATTAGAATTTCGCAGATTCGATCTAGGATCCCCCTGAACACCGTTTCATTAATTAAATTATATTTGTTAAATACATTTTAATCTAGCCGTGCATAGTTTAATGTTTATTAAGCATTAGAGTTTCGCTGATTCGAACTAGGACCCTCTGAACACCCTTTTTATTAATTAGGGTAATAATGTATAAAAAATTAAATTATATTTGATAAATACATTTTAATCCGGTCGTGCATAGTTTAATAGTTATTACGCATTAGAGTTTCGCAGATTCGATCTAGAATTCTCTGAACGCCCTTTTATTAATTAGGGTAATGATATAATAATATCGATCATTAATTTCTCATTAGCAATAAACTTTTGATTACAGCAAGAATCGAACACCGATCTATGGATATCACTCAGAGGTTTAATGCACGTAATGAAATGTATATTAGGCGCTTTTTCGGAGTCGTTGGCTGAAACAGAATGCTTGTTAACTATTCTCGGGTATATTCGTAGGATGTCGTAAAACATCGGAGAGAACTCCCTCAGACAAAATAATGATGGCCGACCCTGACGTTACGCAGAGTTGGTAAACAAGTTTCTCTCTCTTTCACACAAACAAGGACAGGACGAGTATAAAGCAACCCTCGAATTCTTTTGTTAACTAGCAGGTGGTCAAACAATGGAAAAGGTCAGGCTTTGTTATGGAGTAACGGGATGGGAACGCCGCAGGTGTCTTTCTAAACTAGTCTTGCCCAGGACAATAGAAAGGCACACACAATAGAATCTCTTACACAATGGAAAGGGTCAGGCTTTGTTATTGGGTTGTGGGATGAGTATGCCAGATGGTCTTTCTAAAGAATGCTTGCACTGGACAATAGAACTTGTTTCTCAGTTTACTGGCTTAGGTTCTCTTTGTCACAACCCTAATTCATCATGGGCTTTGTTCATTTTGACAGCTGAAGGGTAAGCATTGTTCTTTTGTTAAAAGCTAGTGGAACGAGTATGCCACGTGTTCGACAAACAATGCAAGTGGGGGTGGGTAACTGACCAGGTGCAGAAGTGGTCTGATGTGGAAGGGGTAGGAAAAACAACTCGCCTTTGTTACAGAACCTTAAATTTATGACCCCTTTGTTCGTTTTGACAGTTGATTGACAGCCTTAATTGCTTAACTGTCAAGCTTCCATTGTACTCAACAAGATTTATGGCCCTCAGGTGCAAGTAAAACTACCAAGGAGCTGGGGGGTGGGGGAGGGGGCTAATTAGCATATTAATTGCATTCCATGCATAAATTATTTGCGCCAGAACTCTCAATACCCTACTACTTAGGTCTACTCTGCAATCCTGCTCTCACTAATCATTCAAGTTTACTCTTATGATAACGCTGGCTCTTTTTAAAAAGTAATGTTATTTTGGGATACTTAGTTGAGTTGCCTTTATAGTGGAAGAGCTTCTTATAATAGATTTCTCATAAGCCACTGGCACGAAAAAGCAAACAGCCGATGGGAAATACTCGTAATAACGTTTACCTTACGACAAATTGCTTAGGGAAGCTCCTCTTACAGATGCTTCGATAGGGAGGACAGGCTCAATGCACATGTGCGGGGACAGTCCATAGATTCCCCGTATCCGGTGATGTCTCCCTGCGAAGCCCTCCTCATCCCCTGCTAATCACAACTTCTTTTATACCAAAGCATTTTGCTCTGCTAATCCTGGACAAAAGGAGATTGTGTCCTGAGCCCGTTGTTTTTGCGCATACCGCAAGTTAGCTGCATTCACCTGAGTTGCCGTTTAAACCCCGCGCTTTTCCTGTATACCACAATGTAGCCGCGTAAACATTCAGGGTTTGGGTCTAAAATATATAACTTTTCATAAAGAAATTATTTAAAGTATTTATGCTTCAAACTAAAGGAGCGCATTACTCTTGTGGCCTATAGCGTGAGTTGCCACTGAGCAGATTATAAAGAACCGACTACTAAATATTTCATCAGATGTATTTGCATTCTTGTCTAAAAGGAAAATTTGGCGAAGAGAATGAGAAAAGCAAAATCCGCGGCCGACCGCTAATCGTACTAGCTTAAAGGAACTGGAAGCTATTCTGGAACAATATAGGAAAACAGTGAGTGAGAAACGACTTTTACTTGTTGACCTTGAAAAAGATGCCGTAGCTTAATTTTTTACACAAGACGATACGAAAACCTCCACCATCTTGAGCTGTTTCTTTCATCGTAGCCAAGCATGCACAGGAAGGCTCAGAAAGGCTTCAGTAGTGATGCAATGATCTACACGATACCACCATCAAAAGATAAATCTACATGTTGCTAGTGTTGGCATTTGTGGCTTTCAAAATGTATCTCGATGCATCGGAAAGCGGCATGACGGAGTTGAAGATGAGGTAGTGACAGTATTTGATTGCTTCGATAAGGCATATGTCACAAGTACGCGATGTAGAAGTTCGGTCACACCCCCAATATATTAACTGCAGTTGTGAAGCCAATATAATGCCACCACAAATAATGAACACTGCAGAAACAATTTTTGGAAGGTTATTAGACTCGTTTTTGGGGAATATCATCCAAACGTTTATTTCACACTCATAAAACTTTAAATTCAAAAAGGTAGGAAGGAAAGAAAAGAAGGAAGAAAGAAATAAAGAAGGAAAAACAATACCTGAAGTACTTGCAGAATTTGGAATGGAGAGACCTATGCGGCACAGCCGAAGGTATAAGTGTAGCGCAAAGTTATCCAACGTATGGCGCCGACAATAGACTCCTGAAATGTTGAAGGATACGCGTATATGCTATAGGCTTTTGCTGAAATCCGTCATTTCGCGAGGATCCTAGGCAGATCATCTAAAGCCAAGAGGCGTATAGTGTAAAAGGTAAAGGTAAACGTACGAACGAACAGAGCGGGGAGGGCGAAACCGGGGCAGAGCAGTGCACGCAGGCCAGTCGGCCGTTTGTGCTTTTACCAGTGTCTCCAGGGAGGGAGGGATGAAGGGAGAGACCGGAAGGGCCACTAGATCCGGATGACGAGGAGCTCAAGCACAGACGGGTCTCTAATGATTCCAGATTGAACGCATCCGACACCACCCGGCCCTGTCCATAAGCAATCAACCTCCAGGGTCCCCAGGACGGAGCCCACTCGAAGGTGTAGTCCGAGCAGTTCCCGCAGCGACTCCAGGGAGGTAACCTCTACAGTGCGCAAGCCACCGTCCAGCCCAACCAGCCGAACATCGTCGCCTGGTGCTACAGCCCTGGAACAGATGACAAGGAAGTTGATGGGTACAGGAAATATGAGGGAGGAGAGTTGTGGTAGAAGATGAACCACCCCAGTTGCCTGTCGACTCGGGAAACCCGAAAAATTTATAGGTCAGAGTGGGCAGTCGCCAGGAATAGAACCCGGGACCTACGATATGTGGACCATAGGCATTGCCGCCTGAGCCATCTCACTTGGTGCATGTAGTGTAACTTCATTCTATACAGCATCTGACAGAACCTCCAACAGCCGGCAGATAGCAAAAGGTTAGGATAATTTAGTTTAATTAGGTTAGAGTTACAAAAAGCCTAACAAGCTCCGTGATTTCATGAAGAACGAGGCAGAAAACATACGTACATACTTTCGCATGTTTTTAGCATACACCTGCTTTCCATGACCTGCCTAGGATCTTCGTGAAATGACGGATTTCAGCAAAAGCCTGCTACACACACACATACACACACACGTATATATACCAATATATTTTCAATCTATAAACATTAAATTAGTCTTTTTTTACCGTTTGAGAGGGTATGATTCGGGAAAACAGAAAAAGGAAATTATGAAAGTATTAGTCGGAAATACGGATTTGGGAAATTGAATTTCGTGATAAGGATATTCGGAAGAAATAAACTTCTGGGAATGGCGATTCGGGAAAATGTACGGGAATATTAAAATTAGCCTACATTATACTTCGAAGATGACTATAGGTATTAATCACCACATTTAGGACCTTGATCATGTCTGAGATCAGCTTGCGCTCTTGTTTCTTTCTCCTTGCCTGCTTAGACGTTTCTATGAAACACTAGGATTGACTTGGTAATTCCTACGCAGTAGACACACTGTTCTCAACCACATTTTAAAATGGTATGTTTCTGGAGAGTTTATTTACTTCACATCTGTGATTTTTGAAGGGTTCGTTTGTTATTATCATTGTATAAACAGATGTTATAACTCTGAAAGTAATACTACAGCATACAAAAACTATACAAGAAACCTCGCTTTGTGTATAAGCACAAGGAACTTTAGTTTACAGATTGAAATGCACGTAGAGATATTAGAATATTGAGTTAACTCGTTCTACTTCTGTATTAAGCGGAATATTTCGCCACTGAACTATAAAAACCTTTACATTCGAATTGAAGTAGAACCGGAGATATTTGTTTGCAATGTCATGAAAAGGTGCATAAACAGTATTGTAGAATGACAGATCTCAATAGCACTTTTAGAGGATTATTTAATGTTCATTATTCATTATTATTCAGATTATTATTGATGAAAATGTACGTTTTGAGGTTCCCTGAATAAACAAAAGGAAAATGAAAGCATTTTAAGAAAAAGAGCCATGTGTTTGTCTCTCTCTGTAAAAAGCATAATTGAAAAACGAAAAGGCGGTAAGTTCAATGACTTCGAAGGACAGAGCGGGATGGCTCAGGCGGTAATGTATGTGGCCCGTATTTGGGAAGTCCTCGGTTCAAACATGCAGGACCGACCAATCTGACTGAAGGTTTTTTTTCAGTTTTCCTTGATCGCCAAGCGAATGCTGGATTGGATAATCTGATCCACGATTTTCCTATCATCCCTTACATCATTAAATTGCATTTACTTCTTCTTCACCAGCATATCAGACATTGGGCTGATCACTCATCCTGGCTATGCTATGATCCAGAGTTTGCTTGCTCCTCGATAGGCTACTGACGCAAAGCATTGGCTTGTATGTCCTTGGGAGTGTAAGTCTTACAAAGAGGAGGGTAATCCTTAAAGAAGAAGATGAAGACTTCAAGGATATGACGCTAAGATTTTCGAGAAAAAAAATATGCCCAACTACTGCTTATATGGAAAATTTTTCGTTATTTTTGATTTTCTAAAAAACTACATAACGTTTTTGATTAAAATATCATATGTTTAAGATATTTTTATGAGATATAAAATTTATACCTTGAATTTTCTGAAAATTATTTCTGAAGTCCTCTTCATTCAAAATAACTTCTGTATAGTTGGTAAGAGATAGAAAAATCTTACTACACAAATAAATGTAGATCTCGTTAATTTTAACACATTTTCAAATACTTATACGTTTCTCATACACGTTTTGAGGCTCCCTGTGTCTAAAAATAGCACTTTTAGGAAAAAGTCCATATGTGTGTACGCGCGTGTGCGTGTGTATACCCGCGCGCGTCTGTTACTGTGTCTTCGAACAGCATAACTAAAAGACGAAAACTCGGTTAAATATCAAAGTTGGCATTTAAGTTCAGCGTCTTCCATGAATGTCATACTAAGGTTTTCAAGAAAATGTCACCACCCAAAACTATCCTTTATGTAACAAAAATTTCGTTATTTTTGTTGCTCTCAAACATGGTCTAAGGATTTTGATTAATTGCCATTTTTTTCATGTTTAATTTGTATGCTGCCATTAACATCTAGTTCATATCGGCGGCTTTTTGCCTTTGGAACAATTTAACAGTGATGTTCGCTCGCTTACAGTGATGATAATCTTTGGGTTGGTATTGCTTTTAGTTATTGCATTAAATTCACACACATGTTCATATTCCCATTCATAGTTCTAGACTCTAGGAAGGATAGGGGAAACTCCAGGCTAAATAAAAATTCCCACCCTCCAGCCGGGAATCGAGCCCGGGGAAAAATAATTAAGATATTTGTAGACAAACAAAATGCATATCTTGAATTTTCTGCAATTAGTCTCTGAAGTGCTGTTTATTCTAAAGGAATTTTGTATTATTTTCTTGGACTGGTAAATCTTAAGAGATAAAAAGGTGTATTACAAAAATTGCAGAATTCTTTAAAACACAAAATTAATTTCAATTACGTTTCTTTTTCTTTTTCCTTTCCTTCTTTCTTTTTTATTTTGGTCGCACCAGCAATTTCAAGATATCCGTTATTATGGCCCAAATGTTTCAATACTTTTGACAATTTTTAAAGTACTCTCAGTATGTGAAAATTATGGAATTTAAAGGCCAGCATATAGCGGACCGCATTTATACATTTGATTATCTAATTGATTTTCTCTATGCCCCTTGTAACTGCAACGAAGTGTGTAATGTAAGCAATTCTGCAAAGGTTTACGTCGATTAATATGAAGTAGATACAAAAAATAAACTTTCTTAAGAATAGTGCGTAAAAGTTATATAAAACTGAGTGAAGGTGAGTAGAGAAAGTCATATAAATATAACACTTTAAGGAGGTGCCTTTATTCGGTTGTAACAAGTGAACAATAGCCTATGTAAGAATATAGAATTTCATGGTCAGTATATACACGGATATCCGCTTTTAAATATATATGATTTTCCATTCGGTTTCCTCTATCCCCTTTGTTTCTGTCTACAACGAAATGTTTAATGTAACGATTTATGTAAATCTTTGTCTGGATAACATAGAGTGGATAGAAAAATAAGCTTTCATAAGAATAGTTGCAGAGGGTATATAGAAACTTCTGGTGTGCTTCATTCACATGCCTATCTACCCACTTTTTAACAAGCTATTCATATAGAAGCTTATTTTGCTACCTACTCCTTAATATAGTTAAAACCTCATTACACATTTATACATTTCGTTGTAGGTTTAAGAAGAATACAGTAAACTAAAGTGATAGTCAAATCTTCAAAAGTGTGTCACTAAGTGATAATTTTGAAATTCCGGGGTTCCTGGCGCAGTTTTTTGCATTTATATAGGAAAGGATAGGGAAAACGGGGAGAGATGCAGCGGTTCATGGAGGAAAATGCGTTTATATGGGAAAGATAGGGAATACGAGGGCTGATGCAAGGCTAGACAGGGGTTGAACGAGCGAAATGCGTTTATATGAGAGAGGTAGGGAAAACGGTGGTAGATGTTAGGAATTGTGGATAAAACTGTAATACAGAGAAACGCATTATTCAGGAACCTTAACGACAAAAAAGATCCAAGTATATATCATTTGTACGGTATTCGAGGAGGGGCCTTTACTGGAAAAGCCACCCAATTCCCAGTAGGGGGTAATTGAGAGATCCAACACACTTAATATGCAGGAATGTGCAATTAATATGCTAATTAGGCCTCCCCCTTCACCTGTCACGCCACCTTGTACCTTTTTTGTTGCAGCTGAGGTCATAAATGTTGTGAGGTATAATGGAAAGTTTGATAGACATGCAATTTAGGTTGTCCATTAGCTGCCAAAATGAACAATGGTGTAATAAATTATGCTTTGTAACAAAAGAGCAGACGCTATTCTCTCCATTCCCTACACACGTGGTTGTTAGGAAGGCCACACTTCTAGCAACCCCCTCCTCCCTTTACATTCAATTCTCTCTCCAAACATGCGCACTTGCAATATAACACAGACCTTACCTTTTTCCTGTCAAAATGAACAATGGTGTAATAAATTAAATTTCTGACAAAAGAGCAG
This sequence comes from Deroplatys truncata, assembly GCA_030765065.1. Taxonomy (NCBI): domain Eukaryota; kingdom Metazoa; phylum Arthropoda; class Insecta; order Mantodea; family Mantidae; genus Deroplatys; species Deroplatys truncata. The sequence continues at coordinate 100,574,936 of CM060987.1, read as the reverse complement.
ACGCTATTCTCCCCATTCCATTCTTCCACACAGGTGTTCGTTACGAAGGCCACCCATGAAGCAACTCCTCTTCCACAGCATTCGATTCTCTCTCAAAACACGTTCAATATAACAAAAGATCAGACTGTTGACCCTGGTAACAAAAGAACTCTTGGAACCTGTGCTATTACACCCGTCGTGTCCTTGTTTGACGGTGAAAAAAGAGAGAGACCCGTTCCCACAATGAATTTACCTGCTAGACAGTAAATTCCCCCCCCCGCTCGACCTCGCCGTCATGGAAACGGGTCTGTCCTGGGTAAGAGATCATGACATAGTATCTAGTTCTCTCCGAGAGCACACGAACTGCACGAAGACCTACGAGAATCACCGCACATGGTTATACATGTTCTAATTCTCTGTTTCTGCTTCTATTGTCTCTTTCAAACAGCGATGTCAAAAATGTGTTTAACATATATCATTACCTATATTAAACCCCTGTGTATACTTAAGTATCCTTAGGTCTGTGTTCGAATCTTACTGCATGCAAAAGTTTAATGTTTTATTTGCTAATGAAAAACATTGATACTTTGATAGCGTAAAACATTATTATATCATTACTCTGATTAATAAAAGGCGTTCTCGGGTATCCAGAAGTTCGAGTTCCAGTCTTAGAGCAGTGAAACATTAATGCTTAATAACTATTAAAGTTTAGGAACTAGGTGAGTAGGGTAAATCATGTTAATTTTTTATATATCATTACGATGTTTAATGAGGGCATTCTTAGGTACCCAGAGGTCCTAGTTCGAATCTTACCCTGCGAAACTCTAATGCTCAATAAATATTAAACTATGGGAGTATGCGCGGCCAGATTAAAATGTATTCAACAAATATAATTATACTCTCTGAGAGGAGAGAGACAGCAGGGGATTGAATCAAGTAGGGATAGAAGTGCTGAGAGCCTCTGCGCATGTGCAACAGGTAATAATTCCATTGGGTGCAATAATCACGTCATGTGTAAACGTCCCCTCCATGTCGATGTGCATAGCTAGGGGGTATTTAGATCTCTATATAAACAGCTAACGATGCTTGTTAGAATCATACCGTAGGTTTTTGTGCAGGTTCGGTGCTTGATAAAAGTGCTAGTTTTGCAACAAAGCAGGGGTTGTCAGTATGTTTTATGCATCTTTGTGTTCGGGTATACTCGTAGGTCGTCGTACAGGTTCGGGTGCTTGGTAGAAATGGTAGTTTGTGATAGTCATGTAGGTGGTGAAATCTGTGAGATGGTGAATGGAGGAAGAGTGTGTGTAGAAATTCCTGTGATGGTGAAACAAAGAGTGGTAGAGAGAATTTGTGAATGTGAATGGAAGAAGAATGGATGTAGAAATCCATGTGATGGTAAACAATGATGGGGATAGAGAAAATCATGTGAATGGAAGAAGAGTATGTGTAGAAATCTGTGTGATGGTGAAACAATGAGGGGTAGAGAAAATTGTATGGATGTTAATGGAGGATGAATGTGTAGAGAAGCAAAGAATGAGTATAGAAAATCATGTAAATGTTCATGGAAGAAGAATGTGTAGAGAAACAAATAATGAGTAGAGAAAATAGTATGAATGGTAATGAAGGATGAATATGTAGAGAAACAAAGAATGTGTAGAGAAAAGCGTATGAATGTCAATGGAGGATGAATGTGTAGAGAAACAAAGAATGAGTAGAGAAAATCTTGTTAATGGAACAAGAGTACGCCGAGAAATCCATGTGAGTGTAAAGTTCAGATTAAAAAATATGGTACTCCTGCAACGATTCGTCTTTCATGCACTGCATCGTTTAAACAAAATTAAATGCATTGTAAAAAGAGTCAAAACTGATTTGTATAGTTATGTAAAAACTCACTCACCTTGTTGTATTCGTGTTGATGAATGCTGTGTGTGTGTAGAAATCGATGACTCACACCTCTTCTTAAATTAAAACAAAAAACCCTCACGTTCCTATTTTTGAATTTCTTTAAAATTTAAATGTTGAGTTAATAAGGCCATAATGGTTCTAACAAGCACCGTTAGCTGTTTATATAGAGATCTAAATATCCCCTGGCTATGCCAGCATATCGTCATGGCGGGGATGTTTACACATGACGTGATTATTGCGCCCAATGGAATTATCACCTGTTGCACTTGCGCAGAGGCTCTCAGCACTTCTATGCCTACTTGATTCAATCCCCACTGTCTCTCCCTCTCAGAGAGTACCTCCATAATGTCTTTACATAAGCTATAAAGCATGTGTGGAGATGAAAGTCATGTGAATGTGGTAGCCTGAAAAGAATTACATTTTGCTAGGTTACAGGGAAATGAAACAAAAATTTCTGAATCCTGTAAAGACAATAATTTCCAGTGCTATTGTGTGTGTCTGTGTGTAAGTGTACTGGTGTATGTGTGTTTGTGTGTGTGTGTGCGTGCACTGGTGTATGTGTGTATGTTTGTAGGCGTATGTGCGTATAAGTGTACTGGTGGATGTTTGTAGACGTATGTGCGCGCGCGTGTGTGTGTGTAAGTGCACTGGTGTATGTATACGCATGCATGTGTGTATGTGCCTGTGTGTGCGTGCGTGCACTTTTGTATTGGGTGCATGTTTGTAAGTGTATGTGTGTGAGTGAGTGTGTGTAATTGCACTGGTGTATGTATACATATGCTCTGTGTATGTGCTCGTGTATATATGAATGCTTGGATGTATGCAAGTCAAGAAGATAGAAAGATATGGATAGAAAGAAAATAAAGAATCGAATCTAGGAATCGAGATACCTAAGTATACACCAGGGTTTAATATAAATAATTAGATTTGTTAAATACATTTTAATCTGGCCGCGCATACTCCCATAGTTTAATATTTGTTAAGCATTAAAGTTTCGCAGGATAAGATTCGAACTAGGTCCTCTGGGTACCTAAGAATATCCTGCATTAAACATTGTAATAATATATAAAAATTAACATGATTTACCCTACTCACCTATGTTCCTAAATTTTAATAGTTATTAAGCATTAATGTTTCACTACCCTAAGACTCGAACTTGGACCTCTGGATACCCGAGAACGCCTTTCATTAATCAGGGTAATGATATAATGTTTCACCCTATCAAAATATCAATTTTCAAATATCAAAATTTCATTAGAAAATTTAAACTTCTGCTTGCAGTAAGATTTGAACACAGACCTAAGGATACCTAAGTATACACAGGAGTTTAATATAGGTAGTGATATATGTTAAACACATTTTATATCGCTATTTGAAAGAGACAATGGAAGCAGAAACAGAGATTTAGAATATGTATAACTATCTTCGGTGATTTTCGTAGGTCTTCGTGCAGGTTCGGGTGCTCTCGGAGAGAACTACATATTATGTCATGATGTGTGCCCGAGGGCAGAGCTGGTTCAATGACGGCGAGGTCGAGCGGGGGAATTTATTGTCTAGCAGGTAAATGCATCGTGGGAACGGGTCTCTCTTTTTTCACCGTCTAACAAAGACACGACAGGTATAATAGCACAGACTCCAAGAGTGCTTTTGTTACCGTGGGCACCAGTCTGATCTTTGGTTATATTGCACGTGTTTGGAGAGAGAATAGAATGCTGTGGGGGAAGGGGTTGCTACATGGGGCCTTCCTAACGAACACTTGTGCTGAAGAATGGAATTGGGAGAATAGTGTCTGCTCTTTTGTTACAAAGCATAATTTATTACACTATTGTTCATTTTGACAGGTAATGGACAACCTTAATTGCATGCCTGTCAAACTTTCCATTATACTTCACAAAATTAATGACTTCAGCTGCAACCAAAAAGGTAGCAGGAGGCGTGGCATGTGGAGGGGGAGGTCTAATTAGCATATTAATTGCACATTCCTGCATATTAAGTATCCTGGATATCTCAATTACCCTCTACTGGGACTTGGGGAGGTTTCCAATAAAGACCTCTCCTCGAATACCGTACGAATGATCTATACTTGGGTCTGTTTTTTGTTAAGGTTCCTGAATAATGCGTTTCTTTGTATTACAGTTTTAACCCCAATTGCTATCACCTATCATCGTTTTCCCTACCTCTCCCTACCTCTCCCTTTCGCTCATTCAACCCCTTTCTAGCCTGTCATCAGCCCTCGTATTCCCTATCTCTCTCATATAAATGCATTTTCCTCCATTGAACCGCCGCATCTCTCCCCGTTTTCCCTATCCTTTCCCGTATAAACGCAAAAAACTGCGCCAGAAACCCCCTATATAAACTACTTACGTTGTGTTTGAAAGAGCTACCCCCCCCCCAAATCCAAATGTTTGCAGTTGAGAAAAATATAAAGTGTTTGAGAATTCAAACCAACAACGACGAATATCTTTGCAATGGTTATCGGCATAACATTTTTTATTTGATATAATTGTATTTTTTAACGTATATAGGTACCTCTTTTGTGTAGTAAGATTTTGCATATCTCTTACGTTTTACCAATTATACAAAATTCATGCAGAATGAAGATTACTTCGCCAGCTATTCGCAGAAAATTCAAGATATACATTGTTTTTGTCAGCTAATGTCTTAAACATATGCTATTTTAATCAAAATCGTTAGAGACATTATTGAGAAAATAGAAAGCAATCAGGGTTTTTCCATGTAAAGTGTACTTTAGGATGGGAGGATTTTCTTCAAAATCTTCGTGTAGCATCCTTGGAAGATGCTGAACTGAACTATGAAGTTTGGTGTTTAACCGGCTTTTCCTTTTTGGTTTATGCTATTCACAAAACTCAACAAAACAGAACACAACACACAGCACACGCGCGCACACACACTGAGGACGCTTTTCTAAAATTATTTTATTTTGATACAGGAAGTCTGAAAAGTGCATTTCTAGTGAAATCTCTGTATTGAAATTTTGGTAGAATGCTTTACTTCTTATACTTGCTATAGGTAAGTAGTAGAGAAAATAATATGCGACAGTGGGTAAAGTTTTGTACTAACGCAACGGCATGTCTTTTTTTTTTTGTAACAACATGAAAACATGACTTCTTAAAGTATGTAAACATTCGCTTTCTTAATAGAAAACAGCGAAATAACACCCTCCTTTAGCAATGTGTAAGTGGAAAAAAATACAATAAAGACTACTCTGAGCGATTTTAACTATTTATATTAAACAATTTTTTTATGTTCATAAAAAAGTCCCTTACAACACTAACCCGCTGAGATCAGAAACTAGTAACTATGTATTGGTCACACTGCGCCAACCATTCTCACCTCCTCTCTCATGAACCTGTTCCTACATGAACTCTATGTAATTAGCAAACGGGATAGCTAAGGCGGCAACGTCTGTGACCCCCATTCGGGACATCCCGGGTTCGATTCTCGAGATCGCCCATTCTAACCATGAGATTTTTCGTGGCTTTCCCGTGGTCGTCTAGGTGAATGCCGGGGTGGTGTATTCTACCACAATTTTTCCTTTCCCCATTTCCTCTGATTTCATCTCTCCCTTTCTCTTTTCAGGTGTGTCTTCGGGTCCTGCGATGCTGGCGGAGTCGGGGCAGATGGCGTAGTTGTTTGCGCATTGGAAATATTTCTCCCCGTAAACGCCAGGGTCCGTTATTCCGCCCGTAAGGTACAGTGACGGTATTAAGAGACAGTGGCGACACGTTGTGTGTCGATTGTTATTGGTCCACAAGGTCACGTGTATTATCCGCCATATTATTGTTGGTTGTGAACATGTCCCCATATGCCAATGTAGGCTAATAGAATATAATCAGATTGGGTTGCAGCAAAACAACCAAGAAGGGCACGTTAATGCGACATTTCCCAAAGAACCTGCTTTTGTCATGAACAAGCGTTTAAATGGAAATGGATAATGTTTTCCGATCATTCCTTGAGAAGAGTATGAATTTGATTTGAAATATTGCAGTATACCTAGCTATCATGAACTCAAAACAAAGGTAATAGATCTCTTTCAAAGATATTAAAAATTAGTTCTAAGTAGTGCAAGACAACTCTAAGCGCTATGCCAATAAATCACCGTGTTGAGATCAACTTTTCCTAAGAGTAGTATCAGAAAGAATATGTTTAAAATATATCAGCGGAACAGTAGCTTCTTTTACATCAATTACCCAAATGTTGTGTCTTCCGTCAGCAGTGACTACAATGCCAGCTCATGGTTCTACTGGTCATGGGTTCAAATCCGGCAAAGGGCTTTGAACTTTGGGAGGGGGGCTAAAAATCCTTAGCAAGGCTTCCCTTTTTCTCTATCTCTATCCCACCTTCTTCATCCCTCTCTCACATTCTCGCTTTCTCATTCTTTTCCTCTACATATTTCTTCCTCTCTAGTTCCCTCTCCTGCTCTCTCCCTCTTTCTCATTTTCTCGTTCCATCGCCATCTTCCTCTCTGTGCAAAGTGCTACATGTGGTATTTTAAAACCAGGTAATAAAAACGGCATTTTCGGAGTATTTACAACAATTGAAACATTATTTCGCAACTATACTATTTCCCACGATAATTGACACGAATAGGTAATACTAACGGGGAAAAAATGTATATCTTCTTAAATACTCATCCTATATAAATTTTGTAAAGTACACAACATGTCAGAAACATCATGATTACAAATTTTTGTTATTAACTCGTAACGTTCTCAAAAAATCAATAATCGGCTGTATATTTGGAGTTCTTTACTTTGAGCCCCACTGGAATCCCCCTCCCCTTTGGGGAAAAGTCATTAATATGTCATATAGCCTACTCTATAAGTAAGGCCTAAGGCATGTTAATTTCATAGTTTCACAACAATCGGTTCCGCCAGTCTTGCGTGAGAACGTAACATACACGTAAATACATTTTAAAAATGTTATTTTTGTCGTCAGGGTAGCTCATTATATCCGTTAACATAAATTCTTCAACCAAAATTGAAAATTACGGGAAAAATTATCGGCTTGAGTTTTATTAATCGTGTAGATTTGTAAATAAACTTTGACAGCTTCTCAACAAGCGGGATCTATTGCCAAAAGAGAACAAGAAATACAGATAGGTAAACAAGATTTATACGCCAGTTTGATGAGTCACTCATGGGTATTATAAACAATGTAAAACGCAAAGTATTTATGCATGCGCGTATTATGTTTGGTGCATGTCTTAATTCGTTTTCAACCTGCAAGCGGATGCTCGGTTTTGTGTCTAAAATGAGAACGTGTGGATATCGTAATATCAAGATATTACTATCATCGCCGTAATTCTCGTTTTTGGTGCCCATTCGCATCATTTATGCTGCTGACAGCTTGTACGTGAGAAAGAACGATAAAATGCTTCTTTACTGATAAACAGTAAGATTCTTTACTGTAGAGCAACTGCACTATGTTGTAGTTCTAGAAGACTTTGAAGCTACGAAGAAGTTTGTAAATGTAGATCTTAGTTCTGGATTATATTCGAATCACTCCGAATTAAAGGGGGGGGAAGAAAAGAAAAACAGGCCTCCGTTTCATAAATCTTTTATGGATATATGCATTATATCCATAGCGCCTTTGCTTGGTTAGCAAGAACATGGCGAATGGGCGGGACTTAGGGCTTTTTGTCGCCACCATCTCTAATATGTTCATAGCACCGTTAGGGTCACTTCGTCGCCCTCTCTCAGGACTCTTTGCCTCTACTGGTGCGCGGGTGTTCAAATTGGAAGTATTAGGAACTAGCGTCTCTGTGGGCCTGTCTGCCGGCGGACCTGATACCTCCTATGGCTCCTTCACCTCATCTCTGCCTCCGCCGGTATAGCCACAATAGATGAAGCTGGTCGCTGTGGCGAGGTGTCCCCCTCCGATAAACACATCCTGCATCGTACTCTGTGTAATTCAATTCTGCCTGTCCATCATGTGATCACAGCTTGGCGGAGATACACTGCTCAGCGACTTAATTGTGGAGTTTCTCAATACTTACAGTTGGTCTTAGGCGACCAATAATACCGCAGGGAAGTTATCAACTTCATCAAAAGGTGCAAAGTTGTTAATGACATTTAAATCATTGTTAATTATGAAGTTATCTTATTGTTTATCATTTACTGAAAGCTTTAATGTAACATTTTACAATTTTACTTCAATGTACATCTCAGGTTTATTCGCGATATGACTATTGTTGAACCGACTATAACAAATAAATTAAAAAAACAAGATACGTTTCTGTACTGATACAAAACAAAAGGCGCGTTTCTTTATTGATGCTAAACGAAAGACACGTATCTATGTTGATCATAAACAAGAGACTCAAGAAGATTTTACCGTCAATTACTAGAAATTAAAAAAAGAATGCGTTGGTAATTTCTGTACAAAGAGAGTGAGATATTTTGTTTCATTGTATTTTACTTATTGTTCCTTGAGTGTAAACCTGTTACACCAGAACGGTTTCTAAGACATTTCGGGATGTAATTCTTCATTATCTCTCATCACGATTATAGGATTACTGTGGTAAGATAATAAAGTAATGGAACAAACAACATTGTTTACTGATCACACTGTAACAACAAAGTCTTTATTTACTGAGTTAAAGGGAAACGCCAGCTACTGCCAGAGAGGGTATGTTGTCTCAAAGCAGAGTAACTGGAAAATGAAATGTGGGCAAATTTTAACAAAGTAATGATGTTGAAGAAGACTACAATGGATGTATTTCGGGAAGTATAAAATTTCTGAAGTTAGACTACGTTTCATTTTTATTGCTTATAATCAACAAACAATTTCCTTACCCTCCACTTTACTACCAACTATGCTGATTCCCTTCTACATCATTTTCACAGCTACAATTTGGTCCAGTTCGTGGAAACTGGGATTTGCAACATTTTATGCAACATAGGAGAAGTGTTTGAATTATTTCGGTTTCGCGAAGATATTAAAAAAAATTGATGTGTTAAATTTACATGAGTTTCTCTATCCACTATCGTTAATTTTATATAGCTTCTACATACTATTCATTAAAAGCCTTATTTTTATATCTATTTCATGTTAATCGAGATAACGTTTGCAGAAATAATATCAATACAATTATGTCGTAAGTGAAAGAGGGATGCAATAGACCGAAGCGATAGTCAAACGTTTAAAAACTATATCTGGCCTTAAAATTCCAAAGTCTTTCCAAAATGTAGCAAGAAACAACTGGGTAGTAACAGCACTTCAAATCACAGCGTATTGAAAAGTTCAAACCAATAACAACAGGTATTTTGGAAGTAGCTGATACTCAAAAAATATTTGAAGTATACTGTGTCCTTTAACGAGACTGCATGTTTTGTGTATTAAGGTTTTGGCCTATCCCCTGTGATGTACAAGTTACACAAAATTATAAAAATGCCTTGTGAAAGGAGACTTCACAGACTATTGCCAGAAAATTCAAGACATACATGCTGTTTTCAATAAATATTTTAAAATGTGGTATTTTAACTAAAATCATTAGAGCTATTTTTTGAAAAACATCAAACATAACGAAAAAAGTTCCATGTAAAGGGTAGTTTGACATGGGAAATTTTCTTGAAAACCTAGTCGCATCTTTTCAACACACACACACACACACACACACACACACACACACACACAGGGACCTTCTCTTTTCTTGATTAAGCGCGTCTGAAAACATTCATTTCCGGTGAAATTTCGACACCGAATTTTTCAGTGGAATGCATACTTTCTCTCTCTACTATGTACATGATAGAGAAACTAAAAAGATAGCAAGCGGAATATCCAAACGCTCATACTCAAATTTTTCATTGACCGATAATCATCATTAAATTATCTGAACTATTAAGTAGCCCGTGATTAGTACATGACGCTAATAATTTTTCCTATAAAAATGTTATTAAAAACAACACAGACCCCATTTCGGGCGCGATTTTGAGTCAATTAGATCTTTATGCCCTACTTTTACCTTACACTTCTGATAATTTTTATTTATTTAATTTTATAGCCGCTTTAACTGCAATGGTCATATCGGGCTTTGATTAAAACATCTGTTGATGTTTTTACTCTTTGAGTTTTTAGGTTAGATTACTGTAGTAACCTAAGTTATGCTGCGTCCCCTATATTTCATTTTATGTGAAGAATTCACCCAAAATATTAAAAATTTCATCGCCCTGATATGGGTTGGTACTAGTGTGCAAATATCATCCTGATAGGTTCATCTAGACCACCAATGGATCTTTTGTGCGTACACCCCCGAGAGGAACGGATGAGGTGTATGAGGAACGGCAGGAGATGTATGGGGTGCATAGTAGGCCGGCGCAAGTCGACAGAGACGCGCAGAGTTCGCCAACAGTTTTAGTCTTGACCACCGGCCACGGGAGGGTCGCTCGGAGACGTCTCTCTAGTGGGATTGGGGAAAAAGACAAAGCTGTGGAGACTCGACAAGCTGAGAAGAAGTTCCAATTCGCAAGCCTCTGCGCCATTTGCCCGACACCGACCGAACCACAGTCTCGGAGTCAATCTGAAAGGGAAATGAAATGAGAGGAAATTCGTGGTAGAATACACCACTCCAGCATTCGTCTTTGCCAACCAGGGAAAACCACAAAAACTCCATGATCAGAGTGGACGGCCACCGGGAATCGAAACTGTGACCTTCTGAATGCGAGCTTCATGCGTTACCGTGTAGCCATCTCGCTCGGCAGTTAACCCTGCTGGTTTTGTAGTTTAACATAACGAACAAATACCATAAAAAACCGTCAACCCGGAAACTTCAGTCGTTTCATCCTGCTGTAGTACGAATTTGATACATCTGATTTGGATAAGAGAGCTGAGCTGGAGAAAATGAGTTGTAGCATGGTAACAAAGCGTTTCCAGATCCATGTTCATATAACATAATTTCTTCGTCTACGTGTGAGGAATGTGTCCTGCAATTTGTACCGTACATTTTTGTTACATTCTGTATACCAGCATTCCCAGTTCTGCTGTCGGCCATGTATATGCACGAACACGATTATCTTGTCGTTGCTGCGCTGTAAGAGTACGTATTGCAGTAACAATATCATAACTATTGCAGTATATGAAGTTTTAGCAAGTAAAAGGGCATATTTGTTTTTCTTTATGGTATTAACTGCTTCTGTGTCGCTGTTTGTTAGTGAACTATTAAAAATATCCAACATAATTCTATGTAGGGTAATGTAGTACCTAATCGTTTTAAGGGGCACTGGGACTGAGTTTTTAACTTTTTTATTTTAATACTATGCACTTGAAAATTGGTGTACTTAATATGAGTAAATAAAAAAGATACCTCTGCAAAAACTCAAAACTCTAGCTCAAATACCTTCTCATATAATAAATTATCTAAATATTTTTAATTAGCGAAAAACGGAGATGTTCTAAAACTGTCTAGCACATTCACATTTGTTAGAGAAGTACAATAGTGACATTTTCTGATAATTTAGTACAGTGAAAATAAATATAAGGATTTAATTGAAGTTGATGCAAAAAAAATTGCATTTATGAAGTTGGTGTTACAATTTTTCTGGTTTTTTCAGTATAAATAAATATTTTATGATCCAATCAATAAAGCAATAACAAAACACATGCTTGAATCTTTAGATAGTACATTTTACACTATGAAAATTTGCATACAAATTACAGCACAACTGAAATCTAAGGAATACATTTCATGTGCAAAGATATAAAACTGAGCTTAACAGGGAACAATTTAAGCATGGCGCTAAGCTTTTGAAACAGCGGATTGTGAAAAATGTTGACCAGAATGATTCACGGGTGTCTATATAATATTATAGGTATGATGTGATTAAAAAATCTATTTTTTTCTTAATTTTCATCTAAAACCTCAGTCCCAGTGTGCCTAAAGCTGATAAACTAATACTGATTTGTTTTTCATTATATTTTATATATATAATATGAAGAAAATAAAAGCTAATGTCAATATGAGATAGGCACACCAAAAGATATATAAAGAATATCTATATAGTCTCCAGCACAAAAAAATCTGATGTGTTGCATTAACATCACCTTCTCTGTTCGCTCTTCTGCAAACTATTCTTACAAAAAATTATTCCTCGTTATACTCTTGTTAATATAGATAAACCAAATTGAATTGAGTTTTATTTATGTACCCCATTTAATGGCTGTGGTCCTTAGCGTCCCATTCTATATTGGGCGTGAAAGACCGGAAATTTTGCTCCGAGGCCTCTTTAGTGTAGATAAACCCTCGTTGCTCATATACACGTTTCGTTGTAAGTGTCAAGAATACAGCAACATAAAGCGATAGCCAAATCTTTTCAAAGCCGGTCGCTCTGTGATGCACGAACACAATAAAGAAACAAAACAAACAAATAGGTATACTTTATTTATTTATTTTTATTACTTTCACTACCACGTGCATAGTAGGTAGAGACAGTATTGCATTCCATCCAAAAATTCGACACCAAGATTTCACCGGAAATATATTTTTGTGGTCCCCTGAATCCAAAAAAGCATTTTAAGAAAAATATCCTCTGCCCTCGTGTGTGTCTGTGAACAACATAGGTCGGATAAATATTAAACTTAGTATTTATGTTCAGTATCTTCCAAGGTTGCGACACTAAAATTTTTAAAATAATTCCCACCCCAACTACTCTTTACATCGAACGTTTTTCGAAATTTTTTATTTTTTCAAAATTGGCTGTAACGATTTTGATTAAAATGCCATACATTAATGATATTTGCATAACAAATAAAACGTATACCATGAATTTTCTGTGAATAGCCTGGGAAATCCTCTTCTTTCGGAAGGAATTTTGTATAATCTTGTATATCTGGTAAACGTTAAGCGATAGACGAACGCACACTACACCACAAATGTACATGTTTTTAAAACACAAAATTTATTTAAAATAACTTGTTTGTGGCATCACCATTTCCGGGATATCGTTATTACTGGTTTGAATACTTCATTATTTTAAAGCCCTCTCGACCATCGGTTGTTTCTCGAGGTTGCATGGAAAGAGTACCATAAACCGGGGCTACTTTGGCCCAAAACAAAAAAAAATTATATTGCACCCAAAATACAAGATAAATTGGAATGTTTGCTCTTAAATAATAGAGGGACACAGCGTTTATATAAAGTTGGTGTTTTGGGAATATTATATTTGCTTTTAGTGGCAACAATGAGGCTTTTATAAATATTGTGCAAGATCACCAGAGCTTATGTCTACAAACTTTTCACTGTATACCAGCTTATGTAAGAGCAAAGATAGAGTTAAATATTGTAACAGTATTATTAATTACCTATTAACAACATGTGACAATCAACTTTTTGCTATGCTTGGATGTATAAAAGGTTATTACATTTTTTTCTAAACATAACCTTAAACATCATTTTTGGGTTACTTTGTCCCAAGCCCATTGTGGGCAATAGTAGCCCAGGTTACTTTTAATGTAGTTTTTGTAATATAAATCACTAGAGAGCAGTTTTCCAAGTAATTTTAATGATAAAGATACCATATAGTCCCACTTTCACTTATATTTTCAGTTGCTAAAGTTACCATGACTCGACATTATACAAGAAAGATAAGAGCGAGACAATATGCAAATTATACTAAAGAGACGCTAGACGCATGTTTAAGCGATGTTCGATCTGGTTTAAGAAGAGCTGCACCTGAACAGTATGGTATACCTGGAAATACAATAAAATAAGCTGAAGGAGAACTTCGCATACACAAAAGATGGACATCCTACTATATTCGCAGAGGAACAAGAGGCTTCATTTGAAATTCGCACAAATAAATTAGCCAAATTTGGATTTCCTGACGTTGACCTCAGATACACAATAAAGGATTATATTGAGAAGCAGGTTTGCAAAGTAAAAACGTTAGCAAACAGCACGCCAGGACTAGTTTGAGCTGCTTCTTTGAAAGCGCCATCCAAAATTTATTGTGCGATCAGCTAGGAACATCAAAAGAGCACAAGCATCTATAGATAAGGATGTTGTAATTAATATTTTGACAATTTATAAATTGCCTTAAAAGACTTGCGAGAAGAAAATGTCTGGAATTACGATGAATTTAATTTACGAGATGATCCAGGTACAAGCAAAGTTATTTCTAAAAGAGGACAAAATTATGTGGAACGCATTATGGAATCTACAAAATTCTGTGTCTCATTTATGTTGGTGGCAATAGAAAAGAAGAGATGTTACTGCCTTATGTGATCTATTAGGCAGAAAACTTGTGGTCCACATGGATTGAAGGAGGATCTAAGGGCTGCCGCTACAACAGAACCAAAAGTGGTTGTTTTGGTGTATTGTGCTTTAAAGATTGGTCTTTGCATTGGTCCATCCACGATTGAAGAAACAGTGAGGAATAAAGGTTGTAATGGAGTTGTAAGTTTTGAAAGTATGCACAGAAAATTATTATTCATGTCTTCGCCCACCAAACTCTACAAATTTCACGCAAGTCTATTATGGTCCAATGAAAAGAGCATGGCGGAGAATTTCGACTGAATGGAAGACAAGAAAGATGAAAGAGCAAAACAGTCATAAAACTTGCCTAAGGATAAACTTCCTCAGCTCCTGAAACAGTTTGTTAATTGTTTGTACAGAGAAAAAAAACACAATTTCAGGATTCAAAAAAGTAGGGATACTTCCTCTCTATTGAACTAAAGTACTCTTGCGCTTGCATCAAATGGGAGTTAGCAGTCCTAAAAAAAGGTTGAAAAACTAATTGGGAATAGCTTCTTGAGAGACGAGATGACATGGCAAAAGAGTTTCCTAGAGACAAACGTAAGAAGTTGGAAATTGCGGCAGGTAAAACTATCTTTGCAAAAGATTAAAAGAAATAAGCTCAAATGAAGTAATGACTGAAGAAATGTCAGGATAGACCAAAGCCCAAAAGAAGAGGAGCTAAAAAGTGTGAAGAACCAGAAATCTGAATCCGAAAATTCAACAGTTCTTACAGCCTCTATGACAACAGTTGTTCTGATGATTCTAACTTCAATGGAAAAGAAAATGACGATGTGCACAGCGAAGAAAGTACACCTGCTGGTACATGTCAGTATCACAAAAAATGAGTTGAAAGAAGCTGATTTCTTGATTGTCGAATATCAAGGTGTACACTATCCTGGCCTATTAACATGTCCAGTAGAGAAGAGCTAGGCCCTACAATGGACTGCATGACAAAGTAAAAAAGGTCATGGATGTGGCCTGAAAAAAGAAGATATGTTGGTATACAATGGGCTGGCATTTAGAGAGAAGTAAATCCTCCCAAACTTCTGAACAAAAGGGAACACTTCAATGTTTTAAAGATATCCATTTATGACTTATAATTAGCTTAATTTATTATAATTTTATAGGTGAACTAATTCATTTCGAGATAACTATTTTTATGACACTCATATCCTTATTTTGATTCAATTCCATTAAATATGATATAGTGTGGTAATCAATTTTGGTGTCCTTTTATCAACGTAATTTCATATATGGGGACTCCTCAGTCTACCATAAGAAGCACATGCACATTTTAATGGAAATGAATGAATAGTATAAAGTAATCCCGACCAGGCGTTACATGGCCCAAATTGAAAAACTCATAGTTTATTTTTAAAAAGTTACAACGGTTTAAATAAGTACATAGCACACTTAATAAACGTATACACGTGTATGTGAAACTAATTTGAAAACCATGTCATTACTTGCTTTTCTATTAATGGCTCAAGTTATAGGTAAAGAGTGGAAAAATAGGCCAAAGTAACACCTATTTACGGCATGAAATTTTAAGGCCAGTACGTTGCGTACAGTTCTTAAACGTTTGACTATCGCTATTACCCTTGCGTTTATAACTGTCTAATGTAGTTATTTCTGCATGGTTTGTCTCAATTGAAATGAAATAGAAAAACAAGCTTTAGTAAGAATAGTTTATATCCCCATTAATAAATGATAGAGTGTAAAGAAGGTCAAGTGAATGCACACACCAGATTTTTGTTTTAAGTGAAACGTCCTTTAATCTGGTAGGTCATATCGAAAAGTGAATGAACGAAATGGTTAATATGATGCTGAAACGGGTCCGGGTTCCATAGAGCTTAGAATTACCCGCACTTGTCTCCGTTGGTTGAGGAATCAGGGATATGACATTAAATACACTCTTATCCAAATCAGATGTATCAAATTCGTACTACAGCAGGATGAAACGACTGAAGTTTCCGGGTTGACGGTTTTTATGGTATTTGTTCGTTATGTTAAACTACAAAACCACCAGAGTTGACTGCCGAGCGAGATGGCTACACGGTAACGTGTGAAGCTCGCATTCAGAAGGTCACAGGTTCGATTCCCGGTGGCCGTCCACTCCGATCATGGAGTTTTTGTGGTTTTCCCTGGTTGGCAAAGACGAATGCTGGAGTGGTGTATTCTACCACGGATTTCCTCTCATTTCATTTCCGTTTCAGATTGACTCCGAGACTGTGGTTCGTTCGGTGTCGGGCAAATGGCGCAGAGGCTTGCGAATTGGAACTTCTTCTCAGCTTGTCGAGTCTCCACAGGTTTGTCTTTTTCCCCAATCCCACTAGAGGGACGTCTCCGAGCGACCCTCCCGTGGTCGGTGGTCAAGACTAAAACTGTTGGCGAACTCTGCGCGTCTCTGTCGACTTGCGCCGGCCTACTATGCACCCCATACATCTCCTGCGGTTCCCTCACCTCATCCGTTCCTCTCGGGGGTGTACGCACAAAAGATCCATTGGTGGTCTAGATGAACCTATCAGGATGATATTTGCAGACTAGTACCAACCCATATCAGGGCGATGAAATTTTTAATATTTTGGGTGAATTCTTCACATAAAATGAAATATAGGGGACGCAGCATAACTTAGGTTACTACAGTAATCTAACCTAAAAACTCAAAGGAGTAAAAACATCGACAGATGATTTAGTCAAAGCCCGATATGACCATTGCAGTTAAAGCGGCTATAAAATTAAATAAATAAAACTTTTAGTGCAGCGGCGTCGTTTCAACGAGATCAGATTGTAAATTATCACAATCGGCATGTATGGGCTGACATCAATCCTCGTGCAACTCTTGAAGCAAGACATCAACAAAGATTTTCTGTCAATGTTTGGGCCAGCGTTGTTGGTGACTGTTTGGTAGGCCTCACATTCTTCCACCCAGGCTCAACGGACAAAGTTACCATAATTTCGTAAAGAATGCTCTACCTGATCTGTTAGCAGATGCGCCTTTAGCTGCGCGACAAAACATGTACATCATGCACGATGGAGCAACTCCTCATTTTAGTGTTAATGTCCGTCGGCTTCTAATAACAGCTTCGGTGACAGATGGAAGGTAGAGGTGGACTAATTTCCTAGCCTCTACGCTCCCCGGACCTAAATCCACTGGACTTTTATTTGTAGGGAAATTTGAGGGCTCTTGTTTATTAACCCCAGTACTAGATGTTCAGTCTCCGTGCCCGTATTATGGAAGGCTGCGAAACCATACGCAATACTCCAGGGATACATCAGCCCATCCGGGATTCACTACGACGGCGTATTGATGCATGTATCAATGCTCACGGAGGGCACATTGAACATCTCCTGTGAGAAAGAGTTGCATGTGGTATGCTGGTACGTTCTGTTCTTGAGTGTTTCCCATGATTAATGAGTTGGAAAAAATGAGTTGTAACATGGTAACAAAGCGTTTCCAGACCTATGTTCATATAACATAACTTCTTCGTCTACGTGTGAGGAATGTGTCCTGCAATTTGTACCGTACATTTTTGTTACATCCTGTACAGCAGACAATGATGTCTATATGAGACTTCATAAACAGTGGCGGCTGTTGCATAAGACCACATGAACACCCTAAGTGCTGATTTATAGGTTTTTTTTCGAATGTTATTAAACGTAACGCATATGCGTTTAAATTCTCCGTGCTACTCCTCTAAACTCGATGAAACATGGTAACAGGGTCCTTAGCATATATTGACTTGTGTGCGTTTTAGGGGCCTTCTGCGCATGCACAACTGGTATGCTGTAACTACCTTATGGGACCAAATACATACAGGTTGTGCACACTTGAAGAAGAGCACTAACGCTGAGGCAGTATTTTTAACACTTAAAAATATTTCAGCCTAATAATATAATATAAAATATAACAGCCCGCCTTAAAGCAATATGTGTATAAATAGCATGTAAAATGTATGTAACAGCCATTGCATTATGTTTATATTATTAAGTAAATATATAATAATGTTATGTGAATGTTTTATGTAATTTAATAATGTTTGAGCTGTGAGAATAAGGTCAAAAGTTGCTAACAATGAGGTAACAATGAGGTAACCTTGAGGCAATAATGAATTGGAAAGTTTAATAATGCTACTGGTAATTCTTGGAGCAACAATAATGTAATTTTTGAGACAGTTTATAAATAGTCAATCAACAACTAGAAAGGCTAAAAATTTAAATGAAGGTATTCTATTGGAGTAGAATTAGCCAATCAGAAACTGAAATAGAGCAAATTGTACAAATTCAGAAGTCAGTTATACTTTGGTGTTCTGTAGTTGTTAGCAGACAGCGTTCCTAACCGGACGCGAGACGCGTCTCGAGAAGTTTAATACGTATTCAGTGTGAGACGAAAATTCATTATAAAGTTTACGTGTTAAAAAGTGAAAGTAATTAATAAATAATCTCACAGCTCTCTATATGTCAGTGAAGTGTTATTTAATCGTGTCAAGGATTAATAAAGGGAGTAAAGTAAAAATTATAATTTGTGTAAGCCTACATTCTTCAGCCACACCACCCCCTGTTGAGAGGAACATATTTCTACAAATTAATACTGACGCAGCCGAGGCAAACCTAAATATATAATATTAAAGAAACATTAAAATGTAAAGTTGGAGCGAAGGCTACCGGAAACTTTGTACAATACGTGGTTGCAACTACTTTAAGTGTTTCGCTCCCCGAACAGTAGAACTACAATATAATACAACTCCTAAAATAAACCATTTTTCAACGCGCGAAACTTTTCCCACACTGTTTCCGCTATCACTACAATTATGTCAGTGCCACTAGGTGGTAACACATTACAGCAAAATTTAGAGCCATTATAACAAAAGTAGGTAACCTGCACATAGACAAAAGCTTCTACCGGTTTCTTCATACCATCCACTATCTTAACTACAGTTTACTTAGTTTTTGCCCTAACATGGTGTAAATCATGTACACAACAACCAACATCCACAAAACTAACCCTTTCTTTCGTCGTTTTGCAGTAGTAGCCATTTGTTCATAATCATAATTACTATGCAGCAAATGCTATTTCACATTTTCAGGGCTGACTAAAATTTTGTGAAACACCCAAAATGTATACTCTCGATCCGCTACTATTTATAAAACCATTCATTAGACATTTGTGCTGCAATTAAATATTTTGATTGTATTTTTTGGCCATACTACAGAGATCCTCCAGTAAAAATTGTTCCCTTCTGCGAGGAATAAAATTGTTTACTTTGTTAAAAACAGGCGAAATGAACTACCCTGTCCTTGAAGTGAGACGCTTTGTTTTTTCTGTTTCTTTTTAAGTTCCATTTATACCTCGCCTTTAACTATATTGGTCTTATCGGTGACCTTTTCCTTTGGAACTTAGTGACTAAGGCAATGGTGTTAACTCATATTCTTGCACTTTGGCTTTTTATCAGTATATCACACACATTCTTATTCATACTTCCAGACTCTGGGGAGGATAGGGAAAAATCTTGGATAGAGAAAAATTACCACCCCCAGTCGGGAATCTTCTTCTTCTTCAGCCAACGCCCGTCCTTGACTGGTCTGCCATTCGACGCCTTGCCTCCCAGTACAGCCGTGACCTTCCTTCCATAGAATCTTCAACTATAACAGTCTGCAGGGCAGTGCAGGAGGCCAAATGTTCAGCAGTGCCTTCCTCTTGCAAGCAGAGGGGACAAATTGGGCTATCAACCACACCGATTCTATGCAGGTGTTTTTGCAAATAATCGTGCCCTGTAGTCATCCTAAAGGTGGCTACTGCTAGCTCCTGGGGCGGGTTGTTGGGGATGGGGTTTGAAGCAAGCATTTCGGGAATCGAACCGGGTTCTCTTCATACAGCAGGCAGGTGCTCTACCGACTGAGCTACGGGTCACCTACCTCTTATGATATATCGATTAATCACAAATACTTACACATAACTGCAACAATGTTTACAGCCTTTGCTTTTAAATCCTAATGAACATATCTACTAATTAAAATATACATCTAAGTTATGCCACGCAAATTTTGAAATTGTGACTAATGATTATGGAATAATTAAAGCGAAGAAAAATTGGTTTAGCTTCTTTGAAACATCATCAAGCAAAGCTTATAGGTACTGTAGGTACATTATAAATGATTTGTCCGGTTCCTGTAAGTAGGGACGAGACTGCAATAAGAAATCAATATCACGCAAATTCATTTAATATTACTTCATACATAATAGAAAAGGTTGTGGTATAATTTTCAATTACTAAGAATGCCTTTATTGACTAATTACATAGTAATAGCGAAATCGCTTAACCGTTTAAGTCTTATATAACATATTTTTACATTTCGTGTGATAACATCATAAGAACTGAAAGCATCAACGTATTTTACTGGATAGTACAAATGCAATATATAATCTGTAAATAGGCTAGTTTTCTGTGAGAACTATACAGCGGTTTCTAACATAGCATTTTCCCTAAAATGGACTATTTCTGTGCGCGGCCAATTTGCATCCACGCACGCCCGTATGTAGTGGAACATGCTAGAGCAGACGCAGGCCACTACACCCTTAGTCAATAGCACGATGTGTATTGGTGCCTCCTGCTTACCATAGGACGAGTACATCATCCAAAGTGTGAGCAGGAAGCTCAGCAAGAAGTAGATGCCATAGACATTGTCCAGTACACCTTCTTTAGGATGTACAAACGTGAACGTGTAACCCAGGATGAGTAAGGGCTTGTATACCAGTTCATCCCAAGAATCAAAGCCTGGGCCTTTGGCCCTGCGAGACCAGCCTTCCTTGGAGGTTAACTTCGTAAAGATCATAAACAGTACCCATTGAAGACCAATTAGTACAAAGATGACCAGCCCAGACGTCTGTGTGAATATCAGTATGCCTATCATCTTGCTCACTGCAACAGAAGTCACTTTGCTTGAAACAAACTACATCAGAAAGCTCGTATCATGGCTTGTGCTGGGGACTTACCAATGGCGGTGTACATCCACATGAATTTACAGATACCCTTCAGAGATATCCAAAGAGGGGGCATTACTCTCTCTTTTGTCCTAATGGGTAGGCAGAAGCTAAAAGCCATTGAAATTCCTAGGCAGTATGTGAGGATTAGATGTACCACTGCGTCAACTGCAACACAATTATTATTACTCTTAACACACAGAGAATTACAACAGATCAAAGCAGAAAGATAAAAAAATCTGATGTGATACATTCACACGACTTTCTCTACCCTCCAACTTTATTAGTGGGTATACAAACTATTCTTAGTAAGGTCTATTTTTTCTATCTACTACATTTAATTTACTTAAACCTTTGCAAAAATAGCTACATTCAACATTTCGTTACAAATATAAAGAGAACAGCGATAAATGTTTAAGAACTGGGCGCTATTTACTGACCTTAAAATGCTATACTGTTTCCATGCAATCCCGAGAAACAACTGAAAATCGATGCGACATTAAAAGAGTGACTTAAGTAATGAACAATTCCAACCTTTAATAACGGATATCTCAGAAACAGCTTATGCCACAAAAAACTCATTTGAAGTAAATTGTGTGTTTTAAAGAGATCTACATTTCTTGGTGTAGTAAGTTTTCTTCTATTGCTTAATGTTTACAAATTGTACAAGATTATACAAAATTCCTTCCGAATTCCTTCCAAGATTCCTTGCTGGGCTATTCCCAGAAAATTCAAGATATACATTTTATTTGTCATGTAAATATCTTTCATATATAGTATTTTAATAAAAAGAACGTTAGAGTCGTTGTTTAGAAGATAACATTTTTCGAAAAATGTTCCATGTAAAGGGTAGCCGGGGTGGAGGATTTCGTGAAAAACATTGTGTCGCAATCTTGGAAGATACTAAACTCCAATACCAAGTTTGGCAATTATCCAATTTTTCGTTTTTGAGTTACGCTGTTCACACACACACACACACACACAAACACACAGACTCACACACGAAACGTTTTATGAAAATGCTTTTTTTTGGATTCAGGTGCCTCAAAACATGTCTTTGCGGTGAAATTTCGGTATCGAATTTTTGGGTGGAATACAATACCTTTTCTACCTACTATGTGGTAGAGAAAGCATGAAGTCTTGCATTGTCAAATACAAGACGAACATTTAATTCAGAAACAGAGTACAGAAACGATAACATTTTAAAACTTGGACATTATATCGATAAACAACGTTTAACGTAATTACCGATTTCTGTTACTTAAGTAATGTTCAGTAGGTTTTTAGTCAGTCATTATATGAATAAAAATATCAGCTAGGTAAACGAAATATGCGTGTATTTAATTAAACTTCGGTTGATTTCTACAAATCAAAATTTTACATTGAATCGGGAATCGCCAAACCTGGACAACTCTGTTTACGATGCTGCGCTTCTATATAAAGCATTGTTAAACATTTCAGTTGAGGAACAGAGCATGTTATCTGATCATACCAATCATTTTCATTGTAAGGCAAAACTCATTAAAATTCTAATTTTTTTCGCAAGTCTATTTGGGAATCAGTCGCCTTTCGTTTCTCTTGTGTTTTGTCTTCTTTTGGCGTGACGATCGCTCGCCACTTTTCCTATTTGAGCTGCAGCTCGCTACCGGGGAGTTACAACGTATCATATGGATCTGTTTGCATCTACTCATTGAGGTAGAGTGCTAAACGGGCTTCTTACGAATGAAATCGAGCCGTCGTCTACACAGAAGACATATTGGATATGTAAATTACACTGTGGAGTATACGTGGTGTATTTTAATTGAATTTAAGGTCAAATCATGGGAATATCCTGTATTGTGTATAGTTTTAAAAATACCGAAAGTTCTGAGGACAAAAGTTTAAGCTTTCACAGGTACGTAAACACCTGCATCTTTTAAATTGTTGCCATGCACTTCACAAGTGACAATGTAAGTTATAAATGATTAATTTAACATATGAAACATGATACATGCGTACTTATAAGTTTGTATGTCATTGTAATAGTTAAACACGTTTCTCTATACAAGGCCTGATGTCTTAGGTAAGTGTGTTAAAGTTGTTCGAAAGGAAAACTGGAAACCCTAAAGATACAGCAGCCTTTATAGTAGTCATTTTACGGACGACTGTCACGACTGAGGCCTGGAGAAGAAAAAATGAAGTTCTTAAACGAAAATGAAGCCCCTTCTATCTCAACTTTCCTCCCCACTGTTAAAAAAGACAGTTAAATGAGGAATACAGAATGGACCACCAGCTGTAATTTGAACCAGTAAGGGTAGTACGATATTTGTGTAGAGGGAGATAAATGCTGTGATAACAGTTCAATAAGCACACCATTGATAGCACATATTAAGGGGACAGGGTACTCTGAAGTGGTAAACAATCACCTTTTTTGTTTTAGGCACTAATAAAATCGCTATTATTTCCAGTTTCAAAGATATATACTTTTAGGGGATTAAGAGGTTTTGAAGATATTTAAATACCATTTAAATGCTAGTCTGCATTCCTTTAAAGCTGTCACGTAACGCCCCTTTTTAGAACATTTTTGTATCTTTCAACAACGAACGACTATACCTTTCCCAACGAACAGTTCAGCAACTAACAAAAGAGGACAGGACCAAGAGAAGGCAATCAGATAAGCTGAAGGGATCTAGGAATGAAGGTGCAGATGATTATGAACCTGGAATGTATTGAAGTGTGTCAGAGTTTTTATGTTCAAACTTTAAATTCAGTTTTATCAAAACAACATTTTTGGATACTTATGTACCTTTTTCTCAGAAAGTATGAGAATTAGAGAGCTGAAACATAGTTAAACTTTGTGAGCCACAATCATAATTTTATAATGTGCATTAGTGATATTAAGAAAGCAACAACACTGCAAATTTTCCACATTTTTACTTTTTTGACTTTGCAAATAATTTCTAGTGAAGTGATATACATAACTAAATAACTGAGGTTCAGAAGATAGCTGAGTATACTAAGAACGAGCTTGCAAAAGTGTAATTCTGTATTGAAAGTAATATCAGAGAAAAAGGTACATGAATTCACATGTTTTAAGAGTAAATTTTATTATTTTTCTGCTGAATGAAATATTTTTACGGACTCAACTACATAAGCTATCAATGCAAAAAAAAAACACTTGAAATAATTGTCATGATTTATAGAATACTTAATACAAATTTCAGCAAAAACTATTGAGAAATTTAAAAGCAGTGGTAATTTAACACACTTAAGGTGTAATTTCCATGTGTTCAGACTACCTTGTCCCCTTAACACTGTGCCAACCTCAAGTCACATTTACTCAAATTACTGTTTATGCCAAATATACAGGATTGATTTAACTTTCAAACATGAGATGAAAAGTATTTTTCTAAATCTGGAATACAAATAGAACATTAATTATTTCATTTTTAAATCTAATCGCCAGGATAAGATTTTTAGCAACTTTTAGTTTAAAAAAAACTAATCACAAACAAAAGTAAAGCTTATTACTTTTACTGCTGCTGTAGTCTTGACGAGAAAAGAACAGCTTGTTTAGTAACGCTACGTCGGAATGCCCCCTTAAGGTCTAAGGCACATATGTATGTAGCCGTTTTGCATTCTGAAGACAGGTCTAACAAAGCAGTATTAATGCCTTACGTGTAACTTGCAGGTTTGAAAATTATATGTAAATAGTTTTAGGCCTTTTACCAGAAAAGTGTTAAGGGCATAATTCAGTTCCTTTGCCTGTAAAATGTGAGGACATAGTTCATTTCTGTTGTAAGGTTGTCACAGCTTTTTGCTCCTCGCTTGAACTGGTATTGCCAGTGAACAGAAATCGGAGCAATGCTTGCAAGTTCGCATTATACGCCTGTAATTTCACAATGTAGAGCAGAGATTATTGTTCAAATATAAGAAGAAAACGGCGGAATAGGTTTAATATTTCCTCAGTCGTAATTATACTGACAATTATATTTCTTTATCAAAGCATTACAGGACATTACATTGTGATGTTTTAAAGCACATGTAACTATACGATTGCGCTATCCCCTGTTGTCGTTGAATAAATTCTATTTTATAGGTGTTTGGTGTTAAATTGGTAATGTGTCGTTCGGTGAATATGTCGACTAGTGATGGATTACTCATCCTCGTGGTCCCTGGTTCTTCTTCCTTGGCTAGCCAGCTGTTGTACGTGCGGTAGAACGTGAGAAGGTTTTGAAGATCTCAGAGCAATGAGACGAGAGACAATATATAAAATAATCATATATTGATTAATAACATTTCCACAGTTAAATTTACACACACCGGTCACAATTGCACTTGTCTTATTTATAGTAACACCTGAGGATGACACCTGCATTGCTCCATTGAGGTATAACGCGCGAACATACACGTTGAATACTTTATATGTATTATATTTGATACACGAATTCATTTGGCAAATTTGTAGCGCGACATTGTCTGCTTTGTTTCTTGGCGCGAATTCGCCTCCCGGAGTAACGCGAAGACAAGCTGAATAATTTTAACAAACTGGGCTCACTAACAATATTTTCTAACTTCATATACATTCTGAACTTCGCGCGAACATTTGCTTTTCTTAACTTCGTTTGGCTACTGACTGAAGTGTCGAAGCTTCAGGAACATTTTAAAAATCTGTACCATTGCATCATTGGTTGCTACTAGCCCGTGATTTGTTCACTTGGAATGTGAAATCAAGGGAGGGTGGCTTGCAAGACCTTGACTCTGGGTGGACACAAAAGCTGGGTACAGTTGCTTGTCTTGGCACTCCAATTTCTCTTTTATGACCCTTCCTACCAGTGGAAGTTGCATCGTCTTGTTAGGGGTAAAATTTAACAGCTAAGAAATCTTACTGACTATTGAATGAAATATCTGCATATATAAGCCTTATCTTTCCATCTCCCCTCTTACTCCATATATAAATATTCTTAATTATCGTATATAAAATGATTTACTTGTTCACATATTTACTATTCACATCTTGTATTTTAATAATTGACTTATCATCATTTATTTACGTGATAATAAATAATGCTTCACGATTCGTTATCGCATTCTCTGATGGATCCATCCAGTATGGCGGTTGAGCTTGCAGATGATAGCTCGTAATCTCAGTACATGGGTTGAAGTGAATAAAAATAAGTTTTTGCTAAAACTAGGATGTTGTAAGTTAATACTTACAAATTAGTGAACAACAATTAAGTTTGTGCTTGAATTACTAGTTATGGCTATAAATGAACACACTTTAATTAAGATAAAACTGGTAAGTCAAGACGTTGCCTGAATTTTTCAGCTTAAACTAAAAAAATGTCCAAATAAACATAAACTAGATCTTGTTTACTGTAAGTTTAAACTTAGGAATGCCAAGTGTGCCTCTGACCATGCTTAAATCAGTAACACACGAAGAGGACTATCATGGTCTTCTTAAGTTCTCTGAAGGGAATGTCGAATGGCTGATTGAATATTTCTTAGGGAACGCTACTGAAATAAGAGGTGGTGCTCTAAGTAACAAACAACGCATGGATGCATCTGAGGTTTTTAGCAGACAGAAAAATTCCATTCAAGAATCGCAAATGACATAAGATTCATCGCACAACTGCATTAAAACATTGGAATCCACGAATGAAAATATTATTAAAAAGGAGCACTTGTGGAATAAGTTTCCTGAGAGAGATCAAGATAAATGATCGAAAGCGAAAGTGCAGTGGAATGAACATTAATTTCCCTTGTGCGGTGGGAGCTATTAATTGTACAAATTCGTATTCCAAATCCTCCAAATCATGGTGACGATTATATAAGTCGAAAAGGCTTCTGTATCTTAAATGTGCAGTTTACATGCAATTCAAAAGAGGAAATAACAAGTGTAGATGTGCAGTGGCCAGTATCAGTCCATGATAACTGAGTCCTTCGAAGTTCTGCTGTTTATCGAGTTGTGAATCACGGACTCACTGATTCACACTGCGCTGCGATAGCGGATATGGAATTATGCGGTGGTTACTTATTGCTTATTCAAATCCACATACTCCTGAACAAATACCTTACAACAATCTCCTGAAGAAAAAAGAGTCAGTAATGAAAGATGTTTTGGCCAACTGAAAAAGGTTCCCTATTCTCAGTTTTACAAGTGAAGCTTGATAAAGTGTCATCTGTGATTATTAGCTGTGCTGTGCTTCATAACATTGCCAAGTATTTGAACTATCCTGTGGAAGCGGAGCAAGAAGATGCAGCTGAAGATGTTGAAGAGAATTTGGAAGTTGATAACGAAGATGATAGAGATATGTGACAAAAAGGTACATTAAGAAGGGAGGAAATTAAACATTTAATTAACCTAAGCAATATGTATAAGAATCGTTGACGCACATTTTACAAATTCAATTAATTAAACTTATAAGAATACTATTGCACATGTGGTTGGACTACCTTCACCATCCTCTTTTTCCTCTCCTTGAATATTAGGATTGGATTGTAATCGCTGAAGCAGAAGTTCTTCTCTCTTTACCTGAAGTCTAGTCAGGTGCAATTGTACCCGGATAAGAAGTCTGTGCAATTAAGAAGAGGAGATTACATGCTTCACTAATTTCTGACAAAGAAAATCTTTTTCTTTTTTTAAGGTGGAGGCGTTAGTGGTGTTCACTCCGTAAGAGCTGCATCTGAAGCAGAAGTCTTGCTGGTATCAGCATCGCGTGCTCTGCAAAAATACGAAATACGTGTTAAGAGAAAATTACAATTATGTCAATGGTGAATACATAAATATCTTATAGAACTACTTATAACAACGCTAACAACTAATTACTATATAAAGGAATACATGATGATGATAATAATAATAATAACAATAATAATAATAATAATAGCGTAACTTACCGGGTTCAATCCCAGGGACCTGCATGTGGGATTTGTGGTGGACGAAGCGGCGTCTGGGTGGGTTTTCTCCGGGTTCTCCGGTTTCCCCCGCCATTCATTCCACCAACTGCTCCATCATCACCTTTCCTTTCATCCATTTCAGCATCATTTCGTTTCATCTACTTCCTTCATCCCATACCAGGCATCGGGCTGATCACCCATCCTGGATGCTCTGTCTGATCCATGGGTGTCTGCTCCTCGACGGGCCTCTGACCCCAGGCACCCGCTTGTAAGTCCTGGGGGTGTAAGTCCTACATAAGAGGAGGGTAAACAGATAATGAATGAATGAATTTCTGAAGTTCCATTAGAAAATAATTCCAAATACTTATCTTTAAGGTTCAAATTTGATTTATCTTTTGCTTCTCTCACTTTAGGTAGTTGCTACTTTTTAAACAGAACCGTGTGATCGACAAGTAACATCACAAACTTTAGCTAGGAATCATTTTACTCTTCTAGAATTTCAGAAAAATATCTGATTCGCACATCATGGAGTGTAATAAGTTTTCGGATTCAAAACAAAAGTTTTGGCTACAGCTATGTTGGTCACTTCCTTGAATAGCAATACGCTACCTTTCTCAATAATGGAACATATGTTTTAACAATGCTGTGCTGCTAATTAGATTGTTAATGTCTTGCATGTGCTCTGAGATGGTCTAGCTAAAGCTAAAATTTCCCGGCCTAAACTTAGAAACACTAAGTCAGTTTTATTCACACATTTTTAAGTTAAAGCTACAGCTATAACTAATTGCTTGAAAGGTAAAGCTAGTGCTAAAACCTAACACTCAAGTTAAAGCTTACTTATTCACTTCACCTATGGTAAGTGATCCAGCTGTTATATAAATCCATGCATCTGTTGGGCGAATATGCTGCCAATACTAAATTTATCTGTAAATGTAACTTGGCAGTTAGCTCAGGTCTGATTTGATCATTGGAGGTTTTCTGCTGCCCGTTTAATATTAATGTTTTATTCCTACACGTGTGCCCACAAACGGGATGTTAATTGTTGATTTATATTGCTCATATTGAATTTTAATATTTTAATTTGTTGGATAAATTTCTTAACCATTATACCTAATAAATGGGGTGGACTGATGCCACCGTGTCTTTGAGAATAATAGGTGCACTTTCATGTTATAAATCTGTTCTTTTAGTTAATTTAGTGAGCCTGTATTTCAGGGAGAGCTCAAAGGGTGCCCTTGAGTTAATGTTCATGAAAACTTACAATATTATTCATTCCAAGCTTTAAAAAACACTATGAACTAATATAATTGCACGTGCAGCAAGAGGAAGTATATATTGCTGTTGAATATTTGTATTTATTATAATGTAAACTGTTGAGGTTCTCTTCACCCTAGAACGGTCCACCAGGATCACTGTGACCCTGCATCGTTTTGTTTTGTTCTGCGCATGTGCTGTGTGACAAACACAGACGGACCCCAACAATGTAAATTCAGCATTCAGTGAGACGTACTATAGGACGGACGTTCGAAATTATAATGCTTTATTTGTTAGACAATTTGATATAAATAGCTAATAGAGGGTCACTGTGACCCTGGTGTACGGTTTTAGTAACTTCTCTGGAAAAAGAGTGTAAAGTACGTAGACGTTAAAATGGCACTAGAAATGATATTTGTGCAACTGATGAGGAAATACGAGCAGTATAATTGGAGGAACTGAATAATGAGTGTGAGTTAAGTGATTTTCCAGATGAAACAGACTCCGAAGATGATGCCCCTCCAGAATCTATAGACTATGTTGAAAGTGAGCAACCTGCCGAGGATTCAAGTCATGAGGTGGGGAAACTGCTTCTGAAGCAGTCATCACTGCTAAACTAAAATATGTTCAATTTGCCGCTATTCTATGGACAGAAAAAGATTTTTAGTGTGCGAGAAATGTAAAAAGCCATATTGTTCTCAACACAGCGCAAATGGTGCCAAAATTGTAACAAACGTGAATGAAACATAGCACTGACATAAATGTGAAACACTACATGAGTTATTTTAGCATGCATGTTATCAATTTTATGATTTATTTGTTTCCTTCTGGCTAAATGAAAACTAGTATTTTAGTTTAATCTTCATGTCATTTTATTACCACATTCTTACCTCTATTAGATATTGAATACCTGTTGCCTTAAAATTCACAGGAATAACATATTTTAATTCCTAGATATCAATTACAGTCTATTCTGCATTTGGAAAGTCTGATATTATTTATAACATGCTACTGGATTAATATAATTTGAGTAAAAGATTAAGGGTCATTGTGACCTTGGTGTAAAACTGATGTGACACTTCCTGAGGTGCACACTTGTAGGGTTAAATACCTATATACATGTTTGAAGTGTCTTGAACAATCGTTTTTCTGAATGTAGATTGTTGTGCCGTAGCTTGGTTATTCTTATTGGAACCTTCAATTCTATGTTAAATAGGGCTGTTAGTAGAGAGTTAGGATAGATACACGGATAAACGCAATATGGCATTATGAAGGATTAAATGAGCACTGAACAAAAAAATAGTATTATAGGCCATACATCGTAAACCGCAAGCGTTAAATTAGAAACGCTATAGTGCAAACTAGACCTTCCTACGATTAATAGTTCCCGAGTTAATACCTTTATGCTGGATACTGCCGATGCTTGACGCTTAAAAGGTAAAACCTCGAGTCCAAAGCCTAACGTGTACCGGTGGCTCTATGAGGTTGCGGTAAAACCATAAATCGCTTATGGAGCGTCGGTATCATGGCCAAAAACCTTACAAGCTAAAACAAAAGAAAAGCTAAATAGTATCCAGAATTTTGCTAGTTTAGGCATACCCGGGGCTTATAGAAGCACACCTCCCTTATTTTGGAAACTTTACCGGGTCTCACCCCACTGGAAGTGTGTATCCAAGCTGAGGCTAGACTAGCAGCATACAGAATCATCCAGGTAGGAATGTAAAGCAGCCCATCCTTCCATCCTCAACAAAATGGAAGAGCGTGTATTATCAATGAAATATGATTGCATGTCAGAAGTAATTTAATTTTCCCAAACCTTCAAAGTAAGTATTGTTGATATCAACATTGAAGGAAAACCTCACCTAAGGACATAAGAACCACTTGGTAATATATACTGATGGTTCACGTATAAATGGGAAAACTGGCGTAGGTATTTATTACGAATCAACGGGCAAATGCTATAGCATAAACCTAGGAAGATTCACTTCCGTCTTTCAAGCAGAGATACTTGCTATACTTTAAAGTACACGTCTATGCTGAGAAAAGAGAACTCTAGGGAAACATATCCTTATAAACTCTGACAGCCAGGCTGCACTGAAACCTCTCAGTTCCCGTCACTTTAAATCACAATTAATGTGGGAATGTTATCAATATTTATCAAACCTTTGCACCCACAATACAGTAAAATTTTGGGGGTACCTGACACACAGGTATCGTGGGAAATGAAAAGTCGACTCCTTAACAATGAAGGAAGCATCTTTTCCTTTTATAGGACCAGAACTCGCCTGTGGAATAAGATTGCTAAATGCGAAAAAACAGTTAGGCTTTGGGTTCTGTAAACATTCCAAATGAAATGGGAAATCCATACCCAAAAAACCAACCTCATAAGCGATAAATTATTAAGCCTAAAGAACAAGTAATGTACTTACTACGCTTAACGAACCCTTACTCAGAAAAATTATAAGCTTCATAACTGGACATGGAAAGTTCAGGAAACACCTTAAGACAATGGGACTATGCCATATGGAAGCCATTTGCCGTCTATATTTACAAGCCAATAAAACGGCGAAACACATTCTATTACTATTAGAATGCGAAGCCACAGAACAGACACCAAGTTCTTGGAGCTACCGCAAAATTAGAAACAGGCCCTAATTTAGTGAGACAAATACTACAATAACTAAAGATGTAGTTTTTAATCCCCAAATTAGAAACCATGAGGTGCACAAAAAGACTTTTAGGCTGAGGTGCTTAAAGGAAACCCTGCTTCCTGAATACTACTAGGCTATACTATGTCCAGATTGTGTCAAGATGTTATACTTAGGGCCAGTGTAACCAACGCATGCTAAATTTTAACACATTGTTAAACTGATTTAACCATAAAGTTAACACAAATTCTGTTTCATCAAATAATGTTAACTTTAACAATTTGTTAAAATCGGTGTTAAGTTAACATCACCATACTCCTGTGTTAAGGCGTTTAATAAATGTTAGAAATTGAAAAATGGCTGTCTCAAACCAAGCTGTTAATGCGAGTTTGCTACAATTGCCATTTTTAATGTCATTCCTAATAGAAGAGTATTCGTATACGTCATAATAAAACCCTTAAAAAAGAAGAATTTTTAAAACAATATACACTGTCCAAGGGGACATAAGCATTGCTTTATGGGAAATACGAGAGGTTAGAATACTACCAACAGAAGCATGCCTCTTTCTCCTATTATAAGTGTTAATTACGTACTTAGATATTATGCTACTAACATTTTACATTTACTTGTGATAATGTTGCAAATTCCAAAGCTGCCGTTTGTGGGTTTATCCCGAAGGTTTTCAAAGCAAAATCAGCGATAACACACTTCCGTCCACTTTAGTTTCAATGCAGTGTCCACCACCAGTTTTAAACCATCTTAAACGCTCTTCGCACCTAACGTTTCTGGTGCTGCACTTTATGTTAGCCAAAATTGTCGTAGTTGCTTACTGGACGTAAGCGAAACGCGTTCATTCCAATTAAATTACGTGTGGATTTTGTCCCAGGCTGCAATCTTATCCTTTAATGTAAGTACGTCAGCTTTTTCGCACTTGACAATACGTTTATATATATTAACTACATGTTAATTAACGCGTTTCAAACGGTGAAACATTTATTTCAGTTGACATCAAGAGTCTAACCTCAAACAACGGGGAAGATCACATGACCATTGCAATGAATCAGGACCCTCTGGATACACAGTATTGCATGCAACAACGTAACAGCATAAATACGATGGCTGAATTAAAACTGTCAGAAATGCACCATTCTGCAGTTTAACCACTTTCTTGGAACTGTTATAAAAGAACCACCGTAACGGAATTTATCCTTTCTTATAACTAAGTTGGAAACAACTATGTATGCATAAAGGTGAATTCTTCGAAGGCGTAAAGTGTTTACGATTTATGAATATTAACAGTTTTCTTTTAAATCTTTATATTTTGGAAATATGAATGGCAATACTCCGGTATATGAGAATAACTGGGACTCATACATATACACTCTCAAATACTCATAATTGTTTTATTGTATCTCACAAATATACATAATTTAAGATATTTTATAACTCAAATTAACACTGTATATAGCATATTTTAAAATATTCATCGCAATTATTTGCACCTCTATTCATTATAATCAAAGTTCGATTTACATCCGGAAACATAATGGCGTTGTAATGCTTTAGGTTAAGTATATTTACAACCAATACGTCCAAACTGTAACAATTTCTTTATTTCACCACAGTAACTGTGACACAAACTATATTCTCAAGTAGGTAAATTAAAAAATGTATAATTATACTTTACATTTCATGTAGCCATAATCTACATGTAATATAATAGTAAACATAAGTAACACTTGGAAAGCACACGGCACTGAAAACGCATGACTGGGACTATTCCCGTTTCCCAAATTGCTCAAATAAAGGTTTTCAAACACTATTGCTTCGCTACTCTGATTACAAACTGCCGCAGTTACTAAAATACTTTAATCACAGGCATCGGAAACACAACACAGCAGTTGGCGAGTGTAAACACCTCAGGGATCACCACCAACTACCGCCGCCATTTTTCTCAATCTCGAACCCAGTGTCAGGTCCGTTGTTTCCTGAGGGTTCTGAATGAATGTAAATAGTTGTGGGCTACTGACACAGAGAGCGCGGCAATTCGTAGAAAAAAGTGCATCGGAGTACGTTCAGAAGCATTGTGGTTCGGCCACCGCCTTCTCGAAAGCTAGCGTTCGCAGTTGTTTTTGACTTTAACAAAATGTTAGCTAACAATTTGCTGTAAAAGCTTGATGAAACGCAAAAGTTTCAACGTTATATTAAAATTTGAATACGTAGTTAACAAACAAGTTGAAAGAGTATTTTTAAGATCGGTTGGTGAAACTTGCCCTTAATAAAAGTAGAAACCAAAAGTTAGAAGAAACATATTCACGAAACACAGACTTATCTATGTGTAAGTAAGTGCGATTAAGATTTGTACATAATTTATTTTGTAAAAAACAAAGCACAGAAAATTTATTTGTTATAAAACGTGGGTTCTCGGGATGGAATTTTAATGGATATCCTTTAACGCACGGGTGCAGCGTATAATATAGACGGCAAAAGTTTCCTGCCACTGAAAGGAATAATACAATAATTATTAATATACTTTTATTTACCCTCGCTTTCATAGATGTGGCTTATTGTACGTTTCAGTTCTGAATTTTACTATTGCATAGAATTTTGTACGCGCTGAAAAAATGTAGTGCAATCGAAAAATGTAATACAACAGTATTTTGGTTTATACAGTTCTTCTAGATCACATATATCTTCTGGTAAACTGTAGAATAAAACCTGCCGCGTATAGCACATGCCGCCGTCCCAAACTTGCAAGCCACGAGCCGCCACTTTGTAAGATGCAACTTCTTTAATTGTGCACTTATACGATTCATATTAAAAGTCCAGTTACCTTTTGTAAAATGAAACATTTGTGTTTGTGTATGGTGTTGGGAGGAACTGTTGTAGATCAAACGTAATGACTCTGGTAGATTTGATTTTAATTGAATTTTTTTATTCCCATCTTTTTGTGCTGTGCCCTTATTCTCCTCCTATGATATATAGACTTTTCCTGGGCAATTCTATTATCATTCTTCTCTCTCTGGATGCTTTTTATTCTCACCTGATAAGTCACATTTATAACAGGTATCACTTTGGATTTTATGCCGGTGGTCCCGTGTCGTAGATTTACGGCACGTAAAAGAACCTCAAGCCTGAAAAAGAGGCCTCTGAGCAAAATTACCGGTCTTTCACGCCCAATATGTAATGGAACGCTAAGAACCATAGTAGTTAAAGAGCGTCCATAAATAAAAAAAAACTTTGGATTTTTTAAAACACATGTTTAATGAATGAATTAGTATTGTTCAATAAACAGTTCTAATGACTGCCTGACCTGTTTGATCACAGTAACGTTTATACATGAATGATAATGTTAAATGAGACGGAAGATAACATTTGGTTATATGATTCCTCTAGTAATGACTCTCATATTAAGGAAATAATAAATTGTACTCTCGGACTTATTCTCTAGCCTCTCTGACCATTTGTTTAGTGGCACCCTTTTTTCTCCTTATCAGAGGTTGTTATTCCCGATAACTTTACCAGTTGGTTTGCTAGCAGACTCTAATGAATGAATATGTCTTACCAAATTCCGCAACAAAGCAGCATTCACAGATATGCTATTGCTGTTCAAATAATATGATTGAATGAGAAAGAGATATTTTCGGCCCTCCTGTTTGACGCACCTTATCCTCTCTGAAGCTTTCTCTGATATCTATTAGACCAGAGAGACAAACCATCGTTATTTTACACCTCGAAGTCACCAATAAGTTCTCCTCTCTATCAGAATCAGCGTTTCTATCTTTATACTACATCCTATATTGTTGTAAGGATTGTGATTTTCTCGCACTCTCTTTACATTTAGCTGTCGTGTATTTTTACTTGCATATCTTAGCAGTTTTCTCTGGTTCCTTTAAGGCCTACTAAACACCTTTTCACATTTAAAAATATTTCTCTCTTGCTTCAGTAACGCCAAATACGTTATCGTGATCTTCATGCACGTTATCAATGTCATTAATTTCCTTAACTGGATTAATTCTGCTAGGAGTTGTACATTCTTTTTCGTAAGATGTCTCCTATGATGTCCTAAATAGTGACGACTTGTGCAAACACGTATTAATCTGCTACAATATTACAAAAATAAATAGAAAACAAAATTACAAAATCTGTGTTAAAATTAAAATAAGTACTTTCAGCGACGAAAAAACAAGTCCACAGGGGGGCTGTTTTCTGCTAAAGAATTTTTCTATAACTTTACAGTTGAAACCGTCAATGTTGTTTACCGCATCCTTCTCAATGGAGAATATTATAGGGCGCTAAGTCGTTGCTCCGGTATCGGATTCCGAAGAAAGGTCTTAATCTTCTTGAGGGCCAGTTGTGCGAACTCAGAACATATCTTGAAATAACCTATCAGGGGCATAAACCAATGCTCGCAAACATATTCGGGTTCAAAATTAAGACTTTACAACTGCTTTATACAAAGTACAAGCACAGATGCTGTGGCTTGTCTCGATAGGGTTAGAGTAATGTGAATGTATAACCTTAAATTTTGTGCAAAGCTGTATCTTTATGAGTGCAGATGTTATATGAGTATACGGATCTTTCGTTTTCTGTGCTATAGGCAGCTAACGCAATTAAGTGGCTTTTGTCATTGTATTCCTTAAAATGCGCTTGAATTCGAGTTTCAAAACTACATTTTAATTGTTTCGGGCACCACTGCCAACTTAAGATATAATTGAATCGCTGTACCGTAACAATTTGCTAAACAGGTATCTTGAATTTGAACTGAGTTTTATTTATGGGCGCTCTTTAACTGATGTGGTCCTTAGCGTCTCATTCTATATTGGACGTGAAAGACCGGAAATTTTGCGCACAGGCCTCTTTATCAGGTTTGAGGTTCTTTTGCCTGCCGTAAATCTACGACACGAGACCACTGGCGTTACTTCCCTTTCAAAGGAAGCCATGCGTCCGAGGAGGACGACTAAACTAAACAGGTGTCATTAACCAATATAAATATTAGAATGCTTCGTACGAATAAATATTAGGTAAACATTCTCATTACAGCTCGCATTTTGCTGATGGCAATACATAAATGCAGCGGCTAGAAATCCTCAAGCAAAGCAATGAATTCGAGAGCATTATTTTGTACTGATCGTGTTCTCTATTGACCAAAACTTGTTTCTAATCTCATCCGCGGCTTTGCGTCGTATCGAGGCAAGTGACAGTGATAAAAGTGAGTTCATTTGCGCATTCGTTTGGAGTAAATTCATATTGTAAGCACGCACAATTTATGAATTTGTTCTCGAATAATTTAAACTTAATCTCAGATTTAATGTGGGAGTTCTGATGGCCTTTACTATTCTGGCCACGAACGGCACCTCCTCCCCACATCACGAAGCTTGTAGTATGATTAGCCTCACCATAGCTAAATTTACGCATAACCTCCAAATACCGAATATCGCACAGAATGTCACCAACGTTTACACTTGTGCATTTCAAACACGACACGTGCAGCACAATCAGAGCTGTGAAGGAGAGAGCTCAACAGAGTATGCCCAGTCGAAGTTTCGCAGTAACGTGCCTTCTCTCTGGGTGAGATCACAACGGCTGAAGCTCATTCAGCACTCCGCACTTTTTTGGTATCCCGGAGAAAATGCTACAAAATATATTTTATTGCATAAAGGCTCGTATTCGATGAGAACGGTCGTAATTTAGGTGCAAGTTTTACTGTGTGCTATAGCACATTCGCATATGATCACCGGTCCATAAGTCAGCATAAGCCGAAGAATCGCCAGGGTTGTCTGTAGAATTGAGTATTGCTGCATCTTAAGCTCTGTACACAAAAACAGGAACTTAATTGGTGCAGCTGCACGTTTCGGCTGACTGCAGTTCTACAAATTCTGGTTCACCTTCACAATTTCCGGTTCTGTAGAATTATGGTCGGCATCTAGTGAAAACATATTAAAACATCGGTCCAGATATCTTTATAAGTCATATTATCACACGTTAACACATACCTTCTTCTTGTGGCAATGCCTTTTATTATTTATTCTATGTATATTTCATTGCTATCTTGTAACACTTGCAAGAATTTTAGCGCCCTGTAAGACATCTTGATGCAACCGCGTCCTCTGCTCTTCATAATGTAACTTAGTTTTGTGAACGGGATTGAATTTCCAGCATTGCGTCGATATACAAAAGAGAAAATTACGCAATGAAATGCCAACTATTGGCTATTACGATAAAACATGTGTTAATACTTTACACGTGTTCAGATAGTAAACTAAGTTATTAATGCAAACTATTATGCAACTATGTCATCAATGATATGTTAAGAACCTAAACATAACATAGGGTATCATTAAAAGCAACAAAAATTGGCTTACATGGTTGAGGCCATTCTTAAGGAAGTAAATATAGTGTCAATAAAGGATAACTGTACCAACCTTGTTCTTACTGGAGACATTAATTGGACATTCCTGAATAATCTAGATATGAAATTTGGCTATTAATTCAATATCATAAGGAAATTACTTACCGAGTTAGTGCGAAAGGATAGAGTCCTTCAATTTTAGTAGAATGTTTCAAAGACCAGAAAAGTGAAAAAGGTAACTTATCTGTTTTTACCAGGAATGAGCGTATCTTCGGCAAGAATCTCTCTCAGAAACTAAATAATAGAAACTTTTGAGATAGTTACCCGAAACAAATAAATATGATATGGATTGAGCTGGAGCAATAAATTCACTTATGTTTGGAACTTGGGGCCTATATAAAGGATAGCCTGAATTGAAATTTGAATGTAAAAATGTAGAGCCAGCAATATCAATGTCGAACGTGGGCCTTTTGCAGTTTGAACACATATCTCAGATATATATTATAACAAATAGACCTAGGGCGATAGGTACTAATACAGAACACTACCTCAATCACTGACCACTGCTGACCAGGGCTGAATATCATGCATAGAATCAAGGTAAACATCAGAAGTGATAGACATCAGCTGAAAAATTAAAGTTGTAAGCCATCCAGAGTGTGAACCTTAATTTAGTCCCAATATTGCACCAACGAAATGAATGCGCATTAGCAATTAACTGACCTATACTCCGCCGTTTGATGAGCAGGATCGTTAGTGTGGCTGCCAAGTAATCTACGTGCCATTTGGTCTGGATGGATTTTGTGAGGATGAAGACAGTAAACAGTAAGTGAGGCACACAGAAGGTGAGGCAATAGATGAGTGTGACGTCTTTGAGGTACCTAACAATTTTCTTGCCGGCAACGAAGGTCCTGATAACTTCACGGTATCGGATTCTACCAGCCACGGCAGTGGTTTCTATCCTGTACGCTCCTTCTTTGTTCTGCACTGCCTCTCGTATCATCAGCACAGATCTGTCAGGATGAAGAAATAGCTACATTAGTGCGTCTTAATATTTGTCACCATCTTACTGAGATAAAACAGGTCATTACCACGACACTTTAATTACTTTTATTAACTTGTTTATTAGTACGAGCTCAATATCTGACGGATGTAAACTAAGAAGAGTAGTAAGGGAGGTACTAGAGAAATGATAAATAACTATGGACCGATAAGTCTTATCCCTGTTTTAGCGAGAACTCTAGAGAAGGTAGTAAAGATTAGGTTACTACATCATCTCTAACAACAAAATGTGCTCTATAACCAACAGTATGGGTTTATTAACAATTCCAGTAGTTAGCTGCTACTGTGGATATTATAGTACTCATTCAAAGAGCTCTAGACAGAAATAGAATAGCTGTAGGGTACTTATCGATATAAAAAAATGCATTTGATACTGTAGATCACACCATTCTATTAAACTTATAAATAGCAAGTGTAAGAGGTCTTACAATAAAGTGGCTTCAAAGGTATCTTAGCAACGGAAAACAACATGTAAACACGAATAACAATTTCAGCTTCTTATCAACAATTCAATTTGAATCTTAGGCCTTACATTATTTTTACATTTTATAAATGACAGAGGATGCATAAAGTTAAAGTGAAAAATAACTGTTTTGATGATGACGTGTTTATTGTGCGTAAAACTCTGAGAATCAGCTCTTACTTGTCACACAAGATGCAAAAATACTAAATAACTGGTTCTGTTATAATAAGTTAACCTTAAACGTATCTAAAGCTAAACGTGTTTTTTCCATGAAACAATCTTTTGTACAATATTCAACTATTAATGTATTTATTAATAATATGTTAACTGAAACAGTAAGTAGAGTCACATATCTCGGACTGATTCAAGACAGTACTCTTTCTTGGAGAGATCATATTGTACAAGTAAATAGTAAGAATTTTAGGTATGCTAGATGAAATTTAAAAGACTAAGTAAAAATAATTTACAAAGCATCTATCATGCTTTAATTTAATCTCATTTGACTATTTAAATGCTTTATGGGGTGATACCGCTACAATTTTAATCATGATCTTGAAATACTTCGAAATCGTCTCCTGAAAATAATTTATAATTTACCTTATATGATTAGCACAAAAACATTTTCTTTATACCATGTAACTAACATTTTACCTTACAAATGAGCTTTAAGCTGTCTTTGATAATACACCTCCATAAAATAAACAATAATCTGCTAAAAACTAATTTAATACTTGAAAGCTCAAAGCATGCATATAATACAAGAAACCATAAAAACTCAATAAAACCAACCGTGATTATTGCTACGTTTACCTAAGCAGTTTAACCTCACATGCCATTAAGTTATACAATGCTCTATCTCTAGATTTAAAAGCTTACAAAATAATAAAAGGTTTTAAAATAAAAATCATTGAAATCTTAAAGAAGGAATACTTTGACAACTGAGAAATTGATATTTATAACATTCGTTATTTGGATCATTCTGTCATTACAAAATCCGTTTTTACTATAATATTATTATTAAATTCCCATTTGAAATATCTGTATGGTGCTCTGTATCTCACCTTTAGTGCTGTTGTACTACACAAGAGTTGTTTTCATTGTATCTGACTGTATATACAGGATGAACCATTTAAGTTGAGACTGTACAATATCTCCAAAACTAAGCGTTGTAGAAAGAAATGTCTTGAATAAAAGTTGCTTGATATTATGTGGGGAAAGTAAATACCATTAGTCCTGTTTCATTTGAAGGACTTTGTGATGGTCGTTTTAGGGTGAATTTAAATTGGCCTTAATTGTAGGTTTCCATTTTAAAAAGTTAAATTTACCCTAAAATGGCCATCATAACGTCCTCCAAACAAAACACGACTAATGGCATTTACTTTCTCCCATAGTATCAACCAACTTTTATTAAAGACATTTCTTGCTACAACACTTATTTTTGGAGATATTGTACTGTCTTAACCTATGTGGTCCGGCATGTATATGTTATTAGTTTGTGTTACAATAATGTATGTTAAATTTAGATAAGGCAGTTTGCCCAGCATCCTTTCACTTTATTGTTCCCAATTTATGAACTACGGCTCAGGGAGCCGTGTTAAAATAAATAAGTGAGAAAATCATATTGTTTGGTATTACGCAATAAAAGCGAATATAAATGTTTACTATGCCACAGTAAAGAGCTGACAGATATGTCGAAAACATACCAGAGTACTATCATACAGTAAAACACTTTTAGTACCGCCATTTACAACTAATATATGATAAAAACATGACAGTATAATTGGTTATTCCTATCCCTCCTTTTCATAAAAGCGCTGTAAACATTGTCGTATGACGGCAATCCTAGAAATAATTCAGACCGCTCACGGACCTCAATCCTTGAAGATAAGCATAATTGTAATTTAGCGTCGTATTTTTAGTGTGCATAACTTTGAACAAGTCGGATGGATGATTAACGCAGTAGCTTTAAACTTCTATAAAAGTTATTTAAATGAACGACGAAAATAACGTTCTTATATTAGTAACATTAGTCACAATGACATGGAGGAAGTATAGAAATAGGAAAATATGGGCACCGCCATAGCAAGCGACAAGTACTCCGTTGCTGGACGGCTCCACAAGCCCAGCATAAGGACGCCCGCTAAAAATATTCACCGCTAGCAAATGGCCCTAATATCATTATTTACTGAAACCATTTTCGTTTCTGAGAATTATAACCTTCAGTCAGCTACCCGTTCTACCCAAACGAAATTCAATTTTCAAACGAGCTGAATGTAGCTTAATGTGAACTGAGATCAAAGCCCTTTATCTAAAGCTTTACGTAAACGTACACCTGAGTCATAATAGTTGTTGGATTATATGGCACTCAACTACTGAGGTCATTAGCGTCCTGACAAGATCATGGAAATAAAGGCAGGTACTAATCTCGTGTCCTAAAACATAACAACAAAATTAAATTCGGCTAAAACAATGTCCGGAACTGAAGTATTTATGTTTAAAATAGACATCCAGAAAGTGAAATTACCAATAATCAAACTGATAAAATCTAAAAACATAAAATTATGTAGATCATTCACGATGTCTTATACCGTGCGATAAATAAAACACAGTATACGGATCGCCCCGCATTGGTTGCAGGAGATAACTTCCTGAAACAACACTTTGCGGTGTGTGCTTGTTGAAGAAGCAGCGTTATGACTCCCCATCTCCAATTTAAAAACATGTTCAGGTAAATATTCCTTCTAAACTTTCTACGTAATGAGTGTTAAGTCTGTTACTC
Organism: Deroplatys truncata; assembly: GCA_030765065.1. Classification (NCBI taxonomy): domain Eukaryota; kingdom Metazoa; phylum Arthropoda; class Insecta; order Mantodea; family Mantidae; genus Deroplatys; species Deroplatys truncata. Next base: position 100,532,380 of record CM060987.1, on the reverse strand, counting down.
ATATATGGTGTTTACATACCATAAATACTCATTTTATATAATTAAAAGCAAGCCAAATGAAGTGTGTTTAACTCACCGTTTTGTTTGTGCCCACGTCATTACTAGATATGTCGTCACCATCCTCTGAAGCAGATTCCAAGTCAAGACTATGCTTGGAGGATCATCGGCATTGAAAACAGGTTGTAACTAAGTAGTAACTCCCTTCAATATCTTCCACGCGCTTCACATAATTTGACCATTTATCAAGTGCTACCTTGTCGCAAATTTCCCGTACTAGTTCATCCATAGGTCGCTATTTAAGATTCAGAGACGTTACATCCCGTTTCACTACGGACGCCGCCATCTCTAATGGATTAAAGATGCAATGGTATGGTGGCAGTTTTAAGGGCATATGTCCGTAAGATGTTACCATTTCAACATTGATGTATCGTTCCTACTTGGTATCGTAGTGTTCATCTATTACTTCAAGGAAGAAGGGTTTTATTCGTACTGGATTTGGTACAGGAATTCTATGCGTCTGCATGAAGTTTCTTGTACCAAGGAGACATTTCGGAACGCTATTCTCAAACCAGTTTTCAAATATTTCAGCATTAATCGTGCTATTATAATCCACAGGTGATACGATCATATTTTTCCGCGTAACAACAAGAGCTCATCAAAAGAATTCTTCCTCACAGTGAATGATGACAATTGCCTTCCTCTTTTGTCAGCTGTGAATATCGTGCTATTCTCTGTATTGTCTGACCAACTTTTCATCCTTGAAGTGTTGGAATCATACATGTTTCGTCTAGGTAGACGTCATTACAGCCCTCTACCCTCAGTTATCTTATTTTCTACAGATAGCGATAGATCCATGCAACGCTTCCCGAGATTTTGACCTGGCAGCTTCACTCCTTAAAGTTTATTTGAAAGCCCTAAGCTATGCAAAAGTCTATGCGGAAACCTGCTTCTATAAGTAAATTCATAATCTATGCAAAGTATTTTGTCATGTATGGCATGAAGAAGTTTATGATTTGTCAGTATTTCTCCTAGCTGATAAAATACGTACAGCGTGCGACGCAGCAGGTCTCATGTAAAATCATATATTTTATTAACAGCGACTTTGTTCCCTTTTGGGTGCTTCTTATCTGCAGTTTCATATTTTTTCTGTCTTACATTTTAGAAACCCCTTTTATTTGTGAAACCCCAACCCCCTTAGCAATAGCACTTAATTTATTGACGTTGTTTATCGAAAAAGTCCATTTTATATACCAGACCAGCAAGAAAGTTCTTCACATTTGTAATAATCGAACAGACTGCTTTAACATCTTTTATTGTCTCCCAATCACAACATGTTTCTTCTTCAGTTGTGTCCTTTCCCTAAAATATCTCACTTCATAAAGACCATGCACTGAGATATTCATGTTTTCATCTAACCAAGGTCTAAAAGGTTTGTAACTGTAGGTATCCAACAGCACTACGTAACATAAGTAATCCCGACGTAATTCACCTTAAAACTAACCATCTACCTCAGTACGCTGTACGTAACACAAATACAGTAAGCATACCAATATTGCATTTTAACTGTTTGAGTTCTTTCTTTCAAGTAATTCAGCAGTAACATAAACCTTTTTCGGCAAGATAAGACGCTCTCTTTCACTGGAGCCGAAGCCGTCTAACTCTGGCGATCAGCATACAGGTTATGCAGTACATAGTGTCAGCAAGCATCTGAGACATAGTAACTGCAGTTCCAAAGTGTCAATCAATTCCACGTAACAGCTAAATATTGACATTGGATTAAAACGTGTTGCACCGTCAACGGCTCATTACAATATTACAATGAGCACCAAGAAGTACAAGCTCATTAGATAATAAGTGATTACGACTAAAACGGTAGAGCCCGATACACAATCTGGTTATCGCGATAAGAGCGCGAGGAGGTACTCCAGATGATAGGCAAGGGCTTAACCTCTTGAAGCTTATTTCCTTCAAATCCATCCCAATCATCACTCCACGACGTAAAACAACACTAAAATCACCACAAAGAACACAAGACCGAAAACACACGAAGGATAAATATAACAGACTTGGAAAGCGCATTGGCAGCCTAATTTCCTAGCAGGTCGACGTTCCAGGGATGGGTCGTCCTCCGAGGTGTAGTGTTTACCATGCTAGCCTCTAGTTCCCGAGGTCGCGGGTTCAAACCAGGCGGTGGCGATGGATTTTTTCGGGCGTAAAAATACTTAGCATGGCTTCCTTCGGAAGGGAAGTAAAGCCGGTGGTCCCGTGTCGTAGATTTACGGCTCTTAAAAGAACCTAAAACCTGATAAGCAGATCTCTGAGCAAAATTACCGATTATTCACGCCCAATATAGAATGGGACGCTAAGGACCACAGCAGTTATAGAGCGTCCATAAATAAAACTCAATTTAATTTCAATTTCCAGGGGTGGACTGGAACACGCTAATGCCAGCACCAGCGATACGTACGGCTGAGAAAAATGCAAAAGAAGTTGTGTAATACTTATTAAATTTCGGGGTGAGGGAGCAAATTCTTTGATTGTTGGTTAGGCTGGTCGAGTCTGTGGTAGGTTTTGAAACGCTGATCTCGTTGATGTACCGCATGTGTTTGTAGGATGAGTTGACTGGGTGAACTGATCACAAAGGGACATATACTGGTCTCTTATTGGTCTCTCCATACGAAGATCGAGAGTTGAGTAAAATCCAACCGAACGGTCGGACTGCAGTGGAAGCTCCCCCTGTCGGAAGTAGACGCAGTGAAGGGTAGAAGCATGATGAAGGAATAAACTCAGCGTGTAAATACACCAATTGTAACTTTCTTTGGTAAATTCAACCGTGAGAATTGATCATGGAGTTGTGTAATTTCTTTAAGTAAGCCTCATCGTAAGATTTTTAGTACCTTGTAAAGTAGAGCATGACTTCCATAAAAGTCATACAGATATGTCAAATGCTCTAATGGGCTCTGCATTCATCATTTTCAACAGCTTCTAAGTGGATTACAAATATAATCAGCTTATTAAAGAAAGAAGTCGTCTCACATCATACTTACAGACTTTATTTTATTGTGATGTAGTACAATTTGCTGATACATCCTTCCACTACCTTGGCTCCAACGGACGTTCATCCGTTTCCAAAACTGAGTGAAGTCTTTGGTAGAACGTAATTTTGATCTGATGAAAAGTTTAGATTATAATTTGATACATATTTTGGAAGCCTCGAGGATATGCCTTTAATAATGACATACAGAACTGGAGCGTCGCTGTACGGTAAGCATTGATGTAAATGCAGGCTATGTTGAAAAATAGCAATTCTTGTACGTCATTCTGGGAGAAGTTTTCAAATTGCCCTCGTAATACAGAAGCCCAAACTTCCTAGAAAACCATTTACCACATATAATTATCAAGGTTTTCGAAAGGACATAACTCATTGCAAACACTACTTAGACTTTAAACGCCCAAAATTTCTGCATAACCCACCATGACTATATGAGTCTGGTCTCCTATTTCGCCACGAAAATGCAAGAGTGCACTTCAGCAAGTAGATGAGGCATATATTGGCAAATCACATTTCGTAAATAAACCTCCAATCAGTCTATAACCTGGAAATGAGCCAACATGATTTTGATCTTTTCCTCCAACGAAATAACCATTTGGAGTAAGAGTTTTATGTCAGATGACAACCCGACGCATCCAATAGTTAGACATTAGAGGAAAGCGAAACGTCACCCAATGGCTCAATAGCTTTCAAAAGACTATTAAGCTCTAAGCAGATTTCTTTTAATTGGGTCGATGTAAACAGTTTGAAAAACAACATGTGTGCCCTTTTAGTAATTGTACTATTCCTGGTATATCATCATAATGTTTCCTTATAATTGTATAATTCAACTTAATTTATACGTACACTTTATAGAATGCTATACCTAATATGCAATTATACATATTGTATTTCGTTATACTGCATCAGTAACAGAAGTAGTGCGAATATACGCTATACTGCATAGAATCGATTACAATGTAATAATAATCGATCCTCTCCCTAAACACTTTGAAGAATCCTTAGAAGGCAACTTACATATAAACAATCTCTAATCCAAGAGCAATCCTCACAATCCTAGAGCAGTATTCAGTGGCCCTTACTTCATCAAATTCATCATACCTTGAAGGAAAGAGAGAATATAAGTTAATATTGCGCATCAAATGGAGTGGTAAGAGCTCTAAATACATAAATCAGCTGCACAACATTTAACTAACTTTGGTTTGAGCATCGGTTGAAGCTACTATAGTGTCCAAAAACTAAATTACTATACGTGCAAGTTTTATTGGATGCTGACTTTGCAGGGAAGCCCGCAGAGTTTGGGAAAGAGCATTACTTAGGAACTTATTTGTCAAGCATGCGTGTCAACAAATGGAGAGTAGAATGAAAATTTAGACAATATTTACTCAGTGCATACTATTTACGATTTACAAGTAAGAAGAAATACGAAATAAAATAAATAGAGGTAACTGTAAAGGGGTGCGCTTCACGGTTGAAAAGAGAAGATTTCACGTAATTTGAGAAAAGCATACAGAGTGAATATTGATTTATAATCTTTCACATCTTATCAATAAAATATACTAAATAATCAATATGTTTGACATGCATGAGGTGATTCAATTACAAGGAAACGATGCTTGCTATATGAAGTCTTATGAAAATAAAACGTTTTCACTAACAAGACAATCTCATACTTCGCTTTCATATAACTTCGCGGAAATGAACAAACATGCTACTTGCAATAATTCTTATTGATTATAACTTCCTGAGTGTTGTCATTGCTCTCATTCATTAAACATTAAGATCTATTTACGCAGCATTCGGGAAAATTTATTTGCATGAAATTAAATACAACTGTCTATTCACCGCACCGGGTGTTCGCAGTGTGGGTAAGTCCAAGACAGGTTTTCCAGCGGGCAAATTGTCCTCTGTGTGCTAATGACATCATGCTCACCTCCGAGCAGTAAACCGTTTTATCATACACATTTTCACATATTTCGCAGCAATAGCAAGACCCAAATAACCTGCTGCGTGCGCAGCGCAACTTAAATCCACTCAGAAATTTCATGGGAATTCGCGTGGACAAATATTCAATTAATGGTTATTTTTCGGCTCAGGGTAGGTCAAAACTTAAGCTTATGTTAAAGTAAACAACTAGATATAGAAATTTTGGTGGAATACCTACCATAGGTAAATGGTAACGGAAGTAAAATATGTTTCTTCTGAATCAAACATTGTGGAGAAACTTCTTTTAGGCAGCAGCTAAGACGATTTGTATCGCATGAATTATGAGTGTGTTATTACCTCTTTACATCCATTCATTCGTTTATATGATTTGGAGAAAAACTGTTTATGCTCAGTATCGAAGGGTGACAGTTGTAAATTCCTCGTATGGCAAAAGAAGTTTGAAAGTAATGGCAGAGCGACTATGTTATACTCGTTATGGCGATGGTTATATGAATATAATCCGATATGCACAATAATGATTTTATGTTTGGCAATATTCGTATTGATTGGAGCAGAAAAGACCCACGTTTAAAACATCCGCACGAAATATCTAGATAGGAAATATCTGGGAGCGGGAGAAAGAAACCAAAGTGAAATGCAACCGTAAGGAGCCATAATGTGCATCTAGGTTGTGCGTTTATACGTACTTCAACATATATTTAAGTTACACAGCATTTTATTTACTAACACTAGAAAGAAATTGTTACTTTTACCCCACTGAGAGTTACATGATAGGTAGTTTTTTGTATTTTTTCCCCTTTCAGGGCCCCATCTATGTGCATTTATCTTATTTTTACGTCATTTCCTACACATCTGGCTATATGTGGTCATATAATTATAAACACCCAGAAGTTTAACTCACTTGTAGAAGGAGGTAATCAGGACGGCTATGACAATGAGTGCCATGGATATTCCTGCATAGCGGTAACAATGGTAGTAAAAGTACACGGCAACTGCAAAGTAGGTACTGTAAGTCACACACAGGAAGCTGAGGGACACAACGACTCCAATAAAGATGTCAAATAAGGGTAGAGCTCCTATATCGAGACCCAGAACCATGTAAGACTCTCTGGGGACTGTAACATATAGCATAACAGATTAATATCCTTTCTTAACAAATAAACTAATCTAGCAAAAGGCAAAAATGGATTTCGTAAATTAAATTATGAAGCCTTATCATAATTCTTTAGTGAAGTCTATAAGCATTAATAACTAGAAAGTGTTTTGGAATTATGTAGATCCTATGCCTTTGATTTAGCCGAGCGTAATATCTCAGCATTTAATCTCAAGCTGCAATGAATGTTAAAGTGGATGTGAGCGTATTTCACTATAAAATGAATAAAACCCAATGATAAGTTACAGTTCATCGATCATGGAGGAAAATGTATACCCTCCAAAATTCCTTTTAGAATACCCAAACAAGTAAATTAGTCCCAAGACCTCACCAAATAGAGCAGTAAAATTGGCTAGCTTAGGAGGCGTAATTGTGGTGAAATACTTTTCCTTTCACCGTGCCCCTATGACTCTTTTGTGAGAGTAAGAGGAAGAGCTGTAAGTGACAGAATCAGTGGCTCTCATCAATAAATTTCTGCATGCCAATTTGGTCGTTTCCAAAAACGCATGTGAGATAGCGGAGAAGAGATGAAACACATAGACGATCAAATCAGACGTATATACCCTCAGGCAAATCGATATATTCGATAGAAAATTCGAGGTAACTCAACGTGTACAATAACTGACAGTGGGTGGCAAGAATCGAGGTAAATCACAGGAAATCGGCGCAGACTAGCTGCGTATGCAGGACGACTCCAAAGAAGATGAGCCTCTTCAAGAAGGGCTCAGGAATACAAAACCCTGTTGGGTTTATCTGCTCCTCGTGTGTGGATTAGATTTATGGAATTGCCTTTCTTTGGAGATGACAGTTGCGTGGGAAAAAAGGCCTGAATTTCAAAAAGAAGGAATCCAGAGGGTCGTGATTCTCATTATATAAATAAGGTGGCATGGACTAAAATAATGTCAACGCAATCAGTCTGTTTTTCTCCTCCAAACCACAGCAATAAGAATCTTAATTTAGGAATTTAAAGGGATCAGTAGTGTGTTGTTTCAGACCCTGTACTAAGGATCGGTCGTCAACACAGAGAAATCCCACCGCGTACAAACGAAATCTTTAACTTCCACCTACAATCATTGATTGGACAGATTCGGTAAAGGCCCAAGAAACTATAAATACAGGCATAATAGAGCATAATCATGTCAATGTGCAAAGGACACTTGGAGACCTGTGTTTCTCTAGGAGCAGGTGAACCAAACATTTCCCACACTTAGAGAGCTGATTAACAAGAAACATAATAATTAGGAGTTATTTGTATCCGTGCTTAGTGTCCTGAATATAATTGAAGGGCCTTATGTACCATCAGATGACTGACTGAATATAAATGTTAAAGATTTCCTCTTGAAATGTTATTTCTTCTCATATCAAAACAATTGTCTCGTACTGGAGAAGAAAGATGGAGAAAGGAGTTTTGGTCTGCTTTTCAAGATCTCTAAATCACTGTACAATTATATACATCACACGGCACTTCCTTACCAGATGAGTCGAACTAGAATGAGGCTAAACTGAACGGGCCGCTTATTGTTGGAGGGATTAGCTATAGGTTTCTGCTTTCTGGTGGCTCAATCTGTGCCGCCCCCGCCCAAGAAAAAGAAACCGTATTTATTATTTTGAATAAAAGGTTTGCGATGAACCACGCCAGTAAAATGATGGATGCACTGCACATCTGCGGCTGCCCTTAGGCATGAGGAGATGGGCAGCCTTTGAAGTAGCGATATTAACTAATGTGTTCAGCAATACTCTTTTCTGATTTGAGAAATAGCAGACAGAATAATTCTCTGTAGTTATTCTTTAAAAATCTTCACATTATCTCTCTTTTATAGAAGAAATGTACTGAATATGTATGTGTTGTTCTTAAATGCTAAAATGAAAAATATTACTTCATTCTACCGGAGAAGACTGTGGTTTCTTTGTGGAAAGAAGTGAAGTTTAGTGTTCCACACCTATATTCATTTTTAAGTATAGTTTTTCATCAATAATAATAGTTTAGTTATAGTCGTTTGTGTTTTTTATGTCATAGTTGTTAATATAAGCAGTCGGAAAATTATTAGAGATAAATTAAACTACAAAAAATCGGTTAAGTAATTAGGGTGAGAATACTAGACTGTCAAAACCAGATAAACATGAAAGTGAAATGGAAATAAGAAAATAGAGAACGCTTATAGGTACAGCGACACAGGTACTTACATATAACAATAATGGTAACCAGGTAACTTAAACATAAATTATTATTTATTCATTGACTTTTTGCAAGATGATTCTGAAAACAATTTCAATGTTAAATATATAAATCCTTTAGGCAAAGTAAAGTAGAAATAATTACATATCAACCAGTATAATGAAGCTGTTAGATTCCATGCTAAAAGGAATCGTTAAAGGAGTTGATAAGACATTTTCTAAAGAAGAAATCATGCATGTCACATTCATATTATTTGATCTAGCCACACTTCTGGAAACTATCCTTACAAGATTGCATTCTTCTACCCAATTCTTGTTAATCAAGACAAACGTTTGCAGAAATGGTTTCATTGCACACTTCGGTGTAGAATATAACCGTAGTCTGAAGCTATTGGCAGTTTCTTACAAACGGGTCTCTATTTTATGGATTCAAATGGCTTTCATGATCACAGAAAAATACCCGAATAGCGACTTAGCACTTGAGAATAATATAAGTATTTAAACATTCAAGCTAACAACAAAAATATTTCTGAAACTGTTAATGCCATAAAAATTATTTGACATAAACTGTGTGATTTAGCTAGATCTACGTACGTTGTGTGTGTAGTTAGCATTTGTCTATCTCTTAGGGTTTTCTAACTATACAAATTTATACAAAAGTAATTCAGAATAAAGAGAATTTCATGAAGTATTCATAAAATGTTTGGTATATTTCCCTTAAAATTAGGCAACAAATCTTATCCTGTATATTTTTAGTAAATTATACTATTTATGGAAGATGGAATTATGATTTCATAAGCATTGGGATCAAATGTAATACAAAAAAACCAAGGATAATCTTATCCATGTATTTATAGGTATCTTAGAGCAACCTATGGAAGAAAAGTACTTATATACATTATTTTGTGTACAATGTGACAGATTATTCTTCCAAATATATGCTATCTTAAAACTTTTCAAAAGTAACAGAAATTTGTGATACTCAGTTTTTGAGAATCTATTGGTAGTTATTATTTTAGCCATCTTCTATACATGGTTCCAAGTGTACTAAAAACGGAATGGAAATAGCAGTTTATATATTCAACATTATAATTAAACTAAAGGAGGAATTTTCATTTTATTCAGCCGAGCTTGTTGCTGTTAGATCTATAGTATGTTATACTACAGACAAAACAACCGAGAATAGTATAAGTTTTAGTGATTTATTCAGTGATGTTTTGAGCAAACTTCAAAGTACAGAAGTACACTGTAATTAAAATCTACAAATGGATCTTAAACAATAAAAGATACATTACACTCAGAGAAAAGGATATGCAATTAAATTAGTATGGATTTCTGAAAACAACAATATTGGCGGTGATACCCGTACTTTTTGACCAAACAAGCTAGAAACAAAGAAGAAAGTTTAAATCCATTAAATAAATAATTACAACCTAATGGATAAATGCGCTTCCAGAAGACTTCTAGTTATATGATATAAAGGACACATCATCGTTTAAAAATCTGATTGATACATTCGTATGACTTTCTCTACTCTCTATTGTTTATTAGTAAGTATGTAAACTAGTCTTACTAAAGCTTATTTTTGTATCTACTTCATTTTAATCAAAATAAACTCCTGCAGAAATAGTTGCATTACACGTACCGTTATAGATACAAAGGGAGCAGCCAAAGTCAAATGTTTTAAGATTTCGACGCATATGCTGGACTTAAAATCCTACTATATCAACGGAATCCAGAGAAACAACTGAATGTTGACAGAACTTAAAAAGAATGGCTAAATGTTGAACAATTCGAACAATTAATAACGGATATCTCGAAAACGACTGATGGCACAAATTTTTTTTTTTAAGAAAATTGAATATATTAAAAAGATCTACATTTCCTCTGTAGTGCGTTTTGGCCTATCGCTTAACGTTTACCGGTCATACAAAATCATACAAAATTCCTTCAAAATGAAGAGTACTTCAAAGGCTATTCCCAGAAAATTCTATATACATTTTATTTGCCATGTAAATACCTATAATATATATATATATATATATATATATATGGATTTTAATCAAAATCGTTAGAGCTATATTGTTTTAGAAAATTTAACACTTCGAAAAATGCTCCATATAAAGGGTAGTTTGGGGTATAGGGATTTTCTTGTAAATTTTCGTGTGCATCTTTGGAAAGTACTGAACTTAAAAATGTGCTTGGTGTTGATCCGACGTTTTGTTTTTACTTTCTCTATTACGTATAGTAAGTAGGGGAAGTATTGCATTTCTCCCAAAAATTCTATATCGAGATTTCACCGGAAATACATATTTTGAGGTTCCCCGAGTCCAAATAAAGCATTTTTGGAAACGTCCGTGTGTGTCTGTCTGTCAGTCTGTGAGCAGAATAGCTCCAACACGAAATGGGAATTCATTATTCGTTTTTTGTGTTCTGGACAAAGGCAATGGTTTTACCGGACGAGGCGCATCCTGGGTGGGTTTTGCTGGTTTGGGTTTCGACCTGGGTTTCGAGTGGGGAGCGTCACTCAAAACTTCATGCTCGCTTAGGGCGTACGGTTTGACCGTGCGCACCACCGTTTCTAAATACCCGTCAAACGGGATGTCGGGCAAGGTTTCGGAATGAGTGACGGCCGAATTGACGCTCGCCGTCTTCTTGCGATCGTCGTAGAGAAAAAAGTTGTCGGCGTGCAGATGTTCGGCAATGACCGCGTTGACAAGGTTCACCAGGTCCTTGGGATTCTGCGGGATTGCTCTGGGGCATTTCTAAGCTGAATTTGGAATGCGTGGGCTAGACCGTCATGGTGTACTTGGTGCCCACAATGCGGGCGTCGTTTCGGGAGACGTTATAACATTTTACCGGGTACCTCACCTTCTTCAGGGTCATTTCCCATTCTCCCTTGAAGATTATTCTCTCGGGCAAGATGTTTAAGAATCTCGCCGCGGCGTTATCGATAAAGTGATCCATAGAAGCATTGCTCACGAGTGTGAGAGAGAACGGCTTGGTCTTAATCATGCCTTATCGACGGTCGAAGCCCGGACCCACCAGTTAATCTTGCCGGGATACCCCTTCCACTTCACCAAGAGCTGTTTGTTGCATCCGCGACCACTGGGTCGCAACACGCGCTCGATTTTGAAGGTTTTAGGAAACGCAACCTTTTGCAGCTCTTCGTCGTAAAGGATGCTGTCTATGTTTCCTCCCGCGAGATCTTTCAATTCATATAGCACAGGCCGGCCGCGCGAAATATCTCGTCCGTCCAATTTTGCTCGTACCCCTTGTCGAACTTCATTTTCTCCTTGGATATGCGCACGTGATCGCCTACCGACATTCTAGGCTTCCTTTCGGGCGGCGCTCGCCTGTTTCCGTACAAATTGTGGTACACCTGCAAAATGTTAGAGTGGTTGACGTCCTTCGGCGCCATTTTTATTGAACTGTGATACGAGCTATTGTACGACTCGAGCAAGGCGGGAAGCGCCTCCACGTATCTGTAGCCGTTTTTGTGCGTGAAATATTTCCACATCTTCGTTTTTAAGGCGCGGTTAAAGCGCTCCACCAGGCCGGCTTTCACGTTATTCTTGGTAGTGTAATGTTGCACGTCGTGTTTGTTTAGAAAGGTAAACTCCGTACCCTTGTCGGTTTGCAGGACCCCAAGGACGGGCTGGAAAAATATAGACCGAAAGGCTCGCGCAAACTCGGCGCCCAGCTTCGATTTGAGAGGTACGGCCCAAGCATATTTGGAGAATATGTCGATGACGGTTAAGATGTACGCGTGCGGTTTGTTATGTTCCCTGACGCTGTTCATGACGTTCAGATCGGCTTTTCAATGATCGTCCATATTGGTCACGTGATAGTATTTGGTGGCAACCGCTTCCTCACAGGCTTGTGCAAAGTGTAGCTGTCTGGGTTTGAAAAAAGGACTCGATGTTCGCCTCTGACTCGCCCGTGGCCCTGTGCAGGGCCTTCACGGTGCCGAAACTCGCGTAGTGTTTAGGTTTCGCATAGACTTACCTCAACGCTTTCCATTCCTTCATACTACATGTACAGAGGATGCCAGTGGCGCGTGCGAAAATGGTAGCTGGCGGAAGGCGATTTCGTTTTCCTCTTTGGGGGGGGCGACAGAGGGTACACCCTCTTGTTTTTGCGAGGTCCAGAGGGTTAACTTTTATTGATACGGGCTGCACCTCCCGCTTCACTCGCGCGCCTTGGTTCGCGTCGTCGTCGTCTTCGTCGTCTTTGTTATCGCTAAGGTAGGGTCGTCTCACTTGTGACACGAGATCGAGATAGTTGCCCAATTTATATTTTAAGAGTCTCCACTTTTCGTCGGCAGAGAGCTTTGCGCGCTGGACGTTCTGGATTTCTCTAACCAATCTGGAAATGATTTTGTCGATGACGTGAAGCTTTTCGGCGGTTTTCGGCTGCGTGGCAACGATGATCAGCCTGCCAACTTTATCCTACAAATTTCGACATGAGCGCGCTACTCAGCGAAGCTAACACCGGAAGCAGGAACACGGGCATAAAGCCTCCTTTTTGAACCAACATTTTCTTCTTTTTCTTCAGAGGAATTCGTTAGTCGACCAAACCTCCTCCAAGACGCCTTATGCCTCTTTAAGCGACTCAAACACTTTTTGGGAAGTTAAAGGTTATCTCTGCACACATTCAGCATACCGTCGGCATTTTAACAACATTTTGCGCAGCGCAGCTTTCGCCTTGACTAAGACCGTCAGATTACCGTGCTGTCTCGCTATGAGCCGGCTGCTCAATTTGTCCACGCTTAACCTACCTCTAGCCATGTTTGCACGATAATGACGACCGCGTGGCAAATTGCACTTTATTTAAAATCAAAGGTCTCAGCGGGGCACGAACCTGCGATATCACGAAGCGATCAGGGAAACTCGGGAAAAAATCGGCGGTTAGAGCGGATTTGTTTGTTTCTTTGTTGTGTTTTTTAGGATCCACACTCTCGGTCCGACACGAAATACGAGAGCGTTTCGTTTGGCAGCACGCCGGTTCGATATCTGTATCGATTGGGCGTGCATTACGTGTGATTCAACACCAGATACCCGTGAGACAGCTGCGTGGCCTTTTCGAAAGCCTCCAGAAGCACCCTAGACTTCCTGGGTTCGATGTGCTGGAACAGCCTATTGATCTGCATTTTGTCTGTGTTGTTCTTGTAAACCACGATGCATTTGGCGTTCAGAGAGAAGTTTTGATATTTCTGCCCTTGCGGGAACGGGTTTTGCAGAATGTACACTATGCCGAAGCGCTTGTGATGGGAGTCTCTGGGAAAAAAATTGGACTCTTTCGTCCAGCCCCCTTCCGCCATCAGATCGTCCAGAATGACGAGATGGTTCTCGCCCATCGAGGCGAGTTCGGGTTTGCCCCCGTGGGTCTCGCACCCGAGGGGCAGGTCTTTGAGTTTCGGCGAATACTCCGGCGGGTGGTGCGACAGCACTCTTTGCAGGCACCTGTCGAACATGTCCGCGTGGCGTATGAGATTTTTCACGAAGGTTGAATTCCCGCAGCACGACGACCGCGCCACGAGCATGGTGCTAGGAAAATCGGATAGCCTCAGATCGCGCGGTCCGCTCATCGTGTCGTCCGCGGGTCCCGGGTTCGAAATGACCTCTAATGGTCCTTGGCGCCTCACCTTTGTACCCGTAGGGAAGGGAGTCGGGGTCGTCGGCAAGAACGCGCTTGTTCATCACCATCAGGAAGGTCTTCGCGCAGGGTCCCGTGACCACGGTCCAAGAGGGCTTTCTCGCGATCTGCGTGCCTGCCAGCGTTACCGTCCTATTGTGATACCTCAACACCATGTCGCAAATGATTTCGGCGTTCACCAGCTCCAGGTTACTCGAATTGAGCGTGATGCCCTTTATCTTGCACACCGTGAAAGTCTCACCGGTCTCCGAGCACGCGATTTCTATGCAGTAGCTCTTCGGCCTAGTGGAGGGGAACCGGGAGACGTAATAGCTCAGTTCGTCCGTCATGTCCTCAAGGAGGCGTCCGGCGGACCGCGTCCAGTCCCCCGGTGCGGCGGCGACGATGGAGTCGGTGTCGAAGAAGCACACCCTCCCTCCCAGTCGCTTGAGGTAGGAGTAGAGCACCAGGAGCGCGCAAGCCGTGGTGTAGGCTGCGATGACGGCATGGGTGGCGATATTCACCCTGGGACTCTGCTCTCACTACCTCCTAATCGCATACATGAAGTGATCGGCGACGGGCATGTAGGTCTGCTCTTCCACGCCTGGGTCGTTAAGCAGGTCCAGCAGACGGTCGTACCGGTCCACCAGCTCGCACGTGGGCAGGTTGTCCCTCTGTCCCAGTTTTCCCCAGAAGCTGTTCAGCATGAGCTTGGCCAGCTCTCGTCTGCCGGAGTTTGGGGCGACGACCTTGGGTCTAGGACGACGCCTTCGTGTTCCAAGAACTCCCTCAAGTACTGCTCCTTTGCGGCGGGCCCGTCGCAAACCGAGGGCCAACCGGAGGTGTCGGCCTTGATCTTCAGGAACTGATTGACGTAGTCCTCGAACAGTTCCTTGTCTCCGGTGGCAGGGTCGTACTGTACCACGTCGTACTCCCAGATCTAGTAGAGACGATACCCCTCCTCCAAGGCGACCTTGATTTCGTCGACCACCGAGGTACACGTCGAGGCTCTGTCATGCTCTACGTGATCGTACTCAACCTCGTTCTCCTCCTCTGCGAAGGCGCGACATAGCGGCAATAAGGTGCTTAACGTTCATGTGCGTCGGCAACATCGGGTTGTACAGATGTTGTGCGGTGGTACCTTTGCCTTCAGAAGATCACCCCGCACGTTTTCTATG
This sequence comes from Deroplatys truncata, assembly GCA_030765065.1. NCBI lineage: Eukaryota > Metazoa > Arthropoda > Insecta > Mantodea > Mantidae > Deroplatys > Deroplatys truncata. The sequence continues at coordinate 100,517,238 of CM060987.1, read as the reverse complement.
CGCGAAAAGCGACTTACGTGAATCTTGTGGTGACCCATAGGGAGGGCGTTGTCTTTTTGACGTACGGTTACAGGCTACACAAGTCGTAATAGAATGTCTTCCTCTCCCCTTTCTCCTCGCAGTACATCTTGCTATAACTGGCGCAACAGTTCTAGACACGTGAAAATCTTAATGACAGCTATGAAGCGAGTTACATACCCGATCAGGTGGTGACCGGTCGTCTGCATGCTGCAGGAGTGCCTGGGACAGTCATTGTCAAATATCCGCACACCGGTTATGCACGTCACTACACGATAAAACTTATAGTTATATACAGTATATTTAAATCCACCGCTGTAAAATGTCCTTAATATAAAAACAGTGTCAACAATCTGCCTCCAGTTGTTCCACACCTGACAGCCCTTCCTCTTCTGCGGAATCACTCACATCATTGCCGCCATCACTGCTGTCGCTACTTTCTGCACCATTATCCTGGATGAGAATTTTTTCTAATTGATTTTCTGCAATTGCATATTTTTTGAAATAATGATTCTCAATTTATTCAACATGTCGATATACATTTTCCCATTCTGGCCTTCCAATTTCTGCAAATCGCTGGCGACATAACTGCTCCACATCTTTTAGTTTAAAAGTGATATTTCTGCAGGCCACCCAGTTTTTGACATCAGCCCAGATTAATTCGATTGGGTTTAGATCTGGGTGATACGGTGGCAGTCTAAGTACATTATGGCGATGTTGTATTAATATCTGGCCAAGTATTATGCGTTATGACTTCTGAAGGGATTTGTTGGCTTTAACTAAGTTATATTTGTTTTACTCATGCTTTCATCAAAAGCTATATTATGCCTAAGCATCCACGTTTTTATTTCTTCTTTCAAGGAATTTGAGGTAGGTTGTTTGTCATTTTGAGTGTTACCACATTGTGAAGCATTGTCGATAACCAGAATAGACCCAGCAGGCATATTAGGTATCAACATGGTGTTGATTGACTTCATGTAATTTTCTGTATTCATTTCTTGATGAAAATTTCCTGTTTTTTGTTGCGACTTGTATAAGAAGGGCATTTGGAACGAACAGCATGAACGAGAATAAGTATTTGCCCTTTGGCAACATGTGCCTGAAAACCTAATCCGCTATCGTCACTTCAACTTTTAGATGTATGACTGCTGTGTATGTACGACTCATCTTCATACACTATAGTTTGACCCTCTAATTTGTACCTCTGAGTAAGGTACTCTTCCAGCTGAGATCGTATGTCGTGCTTTTCTATTAGAAATCTATTTGGTTTCGTTTTCTTCCACTTAATCCGTAAATCTTTTATAATTTTTCTGAGATTTGTAGCAGCATCTTGAAAATTTATGCTGATATAAGTACATATAAAATTATAGTCATTTGGAAAGTTAGCATCAGACTGCAAAATTCAGTGTCATAGCCGGGATTTGAGACTTGTAGCACCACCTTGAACATTTATGACATCTTTCAGATTGATGAGCAATCTGCTTATTGTTGGCACAATTTTTTCTTCCACGTAGAAATTGTGAATCGTGCACCGAATGACTCATTTGTCGAAATCGTCTATTTCTCTAATACGTTTAGGGACCTTATGTTTCTTCACAGGTGTGTCAAATGGTACTGTTTCATCCATATGGTTTTTCTTATCTTTGAGAACTCTGGAAACGGAACTCAGTGAAACAACAGTTAATTGGCTACTCTTTCTTTCACTCTCTTAAGGCTTTTGTGGAACTCGGGTAAACATATATTTTTTCCTTCATCTCTGTTTATTGCTTCATGAAGTCGAGGACATTTGCAATTATTTCCCTGCTTTGAATACGTAATACCTTACCATTTAACTTTGAAAACGTAGGAGCCATGGTTATAAATATCACAAATATAAAATAAGCACTATTTACGTACTGATCTCTTTGAAATTACAAGATGCGGACACTTTCTATGCAGACTGTATGTGTTACGCACTGTGAGTAAGCAAAGGTATTATATCGCTTTCGCTGACTAAGCTAAACAATAACCATTCCTAGGCTCGGCAGCTGGGGTGGCAATCAAGGTCACGATTCCAGAAGTTGTGCGCCAGTAATACAGTTGGTGCGGCCTCCATAAAAGGCGTCTCTGGATTTCAGGGGTTCGGGTACCGGACATTTTTAGCGTGGCGCGCTAGGTCATCGTCGGCCTTATTATACGCTGAACTCGCACTCCCACATTTCGACCACGGCGTAGCCGGCCTTCCTGATTTTTGCGGTGACCTCGGTGCTTTCTAACCCGGAAGCCATGGTTTGATTAGCCGTGCTGTATATCGGAGCGTGGCGATTGTGGAAGCACCGCCTGCACCCGTGGTAGAAACACCCGTGGTAACAGTACGGGAATTCTTCATCCTCTCTGTACCGTCCAGCGTGTGCCCCGCAATTTTAACTTCCCGTTCTCTCGCGGCATGTTGTATGATGACGCGGTTTTTAAATTCCAACCAAGATAACATATGCACAATATGCGAGACTGATTTTCCTAGTCGATACCCGCCCACAGGTAAGAGGGAAATTTTTTGGAGCGGCATAAACCGCTTTCTATACACGCACATGCACGCTTACGCGACAGTGATGCATTACCTGAACCAGTCTATTCCGTTCTCGTCTAAGAATTCGCTTCTAAATTTGGAAACTCCCTGATTTAGGAGAAATACGTCCATTTTGCAATACGTCACCATTTCCGCCTTCATGCCCAAGACGTACCCACAGGTAACCGTTTCATTTTACCACTGCTCGAAAGATCCTCGACATGCCCTCCGGACAGTAATACCTTCTATCGGGAACGGGGCAAACGTAGTGCTCATTTTCCTTTGGGTTAAACAGGTAAGGAAAATAGCCTTTGCATTCCTTCAATCCGAAGGTCTTGGAAAAGCGAGACAGCGGCATGGGTATGAAGTTGGGTGAGTCCACAAATGCGACGTCACCGTACCTCATCCTGTAGAACTTACTGCCGTTCATGAAGAGCTCCGGCGTCCAGTTTATACAGCCCACAATGTGCCTTAATAAAAATTGGCCGCCGTAAACTCTCAGGTTATGCGCCACGACGATGACGACCCAGGCTTCGAACCTCGCCTGCGCAATGTGCTCGAATATATGCCTCACGGGGTCGTCCATAAACACCCATTCTTTCACGCCGCAATCGGCACAGTACGCCATCTTGTGACGTGCGTCGATGCAAAGAGGACAGGCTTGGTACAACACGCACAAGTTAGGCACGTGCTCGTATGTTGTCTTTTTACCGCAATATGCAACGTTTTGCGTGCATTCAAAGTAAATAAACATAAACACGTACTGGTTTCTTTTGCTCTTTGAGGCATACGGCTGCATATAACACACGTGGCTAGAATTCACGTGAGTCTTACAGTGATTGCAGTACTATTCCCCGCACTCGTGTCTTTCTGTGCCTCGCATTCACCAGCTTATTGCAAGACGTACACATCCTCTCTACATCGCACACCGACAGCCGCTTCGGATAAAATGCGCCTTTCCTTGCGTGGTTGTTACAGCACGTAGGCGTCTTAAAGTCTCTGTTGCACACAGCACAGTGTATGTACGCCTCAAATCGCGTATCTAATTGTGATGACATTTTGCGCAGCTGTCGTCAAACCTGTGAATTCTCTTTTTGTGTACAGACGGATAATGACACTGGCGGCAATACCACTTGCAATTAAAACACTGGTGAAATGGGACGATAGTATTAAAGTGCCCATCATGCATAATTACGTCGATGTATTTCCCGCATCGTTTCTCCCACGGTACAGCACGTGCTTCCCCATATGTTCGCCAAACACCGTCACCGCGTAGTCCTTTAACTCGTTATCAAAGCGTCTGACGTCATCTATTGTGCAGCTTACGTTACTTTGACATGCTATCGCACAGCGTTATGGCCTTGTGTTTTTGCAGATAGTCGGAACGCCTTATTGTTGTACAGTTCACGTCACGATTCGCTTTGGCTTTTGCTACAACAATCGCTCTTGCTAAACACAAGTTGTCTTTGTTGATGATTTCGACAATGCCTTTGTTCACACTATAGGCACGAACTGGCGACCTCCATGTTCCACAAGAACGTTACTTTTAACGGCCCGCCTAACAAGAACAGTTGGTTACTTTGCATTGTTTTTTCGATGCTTTGAACAATCACATTCGCATTTACTTGCTGTACACGTCTGACGCTCATCTTGAAGGTTTACACGTCTCCTTTTCGTCTAATATGGATATTCCTAAATACCCGGTTCGTTGTTTTGTAGATTCCCTTTCGCAAAGTTTACAACATCATTACATAAATGCGACACCCATTGCTCCGGGTCTGCAATCTAGAGACCGAGTTCACTGCAACTTTCGTTTCGGTAAAGCCCGAAAAAAGCCCTTGCATCAATCTCTGCTTGTGCCCTATAATTTCAAACGAAGGCTGCAAAGTCGAACCTCGACTCGCCCCATCTTCAGGCTCCATGCCGCTAAGCCGCGGTTCGTTTAAAAGACCGACACTCCAGAAAAAAGAATCAGTTCGATGCGCACCTGCAAAATGCTCTTTCTTACGCTGCGTATTTTTTAAAGTATATCAACACACGCCGCAAGGCAACCGTATCGTGTTTTTTCTCTTAACGAAAACAAAATGCGCGGTGCGCTGCGTGAAACAAATTGCTCTCTCTTATTGCATGAGTCGCAATACTGCTATTTTCAAGCGCTGTATAATGCGCCTAAAGTAATGTATAAATGTAACGAAGCTTACAAGCACACTTTTACACACTATTTGCTTTTAAGACAAAAGTCGCACCTCGGCAATCGGCTTATCGGCCCGTGCTTTTATAGAGCGCTTATCGGTTCTGCAACTTACGCCTGCGTGCTCGGTTAAATCCCGATTTAAAAAACCCGTTAGATTATCTAGCCGCGACTTCCAAAGCTGTAATCGCGTACTTATCCGGATCACTTCCAGTCGTACCGTATAAACTACCGCAAAAATCCGTTTTCCATGTGCAGCAATTTTTCGTGTCGTTTACCACAAAACCTCATTTAAACGTTTTATCGCTAATGGGCTTCCTTTTAAACTGACATTTTTAAAAATGTTCCAGTGCCCATTCCACAACTTCTATCACGGTACCCATATCGTAACGCAAATTCCCACTCCTGGTTATCACGGCTTTTAAAAATGGCATGCCAGGCTTCCTGTCTTCACACTTAGTCTTGCTCTGGAGTTCTACACAGCAACGTGGCGCAACCAACTCTCGCTTCGGTAACCGTCACTACAGAATGTTTTGTCGCCGATATCTGGAAGGTATGCAGACAGCCCTTAACTGAGCAACAGCAGCACGCTTTCTATAACCATAGGGTCAAGAAGTCCTGTACAATTACTGCACCGTAAGAGGGACATGGTCTTGCCCTCACTGCGATTGCTTTCACGACTATGTGTGTGAATGCAACCATTGTAGGCGGCGTGAGTGCTTTCAGTTGTTTAAGCATTAGTTCCGCACGGCCATTTATATATATATATATATATATATATATATATATATATATCCTACGTGCCTTCCTCTTCTAATTATTTTATATACACGTTTTTTTTTTATTCATCACAATACTTTGCTGTTTGTTTTTAATACTAGTATTTTGCACAAGGTGTGGGTGCTTTAGGGTTTTTCAGTTTTATATATACCAGGTGAGTCAGCTGCCCCTATTTATCTTTGAATTTATGCAACGTTCTAAGCAACATATGTGATTTACGCCTTTCTTGAATGCCTTCTAATGGCTGATTTTCATAACACTTTATAGAGGGATAGATAACTCCTCCTTATCGTTGTACAGTTCACGTCACGATCCGCTTTGGTATACGGGACAGAATGCAATCGCCGTTGCACGTTGTACGTTGATTCCAAAAACATCCCACCCTGACACTTGGAGCTGCAGCATATTTAGCTGATTTTACAAACCTTTATTCTTCATACACACCTTTGAAAACGCCCCTGAAGGAACAACTTATCACATGCATCGGTTGACAAAACTATTTGAAAACAAAATGGCAAATCTACACAGTGCCACCAATTGGACTTAAGCCGTCAGCCAACAATGGTTCGTTGTACAGCCTTGTCAAAAAATGCTAAGTATTAGTTAGATAATTTCCCTTCTGTCACAAACTATGGCATATTTCAGATAATATAGTCATTGCAATAATTGTTTCAGGTTATTTGTTTTTAGTTAAAACTACCAAAATGACCTCTAAACACTGTATGAAGCTGCAAAAAGCGTGTAAAGATTCGAGGTGGGGTCTGAGTTCTGCAATTATTAATCATTTACCATTGTGCCACTTCAGGTCGGGTTAAAATCCTTCGTGGTAACTTCAAACTTTTTATTACCTTTTGTTTTATCTCTTTGGGCCTATAATTTGTTATTATGATAAAAAGAACACTTTTATAACATTATAAGTGTGTACAAAATAGAGTAATCGCCATATTTTCCATTGACAAGTGGATCATTTATACTTCGTAGTAGGTATATTATTGTGCTGGGTAATATTCTTGGTCATTTAGCCAAGCTTAAAAACTTCACACATGCAAAGTGGCTTTAGCTAACTGCGCCCGCGGCAAACTTTGGCGTGAATAAACTCTCCATTTTCCACTAGGTATTTGAAACATTTCTACCCGACACGGCTGCTGTCATAACGTATACAAACGACGAGTATGTAGACATGCTGTTAATCTATGGAGAAACAAGGTGTAATCCATTATCAGCAAAGCGCCTGAATGAAGAACGGTGTCCAGGAAGGAGGGCACCTACAACAGACTTTTGCGAAGGGTTGAAAGACACCTTCGTGAAACAGGATAATTTGGAGGAACACCACCTGCTCGCGATGCTTCAGTAACCTCTGGAGGCAACGAAGAAGCTATGAGAAATGCAATAGAAAACAATCCATATACCAGTTCAAGGACCATAGCACAAGATCTGCATATAAGTCTAAGTCGGTCCTCAGTGATGCGCATACTGCAGCGTAATAAACATCATCCATACCATCTACAACTACACCAGGCTCTCCACGGACGCGACCTTTAAGCGCGATATGGAGCTCCACCACACTGGTCACCAGTTGTAACGAATCACTTACACAAAACATATACGTAAAAATGGATTGGCCGGGGGTGCCCAATTGCATGATCCCCTAGCTCACCGGATCCCACCCCACTGGATTTCTTTCTGTGGAATCATTTAAAGGAACAGTTCTACGGTCAAGAACCAAAAAGCCAAAATCATCTACAGGCATTCATACGTAAATAATGCAGGCAGATTACACCGAACATGGTACAGCATGCAAATGGTTCTCTCCGGCAACGTACACAAATATGCATTGATGAAACGGTTCGTCATTTTGAACATTTACTTCGTTGATGAAATCCACGCTTTTTAACAATTTATTATGTAGTTTACCCGTGAACTTAGCACATTTAAAACTCCTTTGTCAATAGGAGTAAAATATATGGTTTAAACATGAAAAATAGCTTTAATAGCCTCGGCATGCGACAAAAAGAATGAAACCTAACTACGCAACACATTTACAACAACAGATACGGTACAGATTATTAGGGTAAACATGATCCACATTATTATACGATTGTAATTCTTGTCTCTTCGGCTCACAGGAGAGCCAATAACAAAAATAAATAAATTAGTATACTAAAACATAGAAAATAAATACAAGGAGAAGGACGGAAAAAAGAACCAAAACATTATGATATAAATATTAGCTTCGAACCTCCGAAGCTAACTTTTGCTTCACTACATGCGGTCAGTTAACCCACTCAGCCAGAACACACACATTCTATCACGCTCTCCGGGAGAACATTCCTCTGCCTCCTTGCAAGCATTATATCCACGAAGATCCGTCTCTTTTTAAGCCTTTCGCAGCTCCTTGGCTCATTCAAGCCTTTAATTATTAATGGTGGTTACGTATATACCGAATAAAAGGGCAGAACTACAAAACAGTTGTTTTTTTTTAAAAAAAGGTCAATGTTTTCACATGAGACTATAAACTGCGGATTGCACAGATACGAACACCTAGGGGCAGCTGACTCACCTGGTATATATTCTCTTCTTCTTCTAAGTATTTTCAATGGCATTCACACACATTGTTTATACTTTGCTATTTGTTTCTTGATATTTTCTTCCCTAACATAACCCATCCCCTATGGTGTTCTCATTCTTGTTGCGGGTGTAAATATGTAAGTGCAGACCGATCTCCATGTCTTCAAAATGGCTCGCAGCCGTTTACAACGCTTCTCAAGGTACGTTTTCCTTTGTTAGCTATGTACTCGTTTATTTGTCCACATGTAGCCTGGATAGTCATACAAGGGTTGAACCTATAGTTTAATACGCTACTAAACTTCATGTTTTTATCGCTAAAAAATTCTTACTTTGCTTCGCCGGTGTTCTAAGTTCGTGTTCCACTTAATTTTTTTTCTCGCTGCATTTATTTACATCTGCAGACATCCTTTACCGGGCAACAACGCTTAAGCTACCAGCTTCAATAGCATTTCTTGTCCGACTATATATTTGAATTGCCAAAACATGTAATTTGCTAAACGGCAGAAACTATGTTTGCATATGACATATTCTTTTTAACCAATATTGTATTCTAAATTAACATACAAAGGGCATAACCTATAATTGCGTATACGTATTATTATTCTTATTATTATGGCTTAAACTTGTTTTGTGTTTCTTATTCTCCTAAGCTGCTGTTCCGTTTTTTTCTCCATATGTTCTATTGCATTTTTCTCTGCATTTATGTACGGTGTTTTCCTCAACTGACGGCATCCATTTCCGGGAAACAAGACTTAAGCTATCAGCATCGAAACCATTTCATTTCCAGCAATATCTGTCATCAAGACAGAGCCTTATACAATGCAATATACTGTAGCGTAATTTTCACAGCAAACCATTTGCTAAAGAGCGAAAACTATGTTTGCATATACATATTACATACCGCTAATAGCCTGCATTAATGTTTCATTCACTGCTGTTGTAAGTGCGCATTTCGTTTTATTCCATTATTTTCCCTTCCATAATTATATTTTTAACACACACACACACACACACTTGGCTTTCTCAGTATATCCCGAATACCTACCTATCCATTATTTTTTGTATGGATATCGTACGTGTTCTCATTCTTTGCGAGTAAATACAAGCAAAAGTATTTACTGAAAAAAACAATATTATTATTGTCTCAATAAGTTATATCCAATTTTGTTTCATAATTATCCTAATTCTTGTCAGATACCTTATCCTTTTTTCATTTCGTCCCGTATTCAAACTCTTCTTATTTCACCTATTCCTCCTCTCCACCGATCTCCTCTCCTCCGTCTTGTGTCTTCGTTGTAACTTGAATCATAGTTAGGGAGCTCCTCCGTTCCGCGTGTGCATGCATTTCCCAACTTACCAATCATCTGCTTTAATGACTCAAATTCTTCCAACATTTTAACCACATTTTCTTTTATTCTGTTCACCAACATGCGCTGATTTGTCACGTTCTGATTCTTCTCTTCGAGCTCTTTTTTCATTCTTTCCATCATTCCTTGCATTTCTCTGGCCCTCCCTTCGCATTCTTCTTTTTCCTTCTTCCCCGCGCCATCACCCTGTTTACTTCCTTTACCTTGCTATCGCATTCTTTTTTCATCTTTTGTTCTATTGCATTCATCCCCTTCTCACACCTTTCAGATGCCGCTTTCCTTATGCTCGCCACCGACACCCTCCCGGCTTCCCCGTCATTTCCATTACATTCCGAATTTAGTTTCAAATCTCCCTCCGCAGACCACCTAGACGACCGCTTCACCCTCCCGCTCACTTTCCTCCCTCCACCCAAGTTTAGCTGCCATTACCCATTCCCACATGTGCCGAAACGTATAAATCATTTTCAGAAAAGTAGGAATTCATCTCATTTACAACGCTATAAGCCATGATAAGCTCACTCTCCTCCGGTGTTAATTTTCATTCCAATTCCAAACTCTCCGGTAAGTCTACCGTATCCATCAACAAACTACAATCCACCATCTCCACAAGAATCGAACTGTTTCGCTAGCATACATCTTCACCGGCTTTCTATAAAATTTACACCCGTCTTCATCTCTCTTCTTTCCTTTTTCACACCCATACCGTACATTTACAATGTAACCCTCAGGATATTCAACTTTACCCATCTTCAAACCATCATACATCATCCCTGCACACCTTCCACCCCTCTGACATTTCGTTATCGGCTTTAATCAATTATACACGTTCTTAAGAGTCCCAGGTTTATAAAGTCAGATCCAAACCTACAACCGCTACCCTTCCGCTATACGCACATGCAGTTAGGCAACATTTCGTAATCCTTATCACATCTTGTCGCATTTTCCAAATGCCCCGTCTCGTTATTCAACTCGAACCCACACCTCTCAAAACTAACGCAGCTCTTCTCTGAGCCAACCAATCCTGCTATAATCAATGCTGTCACAACAGCAATCTGATTGCAATATATTTTGCCCACCCTCACTTTTCCCTTTTATACCTTTTTCTCCTCTCTATATACATTCTTCCAACCAATCACAACGCATTTTATTTCCACCAATCCCTTCAGTTTATACCACTCCTATCCACCAATCTCATGTCATGCTATTTTCACCAATCATTACCCTTATCGCCATCACCTGTTCTACTTTTTATTCCTCGTTGGCCATCGTTTCCTTCTTTCAGTCGCTGGACTCCGCTGACACAACACCTTGCTGCTCCGCCCCTCTAGATATCACGTGACATTCCTCGTCATTTCCAGTATTTTCTTTTTTCTTCCCTAGTCCTCCCCGAATTATTCAACTGGCTTAACCATAATCCTACTGCTCATGGCGCTTTTCAAAACTTACAACCTTCGCTCTTAATCCACGAATTAACAGCGACACTAGCGCCTCTAGTTGCAGGATTATCGTTAATTCAATTTCCTTAATCCCAACCCCTACTTAAGCAATTGCGATAACACTAATCCTTCACTATGGGCGCTTTTCAAAGTTACCGCCATCGCTCTTAATCCGCGGATTAACAGCGACACTAGCGCACCTAGCGGTAGGATTATCGTTAATCCAATTGCTTAAGTAAGGGATTATACTACTCCCCTGCCGACTACATCGGAAGTAAATACTTCTCAGAAGGAAGATATGTTCCCTACTATCGCCCTTCACCGAGTTTGAGCCCGCAGCCTCGGGAACTGGAGGCTAGCATTGTACCCCTAGGCCATGGAGGACGTCACTTATTTTTCTGTCTACTAGATTTTAATCCAAATATACCTTTATATAAATGGCTACATTACACATTTCGTATACCATTTCCATGCAATCGGAGATACAACTGAATGTTGACAGGACTTTAGGAGAATGACCATGTAATAAACAATTCGAACCATGAATGACGAATATCTGAGAAATGCCTTATGCCATAAAAACTTATTTGAAATAAATTGTGTGTTTTAAACAGATCTACAAGTCTGTGTAGTACGTTTTCGTGTACGGTTTACAAGTTATACAACATTATACAAAATCATTTCCAAGTAAAGAGCACTTCATAGGCTATTCCCAGGAAATTCAAGATACACATTTTATTTGCGATGTAAATATTTTTAAGTTGTGGTATTTTAATAAAAGTTGTTTGAGCCAGTTTTAGAAAATAAAAAAAATTGGAAAATGTTCCATGTAAAGGGTAATTTGGGGTGGAAGTATTTTCTGGAAAATCTTCTTGTGATACCTTTGGAAGGTATTGAACCTAAATAAAAAACTTGGAATTTTTCCGACTTTTTGTTTTTGAGTTATGCTGTTCAAGACATCCACACACACGCGCGCGCGCATGGACATGTTTCTAAAATGATTTTTTTTATTTAGAGGACCTCAGAACATGTATTTCCAATGAAATCTCGATAACGAATTTTTGGGTGGAATGCAATACCTTCTCCACGTACTTTTATCAGGTACGTGATAAAGTAGAAATGTTTTTGGGGGGTTCAGGGGCCTCCAAACATATTTCTGGTGAAATCTCGACAGAATTTTTGGGTGGAATGCAATAATTTCCCTACTCACTATACGTAATAGAGAAAGTAAAACGCTTTTCTTGCATTCGGGGAGCATCAAAAAATGTATTTCCGGTGAGAACTTGGTATCGATTTTTTTGTGGAATGCAACACCTTCTCCACCTACTAGGTAGTGAGGGGGATGGCTCAGGGAGTCTTGTATGCGAACCGCATGCAGTTCCCGTGGCCGACGTCCTGACCCATGGGTTTCTTCTGGTGTTTCCGGGTCGACAGGCAAACTCTGGTAAGGAGCATTGTATCCCCGAACTTCCTGTCCCTCCATTTCATCTCCATTCTCATTTCACTTCACCTTTCATCCGCCTGGTTTCTTTCAAGTATGCAAGATCGACAGGAAGTCTCGGCGTTTGCATGGCCGGGGAAAGGTTGCTCTGAGGAATCCTTCGTCCGCCGGACTGAGAGTGGGTCGAGGTCTCCATGGGATGTGCAAGTCTAAGGGGAGGGGGCGCCTGCACCAACCAGCACAAAGGGAGCTCAAGTCTGTAAACAGCAGTGACCCTGCCCTCTGCCCTCTGGTCCGGCTGCCCTATCTTTTTTCACGTCATTCCTCCTTCCGGGGCGTCCCGTCAGGGGTCTAGGCAAGCCGATGGTCCGGTGTAGTATATTTATGACACGTAAAAGAACCTTAAGCCTCTGAGCAAAATTACCGGTCTTTCATGCCCAATATAGAATGGGACTCTAAGGACCACAGCAGTTTAAAAGCGTCCATAAATAAAACTCAATTTTAGGGGTCTAGGCACAGATGATCTGAGTAGGTTGAGTGCTAAGTCCTCCTCCTCTTCTAGTCTTATCCATCCTATTCTACTAGGTTAAGGATATTAGCCAGGAGAGTCTCAGCTCTTTTCGGAATATCTGCCCCATCTTTTTTAAGGTAGAAACGGGACGTCTAAATGTTCCTCTTTTTGTGGTAATGAATTGTCGGCATAAAACGTCGTAAACTATAGTTCTCGGAAATTCAAAATATCCTGATTTGCATCAGTTTGGAGAAAATGTTAAAGATACTAACAAATGACAAGGCAAAGTTCTGTTTATTTATGGAGTCTACAATATATACATACACCTTAAACCGCGTGGAGATTTCGCTTGGAAAAGTACAACTGCGGACGACAATTAAACGGTGCCGCTCTGCGTTATCAACAAAGAAGTCGTAGTCACTCGTGTTTGATATAAATGCCACAAACAATAACAAAAACTGTAGACGCATATGCTTGAGTCAAAGAAATTCATTACTGTAGTGACTTTGGTAGAAGACAGTAATGTATTCTGCATTTTTGAAATAATAAAACACAGTAACTTTTGTGAACTGCGAGTTTTGTAAACATCTGAAATCAATAATATGCCATCGCCGAAAAGGAAGTGTTTTTAATAGTGACCTACAAAAGGAATATCCATTATTAAAAAAACAATTTCTGGCTTAGATGTTCAATGCAATAAGTACACATCTACTTTCAGTATAAGCCATGGGAGCGGTCGGATATATCACAACATATAAACAATGAAAAACATATGACTCATTTTTTAAAAGTGAAAGTTTACATTAAATTAGCAGCTCTTGAAGGAACGTTCGATTACCATACTGTCCATCACAACCAGTCATTTAGATCAATGAAATGTACTTCTAAACTTATCCAATGTATGAGGAATGACTCCTCCACTAATAATTCTACAGGATTGTTTGGCTGGAGTGAGTCCAGAGCTACTATATACCGACCCCGTTGAATCTTTGCACTTGACAGTTCGTGTGACTTCGCATAAGGTTGGCTATATTGTGGTTGCGACGTTGCCAGAATGGCTAGTAAACAACAGCTGTTTGTTCTTTCTATCGTGTCTAAGCCGCATACAAAAGTAACGAACGTCAACGAACAATAACCATTTTGTATTATTGTTGTTAATTGAAAATAACTTCGCATAAACATTGCAGCGTATGTAGAATAAATTACGCACTTTTGACAATATAGAAACAAACAATGCAAGCTAGCCTGCTACAATGAGGAGAAATAAAACAAGTTATAAGCATGCGATAACAAGGTTATTTTCAGTTACTAGTGAAGTCACACTAAAACTACAATGGCTCAATTCCAACTAAATCCCCGCCGTCGTCGAGCATCATAGCCATCGTCATCACCATCATCATCGTCAGAAGCATCATGGTCATCGTCATCATCTTCACCAAGGCATATCATTAATGGATCACACTAACTAATAATTCCGTCTATTTCTTGTGCTTTCCGAATTAGCTTATTCACATGATCTACTCTCTTCTTCCACGAAGCAGCGTCCACCTTCCCGCAAAAGCCTTTCCACTTTGGTAATGGTAAATGACTTATTATTCTCCCTCACTTAAGCCTTAGTGTCGCTCCACGCTAATTCGATAGGGTTGAAGTGACAGTGATAAGGCGGTACCTAATCATTTCATGACCTAGTTCCCTGGCTAATACATCTGCGACGTAAGTTGATGTTATAGGCTTATTTTCTTTCACCAGGGAATACAGAAGCAGCTTGGTCATGCTCATGTCTGCAGCAATACCCCTTACTTTAGCCACTCTATCATAACTTCTTTTCTGTCGTTGGAGGCAGAGGTCTCGTCCAGTTTTACCGACTGCCACAGTGATTTGTCCATCACTATAACTTTTGGACGGTCCAGCTGCTGCAGAAGCTTTCTGAAGCAGCCAGGAAGCGAGAATGGTAATAAGCGGTTAACTTCAATTTGAAGACCAGTAGACCGTCTTCAATAAACCCGTCGGAAGAACCAGCGTGAGCCACAATTAGCCGGGCTCCTTTCCCTGTTGGCTGATGGCCACAGCTGTTAGAGTGTCGTCTCTTCAGCATTTTGTTACAGCTTCTTCAGCATTGACCCACGTTTCGTCCAGCCACACTATTTTATGCAGGTCTTTGCCTAAGATTTTATGCAAAAACACGTTTCGCGCCACTGCAATGTGTGTCTTTTCCAGCAAAACTTTTTCTTCCATTCAGTGTTTTGTTCCGAAAGGCAATGTCTTTCAGTAGCGCTTTCAGTGATGTTTTGCCCCAGTGAACATCTCTGCTTCTCTAAACGATCTAAGTACGAGGTGCACTATTTATATTTTGAGCCTAATAATTAAAACAAAGTATTTTCTGATTGAAAACTACTTTATTGTTTTTCAAAATATCAACACACTTTTGCACCCGTTTGAACCATTTGTCAAAGCATTTATTCCAGTCTTCTCGAGACACCTCCAAAACATGGTTTTTGAGGGCATCAACGGCTTCTTCTGCCAACGAAAATCGTTGACCACGCAATTTATTCTTGATGTTCGGGAACAAAAAGAAGTCATTGGGTGCCAAATCAGGACTGTGTGGCGGATGACCCATCAGTTCGATTTCTTGAGCCTACAAATACTCTGTTGTTAGACCAGATGTGTGTGCGCTTGCATTGTCTTGATGAAGAACGATCCTACGTTTCTTGATGGTTTTCCTTACTTCACCGAAGACTTCCGGCAAACAAATGATTGTGTACCATTCGGCATTGACCGTTTTAGTTCCTCTAAAGGCACTGTTGCCACATGGCCAGTTTTGCTGAAAAAGCAGGAGACCATTTGCTTCGAAGTGCTTCGAGTGCGAACAACTTTTGTTGGATTTTCTTCATCTTGAAACACCATACAATCGACTGCTGTTTACGTTCCGGCTCATACGCATAGATCCATGATTCGTCACCTGTTACAATCTTATATACGTCTTTGAAGCACCGCCATTGTATTTCTTGAGCATTTTTGTGCACCAATCGACACGAGCATCTTTTTGAGATTGCGTCAAATTATGTGGAATCCAACGAGAGCAAACCTTTTTCACGGCTAAATAATCATGCAATATTTTATATATGCTAGTGGAACTAATGCCTAGGGTTGCCGCAATCTCACAATATGTCGTATGGCGATCTTTCATTATTAGTTTTTGCACAGCATCAATGTTTTCTGGCACAACAACTTATTTTGGACGACCTTTACGAACTTCATCATTGAGCGAACGGCGGCCACGATTAAATTCGTTATATCAGCGTTCACAGTGGCAAAGGAAGGAGCTTCGTCGCCAAATGTGGAAGTTAATTGATCGATGCATTTTTGTCTTATAATCCACATCGAAAGTCGTAATAAATCATTGCACCAACATTTTCACGAGTTAATTCCAGGTTTTTGTTGACACACAATTTTCAAGTTAGTGTAAGCAAAACAAATGACGCTCTATTGACAAAATGTTTGAGGTAGATTATGATAAAAAATGTCAAACTTTCCACTGGAAGTGTCAAATGGCACCTAAAACATTCAGGGTTGCCAAGGCTCAAAATATAAATAGTGCTCCACGTAGCTTTGGTATGGTTGGATATTCCTTTCTATGATAATAGGCATAAATGTGCCTACGTATGGCGTCTAATTGGAAAGCATCAAGATTTGTGACTGGACGAGGCTGCTTTTTTTCTTCCCTGGAGTAGATAAAATACCTGCTGCGTTCCAGATGGTTCAGGAATTTTGTCCTCTTTCTCTTTGAGCTTCACTCCCTTGTGAATAACAGTTCTTGTGCTTAGTCCAAGAGCTGCTGCAGTTCGTTGTACAGCTTTATCAGCAGCAATACAGGGTTGCCCACGAACCTTTACGTATTCCTCCTGTTCAAAGAATTCCCGGGTTCTCCTTAATAGTTTCAATGCTTGACTATTAAGTGGCACACCTCGGCGCAAAGGATTTTCACTTCGTTAATCATCACTCAGCGATCGGCGTCGTTTTTCAGACATTGTCGCACTTCAAATCTTGTATAAATAAATAACACGGTCCTTCAACAAGAGTGTCCTATCTTTAACATGTGGTAGCTGCCGTTGTTATTGAGTTACAGCAGTCATTTTTTTCATGTGGTTACAGTTCTTATTGATAAATAGCCATGGAATGTTACAGCATTCAACAACGCGTAGAAATTGTGAAAATTTATTATCAAAATGAATCATCTGTTCGCCAAACCTTCCGTGTATTGCGTGAAGTTTAGTGTGCATAATCGTCCCTACGAGAGTACGATTCGGCGTTTGATCGATAAATTTGAAAGAAGTGATTCTGTCAGCCATCAAAGAACGCCTTACGTAATCGACATAAGCGCTCCAATGAAAATATAGGCGCCGATCGTGAGAGTGTACACGAGAACGGAAACAAATCAATTGCTCGTCGAGCGCGAGAATTGGGGCTTTCGCCGACCACAACTTGGCGAATTCTGCATCTACACTTGAAATTTCACGCTTACAAAATGGTTTTAACTCAAGAACTAAAGCCCAATGACCATAGGTTGCACCATGTATTCGCTGACTGGGCTATGGAGCAATCGGAAGCTGACCCGGATTTTTGTCGAAAAATCATCTTCAGCGACGAATCCCACTTTTGGATAGGTGGTTGTGTTAGGAAACAAAATTGCCGCTATTGGAGCAATCACAATGCAATGCAGATTCAAGAACGACCATTTCATCCCCAAAGTGTGGTGTGCATTTTGGTATGGTGGAATCATTGGTCCATATTTTTTCCAAGTTTAAGATGGAGAAGCTCTAACTGTCAATGGAGAAAGATACCGGGCTGTTATAAGGAACTATTTTGGCCTCAATTTGACAATATGGATCTACGAAACATCTGGTTCCACCAAGATGGTGCCACATGTCATACTGCTCTCGAAACAATCGATGTTTTGAAGGAGAAGTTAAGAGGTTTCATAATTTCCCGTGGTGATGTTAACTGGCCCCCGAGGTCATGTAATTTAACGCCATTGGATTACTTCTTTTGGGGTTATGTTAAATCTCGAGTTTATGTCAACGAACCAGAAACAATAAACTATCTTATGAATAACATCACGCGTATTATTCGTGAAGTTGGACCTAATTTACGTTCTTCTATCATTGAAAATTGGGTCAACCGTATACGCGCAACCCAAAGAAGTCGCGGCGGTCACATAAATGATCTTCTCTTCCACACGTAATGACATTAATTATGTTCCAAAATAAAAAAAGAAATAAACTCTTATCATTTATAGAACGAGTTTTATTTAAGTTCAAAGATAGGACACTCTTGTTGAAAGACCCTATATACATATATAGAAATAAATAAATGTATAAACGAACAATAACAAAACTACCAAACAATACCCACAAATATAAATAACAATGAACAATATGTAGCTTGCAAAGAACTCGACGCTCGTTATGAAATTCACTAACTGAAGCACGTGGTGGGGAATAGCTACATCCGGCAACAGAGCCGCAACCAGTTTCGCTTCCGCTTTGTCATCGACCATCCGATATACTGCTTTGTGATTGGCTTAGAAAGTCACACGGTCAAAGCTTTTCCTCTGTTTTTTTGCGAGTGTACCAACTTAAACGTTAGCTGTGAATTGCAACGTTTCAACGGCGGGGATATGTATATGTAAGTTACACATTATTTATTATTTACTTATTTATTTATTGTTAGTTTTAAAGCCTTCGTATTTATGACGAAACAATTTTACTCATTCTATATTGTCTCTTGTTTCATTGAGAAAAATGTTAAGTGTCCCGTTTTCTTATTTGAAAAATATGGTCACCTTATGCTAGGTACGTGGTACAGAAAGTAAAAATGTATACCTAGCTAGACATAAATTAACAAGCTTTATAAATCTACGACTCTACATAGCTTGAACTTCTGCACTGTTTATAAAATGAAGAGGAGTGATACCCCATACTGTAGTTGTGAATATCAGGATTGTGAAATTGTCGGGACCGTGCGCTTACCTGCCATATCCAGGCATTTTCCGATTCCCCTCCGTACAACACAGAAACACCAAAGAATTAAAAGCCGTACAAGATGGTTCCCCCACCACTGAAGTGGCCTGGGGTGGGATAGGTTACGTTCAATGGTGCGGGAGGATATAGAGGAGGGAGAAAACGGAATCTAAATTCTCAACAATGTGATGGATTTATGATTATTCACATTGATAACACTTCCCTTTTATTACAATGCATTGTTTCACAGGAAGGGTCAAGGAACGAAAAGTTTGCACGTGAAAGTAATACATTGTAAATTTATTTATTTTAAAACAATGGGGCAAGGATAAGTTTGCACGTGAAAGGAATGCAGTTTATTTTATTTTAAAGCAACGGAGCAAGGGAAGGATATTTTGCACACGGAAGGAATGCATTTTATTGTATTTTAAAGAAAACAGGATACAAAAGGATAGTTTGCACGTGAAACAAATACAGTTTATTATATTTTAGAGGAACGGGGGCAAAGAAAGGATAATTTGCATGTGAAAGGAATACAGTTCATTCTATTTTGAAGGATTGGGGCAAGGAAAGGATAGTTTGCGTGTGAAAGAAATACAGTGGAGAAATTACATAGCGGTGGGTGCGATCACGTGGTAGGAGAGAAAACTATGGTGGGGGCACCTTCTTTTTCGGAAACTAATCGGAAAATGGGTGGATATGATGAGTAATCGCAGGGTCCCGACAATTTCACTATTTCGCTGGCTGCAAACTATATAAAACGAAATTGATTAACTACTCAAGTCACTTTACAGTTCTTTACTACAAGAACGTATTAAAACTTCAGTAATTGTGCATAACAGTGGCTAGTTGTCTGCAGAAGGTGAAGGACTTTCCTAAAATGTCTTGAGTTTAAATCGCAGGTTAGTTTTCAGGAAAATAATTAATCACATCAGAATGTATAAATTAAATCAAAGAAATGATACTTAACGAAAATTTCTTGTCACTGTATTATGATTATTGTTATTATTTGTTTGGTTTGAGGAGTGAGGACGCTAAATAAACAGATATTAATTTTAATATTCAGGCGCCTCAATCAATAAGTAGATCAGATCTATATAAAGTGGTCTTTGAGAACATAGTATGTTAAAAGAAATTACCTGAAACCTCCATGATTAAAGGTTTATGTCTTTCTTTTGGATTATTCGCAGACCTGTGCGTATTTTGACTTCACAATTCGCGCACTGTTTGACGTATTGCATGGTGGGAAATAAACAACTTAACTGAAAAACAAAATATGAGTTATGCATTAAACACTAACCACGAATGGAATTCATCGGGGTATTTGTTCACTTTTTTTAATATAAAAGTCTATGTTGTGTATAAACTTTGGAAAAAGGTGAAATGCGATGTTATCCCGTTTAGATCTATCGTAAGTAATTAATATTGTGGTTGGCAATACTGCATTGTTTATAAATACACCTGCGATCTGTGCCTGCGATGTTCAAAAGTCGTAAGTAGCATACATAGTTTGCTGTTCTGTGCATCACATGGTGCTGGGATGCGTGCGCTACTGGTTGGTTGCGTGCATTTGTGTGATTTTTTTTAATTTCGATTGGATATTTTATACTCGGAAAATATTTGATATGTCCGGTCCGTATTGAAGTTAAGTATGTTTTATTGTGTAGTTGAATAGTTTATTTGTTTAGATTTTGATTTGGTAGCATTAATTACTTTTGGTATCTAGATCAAAGTTAAATTAAATAGGTTATGTTAAGCTGCAAATAATATGTAATGGAAGCAGTAAATGAAGAAAGTGAAAAGGAATAAGTTGTTAGTATTCCGTAAAATAAGAATTAAACAAATAGATGTGAATAAAAAATAACCATTACTACAATAAACTTTGATATAGGATTTTGACCGGTATCACTATATACACGTAACACACCCATACACTGCATGCCTTTTATTGACTTCAAAACGTCAATAATATACATTCCATGAAGTTTGGAAAATGGATTTCAATCCGTACGTACCGAGAAAGGAAAATCAGGAGAAATTACTGTAAAGTGAAATCTACATTCTCTTTTGGAAGAAATAAAATTGAGGTTCATTTTAATAGGTTTAAATAAGCCAATGTTCTGTTTAATTTAGACTTTGATTAGAAGTATAATAGTAGAAGTATAATTCTCATAGCAGTCTACTAAAGGAAGTTATCAGTCATCTAAAGCCATCCTTATCTCTTCTAACTGAATGGTTCACTACCTGGCATATTGCATTAAACACCGCTAAAACCAATGCAAAAATATTCTCTTTAAAACACTTTCACGATCTACCTTCATTATCTCTTTTAAGTAAACAACTTTTTTGGCTCCCTTATGAAACCGCAGTAAAATATAATTGGCACAACAATTCTAGACATGTGAAAATCTTAATGACAGCTATGAAGCGAGTTTCTTACCAGATCAGGAGGTGAACGTTCATCTGCATGCTGCAGGAGTGCGTGGGACAGTTATTGTCAAATATCTGCACACTGGTTATGCACTGCACTGTGCGGATAAACTTAGTTATATACAGTATATTTAAATCCACCGCTGTAAAAAGCGCTTGATATAAAAACACTGTCAATCATGTGTCTCCAATTCTTCCACACCTAACAGCCCTTCCTCTACTGCGGAACCTCACACATCATTGTGGTCATCACTGCTGTCGCTACTTTCTGCACCATTATCCTGGATCTATTTGATTTTATGCAATTCCATCTTTTTCGAGATAATGATTCTCAATTTATTCAATATGTCGACATACATTTTCCCATTCTGGCCTTCCTATTTCTGCAAATCGCTGGCGACATAACTGCTCCACATCTTTTAATTTAAAAGTGATATTTCTACAGGCCACCCATTTTTTGACATCATCCCAGATTAATTCGATGGGGTGATCTGGGTGATACGGTGGTAGTCTTAAGTACATTATGGCCATGTTGTATTAATATCTGGCCAAGTATGTATGACTTCTTAAGCGGTTTGTTGGCTTTAATTAAGTTATGTAGCTTTATTTTAATCATGTTTTCATCTAAAGCTATATTCTGCCTAAGTAACCAAGCTCTCATTTCTTCTTTCAAGGAATTTGAGGTAGGTGGTTTGTGAATTTGAGTGTTGACGCATTGTGAAGCATTGTCGATAACCAGAACAGACCCAGCAGGAATATTAGGTATCAACATGGTGTTGATTCACTTCATGCAATTTTGTGTATTCATTTCTTGATGAAAATCTCCTGTTTTTTGTTGCGACTTGTAAAAGAAGGGCATTTGGAAGAAGCTGATATTTCCAACAGCATGAACGATAATAAGTATTTGTCCTTTGGCAACAGGTGCCTGCAAACCTAATTCACTATCGTCACTCCAACTTTTAGATGTTGTATGACTCATCTTCATACACTACAGTTTGACCCTTTGTACCTCTGAGCAAGGTACTTTTCCAGCTGAGATCGTATGTCGTGCTTTTCCATTAGAACTCTTCTATTTGATTTCGTTTTGTTCCATTTGAACCCCAAATCTATAATTTTTCTGAGATTTGTAGTACCACCTTGAAAATTTATGCTGATTTAAGTACACACTGATATAAGTACATATAAAATTATAGTCATTTGGGAAGGTAGAATCAGACTGAAAAATTCAGTACCACAGCCGGATTTGAACCATGGATTTTAGGCTTTCCGTGCCGTTGCTCTAACCATCTAAGCTATCATGGCAACATTTTTTTTTTAATTTGCTTTTCGATTAGGACACTTCCCTTTGATTTTGTTTTCTTCCACTTGAACCCTAAATCTTTTATAATTTTTCTGAGATTTGTAGCACCACCTTCAAAACTTATGCTGTCTTTCCGCTTGATGAGCAATCTGCTTATTGTTGGCACAGTATTTTCTTCCACATAGAAGTTGTGAATCGTGCGCCGAATGACGCATTTGTCAAAATCATCTATTTCTGCAATATGTTTAGGGACCTTATGTTTCTTTCCAGGTGTGTCAAATGGCACTCTTTCATTCTGGGTTTTTCTTATCTTTGAGAACTCTGGAAACGGAACACAGTGAAACACCAGTTGCTTTGGCTACTCTTTTCTTTCACTTTCTTAAGGCTTTTGTGGAACTCGGGTCAACATATATTTCTTCCTTCATCTCTGCTTCATGAAGTCAAGGACATTTGCAATTATTTTCCTGCTTTTAGTATGGAATACCTTACCACTTAACTTTGAAAACATAGGAACCATGGTTATAAATATTACAAATATAAAATAAGCACCATTTAGGTACTGCTCTCTATGAAATTTCAACCAGATGCGACACTTTCTATGCAGACTGTATGTGTTACACACTGTGAGTAAGCAAAGGTATTATCGCTTTCATTGATTAAGCTAAACATAAACCATTCCTAGGCTCAGCAGCTGGGGTGGCAATCAGGGTCACGATTCCAGAAGTTTTGCACCAGCTATATCTTGGCTTATTGCTTGATACAAAACTAACTTGGAATGTTCATATATCTCAAAAAGCGATACTTGCCAACACTAGGCTGAAAGAATTGAATTCTTTAACTAACAGGTATTTAAAGCTGGGACTTTGATGCTCAGTTCTACTAAATAAATCATTAACATGTCCACTTCTTTCGTACGCTGCTCCTGTATGGAGTACAGCTAGCAACACTCATTCATCAGTTGCAAGTCATTCAGAACAAATTCCTACGATAAGCCACAGACACTCTTTGGTTTGTTAGAAATAGTCAACTTCAACAGGAACTTGGAATTCTCCCTCTACAGGAATACATTAAAGCCTTCTCACAATCTTTCAATAAACTACCTACATTACCTGGAGCTTGCACTTTGGAAACAGAAGACATGAAATAAATAGACTGAAAGGAAAATTTCCTCAGGATCTGCTCAGCGATTTCAAAGACAGTGACTTCACATAACCTTTAACATCATATTTGAACCATACAATTGTTCACTCACTGATTCAGTACACCAACTACTACCATTGCATAAACTATATTATTATGTTATTGTATATAATTGTATATTTTCATGTTATATATGTCACATTAACTTATGTTAGAGGAGCAACAGCCAACTTCAGCAAGTTATTATTATGTAAACTAACATTTCATCAGAAGCCTGTAAAACAACATTTATATGCTGATCGGTTAAAAAATAAATTAAGGAAATAAAATTAGAAGTGTAAAGTTAAAAATTATACTTCATTTTACAGTTGCATTACAAAGGACATAATAAAAGCGATAGATGATGAATTGACTGATGAAGAAATTAAAGAAAACTCATAAAACTATGGAGAATGTGAAATTCTGAAACTGTATGTATGTATGTATTACTAGAAAAGTAATTGAAGATGAGGTCAAATTTATACCTACTCAAACTGTAATGGTTACTTTTAAATCATAAATGCTCTCTGGTAAATTGTACTTCTATGGTATTCATGCCATGTTTCAGAACTTAATGAGAAACCTTTCCAATGTAAGAAATGTTTTAAATTTGATCATAAGAAACAAGTTTGCATCTATTGCAGTGAAGAACACTTCGAGCATTCTGCAAGGCAAACAAAAAGAATTATGTGAACTGCAACCTTAATCATAAAGCCAGCAGGAATGTTCAGTGTGTAGATTTGAAGCTAAAATCTCAAAAGAGGTATAAAACTTGAGAGTACAAGGTTTGAGGCTAAGTCCATTTTAGAGAGTAGGATCTGCTTTACTGATAAAGTGGTACAAAATAATTCGTAGTCAGGGAGTTATGAATTCCAATCATATGTACTGTTGCATCTAGTGAATTTAAAAGCTTAAGTACTAGTGAACATGATACTAATTCAGCTTTTTGAAAAAGGTCAGTTTAAGATAAGTCACATGACTCAGCTTCAGTTAAAAGGAAACTATCAGTGATAGAAAACAGCAAAATTGTACAAAAGAAGAAAATTACAGGCTTAAATAAAGAGCTTATTTACCCAAATGGCAAGAATCCACAGTCCATTCAGGGCAAAGTTTTCCCAAACTTACCATTGTGAAATCTGAGGATAAATCAACAGCTTTCAAAGAAATTAAATTAAATTGAGTTTTATTTATGGACGCTCTTTAACTGCTGTGGCCCTTAGCGTCCTATTCTATATTGGGTGAGAAAGACTGGTAATTTTGCTCAGAGGCCTCTTTATCAGGCTTGAGGTTCTTTTACATGCCGTAAATCTACAACACGGGAACACCGACTTTACTTCCCTTCCGAAGGAAGCCATGCTAAGGATTTTTATGCCTGAAAAAAATCCATTGCCCTCCGCCGGGTTTGAACCTACGACCACGGGAACTAGAAGCTAGCATGGTAACCATTACACAACGGAGGACGACATCTTTCAAAGATCAATCTCTAGAAGAAGAGAAAGGAATTAATTCCAGCTCTGAAAAACTTACAGCAGGACTGATTAACCTTGTTGAAAATAATTAGAAGACGTCAGAGAAAGGTGGATGCTTAGAACAGTCAAATGACAAATAATGTAATAGTAATTTATGATACAAATGTCATAACGTATCATATTACAATACAAGATTGGAAGATTGACAAACGAGTATTGTAATATGTAGATGTGTAACGTACGTTTTATCTACTTTAGTTACGTAATATCCATTTTTTTTATGTACTTTGGTAAATTACATTTTTATTTCAGATGTAGATCACTGTAACAGTACCTTACATTGATACATAGTTGATATGTGTGTGTAGTGGGCCATGCATGGTTTGATAGATGATTTGTTTGTTAGGTTTTTATAAAACAGAAGAACACGAGTACAAGGTGGATAAATAAATTTTGAAAAATGAGTTCTGACGAAGATCTTGTAAATGCAGCTAATTCTGTTATAGATAGTTTAATTCCTAATAAATCCTGACTTTATTATTATTAATAAATAATAGTTTATTATTTATGTATGGCTCACAATATGCAACCGGTTTCATGATAAGAGTTACATTACAAAAATTATTGCGTAATAGAAGCTTCATCCCGAAACTAGTTGCATAATGAAGTACCCTTATGAAACTAGTTAGGTAGTGAATAGGTTTACTTTTTTTTTTAGTATTGTAAAATCCATATTATGTAACTAAAGTAGATAAATAAAGGTAATGTTTCGGAATACTAGATGCTTGATAAAAAGAAACAAGATGTTAAAACATTTTTAGCTAACAATGAAATAGAAGTATTCCTTATCATAGAAATATGTTTAAATGAGGAAACAAATTTAAGATGTTCAATAACAAATGGTTAAAGTAGTTTTTTGACTTCTGTCCATTGATAGAAATAAATGTTGTGTGGTGTGGTGTATTGGTAGGATATAAAGTGAATGTAATTTTACTGAAGTAGAATTGAAAATCTGAAAACAGTACAAGGAATAATGGTCCAATTTCAAGAATCAAAAATGTTATAATATCTGTAAAACATCTTATTACTTTTTTAGTAACATTTTTGGAACACTACTTTTGAATTAAACAACAAAAAAGTTTTAATTTGCTGAGACTTTAATTACAATTTTCTACAAAAACATCTATAAACATCTTTAATATTCCATTTTTTAAATGGCTAGCAAACTTAAAATAAAATAAATATTTTATTTGTTAATGATGCAGTCAATTGCTAGAATCGTATCAGCACCACCAGTGTGCCGGAATTTCTTCCTGCAGAGTTCTCTTACGTTCTAGTAAATCTACTGACGTGGGGCTGTTGTTTTTATAAGCACACTTAAAAACCACAAGTCTGGGCCAAGTTTGAATCCGCGACCTTGGAATCAGAAGGCCAGTGCCTAAACTAACTGAGCCACCCAGACCAACTAACAATCTTAAGTATTTACATACTGATCACTGGCACACCGACAAAATCTGGGTCAATTAATCAAGTAAATTCTTCTCCAATGCTTTGGCTCAAAGGAATTAATGGCTTATTGGAAAAGTGAATAAAGACAATTTAGGAAGTGATCACTTACCTACCATTATAGTTTGGTGATTTGGAAATTAATGCTATCACAAATACAAGGAAATGTAAAAGAAAAAAATTCTTATGCGTTGCATTCACATGACTTTTTTACTCATTCTTCTATAAGCTTTTGTCATAAAAACTTATTTTCCTATCTACATTTTGTTTATCGAGACAAACTTTCATTGCACTACATATTCCGTTATAGGTAGAAGAAGGGTACAGTAAGCTAAAGTGATGGTCAGATTTTTATAAAGCATGCTGCTATGTGATGGCTTTGAAATTGCGTGCTCTTTATATCATTATGAGAAAAAACAAATAGCGACTTACCATTCGAAAAGAAGTACAAGTATTTGAAAATTAAAACCAACAGTAAAGATATCTCTGAAATGGTAAATGCACAAATAATTTTATTTGACGTAAATTGTGTACTTTAACGAGATCTACATTTTTTGTGCCATAAGGTTTTGTCTGTCTCTATGGGTTTAGCAATTAAATGCTGAATAGCTTCACAGGCAATTCACAGAAAATTCAAGATATATACATTTTATTTTCATGAAAATAGCTTAAACAAACGATATTTAAAAAAAATTGTTAGAACCATTTTTGAGAGAATAAAGCATAACAAAATATTTTCCATTTAAAGGGTAGTTTGGTTTGGGGGATCTTCAAAATCTGTGTACTGTATCCTTGGAAGGTCATGAAGGTAAATACCAAGTTTCGTGTTTAACCAACTTTTCGTTATGTTCACAGACACACATACACAGACCTTTTATCAAAAAATGATTTTATGAGGTTCAGAGGGCCTCAAAACATGTATTTCCAGTGAACTTGGGTATCAAATTTTTGGATGAAGGTAATACTACCTCTACCTGCTGTAGGTAAATAGTAGAGAAGTAAAGATATTAATTGTGCATTGTTTATGAATTGCTTTTCCAAAGCTCTCACTAAAGTAAATTATTTAAAGATGAATCAGTATTTAAGCATTTTAATAACATCTTAATAAATTTGTGGATTTATGTAATCCTGTTAATTTCTGGAACAATCACCAAATTATTAAAAAGCCAAGATGGTGGGATCAAAATTGTAATGAAGCTACATAAGATAGTATAAATATAAGGGAGGAAGTTATTAAAATATTTAGCAAGGATAGGAGGTAAGAAAAAATTATTTAGCCATGAAAAGCCAGCCTGCAAGAACAAAGAGGATATTTAACACAGTAAACAAATAAAAAATTGTATAATGTCTGTAATTCTTTTTCTCTTCAATCAAGAAATATAAATCAAGTATGGAAGGAGATGGGATCATTTTGTAAAGCTAAAGAATTTGATGATGTGCCCATTAATGACAAAAGGGAACTTCAGTATAACTTTTTAATTAAATGCTTCACCAGATTTTATTAAAATAAATTATGTTATCTTCCATGGAGGCACCTACCAAAGCTAATAATAATATGGGTACTGCTGATCTAATTAGTGATATCCATATTAATGAGATAAAATATATAATCTATAACCATTAAAGCAATTCACCGGTTGCAGTTGAAGTAACTTGTAAGACGATACAAAATCTAGATGAAAAGTACTTACAAATGCTGTAGGGAGAGTATTTGCATGTTTTAAGAACAGAGAAGCTCCATTGACATGGTT
This sequence comes from Deroplatys truncata, assembly GCA_030765065.1. Taxonomy (NCBI): domain Eukaryota; kingdom Metazoa; phylum Arthropoda; class Insecta; order Mantodea; family Mantidae; genus Deroplatys; species Deroplatys truncata. The sequence continues at coordinate 100,488,726 of CM060987.1, read as the reverse complement.
AGCCAAGGTTGTTAAGGCACAGACTAGTGAACAGGATTTCTATGTTTCAAATCTAGCCAGGACTGTCCTCCCCTAACGGTCTTTTTTCCAGATTTTCCTTAGTCCACATAGCTGGCAAACTTCAGGGAGATACCTTAAACTTAGGCCTGGGATGTTTCCTTCCTAAATTTCCTTTCCCAATTAGCATTTCGATTATTTCATTTCATGTATCATAAGTAGGGCCCGGAAGTTCACGCCCTAACAAGCTATGAAATATGCTCCAAAAACTTGAAAATATACACCTAAAATATACTTTGTGATATTCTTCATTGTTTAAAAATGTTCTATGTAAAAGGGTAGTTTGGTGTGAGAGGATTTTTTTGAAAATCTTTATGTCATCTCCTTGGAAGATGCTGACTTAAATAGTAAGTTTGCTATTTAACCGACTTTTTGTTTTTGAGTTATACTGTTCACATACACACGGACCTTTTTTTTTTTAAAATGAAAGGCTTTTGTTTGGATTCAGGGGACCTTAAAACATGTATTTCTGGTGTAATCTCGATATACATTTTTGGGTGAAATGCAATATCTTTTATACCTACTAGATATATGGTAGACAAAGTAAAAATTCTGATGTGTTACGGTCACATGACTTTCTCTACTCTTGTACAAACTATTTTTACAAATCCTTATTCTCCATATGCTTCATGTTAATCGAGATATCGAGATCTTAATCTTATTGCTAATTTTCTAGTAGATGCAAGAGAATTGATAGGCTTTAAGTTATATTCAAATATTTTAAGAGCTGGTTGCTATGTGGAGTATTCCATTCTCTTCATTACCAGGACAAAAAAAATGAATAACAAATTTGAGTAAAAAATAAGTATTGGAAAATTTAAGTGAATCACAAGCAATATCTCGAAAATGGTTCACTCAACAAAAAAAATGTATATGACATAAATTGTGTATTTTAACGCGATCTACATTTTTGTGTAGTAAAATTTTGTCTATCTCGTATGGTTTACCAGTTATGCAAAAGTGTTCACAATGAAGAATACTTTGGGAGACATTCCTAGAAAATTTGAGATATACATTTCATTTGTCATGAAAATATCTTAAACATGTGATATTTTAATCAAAATCGTTAGAGCCATTTTTGAGAAAATTAAAATTTTCGAAAAATGTTCCACACACACACGCATGCACGCACAGGCGTGCGCAGAAATGTTTCAAAAAATGTTTTTTATGGATTCGTGGGGTCTCAAAACATGTATTTCCAGTGAAATCTTGGTATTGAATTTTTGGGGTGGAATACAATACTTGCCCTACTTACTATATGTAGTAGAGAAATTAAAAAGAAGAAGCATTGTTAATACAAATTTAAAAGTTAATGAACAAGAAAGAAAGAAAGAAGAAAAAAAAATAGCAGGTGCTAAATATCCTGGGAATGCATTCAGATTTTATCTTACAAGAATTGTATAAATCATATTATTAAAAATCTCAATAATATTTCATGTATATTTAAATATATATCTGGTAAAAATGGAGAGCACATATTTACACATTAAAATTAGTTTTTAACAATTTGGTAAACTTGGTTTTGGAATATGGGCTAATTTTAATTGTTCATATCTGATAAAACTTGGAGAAAATTAGCATTCAACTGTTTACAACATAGTGAAGCAATGCTTAGGAATCCCTGGGAATCCTTCTATAAATTTAATTTTTAAGGAACTTAATATTAACCATTCAGATTAAGACAACTGCTTACTTGCAAATAGTTATCTAAGATCAGGTATTATATGGAGGAGATCCATATATATGTATAATGAAATAAGCTCAAATGCTTAGTAAATATAGTAAAATATTATAAATAAAATTTCTTATCCGTATTTTGTAGGAAATACACAGAAAAATGTTGAAGAAGAATGGCTTACCTGGATTGCCAATATATTGAGTTCATTGGAATATAGTTATGTTTCAACTGGGCATAGATCTTAATATTTTTAAGAAAGATGTCCAGGTGATATGATTTCTTAAATTAGTGGAAAACTTCGCATCAAATATTTGGACTCATATTTACACTGGTGGTTCAGAACTCCCAGAAAAGAAGTGGGATCAGTTTATATTGATGAAAACATAAAAAATCATACTAAATCAAGGTGTTTCTACCTACTCAACTGACCTTATTGCTATTAGAACTGCAATCTCATATTATCACAATACAGATTTCAATAAAAGTACATATTATATTTTCTGATTCTTAAGTGTTCTGATTAAATAAAACCTAAACCAGCCTGCAAGCAAATTTTAACATATATAAATGTAGACAACCAGAAAATGTATGTAGCCAATCAAGAAGGTTTACAAATTAAATTAATTTGGATTCCTGGGCATAGTAATAGTATTGGAAATTGGAAAGTGGTTTTTTGGCTAAAGAAGCAAGAAACATGGTAAGATTATGGATATTCAATTTCCTCTTCAAGATGTACATAGCAAACTAAAGAAATGTGCAAGAAGAGAATGGAGTAATGATCACTGTGAAGATTTGTGGATAAATTAAGCAAATAGAGCTCCATGGTTTAAGAGACAATTTTTTCCTACAAAAGTTGCTTTAACTACCATCAAAATAAGATAAAATAAAGCTTTAACCTACCTACCTACCTACCTACCCCCTCCCCAATACAACACTACACATGGATGTGAATAGGTGTACTATTGCTTAAAGCTTTAAGGTCAAACTTGATAGAAGGTTGCCATATGTGTGGGAAACAGGAGGACATTTAGTACTGCCTAATTGAATGTGAAATGGTTAAATGGTGGAGGGATAATACTTGGAAGGAGAAATGGAATAAATTACCAAAAGATTTAATAACAATTAAAATGTTAGCGGGTAATAGAGGAGAAGAAAGTGGTAGGATAGGGAAATTCCTAGGAAGAGTGAGGGACAAATGGGCAGGAGCTCAAAGGAGCAAGAGAGAAGACAATTGTAGTAATGAGGATAATTTGTTATAGAGGCTCTACACCATACATACAACCAGAGGGTTAAAGTATATGGAGCCTAATTTACAGTGTTAGACTCTTAAATATATTATTTAGCATGGATATAATTTGTGTAAAGAAATGAAATAAAATATCTATCACCTACACAAAATGGGGGGGGGGAGAATCATCCATATTGTTGCTATGGAGAAATGGACTCCCCTGCCCTGCCCATTTATATGCCGCCTTTAACATCTGTGTCATATCAGCTACTTTTGCCTTTCATAATAACAAGTAAAGTGCGCACAAGTGTGCAGAATGAACATAACTTTAGTTTTCAGCACTAAGTTCTGTCACTGTTTTTGGATATTTGTTGCAGTTCAGCACATGGTATTTATCACATTTTGGTTCTCAGAATTTGCAAACACACTTACACTGCATGAAAATTGTTTTTGTAGCATACTTTATGGTGGAAACCATGCACGGCCAGCCTTGTTACAATGTCCCTTATGTTTTGATTTGGTCCTGTCCAACTCCTGTCTATCATGGTGCTTGTTTCATTGAAGTCCTCCTCGACCTCGCTTCTTTTCCTCAAGTTTTCTGCCATCAGCTTTCTGTAGGCCTCTGTTGCTGGGAATAGTGGTTCATAGTAAAGATCTTCCATCAGAAAGGGCTCTCTCATCAGAATGTATACATATCTCGATGTGTATTTCAACCCCAAATACTTGCTTGAGAAAAGTAGCCTTCACCTTCTCCCATTCTTTTAGGTTTTCTCCTATTTGATGTATGCCACATGTCAGAATTGGGACAATTTTTCCTCTGAGGAGTTTCATTGCCACCTCTAGGGAGATTGGCTGTATATAATCTATGCCATTTATGGTCCTTACGGCCTTCTCTTTTGCATGTACCCCAAAAGTGATCCCAATTGTTTGCAGGGTTACCCCTAAGTATTTGTAGGTGTTCTTCACTGTTACAATTTCTCCTCTTAAGTGTGATTGTTTCTCTGGTTTTTCTCTTTCCCCCTTTTCGGAAGGTCATTTGAATGGTCTTCTTCCTATTTATTTTAGATCATTTTCATCTGCCGATCTTGTTAGTTGGTTGAAACTCTGTTACAGGTCCTCACTCTTCCTTGCCATCATGACCATATTATCAGCATAAACGTATATATTTGCATAGGTCTCTAGTTCGAGGTTGCAGGTTCAAAACCGGCAGAGGGCAATGGATTTTTTTCAGGTGTTAAAATACTTAGTATGGCTTCCTTCGGAAAGGAAGTAAAGCCTGTGGTCCTGTGTCATAGGTTTAGCCTTATAAAGAGGCCTCTGAGCAAAATTTCCAGTCTTCGATGGCCAATATAGAATGGGACCTAGGAACCATAGCAGTTAAAGAGTGTCCATAAATAAACAAAAAAACGCACCGCCTTCGTTACATTGCTGTTGCTAGGTTGGATGGCTTTTGCCTTTGGAACAGTAATTGCTCATATCAATGGAGTTCACTAGTTTACTGCTTGTTTTTGTCTTTTTAAATTCACATATACATTCTCTTTCATACTTCCAGACTGGGAGGATAGGGAATAATTCTGGCCAAAGAAAAATTCCCACCCTCCAGCCAGGAATCAAACCCGGTACCTCTGGATTAGGAGGCTAGCAATGTAACCACTAGACCACAGAGGTATTCGGATGCAATATTAACATGAGAGAAAATTATATTTTAAATGTATTTATATAAAGATGGTTTATATGGACCTATTAAAATGACTATCATTAATACCAAATTAATTTTCAGAAAAATTATAACATTAGGAAATGCAAAATCAAAATTTAATACACATATTCATTTTATTGTTATTTAGAATAAAGGGTACTTAATGAAATAAAATAATTACAGGGATCAGACCTAAATGAAGATGGATACAATCTCCAAGAGCATATTTAAATAAAGAAGAAGAAGAATGGTTTTTCGAAAGAGATGCATTAGGTTAGATGTGATATAAGAAGTTACACGGAAATGTAAGATGTTTAGTACACCAGAACAACTTATAAAGCGCACAGGCAAGAAAGGGACTGGGAGATTAGACTACCTGCAGCAGTTGGTAACAGAATTTGAAAGTAGTAAATCCATTGGTAAGTACCACAGAGTCTTCAAACATATTCTGAGACACATTAAAAAATGCAAAATGAAATGAGTACTGAATTAAACTATCAGTTTAATTTAATGAAATTTTTAGGAGGATAATCAGTTATTAAATGAAACAAAATGTTCCAAAGGTGTCTATAAACAAATAGAAGAAGCAACAGCACTATAGGGCTTGCTGAGCAAGTGCTTGATAAGAATCTTATGTAACAGTTTGTTTTCATAAAGTATGCCAAGAATATGTATTCTTTTGTTTCAGAAGCCAAGGAGCAAGTGTTAGCCAATCTAGCCAACTTTGCGTATGATCCAATAAATTATGAGCATCTTCGCCAGTTGAAGGTGCTGGATCTCTTCTTAGATCATATTACTGACGAGAATCCAAAATTTGTCCAGTTTGCTTTAGGAGGGCTGTGTAACTTAGCTCTTGGTAAGTCTTTTTTCTCGTACATGCTTCTAAGGTGAACAGAAAGGTTTTATATAAACCTACAAAAAGGGTTTCTTTCATTGTTTCTTTAACTATAGCCAATAATAAATTGTGATTTTGGGTATTTGTTTGGCAGATGCAGAGAACAAAGATTACATTCTGCACAGTGGTGGAGTAGGGATAATTGCTAGCTGTCTTTCATCAAGTAACGAAGAAACTGTGCTCTCTGCCATCACAACTCTTATGTTTCTGGTGACACCAGAATCCAAACCCGGTATGTTCCCACTTAGAAAACCAGCTTTTAGAATGTTTAACTCAAAATGCAATCTTGTCAGCATACTTTAAACTTTATTGCAACAGTTTAAAAGAAATACATGGAAAATTTAAATGACTAGTATTATTTTCTCAAATACAGGACACACATACACCTGGATGAAGTCAAAACAGTTAATAAAAGGATTATTTTACTGCTTCATTGGAAAACAGCAGCACTAAACTAAATTGTCTTGCTGATTTTAGGTTTAGGTACAGGCTAATGTATACAGTCACAAAGATTCTCTGATGGGGGGAGGGGGGGAATGCATCCTTTTGACAGCTGATTTAAAGCTGTTTTCAGCCAGTGTATGGATGATTTTGTGGGACATGGCACAGTAATATAACAATTAAGAGCAATATGACATTTGTATATATATGTATTCAGTTTACTTTTAGTGATATACAGAATGAAAATTGAATGTGTGCTTACATCCAGGTTCAGTTTTACATTTATTGCTCTTTTTTTTGCACAGTAAACAGTGTGCCTTTGAATTCTTAATAACTTCTATGGTTACTGCATTAAAACTGCTCATATATATATATAAAAAAATTAAATTAAAGATCAATGCTTACATAGGTTAGATAAGAAAGAGATGCTTAATTTCTCATTGAATTTGTGAGGGTTATAGCTAACATAAACTAAAAGCAAGGAAAGGTACGACAACTGTACCATTATTAATGTAATTCGCTATATTTATAGTATGTTGCTATTTAAATCTTAAATACACTTAAATATAATGTCAGTAAGAAGCTCTCATGAGCACATTATTTGAAATATCTTTTATGTTAATGTATCCATACTTGCTTTACAGGATTCTTAGGAAACCTGAAGAATGATAACTTAAAGAATTTCTTATTATTACTACAATTAATATTATAACAAATCTTTCAAATAAAATTAAAGCTGATAAATAGGGAACAGATTTTTTTATGTGCTAAAAAAGTTAAAATTATTTTCTTGTATGCACAAAAATGAAAAATATGTATAGAAATGTAAAAGTATTTTGTTTCATTATCTAACAATTGTAAATATTTATGTTAAAAAATTCCCCACCAATCGTGTTTAAACAGTGGTGTTTTAAATCAACTCACCGATGCAGTGAACTATGAAAACTTTCTCCAAGTTTCCATCGCAATTCAATATCAGTTGTCTCGAAACAATGCAGAATACTGGGAAAAGGACTGTTCAATATCACAAGAAGATGATAGCCTTGCATACTTCATCAAAGGAATGTCACTGCCACATCAATTTTCAATTTCACCATTGTCTACTTGCTCTTCCAAAGCTTTGGCAATTTTACACTTATGAAGTCCATAATTTTTTTCAAACACACTCTTACATTTCTGTTTAATAGCTTCCATTTTGGGATCTTTGAGTGAATTAATTTTTTTCTCAGTGTCATACACCTCATTAATTGCCTCAGCTAATAACTTAGTTGAGTTCCTAATTTTTACTTATCTACCATGTACGTAGTAGGTAGAGAAGGTATTGCATTCCACCCAAAAATTGGATAAGGAGATTTCACCAAAAATGCTTGTTTTGAGGCACCTTGAATTAAAAAAAAAGCATTTTTAGTAAAAGGTTGTGTGTGCATGCGTGAGAGGGGGGTATCAAATTACCATATGTTTAAGATATTTGCATGGCAAATAAAATTTATACCTTGAATTTTCTGTGAAAAGCGTGTGAAGTCCTTTTCATTCTGAATGACTGCTGTATAATTTGTAAGAGTAGATAAAGCTTACTGCACAAAAATGTAGGTCTTGTTAAAGCACACAATTTATCTCAAACATTTTTGTGGCATTAACCATTTGCAAGATATTCTTGTTACTTATTTGAATTTTGAAATACTTACACTTTTTCCAAGTCGGAGAGGGAAAAAGAAAAATCAACAGCTACAGAGATATAGTACAAAGTAATGTGAACTGGAACCCATATTTGTATTGCATAGCTTATATAGGTAGTTAGCTGTCAATGTTGGGGTTTTTTGTTAACTTGTCATATTAAGTTAACAACACTGATGCAGGTATTAGATGAGGGTCTGACAGTCTCTGCGAGTTCTTTGGTCAGTGACCTGGTTTTTCACAACCCTGTACCTCCGGAGAGAGGAAATGTTTTGAAAAGCACATTTTCCTTTTACCCTCAGTCGCTTAAAGTCATTCATATTAATGCACAGAGTCTGACATGTCAGTTTCAAATATTGCAAACATTTTGTATACTAAATTTGCATACAATAATGGTATCGGAAACTTGGCTGCCTAATACAGTTTGTTCTGATTTTGTTAATCTAAATGGATACATACTTTTATGAAACGCTTGCATTGGCAAACATGGGGGATGGGCAGCAACATATGTTAGATCTGAAGCCAAAAGTTGTCTCTTAGTCTGATAGTTTATACATGGCTCATCCTGAATTTTATCATAAGAGTTAACTCTTAGTTTTAAGAAATGCTTACTTGGTGTGGTGTATAAGCCTCCAAATGTTAATTGTTTAGATGATCTGGAAACTCAGATTTAGAAGTGTGAGGTTAGTTGATGTTTCCAAACATCATCAACACATGTTCACTAGACATGGCTTACATTTTAATAGTAGAGGAAAAGATCTTCTAGCTTTTAACATCAGTAAGTTAATGCACTTGTATCACAAAAACCCATAATTGCTTTACAAAATCAGAGAAACTAAGTACCATCTGTAATAACCTTTATTGGTGCAGTGAGGGTAATGAGATTATAAACATAACAAGAACAATGGAAAGTACATTATAAGCAAGGGAAAATCATAAAGTGATCTCGTAATCTTACTTAAAAAAAATCTAATGTGTTACACTCACATGACTTTCTCTACTCTTGTACAAGCTATTTTTACAAACGCTTATTCTCCATATGCTTCATGTTAAGCGAGATATCAAGATGTTAATCTTATTGCTAATTTTCTTGTAGATGCAAGGGGAATTGCTAGGCTTTAAGTGATAGTCAAATATTTTAAGAGCTGGTTGCTATATGGAATATTCCATTCTCTTTGCATTACCAGGACAAAAAAAAAACAAAAACGAATAACGAATTTGAGAAAAAGTATAGGTATTGGAAAATTTAAGGGAATAACAAGCAATATATTGAAAATGGTTCACCGAATAAAAAAATGTATATGACATAAATTGTGTATTTTAACGCGATCTACATTTTTAGTGTAGTAAAATTTTGTCTATCTCTTATGGTTTACCAGTTATGCAAAAGTCATTCACAATGAAGAATACTTTTGGAGACATTCCCAGAAAATTTGAGATATACATTTCATTTGTCATGAAAATATCTTAAACGTATGATATTGTAATCAAAATCGTTACAGCCATTTTTGAGAAAATTAAAATTTTCAAAAAATGTCCATGTAAAGGGTAATCTGGGGTGGGGGGATTTTCTTGAAATTGAAATTGAGTTTTATTTATGGACTCTCTTTAACTGCTGTGGTTCTTAGCGTCCCATTCTATATTGGGCATGTAAGACCGGTAATTTTGCTCAGAGGCCTCTTTATCAAACTTGAGGTTGAAAACCTTCGTGTCGCATCTCTGAAAGATACTGAACCTAAATACTAAGTTTGGTGTTTATCCGACTGTTCGTTTCTGAGTTATGCTGTTCACAGACACACACATGGATATGTTTCCAAAATGCTTTTTTTGGATTCAGGGGGTCTCAAAACATGTATTTCCGGTGAAATCTGGGTATCAAATTTTTGGGTGGAATACAATACTTCCTCTACTTACTATACGTAGTAGAGAAAGTAATATATGTGGGGTAAGACAAAAAACAGTTGAACTAGTAAACTGGTTTGGTAATATTGGTAAAGAACCAGCATATTCTGTCTCAGTGAACATCTTCTAAACAAGTATGAAATTAATCAACTCAAGATTGTAGATTACAGCCTACAAACATATTTTTGCAGGGAAACACTTCGTAAAGATGGGACAATAGATATGTAAAAAAAAAGAAATAACTTATAGTAAGATAGACATTAGTAATTCTGTGCAGAGCAAACTTTTGAAGCTTGCTGTATAAAACTAGGAAAGCAACTAGGAAACATTCTGATTATATGTGTATAGGGCACCATCTAGTAATGTGAGAGAATTTATTAAGAAACTTGGGTTTACTCTAAGCTATCTCTACTAATCAAATTTAGAATTCATTACCTGCAGTGACATAAATATAGATTTTTTAACAGAATCTGCAAATCAGATCTGATTTCATTATTAATGACATATAATTTATCCCATACAGTAAATTTTCCTACAAGGGTGCACAATGAATCTAGCACAGCAATCAATAACATCTTTATAGACAATAGTAGAATAAATTCCTCAACAACTTTTCCATTCATAAATGCTCTGTCAGGCCATGATGCCCAAATCTTATGCATACACAACATTTAATACTGCCTTTAAATTGAAAACCTGAAAAAGAGTAAGAGAAATAAACGATGAACATTTAAATAAATTTAGTTCACTGTTAAAACAGGAAGAGTGGAGTGGGACGCTAAGGACCATAGTATTTAAAGAGCGTCCATAAATAAAATTCAATTTAATTTTTTTTTCTACCATCATAATGATAATGCTAATGTGTAATTTTTAAGCTTATATATAAATTACTTTAATGAGTGCTTTCCAGTAATAAAATATATAAACACATGCACACATAAATAGCAATAGTTTACACAGGGTATCAAAATCTCCTGTGAAAAGAAAAGACATTTGTATTTATTGAGTAGAAATAGTAGTAATAAGGAACTAAAAACTTATTTCAGGAAATATTGCAAAATTCTTAATAGAGTTATTAAAGGTGCAAAGGTACTTCACTATAATACAAAAAAAATCTGATGTGTTACACTCACATGACTTTCTCTACTCTTGTACAATCTAATTTTACAAACGCCTATTCTCCATATGCTTTATGTTAATCAAGATATCGAGATGTAATCTTATTGGTAATTTTCTTGTAGATGCAAGAGAAATATGGTAGCTTTTAAGCAATAGTCAAATATTTTAACGCTGGTTGCTATGTGGCGCATTCCATTCTCTTTGCATGTCCAGGACATAAAAAAAATGAATCACAAATTTGAGAAAAAGTATAAGTATTGGAAAATTTAAGGAAATAACAAGCAATATCTCGAAAACGGTTCACTCAACAAAATAAATGTATATGACATAAGTTGTGTATTTTAACGCGATCTACATTTTTTGTGTAGTAAAATTTTGTCTATCTCTTATGGTTTACCAGTTATGGAAAAGTCGTTCACAATGAAGAATACTTTTGGAGACATTCCCAGAAAATTCGAGATATACATTTAATTTCTCATGACGTTATCCTAAACTTATGATATTTTCATCAAAATCGTTAGAGCCATTTTTGAGAAAATTAAAATTTTCGAAAAATGTTCCATGTAAAGGGTAGTCTGGGGTGGGGGGATTTTCTTGAAAACCTTCGTGTCGCATCTCTGGAAGATACTGAACCTAAACACCAAGTTTGGTGCTTATCCGACTGTTCGTTTTTGAGTTATGCTGTTCACAGACACACAGACACACACACACGGACATGTTTCCAAAAATGCGTTTTTTGGATTCAGGAGGTCTCAAAACATGTATTTCCGGTGAAATCTCGGTATCGAATTTTTGGGTGGAATGCAATACTTCCCCTACTTACTATACGTAGTAGAGAAAGTAATAAATACATCAAAAAATAAAATAAGGAACGTATGGAATATAATAAAACACAAAACAAATAGGACAAACAGTAATAACGACATCTTAGCCCTTGTAGTAAATAATAGCAAATTCAAGGACACAACCAAAATTTTAAATAAATTCATTAATTTCTTTATAATTCTAGCCAGAAATATAAAGTTAAACTACAGTAACAAAGAAACGGTTATAAAAGTATTAAATAATGCTAATACAAGCAAATTTCCAACTTCATAACCATACCCAAAACAAAAGGCAAGAATCTAGCTACTATAAAATCACTAAAATTGAAAGACAGTGCAGACTGTGATGAAATATCCAGTAAAATAATAAAATGCACTGCTGAAGCTATTTATGCAATATAAGTTATTTAAATAATTTATCACTACAATGAGGAATATTTCTGATGGCTTAAATTCTCAACTGTAAAACCTCTGCATAGAAAAGGGAGAAAAGACTAAAATGGATAACTATAGGCCCATTTCTCTATTGCCCACCTTCTCAAAGATAATTTAATGAATTATGCACAACCGACTATACCAGTATCTGGAATCTAATAATATTCTTGTTCCAGAACAGTTTGGATTTACAGTGGAAGTATATATGGAAGCATTGATATCTACAAACTCACTAATAAGGTGCTAGAATCATTAAATAGCAGGAAATGGTAGCCTGGATCTTCTGTGCCTTAACTAAGGTATTGGATTGTGTAGACCACCAAATATTGTTACAAAAGTTACAATACTATGCCATTCAAGGAACATTGCTAAAATGGTTTAAATCCTATCTAACAAACAGAAGACAAAAAGTACAAATCTCAACACCAAACTCGAATAAACCTAGCTACTCAAACTAATCTCATAAAACAAGGAGTTCAGGGTTCTATTTTAGGTCAATTATTCTTCTTAATGTTCATAAACAATTTGGCTCCAAGTCTAAACAGATATACACAAGTTTTTGTTTTTGTTGACGACACATTATTAATTTCCATGAAGATTTAGAAAAATTCAAAAAAAGTGCATGTCAAAAATAACATTGATGCAATCGTGGTTCACTGCAAATGGGATGAAACTAAATATTAATAAAACTAGCCTTGTGAAGTTCACTGCAATCAATACAGCACTACACAACTTCATTATCAAAATAAATAAAAAGTATATCAGACGTTTAGATGTTACTAAATTTCAATGGTTACAAACAGAGGAACATCTAAGTTGGAAAAGTCATATTGATGAAATAGTCCCAAAATTGAATTCAGCGTGCTATGCTCCTCTCTTATCCTCTTTTAGTGACATACACACACTAAAATTATCCTATTTTATATACTTTCACTCAATTATGAAATAATGGTATAATTTTATTAGGAAGTTCAAAGGGAGCTTTTACTCTCCAGAAAAAGGCCCTCAGAATTATAACAGGCTCACATGCAAGAACATCGTGTAGAAATATTTTAAGAACCTAGATATATTAACACCCACAGGAGAATACAAATACACAGTAATGACTTTTTACATAAGAAGTAAAAAATTGTTTGTTACCAATTCTGACAATCACAATATTAATACAAGTTCCAGATTAGAGCTACATATACCATCAACTAACCTCACATGCATTCAAGAATGGAATGGATTATCAGTGCATGAAAATATTTAATATGCTACCTCACAACATGAAAACTTGTAGTGATAAAACATTTAAGGCAAAGCTGAAATAATATTTATATGCACACTCATTTTATACCATCAGTGAGTTTGTAAATGACACTTAGATACTTGATATATTGTATAAACATGTTCGACATCCAGTTGTCAAAAACAAAGTATACGATGTATGAAATGCAAATAAATGTGTGTGTGTGTGTCAAATTACCTGACTATGAGCATGTAATAATCATGGAAGATTTCAATACCAATCTCATCGCCTGAGACTCTACTTTAACTGTTCAGTTTATGACAATATTTCACTCCTGCAACATGACCAACCTTCCTCTTGCTCCCACGTATTATACTCATTACTCGAAAACTTTATTGGACTTAATTGTGACCAACATTTCCAATAAAATACTGACACATGAACAGCTGCGAGTGCCAGGTATATCACCACATGACCTCATATACATAGCCTACTCAATACGTGTCCCAAACAGTTTGCTTAGACTGTGACTTACAGAGATTTAAAAAACATTGACAATGCATGCCTTACCAATGGCAAGATAATTCCTTAGAACACTATTTGGACGCTATGCACAGTGAACCAAAAAGTTGACTAATTAAATGCATACATTACAGAACTATATGACAAGCATGATTCTATAAAAACTAAACGTGTGACTAAACAACCAGCACCATAGTTGAATGCCGATAATCGTACTTTGATGGCTCAAACAGACCACGCTTATAGAACATATAAAAGACATAAAAACAACATTGACTTTGAGAATTACAGACTCCTTGTAATAAGACAAGCCAAGCAGTCAGAAATGCCAAAATGCTTACAGCCTCATCGAGCTGAAAGTAGTGCTCTGACATGTGGTGAGGCATTCGAACAGTGGAGCTGGGAAATACTTCACCACAGGTACACGGCTCTCCTATTTCACTAAATGACCTTAATGACCATTTCACTAAAGTTCCCTTTGAATTGAACAAAACTGATAGGGACCACATTACTTGAAGTGTATGCATGAGACAACTAAACCTGACAAATTTTACTTCACATATTTCATGGAAATAGAAGTTATACAAGCACTGAAATGTATAAAGACAAGATCTCAAGGACCTTATCACATTAATATAAACCTAAAGAACAAAGTTTTGAAGTGATATTGCCAAATGTGACGCACATCTTCAACACCTTCCTTATGACATCAACATCCTGTACAATGGAAACGAGCATATGTAACACCTCTACCTAAAACTAAAGCACTCAAGGCCCCTAACGACTTCAGACTAATTAGTATTCTACCTACACTTTCCAAAGTACTTGAAAATATCGTGCATAAGCAGCTGACAGATTATCTTAATAAACATGATCTTCTTGACCCCTATCAATCTGGTGTCAGACTAGGTCATAGCACTAGCATGGCACTAATAAATATTATTGAAGTTAGATATACCCAAAGCCTGCGATGAACAGAAACTGACTACTGGTACTATTAGACATGACTAAAGCTTTTAATTCCGTTGGCATAGACCTGTTGCTCGGCAAGCTTAAGGCATTAAATTTAACTGATACAACTGTCATATGGTTCAACTCCTATCTTTGCAAAAGGCAGCAATGCATCATTTCTGAGAATTTCTCATCATGGCATTTTGTAAAGGCAGGAGTTCCACAGGCTGATGTTTTGGGTCTCTTATTATTTGCACTTTATGTAAATGATATTTCTCACTCAATTCGCTACAGCAAATATCACCTTTATGCTGATAACCTACAACTATACACACATTCACGAACTAATGACATTCACAATATAGTGTTGAAATTTATTTAAAGGTGAGTCGGAATTGTTACACTAACATCACTTAAGTTTACTCACTTAATATGTTTCGGGAAACCGTTGTTCCCATCCTCAGAAGGTTAACTCGACTGAGACACATGACTGAGTTAACCTTCTGAGGATGGGAACAACGGTTTCCCGAAACATGTTAAGTGAGTAAACTTAAGTGATGTTAGTGTAACAATTCCGACTCACCTTTAAATAAATTCAATACACATCACTGTTTCTAGCTTCTTTTCATTACAATATCAACATAGTGTTGAAAATTAACCATGACCTTGACTATGTTTATTCATGGGTATGTGGTTTAGGCTTTGGTGTCAATCCCTCAAAATCACAGGCATTGCTGGTGGGACATCCATGGTTGTTAGGTATTATAGACATGCATTGTATTCCATGGTTGAAATTAATAATTCTATTCTCTCTCTGACAGAATCAGTGAAAAATTTAGGTGTTATTGTTGACAGTAAGCTTAGTTGGGAACAATTGTGTTACTGAGATTCATAGGAAAGTAAATTCTTTAAGCCACACTTTCAAGCGTTTAAATATGCCCCTGTCTAGGAATCTAAGGAAGACTTTGGTACAAACAATGGTGATGCCCCACTTTAATTATTGCGATTCCCTCCAAACAGATTTAAGATCTGATCTGTCACGTAAATCACAGCTAGCTCATAATATGTGTGTACACTACATCTGTGATGTACTTCGTTATGATCATATAACACCATCTCTTTACAAGTTGTCATGGTTCCATGTAATTGACCTTAGAAATATTCATTGTTTTTTACTTCTCTTTAAACTTATTCACACTTCTTCCCCTACATATCTAGCTTCTCACTTTAAAACTTTGCCCTCGTCTCACAACCTTACACACGCTTGGAAAATCATCACATAATTTCAATATCCATTGAACATTTCTATACTCGTCATCTTTTACTGTGAAGGTTGTTGGGCCCTGGGATTCACTGCCACAGGATGTCAGGGACTGTCAAACTTTATATGCATTTCGTCATAGGTTGTAGATTTTAGTGAAAAATAATCGTGAATTTTGGCGAAATATCATCTTCATTGTATATGTAGCAAATACACATACTTTTAAGATATTCATTAGTGTTAACTTAACTTTACTGCTCTAATATTTGTCTTATTTCTGTTTTGTGTTTGCTTGGATATTGTTTACTGTACCGTCAATGTGTTCAGGATTTTTCTATGTGATTGAGTGGAAGAGAAGACCAAATGGCCTTAGCTCTGCCACAATCAATAAATAAATAAATAAAAAGTAACATTTTCATTTTGTTTTGCTATTTTTATTTGTTATTTATTTATTTATTTTGTAGTTATGCAAAGAACATGAAATTTCAAAGCCATCACATAGTGATCCTCATTTTTAAAATCTGACCATTGCTTTAGCCTACTGTACTCTCTCTTTCTTTTCTATACTTAAAATGAAATGTGTGAATGTGCAATGGACATTCATCTCATTAACAAGAAGTAGATATACAAACAAGCTTTTGTAGAAGAGTGAGCAGAGAAAGTCATGTGAATGCAGCACATAATTTGTTTTTAAAATGCTGTTGTTAATCAGTAGTTTTTGGGAATGCCATGGCAAGAGTATGGAATTTCAAGGCCAGCATATGCGCCACTTTGTAGCATGTTGACTATTGATTCGGTTTCCTCTATCTCCCCTCCTCTCTCATTTTTATCAAAATATGTAATCTAAAATGTTTCTGCAAAGTGGATGCCTGGGGTAGCACAGTGGTTTCATTTCTGCTCTTTTATTGATGGTCTGGAGTTTGATTCCCGACTCTGGGGTGGTGATTTTAAATGGGCCCAGTTCACACCTTCACCTCTGACTTGTTCATGTGAGGTATCCCCAAGCCCAACGTGGTTCGGAATCCGTGGTAAAAGCTGTTGGTTCTCTCATTCCACTGCCATCCTCATCATCACAGGCAATGCATTCTGCCCAGTGTGTATCCACCTCTGAAATTGGTCCAGTCATCGTTTGGTGGAATGAGATAGCCCAGAAGGTCTTAGGCCATATGGGGAGCATTAGAAACTATGATTATTTCTGCAAAGTAATGCTTTGATTAACATAAAATAGAAAAATAAGCTTTTGTAAGAGCAGTTTGTAGAAGTTGTGTAAAAATAAAAGATGTTGGGTGCAGAAATTCATGTGAATGTTAGACATTTTAGATAAAGTTGTTTTTTTTGAGGGGGAAGAGAATAGCTTAAATCTGAAATGCCAGATAAGTACCAAGCTTGGTAGTTTACCTTCCAAAGATGCAATATGAAGATTTTCAAGACAATCTCCCAAACCCCAAACTATCCTTACCTGAACATGTTTTCATAATTTTTTTATTTTCTCAAAAATGGCTCTAATGATTTTGATTAAAACACCATATATTTAAGATATTTACAGGGTAAATAAAATGAATATGTCTTGAATTTTCTGGACATAGCCTATGTAGTCCTCATTCGAAAGGTATTCTGTACAACTGGTAAACCATAAAAGATTGACAAAAACTTACTACACCAAAAATGTAGATGTCTTTCAAGGACATAGTTCATTTCAAATAACTGTTTGTGGCATTGGCCATTTCCGAGATATAACGAAATGTATAATAAAACTATTCATGAAAATGTTTATTTCAATTTACTTGAAGTAAATTGAAGAATAAGCTTTAGCAAGAATAGCTATAGAAGCTAAAAAAAA
The DNA here is from genome assembly GCA_030765065.1 of Deroplatys truncata. Lineage (NCBI taxonomy): Eukaryota > Metazoa > Arthropoda > Insecta > Mantodea > Mantidae > Deroplatys > Deroplatys truncata. The sequence continues at coordinate 100,470,966 of CM060987.1, read as the reverse complement.
TTAACAACAGTGGATAGACAAAGCCATGTGAATATAACACATTCAAGGTTTTTTACTTGTGAGGGCTGCATTACTCACATTCCTAACCATTGGAATATTTGGAGCACCACACCTATAGGGGACTCAGTCTAACTCAGATTACTAAAAAACAAAGATGGCTGATGGCACAAGTCAGAGCCATCAACATTATAACTTGAGTCTTTAGATATATATAACCAGAGAAATCACCAGACAATGTATTTACAAAAGACACTATTTTGGTCTTCTGCTGGTATTATGTCATTATCATATATACTGCTCTGTAGTATTCTTTTCTTTGAGCAAAGGTTTGATGATCACCTTCCTTCTCTGCCATAATCGCTGATTACATATAACCTATAACATGGATGCAACTTATGTATTAAATTAAGCACTGAACCTGCTACGGACTTGATTTATATAACAGGCTTATGTTATTAAATGTTTCAAATTGCTTTACTATAATAGTATGAAGAACAACTTACAGTAATGTTTTAATGTGATTTTGGCGCACTTACCTAAACCTAACAATTCAATTTCTTGGTTTTCTTCTACGCAGATCTTCTTCCTCTAAAAATAAAACCCCACACAAATAGACCATGCTTACACCAAAACTTGCTGAAACAATGCAAATTTCTAGTTAATTTTAATGTAAGATATAATAATTAATAATAACCTAATAATAATAATAAAATGCTTGTATAATTAGCCTAATTAATATCACTATAACCAACCTAATATAAAAGTTAATATAATCAGTGTGTCAGTTGATGTCTAAATGGTCGGGGTGCAAAGTATGAATACCTGCGAATATAAAAACAGGTGCCAATGTAACAGATACAATATAACTAACCTTCCTAATATATGTAACAGGTGTATATTTCAGAGGAGATGCCAGTTATGAATGGAATCTAACAATCCAAATATCACCAGGTTCTAGGACTTATCCCATAATGGTGGAAAAATATCAAAGTTACACTTTAGTAACCTCCCTATATTGTAACCCCTATACCGTTAGTCTGTGGGTCCATTGGATCTAGCTCTAAGGATTCACATATTCCTTCAACCCTATCTCATGTCTGCCATTTGCTGGATTTTATATGCCATTTGGAAAATATAGGTTACATCTTATGCTGACATTACGGAAGTCCTTCTCTGCTGTTGCACTTTTGGGGATTCACTATAACTTTGGTTTGCAGTCTTCAGAATGTTTTAAGGTGCAGTTGGGTGCTATCAGTTATGGAGGTGTTACTCCCCCATTACTCTCTGTTGGGTCCCGGCTGGGAGGCGACACTGGAAGCATGGTTTCCTGGTTGTGTCCAAATTGAGGGGCTTTTAATTTATAATATTTAGTTCCTTGCCCATATCATCTTCAAGTAAATCAAATTCATGCTTTAAAAGATGGAGTTTAAGCTAACTGTAAATAGTAGAGGTGGGGAAAATTGTTATTTTTCAATAACAGTTCGGACTAGGTTCCAAATAACCATTCCAAAATAACAGTGAAGTATGTCTAGTAATATTTATGTGTAATTGTAATAGTAAGATACTCTTGGTCAACTGGTTTCTCACCTGACTGGCTATTTTTTGTACCAAGTTGTGATTCCTTGTGGAATTGAAAGGCATTGCTGCTCTCCCTTCTCTTTCCTCCATTATGCACTACAAATTCGTAATTTACTGTTAGCCATACATCTGTATTACTGCTTGCTTAACTATGTTAAAAGAAGTTTACATCCATCATATTATTAGCTTCCATAATGCTAATGATTGTGTGTTCCAAAATAGCATTTTGAGTGATTGTTTTTGCATGCGTATCGCAAAAGCTTTTTGAATAGTGTTTAATGCCCATTCTTACTGAATATGGCACCATAGGCAGTGAACACTGATGATAACATGAAATGACAATTGGGAAAGGAAATTTGAGAAGGAAATGTTCCAGGCCTAAGTTAGGTACCTCCCCGGAATTTGCCAGTTATGAGGACTGAGGTAAACTTGGAAAATACTGCAGTCAGGGAGGACAGTCCTGGCAAGATTTGAACTGCAGACCTGTTCACAAATCCATGCGTTAATGATCTCGGTTACCCATGTCAGTATGCCAAGTGCTTAACAAAATAATTAAATCTGATGGCTGGAAGATTTCCAGTAGGCTCTGTCTTCTTTAGGAACTTGGGAGCCAGAACAGTTCCAAGATATTGAATCATACACATACTTGTTACTCATATATTGTAACTTAATGTAGAGTCTACTATCAGTGTTAAGACTGGTACACAACAACTTGAGAATGGGAAGCAAAACAGCATACAACATTTTGATTCACAATATCCCATGAATGGGAACAGGAATGCATCATGATAACCATATTGATAGCAAAGTGGAAAGTATATTTTTCCCCTGCTTCCAACCCGGATAAATATAATGCACATCAAAATTTGATAGAGTAAACATTTTCTAAATGTAGATCCAATACTATTTTCGATTCCTCTAGTCATACCAAGCTTAATTCCTTCATTAATAACAAACATTAAAGTTGTTTGTTGTTGTTTGTTAATTTCTACCCGTTTTTGCTGTTCTTTGTGATTTTTGCTATTGTTTTTGAGGCAATAGCCAGTTTCGAATTACATATAAACATTCAACAGATGACGCTTTTGCTATATATAGAAGAACCAATGCCACAGACCAAAACTCAATGTATCTAAGGGAGCCAGGACGCATATTTGCTGGAATTTCTTCTGTTTCATTTTGGCAGTTTGTGACTATAGAGACCTCTAGCAGCTGTTTTATGTCATAGCCGCCTAAATAATTTCCATGGTGAAGAGTTTAATATGCACAATATCGACCATATATACCATGCCTGGGAACAAGAAGGAAAAAGTTAAAAGTTGACCAGGTCTTCTTTCTGGCTCCTGGACCCAGGAAAGCTTTCCAGTGTATGCTCACATTATAATACACATATTTTAACTTTGTTGTTCTCATTCTGATTGCCATTCTCAGTTATTGTGAACTAGCTTTACTTTGGACTTGTCATAAAATACTCAAACGATTGTATTAGTATAAAGCTGGAGGATTGTTATTTTGAAGCTGTATAACTGGGTCTGTGATTCCTTTCACTTAACCATTCCAAAATAACAGTTGCATTATTTTAAATCCTACTTTTAGTATACAGTACTCCATTCATTGCTAATAGATTTATTGTTACATTTGATTTTCAGATATTACATCACCAGCAGTAATAGAGTGCATGCTTCAGTTTTCAAGAAGCTGCAATCCTCGCCTTAATAATCTGGCAACTATCTTTTTGGAGGACTACTGCACTGCAGAACAGGTGTCTGCTGCAGAAGCAAAACAGTCACAGCCAACATCATTGTCAGATATACCTCTTCCATCTGAAACAAGCAATTGCTAGCTGGTGTTGGATAAATCTCCAAGGTGAAGAAGTTAACATATTATTACCAGACATGTATTACATGATACATGTTGCATCACATTGGACCAAATGTGCAAGTTATGTAGTTAGACTGTTATGCAGTTCTAGTTACTACCAAGCTAACACCATAACTGGCCAGAGAAGAACAGTTGAGAAAGGTGTGAGCACAGACAGCAGTGAACAGGCAGAAGGAAGAGAGGACAGGAATACTGTTAGCATCCAGCGACTCATTACACAGGATGATTTGGATAAATTCTCTCAACTTACAGGGGATCACAATCCCATTCATTTTGCATCACAAGGACGTTCTGTAGTACATGGAGCTTTGCTGAATGGTTTGGTGTCCAGTGTAATTGGCACTAAACTTCCAGGACCAGGAACATTAGTTGTGAGCCAGACTTTGAGATTCCCTGCTCCATGCTATGTGGGTGATAATGTGACCATTACTGTAAATATAACATCTACTAGAAAGATAATCACCTGCAAGTATGAGTGCAGTGTGGAAGGAGGAAAGATCATCATGGATGGAGAGGCCAAACTTGTGCAAAGTAAGCAATTCAATTTGAGATCTAGTTGATGTGGAAAAGCTGTAAATACTGCATGAACTCTGTTGTAAACAATAAGTTAAAAGTACATATTTGTAGTTATTATATGCATGTAAGAAAATACAAAAGATTTTGAATCTAGTGTCTGTTTGGGGTAAGATATTTCCATCGATAATTAATAGTAGCTTATATATTAAATGTGAACCTGTTTTGACTTGTTGGAATCTTCACAACATTATTATTCCTGTAATGAATGAAGACAGAAGGTGGAAGTTGCCATGCATACATTGCAAGGAGAGGGAAGGGGAGTGGTCACAAGCACATGGCAGTTTTATGCAAATCATGACAACACATGTAATTGTTGTTAAACATTAATGCACACTCTTTTGTTTCTGAGGGCTCCTTCAAAGTTCGAATTCCAAGAGAGTGATTTATAGCTCAGAATTATCAAATTTCACTGTTAAACAGCAAGTTAGCACAAACACACTCTGAAACAGAGAACTAACATGTGATTATGACATTGCAGAGTTTCTACTAATGTGCAACACCCTTTATTCATGATTGATACTCTAGGGTGCTCGTAAAATGTAGGAAAAAAAGAGTAGCTTTTGTTTGAACGGTTCTGAGAATGGAACCATTCTGAAAAATAATCATAGGTGCAGTTATAAAGTTTCATAGTAACAGTCCTCCAGCTTTGCAGTTCACATCATTTGAGTATTTTTATAACTGGTTCCAAATATAGCGCATGATCATTGAACATACACTATGTTACAGTGCAGCAATTACAAAGATTTATAGGATGTTACCTTGGAACCATCCCTGTTTTAGTACTTCCAAGTTCCAAATGAGAAATCTAGAAATCTTCCACCCAATCACATTCAGTTATGCTATTGAGCTCTTGAGATACACTTGTGAAAGGCAATTACCAGAAATGCCATTCTGGAACATATAATCATTAGACGGAAACTGATATGTAGTGATTGCTACAATGATAAAGGATGTGAATATCAATATCAATAAGTATGAAGTAATTATGTGTAATAATCAGGGGTGGTTCATCCTTAAGAACTGCAGCTCTCCCACTTTAACAGACAGACAGACAGGTTGTTGTTGTTGTTGTTGTTGTTGTTGTTGTTGTTGTTGGTTTTTTTTTTTTTTTTTTTTTTTTTTTTTTTTTTTTTTTTTTTTTTGGGGTAAATCCTAGCCCCCATATTTGACATATTTCACTATTTTCTTAGACAACTCAGAATATATACAGTTATAGGAAGCCTCCTCTTCCTGGGTGAATGCGTAAACTTGCTAACTGAGCAATATTTGCCTGTCTCTGGGAACTCGGTACTGCAGCAGTAGGCAGATCCTTGTATGCACTTTCGAGACAGTCAGGTGTGGAAGGGAATTGAGGGCTACAGATAGAACAGGTACAGTTTGAAATAGCCCATGTGGCTGTAGTCTTTATCACCCCTTTAGCTCCACTCCTCAGCCCCATCCTTAATGACTGTAATGCCATGTAAAATTAATTCTTTACTTTCTTAAAACTAAATTGTAGCTATTTGTTCATAGTTCAGATATTATACAGCATTGTAGTAGAATATAGCCCATTTATGGTAGCGAAATTCTGCCATAATATTATATTTCTAGCTAGAATGTCTACTATTTACTGAAAATGGCTGCACTAACAGAATCCTTTTAATGTAGCATACCAAGGGCAAGGGAACTGTTTCCAGAGTTTGGAAATTTCTACATGAGCGACTGGACTTCATTTACAGGAAATATATTTTCACTGGTACTGTTCATTTATTGTTAATACTGCATGGAGCAAAACATAAGTACAAAACCCTCACTTAAAAAAAGCTATATACGACTTTTGTACAAATGTGGATTCTAAGGATTTCTAACATATTTCTTGAAGTAATGACTAATTGTTCCCTTCCTTTTGATTATTATTGCAGTATAGGTAGAACAAAAGGAAGGGTTAACCATGCCCACAAACGTTAACAAACCTCGTATAGATTACTAAGCTAGGTGACTGTTCTATATTGAATTTATTTTTGTGCTACACTTAATGATTGTCATTTTTAAAGCAAACTTTTCATAACCAACTCACCTCTAGCATCTCCATCTCATAAGTCCAGAGCTGCCATTGATAAGTATTTTTTTGTTTTTATTTATTTATTTTTTTTTTTTTTGGTGGCAACTGGAATGGTTGGGACTGTTATTGAAAAATAACCATTTGTCCCAACTTAGTATTGACCTACTATTTCTTCTGTTTTTCAAAAATTTCCCTTTTATTGCTGACTTAATTACTTTTTCCTTGTATTATGTAACATGATATCACATGGTACCGGTTATCCTCTGAAGCTTATGGCAAGTAGAAAATGAAAATGTATGTATATTATTGTTGCAGTTTGCATTTCTCTATGTGGCTATTTATTTTTAAATTATTTACAGAACTCAGTGAACCTCTTTAAAAGCTCTTATTTATTGTTTTTATAATTAAGCTGTAGAAACAGTGATGTGAGAAACTCATTTCTGAGTCAGATCGAATAAGATGCACGATTACTTAACTTTAATAAAAAAAAAACCTCACTTGGGGAGAAAAAAAAGAAAGAAAGCCTCTGCCAATTTTACCTGGAGTTGAGAAGTTTTAGAAAAAAGAAAGTCAAGTTTTGAATTTATTGAACACCTACTCATTGTAAAATTCATATAATAAATAATAATGGTGTGGTTTTGATGGCCAGAGCCCATATTTCTAAAAGTATTTTTTCTGGGCTTTGGTGCCATTGTCCATTGCATTTTATAAATCCTAATGGCTACAAGGAGCTAAGTACTTGAATGAGATTTTAACATATTTGAACGGCTTACTCCCTAAGATCAAATTTACTTTGGAAGAGCATAATAAACTTTCTTTCCTAAATGTTTTAATTTTAAAATAGTCTAATGGTAAATGCAGCCATAAGCATATTCAATTCAATTAATACAATCACTCCTTTCACATAGTAATTTACACTTTTTTACTTAATAGTTACCCCAATAAATTATAACACAAATATCTGTTTTTCTATTATACTATGTACTGATAAACACTACATTTATAACTTCTTAGTTACCTATATTAATTCGTGGCCTCAATACACACAACCTCAAGTTATCTGCATAATGAAGGCCCAGTATCTTTTGCTAATAATAATCATCCATTATCTATGTCTGTTTTCCTCTCTCTTTGTAGCCATTCTTACCCATTTTCTCTTTACCTTACCCAAATACTCTCCCATTGCTTTTATATTTTTTTCCCCTTTTACGTTCAGAATTTTCCTTATTACTATTTCCCCATCCAAATTTTCCCATTTCTTTTGTCAAACCTGATCTCTCCATATCTTTGTTTGCTTACAATATAATATACAATGATAGTCGGTATTCTCTTCATTACACATTGGACATTTATTTGCTTCATCTTGTCCTATACCCTTCAATTTACTAGCTCCTGTTCTTGCCCAAGCAAATCCTTCTCGTCCTAATTTATTACATATATTTGTATACTTTTCCCCTCTCCCAAACTGTTTTTATTACTCTATATACTCATAATGTACTTCTCTCTCTTATGCTGCCAAAATATCCTGTCTATCGATATCTTCTAACCTTGTTTCCACATCTTTCCAAAGACCCTTCATAAAATATTCCCTATTAATCCGAGTATCTCCCGTACCTATCTGTTCAATCACTTCTCGAAGTTTTACTATCAATGACCCTTTCCATTTATTTCTCTCTTGCATAAGCATTCCTTGATGATATAGTTATCTTTCAGATTTAAAATTTATATACGTTTTTTTAAAACTCTTGTAATAATTTTCGTCTTGGTCAAATATCTGCCTAGTTCCAACTGAGCTGCCCCATTAGGTGAAGCTATTGGTAGACCTAAGATATATTTGTAAAAGGACATATTTACTTTATCAATCTCTTTCCAAGCATCATCTACCCCCCATACATCATCTTATTTCCACCATGTCACATTTATGTCTGGTACTTTTTACTTTCTCTACTACGTATAGTAAGTAGGGGAAGTATTGCATTCCACCCAAAAATTCGATACCGAGATTTCACCGGAAATACATGTTTTGAGACCTCCTGAATCCAAAAAAAGCATTTTTGGAAACATGTCCATGTGTGTGTCTGTGTGTGTGTGTGTCTGTGTGTGTGTGTGTCTGTGAACAGCATAACTCAAAAACGAACAGTCGGATAAGCACCAAACTTGGTATTTAGGTTCAGTATCTTCCAGAGATGCGACACGAAGGTTTTCAAGAAAATCCCCCCACCCCAGACTACCCTTTACATGGAAGATTTTTCGAAAATTTTAATTTTCTCAAAAATGGCTCTAACGATTTTGATTAAAATATCATATGTTTAAGATAATGTCATGAGAAATGAAATGTATATCTCGAATTTTCTGGGAATGTCTCCAAAAGTATTCTTCATTGTGAACGACTTTTGCATAACTGGTAAACCATAAGAGATAGACAAAATTTTACTACACCAAAAATGTAGATCGCGTTAAAATACACAACTTATGTCATATACATTTCTTTTGTTGAGTGAACCGTTTTCGAGATATTGCTTGTTATTTCCTTAAATTTTACAATACTTATACTTTTTCTCACATTCGTTATTCATTTTTTTATGTCCTGGACATGCAAAGAGAATGGAATGCGCCACATAGCAACCAGCGTTAAAATATTTGACTATCGCTTAAAAGCTACCATATTTCCCTTGCATCTACAAGAAAATTACCAATAAGATTGACATCTCGATATCTCGATTAACATGAACCATATGGAGAATAAGCGTTTGTAAAATTAGATTGTACAAGAGTAGAGAAAGTCATGTGAGTGTACCACATCAGATTTTTTTTATGTCTTGGACATGCAAAGAGAATGGAATGCGCCACATAGCAACCAGCGTTAAAATATTTGACTATTGCTTAAAAGCTACCATATTTCCCTTGCATCTACAAGAAAATTACCAATAAGATTGACATCTCGATATCTCGATTAACATGAAGCATATGGAGAATAGGCGTTTGTAAAATTAGATTGTACAAGAGTAGAGAAAGTCATGTGAGTGTAACACATCAGATTTTTACTTTCTCTACTACGTATAATAAGTAGGGGAAGTATTGTATTCCACCCAAAAATTGGATACCGAGATTTCACCGGAAATACATGTTTTGAGATCCCCTGAATCCAAAAAAAGCATTTTTGGAAAAATGTCCGTGTGTGTGTGTGTGTCTGTGTTCTGTCTGTGAACACCATAACTTAGAAACGAACAGTCGGATAAACACCAAACTTGGTATTTAGCTTCAGTATCTTCCAGGGATGCGACACGAAGGTTTTCAAGAAAATCTCCCCACCCCAGGATACCCTTTACATGGAACATTTTTCGAAAATTTTAATTTTCTCAAAAACGGCTTTAACGATTTTGATTAAAATATCATATGTTTAAGATATTTTCATGACAAATAAAACGTATATCTTGAATTTTCTGGAAATGTCTCCAAAAGTGTTCTTCATTGTGAACGACTTTTGCATAACCGGTAAACCATAAGAGATAGACAAAATTTTACTACACAAAAAATGTACATCGCGTTAAAATACACAATTTATGCCATATACATTTTTGTTGTTGAGTGAACCATTTTCGAGGTATTGCTTGTTATTCTCTTAAATTTTTCAATACTTATTTCCTTAAATGGGAATTCGTTATTCATTTTTTGTCTTTGATATGCAAAGAGTATTAATCCGTGGCAAAGAGAATGGTGCTGCACCTAGCAACCAGCTATTAAGAGATATGTATGTGTTTAAAGGCTACTGTATTTCTATATTGCCCTTGTAAATATATATTCCCCTTACATCTACAAGAAACTTAGCAATAAGATAGAGTCTGCAAATGTTTATCTCGATTAACATGAAGTAGTTGGAGAATAAGCGTTTGTAAAATAGTTTGTACAAGAGTAGAGAAAGTCGTGTGAGTGTAACACATCAGATTTTTTTAATACTGATCTAATAACACTCATGGCCATTTTACCTTTTGCTACAGCCCTCTTTATTTGTTCATTCGAACTACTATTTGATTCCTCTCCTCATCCCTCCACATGATACAGATCCTACTACTAGGTCATCTGCAAATAGTAAACCTGGAATTTCTTTATTATTGATCGCTGGCGAGTGAACCTTATATTTCATTATCTCCTCTAAGATATCATTTATATAAAGATTAAACAGCACAGGACTAAGCTTACTCTCTTTCTTCATACTACCATTAGCTACTCATAATTTTAATCTTAGCGGAAAGTGACAACTTGCTAATACCGTATTCATAACCTCAAAATCCATTTATCTGTATCCAATGAGCATATTATATAATCCACTACACTCTGGCTATTTTTGTTTGGAAATGTAAAATCCCCTTCTAAATCTGACCCTTTCTGCCCATTACAGATCATAAAATTATGCTTTTCACAAAAATCTATGAATTTTCTCCCTTCTTTATTAATAACTTTATCTTTCCTATGCCTATTCCCAATTTTTAACATCTTATCAGACTCTTCATCTGGACTAATTAGATTAACTTGTTGTTCCCCTATCCTCACATTAAAATCTCCTACAGTTATAATTTCCCCTTTTACTGTTCTTATTTCTCAGAAATTCAATCCACAACTCATTTTTTTTTTAAACATACTGGTGTCAAAATACTCTGATGTAATAGGGGGGGGGTTATACACTATACCAATACACATGATATCTCCTTTTTGAAATATATCACACAAGGTAAGCCATATCATTGAGCCCCTCAGGGGCTCACCTTATGTGAGTACGGGTTTTTGGCGCACCCGGGGGTTCCCGAGCCATTCATCGCCACATTCATCCCCTCACCCCCATCCGGTCGACGTGGGTTCTTCTCGTGACCGGTGGACCCAAGGTAGGCTCTCGTGCGTTCTTTGCATTCCATCCATACCGCACCTCACCATCGTTTCTTTCTTCCCTTATCACTTTCCGGCCATTTCGCACCACGACATTCGCATATCTCTGTTTTTCTTCCCCGCCGGCCTACCTTGCGTGCGAAACGCCCACACAGTTTTAGTTTCTTTTATCTTTTTATTTAAATCCTCCGTGGACACAGCCTGACGGATACCCGCGCACCGCGTGCGCAGCTGGGTGAGTGGGTAATGGCGTCATCCCCACCACCCGGGGTCGTCATGTAGGGTTGTTGTTCGTATCCGCTGTTCAACTGCAGTCCCGCGGGGGGGCCATTGCATGAGCTGCTGGCTTCCGACGGCGATTGGGTCCCTCTGTCTATGTTCTGGGAGGTGTGACCCTGGGGTGAGCTAGGTATAGATAGGCCACTCACCCAAGCCGGGGTAACGCCCGGGAAGTCAGAGCCCGAGGTCGGAGACGGTTGCAATGGTGGAGGATTTTTTTCGCTATGGAGCACCCTTTCTCCATTGTTAACAACAAGCGCCGCAAAGTTTTAGTAACAGAAGTAGCACCGCCAACAGCTGGTTGTTACTTAGTGATTACCCGTACAGAGGAGGGACAATCATTCGAGAAGGTGAACCCTTTTATTATCCAGAAGGGCATTGACTCAATTGCTGGTCCGGTTCTTTCCTGCACTCGGCTTCGTAATGGTTCGTTGCTAGTTCAAAGCAAATCCGAGGCACAAAGTAAGTCCTTGTTGAGCGCCACGCTTCTCCACGGTTATCCTATCCGTGTTGAGAAGCACCGCACCTTGAATTCTTGTCGAGGCGTTGTCACCACGCATAGCCTCGATGGTATCTCTGACGAAGACCTGGTGGAATATCTTGCAGACCAGAGGGTGACAGCGGTTCATCGAGTGCAGGCCAAACGCGACGGCGTGTTGGTACCCACTCGTACCCTGTTTATTACATTTGATGGCGTCGATCTGCCCACGAGCATTTCCGCAGGGTACGAACGGATTTCTGTGAGGCCTTATATTCCTAGACCTCTGCGTTGTTTTAAATGCCAACGTTTTGGGCATACGCAAGTCTCCTGTAAGAGTGCCGTTAACATCTGTGCAACATGTAGCCAGCCCTCACACGAAGGTACCTGTTCATCAGCCCCCGTCTGCGTTAATTGTAAAGGGTCACATTCTGCTTCGTTTGCCGACTGTCCGCGGTATTTGGACGAGAAGGCGATCCAGGAGATCCGGGTAAAGGAAAAACTCTCCTTCGCTGAAGCCCGGAGGCGTTTCCATGCGCGCCAACCTTCACTCCTGCGATCTGGCACATTTAGTTCTGTTGTTGCCTCGCCAGTACCACGAGTAGATGCCGAAACTCAGACCTGGACCTTGACTGGATTGACCGCCACTACCATCCGGCCGTCTATTAAGGCTACAGTTACCAAGCCGTATAAACCTGGTCCCAAGTCAATGAAGTCGCAAGCCGTTGAAAAGAAGCCCAAGCAGAAACTTCGTAGGGAAGATTTTTTGAAAGACCCTCCGCGTGCGCGCGGTAACAAAAGTTCACCTTCTCCTCCTCGGAGGTCGCTGTCCCAGGATGGTCCTGGGACAAGCCGCGCTCAGCGGCACCCTTCACCCATCGCCACCCAGAACCGATTCACGGCGCTTGAATCGGCTTCTGGCACTGAGCGCGTGGGCCCTCCCTCCGAGGAAGCTATGGAGTCTGACCAACTCCATACCAAAAGCCCGAGCCCAAAGGTTAAACAAAAGGTAATTTTAAGCCGCCCTTCTAAATAGAAAGTTTATCCCCTTATTCTTAATGGCTATCCTGACCTGGAATGTACGTGGTGTACGATCGCATAGGGCGGAACTGCAACTTTTATTGCGTTCCCATTCGCCTATGGTCGTATGTTTGCAGGAGACTAAGCTTCGCCCTCACGATCCTTTTGATCTCCGAGGATATACTCCGGTTCGCTACGACCTTGAACCGGAGGAGGGTACTCCTGCTCATGGAGGTGTCATGTTCTTAGTGCGTAACGACGTTCATTTTACACCTGTCACACTTACATCCGACTTGCAAGCTGTCGCCACTAGACTGCAGTTACCCGGTTGTTTCTTTTCTGTTTGTTCTGTGTATACACCTCCATCGTCTCCCCTCGCTCCCGCGGACATTCGAGCTCTCCTGTCCGCTCTCCCAACACCATTTCTTCTGTTGGGAGATTTTAATGCCCATCACCCACTATGGGGTTCGCCAAGGGCTTGTGCGAGGGGAACTCTTCTTTCCGACATTTTTTATCAGTTCAATCTTTCCATCCTCAATACAGGTGCACCTACTTTTATTTCTGATTCTTCTGGTACTTTCTCTCACCTGGACCTTGCCCTTTGCTCAATCCAGCTTGCACGTCGCCTTCAGTGGAACGTCGTCGCTGACACCTACTCCAGCGACCATTTCCCCTGCATCGTTTCTCTTCTGTCGCACCACGTACAGCATTCCAGAGTACCTACCTGGATATTCGCAAAAGCCGACTGGAGCTTGTATTCCAGCCTCGTGCATTTTGACGACCAGCCCTTCTCCGACATTAATCAACTAGTGCAGCACCTTACGTCTATTATTTTCTCAGCCGCCGAACGTGCAATACCCCGTTCATCCTCCCAACCTCGGCGGCCACCTGTTCCGTGGTGGAACGAGGATTGTCGGGACGCCGTTCGTGCCCGTAGGACTGCACTTAGGGTGTTTCGGCGCCACCCTACACTTGATAATTTGGTGACTTTTAAACAATCGCGCGCCAGGGCTCGTCGCATTATTCAGGATAGCAAGAAGGCATCTTGGGCTCGTTTTGTCGAGTCTTTTAATCGTTTTACGCCTTCATCCGTTGTTTGGGATAAACTTCGTCGCTTCGTCACATTGTACTGTTTCTGGCCTTCAGGTTTCTAATGCCACCATAGTGGATCCGGCTGCCATCGCTAACACTCTGGGTTCTGCCTTTGAGGCGGTTTCCAGTTCAGACCATTATTCCGCCGGCTTTCGCTCTATTAAAGACCGGCAGGATTCCGCCTCATACTTTTCGGTCTGTTAATGATGAATGCTATAACGAACTATTCACAATGAGGGAGCTGGAGCACGCTCTTCATTGCTCTCGGCACTCCGCTCCCGGGCCGGACGGCATTCATGTCCTGATGTTAAAGAACCTTTCAGCCGACAGTAAACTATTTCTCTTACAGGTCTATAACCGTATTTGGCAAGACGGCATTTTTCCTTCCGTTTGGCGCGAAGCCACCATTGTCCCTATACTTAAGCCTGGGAAGGATCGCCAACTACCTTCCAGCTACCGCCCTATCTCCCTCACCAGTTGCATTTGTAAGGTGATGGAGCGCATAATCAACGGGCGGTTGACATGGTGGCTTGAGTCTCAGAAACTTCTAGCGAACGCTCAGTGCGGGTTTCGTCGCTATCGCTCTACCGTCGACCATCTGGTGTCCTTGTCGACGCATATTATGAATGGATTTCTGAGAAAGTGTCAAACCGTGGCTGTATTTTTTGACCTGGAGAAAGCTTATGACACTTGTTGGAGGGGCGGCATTTTACGTACACTTCACGATTGGAATATCCGCGGTCGTCTTCCCATATTTCTTCGGGAGTTTATGACGGACCGCGTCTTTCGTGTACGTGTGGGCTCGGTTTTATCTCGTCGTTTTATTCAAGAGAACGGAGTACCGCAGGGCTCTGTACTCAGTGTCACACTTTTTGCGATTGCTATCAACCCCATTGTTGATTGTATTCCACCTGGCATTTCATCGTCCCTTTTTGTTGACGATTTCGCTATTTATTGTAGTTCACGGCGGACCTGTCTACTCGAACGCCGTCTCCAGAGCTGTATCGACCGTCTCTACGCCTGGAGTAACGCCAACGGCTTTAATTTCTCCGCCGAGAAATCCGTCTGCATCAACTTTTGGCGCCGGAAGTATTTCCCTCCGCCCTCTCTCCATCTTGGGCCAGGGATACTTCCGTTTGCAGACGAGGCGAAATTTTTGGGGTTGATTTTTGACAGGAAGTTGTGTTGGACCTCGCACGTTTCCTTTTTAAAAGCAAAGTGTGACCGTTCTCTTAATCTTTTACGGGTTTTAAGTGGCACATCCTGGGGAGCTGATCGGACCGTCCTTCTTCGCCTTTATCGCTCTTTGGTCCGATCCAAACTTGATTACGGGTGTATTGTTTATTCGTCGGCACGTCCATCTGTGTTACGTCGTTTGAATCCCATTCATCATCGTGGTATTAGAGTCGCTACGGGGGCCTTTCCAACTAGCCCCGTGCCCAGTCTTTACGCTGAGGCTGCAGAGCCTCCGCTGTCTTTCAGGCGTGAGATGCTCTTATGTAGCTATGCCTGTCGACTCTCCAGCTTGCCTGACCTACCGTCCTTCGCGGCATTTTACGAGGATTCACTTGACCGGCAATATTTAGTTAGCTCCTCTGCTTTGCTCCCTCCAGGGGTTCGATTTCGACTTCTACTTCGGCATTTGGACGTTACGCCAGCGCCGGCCCTTACCCGAGGGGAAACGCGTTTTCCTCCATGGTCGCGCGCTGAGGCCCGCATCCAACTTGGGCTGACGTCGATGCCGAAAAATGCGACCCCTGCTTCTGTTCTTAGATCCGCCTTTTTAGAACTACAGGCGCAGTTCGGGGACTGTTATTTTATATATACTGATGGGTCTAAGACTGATGTTGGAGTAGGATGTGCCTTTGTTTTTGGTGTACAGAGTTTTACTTTTCGTTTACCTCGACAATGTTCAATTTTTACCGCCGAACTTTTTAGCATTTATCAATCTGTTTTATTCATTCAGCGGCACGACTTACGGCACTGTTTTATTTGTACGGACTCTCTGAGTGCCCTTCAGGCTATTCATGCGCTGTACAATTACCACCCACTCGTACAGCGCATACATGACCTGCTCCACTCGCTCGGTGTCTCTGGCATCAGCGTGTCCTTCATGTGGATTCCAGGTCATGTGGGCATCTCAGGTAACGAGTCTGCCGACGCCGCTGCGAAATCGCCGATTTTATTACCCAGATTTTTTACCTCTGTTGTTCCCTCGTCAGATTCGTGTGCTATTTTACGTCGCCGCATCCTCTCGCGCTGGCGCGATGAGTGGACGGCCCTCCGGGGGAACAAGTTGCGGGAGGTTAAGCCTCTCCCGTTAATCTGGGGTACCTCTTCTCGTTCTTGTCGTCGGGAAGAGGTAATTTTAGCTCGTTTACGGATTGGACATTGTGTTTTTAGTCATAGGTATTTGCTCAGTGGTGACCCCGCACCACTCTGTGGGCGGTGTGACGTGCCCTTAACGGTGCGTCACATTTTAACAGAGTGTCAGGTTTTAGCTGCATTGCGTGCTCGTGTGGGTCTGCCTTTTGGCCTAGCCAACGTTTTGGCAGACGACACGCGTGCTGTAGAATGTGTTTTACGTTTTATTCATGACAGTGATTTTAATCTGCGCATTTAATGCGTTGGGCGTCTGTTAGTTTAGTACTCTTATTGTCTGTTTTTATGGGAACTCTTATCCCCAGTGGACATATGACGCTCATGTCCCTCGCATTCTACAGTTTCTGACACGTTTTAATTCTTTACTGCCTATGCTTTTAGCGTATTGGTTATGCAGAATTTGTGTTGTTCTTATTGTTGTTATTGTTATTTTAGTTGTTATTGTTGTTATTGTTGTTATTGTTATTGTTGTTATTGTTATATTTGTTATTGTTATATTATTGTTAGTTTTAGCTTTTTGAACATCGCGGGTTTGTGTCCCGTTTTTAAATATGCGGTTCTTTTACCTGTTTTATATTTTGGACCTATCTTTTATACATTGTAAGGGCGCTGATGACCATAGCAGTTTAGCGCCCTTAAACCGCATATCATCATCATCATCATCATATCATTGATTTCTTCCCCAATTCCTTCTCTTCTTTCACCTTTAACCCCTTATCTTTTCTCACAATGCAACCTAAACCTGAGGCTCTCCTGCTATTCTGCTTCTTCACACCACTAACACTAAAAAATCAAACCCAGGCACTTCAATTTTCGTTTTCTTTCTAACCATGTTTCCACTACCATTATCATTTCGCCACTATTTAACACCTGCTGCATTTCACCACTACATATTTTCTCTATTAAACCCTCCACATTCCAAATCAGTATCGATAACTCGAATCCCTATTCTGAACCTCTCCTCTCGAATACAAACTTCTCTAGATTCTTCTGCCTTCTTGTATGTACACGATCTTGCGCTTTAAAATGCTTCCCAATGGTATTGACACCACATTTAAGTTTTCTTGATTCCAAACATCTAACTCTGCCATTGCTCCCATGTCTTCCCTTCTTATGTCTCCAATCAGCTGCTGTTCAGGTTGCACTGACCTCGGTGACGTCACCGGTGACGTATTTTTTCCAATCCTCTTGTGTTGTGTTGGCGGTAACGGTCCCTCTGTCACTGGTGCAGCATGTGTTGATTTTCCCTGAAAATCTGTTGCTGACCATTACTTCCAATGCACATATATGTTACATCCCCTCACGGTTTATATAATGCTGACGAAAATCCTATTTCACTCCCTCAAATCCACAAGTCATCTCCTTTCACAAAAGCTTCTTTTCCTGCCTCTCTTGCTTTCTTCATTTCTGTTATTGCTAACACTTTTAATCCCCGTTGCTTCTTTCCCAAGTCTTGCTCAATAAATATTTTTGTACCTTTCAACTGTTTGCTGCTCTTCAACACTTCCCTTTAAACTTCATTGTAACCATTTTCACAATAATTGGTCTTAGCCCAGGTCCTTTTCTTCCAATTCTGTAGCAATCAGCAATCTCCCATCCATTAATGTTTAATTTAAGTTTGTTTAGGAAGAGGTCTTCTATATCTTGCCATGTACGTCTATGGCTTCTCTCATCAATTCCAAAAATTATCAAATTTAGTTTTCTATTCCCTTCCTCTAGGTTTTCCAGGCGCATTAACCTTCTTTTGCACTCCTTAACCTCATCCTTCACCTCTGCTATGAATCCTCCTAACGTTTTTATCTCTTCAAATTATTGATTCCCTTTTCATATTCTTTATTTCCTTTATATCTTTAGTAATGTTTCTAGCATTTCACTTATCTGCTCCACTGATGGTCCAGGATTCATTTCCACACCACCAATTACTAATAAGATGCATATGACAAGAAAAAACTATAAACTTTCCCCTATCGATCCATGTTCCTTATTCAGGCTAACAGTTTTGCTTGTAATGGATACTCCAGTTCTAATTCTATATGTTTGCACATCAACAACCATTTTTCTGACACAAGCGAGCACGTTGACATGTCCGACTCCCTCCGCAGCAGGCAAGTAACTCCCATAAGCATGTAGCAAAGCTACACATATTGCTTGATATTTACGGGAACCTCAAATCATCACCCTAACCAAAAAGTGTCATCTTCAAAACACTAATAGATTGGGTGAAACAAATTTCTTAGCCACAGTTTTTAAAGAAAGAATTGCAACCTTTAGTAAAAGTTTTCAAAGCCAGTCTTTATTTGTCAAGGAACAATTTAGATCCCAATTTCAGAAGTATGATGCACCTGCCTTATGTAAATAATGCTACAAATTGCATTGTCAACTTTCTAAAGAAATATCAAATCAAAATTATATATAAACCTGCAATAAAGCTACAACATATTCTACAATTGGCCAAGGACACAATTCTCGCAGCAGAGCATCTGTAAAATCCCTTGTAGCTGTGGATAGGTCTGAGTAGGGACAAAACTTCAGCATAAACACATATATCTCAGAACACAAAAGAAATATCATCTAGAACAAATAAAAAAGTCGACAGTTGTGAACCACGTGGTATTTCTAGACCGTAAGATGTATGAGAAAATAGATCCTCTCAAAAATAAAACACTAGACTTCTTAGAGAAGCATTGAAATATATAAACACCTCAATAATATAATAAGAAAGAGGAAGGAGTAAAATTTGAATGGTTCATGGACTGCTGCACTTACCAAATAGATGTTTCCTGCCAACAGTCAATTTTGACATTTTTCCCCTCCCCTTCCAGATTTTTTAGCAGATCAGTATTTAGCAACTTAAGGTAAATTCAAACTCTACTGACAAACTTTCACAAGTTGTTCAGAGATGTTTTCTGAATGTTTTGATATTCTGTATAGGGAACACATAGTCCTCAGTGGCTCATTACTAAGTAGTTTCATTGTTTTATTTTGTAATAACTCAACCACCTTTGTATCTGTTTATTACTTGAATATGATTGTTTCCAAACAAAACACAAACTTTCACTGCTGTAGTAGAGCATGTGTTCAGTGCTGTCCAACACTAGACTTCTATTCCTGCTCAGTTCTGTCTCAGCTTTTGTTTAATGCGGTACATTAGTTTGTAGCATTTGTTAGTGATACACTACTGCTTTACTTATGTAGAAATAGCCAATAAATATCTCATCTAGGTTTCACTTAATCCAATGGAAGAGCAGCATAACGCCGCCATACAGAGCTGTTCCCGTAGTGAACTGCAAACACATCACACAACATTTGCAGCTGATTAGGCCTTATGTACAACCTGACAGACTGAATGGAATAGTCTACAAAATATTCCTTCAACATGCCCTCCCACATTTTCTGGAAGATGTGCCACTGATAATTTGCAGGCATATGTGGTTTCAACATAATGGGGTGCCAGCACATTTTGCAATGAATGTTAAGGAATACCTTGAAGAACGGTTCAGGCAAAAATGGATTGGTCGTGGTGTCCTATTCCATGGCTAGAATGGTCAGCAGATCTGACACCCATGCACTTTTTCTTCAGGGTTAACGTGAAGAGCCTAATATACGTGATTCCTGTCGAAAGTAATATGGACATGGTTGCTTGGATTATAGCAGCTGCTGATGATGTGTGCCAATCTTCTGGGATGCTAGAGCATGTGCAACAGTCCATGAACATCGCTAAGAAGCTGGAGATCAATATTTTGAACAATTACTTTAAACAGTGTAATTTGGGTTGTTTCATGTCATTTTTTGTGATTTTTTGGTTATCTATCCTTAAAAATAAATAATTGCAAATGTCAGGAGGTGATGAGTAGTGAATTAATTAGTGGCAAACCTTAAGCAGTCAAAGGTTGTGTTTTGTTTGGAAACAATATACTGAGTAAACAGATACAAAGATGGTTGAATTATTACAAAATGAAAACAATTAAATTACTTCATAATGAGCCACCAGGGACCATGGGTTCCTTATATCAAAACACTCAGAAAATAATCTGAACAATTTCTGAAAGTTTGTCGGTAGAGTTCGGATTCACCCTGTATATAGACAAGCAGAGTCCATCGCCACAGCAGTCCTCTTGGTGATGTCTACCACAGTCATGGATGAAACTAAAGATTTTATAAAAACCAATGGACTATGGCATCAAATTGCAGAAGAAAATACTTTTAGAAATAGCTTAATCCTAACACATATCATCTTGCATTATTTAAGAGCCTAACGCAGAGATAAATATATGTGCCATTGGAAGAAGAACACAGTCAATACAGAAGAAGAGAATAAAGGAATCTTATTTTATATGAGTACTATAATATATTCCCTTACACTGTGGCCACTGCTTGGCAGCTCAAGCACTGGCTGCTTTGGCTTGGTCAACTGTCGAAAGAGGTGTAATACCCCTGCAACTTATTCTCATAGTTATAGTTACAATTACAATTGTAATAACTACATACCTTAACATAAGAGATATTATTCTCCTCTATCCACACATTTCTAACATCTCCTCAGAAAATTTGCATTCACATTCAAAAGTTTAATATCCGAAATTGGGTGAATTTCTTGCCTGTTCTTTCAATGTGAGGAGGTTTCTTGCATACACTTATTTTTTTCAAGTTTCCCCATAGATAAAAATTGCATAGAGTTAAATCAGAGGATCGTAAGGACCATAATCCTTTACTAATTACTCTATCTCCAAAAATTTCTTGAGTAATATGTGCAGTAGCAGAGTCTTGTTGGAAAAATCTAGACTGACATTCAACATTGATCAGCTGTTCAAAAATGGTGAGAGTATGACATTCTTGTATCTCTCTGCATTTATTGTTTGTTCAAAAAACATAGGTCCTATTATTCTGTAAGTATTAACTGCACACCAGTTTTTGCATAATGCAAGGGAATCTTGTGTGTAAAATCAGGTTTTTCTGTACTCCAATATCTGTTATTTTGCAATGGAGCATAGTCATATAAATGGAACCAGCTTCATCAGAGAAGAATATTCAATGTGGGACAATTATTCTTATCATTTTGCAAAATTCAATTACCGAAATTTAGCCGACTCCGATAATAAGGTGTATGCAACAAACACTCATACATTGTAAGAACTAAAAGAACACATCAGTCGAGAAATTCACTCAGTTTTGGATATTGATCTCTCCAGTGTGAATGAAAATTTCCAGAAGATGCCAGAAATGTGTGGAGAGAGGACAACATTTACACTATTTCCTATGATATGGTATGTGCTTATTATCATTGTAATTGTAACTATGAGGACATGAGGTAGTTGTGAGGATATTATAAGTTTCGGCAGGAATTTGACCTGCAGCAGCTGACTTTAGCAGCCTTGTGTTGGCCACAGTGTGAAGAAAAAGCATTGTATAAAGGAATATGCGAAGCAGTAATAGGTAGAAAAGTTCATATGAATGTGACAAATTTTTTACTTTCTCTACCACCTACCTAATGTAGGTAAGAGGAAGTACTGTATTCCACTCAAAAAATTGATGCAGAGGTTTCACTGGAAATACATGTTTTGAGGCTCCCTTAATCCAAAACAAAGCATTTTTAGAAAGACGTGTGTGTGAACTAAAAGATACAATTTATTCTAAATATATTTTTAAAAGATCATCAGCCATTTCAGAGATCTCAGTTGTTATTGGTTTGAATTTTTCAGTACTTTGTCGCTTCCCTAAACTGCTGTCATTATTTAATTGTTTCTCATGATGTCATGGAAAGAGTATGGAATTTTAAGACCAGTATTAACGACCAGCTTTTAACTTTTTACTATCACTATTCCCTTAGTACCTTTGACAAAATATGTAATGAAACTATTTACAAACATTACGGCAATTAACTTTAAGAACATAGAAGAATAAACTTTTGCAAGAATAATTTGTCTAAAGTTTATAAAGTTTGTGTCTAAAGTTTATAAAAGTAAATGCTAGTGGGTAGAAAACGTCATGTGAATGTAGCAATGTAGAAATTTTTTTATTCAGGATTGTTTTGGTAAGGGTAGTGTATAGTTTTTTAAACGCTATAAATAAAAATCATATATACTTTTTATTCTAAAAGACTACAAGCATCTGTGAATAGACATATTAAAAATGTGTTTTTATGTATTTTTGTATTGTACCCATTATTCCAAAATTTTAGTACACAGTTGAGTTATATCTTAAAATCCTGCAGACAAAGCCCATAATCCATTGCAAATTATGGGAAAATTTTTGGCTTGGCTCTCCTTCTCAAAACAGAGATGTCATTATGAAAAGCTAAAGCTTTGAAATTTACTGTACTATACAGTGTACATTTTAAGAATTAAACAACTTACACTCTTTCTTGGAATTAGATAGTAATGATTTAATTCTTGCACCTGTTAAACATGTAGGTTGAAAACCAAGTGAAAGGTATAAATGATTTACTGAGAAAGGAACACAAAAAGAGAGGTGACATAAATGTTATATAGTTATGCATAGGAAAATATAAAATTTGTACTTTCTAGGCATAATGCAGAAGATTACTAAAAAGTTTTGAGGGCAATACTATTTATGTGTAAATTTTTCAGTTTCAAAAATAGTCATATAAAGGAGTTGCCTATTTCTGTAACTTATAAGTTCTGCTTTGAAATGTGAGACAGTTTCAGGAATGTTGTTGCTTACTTGCATAAAAAGTAGATTTGTATAGATTACAAGACTAGAGTTTTATTAAATTATACCAGTTACTTGGAGTTTGGGAGTTTTGGAACTGCTGTAAAGAAAGAAAAGTTGTGGTTCATTGTCAGCTACAAAATGGTGGTATATGTACTCTATTTCAAGTGGAACTTAAGTTTTGGAATAGACAACTAATTGACTTGATTTTGAGAATATTTGTGGAAAGTGTGTGCAATTTCAGTTTATCAAGTTTATTTATACAAATTGTGTGCTATTTCAGATACAGCACATATCATTGATTGTGATAATATCTTTACATATATATTAAAAAAAAAAATACTGCATGCATAGTGCAAGAAAAATGCCTTACACTTATTTTCCTTTTGCATGGAAGTCCTTTAACCATTCAGATGTTGCAGTAGCTGTAGATTTGAAATAAACAGATTAGAAATATTCAGGTTTTGCTATTGTTTTCTCTGCAGATTCCAAAGCACTAGAGTTGTTAATATCGCAGATTACATCAATATTCAAGTTTGTGTACATTGGCTTGCAATAAAGAACAGCAATATAATTTAAAGGCAACATGAAATATTAGCTCCTTATGTTTTAGTTTTTTTTGCAGCTGAAAAGCAATAACAAAACTTGAAGTAATTTCTGTTGGTAACACGTATTAAGTTTAACTCAACATTAACAACTCTATTATATGCTTTGTAAGAAAACATCAACAGCAGTAATGTTAACAAAGATTCTCTTATATCAGTGGACACTTGTAAGGCAGGCCATCTTTGCAACAATACTCTCGCCCTGCTGAAAGGTTGGTGTTGATCCAGGTGTCATTGCAGTTCTTGATGAACAGATATGCCTGCAACATATGAAATTATCCGAAGTTGTGACTTAAGTTATACCTGGCCTGAGAACTAATTGGGTCTGACCAAAGATATAGTGAATTACTTTACATAGAATATAATAAGATGCATTGTCTCAAAACTGACATAAAACTGATTATTTTGCACCTCGCACTCTTAAAATTCTTGACAAATAAAGGTGAAATAAGCAACTGCCTAGGTCCCACATCCTCCTCCCCCCCAAAAAAAAATAAAAGAAAGGAAAAAAGCCATATCTGTGACACATGAGTTTCTCTACCTGTTACAACTTCACAGAATTCTGTGTGTGTATATATATATATATATATATTCATTCTTCTATTAAGTTACATTAAATAAATTTTTGACTAGAAACAATCAAATGAAAGATTAGACTTGGTTACATGCACGATACAGAAAAAAAACAACTGTTTGCATATGTCAGTTATTACTTTCTCTAGTACGTATAGTAAGTAGGAGAAGTACTGTATTCCACCCAAAAATTCTATATCGAGATTTCACCAGAAATGTATGTCTTAAGGCTCCCTGAACCTAAACAACATTTTTGGAAAAAGGTGTGTGTGTGTGTTTTTTTAATACTAAGGTTGTCTCTTCCATTATATTAATTACTTCTATGTATTATCAAAATCATTATCATTTCTATTGTAATATTCCTCCCTGTCTTTAATAATTTTCCTTTATCACTTCTCTCTTACCTTCCCTGCATATTTTTCACATTATTTCAAAAATTCTTTCCTATTGTTGTTAAAAAGTTTTAAAACCACTATCTCTATCTGCAACTTATCCCAATTTTTGTTCCATATTTCCTCCATGCTTTGGTTTTTGGGCATTCTAATATACACTGTAAATTCATATCTGCATTCCCACGTAGTGGGCAATTTTTATCAACTTTTAAACCACTTAGCAACATTGTTCCTGTTCTTGCCCATGCCAAACCTTCCCTCTCCATATCAATATATTTTTCCCTGCCCCAATCATGCTTAAAACTCCTGTAATATATCAGAGATCTCATATCTCTTAAACTGCCATATATTTCCTGTTTCTCTATGTCATCCACTCTTAATTTCAGTTTATTCTGTATGTTATATCTATCTGATATCTAACTCTCCCATTCCTCTTTTTCGTAAGATTTCCTTTAATTGTGATAACCATGTTCTTTCCCCTTTTGTATTTTCTTGCCCCCCCCCCCTTAGACAGTCTTTGGCAATATTTCCTTCCTCCAATGATTGGATACCAATACTTCATCATTCGTTTTACTACCAAGCCTTTCCTTCCAACCCTTCCCAATTCCACTAGGGCTGCCCCATTGGGGGCTGCTCTCAGTCATTTTGCAAAATACTATAAGAATCTGGTCTATACATTTCCACTCTTTTTTTGGGCCCCAAATTTCTATCCCATGCATCATTCTTGCTTCAACTGTAGACATATTATTCTCTCCAGCCAGTTTACTCTCATATTTGGTATTTTCTTCAAGTAGATTCCTACGCTCTGTAACTAATATTTTGTTTGAGCAACGTAGTAAGAGCCAATAGACAGGCAATATTTCCAATTTCTCTTTCCTTTTGTTATAAGTGCTGGATGTGAACCATGGATGCACAACATACATCTATATAACACATTGGCATAGCCAGTGGGGGATTTCAGGATACCTCCCCAATACAAAAGTCTATAAAATTGTAGGTAATTATAAAGGTTGTTTCTAAATTAGGTCAACAAATTTTGATAACCTTCTTTGAAACACCTTTTGTTAAGACGTCCATAAATTGCAACGCTTTGTGTGTCGTCCTCCATGGTGTTGTGGTTACCATGCTAGCCTGTAGTTCCCGAGGTAGCGGGTTCAAGCCTGGCGGAGGGCAATGGATTTTTTCAGACGTAAAAATCCTTAGTATGGCTTCCTTAGGAAGGAAAGTAAAGCTGTTAGTCCTGTGTCATAGATTTATGGCACGTAAAAGAACCTCAAGGCTGATAAAGAGGCCTCTGAGCAAAATTTCCGGTCTTTTACGCCCAATATAGAATGGGGCGCTAAGGACCACAGTAGTTAAAGAGTATCCATAAATAAAGCTTGGTTTAATTTAACGTTATGTTTTAGTGCAAGAAGGGTTTATGTGATTAAATTGATTGACCTTACAGTAAGGAATTGAAGTAATTAGTTGTCCTCCGTGGACTAGTGGTACCGTACTAGCCTCTAGTTTCCAAGGTCGCGGGTTCAAACCCGGCGGAGGGCAATGGATTTTTTCGGGGCATCCTTCGGAAGGGAAGTAAAGCAGGTGGTCCCATGTCGTAGATTTACGGCATGTAAAAGAACCTCAAGCCTGATAAAGAGGCCTCTGAGCAAAATTACCCATCTTTCACGCCCAATATAGAATGGGACGCTAAGGACCATAGTAGTTAGAGCGTCCATAAATAAAACTCAATTTTTTTTAAAGTAATTACTAATTAGGCATGTGAAACTTGAATAAATAAATCATCATTGTTACAGATAATCTCGTTTATTCATCCAAAAATTCAGAACTCAAACAAAACATGCCAAAGGAAAAGGAGAAACACTTGTTGCAATGCAACAGAGGTTTGTCATTAATGCCTCCAATTGTTGGTTTATCATGAGTTTGTTTACTTCTGAGCTCAGTATCATGGACTCACCCCATTTGGTGACTACCTAAGGTCAGCTGGTTCATTTACTTCCATCTGTTGACTTCTTGTGCTCAATGTCATTCATGACTACTTCTCAGTGCAGTACAATTCTTCTTTGCTTACATGCAGAACAATGAAATTTGTTAGCTACAACAAACCTGGAACATTATACATGGAATGAATTGGCAGACATGCATATAAGG
Source organism: Deroplatys truncata (assembly GCA_030765065.1). Classification (NCBI taxonomy): domain Eukaryota; kingdom Metazoa; phylum Arthropoda; class Insecta; order Mantodea; family Mantidae; genus Deroplatys; species Deroplatys truncata. The sequence goes on along the minus strand of CM060987.1, from coordinate 100,444,371 downwards.
CAGCATCTGGTTCTAGTCTTGTGTCTCAGAACTAGAAACGATTTCCAAACCGACGGGCACCTCACTCAGTGCATTTGTCAGCATTCATTACAGACTACATGAACATGGCACATAACACAAATAAACAGAGGATCAAAGATGGAGCCATTCTGTGCGAACTCTTGAGGCCGAGAGGAAGTAGTGCTATGGTTTGCAGACAATTCTTTGTTGAGTATTTGAGCTATCGCTCACCAATTGAACGTTAGTATTCCAACAGCTATTGCATCTGTATAATCCTGAAAAAGTCCAATCTACTAAGTCAGTGACTATCCATAATGGCAGAAGTTTGGAAATTGGTATTTTAACCAACATACAGTCCTACCGGACTTTGCAACTCATGTTATTCATGAATGAAGCATGTTTCATACATGAGGGATTGTTTAATTCCTGTAGTTTGGGATTTCGAAAAAGCCCCCTGTCATGTTTATGTGATCACATCAAGAGATTTGCTGTCAGTGTGTGGGCAGGGATGTAAATGACTTCCTTGTTGGGCCATACCTTTTTGCTGTGATGACCCAGTGCTAATATGAGTATTTTTACAAGAAGTTCTACTTGAACTACTGGCACCCACTTCTTCTTAATATCAGACAAGGGATGCAGTTTCAACATGATGGGGCGCCAGCTCATTTTGGAAATTAAGTACGTGCCCACGTGAGAGCTACATTGGGTATTCAGTGGATAGGTCAAGGTCCCCTTACCCCTTTTGATTTTTACTTTCTCTACTACGTATAGTAAGTAGGGGAAGTATTGCATTCCACTCAAAAATTTGCTACCGAGATTTCACCGGAAATACATGTTTTGAATAAAAAAAAAGTATTTTTGGAAACATGTCCGTGTGTGTGTCTGTGAACAGCATAACGCAGAAATGAACAGTCGGATAAACACCAAACTTGGTATTTAGGTTCAGTATCTTCCAGAGATACGACACGAAGGTTTTCAAGAAAATCCCCCACCTCAAATTATCCTTTACATGGAACATTTTTTGAAAATTTTAATTTTCTCAAAAATGGCTCTAACGATTTTGATTAAAATATCATATATTTAAGATACTTTCATGACAAATAAAACGTATATCTTGAATCTTCTAGGAATGTCTCCAAAAGTATTCTTCATTGTGAACGACTTTTGCATAACTGGTAAACCATAAGAGATAGACAAAATTAACTACACAAAAAATGTAGATCGCATTAAAATACACAATTTATGTCATGTACATTTTTTTTGTTGAGCGAACCATTTTCGAGATATTGCTTGTTATTCCCTTAAATTTTCCAGTACTTATACTTTTTCCCAAATGGGAATTCCTATTATTTTTTACTTTCTCTACTACGTACAGTAAGTAGGGGAAGTATTGCATTCCACCCAAAAATTCGATACCAAGATTTCACCGGAAATACATGTTTTGAGACCTCCGGAATCCAAAAAAAGCATTTTTGGAAACATGTCCGTGTGTGTGTCTGTGAACAGCATAACTCAAAAACGAAGTCGGATAAACACCAAACTTGGTATTTAGGTTCAGTATCTTCCAGAGATGCGACACGAAGGTTTTCAAGAAAATCCCCCCCACCCCAGACTACCCTTTACATGGAACATTTTTCGAAAATTTAATTTTCTCAAAAATGGCTGTAACGATTTTGATGAAAATATCATATGTTTAAGATAATGTCATGAGAAATGAAATGTATATCTCGAATTTTCTGGGAATGTCTCCAAAAGTATTCTTCATTGTGAACGACTTTTGGATAACTGGTAAACTATAAGAGATAGACAAAATTTTACTACACAAAAAATGTAGATCGCGTTAAAATACACAACTTATGTCGTATACATTTCTTTTGTTGAGTGAACCGTTTTCGAGATATTGCTTGTTATTTCCTTAAAGTTTCCAATACTTATACTTTTTCTCAAATTCGTTATTCATTTTTTTATGTCCTGGACATGCAAAGAGAATGGAATGCGCCACATAGCAACCAGCGTTAAAATATTTGACTATCGCTTAAAAGCTACCATATTCCCCTTGCATCTACAAGAAAATTACCAATAAGGTTGACATCTCGATATCTCAATTAACATGAAGCATATGGAAAATAGGCGTTTGTAAAAATAGATTGTACAGAGTAGAGAAAGTCATGTGAGTGTAACACATCAGATTTTTTTTTGTCCTGGTAATGCAAAGAGAATGGAATACTCCACATAGCAACCAGCTCTTAAAATATTTGACTATCTCTTAAAGCCTACCAATTCCTCTTGCATCTACAAGAAAATTAGCAATAAGATTAACATCTCGATTAACATGAAGCATATGGAGAACAAGCGTTTGTAAAACTAGTTTGTACAAGAGTAGAGAAAGTCATGTGAGTGTAACACATCAGAATTTTTTTTTTTTTTTTTTCTTTCTTCCCCCCTCCCTGGCTACATGAAGTATATGGTTAATGAAACTCATGTTGCCCTGTAAGAAGATGTTGCAGCACACATAGTCACCATAGCAGCTGAAATTAAAGAAATGTCTAGCGGCTTTAAAAGGTTACATCAAAATATGGCAATCTTATCTGGAAATCAGTGGAAGTGTGTTCCAGCTTTTGTTGTAGCCATGAGACAGTAAAATAATGGATCCATACTGCTTATTGAACTGAATGTTTTTTATTTTTCTTTGGTATGATTTGTGTGTGCTTTTCTGTATGTTTGGATCAATAAACAGAATATCTGTAACATAAAATTGACCAATTTAACTCACAAACCCCTCTTGGAATGAAATGAAGTGCCTTAACAAAAAGTATCTACTTCAAAAAAGTTTTCTGATTGATTCCAAAGTTTATCAATCTAATTTAGAAATGCCCTGTATATTTACTATTATTAAAAAAATACTTTCAAATCTTGTTGACATTTAAGCTGGTGCCTATAAACACTGCTTCACAGAAAATTAATTTGATTTCTGCTCGACACATTTATTTTACAACAAAGAAAACAATTTCATTCTGTGATTATAGGCCTAAGGAAGCAATATATTTTCTTATGCTCCTAAAATGTCCTTCAGTAGATGATTGTTAAAGTATACTAATGTATGTTAGGGTTTCATTAACAGCTTTAAAATGACTTATTGACCTGAGTAATTATCTACTGAATGAGAATTAAGAACAACATTAGGAACATAAGGCATATTGTTTCTTTGTGTCTTAAGTGATATATATGTAGTTATTAAGGGAAAAGAATTGTAGGATGTACTGTGTTTATAAGAAGCATCACTCCAATCACCACAACAAAAACAATAAATAATCGTTACTTATGATCATCATAATTGTCATCAGCTAATATTGTTTTGATTAAACCTATTGAGCTCCCTCTGAAAAAACGTTCTATCTACCCATTGATGTATGTGGTATTTCTCCCATACTCTGAATTACATGTCGCCATCTGTCATGTGAGAATTAGATGGTGTCATTAATAATAATGATAGTTTTAAAAATAGCCTATATAGCATCATATGAGGTAGTATCCAAAATATTTGGGATTGATGCTGTCATCTTTATAGCAGTTTCAGTAGTATTCTGGGACAATAGATGGTAGCACTAGCATAGCTGATGAGTCAGTGTTCAGAATTTTATGCAAGCTTGTGAACGTGTTGAGATTTTACAATTGTTTTTATGATGGACCTAAGAATGGAACAGTGAGTATGTATCAAATTCTGTGTTAATCTCAGGAATAGTACTATTGGGACTCTTGCAAGTATTAAACAAGTTGTGAGGGAACAAAGCATGAGCCATATGCATTAGTTTGAGTGGCATGCTGGTTCAGGATTGGGGTACATCCATCGAAAATGATAACCACATGGGAAGGCCCATCAGCTGCACAATGCCCAACATTGTTGCCAAAAATCAACAGCTGATTTGTGAGGATCAATGTCAAACCATTTTCATGGTCTTGCTGATGAAGTGGGAATTAGTTGTGAGGCATGCCAACTAATTTTGATTGATGAATTGGGCATGCGTTATGTTGCTGCAAAATGTTTTCCAAGGATCTTATCTGCTGATCAGAATGTACAATGTATTGAAGTTTGCTGGGAGCTTTTCATGTCATATTTAATGACCTTGAGACTAAACAGTCTTCCCAGTGGAGGAGCTCATCTTCATCTAGACCAAGTGAAGGGTAAAGCCAGGAGCATACTCCTTGTTTTCTTTGATGCAAAGGGGGTTGGACACAATGAATTCATCCTACCAAACCAAACAGTCACTTCCAGATGCTACTGTGAAGTTTTGCAAAGTTGTTGGCCTGAACTTTGGCAACAAGATAACTGTTGCTTTACGACAGTGCACCCTTCTTCATCTGGAACTTTTTGACCAAAAATAACATTATTGTTGTCTCCCATAAACCCTAATCACCTGATTTGGCACCCTGTGACTTCACTCTATTTTCTCAACTGAAAATCAAGTTGAAAGCCTATTGGTTCAACATGGTTGAACAATCAAGAAGAAACTCTGATTGTGCTAAACACTCTCAAAGAACATTACTTCCATTTGAATAATTGAGTTTTTTATTTATGGATGCTCTTTAACTACTGTGGTTCTTAGCATTCCATTCTATATTGGGCATGAAAGACGAGAAATTTTGCTCAAAGGCCACTTTATCGGGCTTGAGGTTCTTTTATGTGCCATAAATTTATGACACGAGATCACCAGCTTTACTTTTCTTCCGAAGGAAGCCATGCTGAGATTTGTACAGCCCAAAAGATCTGTTTCCCTCTGCCGTGTTTGAACCTGCATCCTTGGGAACTAGAGGTCCTAGACCATGGAGGATGACACATGACTTCCAGGATGCATTTGAAAAATGGTAAAAATGTTGGGACTGGTTGTAAGTGCAGAAGGGTTCTACTTCAAGGGCGTCTGTGATCAGGCTCAAAATAAGTTTTTGACCAGATGGCAGCACTAGTCTGGAACATTTTAGATACCGCCTCATATTAATTTAAAGATAGCTCTGCATGCAGTACCAGTAACACATTGATGACGCTGCAAGTGAAAGTGAAAATATGTGTTTTAAGAACTATATGTTCAAACATGTACCACTTCTATGAAAACAAAACTAGCAGATATTAATGATCTGTTGCATTTACTGCATTGCTATAGCATTAATAATTACAGAGCTGTAGAATAGTGAAATCAAAACAAACGTTTTGGGACAGCCTGAATACAGTGTGTAATAGATGTGTAACTTTTGTAAACTTACCCTTTCCTTATGACAATCGCGATCAATGGAGCCACACAGGATGGTTGGGCTGTTTGGTAGATGCTTCACAATCTGAAAATACATGACAAATGCATAGTGATAGTTTGGCTTTTGCTGATGAATTTTGCATACAAAATGCTGCTGTACAGTAGTTATTTCTTCTTTTTAAATCTCTTCTGTAGAGACAGTGTAGAGATTGGAATTCTACTCTACTTATAGTACATCACATTTTTTGCATTGGGGTGGGAGGTAACCTAAATTTTGCACAGCAATACTAAAGATGTACTATTCTTTAGGTGCTATATACAGCACAGCGGAAAGCCTGAGCCACACATACATGAATGGCGGAGACATAACCCCATTTTAACTACTTTCAGGTCATTTAAAATTTTGTATAAAGGGTGTTAATGTTGAGGTGCATTTTAAATCAGCAGCAATCATAATCATTATGAAATACATAAAATCTGCAACTTAATAATAGGTTACATAAATTTCTTAAAACATGTTTATAAAAATGCAGTATTTGTAACAACACAAAAAATAATAATAATAATAATAATAATAATAATACCTATTTATTGCCATTAGTGCAGGTCATACTTCTTCTAACAAGCTACAATGAATTGAATCTGTAAATTTGTCAATGAGGTTGAAATGTACTAACGGAAATAATATTAATTTGAAATATTTTAGCATCTTCTTCCACAAACAAAATGTGTATTTAATTATCAAAATGTGTTAAGGGAGATGCTACTGATTTATGGAATATCTTCCCCCCCCCCATTTTATACCATATTTTCACAGTTGATTAAGCTTCCCCCTCAATATCTAAGTTGATGTGTATTTTGTTTAAATTAAATTTAAATAAATTGTTATTTAGACTGGGAAATTTTGAAATGAAAGCCCTGTATAAGATTACTTTTGTTTCTGTACATTTACCATGTCTAACAATACAGTTGCTTTGGAGTACTGTGGTACCCCTCTTGGTTTTCCATGCTGTATTTTTAGCTTGATATGCAGAAGGTTAAAGAAATGAGTATCATACATCTCATACTATTTTAAGGCATCTGATTGTCATTTGTTTCATTTTGTGTTGTATTTTGCTTGTCACATGGAGGAATGTTACTAAGCATTCCTCCAAGGCTTGGCTGATATATCATAGCTATCATCGCACACTCTCACTCTCTCTATCATTATTATATTAAGTGTAGTTACTTTTATCTGAACTTCGTTGAAATTCCTTTCCCCCCCATTTTTCCCTTGCTTTAATACAAAATATTTCTTAAATTATATCACAGATGTAATGCCTATATAACATAGTTTATGAAAAAAATAGACATAAACATATATGTAAGTTTTTAAGATCAGAATAAATCCCGGATGCTAGCAGCATTTTGAACTGTAAGAAGTGCAGTTTTGAGAACACAGAATTTTATATAGGACATAACCTAACATTAAGCAGCATGCGTGGTTTAAATGAGCGAACATGAAAAATAATTATATCCCCTTATGAGGAAATTTTTTGGGTATGATTATATGCCACAAACCAAAGTTTGTTTACTGCACCATTTTTTGGTAAAATCTAGCTATGTTCCCCTTTAAGCACTTAATAATGATTACTTGATCACCTTTTCAGCCAAGATATCATTTTCTATCAGATCCATGGAGATTTATTTAAGCTCAGCAAGGAAGACAGCATGTCTGAAAACTCAAGCAATATTACATATGCACTACGGGATTAGGACCTCCTTGGAGTTTTGTCGGACTGTGAGACCATGAGGGCATCAGTCAGTACCCCAAAGCTACCCCCCAAGGAGAAGTCTTGTCTCCCACTCTGTGGTGTCTGGTGGTGGATGATCTGCTAAACAGATTCAACAGAGCAGGAATAGCTACTCAGGACTATGTTGATAACATATGTCTTGTAGCAAGTGGAAAATTCCCAAGTACTGTTTTGGAGCTCATATAGGGCTCCTTGCATACTCTAGAGGATTGGTGTAAGGAAATAGACTTGTCTGTCAATCCAGACAAGACTGAAATAATAATCTTCACAAGGAGGAGGGAGTTGCCTGGATTGGTAGAGCCCCTTCTTTTTTGGAAGAAGTTGAACCTATGTGGGTGGCTGAGCTGGAATATAAAATAAAGAAGGCCCACAATGCTTTGTGGACCTGTAGAAGAGCCACTGGGTTGATGTGAGACGTCCGACCAAGGCTGGTCAGGTGGCTATACACCTCGGTAATAAGGCTCTCTGTATCCTATGTGGGGTTGGTTTGATAGCTTGCCTCCTCTGTGAGGGTAGTAGCTGCCAAACTAAATTTGCTGCAAAGATGTCGTGTTTAATGACAACCAGGCAATGTGGACTACCCCACAGTCCGTCTTAGAGATCTTGGTGGACCTTCCTCCTTTGCATTTGTTTGTGAAGGAGGTCACAAGGATGAGTATGCAACATCTTTGGACAACAGGAGAGGTGGAGCTTTAAGCTACCCTTTAAGGAATTTTCCCTAATTCTAACTAGACTTCAGGAGATGTGTCCTATTACCCCGATGGGAGGGGATCTGGTGAGGATTAGGTATAATCTAAATCTATTTTATACAGTGGTAATACCTTCCAGGGAGGAGTGGAACCCAGAGACAGGGTTTCTCTGAAGGCTGGGGGCCAGACGTGGTACATTGATGGCTCCCATTTCGGGGGCTGGGGTCCGAGGGTGAGGCTTGTCATTCTTCAAAATGTTGCCATGGTTTTTAGGCTGAGATATATGCAGTCTTGGCCTGTATAATGTCAAATAGCCTGTCAGCTTTGAAAGCCATTTGTAGCAATCAGAACTACCGCCAAATTAGTGTGGCAATGCCAAAGGGTGTTGGATAGACTCTGTGCCAGCTGGCCAGTCCCCATTTTATGGGTTCCTGGACATGCTGGTATTAGAGATAATGAGATGGTGGACACACTTGCTAAGAGGGGTGTGGAGCTTAATTTTATAGGACCCAAGCCCTTCTGTGACGTGTCTCCCAGAAGTGTCAAGTATGAGATAACCCAGCTGAGAGGGCTCATTTTGAGTTTTGGAGTAAACAGAGGGAGGTTCTTCTGAAATGTGGGAGGGAATATGAAACCTCCCAGCATATACTCTGCCAATACAAAGGATTTGCTATGCCTAGATATGTATCCTTAGACTTCTTTTCTTGGAATCTGAGGATATAAGGAGGCCAGATTTAAAGAAGTATTAAGCCTGCTGTGCAGCTAGTAAATTTATAGTTAACGAAATAGTGGTTAGAACTAAATACTATAAACTGAAAATACTGCAGAATGCAACTTTTAAACTACTGACCACATCAAGACATTTGTTGGTGCACTGCTTATTGCCAAACACATTGCAGGCAAAAGATTCTGGGTGTTCATGTAAGAGAGCAGCATGTCCTCTAGGTTGTTCAGGGCTGCCCTTTGTGAACTGCCCACTGAGAAATACCCCACATACGCAGGGATATGGTCCTGTATGAGCTGCAATGTCAGGTGGTGGGCTGCCACTTCCTAGTGCATTAGATTGTTCTTCTTCACTGTAACTATAAAAATAGATGTTAATCCTTGCTTTAAATTACTGTTAGTATGCAATATAATAGAATTTGTTTTACATATAAATGTTTTTATTTATATTAAAATATTATGGAAATTGTATCATATTAATTATTATGGTCTGGAGAATTCTCTCTAATGAATGATTCCATGCTGTACAACTAGCACTTTGCCTTGCAACTTCCTGCAAACAAGCTCTTTTACAAGTCAGTGGTGGCTCTTGGTGTAGAAAACAGGTGAAAAATGTTGTATGATGATGATGATAAAATGAAATAACTATTAATATTACTCACCCTACTTTTTTTAGATTAAATCTGTCCTGCTGTCCTTTAAGGAAGCAAAGTTATCTATTATTTGAGGGTATACACAAGTACATAATCAATAAAATTCAGAAAAGCAAAATGTTTTAAAATATACGACTTCCCAGAGATTTTAATTTATTTGTTTATGGAAGTTTGCAATGAATTAATTGGCCGCTCAGTAATTAAAAGGTCTTTCTTGTCCTCATCATTCCACCTAATAAACAGAGTTTCTAACAAAATACACTGTACATATTTGTTGGAAACAATAAAAAATAAATAAATAAAAGCCACAAATTTACTTGTATTCAGTATTCACACCTCAAACTACTTAACAGACTACTCGTAAAGTACACATGACATTGTATTTTATTTTGTTGTAAACAAACAAAATAAAAAAGATTCTGATGTGATACATTCACATGACTTTCTCTACTCTCTATAATTTATAAGTGGGTATACAAACTAGTCTTACTAAAGCTTATTTTTACATCTACTGCATTTTAATCTAAATAAACTTGCAGAAATAGCTACATTACACATTTCGTTATAGATATAAAGGGAACAGTGATAGTCAAATGTTTAAGAACTGGACACTGTACACTGGCATTAAAACTCCATACTGTTCCAATGGAATCGTGAGAAACAACTGAATGTTGACAGGACTTAAAGAGAATGGCTAAGTGTTGAACAATTCGAACCATTAATAATGGATATCTCAGAAATGGCTGCTGCCACAAAAAAAATTATTGGAGATAAATTGTGTGTTTTAAAGGGATCTACATTTCTTGTGTAGTACGTTTTTGTCTATCGCTTAATGTTTACCAGTTATACAAGATTATATAAAATTCCATCCAAATGAAGAGGACTTCAAAGGCTATTCCCAGAAAATTCAAGCTATACATTTTGTTTGTTATGTAAATGCCTTTAATATATGATATTTTAATCCAAATTTTTATAGCCACTTTTAGAAAATCAAACATTTCGAAAAATGTTCCATGTAAAGTGTAGTTTGGGATGGGGGAATTTTCTGAAAAATCTTTGTATTGCATCTATGAAAGTTACTGAACTTAAATACCAAGTTTGGTATTGAGCCGACTTCGTTTTTGAGTTATGCTGTTCAAGACACACACACACAGACACATACGGACTTTTTTCTAAAAATGCATTTTTTGTATTCAGGTTGCCTCAAAACATGTATTTTGGATGAAATCTTGGTAGGTATCGAATTTTTTGATGGAATGCAATGTCTTCTCTACCTACTAGGTACGTCGTAGAGAAAGTAAAAACAAGGAATGAAGACATTCAGTGTTCACATGCCTACACCTACTCACTGCTGATCTTCATCTAATGCTCTTACATTATCTACAACCTACAAGCTGTTACCCGAGGGTGCAAAAGTAATCCTTCAGTATCGAGACAGAAGTTCTTCACTCCCATAGCTAGACAAGCAATAATGATGTCATGTTACCATACCAACCTTCCCAAACAAGAGAAATACTGAAACCGAAATCCCAAGATATTTTTCTTGCTGAAGGGTTGAGCTGTAGTGGCCTCCCCTGCCCCCTGGGAGAGAAGTCCCGGGTTTGCCTTCGAAGTCAGGATAGAAAAGCAAAGAAAGTTGGCAACTTCATTTACACTATCTGTACTACACATTTTATTGTTGACAAGTTGGATTGTTGTATTACATGCTGCATTTAAAGCAGATTAAGAAATTGTGTAAGCAGGAAATATTAGGTGAAAAAATTCTTTACCTTCTTCATTTGGCCAGCCACCTCTGAACAAGTCTTCAGATGTACCTGGCATGCCTTCATCTCTGAGGTTGGGATTAATGTATGCCTTTTGGATGGCCAGATATTGTCACTGAAGATCGAAACTGTTGTGCAGAAAAACAAGAAGTCTGCGCGCATGAAGTGTTGTGTTTGCATAGGAATTAGTGCCAAGAATAAAGGAATGAAAATGCTTCAAAAGTTTCTGTATCAGTGTTGATAATTTGATTCAGTTGGTACTGGGTGGTGAGAGGGTTGAGTGCTTCTTCTCAAGGCTACACTTTCAAGATCCTCTAACTTGCAAGGATCTCATTTCAGTGTACTCGAGAGGTCTTCACATCAGTATATTTATTAACATGAAAAGAACTCCTGTAGGACAAAGTTCCAAAATGCAGAAACACTGATACGGTCCTGGTAGTTACTAGCATTGTTAATTAAAGTTTAATGAATTCACATAGGAAAGTGAACGTTGGATTTGCATCTTTTTCAGTGTATAATCAAAACATTTCCAGAAAAACAAATTGAGCATAAAATGTGCCCAGACTGTTTCCTGTAAATCAATCTTTCATTTAAAACATTTTGGAAATGTCATATTGGTTAATTAGCACTGGAAAAAATACACTTTTAACTGCAAAAGAATGATAAAAATCATTTGAATAATCTCTGAGATTATTGTGAGGTTATAGACCAAACATATTGTTTGGTGCACATCCTATTTGTACCTCCCACTTCCTGCATTTACAGAAACCAATAGGAATCATGTCATGTATTTTGTAGTGTTAGCAGTTTTTAACAAATGTAATAAACATTACACATAGTCGCATTATACAAATGTGGATACACTACATATTTTGGTGTAGGAGAATCACTCATTTCAATTTGTTACTAACAAACCACTCAAGCACAAATATCCTGGACACTGATGAAGACAGAGGTTCACATACTGATATGACATTGTATGAATTTCCTACCCCCTTCATTTCTCAAAGGCATTTGCAAGAACCATTCTGAAAGGTGGGAAGATGACTAAAAGAAAATCAGAGAAAACGAATGAACGAAGAGAAGAAAGAAACCTGAAGAAAGAGAGTTGGAAACAAAACTATTATGAAGTCTCAAATCCCCAAGCGCTATCCAGAATTTTGGAAACCAGTAAAATTTCGTTCTTACCCTCTTCCAATGTTCCCTCCAAAAACAGTAAAGCACTCGCTTGAAAACAACTGACATTGATTTTCCTACATAGGCATTCATGGAAACCTCATTTCGTTTGGAATGGTGGAATCAGACGACTGAAAAATCCAGTGCCTTCGCCGGGATTTGAACCACGGAAATTCCCGTTTCCGTATGAAGCCCGGGACTTAAAGCATTGTAAGTCGCCACTGGAGTATGTCATCTTAATACAATTTGAGATCTCCTTGTGGTTTACCGGGATAAATGCGAATCAATTGGGGAGTAGCTCGGTGGTTAGAGCAACCGGACGGAAACCGGGAGATCCGTGGTTCAAATCCCGTGAAGGCATTGAACTTTTCACTCGTCTGACTCTACCTTTCCAACCTTGCCCAACACAGTTTGTGTGGAAGAACAATTGATTCCCTCAATTCGTTTACTTATGCCAGGATTACGATGAACTTAACGTGAATTTAAGAAATGCTGCTAAAAGTCTACCTATAATAATTGGGACTTAAACTTAACATAATGGAAATTACTTTTGATTGGTAGTTATTTTATTACTTCATGCTACTGCTCCACGCCGATTGGTTCTAATTACCATGTGACTCAACACGGAAAGGGAAATTTTGACATTGGCAAACTCTTAAGTTACGTCGCGTTAGGCAACTTCATTGTAATCCCGGCATTAAGCGATACCCGTGATGGTTGTGTAGCGCGTCTGACTTTTAACCCGATTTCGAATCTAGGTTTGGATGAGTTGCCTGAAAAAGACTTTTCCGATCGTTTTCCCATAAGACAAATGTTTTACTCTCAACTCGATAGTACCCGAGCTCTTCAGCCATTATCCCAACCTTTCGTTCATCAACTATGTAGAAGCAAGAGCTTGTTGTATGAACAGTTTGTCCTGATGTGTGCGAACTAACGGATTTATTGAAATAAGCTGTTTGAATACGAGAGGAGTTTTACAAAACTGTCTTATTTGTCCCATGTTTTAATTGCGTTTTAGAAAGGGTGCATAATTTAACCTTTTAACAGTTTACTGGTTTCTAAGCATATAGGTATAAAAATACTTTTGACATTGCTTAATCCGCCTAAGTGGGAAATATGGCATGCTAAAAGAAAATTGCGAGCATCAGTAATTTATTTTATATACATATGGGATAATGTACTCTAGTGAAGAGCAGTAAGGAAAATGCTGCCACAGCGTCAAATATTGGAATTTTGTATAAAAGAGGATATATGGCAACGCAGTTCTGATCCTTCTTCTCTTAGAATGGTTTTTAGGAATCTGTTTGATTGAAACCCGTTTACATCTTCTAAATTACCAAACTGAGATTGAAGTCGATTTCATTATCATATAGCCACGAGGTAAACACAATTTCAACGACCGCATTTTCAGTATACTGATGATAGGAAAATAGTCGCGATAATCAACAGTTTTTAAACGTTTTAATACTGAAATTCAGAACTCGTGTCCGATGCACGTACCTGTAGTCGAAAAATAACGCCACCACCAGCGGCAACAGGATGGAAGTCTTCATGTTGACGTAGTGGCCAGCACAGCTGACCATTGCCCTATTTAAAGCTTATGTGTGTTTCCACACATCGCAAACACAGCATAACACAACCTTGTGGCGTAATCCTTATAAGCTAGCCTACTTGAGTGGAAGAAGATTTGGTCGTCCATCCCAAGGAAACTTCTACAGATGTTCTTTAAAATTCAGGTGACTGAGTAGGAAAAATATAACTCGAAATAAGGGTTGGCAAAATAAAAGTAGTTGTTAAGATTAAATAGTTTTATGTTAATTTGTTGCGTAAATAGAAATGCTTGTGCTACGTACCCCAGTTTTACGTAATCGAATTGCAGCTCTCAAGCTCTTGTAAAACGGGCACTGATCCATTTGATAATAATATAAGAGCTCCTAAACGGTTCTGGTGACTTTTTTTTTCCTCCCCAACTCCATGTTTTAATTCTTTTCATACGCAATGTCGGTGGTAATTAAACTAAGCTAGAAAATTTATTTCAAGAAATGAGTGTACAGCGTGAAACGTCATGCAGTTGGCAGTATTTCTCTCTCTCTCTCTCTTTTTTTACCATCTATGTACTATAAAAGTATTGTACCGACGCGGGTGGCCAAAACCGTTTAGACAAACTTGTGAACGGAAGGTGCGCGGCCCAAAATCTGACCTTTTTTTTTTTCTCTCCTCAAGCTTTCCTCAGACTTCATAGCTGTCAAATGCCGGAGAGGTACCCTAAGCTTAGACCCGGAACGTTTCCTTCCCAAATATAATTGCACTGCATTTATCATCAGTGACCACCGTCTGTGATGCCGCATGTAGTAAGGACGGTCGTTAAACACTACTAAGGAAGTGTTCTCCACCCAAAATTTCGATATCGAGATTTCACCTTAAATACATACACATTGTGGAGTGCACTGAAACCCTCCACCCCAAAAAATAGAAAACTGCCAGTGTTCATGATTCAAGTGATGGGTATAATCTATTAAAAAAAACATGGTGGCCCTGTTACATCCTTGCAATAATGAGGGGTCATTAATTGCGTGATTGAAAATGCTGACAGGCGTCTTTGTGCTGTCCAGCGCAGAGCAGATGGCATGAGAAGGCAGTTTGTTAGAAACACCAGTTCCATGTGGTAGCAAAAGCACAGATTCACTTTGTTTGGGGAGGGGGTTGCAATATGGAGAACATGGTCTTTCCATGTTCCATGGTGTAACATGGAAGGTTCTCTCTTTTTCTCCCTTCACTCGGAGAACACGGACTAGCATTGCATTCAACTGAAGATTAACATATTCAGATTTAGCTCGATTGAAAATGAGAAATTAAGCAAAACTTGTTTTATTACTATTGCATTTAACATAATTTATGGGGAAGATCGTTCACTGCCTTTACTCGGCAAGCGTCACTGGGTGTTCTTAAGAATTTCATCAGATTGCGTAATATTTAGTGTATTGCAGTTTCTTATTTTCGCTACCGCTTACTTATGGTAGAGAAAGTACTACAAAAAATTCGGTACAATCCCCCCAAAAAGCATCGCGCGTGTGTGGTGATAAGAGAGAGCATAACTAAAAAGTCAGATGAATATGAAACTTCGCATTTAAACCTGCGGTTTTCAAGAATAGTACAAGATTTTCCCGAAATTCTCCACGCTCCAAACTACTGTTTACACGTAAACTTTTTTATACAGGATGAATCACCTAAAACCTACACCGCAAATATTTCGGAAATGGAAAGTGCTATTGATGTACAGTTTTCACAGCATTGATTGGTAGTCAGGGGCTCGTACATTTAGTCTATAAATATATTTTAATAATACTGAGTAAGTGTATTTTTTTTAGCAAACATACAATTTTTTAAATGGAACAATGCCTAGTTACATCAACAGAATAAAGGTAGGGTAAATTACAATGTCAGTAGCGTTTGTTGCAAGATTCTAGTGCAAGTGGTTTACGAGAAATCTTATTTTGAAACGTTTACGCACCGACACTTGTACAGCCTGTGGTAGCACAAACTAAAGAAAAACAAAAGGGGATTACAATACTTCTGAGGGTTCTTACAAGTAAAGAGAACATAGCCCTTCAAAGGTTGTGTTCAAAATGACCACCGGCAGCTTCTATACACGCTTCCAGTCTGCTATGGAAAGACTGCTGCACACGTCCTAGCATTTCAGCGGAAATTTCAGAGCAGGTAGCAGTAATACTTCGTTTCATATCGACTGGTGTAGTTGGTACATCCTTGTAGACAGTGTCTTTCAGCCTTCCCCACAGAAAAAAGTCTAAAGGGGTCAGATCCGGTGAACAGGCCGACCACGGTACAGGTCCTCTTCGTCCAATCCAACGATTTGGAAACAATCCGCTAAGACAAGCTGTAGTACTTCGTGCACTATGGGCTGGACAGCCATCATGTTGGTACCACAGGTTCCTCCTGGTCTGCAAAGGAACATCTTCTAGCATCTGTGGCAGATGGCCTGTCAGGAGGCTGCGATACTTATGCGAGTTCATTGTTCCTTCTATGAACAAAGGGTCTATGAGCTGATGGTTCACTATCCCACACCACACGTTTAAACTCCATGGACGCCGACGTTCCACCTGACGAAGCCAACAGGGATTGTCAACAGACCAATAGTGCATGTTTCTGCGGTTTACCTGGCCATGATTAGTAAATGTTGCCTCATCACTAAACAAGATACATGATGAATCTGGAGTATCATGTCTTAATGCCCATGTACAAAAGTTAACACGATTCTCAAAATCATTTGCATGCAGCTCTTGATGGAGAGAGATGTGATAGGGATGGAACCTATGTCGATGGAAAATGCGCAGTACACTTGCCTGACTTATGCCACTTCCACGTGCAATTGTGCGGGAACTTATTTGCGGATCTGCTGCAACGGCAGCCAAAAGATTAATTTTTGCCTCTTCTCCAGTCACTAGTTTGTTTCTGTTACGTTTTCTAGGTGTTACAGTACCACTTTCACATAATTGGTTGAAGAGGTTGATAAATAATTGCCGCTCGGTTGACGTCTATTGGGATACGTTTCCGCATACACCGTACAGGAACGAACTGCATTCTTCCTACACTCTCCATACACCATGAGCATGTCGGTTTTTCTGCATTAGTAAACCCCATCTTCCACTCACGGCTTACTGCTTGATCTGTCACAAACTGACCAGAAAGTCGCAATGCAATCAATGAACAGAAAACACGATGCATACAAACCTAACAACATCGTACCTAGCAACTAAGCAGGTTAAATGGGACAAACAATTGTTGGGGGGAAACTTTTCAAAACACTGGCAAACCACTTGCACTAGAATCCTGCAACAAAGACCATTGACATTCTAATTTACCCTAACTTTATTCTGTTGATGTAACTAGGCATTGTCACATTTAAAAACTGTATGTTTGTTCAAAAAATACACTTTCTCAGTATTATTAAAATCTGTTTATAGGCTAAATGTACGAGCTCCTGACTACCAATCAATGCTGTGAAAACTGCACATCAATAGCACTTTCCATTTCCGAAATATTTGCGGTGCAAGGTTTAGGTGGTTCACCCTGTATATGATATATTGGCATAACAAAATGAGTTTTCTGCGAACAGTCTGTGCAGCCCTCTTAATTCTCATTGAATTTTAGAGAATTTTATATACCTATTACTAGAAAAAACAACATACCTACATAGAAATTTACTACAGAAAAAATTGATTAACTCGTTAAGATACTATATACTTTATGTTGAATATATATTTTTGGGTAGCTTTTGCCGTTTATAGGGCATTTTCTGTTGTTCGTTTGTATTTTCCAATATTTTAAGCGATATGTTTCTGAAATTATATGTCCCTTCCTTTATTTCCCGTGAGGTCAAGTGAAGAGTACAGAATATCAAGACCAGCATATAGCGACCTGCTTTTTAAAGATTTGACTGTCGTCCTACCCCCTGCATGCCCATTTCTAACTACAGCCAAATGCATGTTGAAACCAGGGCCGTATTTAGAGGGGGGTTTCTAGGGTTCAACCCCCCCCCCCCGAAACTTCTGACAGTTTTATTTATTTATTTAAATTCATAGGAAACCAATATGGGAAAATGTCGTTAGATAATAGGTCCATTGCTAGTAGCACGTTTACAAGAAAAGGGGAAACTTAATATCGTTGACTTACATAGGTAAGATGACCATACATTCCAGTTTTCGAAGCAGTCTTCATGTTTTGTGCTGTAAGGTGGAATATCCTCATTCTGGTGAGTTTTTCTTGTCTATATAATGTCTCCAAGCAATTTTCTTATTCATGTAACGCCTATATAATACGGAGTAGGTACTGGGGTACTGTTAAGTTTAGATCTACTTGTGGAAAACCCTCCCCGAATTTTTTTTCTGGGTACGGGCATGGTTGAAACTATTTTGGTCAAAGATTATCATGCTAAGCAGGATGTAAAAAACGAACTTTTTAAATTAATGCTCCTTACAAATTATGCTAATAATTTATTTACGTAATTCATAATTTGTAGAATAGCTGAGAAAATAAATTATAGTGAGTATTATGCATGTTTTTTATTTATTTATTTTTACGCCTTTCGCCCTGGAGTATCAAGAGCTTTCCTCTGTTTGAATGAGATCATTGTTAGTTTTCTCTTTTAGATTTATTTCCAATTTCGTTCCTTCATTTTTATGTTTGCTGTTATCTATACTGAAAACTATGCAAAGAAAAGAACACGTACTTCTATAGAATAACTAATAATGCCATATTGCTGTGGTTGTGGTAAATTTAAGCTGAGAAGCTTTAGAAAACTTACCAAATTTGTCAATTATGTTAATAAAGTAAGACAGCTTATCCTAAACACAGACGAATTGTATTAAAGCGTAAATTTTGAGCTATTAAAACATGCAAAAGAATTGAGGGAAAGACGTGAGAAACTTTGTTGAAATTGTAAATATATTAGGTAGGTACTTCATCCTAGAACAGGTACCGAAGTGCTGTTTTCTTTGTTACTCGCCACCAACTTTCTCGCTTTTTGACAAAGATCCAAAGTGTGTCTCACGACTCGGTTTTGGATCAATATGCCAAGATTTTACATAGCTGTAGTATTTCAATGAGACTAATCATTTCACAACAGCCGTGTGCTTCCTTTAGTGATGAGATTATAGTACTATTTTTCCGATACCGATACTGATTTTTGAGCACCGATACTCTATAAAAAATCTGATGTGTTACACTCACATGACTTTCTCTACTCTTGTACAATCTAATTTTACAAACGCTTATTCTCCATATGGTTCATGTTAATCGAGATATCGAGATGTCAATCTTATTGGTAATTTTCTTGTAGATGCAAGGGAAATATGGTAGCTTTTAAGCGATAGTAAAATATTTTAACGCTGGTTGCTATGTGGCGCATTCCATTCTCTTTGCATGTCCAGGACATAAAAAAAATGAATAACGAATGTGAGAAAAAGTATAAGTATTGTAAAATTTAAGGAAATAACAAGCAATATCTCGAAAACGGTTCACTCAACAAAAGAAATGTATATGACATAAGTTGTGTATTTTAACGCGATCTACATTTTTTGTGTAGTAAAATTTTGTCTATCTCTTATGGTTTACCAGTTATGCAAAAGTCGTTCACAATGAAGAATACTTTTGGAGACATTCCCAGAAAATTCGAGATATACATTTCATTTCTCATGACATTATCTTAAACATATGATATTTTCATCAAAATCGTTAGAGCCATTTTTGAGAAAATTAAAATTTTCGAAAAATCTTCCATGTAAAGGGTAGTCTGGGGTGGGGGGATTTTCTTGAAAACCTTCGTGTCGCATCTCTGGAAGATACTGAACCTAAATACCAAGTTTGGTGCTTATCCGACTGTTCGTTTTTGAGTTATGCTGTTCACAGACACACACACACACACACAGACACACACACAGACACACACACGGACATGTTTCCAAAAATGCTTTTTTTGGATTCAGGAGGTCTCAAAACATGTATTTCCGGTGAAATCTCGGTATCGAATTTTTGGGTGGAATGCAATACTTCCCCTACTTACTATACGTAGTAGAGAAAGTAAAAAACACTCAATTATGTTCTTATTAGTGATTTACCGAGCGGGATGTCTGTGGCCCACATTTGGGAGGTCTGGGTTCGATTCCCGAGGCCGACCTTCCTGATCTATGGGTTTTTTTGGGGTTTCCCCGGAAGGTTCATTACATCCCCCGAATTTCCTGTCCCTCCGTTTCACCTCCATTCTCATTTCACTTCAGCCTTCATCTGCTTAGTCGTTTCAGGGTTGCAAATTTCGGCGGGAGTCTCGGCGTTGCTTGGCATGGGAAAAGGATGCTCTCTGGAACTATTCGTCCCCGGAATACGGCGGTCTCCGAGTCCTGGGGATGGGAAGTACAAGCCCGCAGGGGAGGGAAGTCGGTCGTACCAGCTGCCATTCGGGAAGTTTCAATCTGAAAAATGTAGGGACCCTGCCCTCTGTCGTATCACTTGATCCAGCCGCCCTCTGTCTCCTCTTACCTCTCCCTCCCGGTTGGCGCTCCGTCAGAGGCCTAGGCACAAAAGATATCTATAAGTCCAGGTGCTAAGTGCCCCTCCGCTCCTAGTCATTTTTTGAGTTATTTATGGACGCTCCTTAGCTGCTGTGGTTCTTAGCGTCCCGTTCTATATTGGGCGTGAAAGGCCGGTAATTTTGCTCAGAGGCCTCTTTATCAGGATTGGGTTCTTTTACGTGCCGTAATTCTACGACACGGGACCACCGGCTTTACTTCCCTTCTGAAAAAAGCCATGCTAAGGATTTTTACGCCCGAAAATATCCATCGCCCTCCGCCGAGTTTGAACCCGCGACCTCGGGAACTAGAGGCTAGCATGGTAACCAATACACCACGAGAACGACATCTTAGCCCTTGTTAGTAGTTTTATGTGTATCTATAAACATATGTAACCAATGTTGTATTGTATGCTAATTCAGAAATGCATTCCCCAATTGGCAGCAATTTTACTTTCTCTACTACGTATAGTAAGTAGGGGAAGTATTGTATTCCACCCAAAAATTCGATACCGAAATTTCACCGGAAATATATGTTTTGAGACTCCCTGAATCCAAAAAACGCATTTTTGGAAACATGTCCGTGTGTGTGTCTGTGAACAGCATAACCCAGAAACGAACAGTCGGATAAACACCAAACTTGGTATTTAGGTTCAGTATCTTCCAGGGATGCGACACGAAGGTTTTCAAGAAAGTCCGCCCACCCCAGATTACCCTTTACGTGGAAGAGTTTTCGAAAATTTTAACTTTCTCAAAAATGGCTCTAACGAATTTGATTAAAATATCATATGTTTAAGATATTTTCATGACAAATAAAATTTATATCTTGAATTTTCTGGGAATGTCTCCAAAAGTATTCTTCATTGTGAACGACTTTTGCATAACTGGTAAACCATAAGAGATAGACAAAATTTTACTACACAAAAAATGTAGATTGCGTTAAAATACACAATTTATGTAATATACATTTTTACTTTCTCTACTACGTATAGTAAGTAGGGGAAGTATTGCATTCCACCCAAAAATTCGATACCGAGATTTCACCGGAAATACATGTTTTGAGACCTCCTGAATCCAAAAAAAGCATTTTTGGAAACATGTCCGTGTGTGTGTCTGTGTGTGTGTGTGTGTGTGTGTCTGTGAACAGCATAACTCAAAAACGAACAGTCGGATAAACACCAAACTTGGTATTTAGGTTCAGTATCTTCCAGAGATGCGACACGAAGGTTTTCAAGAAAATGCCCCCACCCCAGACTACCCTTTACATGGAACATTTTTCGAAAATTTTAATTTTCTCAAAAATGGCTCTAACGATTTTGATTAAAATATCATATGTTTAAGATAATGTCATGAGAAATGAAATGTATATCTCGAATTTTCTGGGAATGTCTCCAAAAGTATTCTTCATTGTGAACGACTTTTGCATAACTGGTAAACCATAAGAGATAGACAAAATTTTACTACACAAAAAATGTAGATCTCGTTAAAATACACAACTTATGTCATATACATTTCTTTTGTCGAGTGAACCGTTTTCGAGATATTGCTTGTTATTCCCTTAAATTTTCCAATACTTATACTTTTTCTCAAATTCGTTATTCATTTTTACTTTCTCTACTACGTATAGTAAGTAGGGGAAGTATTGCATTCCACCCAAAAATTCGATACCGAGATTTCACCGGAAATACATGTTTTGAGATCTCCTGAATCCAAAAAAAGCATTTTTGGAAACATGTCCGTGTGTGTGTGTGTGTGTCTGTGAACAGCATAACTCAAAAACTAACAGTCGGATAAACACCAAACTTGGTATTTACGTTCAGTATCTTCCAGAGATGCGACATGAAGATTTTCAAGAAAATCCCCCCACCCCAGACTAACCTTTACATGGAACATTTTTCGAAAATTTTAATTTTCTCAAAAATGGCTCTAACGATTTTGATGAAAATATCATATGTTTAAGATAATGTCATGAGAAATGAAATGTATATCTCGAAATTTCTGGGAATGTCTCCAAAAGTATTCATTATGAACGACTTTTGCATAACTGGTAAACCATAAGAGATAGACAAAATTTTACTACACAAAAAATGTAGATCGCGTTAAAATACACAACTTATATCATATACATTTTTTTTGTTGAGTGAACCGTTTTCGAGATATTGCTTGTTATTTCCTTAAATTTTCCAATACTTATACTTTTTCTCAAATTCGTTATTCATTTTTTTAGGTCCTGGACATGCAAAGAGAATGGAATGCGCCACATAGCAACCAGCGATAAAATATTTGACTATCGCTTAAAAGCTACCATATTCCCCTTGCATCTACAAGAAAATTACAAATAAGATTGACATCTCGATATCTCGATTAATATGAAGCATATGGAGAATAGGCGTTTGTAAAAATAGATAGTACAAACAAGAGTAGAGAAAGTCATTTGAGTGTAGCACATCAGATTTTTTTATGTCCTGGACTTGCAAAGAGAATGGAATGCGCCGCATAGCAACCAGCGTTAAAATATTTGACCATCGCTTAAAAGCTACCATATTCCCCTTGCATCTACAAGAAAATTAGCAATAAGATTGACATCTCGATTAACATAAAGCATATGGAGAATAGGCGTTTGTAAAAATAGATTGTACAAGAGTAGAGAAAGTCATGTGAGTGTAAAACATCAGATTTTTTTGTTGAGTGAACCATTTTCGAGATATTGCTTGTTATTCCCTTAAATTTTTCAATACTTATTTTCCCAAATGGGAATTCGTTATTCATTTTTACTTTCTCTACTACGTATAGTAAGTAGGGGAAGTATTGTATTCCATCCAAAAATTCGATACCGAAATTTCACCGGAAATATATGTTTTGAGACTCCCTGAATCCAAAAAAGCATTTCTGGAAACATGTCCGTGTGTGTGTGTGTGTGTGTGTGTGTGTGTGTCTGTCTGTGAACAGCATAACTCAAAAACGAACAGTCGAATAAACACCAAACGTGGTATTTAGGTTCAGTATCTTCCAGAGACGCGACACGAAGGTTTTCAAGAAAATCCCACCACCCCAGACTACCCTTTACATGGAACATTTTTCGAAATTTTTAATTTTCTCAAAATTGGCTCTAACGATTTTGATTAAAATATCATATGTTTAAGATATTTTTGCGACAAATGAAATGTATATCTCGAATTTTCTGGGAATGTCTCCAAAAGTGTTCATTGTGAACGACTTTTGCATAACTGGTAAACCATAAGAGATAGACAAAATTTTACTACACAAAAAATGTAGGTCGCGTTAAAATACACAATTTATGTCATATACATTTTTTTAGTTGAGTGAACCATTTTAGAGATATTGCTTGTTATTCCCTTAAATTTTCCAATGTTTCTACTTTTTCTCAAATTCATTATTCATTTTTTTATGTCCTGGATATGCAAACAGAATGGAATGCGCCACATAGCAACCAGCGCTAATAGGAATTGACTATCGCTTAAAAGCTACCATATTCCTCTTGCATCTACAAGAAAATTAGCAATAAGATTGACATCTCGATATCTTGATTAGCTTGAAGCATATGCAGAGTAAGCGTTTGTAAAAGAGTAGAGAAAGTCATGTGAGTGTATCAGATTTTTTTATCTTGATAACGTCACAGGTTATATATTGTTAGGTATGGCTGATGATGATAATAATAATAATTTCTTTGCTTCGCTTTTTATGTAACTATATTTTGTATGAAAGCTTTCTTGTGAAGGATTTTCTATCCATATTACGGAAATTAGTCCACGGTATACCGGTAAGCTATGCTCGTGACCAGTTTGGCTTGCGTAAACACAAACTAGCAGATGGAAGGAAAGAACCAATATATCCATGCACTGTATTATCTGCCTTAAGCTCTGATTTGTTTCTGCTGGGTTCATACATTTTGGACACCGGAGTAGGTAAATGATGTAGCTGAGAGTGAGTTACTAAGCCATGCGATAGCAGAAATGTGCAAGTGCATCAGCTAAATCAGCTTCATTCACAACTCATTTAACGCTGCATGTTACATGAGTACCTCTACTCATCCCCACGTTGTTCTGCATGTTTTCATTTAGACATGTTGCATTCATTCACACACAGGAAACGCAGTCAAGGTCTATAAAGAACTACAGCCCAGTAACTCTTTGGAGACACGTGCGGGGCAATCGTGAAGTCTCAACTCCGTTCATTCCTTATTTAGCATAAAGTTAAACGCAAAACTTAAAAGTACCGAAAAAGTTTATCTCAAAGTATTCGACATACTTCGATACTACGAGTATCCCTAGTTTCCTTTACAAGTGAAAAACTAACAATCGAACCGTTGGCGGGATTGTTTCGATACGAGTAATGCCCAGCTCACGATGGAGCGACAGGGACATGCTACACGTTTATTGCTACTCAAAATTTAGTGTTACAATGTGGCGACACAATTTTAAATTGCCGCGTGATGCTCGCGGAATGCACACAACTTTATGTTGTATTTTTGTGTGCATTTGAACTCAATTGATGCAATTCGGGGCAATTTAATATTTCTTCTGCAAAAGAATGCATTTTCATGAAGGTTGATGCTATTTTGACAAGAACACATACCAATTCTGTGGATGCCGCCATCCGCACGGTAAAAGTTAACTTCAGTGCAGCTTTCGTCCCACGGATTTCGTCGCGTTGATGCTGAATTCCTATTGGTCAATCGTCGGGTCGCCAGTGTCGCTCCAGTATGAACCCGGCTTAGGAAATACATCGTATTAATGCCTGATAATTTTTTTTAACGTTGTGCAGAAATAATATTGTTTTGATTAAATACAATCATCTGTATTGAATATGCGACTAGAACACTGTATATTATACTACACTAGCTTCTAGTTCCCGAGGTCGCGGGTTCAAACCCGGCGGAGAGCGATGGATTTTTTTCGGGCATAAAATTTTTAGCATGGCTTCCTTCGAAAGGGAAGTAAAGCCGGTGGTCCCGTGTCGTACATTTAGGCACGTAAAAGAACCTCAAGCCTGATAAAGAGGCCTGTGAGCAAAATCTCCAGTCTTTCACGCCCAATATTGAACGGGATGCTAAGAAACATTGCAGTTAAAGAGCGTCTATAAATAAAACTCAATTTTTTGGATATTATGCTGTTACACAAACAACTGAATGTTGTTCATTTTATTTTCCGGCAGTTGAGACGTAACAGGCCGGATGGCGTAATACCTTCAAAGAAGAAGGGTTTAGAACAACAATTAATATATATGGATAGTTGGCTGTATATTCCGAACGCGAACCACTGTACTGTCTGCAGTTGTCCGGCATGTTGATGGATGTGAAAGACTTTCTGCCACCACAGTCTCTGCATGTAATACAATTATCTTATAACGTAAACTCCAACATCTGAACATACAGTGCCCCGCATATACTCGTAATAAATATAGGACTTTAGTAAGCTAATAGGCATATTATTTGGTTCTGCTTTATTTTCCAAAACGGTTTCTTCTGAAAATATGAGGAGCGCTGTTTTTTTTTTAATTTCCAACTCGATAGATACAATATTTTATGTAATTGATTTATATATTCACCTTAAGTATCATTTAATGAAACCATTTTGCATAGCTCTATCTATGTCGTGTGTAATTGTAATTTATTTCATCCTCAAGTCATATTAATACAACGTGGGAAACGTCAAACATTATTTGTCGCCCTCCGTGTGTAGTGGTTACCATCTAGCCTTTAGTTTCCGTGGTCGTGGGTTCAAACCCGGCGGAGGGCGATGGACTTTTTAGCGAGGTTTCCTTCGGAAGGGAAGTAAAGCCGGTGGCCTCGTGTCGTAGATTTACGGCACGTAAAAGAACCTCAAGTCTGGTAAAGAGGTCTCTGAGCAAAATTACCGGTCTTTCACGCTCAATGTAGAATGGGACGCTAAGAACCACAACAGTTAAAGAGCATCCATAAATAAAAATTCAATTTAATATAAGTCAAACACTATTTGCAGTAGTATTTACGAAGATCAATGAGTTTACAATGTAGTTGTTAAAAATATTAACAGTTTTTAATTATTACTAAGTGTTAATAACATTCTTGGCATAGTTTGAACGATTTTCCAGTTTTTCTACCATTGTAGACGGGTCTTCCGTCTTACTATCTACTGATTTCAGGTCTCATTTCTCGGTCTCCTCCATGCAACAGAGGACATAAAATTGGCATTAGCATTTTCTATTTATAATTTGCGCTTTGCAATAGTTAAATAGGGGAAGAGATGGCCACATTCACATCATTTTAAGTTATTCCTATGCAGTGATTACTGAATTCATTGGTTGAACAAAACTGAAACGCTGTATGTCCCAAAAATAAACATTAGGAAAATGCAAAAAACAAAAACCATATAAAATGTATATTACAAACAATTGCCTTTAATTAAATATAAATTCTGATACTTCACATCACTGTTAGCTTTTCATTCAAACATTTTTTAAAAATGACATTTGATATTGAGCACAGACTCCCATAAAACTGAACATTTCGGTAAAGCTGTATGTGCCATGCGACTAAACCAAGAAAATGCTGAATGTCCACCCAAGTTCTTGTAGTCTGATATCGCTGACACAAAGATTCATAAAATGCCCTGTATTTCACATCAAGAAATGTAATCATAGCAAGTAATTCCTTCTTTTCCTCTGCTAATTTTGCTTGTCACAACTAAATGTGCACATTTCCTAAGGACGGCAAATCATTGAATATCCACCCTTTCTTGAACACAGAGAACTCATTCCAGTCTCCTTCATCAAAAGAAGTTTTCATTAGAAGCTTGCCTTTCTTGTCCGAACTGAAACATATAATTGAAGCTTTCATTATCTTCAATTTGCTGGAGTTCAGACATATATCCCTAAGGAAGTAAGATCCAAGAAATCACCTTCACCCATGTTTACCACCTTAAAGGGATTTTTTAACTCTAGCTGTAGCCATCTTGCATTTAACATTCTTCTTCCTTTTTTCTATGATACCAAAGTCTCGATCAGAAGGCATGTAACTATGACCGGACACTAAAAACTTGATTTCAACACCAATGATTTAACTTACATCACGTGCTGGTGGCTGCTTCGCAGCAACAGCTATTCCTTTGTAAGTTGAATATGTCTTTCCATGAATTCTTAGCTTTTTAAGTTAGCAACCTTTCCCTTCCTTTCCATTATAACAAAGTATTGAGGAACACAGTATGGAAATGAATACACAATATGCGAAGCACTACAATAGTAGGAGCTCACAACAGAGACAGGATCCAACAAGTACAGCTGTTGGCGCGTGACACATACAGCGTTCACCATGCCACTACAGATGGAACATACATCCTGGTACATCTATCGGATGTCTTATAACAGCAAGGAAACCTGTATGGTACTTCCAATTTTTCCCATGCTATTCGCCTTGGCACATTCAGCGGTTTCCATAAAAAATCTGACATTACACAATTTTGGCACTTTCAGCGTTTTCCACTCCCAGTCTTCAATTGTTTTGTTTGTTGCGCGCAGTCACCCTGCTTAACAAACACGCAAATTTAGTAACACCTTTTCTATTTAGGTGAAGGCAATCTCTTCCTCAGTCCCTATAATTTTTCCATGCATTACTATCAATAAATACACAATCATTAACTTTACATACCTAATCCAATGAGTCGTTGATTGCGTTGATGTATCGAAGTTCTCAGCGCTTTATAACCCCACTCACGCACAGCTTGGCCCGAGGAAATAGATCTTTTCCCATTGATATTAGGCTTTCCATTGCTTCTAATATTTCATCTGGAGATCTTGCAGTGCGAATGTTATTTGTGCCAGCATGAATAATGGGACCGTCTTTGTTCTCCGCAAACTTCTGTTCAAGATGGCGGATTTGCGCACCCGGATAACAGTATACTTTTTCGTCATCTGCAAGATATTCCACAGTATGATGAATCATTGAGTCCCCAGCTATAATTGCAGAGTTCTTCTCATACATGTTCAAAAGAATATCTTGGTGATCTTGTAGATAGAAAGAAATAACAGTTTTTCAACTGATTCAACAGCGCATCCGCTCGCTTAATGGGAAAGTCGAGAGATGCAATTATTTTGTAAGCAGCGTGCAGTCAAACGATATTGAGTGAAATCAACATAAATTTGGTACTTTCTTGGAATTCCAGGGCGGAGGACCTATGAAAATCCTAACGGTCTATTTTTTCTACTTAGAAGTAAATTTAATACATTGCCATGTCCAAATTTCATAATACACCAGCATTAAAACATTCATATCATGTTACCCTCACCCATTCATTAGCTACATTAAAAACAAAAACAACGGAAATGCAGATGTCAATAGAAAGTGTAACAACTTCAATGTTCTTTCACATAAAATCTTGATTTTTGTCTTAATGAAAAGTTAATGAATATCGCATCAATTAGTGCACCCATATGCATGCAATGAATACCCATGTTTAGGTTTCTTTTAATGTATGCTACCTCATTCCACGATATATACTGATTTCATCTTCACTGTTTACCATCCATCAGTATGACAACCGCTCATTTATTTAACTCGTTGGTTTAGAGGGCGTTGAGAATTAGATTTCCAATGGTACCAGTAATGGTGAGGAAATAGTACAGCGTTTATGAGTAATATTTTTACTTTCTCTACTACGTATAGTAAGTAGGGGAAGTATTGCATTCCACCCAAAAATTCGATACCGAGATTTCACCGGAAATACATGTTTTGAGACCTCCTGAATCCAAAAAAAGCATTTTTGGAAACATGTCCGTGTGTGTGTCTGTGAACAGCATAACTCAAAAACTAACAGTCGGATAAACACCAAACTTGGTATTTGCGTTCAGTATCTTCCAGAGATGCGACACGAAGATTTTCAAGAAAATCCCTCCACCCCAGACTACCCTTTACATGGAACATTTTTCGAAAATTTTAATTTTCTCAAAAATGGCTCTAACGATTTTGATGAAAATATCATATGTTTAAGTCAATGTCATGAGAAATGAAATGTATATCTCGAAATTTCTGGGAATGTCTCCAAAAGTATTCTTCATTATGAACGACTTTTGCATAATTGGTAAACCATAAGAGATAGACAAAATTTTACTACACAAAAAATGTAGATCGCGTTAAAATACACAACTTATATCATATACATTTTTTTTGTTGAGTGAACCGTTTTCGAGATATTGCTTGTTATTTCCTTAAATTTTCCAATACTTATACTTTTTCTCAAATTCGTTATTCATTTATTTATGTCCTGGACATGCAAAGAGAATGGAATGCGCCACATAGCAACCAGCGATAAAATATTTGACTATCGCTTAAATACTACCATATTCCCCTTGCATCTACAAGAAAATTAGCAATAAGATTGACATCTCGATATCTCGATTAACATGGAGCATATGGAGAATAGGCGTTTGTAAAATTAGGTTGTACAAGAGTAGAGAAAGTTATGTGAGTGTAACACATCAGATTTTTTTTTACTCTACTTTCTCCTTTACATGCAACTTTGAATTTAATTTAAGGTTTTATTAGACAGAAACATTATTCTGTAGGTACCCAAGGATGGAATGGAATGAGAAGCGGAGGGCACTGATCTAGGGAGTCCGGGCATTGTACCGACACCCCCATGAAGGGGACGCCCCCGGGAGGAAGTGAAAGGAGACACCAGGCGGCCAGAACCAGAGTGACGGCACACTGATGACAGGATCCCTAAAGTATCCAGATATAAACGCCGCAGACGGACAGGCAAACCAGGGCCCCGACCCACATAGGGTCCAATGTCCCCGCCGAGGGCGGTTCTTATACCCCGTCAACAAGCCAAGACCGAGGGATGGGGAAGGTTCACAGAGAGCATCCTTTTCCCCTGCCACGCCGCACCGAAACTCCATCACCGACACTTCCAACCCTGAAACAGACCAAACGGGGGGGGGATGATGAATGAAATGATTAATGGAAGAAAATGGAGGGACAGGAAATTCGGGGAATGTAACTATCCTTCCCAGCATTCGTCTAAAAAAAAACCGTGGGTTAAGATGGCCTCCCGAATGCGGGCCGCAACCGCCTGAACCATCCCACTCGTTACCCAAGGATAATAAGAGAATTGTGTTATGTACAACTCAGTTAGTACTTTGTTCATATGATATCGGATTCACTTTTAAAATGTAGTGTACCCAGCACATCAGATGGAACAGCAATGACAGTGCTGCCAAATCGAACATGCGCCCTGTACAGGATTCTCCACAATGTTTCCTGGTTACCAATGTGTTATGTATTGTGAAGTGAAATAAGTTTGTTTGTTTGTTTGTTTTTGGTAAAACACACACACACACACACACACACACACACACACACACACACACACACACACACTGGTCGGCCTGAGCTCTACAGAAGGCTATACGGCCACATAACTGTCAGAGGAATATCTGAACAGGACACAAGCACCAAACATCTATGCCCGAAGCGGGATTCGAACCCGCGGTCCGTTTACGATGGTGAAATAAGTTAAAATGGCATAAAGAAAACGGCAAATAACAAGTAGCCAAGAGCGGAGCATTACGCGCCTATTGTTGCAAACAACCGGCTCCACAACAGTAGCGTAGCCAGAAAATTATTAAGCGGGGTTATGTATAGGGATTCATTTTTAAATAATTTGTATCAATTCAAATGATAAATATGGATTAATTCTGAATTGAAATATTTAAATACATCGATTTTATATTCAAGGTTAAGGTGCAACAGTTGTATTAAAATTATGATAGGATGTTTTGCGTATTCTAAGCGTCAAATGTGTTGTAACACGAGAATTAATGACCACTGTGAAGTGTTTTATATTACCGCTGCGGGCCATTTTATTTCTCTACAAAATAGGGTTCCTAGTTATATTCTAAAGTGGGAGATATTTCACTAATTTGGAAACCCACAAATTTAGCACCGGAACGAAAACAAATGTTCTGTATTCTGTGTAATATTTATGTTTATATGTAATTTTTGTACATTTCCTTGACATGTTCTATGTTCACAAGCCTTTATGGCTGCTAGTGAATTCACAGAATGAAATCCAATCTATATTTTAACAAGGTTGTACCAACGCCATCTAATGTACAACTTTTGCTGTCAGCTTTGGCCATATTGACCAAGACATGCGGCATAAATATGGCGTAAATATAGCGCCACCAGTGATACAATTAGGAACTCTCCCGCCAACCTAGAAAGGTGCTATTATTTTCACGAAACAATTTTTGCTAGTAATTTTTACATTTTTTTAGCAAGGGAGAGTTCAAACCCCCACCCCTGGCTACTCCTCTGCTCCACATGTGGAAACGCAAATCAACGCTACCGCCGCGTATCTCTTGAAATTTTGAAACGCTGTTGCCTCAATGCCCGTACTATTTTCTCAACATTGGCCGCACCAAAAACCAAAGCTTCTACCAAGGTACTTCTTTGCACAATTATATTAAAAACTTGAAATATTCAAATATAGTATGAGACAGATAATGTGCAATTTTTTATATGTTATGAAGTGTTATGCTGTCGTAATATGAAATATTCTAGTTCCTCCTTGTATATGTTGGTAAACGTGTAGTGTGTAAAATTGTTACTGACACGCAAAGTTCAATTTTCCTTACTGTTTCCAACTTGGAAACCGTAATTTTACATAAGATATAGAAAATAATTACCATATTGCTTTTATTTTCTTTAATTTCCTTTGATTCGGAAAACAAAATATAAAATTAATTTGAAAATCTGTATTTTGACGTGCATTAAAGTAGGAGGAATAGTTTTAGTGCGATAGAAGTAATTACTCGAATATGATGAACATAAAAAGCAATGGTCTTTAAGTTATTTGATTCATGCCAAGGTGGACTTCCTTCCATATTCCATATGAGAGATTTAAAATTAAAAAAAAGGACCCTTAAAAATCCGAACCATGGGATTTTAAGTTAGAATCAGTATTGCGCTAAGTCTCTTACCTATACCAAATCTACTGACAATTATTTTTCTTTTGGGGGGGCTTACATTCTTTAATATTTTAATTAATAAAGCGTTTATCTGTTGCTGAATAGGACATTTTTATGTGGCATCGTGATCCATGACACCTTAGAAGTAAAGTGGGCTATAAATTGTTTAATTACTAAGCAAGCTCGCACATTCAACGTTATGGAAACAATGACATACTTCTAAGCCCACGTTATGACGCAATGAGGGAAGGCTATGCTCGGAGATCGAGATCCCGGCGTCGATTACCTGGAGAAATGCTCACGCGGTCTCTTTGTGAATTGTTAATGTGGGACGCTGAACCAAGTGTTGGCCCACTCCCCTACAGCTATTTTTAACCCTATTCCTTTCCTTCCGACAGCAGGAACGTCGTAACGTCTGCCAAATATCGCGTTTTTTCTTGTACGTTTTTGTTGCAAAAAATAATGCTCTGAATTAAAGTAGGAAGTCTCAAGTTTATGTAGCGATCTTTGGTGAATGTGCTTTAGGAAAGGTAAGATGATGCATTTAAATAACAACAAACCCTCTAGCAGGGCATCACGGTTATAACCTTTGCCAAGTTTTAAGACTGTAGGCTTACAGCCATTTGTGCTTTTGTTTGCACTTGAATTTAGCAAATGATCACTAGAAAACACCTGCCTCATGGGTTTGGAATACTGACTGACATGTGTAACATTTCTGTAAAAGATAGGTAAGCACAAGGAGTGATTTAGTGTATCCGTATTACTGCTGACAATGCGTTGATGCTGGTATTACGTACGTGTTGACTGTTATGATTAAGCTGTCGGTTACGGGAACTTGTGTAGCATGTGACTTTTGGCTTTTGGAGAAATATATCTTGCCTTGGGCATCGCAGGAAGTTTTTATTTTGCTATTGAAATCTAGTACGTCTTTCTATATATTAAATAATAAATAACAATCGCGCACGATCATAAATTACATAAGTATTATAACACAAATTATAATTGTATTAATATAAATTGGCAAATCATTTTTACAATTTTATGAAAACAACTTTTAAATAGTTAATTTTAATCTTTCCTTAATCTCCTCCCCCTTTTTAGATCAATATTTTTATGTTTATAATTTTCTCCAGTGATGAACACCCTTTCACAAAGAACATTCTTAAACAATTTGATGAAATAAGACGCTGATATTTTGAGTGAACCAAAATCGAAATGAATGTTAAACGAAAAGCTCTCAGATAAATGATGCGGAGTGATTCATGTTCTATAAAACAACATTGTATTGAATAACGAAGGACAAAGTTCACAAGCAACGTTTTCTATTATAATTTTAACTGTCCTTTTGTAGTATATTTCCAAATATTTTATTATATATATTTTATCATTTTAATTATTTATACTTATTTGATAATGTATTATGAATTTCAAGACGGCGTCCTTAAACGTAACCCATTTTCAAAATATTTTCAAAGAAGAATGTCTTGCGTAACATAATCGATTTTCACTTGTGCGCGTCTATTATCAGGGGTAAGTCACATTTCAAAATAATAAACGTGGCCATTTATGCACATACAGAACAATATCAGATACCGTACTAGAAAAATATTTTTCTAATGTTGAAGCCTTCTATTTTTCAATTAATTTCCTATTGTGCGCAGACCTGACTAGTTGCTGAATTCTGTGATTAGCATGAGTAATATATCAATTGTGACAAGCTATTTAAACGCTACTATTATGAAAACCTTTCAGAAGCTCTCGGTACAACGTCGTTCGGGTGGTGAAAAACATGTATGTGGTGATTTACTTGCTGTGTTATTTTTCGTCCGGATTTACGCTTTTGTCAGAAATGGGATATTAACTGTTTTTTTAAATCCGGCTAGGACTGAGAATGTTTGGAATAAAGCCATTGACAGGAAAATAAAACCTAAGTTAGGATCATTACTACTCACAATAAACTAAGCCACTCAAGAATCTGAATCACGATCAACAGGCGCAAACGATCGGCCACACTACTATGCGGTCACGCTCTTTGGCTTTACTTGAGGGCTTGCGAGATCACAATTCCATTAAAGGAATTAACATATTTTGATAGTTATCTGGTATAAAAAAAGAGTTTAATATATTTTTCAATAGAGGTTGGAAGCATTAAATCATACGAAAGGTAAAACTTCTTTCTATAATGAGGACATACAATGCCGGAAGAAACATTTGGCAGGTAAGCTAAGGGATTCATTCTTGCAGTTACCATGTAAGTTTGAAATCACGCGGCATGCAGTCAAGACGGACTGGTTATTAAAGCAAACTAAACTCCGCGGCACAACAGCCTGTTGCCGGACCAAGGCCTACCACCCGGCCGCTGCGTCCTCCACATCTGCCCACAACAAGTGTCATGAGTGGGGTGCAGTACTGGAGCGTGTGACGTGGTCAGCGCTGTGTCCCTCCCGGCCAGTATGGTCTCCTTAACTTTTCAATCAAGTAGCTCCTCAATTGGCACTCCGGGCCAGGGCTTCCAGCGGGAGAAGGTCCCCACGCCGGTACCAGGAATCGAACCCGGATCTCCCGCTTAGTAAGCAGCTGCGCTACCACCGCGCTAAGGAGACGACTTTTGCCTCAAGTGGCCCTCTATGCCAATCTTGTAAGATGGGGCAAGCAAAAGAACTTAATGCCTCAAAGCCAGTTATTCCCACCTGATAACTGTTGGCACCTTGACGTTTTAGCCGAACGAGATGGCTCTACGGTAACGTATTTTCGGGAGGTACCGGGTTCGATTCCCGTTGGGCCGACCATTCTGACCTTGGGTTGTTTACGGTTTTCCCAGCTTGGTAGGCGAATGCTGGAGTGGATTATATAATGCTGCGAATTTTCCTATCATTCTCCTTATGTTTCAGGGTCGAAGGATCAGGCGAGTGGACGGCAGGGAGGCGTGTGGCGGTAGAGTTTCCTTTGAGGAACTGTGTGCCCTGGTGTTCACTGTGTGACAGACCCTCAGATAGACAGACCTCTCTATGGGGAGAGGTAAGCCTATGGGAGAGGTCCTGCTGTTGTTAGGATGTAATATCTGGAGACGTTAGGTATCTTGCCTGTGTCCGAGTGTACCGCCACAGATCAGATCGCTCTCTGTGTCCTTTGCTTCACCCCTTCCTGCCGGAGGTTTCCAGAAGCACAACCGCCTTCATGTGTGCATAATTGCCGAAATCCTCCTCCTCTTCCTGATAACCATAACCTTGCCCGTTTGAAATCATGATGGTAACTGCTGCATGTGAAGTGAGTGTATTTCAGCCAACTCTCTTTTCCTTGATGTGTGATATTAATGAAAACTGCCAGTTTTAGGTACACTTTTGAAATCATCTTGGTTGGTTTGATGACTAATAATATAGGCTCCACCTGAACATGTGGGAAACCTCGAAGAATCTGATAGAGGACATTAAAACAAACAAAAACTACATATAAATATAAAGTTTCTTTCACTTAAAATCTACAGCCACTATTTGTGGTGTGCAGATAAATAAGCATTATGTAATTTTCTTCTCTAATTAAGGGATACATGTGAATAGGTACTACAATGACGAGATTATATTATCTGGAATGCGGTCTTTATCTTCCATCATCTGTCTTGCTGTTGGTTAAATTTTAATATACACCAGGAATATGGTTTTTATGATAATACTCTATATACAAAAATACTGACATAGCTCAGAAAATAAGTAGAATAAACCATATGTTTGCATGGCATTTTTTGCTTGCTTTTATGTGTTCTATCAATTCCCCAGATTTTGTTCACATGCTTAATTACATCTTGTAAATTAAGCGTTGGTCCCATCATTATGCTGAACTGTTGTCATATTTTATTACAGAACCGTGATGGCCCCATTACTGACATGTCCGCTCTGCTCTCAACCAGGGTTCCAGACACTGGACTCATTACGCCATGGCCTCATCAGCGCAGCTACCCGTGAAGTTGTGTGCCCAATATGCCATGATGTCCTCAGTGGGCTTGATAAGTTTACAATCCACCTATTCAGTCACTCCATGCAACAACAGCACCAGCTGGATACATCTGCATTCCACAAGCCAACACCAGTGCCTCATCAGACCAATAGACTGTTGATATGTGATCAAACATACTTCACCACAAAGAACCTGCACATTAGGGAAGTGGCAGCACCTCTTAAAACCCATGTGACTGTGTTGCCTGTTGGTATAGTGCCTCAGAATGCTAACACTTACAACAAAGCTACAGCAGAACACTTGCCCTCTAGAGTCCAAGTGCAAGTGACATCTGATGCACATTCTAACTTTTCTGTGGAAGGAGCGCAGATTACAAAGACACAGAAGCAGGCTGTAGAACTGTGCAAGAACAGAAAGACAGCAGGTTATCCACCATATCATTTCAGTGCAGGTCAGCCACATATGACACATCAGACAGTGTCTGTTCAATGCCCTTCATCATCTCCACAGCAGACAGTGTCCGTTCAATGTTCTCCATCATCTTCACAGAAGACAGTATCTGTTCAATGTCCATCAACATCTCCACAGCAGACAGTGCCTGTTCAGTGTCTATCATCATCTCCACAGCAGACAGTGTCTGCTCAGTGTCTAACATCATCTCCACAGCAGACAGTGTCTGCTCAATGCCCATCGTCATCTCCACAGCAGCCAGTATCTGTTCAGTGTCTTTCGTCATCACAACTTGTGCCTACTAATGGTTCAGCTCAGAAAAAGGCTGATTCCTCAGTGAGATGCACTATATGTGGCTTTTCTTTTGACGATGATTCTATTCTGGCAATACATAAGCAGCTTGTACACCCTATTCAGACTTCCTCAAGTGCAAATTCAAACTCAGATGTGCAGGTGGGTGTTTTAAACCTGATCTGTTGAATATTAGAATAATTTCTTCATGTTCTTTATTTTTCTTTGTTTCTTTTCTTTCCTCTCCTTTTTTGTTGTATCATTTACCTATGATAAATAACATTTTAGCTTTCTCTAGCATCTATTTACGAGGGTTGTCCAATAAGAAAGTTTCCCTATTTTATAAAAAACATTACACATAATTGATCATGTATTAATTTTATTTATATTGTACAATCCTTCTGTTGCTTTTCTACATAGTCAACATGTTTTTCAAAGCATTTTTGGGGATGTGACACAAGTTTTTCCAAGCCAGTGTTGTACCAGGTCGGGTCCTATGCTTGTAACCAGCTGTTCAGCTGATTGATCTTCGTTAAAGTGCTTACCTCCACGATAACGTTTCAGTCAGGGGAACATGTTAAAATCACTTGGGAAAAGATCTGGTGAATATGGAGGATGCGAGAAAACTTCCCAGTTGAATCTTCTGAGCTCCGACTGGGTCAAGATTCAACTTGGAATTTTCTCATATGCTCCGTATTCACTGGAGCTTGACCCAAGTGATTTTCACATGTTCCTCCAACTCAAAGGTAAGCAACGATGATGAAGTCAAATCAGTGAACAGCTGGTTGCGAGCACAGGACCCAACATGGTACAACACTGGCTTGGATAAACTTGTGTCTCGTCCCCAAAAATGCTTGGAAAGCATGTTGACTATGTAGAAAAGTAACAGAAGGATTGTACAATATAAATAAAATTAATTCAACATGATCAATTGTGTGTAATGTTTTTTATAAAATACGAAAACTTACTTATTGGACACCCCTTGTATAATAGATAAGAGGAAGTATTGAATTCTACTAAAAAATTTGATACCAAGATTTCACCAAAACTACTTGTTTTGAGGTCCCTGAATAAAAAAGAAGCCTTTTTAGAAAGAGATCTGCATGTCTCTCTTTGCCTGTGTTTCTGTCTATCTATCTGATTAAAATAAAAAAGTGAAATAAACACCAAACTTCATATTTTAAGTTCAGAATCTTCCAATGATACAATATGAAGATTTTCAAGAAAATCCCCCAATACTAAACTACCCTTTACATGGAAGCATTTTTAGATTTTGATTAAAATGTTGGATATATTTAAGATATTTACATGACCAATAAAAGAATTTCATGAATTTTCTATGAATAGCCTGTGGTTCATTTCATTTGAAATGAAGTTATATATAATTTTATATAACTGATAAACCATAAGAGATAGACAAAACTAACTGCACAAAACATGTGGATCCCTTTAAAATATATAATTTATTTCAAATAACTTCTTTTGCAACATCAGCCATTTCTGAGATATTCATTGTTGTTAATTTAAATTTTTCATTACAGTAGAACCCCACTCTATGAACTAAAGGGGGCTCAGCCATCTCATATAACACATTTTTTTCGGATAATTGATTGTAACGATTTTAAGAAGCAAAAGAAAGAAAATAATTGTATTCAAAATGCACGTAATAATATATAATAAACAGACTACTACTGTTTACAGTATTAAAATATACATTACAGCATTTACAAAAGCTATTTCATAAAACCAGTAATTTTTTGTTTGAACTTTCTTTTTACAATACTTGCGAGCAGCTATATGATTAGAAAAGCATTATTATATGCTGGCATTGATTCACTGCTTCTTCCACATAACACAAGGCAACCAAAAATCAAAAAGTACTGTGTTATTGATAGCGTCATAATTCAATATTTTCTGTGGGTATGAGTTTGTAGTCTTTCTTACACCTAATGCTTTGAATCCTCATCCACTGTCAGTCTGTCACTAATGGCTTCAAATTTCTATTTGGTGCTTATTTACAATATGACTTCTTTTACTGACATTTCAAACACAAATAAATTACACTGACCAACACAAACAGTAAAATAACAGTGCCCCACCAAACTGAATGCATGTACAAGCAGTTAACACTTGTTATAATTGTACAACATTTCTTGGAATGTGGGGTAGGAGGCAAGGATTAACTGCATACAACATCAAGTAACTGTATTACAATTTATGTTGGGGCAAAAGAAACTTGGCAATTGTTGCAGCAACATTGTCAGGATCTCCTATTTTTTTGTTCATTTTTTCTTTCTTTCTTACTTTTTTTTTCCTCCTCTGCAGCTTTGGTTAAGCAGGGTTTTACTGTACTTATTCATTTTTTAAAGTGCTGTCATCATTTAGTATTTTCTAACAATGACATAGAAGGAGTAAGGAATTTCAAAGCTAGCATATATTAGATTTTAAATATTTGATTATTACCTTAGCTTCCTTTATCCCTCATGTGGCCACAACGAAATGTATAGTGAAATATGAGGGCAGTCCAGAAAGTCCCAGACGTTTTGGCATATCGTGGCGATGAGTAGAGCTAGAGCCGCCATCTTGGTGTCAGAACATCTCTACATTCAGCATGCATCCAGCTGTGGTAGCATGAAGACTGTGACTTCCTTACTGTGCTCTCTGTGAGTTGTTAAAATGTGCGCTGCAATAGAAAGTCCCACCATTTGCGAAGTGCGGTTGGCTAAAAAGAACAAACCAATTGAAATTTATTGTCAACTTTGTGATGTTTATGGGCAGGGAATAATGAGTGAAAGCCGTCAGACAATGGTGCATTGATTTTAAAAATGGCCGTACCAATGTTCACGATGAGGATCGCAGTGATAGGCCTAGCCTTATGACTGATGAACTGTCAATGCAAATCAATGACAAAATTCGTGAAAATCATCGTTTCACAATTATAGAACTTTCGGAACATTTTCCCCAAATTTCATGGAGTTTGGTGCATCAAATTGATGCTTTGATACTGACGCTGAACTGCATGCCGGTGTAAACCAGTGGTTGAAGTCGCAGGCGGCAGATTTCTACAGAGAGGGTATTGAAAAACTTGTGCCATGGTATGATAAATGCCTCAATTTGAATGGATTATGTAGAAAAATAGCTTAAGAGTGTGCCTTTCAAATGTAGATAATAAATGTTGATATTTGCATTTTAATTGTTTATTTCAAAACGTCTGGGACTTTCTGGATTACCCTCTTATTTATCTTGATTAACATGAAAGAGATAAAAAAAACAGCTTTTGCAAGAACAGTTAGTAGAATATGTAAAAATAAATGATGGAGGCTATAGAAAGTCAAGTGAATGTAACATATTAACATTTTTTAATTGCACTTATTTATACTCCAAAAATTGTACACTACATAAAAACATAGTATGATTAAGAATCTAGCACCACGGAAACTAAGGCCCTCCCATACTGTATTATATTATAAAATATAATAAATTAATATATTTATTATTATTATTATTATTATTATTATTATTATTATTATTATTATTATTATTATTATTATTATTATTTGCACCTCTGACAGTTAATGTTGAATTGCTGTTTTCTTGCAGGATTCTTCCTAGCATAGTCATCCACTAACATATCAAGATTTAATGTGTATCCTCTTTCCACTTAAATAACTAAGGGCAGACAAATGTTCTTGCATCGTCAAACTGTGCACATAGTTCTTAATTAGTTTTAATTTTGAGAAAGTCCTTTCTGCTGAAGCCACTGTCACAGGGAGAATTAGGAATAATTTCAATGTCACCGAGACATCAGGGATGCTAGAATTAATTATGTGATTTTTTGTATAAGGTGTGCTAAGTCTTTCACTGATCCCTTTTTCACACCTTTGATATCACTCTGAAGTACATTATGGACCATGAGTGGTTGGTAAGGAAATTCTGTGAAATATCATTTGGATAGCTCACTACAAGTTTATCTGCAATTGAATGAAGTTCACTGTCACTACTCCCCACGAGTATATTGGGCTGAAAACACTTGAAATGTTCAGTGATGTTCATCGTGCTTTTAAACCAGAGTTGTAACTGACCTAACACAATATCCAAATAACCATAGAAGACATTAATGAAATAATGTTTGAGATTACTCAGCCAAATTTGTTTTTTGTTTTTTTTCCCCATTTTCTTGCAAAACAACATACAATTCCCCATGTGTTTGTCATTTCTTCAGTGTCTCATTTTACTCTGATAAATCAATTTCTAAATTGCTGAAGTGAAGTACAGTAGAGTCTCGCTAATCCAAGGTAATGTGAGGTGAAGGTACTTCGGATTTGGGATAACTCAGACTATACAGAGCATCATTGGAAAACTCATTAAAGACAAAATGAAACCAATAATAAATCTAAGGTGTTTAAAGTTTTTGTATAGAAATAAACACAATATGCACATACATACATGAGTTTTTTTTTTTTTAAAGAAGTCTTTAAGCATCTCCTGCTTCAGGATACTGAATCGCTTTTGCATGACAATGTCACGCCATCGTTTGAGTAACACGGTGTTGCCTCTGATTGTTGTTCTACATAGCACAATGCCGCCTTCTTCCTCCTTGCTGCTTTCTTCTGTTGGCTCATTCAGCATCTCAACAATTGATGTTTCCATTAAGTTCAAACTGTTCATCACTCTTCATCCATTCCATAACTTCACTTTCACTACCACCTGGAAGCTGTGCGATTAGGTGTGACAGGGGTACTGTCTACTCTCTAAAATTTTCCTCCACAATTTCACATATGTCTCAGGTTTCTTTTCATCCCATGACTCTGCTAACCATTATACTACATCCCTCATAGTTACTCATTTTAGAAAATTACTGATGTTTCCATCCTCTTACGTTACTTGTAGAAGTGACTGCAACTGGCAGCGTCGATACTGTTGTTAAAGTATTCCAAAGCCCCCTGAACAGTTGTATCAAACTTGTGACATTAGGCAGCAAAAAACAAAGCCAAATTCCATTACACTGCAGCTCCTTTTCTTCTAGATGCAATCCAGCATTGTCCATCAATAAGATTGCTTTACTAGGCAAACCATTTTTCTTCAAAAACATTTTAGTTTCCGGCACATATTCTTCATAAAACCACTTCTTAAATACTCCTCTGTCCATCCAGGCATTCCTTTGGTTCTTGTAAGAGATAGGCAGCGCAGACAAGAAAATGTCTTGAGCTTTAGGCTTCGTGGACTTGCCTATGATGGCAAGCTTTAATTTGTGTGTACCTGATGCATTTGATGCAGCGAGTACTGTTACTCATTCTTTATTTTTTTGGTGGCCAGGAGCATGACGTTCTAAGTGTGAAGCAACTGTTTTAGAAGGTAACATTTTAAAGTTGAGTCCTGTTTCGTCACAATTATACAACTTATCATTTGTGAGGTTTTCACTTTTTATGAGTTGTTCAAATTTTTTACAGAAGTTCACTGCAGCTTTTCTCCACAAATCTCAAGCTGTTGCACACACACCATACCTATTCTTCCATCTCTGTAATAATCTACACTTGCACTGAAATCATCTTCACCTTCTTTAAACTTGTTTCTAAAAAATGTTTTTTCTTACAACATTGGGCTGAAAATTGGACTTTCCCTCTGTCTTTGTTAATTGAACCAGAAAAACAATGTGTCACTAGTTTTTTCATATTCTGACCTCCTCATACCCTTTCTTTTAAAAGAATTATCTGAACACTTTGTTGAAGAATACGTCTCCAGTTTATCTCTGTTTCGTTGCATCTCCAACAGTTACTTCCCCAACACCGTATTCTCTGCAAGCTTTTTAATTGTCTCCCCTTTGTCCAGTCTTTTTAAAGCTTGTAATTTCACCTTTAATGGTACAAATTTCCTCTTACATGTAGCACTCATTGTTGAAACAAATTAGGAATAAGATGTGCAACCACTTGTAACATACTCTGTTCACAAAGAAGGCTACAAACATACTAAAATA
Source organism: Deroplatys truncata (assembly GCA_030765065.1). Lineage (NCBI taxonomy): Eukaryota > Metazoa > Arthropoda > Insecta > Mantodea > Mantidae > Deroplatys > Deroplatys truncata. Next base: position 100,401,618 of record CM060987.1, on the reverse strand, counting down.
AAACACTCCTTTAACTTGACAGAAACCCGGCTTGCTGTTTGGGTCGCAAGGGATACTTTTCCTCTCAACAAAACATATGTTAACTATTAAAGCTAGCTGCTTTCTTATAATAGCTGTCAAACATTTGCAGTCATAAACTAGTCAGTATGTTATTATTGCAACTGAAAAGTATTTCCAGTGGGGAATGTTTGCTGCAGTGTATGTAGTTAGTGTATTATTATTGAGGCTGAAAAGTATTTCTGGTGGGGAATGTTTGCTGCAATGTATGTACATATTAATGGTACATAATGGTTTTCCCAATTTTCGTCTGGTCCCTAATTGAAAGGAAGTTAGGGAGGTAGGGAGGTGCAAAAGTATGTACCTACAGATATGTATCAAGAACATGTAAACTGAGGACTAGTTTCTGGTTTTAAAAAAAAATAATTGTCAAGTAGCTCAAATTTAACAGAACCTTGAATTTGTGAGACTCTACTATAAATGCTTCCCAATAATTTTGTAACATTCTGCATAACTTCATTAGGTATATTTTTGACTTGATATTGTTTGTTTCTAACACTTTACTTTGTATTACCATCTGAACCACACAAACCTGTAAGCTTCCATTTGTCTTCTTAAGGAAGTTGGTTTGTTACGCTCATCTGAATTTTTAGAGGTCACTGTTATATTGCTTAAAGTCCTCATGATATCTCGATAATGGAAATGGATGGATAACAAAGCTTATAAGCTGAAGACCACCTTGTTGGACATAGTTCTTTATTTCTTCTAAAAGTTGCCATCTTTTAGTACTGGAACTGAAAAACGTATATATTCTCTCAAGCCAGTTATAAAAGGATGTTATTGTGGTATTTTAGCTGCATCTCTTAGGACTGAATTCAAGTTGTGGGCAATACAATGTACATAATTGCAGTCAGCTCCAGTCCTTTGATCCACCTTTGCACTCCCAACTATACACCACACATTTTTTTTCTCTTCATTGTAACCTTAACCTCTGCATTGCTGTGTGGAAATTCCGTTCTTTTCAATGAATTCTGAAACTATAGTAACTAATCCTGTGCACTTACATCCCCAACTCTAAAATAACCTAAAAAACTTTCCTATATCATGAGCACTATGGTGTGTTATTTACATTCATCTTTACTAAGATATATCGCAAAATTAAACTTAATCGGTCATGTTTCATCATATTTTGGGTAGTAAGCAATATTAGAGAATAGAAGCAAGTGTCATGTATTTCTGCAATTATATCTTTTTCTATTTTGAGGACAACACCTGAATGAGTTCATTTTGTATTTGGGGACTTAAGTAGGTGGTTTTGCTTTTTCCCTTCTCATTCATTATTCAAGACAAAATGGTATCGTATTTGCTAAGAAGTTTAATAACATCAAAAAAATTACTACTGTGTGTTTCACTAGCTTTTCTCTATGCCTTCAAAAGACCATACGTACTACACATTGCTAAGGTCAGTGACACTTCTATTACCCTTCTCACTATTTCTTTAAAAAAGGTTTAACTCTTCTTTTATTTCAAATACTAGAAGTTCTCTCACACTACTGCTATTTTTCCACATTATGTATGCAATACATGCTTGCATGAGATATTAGCTCCTTCATGTCACTCGACATAATGTCAATGAAAACAAGTATTCAACTTATGAAATTAAAATCTTTTGTTGGTATATAGAATTAATTTTCACAATCAAAATAAGGCCTTTTTCACTCTTCACAGTATTATTGTTGTAGCAGTCATATATTCATTCCTATGGCCACTATCTAATTAGATTGACAAGAGGAACGGAGTGTTTGGTCATTGACCGTTGACCAGTAAATTCATTAACAATGAAGAAAATAATTCCAACCACACCTTCCATTTGTTCAGTATAATACCGTTATTTTGGCCAGTGCAGTATAAGAAAATTCACAGTGTTGTCATATTTCTCATTACTTCCAAAATTCCAAGAAAACTATTTTTTTCCCCTGAATTTATAGTCTTAAAACAGATGTGCAACCTAAACAGGTGAAAATGCTATACCTCAAGCTATTGAGGCCTCTCTCATTTAGGACCCCCTGCATTGCAGGGGTTACTATGCCTCTGAGAGTCTAAAACACATCACCATTATCACATCTATGTATGCTGTCATGGACTTTTTAAACTTCTCATCAACTTCTTGCTATTTTTCTTAAATTATGCCCATCTTATTAATTTTCTCTGCTCTGGTGCCATAATTACTTCTGTTTATACATTATGTTTTTTTCTAACTCTTTATCAAGATGGTCACTTGAGTGTGTTCTACCACTTTTATTCTAATGACCTAATATTCCTCCACATTTTTACCATTCTTACTCTATTAGACAGCAGAAAGTATTATCCATTTTCCCAGATATAATACATATTTCTGTAAACTTTTTTTCCTAATCCTTCAAGAAATATTGTTCTGTATGCATCCATGCATGATCTCTTCTAAATTAATCACAGTTATTTATATATTTCTCCCATCTTCAGTTTCTATTAACTATTTTATAGATATCTAAAGAACTTTTGTCCTCAATATGGTTAATAATTTGCTTCTCTACGAGAATGGATTGATAAGTCAGTGACATTTTAAAGAAAATAACAATTTTTTCCAAAAAATCAATTTTATTTCTAACATAGTCTCCTTTCAATTCAATACACGTTGTCCAATGCTTCTTCCAATTTTTCAGGTTTGCAAAGAGAAAGAAGTCACTCAGAGCCAAATCTGAGAGTATGGTGGGTGAGGTAGCAGTTTGTAGCCCAATTCCACAAATTTTGCAATGGCAATGGCTGACTTGTGTACGGATGCATTATCCTGGTGAAAGAGAACCTTTTTCTTCACCAAATAGGGTCATTTCTTTAACAATTCCTTGTGAAACTGATCCAGCATTGTGGCATAATATGTACCTGTGATTGTTTTACCCTTTTCCAGGTAGTGGATGTCTGTCACCCCTTGTGAATCCCAAAAGACAGCTGCCATGATTTTTCGTGCCGATGCAATGGTTTTCACTTTCTTTGGAGCAGGTTCACCAAAGGAAATCCACTGCTTTGGTTGTTGTTTGGTTTCAGGTTGAAAGTAATGGATCCAAGTTTCATCAACCGTGATATAATGCCACAAAAACTCATTTGGGTTGCACTGGACATGTTCAAACATCCCTGTGAAATGGTCACACAATTCCACTTGTTCTCAACTGTGAGCAGTCGCGGAACCCATCTTGCTGACAGCTTTCTCATACCCAAAAATTGGTCAGAATGTTATATACCCATTCACTCGAGATGTTTACGGTCATGACTATCTTGCAGATTTTCACTCAGTGGTCTTTCAACATAATATCGTAAACTTTGTTCACCATTTCTTCTGTTGTGACCTCAACCGGCCCTCCTGGATGCACAGCATTATTTGTGCTCGAATGGCCACATCAAAATTCTGTGAACCACTTGTGAACCATGCCATGTGATGGAGCAGAGTCCCCATAATAATTGTTCAGCTTTTCTTCCGTTTCCTTCACTGTCTTACCACACAAAAAGTAATGCTTTATCAGAAGATGAAATTCACTTTTCTCCATTTTCTACGAAGCAACACACATCTGCTTATTTTAGACCCTCTCAGCAATGTTCTAAGAAACAAATGATGATGAATTTCTGCAATTATACCCAGAATAGATGTAAGACAGGTGCAAAAACAAAACGTGTGATTAGAATGCTATCTCTTGTCAAAGTCATGGACTCATCAATCTGCCCACTTTCCGTCTTACTTATTTCCAAAATTTTCTTACATTACTGTTACCAAGTACTCCTAACTTCAATCTCTTCTGTTTTCCTAAAGTAGAGGAAGTATAACATTATACCCAAAAATTTGATATCAAGATTTCACTAATAGTACTCATTTTAAGCCCCCTGAATCTTAACAAATGTGTATAATTTGTATGTGGATATGCATGTGATTATTTGTTTTGTATTTATGGGGGAAGAGGGAAACTACCAAAGTACCAAACTTCATAATTTAAAGTTGGACATCTAGGAATGCAAGGCAAAGAATTACATTAATTTACACCACTCCACACAACTGCTGGGAACAGTTTTCATTATTTTCCTTAACTTTTATTTTCTCAAAATGGCTGTAAGGATTTGTATTAATGTAGAGGAAGTTTGAGTTATTGGTATGATAAATAAAATGTATGTCTTGAATGTTTAAACATCTGGTGAAGTCACCTTTATTTAGTAATAAGATTGTGTTTAAGTCCAAGTGAGTAACACTTATTTAATGCTAACTTTTACTGTATCCTTTGGATTTAAGTCCAAGTTAGTGACAGCTTATTTAATATTAGCTTTTACCTATATCTTTGCTTGTGTGGATATTCATTTACATTGTATCAGTATTGCATGAAATCAGTTTTATAAATCATGTAATCCTCAATCACTTACACCAAATACAGAGTAGAAATATTTCAGGCAGTGGATATTTCCATTTGACATTTCTTAATTGTCCTGTTGAAATACCTTGAGTCAGTTGCAATTTTGTTTTTCTTTTAGGCATAACAGATGGCTTTTCATGGACTGTCCATAGCACTCAACAACTATTAGGCATTCTGTTCATGATAGGAATATTACAGGATGGACATTATTTTAATTTCATCTGCTAAGTTGCAATGTTTATTTTATTTATCTATAATAAAATGAGTAGGCATCCTTTTTATGTTAATTGCAAATTGTTACATTCCCTCCTGTACATGTGACCAGTTTTAATACTTACATAATGGCAAGAGCAATATTAAAGAAAAACTCATTTTTTCTTATTTTACTTTCTCTTCCACATCTCTAGTCAAAAATTTCATTGTAAATTTATGTGTTGCGGTTCCCTGAATCCAAAGAAAAAAATTTTTTAGAAAAAGAGCTGTGTGTGTGTGCATGTGCGCGCACGCGTGTGTGTGTTTGTGTGTGTGTGTGTGTGAGAGAGAGAGAGAGAGAGAGAGAGAGAGAGAGAGAGAGAGAGAGAGAGAGAGAGAGAGAGAGAGAGAGAGAGAGAAAGAACAGCATAACTCAAAAACAAAATGTTGAATAAATGCCAAACTTAATATTTAAGATAAGTATCTTCCAAAGATGCAACAAATATTTTTTTAGAAAATCCCCCAGCAGAAACTACCCATTAGATGGAAAATGTTTAAAACCTTTTTAGTTTTTCAAAATTGGCTCTCACAATTTTGCGAGAGCCAATCTCTCACCTAAATTTTAATTAAAATACCATATACTTAGGATAGTTACATGAGAAATAAAATGTTTATCTTGAATTTTCTGGAAATAGCCTATGGAATCCCCTTCCTTTGGAAGGAATTTTATATAACCATAAAAGTCAGACAGAAACCTACTACACAAAAGAACACAATTCTCTTTAAGAACACAATTTATTTCAAATAATCTTTTTGTGAATCAGCCATATCCGAGATATCCATTGTTATTGGATAGAATTTTTTAATACTTTGTCATTTAATTTTTTTGAAGTTGTGGCAACCTCCAGTTGTTCCTTGGAACGTCATGAAAAGAGCTTGAAATTTCACGGCCAGTGCCCTGCTTTTAAAAATCTGACTGTCACTATCCTATTTGTATCTATAAAAAAATGTGTGATGAAAGTATTTATGTAAATGTTTATCTCAATCGTCAAAGCAGATAAAAGAATAACCTTTGCAAAAATAGTTTGTAGAAGCTGCATGAAAATAAATGATAGTGGTTAGAGAAAGTCATGCAAATGTAACACACAAGTCTGCTTTGAAACACACTTCATTGCTTTTAAAGCTTGTTGCATGGAAATTATATTTAAAAAAAAAAAACACCTGCATAAAATATTGTACAAATAAGGATGTGATATTGCAAATTAATGTAATGGAAAATGCTATAAATACTTTTTAAAACAAGTGAGTGCATGCGCACACATGCACACATTCTGTTCCTTTCTCAGTAATGCTTATCATCAGCATCGTAATAATCATCATCCAGAGAACTTCAAGCAACTACTTGTGGTGAAATCTCAATACTGAATTTTTTAATTAAATACAGTACTTCATGTACCATAAGTGTGCAGTAGGGAAAATAAAAGATCATGCTAATTATGGCACAGAGTGATAGATAGTTGGAAAACAAAAAGAATCACTCTCTCAATCTTTACTGAACAGCACTTGTATACTCACTTTAGTAAGAGCTTAAATTTAATATTATGTATACACATCACTTGTATTTATGCACTTTAATGTGGCTCCACAAGAAAGTTAGGATTTTTGTGTGTATGTTCAAGGGTGGCAAGATTGGCACTGATGAAAGAAGCCAGTTTCCATGCCATCTATGCTCCAAGGTGTTCAAAATGCGTGGAAGTCTAATGGTGCATCTCAGGGTGGCTCACAGTAGTGCCAATATTTTGGGTATGTACTGCATAGTGCCAGATAAATATGAGGCATGCTTCTTTTTCTTTTACACTGCTGCATTTTAGATCTGTAGAATCTTTATTTAAAGAGTTAATTCATTCTCCCAATTATGAATTTAGTCAGCTGAACAAAAGAAGTTAGAATGAGTTCACTAAAAAAAATCCAACTGTAGGTGGGAAAATGAAAGCTAAAAATTAAAATGTATTTGGGCAAAGCTAAATGAACTGCAGTAGTGGTGGCATCCCACTAACATAATGAAGCCTTGCCAAGTGCACAGGAACATTCAGAGAATTATTTATCAAGGAATGCTTCAAGATGTTCATATAATGCAAGCAAATTATATATGAACAACAGCAGGTAGCTAACAAATGGCACTCTGGACGTAAAGTGAATGTATATGAATGAAAGTATCTGACCTCATTCATTTATTATCACTGAATGAGTCAAAAGGGGCACTCAGCTTGATCTGGAGGGGGGGAAGAAGTGCTCTAAGGGGCTTGTGGTGTTTGGAGGTAATTGTGCCTAAGGTCAATTCAGGATTCGCAGAGTGGCCAAAATTCATAAGAATAATGTGATTTCTATAAGAACATCATGGATCTCAATTTTTATGAATGGATTCTTTGATTATATGGTGACAGTATCTCAAAATTATGATCATTGATAGGGTCAAATCAGTTTAGCAAAATCCAATAATGTACTCTTATGATAGATCCACAATTTTTAATGCCATGTTTTTATTAACTCTTGCATGCAATTTACCAAAAGCAATAGAGAGGATGAACCTGCCGCATCACTCACATTATTAGTCATACCTGAGGAAATACCTCTATCATTATTCTGTGCATCAGATACATTGACATCACATATTTACCCTTGAACTCAATTCTAGCCTATTTACAGTACCTTGTAGATTTTCTATTGTCTGTTCCAATTTTCTACTGTTTTCATTTTGAACAGCTTGGTGCTTGTTAATTTCAGAAGTTAGTTTTTGATTCAAATCTATAGACAAAACTTGAACTTCTTCGGACAACTTTTTTCTTTGTGTTTCCGAATCCTTCTGAATTTCAGATATCTCCCCTCTGAAATTAACTTTCACCTGAAGTAAATCTGCATTCGTAGCCTCCATCATCTCTCTTAGCTCACTTGAAATGCTATTCATTCGGCTTCCTAACTCTGTACATCTTACACCAACATGTTCAATTTTAGTATTAACCTCACTTCTTTGGTTAGATATTTCCCTGCTCATATCTGACATTTTCTTTGAAAATTTTCCTATCTCACTTGCTATTATTTCCTGATTTTCATTTCTCATTCTTGTCATACTACTATCTAGCTCCATAAATTTCTTACCAATATCTTCCCTTAATTCCCTATTACTCTTTTCCAAATTCCTTTCTAATTGGTCTGTAAAACTCTTATTTAATGTTTCACCAAAATTTCTCAGCATTTCCATCATCATCATCATCATCATCATCATCATCATACTGGCATCAAAATTAACATTTCCTACTGTATTTACATCCCTTTGTGAACCTTCATTTCCACCACCCGTTACGGTTACTTCACCCCTGTTTGGTACAATACTCTGACCCACAGGCCTAATATATTTATCTCTGTCGTCGGCTACTTGCCCTGAAATGTTTACAATAATCCCAGATGTTTGAGTTGACTGACCTGCCATTCTATTCTGACTTTCTTCAATGATATTTCCTCCCTCAAATCCTGCATTGTTTGAGCCATTTTCCATGACCTGCATTGGATCACGGCCAACTGTCACATTATCCCCTTCCATAACTATTTCTTCAGTATTGCTAGTGGACATTCTTTTGTTAATCCTTCCACTTCTCAACCACATTTAATCTCTCACAATTTTTTTGTTTTGTTTTAGGATACACATAAAATTTACAGTTTTCTAACCTTTTATGATGCTATCTGATGACCTTGTTTTGATGTCCAGCTTCCTGCCCCTCTCTCCTAGATGTCTATGTCGTCTCTGCATCGTACTACTATGGATCTATGTCATCTTGCTGTGCTGATGTCGAATTCCCCTGTTGTCTTCTGTTCTCATAGTCGCTGATGTCCTCTCATCCGCATCGTCGGTCGTCCTGCTGGTTGTTTCTGGGATCTGCACCATCCTAAAGTCTTGTAGTTAATTGCACCGCTCAATTCTTAGTTGTCTCGCCCATTCCTAGTTATCTCTCCCCACGTTGGGCGCCATTTGTCGCAGTTCTCAATGGCTTGTGTTATCTTATTTTTTTGGGCGCTTATTGTTTAATTATTTTTTAATTTGGGTTCTTTGTCCTCCGGCTAGCTATTATAACTCAGTCGAATAAGTATCTCTAAGCAGGGCGTGTAAACGGAAAGGAGTTGTTACTAAAAGATAACACTGATAAAAAAATTTGAATCTAGATTTTATTGCCATCACACTTAATTAATAATTGACATGTTTAATCTTTATACATGCCTGACTGAAACTGTGATATTTCTGAATCTAACTACAGTCGTTTTGGTTGTCGCGCACCAATTACTTTATGTATTTACATTTTTGTAACTAACTCTGCAATGTGCACCTCATGAAAGATTCTTCAGAACTGTGCGACGTGTACCTCGTGATAGACTCTTCCGAACTGTGTGACATGCACCTCATGAGAGATTCTTCCAAACTGTGCGACACTTGCTTATGGCTCGAGAATATATACTCCTTCACCTCAAGTTGCCTAAACATTATAATAGAGCTGCTATTGGTTACCAAATCACGCCCACTTTAGCATCTGTTTTGGTCAGCCAATCACTACTACTAACATATATACTCTAGGGAAGATATTTCCTCCATTTCTAAAAAAGGCACGCTACCCTGATGTCATTTGTTTATCTCTTCTTAGTGATAAACAACTCACCCCCTTGGTTTACTGTTACCTACTTCTATTGTCAGTTTCAGTGAAGCCGTGTAAACTTATTTCCTAACAATACTTATGGCTAACAAACATCTAAAATCCTGTACATACAATAATATTAATTTACACTACAATCACTCTGGCATTCACAGCATGTTATGATATAAAATATTGCCTCAAATTATGTAGACCAAAGCCGTTCTAAATACTGATCACACACTGATAACAGAAATCATAGATAACAAACAACAGTGGAAATGCAATACAGGAAGTGCGCATGAAACATAATTGTTTCCACACTTACCACCCAAATCTCAAGCAATCCCAATTGGAGCCATCAATAGCATCAAAGAGTATATATACTATTATATTCTTTTGTTTGTATTGTCACAAGCTCAAACACAAATAGGGAAGGCACTCTATTAGAGGAGCAATGAAGATTGTAAACAGGTCTCGTGTAATTTACCGAAAAGTGGAACATTGAACTCCACATTCCTCACATGAGGACTTTTAGGTATCCTGCCAGATTCTTCTGAAGTCAGGAGGAGAAAAATCCCCCAAAGGAGAACTGTCCTGCCAACAGGAGGACATCTGGTCAGTTTACTTAAGTGGGAAACCCTCTATAATATTGTAATAGTTAAATAAAGAGATTAAAGCTTCTCATTCTGGTTAAATGTTAAATATGCAGTACCTCAGGGCTCGATACTGGGCCCCTTACTATTTTTACTGTATATGACCTTGCTGTAAACAATGGCTTCCCTAATGCTAAATTTACTCTTTTTGCAGATGACACAAGCCTTTTAATTTCTGGTAAAGATAAACAAGAACTTGAAGTAAACACCATTATGGCAACAGATTATGTAGTAAATTGGTTTAGTAACAACAGACTAGTCATTAACAAAAATAAAAGTATTGCCTTGGTAGGATTCTATCATAAAGTTAACAAAAACTTAAATTTTGCCGAAGTTTATTTAGAAAATGAATTAATAACAATGTCTAATAAAATTAAATTTCTTGGAATCTGGGTTGATAGTAATCTTGATTGGGGAATCCACATTGATGTACTATCTAAAAAATTATTCCAAACAAATTTTGCATTATATACCCTTAAAACTTCAGTTAATCTTGACGTACTTAAAGTGGCCTACTTTGCATATTTCCATACTCATTTATAAGTATAATATTTTGGAGAAAGTCCAGTTATAAAAATAGAATCTTTGTAATACAAAAAAGGGCAATCAGAATAATGTTAAACCTTTGCAGCAACACAACTGCAAACCTTACTTCATACTGTTAAATTTCTTGACTGTTCCTTTGCTATACATTTTTGAAACTCTCGTAACAATGTATAAGCAGCAAAATAGTTTTAACACAAATGCTGATATTCATGACTATAATACAAGAAATAAATCTAAACTGCACATTACAGGTCATTAAAGAAGCCTATATGAAAAAAGTATATATTATAATGGCATTCAATTGTTTAATAAACTCCCCACATATTTAAAAAAAAAGTTAAAACCCTAGCAGTCTTCAAAAAAGATTTGAAAAAATTGTAAAAAACAGATTTGTTTTTATTCAGTGGAAGAATATATAGAAATGAATTAATTTATAAGCTTTCTTATGGAATATACTATGTTTGCAATTCCAAAATTTAGTTTAGGTATCTACTCATACGAGGGTGGTCTGAAAAGTTTCCGACCTAATAAAGATACAAGACATTTTTTCAGAAGTTTGTTTTTATTTTTCAACATAGTCTCCTTGTAACTCTACACACTTCTCCCAGCGATGCTCCCATCTCTGTAACCCGTCCAAATAGTACTCAGCGTTTTTCTCTGCAAAATAATTGTTCACGAAGGTGATTGCCTCTTCATTTGACAAAAATCTCTGTCCTCCGAGCGCAATTTTCAGATGAGAGAACAAAAAGAGGTTGCTTGGGGCTAGATCTGGTGAGTAAGGCGGATGGTCAAGCAGTTCAAACCATAATTCGTGGATTTTCGCCATTGCAACCGCTGAGGTGTGAGACGGTGCGTTGTCTTGGTGAAACAGGATTTACTTTTTCTGACAATGTGGCTGTTCCGCAAGTTCTGCCTTCAGCTTGTCAAGTAATGATGCGTAGTATGCTCCTGTAATGGTTTTTCCTTTTTGAAGAGAATCGATTAAAATAACTCCATGATTATCCCAAAAAACAGTCCCCATCACTTTCCCAGCTGAAAAAACAGCTTTTGCTTTTTTTGGAGCGGTTCCCCCTTTGCAGTTCATTGTTTGGACTGTATTTTTGTTTCAGGCGTATAATGGTGTATCCAAGTTTCATCTACAGTAATTAATCGGCGCCAAAAACTCGGATTTATTGCGCCTACACTGCGCCAACAGAGCATTGGAAATGTTCATTCGAACACGTTTTTGGTCAAACGTGAGCAAACGCGACACCCAATGCGCAGACAGCATTCTCATGCCTAAATGTTGATTTAATATGGGACAAACACGTTCTTTTGACATGTTCATAGCCTCTGCTATCTCTCTCACTTTAATTCGGCGGTCGTCTAGCACCATTTGGTGAACTTTGGCGATGTTTTTGTCGGTAGTTGCAGTTTTTGGATGTCCCGAACGTTTATCGTCTCCCAAGCTCTTACGGCCACATTTAAATTCAGCTGTCCAAAATTTCACTGTGGTAAATGATGGTGCAGAGTCCCCATACACAGAATCCAACTCATCTTTGATTTGCGTAGGCGTATTGCCTTTCAAAAACAAATATTTAATGACAGCTCGATACTCGATTTTGTCCATTTTCATAAAAACACTCATATCACCTCACTCAAACGACTGTTACATAACAACTGAGATTCCAAAATGTCTGAAACTTTGGTGAGTAACTTTCAACAGATGAACAACGAAATTCACTAGCTTTTATTTATGAGTGCTGCCATCTTCATGTTGAGGTCGGAAACTTTTCAGACCACCCTCGTATAATAAATTAGGATTTTTGAATTTGTGTATTACATCTAATTAGACCTATTCTTTTTGTATTAATAAATGTATTGTTGATGAAGCCAATATCTCTGTATTGAAATCAAATGGTGAATAAAATTTGAATTGAATATTGCAATATAGCATGAATGCTTTATGGTATTGAAATTTGGGGTATGGAAAATTCTTGGGAAATTGTGGATATAGTAAACCAATCATTGTTTTTTTTTAGGGTGGAATACAATTGTAATTAGAGTTCTTACAATCTGGTTATCAAAAATCCTGAATGGACTACAATGTTTTATTTACAAGTATAGTTTTAATAGCTCTATTGAAAGTTTCTTTTTTATTTCTTTTGGTAGCTTATTATAGAATTTTATCCCTATGACATGGATTTTTCTCACAGTGGGATTTATTTACTCTATTTCTATAATAGTCACTCTTGTTTCTGATATCCCAGTGATATGTTTTGTATTAGCTTACATTTTGCTTTTGTCTTGTTAGTAATATGATCGTACACAAATATCAAGTAGATTGTCATTATACTACTATTATTATTAAAGTAGTTATTACACGATTCCCTGAGGTTTAGCTTAAAATATGTCTGATTGCTGTTTTCTGAAGTTTAAGTATATAATCCATATTAATTTTTTTTACAGCAGCCCATAATTCAATACTATACAAGAGATAAGGGTATATAAGCCCATAATATATAAATAGAAATGGAAAGGGTTACAAGAACAGGTTTGATTATAGAGAGATTTTTAAAATACTGTCACAAGATTTTAAACCTAAATGAAGATAGTCTAGTAAAGCAATGTTTAATATATCAAGAATCATATTTAATCAAGGGGGACTGAGTATTCTAAGAAATATTTTAGAGAGCAATGGATTAAGGATACATAATGAAGAAAAGAGAAATAAATCTTAGAGGATTTTGGAAAGAGGCAAGAAGATGTTTCGAAGATATAGAGATACAAAACTTATATAGTAATTTAACAGGGAAGACATCACTGGAATTTTACGTTAGGACGAAATGGGCATGGGAAAGGAAAAATTATATTGGCAGAGCTAATAAGGAGGAAAGAAAGGGTATAATGTGGGCAAGAACAGGTGTATGGAACTTAAAAGGTGAAAGAGAAGCCTTTACTCAAGGGGAAACTCCATTATGTGGAGGGAAAGAAGACTTGGAACATATATCTAGTCTTTAATTTAAGGAAACTGATAACTCTTGAAATGATTTTATTAAGTTTAAATTTAGAAGGGACAAAAGAACAATGTTGATTAAAATATTCATAAAGGAGAGCAGGAGTGTGGGACAGCATTTCTTTAAAGTTATAAAGAAGTGGAAGTAGACAGTGAAAAGAGAAGAAGAAAATTAATACAAGTATAATATGAAGGTTGGGGCAAAAGTCATGGCAATTATTTATTTTCTTGAAGATACCAGTCCGGTTGGAAAATGTTACATATACAGACGAAAGGACAAGGTGTTAGCTATATGTGTGGACAATGAATAGAACTGAAATATCGTAACACACTAATTTATTATGGTAGTAACAGGGCAATATGGCCTTCACGGTGCAAAAGAATGACAACACAGTAAGCATACAGTTGACACGACAAACCTGGGACTAAAGACCCTCAAAGTAGTCCCCTGCTACTGTCACCACACGCTGCCAATGATGTGGGAGGCGCTGAATACCATCTGCCTCAGCATTTGCCACACCATGTGTGAATCAGGTCACCTGTTCGCGCACAGCATTAGCAATGTCCTCTCGTGTTGCAAACCGCCTACCACGTAGTGGTTCCTTAATCTTTCGAATGAGATCAAAGTCACAGAGTGAAATGTCGGGAGAGTATGGTGGGTGCTAAAATTCTTCCCATCCCCAACGTCACAGTAGCTGCCCTACACACTCTGCTTTATGTGGTTTTGCACTGTCCACAAGATCCGGACGTTTCTCCCGAACGCCACATCGTACCTGTCGCACCAGGAAGTCCCTGTAGTACTGTGTGGTCACTGTTCTGCCATGTGGAACAAAGTGGCAAACAATGACACCCCTGACGTCATACGCGACGATAACCATCAATTTGACTGGGGAAGGATTCTGACAGAACTTCTGCCTCCTTGGTGATCCAGCATGTCGCCACTCTGAGGACTGACGTTTCGGTTCTGGTTCATATGCCCTGGCCCAAAATTCATCGATGGTGATTATTCGTGACAAGAATTGATCGCCGACCTGTTGCCAGCGTGCCAGGTGGTCGGAGCATATTGCATAGCGCATCCACCTTTGAACTTCCTTCAGTGCATGTGGTACCCACCGCGATACGATTTTGCGTAGTTGCAGCTCATTATGCAATATCCTGTGGACGGTGCATTTCTTGATGCCACTTGCCATCTCTAACTCCAGTAGCGTCCATCGTCTGTCTTCATCCAGGAGCTGCTCGATGACGGCACGTGCCACGTCGGTCCACACACTGACCAGTCATCCCGAACGTTGCTCATCACTGGTTGACACATGTCCTTGCTGAAACTTTCCTACCCACCATGCTACTGTACGGTATGGTAGGGCATTATTCCCAAGGGCTTCCACTAATTCACTGTGACATTCCATCGCATTTCTCCCTTGGAGAATGGCTATTTTGATGTAAGCGCGCTGCTCAACACGGGTTACTTCCATCTCGCACAACACTCACCAACTGACTGATATCACAGCCCTCGCTGTCCTACTACCAGCTATCACAGAGCCATCTGTTATTCTACATACACACTATGCCTGCAGAACTTCCACATGACATATATACGTTTGTGACCTGTTCACATATCTACAAGTAAAAAAATAGTTACCATGACTTTTGCCCCAACCCTCGTAGTATAATTTTGTATGTGATGAAAATAAATGAATGAATGAATGAATGTGATTGAATAAGTGGCCAGGAGCAAATTTCAGTAGGCAACCCTATATACTGTAAATATTTTAGCACTAAATAAACACCGCCACCACCATATTGCAATAAATGCAGTTAACCTAATTTTATGTATGGTAACTTATTTTCATGTCCATCACATTTATTACAATGGTGTACTGTAATGTTGTGAATGGATGTTAAGGCAGGTTTTCCTAGCAACGCACATTCTACGCCACATGCAATGTAACACGTCAAGCGCAATACGCAGCAGACTCAAACAATGAAAAATAATTGGAATGTTTTCCTATACTACGCAGTTCATTTTGCGCCAGCATAATGCATCTGGTGCAACAGACCTACTGCATCAGTGGGTTGTGCACTGCATAATAGAGACCTTGTGTGTGGAGTTATATTTGATACACATCGTGTATGTTACAAAATGACACCTCCTACTGATCAGTTTTCAGCTGCAGAAGATGAACAACTAATTGAATTGGTTATTGGACATATCATTTTGTGGAATGGAATATGGCGGATGCAGGCTTCAAAAACACTTATGGTGAACAAAACAGGTACAGTTTATTTTATAAATCTGATGAATGTTATTTTCTATCAATGTTATCTTATGACAATTTATGCAATTTTTAAGTAGGACAATAATTTACAATATGAGGATATATAATCAACAAAACAAAATATCCCATTAACAATGAGTGCTGTTCAGTGTCTTGTTCTTGTTTCTTTTATTCGAGGTTCTAGTTATGAAATATTCAGCAAAACGACTTTTGACTTTAAATCCTTCAGATCTTGTAAAACCACCAACCCCGGCCAAGGGAATCATATTATTCATTGGTATAATCGGCGCAACAGTTCTAGACACGTGAAAATCTTAATGAGAGCTATGATGCGAGTTGCTTACCAGATCAGGTGGTGACCGGTCGACTGCATGCTGCAGGAGTGCATGGGACAGTCATCGTCAAATATCCACAACGGTTATGCACTGTGTTGCGCTGATAAACTTAGTTATATACAGTATATTAAAATCCACGCTGTAAAAAGCGCTTAATATAAAAAACGCTGTCAATCATTGCCTCCAATTCTTCCACATCTAACAACCCTTCCTCTTCTGCGGAATCACTCACATTATTGCCGTCATCACTGCTGTCACTACTTTCTGCACCAATATCCTGCATGAGAATTATTTGTGTTTGATTTTCTGCAATTCTGTATTTTTCGGAATAATGATTCTTAATTTATTCAGCATGTCGCCATACATTTTCCCATTCTGGCCTTCCAATTTCAGCAAATTGCTGGCGTTATAACTGCTCCACATATTTTAATTTAAAAGTGATATTTCTGCATGCCACCCATTTTTTGATATCAGCCCAGATTAATTCGATTGGGTTTAGATCTGGGCGATACGATGACAGTCTAAGTACATTATGGCGATGTTATATTACTATCTGGTCAAGTATGTATGACTTCTGAAGCTGTTTGTTGGCTTTAATTAAGTTATATAGCTTTGTTTTACTCATGCTTTCATCTAAAGCTTTATTATGTCTAAGTAACCAAGCTCTCATTTCTTCTTTCAAGGAAGTTGAGGTAGGTGGTTTGTGAATTTGAGTGTTGACGCATTGTGAAGCATTGTCGATGACCAGAACAGACCCAGCAGGCATATTAGGTATCAACATGGCGTTGATTCACTTCATGTAATTTTCTGTATTCATTTCTTGATGAAAATCTCCTGTTGTTTGTTGCGACTTGTAAAAGAAGGGCATTTGGAACGAAGCCGATCTTTCCAACAGCACGAACGATAATAAGTATTTGCCCTTTGGCAACAGGTGCCTGCAAACCTAATTCGCTATCGTCACTCCAACTTTTAGATGCTGTATGACTGCTGTGTATGTATGACTCATCTTCATACATTATAGTATTTTTCTGAAATTTGTAGCACCACCTTGAAAATTGATGCTGATATAAGTACACACTGATATAAGTACATATAAAATTATAGTCATTTAGAAAGGTAGAATCAGACTGAAAAATTCAATGCCATAGCCGGGATTTGAACCACAGATCTTAGGCTTTCCGTGCCGTTGCTCTAACCGACTAAGCTATCATGGCAACATTTACTTTTTATTTTTATTACTTTCTCTACTACGCATAGTAAGTAGGGGAAGTATTGTATTCCACCCAAAAATTCGATACCGAGATTTCACCGGAAATATATGTTTTGAGACCCCCTGAATCCAAAAAGAGCATTTTTGGAAACATGTCCGTGTGTGTGTCTGTCTGTGTGTCTGTGTGTCTGTGAACAGCATAACTCAGAAACGAACAGTGGGATAAACACCAAACTTGGTATTTAGGTTCAGTATCTTCCAGAGATGCGACACGAAGGTTTTCAAGAAAATCCCCCCACCCCAGACTACCTTTACATGGAACATTTTTCGAAAATTTTAATTTTCTCAAAAACGGCTAACGATTTTGATTAAACTATCATATGTTTAAGATATTGTCATGACAAATAAAATGTATATCTCGAATTTTCTGGCAATGTCTCCAAAAGTGTTCTTCATTATGAACGACTTTCTCATAACTGGTAAACCATAAGAGATAGACAAAAGTTTACTACACGAAAAATGTAGATCGCGTTAAAATACACAATTTATGTCATATACATTTCTTTTGTTGAGTGAACCGTTTGCGAGATATTGCTTGTTATTACCTTAAATTTTCCAATACTTATACTTTTTCTCAAATTCGTTATTCATTTTTTTATGTCCTGGACATGCAAAGAGAATGGAATGCGCCACATAGCAACCAGCGTTAAAATATTTGACTATCGCTTAAAACTTACCATATTCCCCTTGCATCTACAAGAAAATTATCAATAAGATCGACATCTCGATTAACATGAAGCATATGGAGATTAAGCGTTTGTAAAAATAGTTTGTACAAGAGTAGAGAAAGTCATGTGAGTGCAACACATCAGATTTTTGTTTTATTTTATTATTATTTTTTTATTTTATTTATTTATTTTGCTTTTCTGTTAGAACTCTTCTATTTGATTTCGGTTTCTTCCATTTGAACCCTAAATCTTTAATAATTTTTCTGAGATTTGTAGCACCCCCTTGAAAGTTTCTGCTGTCTTTCAGCTGGATGAGCAATCTGCTTATTGTTAGCACAGTTTTTTCTTCCACATAGGAATTGTGAATCGTGCGCCGAATGACGCATTCGAAATCGTCTATTTCTGTAATACGTTTAGGGACCTTATGTTTCTTCCCAGGTGTGTCAAATGGTACTCTTTCATCCATATGCTTTTTTCTCTTATCTTTGAGAACTCGAACTCTGGAAACGGAACTCGGTGAAACACTAATTGCTTTGACTACTCTTTCTTTCACTCTCTTAAGGCTTTTGTGGAACTCGGATATAATTTCTTCCTTCATCTCTGCTTCTTGCTTCATGAAGTCGATGACATTTGCAATTATTTCTCTACTTTGACTACGTAACACCTTACCACTTAACTTTGAAAACATAGGAGCCATGGTTATAAATATAACAAATATAAAATAAGTACTATTTAGATACTGCAGCTCTCTTTCAAATTACAACCAGATGCAGACACTTTCTATGCAGACTGTATGTGTTACGCACTGTGAGTAAGCAAAGATATTATATCGCTTTCGTTGATAAAGCTAAACATAAACCATTCCTAGGCTCGGCAGCTGGGATGGCAATCAAGGTCACGATTCCAGAAGTTTTGCGCAAGTTATAGTTCATATGTTATATCTTGTATGTCTTCATCATTTGGGTGTTAGGAAAGATGGTCATGCCTAAGTAACTTATGAAGACAGCAGCATTCTATAATTATTAGGTCCACTGTTTCCAGCTTGTCGTGTATAGGAGTGAAAAATATTCTGAATGTAGAACACATGATGCCAAATGTATTTTCAGATACCCTTTTAGCTTTACTCAATTGATAATTAAAATGCCTTTTCTCTTCATCTTCCAGTGCTTGTCATTTACAGTATGGTTCATCTAATCTGAAGGCCTCATTGCCTAGTATAACATGAGATAACAAAGTGTTTGATTGTGGTAAGCACCTTGGTGATGGGAATATTAATCCATTGTTTACTAGCTGACCCATTTCAGATTTATTAATGATCCCAGCATACCCTTCCTTACCATAGTAGCCGACATCGATAACAAGAAACTTATAGTTAGCATCTACTATAGCAAGAAGGACTATTGAAAAATAACCTTTGTAATTGTAGTATAAAGTCCCTGTATTGTCAGGCGCAACAATTCTTACATGCTTTCCATCAATTGCTGCGACAGCATTTGGAAAATTCCATCTAGTCAAGAATTCATTCGCTTTTTCCTCCCAGTAAATTTGACCAGGGAGAGATAAAAATCTGGGTAATAGCTTCTCTTTTAGTGCCTTAAGTACTTCTGGTACAAATATGGAGATGGTAGGAAGAGATATTTGGTATGAAAATGCCAATGAATGAAAAGACTCTTCCGTTGCAAGAAATCTGAAAAGAAACAAAAACTTGAAATATTTCGCCAAAACAACAAATATTGCATAAACAATTGCCTTATTTTAAAATGAAAATGCTTATTCAGGATACTTTCTCTTTTTTCAGATGGATAGCGCAAAATGAGATGGAAAAGTATCAGAGGTCATTACAAGAGGCAGAGAAAACAAGAAAATAGTGCAGGTATAGGGTCGGCAGCTACAAAGAAAAGAGCAACTAATTGGGATAGACTAAGATTCCTGAATATAGTAGAAGATGAAGGAGGTAGTTTTTGTAACACCCAAACTGAAAATGGAAACAAAAATGAGATGCTGGAAGAAACTATTAGTGGTCTTAGTTACGAAGCAACCACTGATACGATAATAATTAATGATTCTGATGCTATAAGTACAGGACAGGAACCCAGAAATCATGAGAAAAGAAAAAGAGACAATTCACCACAATGTTTCAGTTGCCAAATGCCTGAACTGAAAAATAAAAAAGTCAGAAAATATATTTTTTGAAGTTAATTAATGGAAGAAAAGAAGAGCGACTGGAAACCAGAAAATACTTTGAAAAAATTATGCAATCTCAACCTGAGGATGCAGTCGGTCTCTTCTTCAAAGCCATGGCAGCAACTGTTAAAAAGTTTGATCCTGAAGACAGAAGTGAAGCAAAAATGAAGATATTTAATGTTGTCACTCAAATAGAAGTTTGCATTCAGAGATCCAGTTCTGTACTAAGTATTTTTACATTCAATGAGGACACAACATATTGCAGCACTGGTGAGCCCTCTTCTTACTTATCTGACACCACGACCAACACTGAACACAAAACAACATACTGCAGCACTGGTGAACGTTCATCGTACTCATCTGGCACCACGGCTAATAATGAAGACACAATATACGGCAGCACTAGTAAACCATTTTACTCTTCTGGCGCCACGGCCAACATTGAAGACACAACAAAATATTGCAACACTGGGGAACCCCTCATTACTCATCTGGCACCATAGCCAACAATAAAGAAAGCTATGATAATTTGTGTAATTTCAGTACTTAAAAATTTTTGTGTACCAGTATAAGAAATAAACAAACCAGGTTTTTCATTAAATTCTGAATTAATTAAACAATGCAACTTTCCTTCCTAATACATACCTCAGAGTTAGGGCAAGTTTTTCTGCTGGTGAAATGGGTGTTTTCACTCGATTGCATGGTTTTGTATACAAATCATCTAGAATTAGGTTAGCCAGGAAACTAAACTGTTCTCAGGTGAATCTGAAGTATGCTTTAAATTTCATATCGTCTTTTAATAGGTGTTTCTCAATTAGTATTTTAAAAATTCCATCATCTTCTCTATAAGAAAACACTTCACTAACAGACTTCCTAATGCAATAATGATCAAATACATAATCAATTTCATCTTCTATATCTTCACAGTCTTCTAACAGACACAATAAGCACAGTTTTTTCTGTTTTGACACACAACTCATTTTTTAATCTGTTCACAACTGGAGAGTTACTGCGACAAGCCACACTTTATCCGTTTGTAGGAAAACACAATACACAGCGCATTATGTGATGCATTCAAGGTCAGCGTTTTAAGTGCGCTACTAGGAAAACCTGCCTTTATTTGCTTGCATGTATGTTTATAGTTTAATGGCACAATCTGTAGTATAAATTTTTGTGCTTCATGTTAAAAATAAATAAGTAAATAAATTTTAAAATGCCTAATCAGGCGTAAAACTCAAAGAAATTTATAAAATTCAACTTCAAAATAACTATGCATTGCACTTTTTCTGCTTCCATGTATTCATGTACTGATGTATACAGTATAGTATATTAATGCTTTCTGGCATGTAGTTTGACAGAGTTCTGTCCAGTTTTGTTCTTCAGCAGCAATTTGATTAAAATGTGTTTTCAGATAGCATTAGATGCTATTATTATCTCCATCTCAATAATAAGTGAACTTAACTGGTTTGAATTATTATCAACCCAATTTTTTCTTAAAATAAATCTAAAGTAACAGTTTGGGTATTTGAAAGAGTTTTAATGTGACTCTAAAATATTTTTAGGGCAAAAAAATATGTTCTGCAGTATTTTGTAAGAACACACTGTTACTGTTAAAACTTGTAGAATATGTTTCTTTTTACAAATCTAAGTTGTTTCTTTTCACAAATCTAAGTTGTACTGTTTTCAAGATCAATAAGAATTTTATGAAACTAAAAACAATTGAAATTAAGTACAAGAAAATCAGTTGATCGATTTTGATCCTCATGAAATTGTGAAGCATGCTAATTTTATTGTCCTGCATAAAATTAGTTTTACTAATATTTAAAATTCAATAGTAAGGACAGTACAATGCATTTGTAATCATTATTTTGCAAAGTATGAATATCTGTGCCTATTAGGATACTTTTTTTCCCCAAGATGTTCCATGATTGTATTATCTTATCAGCAAATTGCACAGCAGTCAATAAATCTTATTTTATGGATACTTTTACATGCAGGTAAGCCTTTAACAGGAAAAGCAGAAGCTGCAGACAGTGAAGAGAGAAACTACAGCTGCCACTTGTGCACAAAATCATTTAAGAAGGTAAGTAGTATAACACAAATTTTTGCAAATGTCAATGCAATTGCCATCACCATTTGTTAACAAAAGATGGGTGCTGGGTTTGCCTGTAGTAAAACATTGGCATTATGTCTGCTTTTCTCTTATTCAACACAGTGATACCTTATACAGTATTTTTAGACAGAATCTCAGAATACTTCCAATTCTTGTAAGACAGTGTTTTTCAACTGTTAGAGGCTTACAGGATGCTCCAAAAAAAACTCCTGTAAAATATACCAAAAACACTGGTTGCATAGAAATATGGAAATGGGGATGTGATTGTTGACTTGTTCAGCAGTTGTTTTGCAGATTGTTGTAGATTAAAAATGCAACATAGCCCTTCTCTTAAATTGATAGGTGCACTGAATTTTTCTCAAACAACGAGAAAGGTCTTGTTGTTTATATAGTAGCACCAGACCTCCTGTATCTCAAGGCAACCTCTAATTCTTTATTATTATTCTTGAATTTTTTACTATAGGCTCTATATCCTAAAAGTAACTTATAACTTGTTCTCATTATTCTTGAACTTTTTACGTAAGCTGTGTATCCTAAATGAAATCACCTGCAAAATTTCAATGTTTTGTCATCAGTATTTTGAAAATGTTTATTTTTAATAATAGTTTCTTTGTTTGGTCAAAAAAATGCTCCAAGTATTCCAATTAAAAAACATATGTAATATTATTTAAAATAAAGAGGGTTGGAGGTAGTTACACTACATCACTAAAAGGTTCTCACTTTGAATGCGTTTCATGAGAATGGTTTGCTCGCATCATCAGCATGTTTCCAACTGATTTTTGCCGGTTATTGTCTGGGGAATATGTGTGGTTAGTGGTGTTCTCTGGTGCTGGGTTGATGAACCTCCAAAGGCTGCTGGGTGGCGGTAGTTCGAAATTCATTAGGCGATTCCTGTGTTTACGATATGTATTTTTTCCCAGATGTCCAATTCATTGTTGCTGTTGACCGGCTTTAAGAGTTTATGTTTGGAGTGATTTCATGGTTTGAAGACCAGAAATGATGTGCTACTGCTGATTTTTCCATCTGTTTTTGGTAAATGCATTGCATATGCTCTTTAAGTCTTATTTCAAGATTTCTTTTGGTTCTTCCTATGTATTATACCAGGTTACAGTCACTACAAACTATTTGATATATACCAGCTGATTTATCGTTGGGGATAGGGTCTTTTGTTCTGTTGCATAGTCGTTTCTGTATATTGTGGTTATTCTGTGGAGTGAGTGATGTTGTATTTCTTGAAAATCCTTTGAAATTCATGATGTGTCCAAGGGTGGTAAGTGAACTTTCTATATGTTTGTGATTTTTTTGTCTGAGTAAAGTAGTCATTCGTTGGATGTATTTCTGTCTTTCAAACTTTTTTATCTTCTTATCTATTGTTTTTTTCTGGCATCTGTTCATGGTGGCTATGTGATAATCAACCCAGCATCAGAGAACACCACTAACCATACACATTCCCCAGACAATAACCGGCAAAAATCAGTTGGAAACATGCTGACGATGCGAGCAAACCGTTCTCCCGAAATGCATTCAAATTAAGAACCTTTTAGTAATGCAGTGTAACAACCTCCAACTCTCTTTATTTTAAATTATGACACATCACTGTTACGAGCTTCTCAATCTTCAAAATTAATTAGTATGTAGAATGTTCTTTTAATGTAGAAAACTTGTGTTTACAAAGTCTAGTGTACAAACTTTAATACAGGCTTTTCCTTGATGTGTGGAAAGTGGTGCAAATCGGAATTTACCCTGGCCACCTATATAAGCTCTGATATTTTATATCAGCACAATAATAACCATACGGTGCAAAATGAAATAAAGTATAAACTAAATCCATTTCTTCTCCCACGTGTTCTTTTCTTCTTACTTTCTTTTCCATGTTAGGTATTACATAATCCTCATTGTAGGAGGTTTAAATGTTTAACAGCTCAGATCTATTAAGTTGACAATTACCCAACATTTAGTTTTGAGGAAAGGGAAAATCTGATAAAAGCTTTGCCAACTTAGCTCACCCCTCAAAAAAGTTCAAATTTAGATCCTCCATTTAAAAAGGTAGAGGCATTCTTCCACTTGTGGAGATGGTATGAGAACAGTGAAAGAACAATACACTAAAACTTTTGCGCAGCCAAGTACTGTGTTTTTGAAAGTGCTAATTTTTCCCGCCAGATTCCTCCCTGCCTGTGCTACTCCTGCATTCAGAATAATAAAGCTGAGAAGAGTTTTAACTTCCACCTTAGATGTTAGGTGCACAATATACAGGTAGTCTTACCAGCCATACATTCTTATACTATCACTATCAGTGATGGGGAAAGTGCAGAAAAAATCTGATGTGTTACATTCACATGACTTTCTCTACTGTCTATCATTTATTAATGGGTATACAAATTATTCTTACAAAAGTTTATTTTCCTATTTACTTCATTTTAATCAAGATAAACCCTTCTGGAAATAGCTGCATTACATATTTTGTTATAGATAGAAAGGGAATAGCTATATTCAAATGTTTTAGAACAGGATGCTATCTGCCAGCCTTAAAATTCCATACTCTTTCCATGACATCACAAGAAACAGCTGAAAATCAACAGGACTAAAAAAGAATGACTAAGTATTGAACAATTCAAACTATTAATAACTGATGTCTCAGAAATGGCTAATACTACAAAAAAAGTTATTGGAAATAAATTAAGCACTTTAAACAGATCTATGTTTTTTGTGAAGTATGTTTTGTGTATTGCTTCACATTTATCAGTATGTAAGATTATATAAATGTCCTTCCGAATGAAGAGGACTCCACAAGCTATTCCTAGAAAATTCAATATAAACATTTTAATTGTGATGTAGATATCTTTATATATGGCATTTTAATCAAAATTGTTAGAGCCGTTTTTCAAAAAAATAAAAAAATCGAAAAATGTTCCATGTAAAGGGTGGTTCGGGTTGGGGGGTTTTCTTGATAATATTCCTGTCACACCTTTGGAAGGTACTGAACATAAATGCCAAGTTTCGTATTTATTCGACATTTCATTTTTGAGTTACACTGTTCACAGACACAATCACACACACAAACACAGACATTTTGCTAAACTCTTTTTGGATACTCAAAGCAGTATTTCCAGTGAAATCTATATATCAAATTTTTGGATGGAATGTAATACCTTCTTTATCTATGTAGGTGATAGAAAGTAAAAATAAGATTGGGATTAATTACAGGTAATTAAGAAGTATTCTACTCTATTATAATTACAGATTACTTTGTCAAAAAATAATAGTTCAATTACAATTGCAGTTCCTTCACAAAATGCAATCTTATGGAAACCACTGAACTTTTTCCTGCTTTAATGAAATTTCTTAACCTTTTCATTGATACATATTTCTTCTGGTTACATTTTCAACTATGTGTAAACTCCAAACTCATAATCATCATTGCACCAATAAGCACAACAAAGGACATTAAACAAGTGCAACTCGTATTCGGCTCCAATAACTGTAATTAAAGATGATAATGCATAGAAGAATGGTATCTATCGCGTATTGATTGATGTAGCTACAGTCACAACAGTAGGTATCAAGGATTTGTTTTTGAACTTCAAATGAGTATAAGCAAATTGTGACATTTTAAATAACATAATAAAACTAGGTAAAATAGTTTAAGTTATTGTATGTGTACTATGATATATAGCGGTGATCTAGCATTGCAAGTTTTAAGTACTTGTGCATCCTACCCTGTATAGTAATTTAGGATATGAAAACCTTTGAAAGACTCATGGGTTTTCTCATGGTCACTCACATGTGATGTTGGAGCAGGAGCAGCACCTGGCACAGCACGTAAAGACTCATGAAGGCAAGCAGTGGGAGTGTGAGACATGTTGTAAACTGTTCACCACAAAATACTTCCTGAAGAAACACCGGCGGTTGCACACAGGAGAAACTCCTTACAGCTGTGAACACTGTGGCAAGACATTCACATTCCAGCAATCCTACCACAAGCATCTTCTTTATCATAGTGACGACAAGCCGCATGTGTGCACTGAGTGTGATCGTGCCTTCAAGGAGCTAAGTACATTGCATAATCACCAGCGTATACATACAGGAGAGAAGCCTTTCGCTTGCGAGACATGTGGTGAGTATGCTCTTACCAAACAATATGCTTTATTGTTGGCTCTTCTGCTGCTGACAATGACAATGCATGTTGTGTGTGTAACACAGTGAAATAAGTGTAATATTAATTGTAAATGTATTCTTAATCATTTTAAAATAAATATATTTTTATAAAGTGCTTTTAAAACCTTTTGTAGCATTTTGCGGTAATAAAAGATAGTGCTTACCTTAATTTTTTTATATGGTTACTATTGCATAACAACTATTAGCGCTGCATTGTCTGTCCATCCATCCTTGATTAAGTATGCCTGAAACAACTGGTAAGTCAAAGTTGAATGTACTACAGCTTGAATAAATTATTATTATATCAGTGCCACCAAATTATTTATGCCAGTAAACGAAAATACCTAAAATTTAATGCTAAGCATACGTTTACAAAGATGTTTTTAATATGACTAAATGTGAATAATCGGAAAAGTTATACAAGGTGTAAATGTATATGCAGATATGAGCTAAAATTTGCACTAGTGATATAGGACACTTACACAGAATTAAAGTTTTATTACGTTGTGCTCTTTTAACATAGTCATCTGTCATTATGTGAAAAATTACTGTTTCATATTAAGGTAATAATGAAGATAAGTGGTCACAAAGGTGCAGATCAAGTTGGAAGGCCAAGCCTTCCTGCAGTGCACTCAAGTATTCAAATGAGCAGAGATTCACCATTGCACATGCTCCTAAAAACGTAGATTTTTTATTGTACCTTACTTTTTAGAGAAAAGGATTTAGAAATCAAAATAATGATTTTTACATGCACAAATTGAGATTTTTATTACTCTAACTTCACTTTCTACACCAGACTTCTGTTTCATGGGTATGTTTACCAGTCTGAGGGTAACACTGTTTATTATTGCATATTTGTGTTCCCTGGAGTTGTAGCTGTCATTTTTAATGTAGTTATCTATGTATGTGTCTTTTCAATGGATACCAGAACTTATTTTATTCTGATTCCTCATGATTTTTATGTCAAGAAAGGGTAGCATATTATTGGATTCTGTTTCTATTGTAAATTTTATTGATGTATCTTGTAAGTTCAGCAAAGTTGTTGCATCCTAAACAAATTTTTGTCTACTATGACAAAAATGTCTGCATACCTGTACTAGAGTTTATGTGTGTGTGGAAATGCTTCTGTTGCATGTATTTACATGTTCCAGCAAATTCTGGCATAGAAAGTGAAAATCGAGTATTAACAATCTCAATTTGTGTGTGTAATTGTCCAAAAAAATCTTCACTGTGTTTTCCCAAAAAGAATTACAAAAACGGAATAATTATGTTTGAAGTGTATCCTTACCCATATATATATAAATTTTGCCTCATATGTTTACACTCTGTATACAGCATAGAGTGTTTTAGGTGTTACTTTCCAACTTATTTTTTATATGCACAAATATTAAATACTGAAGGGATCTTCAGCATATTATACACAGCACTACAATGGTCTTCATGGGGCAGTTTAAGAATTTTAAAGGAGTGGCAGTCTGATCTTATACTGAAACTGGAATGTCTAAGAAGCAAATATAAACAACACAGTTATCTTATGTGGTACACATTTGCGAGCCAAACACTTTCACGAGCAGTATCTATAGTTGTTTTAATGCAAATTCTTAGTGTAATCTGAGTCTGACCTTGCCACATGCAAAAGATAGAAAACGGTGATGTATGGAGACATGCTGGTTGTGATCCATGGGTGGATGATTTTTCATTGTGACATAACGAGAATCGTGGCACTGCATTTTCCATGTGTGCTAACATGTTCAGAGCTTGAGCGCTTGTCCAAGCTACATCTATGCTTCTATTCCTCACTTCCTGAGCTGATGCAACACACTGATGTATGAGACCTGGAGGTATGGCTGGGATTTAAAAATTCAGCTTGAGCAGCATAATGAACATATCCCCTTTTGATTCTTGGTAGCAACAGGGTCTCCCTCACCTTTCTGCACATAGCTTTACCTAATTTTGTCTATAATGCCCACTCCCTGAAACATTTTGTTCTAGAATATATATACCTAATAAGAGCCAATTAGAAAAAAAATTATATCTGGTATGTTACATTCACATGAGTTTCTCCACTCTTGTACAAACTATTCTTACAAAAGCTTCTTATTCTAGCTACTCCTTGTTAATCTAGATAAACTTTCAATTCACATTTACACCTTTTGTTGTATGTTGTAGTACATAAAGCGATGTATTTTTAAAGAGCATGCTGCTATGTGAGGCTTTGAAATTCCATGCTCATTGCATGACCCTGAGAAAAAAAGGAATGTGATTTCCCATTTGGGAAAAGTATAAATATTTGAAAATTCATACCAATAACAAGGAATAACTTGGAAATGGTTAAATCCAAAAAAAAAAAAAAAAAAAAAAAATGTATTTAACATAAATTGTATGCTTTAAGAAGATGTACATTTTTTTGTATAGTAAAATTTGGTTTATCATTTATATATTCAGAATGAAGAGGGCTTCAGAGGCTATTCCCAGAAAATTCAAGATATACATTTCATTTGTCATGAAAATATCTTAAACATACAGTATTTTAATCAAAATCTTAGAGCCATTTTTGAAAAAATGAATATTTATAAAAAAATTCCCATGTAAAGGGTAGTGTGTAGTAGGGTGGGGGTCTTTAAAAACTTTGTGTCACATCCTCAGAAGTTGCTGAACCTAAATATCAAGTTTGGTTGACCTTTTGTTTTTGAGTTTTGCTGTTCACACACATCTACACACAGACCTTTTTCTAAAAACTGTTTTCTTTTCTCTCTCTCTTTCTTCTTCTTCTTCTTCTTCTTCTTCTTCTTCTTCTTCTTCTTCTTCTTCTTCTTCTTCTTCTTCTTCTTCTTCTTCTTCTTCTTCTTCTTCTTCTTCTTCTTCTTCTTCTCCTCAGGGAGTTTCAAAATGTGTATTCCTGGTGAAATCTTGGTATTGAATTTTTGGGCGGAATACAATACTTCCTCTGCTTACTATAGGTAAGACATAGAGCTTTTTGCAAAATGATATTGGGGTTACCAAAAGAAGCTTCCAATGGGGTAACCCTAGTTGAATTGGGAAGAGTTGACAAGAAAGGAGTAGTGGAAATGTATTATGAAATAAATAGGATCAAAGCAACTGATGAAGGAAATATGGCCAAAGACTGTTTAAGGACACAAGAAAAAACAAAATGGGAAAGAAGCTGGTTATGTAGATTAAAGGAAATTGGAATGGCGAGTTAGTTAATTTGCAGACAAGTGGACAAAGCCTATGGAATAAAGTGAAATCCAGGATTGAGATATAGAGAAACAAGAAATATATGGTAGCTTAAGGGATAAGAGTACTCTAATATACACCTAATCATATGAGCTCTGTCACAGCTTTAATTTCAGAGTTAAATGAAAACATTTTTTAAAGTTTTTAAATACCATTTAATAGAGCAGATTATGACGAACACTTTTCACTATCATTTCACTCAAAATGTCCACCTACAGCCTTCACACAAGCCTTTAAATGCCTTGGCCAGTCATCTGTATGGCACTATGACGTTTATGCCGACATCCACCACTGCTTGCCTCAGGAATTTTTTTAGACTTTCAAGATTGCTGTGACTGAAGAGCTAGTCTTGGTCACCAAAATATTCCACAGTTTACTGTAGTGGATGATAACCAATCCATATTGATGAAATCTGGAACATTGTGCTTGAGCCACTGTTGAGTCTTCCGAGCGCTGTTCTTTTGGTAGATGCAGTGATCACTGAAGAACATTATCTGGTTAAGAGGTTTCAGGACTTCCTCTACATATACAATGGCAATGGCCCTGACCCCCTTTTCGCAGAAATGAACATCGATAGCCCCTTTGTATGAGACTCCCAACCAAACCATACTGATACTAGATGATGGCCACAAAGAACCCGAGGAGCAACCTGGCGGAATTCCTCACGACTCCAAGCGTGCACTCTGTCATTCTGCCTGTTGAATTTCTGCTCTGTTGTGAAAATTTTTTCGTCTGAAGAAAGGATTCTCCGATGTTGATTTTTGGCATGCCATCTAAGAGATTATGTGATCTCTCCAATCTAATCTTCTTAACACAGGTGATAAGCATGTGTTCTGTACTTCAGTGGTAAGCCCAAAGTCCTAGGTCTTGATTTAATAGCCTAGAGACACTCATTCTTGACATTTGAAGCTGCTGCCCCATTATTATTTTTTGTTTCCTAACAGGATTTCTTCTAACACATTCCCAAACTTTCTTTATCATATCCGGGGTTCAAACCGAGTAAGGATGGCCAGATCTTGGTTTATCTCATTAACACTAGAAAGTGTTTTAATGGTCCGATAAACAAATCTGAGTGAAATTCCTAATGGTTTTACAAATTGAAAACCGCCCTTGGATCCTTCTGGCACTTATGTAATGATATTACATTATATGATTTTGTTTCACAGACAATTCCATCATGAAACAAATATAAATATTGAATGTTGATAGGTAATACTGCAGAGGAAGGATGTTTATTCAAGATAAAACTTCTGCAAGCCACTGCGTAGTTTCGTCAATCAAGAGATAAGTGGCAAAGTTTAGTGTTAGTATTTATGATAAGACTAGGTATAGGAGTTGAAAGAAAGATTGGGGACGGAAAAATGCATTGATGTTTGTGATAAAATGGAAAGGGAGGGTCTGGCATGGGCAAGAACAGAAACAATGTTATTAAGGGGTTTAAAAGTTTCTAAAGATTTGTACCCACTATGTGGCAATGCACTGTATAATAGAATGTCCAGAAACCAAAGTCTGGAGAGAGGAAATTTTTGTCCATAAAACTTTCTGGAAACAATAAGAAAGAATTTCTAATACAATTAGGCAAATATATAGGAAAGGTAAGAGAGAAATGGTGGAGGAAAATCATTAAACAAAGAGAGGATCTTAATAGCAGAAATGACGATGTAGGTAATTTATAGAAGAGGTAAATAAATTTAAGTTGGAAATTGTATGAAAATGTACACAGTAAAATGAAGGACATATATACACAAACAACCAGGGTGTTAAGTGTATATGATCCAAAACTCAGGCAAGAGCATAATAATTAATGTATGATATTTGTAATTTTGAGGTGATGAAATAAAAATATTGAAAAAATACTATAAAAAAGACAACTCCAGTAATTCATGGTGGCTATGTTTGTTGAAAACTCTTCCCTATTGTAACTGACTTCAGCAATCAAAATAACTTTCGTTTAAAGATTTTTTTCCTCCCAAGATGTTACTGTATCCCTGAAACAGTGCTACCAAGCTTAATACAAAAGAAATTGAAAGGGAATGATAATATTATAATGCTTTAAACGTATTTATCATATGATCAAGTGGCAAGCACTATCATTCGTAGTCAGAATTGTTGTATGGGAAGCATGCTGGTGATTAATTGCATATTCCTTCTATGTTTTGGCTTGTTATGTATGTGTGTACTGTCATGTTACAGTTGGCTGACACTTGTGTGTTTCACAGAAATATGCAACTAACAGAGTACACTAACATTTCTTAAGGTGAGTGCTAAATGCCTATCTTAAATAGATTACTTTTTCTATTTTATACACAGATGCCATTTTCTGTTGGTGTTTTTTTTAATATGCTTAATGAAAGTGGAGTTAAAAACACTCTTTAATGTTTTTGTTTTTTTAACGTTCATAGCAAAACAAAATTGTTCATATAGTTACTAATATTCCTGAGAGTAATGTTGTTAAACTTCATGCTAGAAATACATTTTAATTGATAGTAATAAAAGTATCTCATTATTAAATGTATAATGAAGAATACAGTATAGTTGCAGCAGGGACAAATAACTTGAAATGTATATCATGAACCATAGTATTTAGCATGTAAATACCTATTGTATAATGTAAAAACATATTGTATATATTGCAAAAACCTATTATTGTTTATGTTTATAGCTTGACGTGTCCAATAGTGAATGTACATTGTACCAAACCACTTTAACGGATGAATAAACTAACTAACTAACTAACTAAGATTCTCAAACTTCCAATAATCTTTGTTGAAATAAAGCTTCAGTCTTACGAGATTGATTCTGTAAGAATATATCGTTATTTGTTATTTAAACACCAGAATGCAAAATATATTTTTAGAGGGAATGTAATAAAAAGGCCACAGCCCCTTACAAGGAGCAAAAATCCTTTGCAATAAACAACCAAATGAAATGATAACTTTAAGTTGTAACATGTTTCAAAGTCAGTTAAAGCATTTTAAATAAAAAAGTGCTTACATATATTAGATGAATTATAAACATTGTGTAAATATGTTTTTGTAATTTTGAAATGCTTTGAACTTGTAAAGTCTAAATAAGCTGTTGTTGTTTTTATTGTTATTATTATTAATCACAATAAATATGACAGAATATATTCAGTTTTCTTTAATTTCAGCTTGAAACGTGAATGCTGAATTTAAATATAATTCTGATGTAGCTTGGATTTGCTGCCATATTAGTCTTAAGTTATAGTTTTAATGACCAAAGAGGGAAGTTGCATTTCTTCATTTTTATGAAATCTCTTATTTGATGATCATAATTTTTCAGAAGGTATAAAATATGTATTCATTCCATTACATATATCATAATGACTCTGTGTGTGATGATCTGAAAATATACCTCAAGGATGCCACTTTACACCCTTAGGAAGTTTTCCAAACTGTAGCAGTTTCAGAAGCACAATTCAATGATATAGTAATTCCAAAATGACCAGTTGCTCCTAAATAGGAGGTTCCATAAAATTTATGATGATTTTTAATGCCCGAGCAGACGTTATTGTCTTCTTTAAATTTGCAGGAAAATGCTTCCGACAACGAGTCTCTTACCTAGTTCATCGACGCATTCATACAGGAGCTATGCCATATCAGTGTACTGCTTGCGGAAAGAGATTCCGTTATAAGGTTAGTTCTTTAATTACTTGATATCTAGCCTTTATTATGTATATGTATATTGTATGTATATATTTTTATTTCCATAATACTATACAAAATTCTTACAATGTTTAATACATTACTTTGAGTTGCTACTTTTCTTTCTTTGGTCCATCATGCATTTTAACACCGTGGTTATTTATGTATGGTGGGTCATAACAAATTCATATTGCTTTATTTTTCTAAACCATTTTTCTCTTACTCTCCCCATATATTCTCCTATTCTTTTTATATCCCTCTCCTTTTGTATTTTCATTATCCTAACTTTTAATACTTCTTTGTTAACATTCTCCCATTCTTTAGGTAAAAACTGATCTCTCCACAACTTAGTTTCTTCACATTCAACTATATAATGCAAATCATTATCTGCCTCTCCACAAAGAGGACACCTATTCAAATTCGCTCCCTTCCTATCTCCCCTTAGCCTATATGCACTTAATCTAGACCAGGCCCACCCTTCTCTCACTAACCTATTACCTACATCCACATACTTCTCCTTTCCCCAGTCCACCTTTAATTGTCTACATAATTCCAATCTTTTCTTTCCTTTCAGACTTTGAAATAATTCTTGTTTCTCTATATCTTCTACTCTGTTCCTCACCTATTTCCAGAAACCTTTAACTAACCCCTCTTTCTCCTCCCATAAGATACCCATTCCTATTTCCTGTAAAATTTTCCTTATTCCTTGAGCCCAGTTCATCCCATCACTGGATTTTTCTTGTATTATTAAACATTGCCTCAAGATATTATGCCCGTCCAATGATTTCAATCTATGCCAATATTTAAGTATCCTTTCTACTATCATGCCCTTGCTACCTACTCTTCCCAACTCCAACATTGATGCTCCATTAGGTGATGAAATAGATAAACCTAACATACATTTACAGAACGATCTATGTACTTTATCAATCATCTCCCATCCTTTGCCACTTCCACAAATCTCTGATCCATAGACCATTTTTGCTTCAATTATAGCTTTGTAAACCCTTTCCAACCATTTAATTTGTGTATCTGGTATTTTCTTTAAGCATATTCTTATAAGCCTTTATTAAGTTAGATTGCTTTTTCCCTAGGTAGAAAGTGAGATGAAGGAACAAGCTATGATATTCTTTTCTGTTATTTAAAGATGCTTAAGGGACCTTGGGAATGAACTTTTGGCCAAAATCCTGAAAAAGTGCAACCTTTTAGAGTTTTTCATTAAAATGTAAAGCTTTCATGTGTATGTTAGATAGGTGTTTTAATCCATCCATTCACTTTTAAAGACATAGCAGCTACCTTTATAGGTCCCTGCGCTGAAACATTTTCATAGAAGGAGTAGAAGAAATAAGAAGAAAGAAAAGTACTTTTTTTTCTCAGAGCAACGTATTTCAGTGCTGGAAATACTTCAAGAGACTTAAATATTAGTTAGTTTTCCTGCTTACCATATATATTGGAATAACTTTGTGTCTGTGTTTTCCTCAAGCTTTTAAAATAGAATTCTATAACCAACATAATGGAAACATTTTAGCAAAATGAGAAATTATTCAGAGCTGAGTACAGGAAAAATATTATTCTGAATGGTCACCCACTCAGTTTCTGAATTTCATGCACAGTTCTATGTAATCACTGTTACTATTACATTTTTTTCAAGCAAAAGCTTGCATTAGGAAGTCCCTTGAAGGTTTTGTAATTTTAGCTTCAAGGAAAACATAAATAAAAGTTGTATATTTTAGGTATTAAATAATAAAATTTAATGAAATTTATACAGTTTAAGGAACCCCCTGCAACTATACCACAGAATTTGATCCACTTCTTTAAAGATGTATAATCTCAGTCCCATTGTTATGTTGTTGATATTTTTGATCTGTTGAAGCCTGAACATTTAAAAACCTGATTGTTAATAAATAAGAATTTCAAAATTCAAAGCTCATTCTTGGCGTATAGTAATAAATATCCTCTCCCAGGATGATATCTACTGCATATTTTTTGCATGTTTTATTGTGCAGTTAATAACTTGTGTTTATGAAATTGGAGCCCTTAACACTCCTCTGGTAGCTCATCTGGTAGAGTGGTAGACTGTAGCGAGATGTAAAGAATCAGAAATCCTTAGGTCGCTGGTTCAAATTCGGTCTGGAGGAAAATTTATTTAAACATATAACACATGGTGTGCGCAGGGCTCAACGCTGGGGCCATACTTATTCATTTTTTATGTAAATTCTTTATTTGAAAAGATACACAAAGCAGGAGGATTAGCTATTGGATATGCAGATGATACTACAATAGTTGTAACTGCAGATATAGAGGCAGAAATGCTGAGCAAAGCAAACACAGTATTAGAGATTCGTAAATATACTTTTAGAAGAACTAGGAAAGACATTAAATGTAAACAAAATAGAGTAGATGCAGATTAGTTTAAGCACTAAAAACACAATCCAGTGTCACCTTGGCAATACCAACTAACTTTTTAGGATTAATTAAAGACAAAAATTTAAAATAGAACAAGCATAATGAAAAGATCTCAAAGAAAGTAAACAGTGGGATATACATACTAAAATAAGTGGCACAAGTCATGGACAAGGATAGTGTAATACAAGTATACTGTGCATTTATAGATTCACGCTTAAATTATGAGCTCATTTTATGGGGATCAGCAAAAATGAAATATACTGAAAATATTTAGATTGCAGAAAAGGGTGATGAGAATCATAAAGCAGTACCAAGAAGAAGTTCCTGTAGAAATGCATTTAAAATGATTAATTTATTTGCTTTCTTCTGTTTGTACATATATGAATGTCTTAAATATGTAATCAGGACCCATAAAGAAGATAAAAATGTGAACATATATGAATAGAAGTAAACTAAATTATTTTAGAAGTAGATTAAGAGGTTCTCTCAGAAATAAATGTATGGAGAGTAATGCAAAGAATTTGTCTAGCCACTTACCTTGTGCAATTAAAGCAATAAATGAAGAGGGGAAAATTATAAAGTAAATTAAAACATGTCTTGTCAAAAATCCCATCTATTCAGTAGAAGTACCATACAGAAATTATTGCACATGTTTAGTAATAACTCTCCTGTAAATAAAATTTGTTAAATCTTTGTTAATATATATTTTATGTACTGTATGTTTTGTTGACAAACCTTGCAATTAATTAATTTATTTATTTATTTTCCTTCCTCCCCACCTTCCTCCTTCCCTCCCTCTCTCCCTTCCTTTCTTTTCATTGGTGAATAAATCTGAATAGAATGTTAAAAGTTTATTCCAAATCAGTGCAAAATTATCATGTGCCTCACAAACATTTTGCAGCAGGATATATCCTGTCAGAATTTCTCTAAACAGAGCTTCTGGGGGAGATTTTGGTTAAGTGTACATATTTATTTGAAAAAAAAAAGGTATAAAATTCTATGAATATCATCAATGCTTATGCCAGTCTGTAAAAGTCCTGAATGCAGTAGGTTTAATCGTGAAGACGTCACAGATGGTATGCTAGAAAGAATGGAGTTGTTACCAATTCTCCAAAACTGTATCTGCATGTTTTTCGATGATGTATTAAACCGCAAAAAGTCTATTTTGACATAAGGAATTCAGCAAATTAAATTTTTGTTTTGGATTAAAATAAATACTGTGTTTCTTCCTGATTCAGAATATGTAAGGTTTATTGGATGCTTGAAGTACTGAGCTTTTTAAAAAAAGCATTTAAAAAATGTTAATTTCTATAAAGGCTGATTTGCACACCCCTTTTGTTGTAATTCTTAGGAGCTTTTATTCTTTCTACTGTATATCTGTGCTGGGTAGAGGGAATACTGCATTCCACCCAAAAATTCAATATCAAGATTTAACCAGAAATACTTGTTTTGAGGCCCCATGAACTCAAGAAAAAATATTTTTTGAAAAAAGTCTGTGTGTTTGTGTGTGTGAGAGAGAGAGAGAAAGAGAGAGAGGTGGAGAGATCAAGACAAAATTCCGAACTTTCTGCTTAAATAGCATTAGAGAAAAAAGTGCCTAAAATATGAATAATTGTGCATCTTTCTCCAAATGTTTTTTTTTTAAGTTGTATTCTCTTTATACTAACTACCATCCATATGGACATAACACTTCATAGGAACTAGCTGCTTATATACTGATATTAGCCATCAATAATACTCAGAAATGTGCATTCCCTTGACAAAATATGAAGTTTAGTAATAATGAAAATTTTGCTTATTATTTTTTCTTACAGCATTAATTAAAGCATAACCTAAACCCAGTCTAAATTGCTGAACTTTATTAATGCGTTTTGCATTTGGAAATAGGAGTATGCAGCAGTCAGATATTTACTGTATAAACATAAATCCAAAATATCCAAAATTTCAAATTTGTCATCCCTTAATACAGGTTAGCCAACGCACACACAAATGTCCAGCGCAACCTCCGGGCACAGTGGTAAGACAGTCTGGGGAGTTTGCACAGAAGGAAGACCCTGACCTACAGGTATGATATTAAAAAAATTGAAAAAAGAAAAATAATAAAATGCTCATGACCATAGATAACTGTAATAAAAATATACTAAAATTCAAGTATTTTGTATTGGATTGTTTTTACCATGAATCTAAACATATGAGCCTAGAGCCTGGCAATCATAGAGCATAAGTATATTTAAATAAATAATGGCATAAAAGGTTTATCACACACTGTTTAGCATGTATTACACTCTTCTGTAAAAAGTGCCAAGGATATCATAAAAGTAATGTTTGAAAGTTTAAATTTTGCTGTGGTTCATTCTGAATCATTGTAGACTTTTAATATTGCAACTTTGTGGGGTCATTAATATTTAGGGTATTAATTAACTATACCATAATAATTTCAGAGAATATAGCAGGGTAGAGGGTCTTAGACGAGTAATTTGAGATAGGGGATGGATGGATGAAAAATGAGTGGGCCACAATATACCGAGCCCTGTACTTTGGCCACAAAAGTCTGTTGTACCCCATGCACTAGCCTAAACCAGGACCACTTTTCCTGAAAAGGAGAAGTCTGTCTTAATAGCTTCAGTACCCAAAAACATAGAGCCTAAAGTTACATATCTTGCTTGTGCAAAAGTTACACATATATATATATATGTGTGAGGTGGTCTCATCCTTCTCTCCATACCATCTACACCTTAGGTCTCATGTGAGTTCCATGTTGGTGCTTGTGAAGGTTGTTGTGATTGTCAGTAAGGCAACAACTTACTCCACAAAAGAGGACTGAGCCCCTCTTTGCCACATTCTATTTTGTTCCCCTTAATGCACGAGTGCCATGGTATCCACACTAGTATGACCAGACCTCAGTCACAAAGGCTATCCAATGTTCTCTGGCAAAGCCACCCTAACTTAGACGTTGTCTGCTCTAAGTGCATGTATTGCTGCCTCAGTATTAGAGAAAATAGTAAAATTGGCTCGTATCCATGGAAATAGTCTAGTACATACTATATATATTGTGACGCAGCTACATGCCAAGCTACCAATTGGCTGGAGCTGACCAGCTGCCTGTTAGGAGATAAAGAAAGATAAGTAATCCTTTTGCCAAGCATAAACACCAGAAATGCTATTGGGAGAAAATCAAAATCTTCTGGAAGTTTCCTATCTCCCCAATTCTGGAACTGTGGAAAATACCATTGGCTATATAAGTGAGCATTCTTGCAAGTTACCCAGTTAGTAAGTGAATCGGTGAGTGCATTTCTGGTTCAACATAAAGGA
Organism: Deroplatys truncata; assembly: GCA_030765065.1. Lineage (NCBI taxonomy): Eukaryota > Metazoa > Arthropoda > Insecta > Mantodea > Mantidae > Deroplatys > Deroplatys truncata. The sequence goes on along the minus strand of CM060987.1, from coordinate 100,362,508 downwards.
TGGTTCTATAGTACAATTGTGATGACATCTGTGACATACAGTGAATGCTGCTACTGCAGGGGATTAGAGATGTTTGACTTCCCAGTGAGTAGATCATCCAAAGAAGAGGCTGCTTTGTGTGTATTTCACTACATTGCTGCATCGTAAAGAAAAGTGAAGGGGCAGGGAAAATTGAACTAATTCACATTAGTGAAGTGACAGTGTGAACTAAGTGAAGCCACAATGAAAGTTGAACTAGATCACATTAGCGAAGTGACAGTGAGAACTGGTTAAAGGCACAATATCTAATATCAAATACTTCTGCCTGGAAGATTGCAGCATATCTTCCAAAAGAGAAAAACAGCCTAGTAAATGACCCTCAGATTCCTGTGCCAACACCCAACTTCAACAGGGAACCAGTCTTCCTTGGCAGGCATGACATTGTAACTACAATGTCCTTGTTGTATTCTCTCTCATCATATCTTATATGTCAGCTACCAGTGCAGGTGGCTAATAAGAAGCTCTGGTATTGTCTACTCTTTGGTTCCCTTAACAGGTATGCATACTCTAGTCCTTACAGTAGCAGCCCTGCTGCTCAATGAGTAGCCTCATCCTCTAAATCCAATGCTATCAATGCAACAGATACTCTACCTCTGGTAACACTATGGATTAGTACTCTAGTGGCCACCATATATACTTTAAGTTAGACTGATTGAAAGTTAATGACATTACCTAAGTCCTTCCTAACAGATTCATCTCTCTTCTGTTTAGAACATGAGTAACATAGTCAATAGGGCTCCACAGAAGCCATAGGCTTCTCCTTCCTTTCTTCTCAGTCCTGCTTCTTCCTCAGATTGAGTCTGCACACAGCTTCTGCAAGCCCTCTCAAATCTGAGTACAACTGGACTGGTGATTCCTCCAAAGGAGTCCCAGCATTTTCTTGTTCCTGTTTTCTTTTGAAGTCCACAGAGGAGTTCTCTGGTTTCAGAACAGTAGATTTCTTGATCTTAGTTCCATGAGATGCAAGAGAAATCTTTTAGTCCACTTAGACAGAGTCCTACATACCTAGGTAAGGCTAGGTACTTCAGGAGGTTGCCTGGTCCCTTGGAGGTCCCATTAATGACACATCACCCATGTGCCATGCACTCCATTGGCACAGATTACGACTTTTGTCACAAATAACACTTTGGATTTGGGGAGTTAGTCCAGTCTCTTATTAGATATTCAGAGACAAACTTATGAATAGGTATCGGCTATCCACTACCTGCTGATGCATCTGATACCTACTCAAAGTTTGCTGAAAGAAACCTTTCATCTGGATGAGATAGGAGAAGTATGGTGAAGCTGTGGCACTAAGTTTTCAAAAGACCAGTGCTATTAGTGCATTCTCCATTCTACCTCACAGACAATCTTCAACATACTAAACATAGTGAGCATAAACAAGGAAATGAAAATAGACTGCTTCTGTGGTTGAGGATCAGCACTCTAGCTTCTAAATCCAGAGGTTTCAATTCTTGACTGGGGCAGGAGAATCATTTCTTACCTTCTACAGAGTGTGGAAGTATGAATATGGGAGTGAATAAAAGTGAATAAAATCAATGTTAGGAGTTATAACATCATCAGTGTTGTTTCTCAAGTCAAAGCCCCTGATATGATCATAGAAGTTAAAGAAGGCTATAAAAATGAAACAAAAAATGATAGTAGTCTATTATTATTATTATTATTTATTATTATTATTAATGATGATGTTGACACGGATGTGATATAGTAGTAGTAGTAGTAATAATAATAATAATAATAATAATAATAATAATAACTTAAACTGTTACACAGGATTCAAACCTGTTATATTCTGAATGCCACAATCAGGCAATTTTATATAAATTGACCTAAAAATTGTTATATAAATTATAAGGTCAGATCTGGAATTATCACTTTCTTTCTGCTGGCTAAGAAAATGTGTGCATCAGCAGTGTTGCAATATGTTTTGCAGTGAACTATTTATTTTTTTGAAAACAATAGGAAATGTAGGATAAACTGTTAAACCTTTCTATTCTGCTTATTAAGTTCCATTAATTATACCAAATTCTCTTTCACTCTGCCTTTTTTTAGGAAGAGTAGGATTTTAAAAATGGTGACTACTCTCTAAAAATTAATGGCTCAAAAACTTTACAAAGGTTAAACTCAAGAAAATGCATAAAAATATCAAGAGGAGCATATAAACCAAATTTTAGGTTGCAGGTGTACAAAATATGCATATTTCACTTTACTTCTTCTTAAGAAATTTGTTTGGTATTGTGTTGTTACTTACATGTTTACTGCTTCATGCAGGCTAATGGAGGCAACAGTGAGGCAGTTTCCGCACAAAAAGCAACCACTGTAACAATAGCAGGTCATCAGATCCCTGCAGCTCATCAGCACTTCAACAACAATCAGTTTACAATCATAGTAGATAACAATGCTGTGTCAGTGCTTCCAACATCCCAGATGGTGGTTACCTCTACCAGCTTGTTTGCACTAAACCAAGGAGAAGACAGAAATACATGTGAAGCACTAAATATGAAGGTCGGTTCTGCAGAAGCTGCCAGCCAAGCAAATGGAGCGAAGATTTCTAAACTGAGTACAGAAGGTGTACCAACAACATGTTCCTCCGTTACTGATAAGGATCAGGGAGAATTTGCCCACAAAAAGTGCATTAAGAAGCCAAGCACAGATACAAGTTTTGCATTAGAAGAGCATTCTGGTTCTCCAGAGCTTTGGAGATCTACTGACAGAACTCCCAAGCCACAGGATTTGTCTGTAGAAACAACAGACTTCTTCAGTATGGTGATGTCACCTTCCCTACGAAGCTTGCCATCACCTTCAGAACGGCTGAAACATTTAACACTATCTTCTCCTACTGACACACTTCTCACATACGAAGACGGGGGCATGTATCAGTTTCTGTTGAACCCAGAAGAAGGAGCAAAGAACTCTTCAGAGACAAGTCCAAAGAAATCTCCAAAGCACAGCTCTGAGAATATTGCTACAGATTCAGTTTCCTTACAGACTATCAATGAAGAAAGTTTTAAACAGCTCCTTTATGGGGGTTCCAGACCTTAAAGGCTGTTAGCAAAATCATGTTTAGGGAATATCTTGTAGGTACTAAAATTTGGTTAAATCTATAAATCACAGTAAAGAGTTGATGTTTGGTGCTGAATATTGTCTAAATAAATGTTGGTGGTAGTTTAGACACTATAACCGTAAACTTAGTGCAAACAAAAATGTATTTGGAAAGGTGAGGAAATTGTTTTATTGAGGTTCCCGGACAACATGGTCCTACAATTACAACTAGGAAGAGCTCTATGGCAAAGGAACGTGGGGAGTACTATTCAAAGACAGGTACAATGTCTAACAGAACTCATGCATACATAATATTATTGTAAATATGGGACAGTATTATAAACAGTAAATACAGATCCTGTAAAAATAAAATAGCAAATCACTGTAAGACTGTATACATATGTTTACTACAGCTTTTACCTTGCAAGCAAAATAAACTGTGCACTTTCTTCGAAAACTTACTGTTAAAGCACTTCAAAATGTCTTTCTAGAACTCTCCATTGCTGCTAGAACATGTTCTATGTGCTATGTACATTGTAATAAAGGGAAATAATCCATAATTTCAAATAGTTTTCCTTATATGTGCCAAATTAATTTTTGGCTAACCCATTTTTACTCCTGAGATAGCAGAAAGTATCAGTACAATCTACTTTCTTTGCCATAATCTCATTGCTCTTTTCATCTGGGAACAACGGTAACAGATCTGTGACACTGAGGATTATTGATAGATAGTAAATTAAACTGGAAGGAACATGTTACTGATATCAAGCAAAAAAATCATGCCTGTTGTTGGTATTTTGTTTAGAGTATAAAGGTTATTAAAAAGTGAACCGTTAAAAAGCATTTACTATGCACTTATAAATTCTCATTTCACTTATTTGAATCAGGCCTGGGGAACATGCAACAACAGTTTAATAAATGAATTAGAAATAATACAGAGGAGAGCAATAAGGATATTGCATGGGATATCATATGAAATCCCAAACAGAGAATTATGTTTGATCAAGAGAATCCCACTTTAAATGTCAAAATAAAAATTGGACTAACAATTTTTAAGTATAAAGTTTAAATAAAATCACTAAATTAAACTTGAACATCAAAATAAATACTGAAATCCACAACCAATACAAGACAATACAAGACAATAAAATAATATAATTAATAATGTTAATTCCACTAAGTATAGCATTCAGCCTGTATTTTACATAGCTTCCAAGCTTTATAATTTGTTACCAAGGGAAATAAAAACTGTATCAAAGCTGCATGTATTTAAAAATAAATTAAGGCAATATTTGGGTTATCCACCACAGTAGAGTGGTATTTAAATTAAGTCAAAACTGAATTACAAAATGTATTCTGTAAAGTTTATTTACATGCTAGTTACTATGAACTACCAAAAATTGTATATATGTACTGCCCTGTGTAGAGCTTAGCTTATTAATGGCAAATTGTGAAATAAAAAAATAAATGTGATGTCAAGCTGCAAAAGCTGTAAAATGAGGCATGTTTCATTTTCTTTTAAACATGTCTATTTAAAGATTCTTTGGACAAAAAATTAACAGTAAAAAGGTTAGGACAATATTTAGACAATGTCTAAGTAATTAGTAATTATTGAGTCGATTGTAACACTACATCACTTACTTGTTTTTATAATGAATACATATTTCAGGAGCTAATTGCTCCCATCCTTAGTTCCCTGTCGACTCAATAATTACTAATTATAAACACATCACTGTCACAAAGTCCACCAAAGCAATTTTATTGTGAATTAAATGTCTAAGTAAACTTAGACTAAGTAAACTTCCTTTTAAAGGGCATGGCTTTCTGTAGTATTGTGAATATGAGGACTATATGTGGCAAATGCCATTGTTATAAATTTTAATTTTAATCATATGTAACCATACAGGTTTTATGACTATATCTATAGCAGTTAGATGCTGCTCTCTGACAATAAAGATTATTATTATTATTATTAAAGACTGTTTAAATACTTAAACAATTCACTGCTTTTGTAATCAATTCCATATGTTTAATAATATATTATGCATTAAAGGTTACCATTTTCTGTATCATGTATATTGTGTTTTACAATCTAATTCTGTATCTGTTCATGATCACTAACATAATCTCCTTTCCTTCTCCTTTTTTTTTTTTTTTTTTGAAATGTATAGGCAAATGTGATAGATAAATAAATGCTAAAAACAGTTTTGAGAAAATTAGAACAAATTAATTTTTCTACGATGCCAATCACTTATTGTGACAGACAACTGACAGACCAGAGATATTTAATTATATTAACTTACAAACACTGATATACAGAATTTATTGTTATTTATTAAATGTTTAATGAAACTTATATATTTATTTTAGAATAATAAATTAAACTGTGTTGTAAACAAATCTATTATAAACGTGCTTTATTTACAATAATTTGCAATTACAGTTGACCTGTCTCAAAACATCCTTAAAGCTGAGCCTGCACATCATATGCATTAACTTGATAATATGGCTTCCTCTCATCCTTGCTTTTACACATCTAAAACTTCATCTCTGTGGTTTAATTTTGTTTACTAATAACAGAATTCTGGTTTTAAGTGACTTCAATTGTTGAGCTTTGGTGTCATACAGTTCCAAAAGACATTTGAGTGGAAGTCATAATGCAAACTCATGGCAGCAGACACCCAGAGCGGACAAAGTGCTTCAAGTTCTATAGAATTGCAAGGCAATCAACAGACTTTATTAACTTGTAGCACAGGGCTAAGAAATAGCCCATATGAAAGGTTTATGTTGCTAAGAGGGGGTTCATTGCTAACGGTGTGGTATAACTGAAGGAAAAAAAAAATCTGATGTGTTATAATATGACTGTCTGTACACACTATCATTTATTTTCACATGTGTTTTACAAATGATTCATAAAAAGCTTATTTTCCCATCTACTTCACAATAATTGAGATAAATGTTTGCAAAGATGGTTTCATTACTCATTTCATTTCACACAGGAGCATACAGGAGACTGAGACAATAGTCAAATATTTAAAAACCCGATTGTTATTAGCTGGCTTTGATATTTTGTACTCTTTGCGTTACCTCACAAGAAGCAAAGACTAGTGACTTAGCACTTCATAAAATGCCTGACTCAGTGAATATATTGCAAATGATTAACCCCACAATCACTTTTATTTGACACAAATTATATATTTTTACAAGATTTGCATTTTTCCTGCAGTATATATCTTACACTTTCTCAGTTATATACAGAATTCAGTTAAATTGTAGAGAATTTCATAGGCTATTTACGGCTGCATAGTGTTCTTCCTGTCCACGTCCTTGACGCTCGCTGTCTATCGCTATCATAGAAAGGCACGGATGAAACTATAGAACATTTTTTTAAAATACTTTTAAAGGCTTTACTTACTAGCTTTATGAAAGGAGATGCTGAAACTGGTCACCGTTGTTCACACATTTTTGGCACCTCTTTAGGAAACTATCCATCACTCGCCGTAGTTCATGTTGAGAAATGCTGGCAATTTCCTGGCAGATATTTTGTTTTAATTCTTCTAGGGTGTTGGGTTTGTCTTGTACACTTTATGTTTTAAGTTACCCCAAAGATATAAATCGCAGGGGGTTAGGTCAGGAAACTGAGGGGGCTACAAATCTCTACTAATAATTCTGTCCTCAAACGCACTTTCAATTGTTCTCATCAAAATATTGGCCATATAAGTTGTTGCAGAGTCTTGTTGAAAAAGGCAAAATCACACTCACTGGCTGTTAATTCTCTAAAACGGGGGGCAAACTTATATTCACATATGTACGGGCGTCAACTGTTGACTCAAAAAAAATTGGCCAATATTTCAATGAGAACAACTGAAAGTGCATTTGAGGATAGAAATATTAGTAGAGATTTGTGGCCCCCTTGGTCCCCCGATCTAACCCTCTGCAATTTCTACCTCTGGGGTAACTTAAAACAAAGTGTACAAGACAAACCCACACACCCTGGAAGAATTAAAGCAAAATATCCGCCAGGAAATTGCCAGTATTTCTCAACGTGAACTACGGCGAGTGATGAACAGTTTCCTAAAGAGGTGCCAAAAATATATGGACAACGACGGTGGCCAGTTTCAGCATCTCCTTTCATAAAGTTGGTAAGTAAAGCCTTTAAAAGTAGTTCTAAAAATATTGTATGGTTTCATTCGCGCCTTTCTATGATAGAGGCAGACAGCAACGAGTGCAGAGGATGCGGACAGGAAAAATCTTGCGCAGCCGGTTCGTAGTTTTTTGGCTCTCCCTGTAGTTAATGCCATAAAAAAATTTATTATACATAAATTGTGCACTTTAATGAGATATATATGTTTTACGTTGATATTGTAATGAAAAGAAGCTAGAAACAGTGATGTGTATTGAATTTATTTAAAGGTGAGTCGGAATTGTTACACTAACATCACTTAAGTTTACTCACTTAACATGTTTCGGGAAACGGTTGTTCCCATCCTCAGAAGCTAATCCGACTGGCCCGTGTTGTTGGTGTTTCCGTTTTTTGGACTGGATACTGTGGTGGCATCTTGTGGTGGGGAAATGTACTTCCAGAGAGGATTTGGTGGTGGCAAATCAAAATTCATTAGATGTGTGTTGTGTTTTAGAATGGTGATCTTCTCCCATGCATCTAATTCGGCTGCAAATTTGGCTGGTTTGACTAATGTAATATTGGGTTTGATGTTGTGATTAGTGATCCAAAAATGGTGTGAAACTGCAGATTTGTCCATTTGTTTGTATTTGATACATCTCATGTGCTCCTTTAGCCTAGTTTCTAGGTTTCTTTTTGTCTTACCTATGTATACTTTATTGCAATCTGAACAATTGATTGTATAGATTCCAGCTTTTTTGTCTTGTGGGATGGGGTCTTTTAACTTGTTACAAAGTAATTTCTCTATGTTAAATTTGTTCTGTGGAGCTAGGCTGATGTTGTGTTTCATGAAAATCTTCACACATTTGTGAAATGTTCCTGGGTGGTATGTGAATTTCTTGAACTTTAGCTCTTTATCTTGCTGGCTGAGATTTGTTGTGTTTCTGATGTGCATCTGTCGTTTGAATTTTGCAATTTTTTTGTCAATAGTTGTTTTGTTGTACCCATTATGTATTGCTGTGTCTACTATATGCTGGTATTCTAACTGGTATTCTTGTTTATTTAAGGGGGTATATACCAGTCTATGTGTTAGGCTGTTTAGTACTGCATGTTTGTGTGTGGTTGGATTGAAACTCTTATTTTTTATGTAATTAGTAGAGTGTGTTGGCTTCCTGTATGTGCCAAAGGTTAGGTTCTTTTGTTCTCTGATGATTTTTAGGTCTAAAAATGGTAGCATGGCTTCTTTTTCTATTTCTATGGTGAATTTTATTGATTGGTTCTGTAGGTTTAGTAAGGCTAAGGAGTCTTGTATGAACCTATTAGGGACAACAGCGAAGATGTCGTCAACATATCTGTGCCAAACTTCAACCACTATAAAAAAAGAATGTGAAATGGTTCTCCAAGAAATACAAGCAGATAAACATAACAATTTCCCAACCAAACATGTGATCAAAACATTAAAATCAAAACCAGTAGTATACACAAAAGCTGACAAAGGAAATAAACTAGTTGTACTTCAAAAAGATGATTATATTGCCAGAGTATAAAATATGCTGCAACAAGAAAATTACATACAAATTCAAGAAGACCCATTAAAACTACATTTAAAAGCCTTCAATCAAACCATCCAGGAAAGCAAAACTATAACAGACACTGATAAATCTAGATTAAAACCAGACCACCCCACTTTACCAAGAATGTATGCTCTACCTAAAATACACAAACCGGGTAATAAGATGAGACCAATCGTCAGCAATATTGATTCTCCTACCTACAAACTGGCAAAATGGTTAGTACAGAGATTCTCTTCACTACCAAAATTCAATAGCAAAAACATAATGAATTCAGAAGATTTAATACAGAAGATAAAATCCCTGGAACTTGGACCAGAAGACAGATTAGTTTCCTTTGATGTCACTGCACTATTTCCAAGTGTCCCTACAGATCAACTCCTGTGTCAATTAAAGAAATGGCTACAGCAGACTAACTTGCTTGAAGAAGAAATAGAAGACCTCATACAACTTACCAATTTATGCATTACACAAAATTGTTTTAGTTTCAATAAGAAGTTCTATCAACAACCAACAGGTCTAACCATGGGCAACCCACTTTCACCTTTCCTGGCAGATTTATTTATGAGCTACTTAGAAACACACATAACAACTTCCTTTCCATATATGTTTAAAGTTTGGCACAGATATGTTGACGACATCTTCACTGTTGTCCCTAATAAGTTCATACAAGACTCCTTAGCCTTACTAAACCTACAGAACCAATCAATAAAATTCACCATAGAAATAGAAAAAGAAGCCATGCTACCATTTTTAGACCTAAAAATCATCAGAGAACAAAAGAACCTAACCTTTGGCATATACAGGAAGCCAACACACTCTACTAATTACATAAAAAATAAGAGTTTCAATCCAACCACACACAAACATGCAGTACTAAACAGCCTAACACATAGACTGGTATATACCCCCTTAAATAAACAAGAATACCAGTTAGAATACCAGCATATAGTAGACACAGCAATACATAATGGGTACAACAAAACAACTATTGACAAAAAAATTGCAAAATTCAAACGACAGATGCACATCAGAAACACAACAAATCTCAGCCAGCAAGATAAAGAGCTAAAGTTCAAGAAATTCACATACCACCCAGGAACATTTCACAAATGTGTGAAGATTTTCATGAAACACAACATCAGCCTAACTCCACAGAACAAATTTAACATAGAGAAATTACTTTGTAACAAGTTAAAAGACCCCATCCCACAAGACAAAAAAGCTGGAATCTATACAATCAATTGTTCAGATTGCAATAAAGTATACATAGGTAAGACAAAAAGAAACCTAGAAACTAGGCTAAAGGAGCACATGAGATGCATCAAATACAAACAAATGGACAAATCTGCAGTTTCACACCATTTTTGGATCACTAATCACAACATCAAACCCAATATAGATAACTTTATTGTAATGTAAATATATAAATTTAACTATTGACATATCCTGTATCAATGTACTATGTACTGAATTGATGTTAAAGGATTAAATAAAATAAAAAAAAAATAAATATTACATTAGTCAAACCAGCCAAATTTGCAGCCGAATTAGATGCATGGGAGAAGATCACCATTCTAAAACACAACACACATCTAATGAATTTTGATTTGCCGCCACAAATCCTCTCTGGAAGTACATTTCTCCACCACAAGATGCCACCACAGTATCCAGTCCAAAAAACGGAAACACCAACAACACGGGCCAGTCGAATTAGCTTCTGAGGATGGGAACAACCGTTTCCCAAAACATGTTAAGTGAGTAAACTTAAGTGATGTTAGTGTAACAATTCCGACTCACCTTTAAATAAATTATATATGTTTTGTTTAGTAAGACTTTGTCTATCTCTTATGGTTTATCGATTATACAAAATCAATCAGAACGAAGAGGGCTCCACAGGCTATTCCCAGAAAATTCAAGATATACATTTTATTTTTCATGGAAATATCTTGAACATATGGTATTTTAATCACAACTGTTAGAGCCATTTTTGAGAAAATAAAAAATAACAGGAAGTTTTCCATGTAAACGATGCCTTGGGGTGGGGAGATTTTCTTGAAAATCTTTTTGTGTCGCATCCTTGAAAGATATACCACGTTTGGTATTGAACTGACTTTTCATTTTTGAGTTATGCTTTTCACAGACACACACACAGATCTTTTTGCAAAAGTGTTTTTTTATGAATTCAGGAAGCCTCAAAAACATGTATTTCTAGTGAAATGTTGATATTTGCATTTTGGATGAAAAGCAATACTTCCTCTACTTACTTATGTAAGTAGTAGAGAAAGTAAAAAGACACACCTTCTAATGTGCAAGAGTCGCATATCTTTCTATATACATACCAAAACACAGGTACCCTCATACAAGTATATTATACTGTTCATGAAAAGGTTATCCTACTACTGACTTTGTTAATCACTATAAACAATTGCCTAGAAATGTTTCAGTGGATGTAATCAATTTTTTTCTTTCTCTAATACATACCTATACTAAGTAGAGGGAGTATTGTATTTCATCCAGAAATTCAATTCCTATTTCACTGGAAATACCTGTGCGTGCGTGCGTGCGTGCGTGTGTGTGTGTGTGTGTGTGTGTGTGTGTGTGCGTGCGCACATGCTTGTTTGCATGCATGCGTCCAAAGGCTGATTAAATAATAAACTGTAAAAACTTTGAAGGAGTTTCAATAAATTTCTCCCAACCCAAACTACCCTATACATGGAAAATTATTAAATATTTTTTATTTTCTCAAAAATTGCCCCAAAGATTTTGATTAAAAAGAATTTATGTTTAAGATGTTTATATGATAAATAAAATGTAGATGTATCTTAACTTTCCTGTGAATAACCTGTAAAGCCCACTTCATTCTGAATACATTTTGTAGAATACGTATATAAACTGTAAGAGTTAAGCAAAAACTTACTACACAAAACTGTAGACCTCATTAAGACATACAAATTATGTCAAATAAATTTTTTGTGACATTAACCATTTCAGAGATATCTTTTATTATTGTTTGGATTGTCAGATACTCTATATTTTTTTCAGCTGCTAAGTTACTTATTTTTTTTCTTTCTTACTTTTCATAACATTTCATGGTTGTGTAAAGAATGGAATTTCAAAGCTCACATAGTGATCTGCTTTTAAAAGATTTGACAATTACTTAAGTCTACTCTTTCCACCTTGTACCTACAATAACATGGCTAATAAAAACATTTCTGCAAACATTTATCTGGATTAACATGAAGCAGATAAAATAATAAGCTGTTGTAAGAATAGTTTGTAGAAGGATAGTTAAAGAAAGTCATGTGAATGTAACATATCAGATTTTTCAAGTGGTAAATTGTTATTTATTTTTTCTCATGGTCACGCAAAGAGCATAGAATTTCAAAGCATATACATAGCAACCTGCTTTTTAAAAATCTACCCATTGCTTTAGTATACAGTAATCCTTCTCACACTTACAACAAAGTGTATAAATATATAATGAAAATTTATCTCAATTACCAAGAAGTAGATAAAAGAATAAATGTTTGTAAGAACATTTGTAGAAGAGCAAGTAGAGGAAGTCATGAGAATGCACACATTAGATTTGCATTATTGAGCTTATGCAGAAAGAAAGAAGAAATGAAAAAGAATGAGAAAGGAGAAGATTCTCACAATTCAACCTGGGAGTGCTTAAACATACAACAGTGAATATTTTAGCAACAGCTAATACTATCTGTATTTAACTACCTCTATACTTTTGCAGTAAATTTGTGTCTCCCTCTTAAGTTTTTCTGAGTTATACAACATTCAATTACTTTATTTTTTGGGAAAAACAGTTAAGGCTTTTTAACATGTATTAAATAAGTGGTACCTAATTAATTTTTAATATAATATACAAAATTCACCGAGAATGAAGAGGACTTTGTGAACTGTTTATAGAAAATTGAAAATGAACATTTTATTCATCCAGCTATTACCTCAAATATAGAAGCATTTTTGAGAAAATAACAAATATTTGTGCATGTAAACTAGGAATCCCATAATTTCAAAATGAAAAAGCAGGACATGCCGAAGAGCGTATAATTAAAAGCTTGTAATAAAAAATATAGATAGGCCTATAAAACCATGTCTTTAACTTAGAGACAAACCTGTATGCAATGGCATCTGTCATGGTCATTTCCTCCAAAGTAGGGAGCTGGGTTGTATTTGGTGGAACTCTGGATCTGTAAAAATATTTTAACAAATGAAAACAACAGTTACTGCGAAACACACTTCATTTATCACTAAGCACTCAGCATAGCACAAATGTTATACTTGAGTCACTTTTAGCACACACTCAGAATACAACACAACTGATTCATTGAATCACAATCACAACTGTACTGCTGGATCACAACTCACAAGTGAACTGCACTGGCTCTGTCCACTTTGTCACTTCTTAACTAACTGAACTCCACTGTGGGCAAGAGCAGACCCTTATATAAGCCTCACAAAAATGGAAGGTTCTAGAAAGAGAAGATACTAGAACATGCCGAAAGAAACATTCTTAAACAGGTAAGTAGCACACAATGACTATTGCTCCTGACAGTCGGTCATAGATCTCAGCCAGGTGCTGAGGTGAGAGGCATATACTGGCAGCCTGCAGGTAGCCTCACATGCATGATCACAGTATCTTATGATTTTGTATGTTTCAATATGTCATGTTTACCCCATGACTTCTAGAAAACATGCCCTTATGCATAATACATCTCCTACTGGTAACGGACTGAGGCAGAACAATGACATGAAATCATGCATGTGCACATGCACTGCGGATGACCCAACAAAACAGTATTTCAAACCAGGACGCAGAGCCTTTAATTACTAAAATTCCTTAGCATATGCAGTGATGAACAAATTGCCATTATGTATCATGTAACAGACAGCCCTTTGTTTTCAAAAGTTTAAATATCTACAAGAACATAAAATTAAAACTTTTTTTCCAAAAAGTGGGACAAATATTGGTCCCACCATGCATTTAGGCAGGATACAGGACAAAGATCTTAAATTCAGTACTGTCCCACCAAAATTGGGACATCTGGGAACCCTAATGTAAACATTTGTTTGTAGTACATATTGTGAATTTCATTAATATTGTCCCTTGCAACCTTAAGCTGATTTAAATACAAATTTTGATGATTCTATAACTTGTAATTGTTTAGTTATGTTCACAGGCAGCTCTCAAGTGTTTATTTTGGATTCAGGAGATCTCAAAATGTGCATTTCTGGCTCTTGATATCAAATTACTATTGATCGAATTATCACTTTTTCCTGAGATAAGTACAGAGAACATAAAAACACAAAAGCCTCTTTGGTAAAGTTAACATTATCCCTTATTGAAATCCACACAATCTTATATGCCAGCAATAGAAGGTGAAGACAATTATCAAAGAGCTGTAAGAGTGTTGAAAGTAAATTGAACAAAATCTATGAGTTTATATATTAATTTATGACATACAATCAAAGCATGTGTTGAGGTGGTAATTGTGAAATCTAAATCAAACTGTTGGCATATCTTAAGTATATGGTTGGTATTATGTACATAGACTAATGAATGTAGTATTATCTATAAGATGATGTACTAATTAGTGTGAATAAAAAATGGCACTACATCCTATAGGTATGTAGGCAGGGACTTCCATTTACATTTGTAAAATAAAATCTTTTACAACCTTAAGTAACCATATCAGTATATAAACGAGATGGAAGGCACATTTAAGTTATAAAATTAATTTAGATGTTGAGAGATGAACTCTTAGAATCAAAGAAAATGGATTCCTTTTGAATGTAAACATGTAGAAAATCATGCTGGATACATAGAAGAAATTAAGGTTCTGTTTGGAAGTTTTTCAGCTCAAGTACTGCAGACAAATGGCAGAGTATTTTTTAAAATGTTTGACAGGATTGCTGGTAAGCTAAGTTAATAATGGTCTCATCAACTGCCTGGTAGGTTAGTTTTGTGCATAGTGTTCACAGCTTGTAAAGATGGATAGTTTGTATTTGAAATAACATATTACAAATAGAGCTACAGGAGCTATTTATTATGAACTAATTTATGATCATTTATAATTATAATTTAAGAAACAAAATTCAGGTTTATTGTGATATCTTGAGAAAAAGAGGTTTATATTACAGTAAATTAAAAGAAAAACATTAATTAGTTAATGGAAAAAAAAACCAATACCATTATTAATTGCTTGTATTTCTAGTTTATAATTTGCTTTCTATTTTATAAAACATATTATTTCCTATTTCTAGAAAAAAAAGAATAATTATGTTTTATATATGTATAAAGAGATAATCCAAAAGTTGTTTTACATTCTCTTTGCTCACTAATTATTGTTATGTAATGGTGTTTTCATATTCTCAGTTATTTTAAAACAAAGCAGCTATTTATTCAAACCAATTTTAATAAAAATACAAATGCAATGGTATTACAAGTAAGATTCCATTAAAACATTAAAAAATAATGTCATATCCTTTCCTTTAAAACAAAAACTACTCACAGTGCATTCTTAGATGTGGAAGATGTTTACAGTGACGTATTTAATACATTAAATTATGAATTGAGTAAGTTAGTTACACAATACATTACTTACTAAAATAATTTAACGGGACAAATTTCAAAAGCTGCTGCTTTCATCATCAACCGAATGCTGACTGCTGTTGGAAGAGGTTGAGGTTGTGGTGGTATCCTCTGGTGAGGATTCGATGAATCATTTGGTGAGATTGTCTCTGGCGGGTATTTCAAAATTGAATACTTTATGTTTAGTAACCCCCACAGAAATGGGCTTACTAAACATGGGTCTGAAAACATGCATAAGTTATGAAAAAAACTGGAAAATTACATCGCTGACATAATGATTGCCACCCAGTACTTCGGAGAACCTGAAAAAAAACCTGATAAAAAGTAAATGTGAGGAAGATTTAGAACAAATAGAATCTCAAAAACACAATCAAAACATCCAATACAAAACAATAAAAGTACTAAAACAAAAACCTGTGGTATACGTCAAAACTGGCAAAGGAAATAAAATAGTAATCCCAGACAAACTGGACTACACAAACAAAATGGAACTCTTTTTAACAAACCAGGAGTATGAAATAGTTAACACAAACCCATTAAAAGCTTGCACAACTGCAATAGTACAACCCTAAAACTCAGCATTATAATCACCCAAAAGGACAAGTATAAAATCAAACTTGACAACCCAATATTACCCAGAATCTACAGATTACCTAAAATACATATGCGAGATGCTACCATGAGGCCTATATCAGACAACATTGGATCACCATCCTACAAACTGTCAAAGTGGTTAGTAGACATATTCACACCATGCCAAAACACCACAGTCTAAGCTTGAAAAATACCCTTGAACTACTACACAAAATAAAAGACACCATAATAGCAACAAAAGACACCCTGGTTTCATTTAGGATTATCTTGAATGAATTGTTTTATTATTTTATCAATTAAAAAAATTGTACCACTACTCTACTCATTAGCATTCCACACACAAACTAGAACCCTTACTAAAATGATGGCTGACATCCGTAGGAATACAGCAAAAAGAAATAGAAGAATAATGGAACCTTACTAAGTTATGCATCAATCAAAATTCTTTCACCCCCAATAACATAGTTTACATACAGAAGTCAGGCTAGGCAATGGGAAACCCCTCTTTCCCCTATTCTGGCAAAATTATACATGAGTGCACTTAAGAAACACGTGCATGATGCTCTCAGTCTCCTAAAATTGCAAGACCAAATTATCAAATTCACATTAGAAATAGAAGAAGATGGACAATTTCCATTTTTGGACTTGAAAAGTCTCAAAAAGAAGAATAGACTCAGCCTTGGCATATACAGAAACCTACACATGTTGACAATTACATAAAATGCAATAGTTTCATCCAAAAAACACATCAATATGCCATATTCAACAGCTTTGTGCAGAGATTGATCAACATACCAATAGATAATGAAGAATAAACCAGAGAAAAACAATACATCCTAAGAGTTGCAGAGACCAACGGCTTCAACCAAAATATCATAGAGAAATAGATAGCAAAAGAAAAAAGACAAAAAAGGATTAAAAGTACTACCACATTTTCCACTCGTGTGGTCCGACAAGATCAGTGTTGCGCCCATTGAAGTCAGTGCAGAACTGTCAAATAAGGTGGAAACAATGAAGAGAGTGCCAGTATGCCTCATCGACATCAAAGAGAGCCATATCGGCATGTGAGTTCTAATGGGGCAGAATGAGCGGTCTCTGGGAAGTGGGTTTGTCATACCGTGACATTTCGGCTCGTACAGAGCATGCTGCTAGAACAGTGATGCATGTGTGGAAGCAGTGGATAGATGAAGGTCGTACACAGCGAAGAGCGGGTACTGGACCACGGAACATGACCACAACACAGGATGTTTGCCATCTTATCCGCATGGCCATAATGGACCGTACAGCTTCATCCACAGTGTTGGCTCAATGCTGGAGCTCTGTAAACAGGTGTGAACTTGTCTGCTGCAGGTTGGACTGGTTGCATGCATGCCATTACATTGGCTTTCATTGTCCAGAAATCACAGCTCCTCCGACTGCAATGGGCACGTGAACACCGTCACTGGGGTGCTGAGTGGCAAAATATAGTCTTTTCGGACGAGTCCCGCTTCAACGTGTCCTACAGTGATGGCCGCATACGTGTCCGGCAGTACAATGGTGAGCACAAACTGGAGGGCTGCACTGTTGAACAGCATAGCGGACAAACACCAGGTGTGATGGTTTGAGGCACCATTGGTTACAACTACCGATCTCACCTCCTATGAATTAAGGGCACTTTGAACAGCAACCAGTACCTAACGGTCGTTGTACAGCCTGAGGTACTCCCCCTGCTTCAGGCATCTCCACAGACCACATTTCAACAGGACAATGTCCAGCCATATATTACGAGGAATGTACAAGCCTTCTTTGAAGAGCAACAGGTACCATTGCTTCCCTGGCCTGCACGTTTGCCTGACATGTCACCCCTCGAACATGTCTGGGATATGGTTGGTCAGCACCGAGTGCGTCACAGTCCTCCAGTAACCAGTGTCACGGATTTGTGAGTTCAAATACAAACTGCGTGGAGGGAAATTCCTCAGGAACTTATTCAGAACCTTTCTGGTTCAATGCCACTGTGTATAGCAGCTCTAATTGCAGCGCATGGAGCCCACACCAAATACTGAATATTAGGGCTCAAAGGTCATGTAAAGATTTGAAAAGTTTATCATTTGTTACTTGTCATGTACCTAACCTGTGGTATTAAATTCATTGAATTCATACATTTCCTTCTTGGTGTTGCAATTTTCACAAACAGCATGTATTACAGTTTCAAATAATCATTGTTAGTGCTTTAACAAAATATTTAAATCATACTTAAGGAGAGCGGCATCACAGACATCACTCTCATTATCACTATCCTCCCAATTCTTCTCCTTAGTCTGGGTGATGCAGTTAATTTGAGAACTGGTTTTCTGTCTGAAGGTTGTGAATTTGATCCAGACAAGGGTGGCATCATCTTAGTAAAAGTCTCAAAACATTAGACTTGTTGCCGTGTAAAAGGACTCCTGTAGGAAAAATTTCCAGCACATCACGGAAGCTAATATGACCTTGGCAGCTGTGAGCATTATTAAATAACTATTATACTGCTCCTCCTCTTCCACTTCATCATTATTGTAACAGCAAGGGGGAGCTGATTTGTCAGCATGATAGAGAACAGATAAATTGGCCTGGGTAAACCTACACCTTGTTCTTTTGTGACAAGAAACTTTTCTGATAATGCAACTTTCTACAAAGGAAACAGTGGGAGGGGGTGGAGAATGCAAGAAATGTCTTAAAATTTACTCTTCTATTCTTGTTTAATATGCAAAATTCTGGGAAGGAGGTTGCTTTAAGAACTATAATGGAACCTGTTAAATAACTATGTCATTCTCAGAAAATGGATAAACACAGACATGTTACCAAAAGATGCTCCATCAGAGTCAAAGTAGAACATATAATGTTGGAATCATATATCTTTCAATTGATAATAAAAAGAAAATATCTGTTGTGCTACATTCACCTGACTTTCCTTACTTATTCTTACAAAAGCTTATTCTTCATCTACTTTATGCTAATCAAGCTAAGCATTTGCAGAAATGGTTTTATTACATATTTCCTTGTAGAATAATGGGGAATAAGGGAATGCAGTAGGCTTAAACGATAATCAAATCTTTTAAGAACGGGTCACAATGTGATGGATTTGAAATTCCTTCTCTTTGCATGACCATGAGGCGGGGGTGGAAGAAGCAATTTTTCAGATAAATAGTATAAAGTATTTGATAATTCAAATCAATAATAACAAATATATTGGAAATTGTAAATTGTTAATACCACAAAAAGTTTTGGTCTTGTGTCCCTAATTATTATAACAATTTTTTTTTGTTATTATAACATTAACTAACTTCTTGACATAAACTGTGAGATTTCATGAGATCTACATTTTTTCTGTAGTAAAGTTTTGTCTATCTATTACAGTTTATAGGTTATAAAAAATTGATTCAGAATAAAGAGGACTTCACAGGCCCAGAAACTCAAGATATGCATTTCATTTGTCATGCAGATACGTTAAACAAATGGTTTTTTTTTAATAAAAATTGTTAGAGCCATTTTTGAGAAAACAATAATAACAAAAGTTTAATCATGTAAAGGGTAGTTTGGGCAGGGGGGTTTTTCTTGGAAATCTTTGTGTCATATCCTTGAAAGATGCTGAACTTAAAAACAAAGAATGGTATTTAAACAGACTATTTATTTTTGAGACACACACACATGACCTTTCTCCAAAAATGCTTTTATTTGGATTCAGGGAGTCTCAAAATGTGTATTCCCAGTGGAATCTTGATTTAAAATATTTGGATGGAATACAACACTTCCTTTACTTAGGCAAGCAGCAAAGAAAGTAAAAAAATCTGAAATGATACATTTACATGACTTTCTCTACCCTATATTCTTTATTAGTCAGTATACAAGCTTGTCTTACTAGAGCTTATTTTTCTATTTTGTATATTTTAATCCAAATAAACCATTGCAGAAATGGTTATATTACACAATTCATTGTAGATACAAAGGAATAGTTGTAGTCAAATATTTTAGAACTGGACACTATATGCTGCCCTTAAAATTTTATACTGTTTCCATGACATTGCAAGAAACCTCTGAAATCGACAACAGAGCTTTAAAAGAATAGCTAAGTATTGAACAGTTCAAACCATTAATAATGAATATCTTGAAAATGGCTTATGTCACAAAAAAAAGTTATTTGAAACACAGTGTGTTTTACAGAGATCTACATTTCCTGTGTAGTATGTTTTCATCTATCGCTCAACGTTTACCAGTTATACAAGATTATATCAAATTCCTTCCGAATGAAGGACTTCAAAGGCTATTCCCAGAAAATTCAAAATATAGATTTTATTTGTCAAATAAATATCTTTAACATATGGTATTTTAATAAAAATTGTTGGAGCCATTTTTTTAGAAAATCAAACATTTTAGATATGTTTCATGTAAAGGGTAGTTTGGAGTGGGGCATTTTCTTGAAAATCTTTGTGTTGCACCTTTGGAAGGTACTGAACTTAAGTACCAAGTTTGGTATTTATTCAACTTTTTGTGTTTAAGTTATGCTGTTCACAGACACACACACCACACAGACCTCTTTCTAATTCAGGGACCTCAAAACATGTATTTCTGGTGAAATCTCAGTATTGAATTTTTTGATGGAATGCAATACCTTCTCTACCTATTGGGTATGTGGTAAAGAAAGTGAAACGGGAGCTGGTATTTAGGAAATTTCAATTATTTTAAAATAATACAATGTTCCAACTGTAGGTGGTAAAGATCTGCAACAATCATGTGATGCAAACGTAAGCATACTATAGAGCAGGGCCACCCGCAGGGAGGAATCATGGCACAAGTTGCACCACTAGGAACATTTGGGGGAGGGGGAGAGGTTCAAAATTTTGGGGAATACAAAAATATTTAAGTAAATTAACGCAGGTAATATAAACACATTTATTACAATTTGTAATTGAGTACTGTAATTGTTAACTCAGTTTGTAAATGTGCTATATCCCCCTTCCAAATGTAATGTTAAGTACAATTCACACTGTATGGCATGGGTGGCGAAAATGCCTTTCTCTCTCGAGTCATCAAATATGCAACATGCACTACAACACTCAGCAGCACATGGAAAACAAATGAATAGACGGCTAGAAAAGGAGTTGCACCTGCGAGTCACAGTGCCTCGTGAGTCGCACTTTTGTATGGTATAATGTGGCGTATCAAATCATAATTTTTGGAAATGTATAAAAAGAACTGGGTACATTGCTCTTAAGGGGTCCCTGAACAGCAATGGAAGTGACGTCTTATATGTCCTACAGAAGTCACTCTGTGTCGTTCTCTAGCTCTAATGCAATGCTGGCAACATATGAATAACTAATGCCACCAAAGCCGGTAAGATACTCAGCCTCAAGGCGTAGCCGAGGGATCTGTGCGTCTAAAACTCGAATGATTCACGTTTGCAGAAATTCCTTATTTTGCGGATTTCACTTCTTATTTAGGTTGGCACTTCCCATTCAGTGTCTGTTTTAGCAGGAAGATGGCTACGTTTGTTGTGTTTATATCGCAATTTTCCTATAAAACACTTAAAAGGGGCAGGCAGGTGGGCACCAGGTATTGGCGAGATCACATCTACTTATTTCCTCAGTCTTAAGGTAATTTATTCCATTCCTTCTTGCTTTTTTCAGCGTTTTCAACGGGGACCCCATAAAAGCAAAATAGTCAAAGAACTAAAACATTATAGGTAGGTATATAGTTGTTCAGAACATATAGCATTATTAAGCTTACTATAGTGGTCTATTTACATATATACAATAGGATATATTGAAATACCAAGTAATAAAATACACCACTTGCCAAATATATTTGTAATTTTTGCTGTAAATATTACAATATTTTATTGATTTTAACTTTCCAGTTTGTTTACACTTTTATTGTGTACTGATATCACAATAACTACTATACTACCTATAAGACAGCCCCTTTGCGAAGCTTTGCAGCAGCATAGAAAAGGAACTAAATAGTTTAAATTGAGCTCTCAAAAGAATTAGGGAGGGTTATTGTTTTGGGGGATGGACATTCCTGCTACAGAGTGTCCTATAAGTGTTGACCCATAGGTGAAAAAAAAACAATGTAATCAAGGGTCTATTCAAAGATGCAAATCCACTGATATATATGTATACACAAAATATTGTTTAAAATTAATGTACCTTTGTTTTCAGATTGCCCCAGAGATTAAAAATTGATTGGAGTAAGATCTGAGTTCCTTGAAAGGAATTTCATGGGTCTTCAGCATCGAAATCAGTGTTCATTAAAGTACCTACTGTTGCACCATTAGTACATACCTAATACAGAGACATGACATGCAATGAAATCATTCTGGGAAGTCTCCTTCTGCATTCAATGGCTTGGAAATCCTCCTCTTGCAACATTCAGGTGTCTTTCATAATTTTTATCTGCATTTCCATCTTGTCAAAAAAGAAAGGCCACCAACTCCCTTTCCTTATTCCAACACACTATACCTCTGTTGCTTCCCTTGTTTGAGGCCTGCCATGGAGTGATCCAGATTCAGATAATGATTATTTGTATATATATATCAATTCGGAAAGAATTCCCAGCATAAAACCATTATTATGCCACTTCAACATAAATCTTTAAGGATTGGTAGTGTCTTGCTCAGAGGTGAACCTATTAAAGTATTTATTTCCATAGAATTAAAAGTGTAGAACTTTCCTGTCAGATTAATTCAACATTCACTGTATTGGAATTCTATACACCTACTGTGAGACACAGCACTCTATGGAAATAAACTTTATATAAAATGTGTCTGGATATGTAGTATGTCATGACTTCAAAAAAGAAGTTTGAATAGTGTGCTATCATATCTATATACTGAATTGCAGATTATGGGTGGTACAAAGCAGAAGTAGAACTTGTTGGCAAGATGAATGGTGTGGTCAAGCAAGGAGCTGTTTCTCTCTCATGTACTGTTACCATTATCACCAATTTCTGCTTCCACTTTGTACCATGCATAGCCTGCAAATTCAGTACAGTATATCCATTTTGAATTGGTAACTTAATCTCAGAATGATGTCCATGTTATACTTTTTCTCCTGGGGTCTGATGTAGTGATTCAAGTAGCATCTGGACAACTTTAATAAATTTAAATTTTTTTTATATCTAATAGGCTAATTCTAAGAATTAAAATTTCCCTTCACGTTCCACATTTAATAAGAGAGGTTGTTAGTGTTATTATGTCCATGTTATTGTTTTGATACATCGCATTAATCGCATTTTACAAATAATCATTTTATACTTCGAGGGCTTAGGGTTAAATGCACAATCTCCATAAGAAATTAATAGAAAATAATGTCTTCTGACTATCCCCTGGATTTGATATTATGCTGTAATTTGCATGCGCTTTCAACATTGAAATATGGTCAGCTGCGCAATTTTGCAATTCCCGCCCTAGGTGCATATCATGTTGTTCTCGATTTCTGTCATTTTATCGATCACTTATTTACAAGTGTGAGTGCAGATATTGCGTTTAAATATTACTGAACTGTTATTCTCTAATTTTTCTAAAAAATACAAGTTTAAAAATCAATGAAAACACCGCTGGCGTAGCTATGACAGAAAAAAATTGCCCATGCTACTAATTTAAATAATTTAATGATCGTATTGCCACGGTACTTTGACATCGAGGATAATGTATCGATAATATTACCGTCGGCAGCTGTGAAAAGCTGTGAAGCATGTTGTTTGTTGCGTATTGATAGCTAAGAACAGCTGTGAGAGGGTAGTGTTTTTAAACAACTAAATTTACATTTTACTTATAACTTATACGAAACTTTGAGCTTATATAAAATATATTATGCTCTTTTTTAAAGAAACAAATCCTTTGATTTAGATATTAACTGAAAATCAATCAAGGAACTATTTTCAAAAGAGGAGGAATCCATTTTGTAGCACCTTTTCACAATCAGTGTGATTGAAAAGCATTTGGCTGGAGGGTGAGCAATGTTAAGCGAACTGATGGTACAATTTGGCCTTAAATTTATCATCTTTCATGTGGAAAAATCACCTTCGATATTTCGCATCACTCAAGGAGGTAGGCTTAGTTTCCAGCCATTGAAATTCTGTGCTTGGAGCGAAAATCTTTGTAGCTATTTTTCGAGGCCTTGGGAGTGCGAGCAAGTTCATAATAATGGAGGCGCACGACTCCTTTTGTCCCGTGTTGTCTGTCCTTTAGCAAAATTTTGCCCGTAATTGTTTCCATTCGTGTTTGTTCTATACCTAATGTTGCTGCAAAATTCTCGCGATAAATTAAGCCCACAATATAATGAATGTCAGGCGGTTAAAGTAGCTGCATAGAGTTTCGACTTAACAATCGATTGAATGTTGTTGACTGGCATCACAGGGTAGTACGGACAGAAATAGAATACATTTATTCCGTCAGTTTTATCATTTGCCTATATATGTACCTTACACCAAGGGAAAGAAGGGGATCGTCATCTTGGAGTATTACGTGTTGAGTAGGGAAAGACTGCCGTGTTTTGATATTCTTCTAACGTAGTGAGGTTAACAAATAAACTTCAAAATATAGTAGTGCTGTCGAAGAATCAAGCTGCTTTACGGATCAACGAAAGGTTAATTTCATTGAGCGAAATGCTTATTATGTAAAAGAACTCAACAGATTGGGCAAATGTATTATGAGTGTTCACATAATTTGAGTATTGTGTTTTGTTCTGGTAATAAATCATTACGCCTTAATGAGTTGCATTACTGTTGCACAACCATAATCATTAAAATTATCATGAACTGTGCTACCTGGTATTTGTGATCCCAAGAGCAGTTAAGTTCTTCAAAAATACCCATTTTATGATTCTTAAAAAGATTCTTTAATTGTAAAATTTATCAACCTAAACAACATTATAAGAGATGTGTTTGTCAAAACGTAAAATAACTGAAAATTCTATTTCTGCATCAGTTTTGTGAACTAGTTGCAGTGTATTAAGATAATATTACCCTGATGTTTATTGGCTATTCATTTTAAAGTTCATACATCATCATATTTTGCATTATGCTATAAGACTGCATGTGAGCTGATTACCAACCACTCAGATTTTATGCAAACTGTTCAAATATTTTAAATGAGAGATCAACACTTATTATTCTCATTGCTATTAATAGGTTTGAAGTCATTGAACTAAAGCTGATGAGATATTCCATAGTCTCCAGATAGCTTTAGGAAAGTAATCAGTCAATTAGAAAGGATCTGACTGTACTACACACACAGTTTACCAGAATGCAAGTTTTGTTATTAAACATTTTGTATTAAAAAAACAAACACCCAGTACTTATGCCGTAGCCAGATTTGAACACAGAACTTCAGCTTTCCGTGCCAATAGTTTGACCATGAGCTACTGCATTAAATTACCCAACTGACTGACATTTTCCCTAGTAAACAAAGTGATCTCAAATTCACTTTGAGATGATAACCCAATGGAAACTTAAAGTGGTTAAGAAATTGTAACTCATTGCCGTGTGTTATGTTAAAATGAATTTGATGCCTTGTGGTTTATTGGGAAAAATGTGAGCCATTTGGGTAATTTAATGCGCCAGCATGTTGCCATGGTAGCTCAGTTTGGTCAGAGCAGCGTCAAAGAAAGCCGGAGATCCATGGTTCAAATCTTGGTTATGGAATTAAATTTTTCAGTCCGATTCTACATTGAAATGTATTTGTTGTGTCATCACCAAATAAATTTTTTTGTGGTTATGTTGTGATAGAAAATCAAGATGGTGGAAAAATGTTTGGCATTACAAAGAATAGAGCATTTCCATTATAATAAACAGATCTGTGGGCTCTTATATACACTTTATATTGCAAGACATACTTCAGTTGTATATGAGAACCATACCTTTGTCACTTCATCATAAACATACAGGCTGTCCACATGAATTCTGGTTCCTGTCACAAAATGTCATAGCAGGCTCTCCCTTCTCAAGTTTGATCACTCATATATGTTGTTCAGTGACGAGAGAGACTTATGAAGTGCTAATTAAATCTGCAAACATGGCAATTTCCCTTACTAAACTTCTAGTTTAATAGTCTATTAAGCTTCCAGGTTCCTTATATGAGTCTTCTTCCTCTCTCCTTTGTATAGTTGCATGTTGAGGATATACATAATAAACATCAGTTAGGTCAGCCTGCAAATAGCAGACTGGCTATGACAGTGCTGCGAGAGATTGGCACTGCATTAAATATACTGTTATTATTAATGTGCTGGTTAGAATGTACAGGGTGAGCTAAAAGACTCCGAAACCCCTGCACAGTGTTTTTCCTATCCGCGTCCTCAGCACTCGTTGCCGCCTGACGGTATCATTAGAAAGGCATGGATGAAACCATACAACATTTTTAAAACTACTTTTAAAGGCTTTACTTACCAACTTTATGAAAGGAGATGTTGAAACTGGCCACCGTCGCTGTCCATACATTTTTGGCACCTCTTTAGGAAACTATCCATAATGGAATTTTTGGGGGGAATTTTCCAAACGATGACTGATGTCGTCTAAGAACCAAACACCATCATTTAGATTTCTTAGCCTAAACGCTTCCTGGGCCTGAAATTTAAAGTTCATGGATTTTTGCACGGCTTGGAACTTTTACGCCTGGAAATCTCTCTGCAAATCATACTTTCACATGGCGAGCTGACCGAGTTAACACATGCGAATCATAAATAAATACACGCTGTGCAGTGGAAAACATATATTGAGCTATAATATACTTTGTGACTAAGTACAGGACAAAATAATAAATAATTCGCAATAACTGAACTATTACACATCACTGTCAACTCAAAACTGCACAGCAAAACCAGAACAGCGTGATTTTGTTTATAGCAGCAGTACGTTATGTTTTTATCATATTTCCACATGCCCAGTGGAAAAACACTGCGCAGCTGGTAATATTGTTCATAAAATACCCCTCCGGGGTAACTTAAAACATAAATTTTAAAAGACAAACCCACACACCCTGGAAGAATTCAAACAAAATATCCGCCTGGAAATTTCTGAACATGAACTACAGTGGCTGATAGTTTCCTAAAGAGGTGCTAAAAATGTATGGACAACGACGGTGGCCAGTTTCAGCATCTTTCATAAAGTTGGTAAGTAAAACCTTTAAAAGTAGTTTTAAAAATGTTGTATGGTTTCTATGATAGCGACAGATGGCAACGAGCGTCGAGGATGCAGACAGGAAAAACACTGTGCAGACGGTTTGGAGCCTTTTGGCTCACTCTGTAGATACAATCAAGGAAAGTGCTATTTTCATTGAGTGATTGTAAATGCCTCAACTCCATATATAGACCTATGTTTTGATTCCAGCACACATTTTAATGCTTATAGCGACCTGGATATATGGAGGTGAACAATTCAAAATTATGAGGGAGACATCACAGCATGAAATTGAATAGCTATTGTCTTTTTCTTGGGCATTAACATTTGTGGCCCACATTCGGGAGGTTCCGGGTTCAAATCCCTTGGCCTGACCAATCTGACCGAAGATTTTTTCATGGTTTTTCTCGGTTGCTAGGGAAATGCTGGGTTGAATAATTTGATCTGCAAATTTTATCATCCCTTTCATCACTACATTTCATTTCCTTCACCACCATACCAGGCAGTGAGCTGACCTCCATCCTGGATATGCTATGATCCAGAGTTTGCTTGCTCCTCGACAGGTTACTGACCCAAGGCATTGGCTTGTAAGTCTTTGAGGTGTAAGTCCTACAAAGAGGAGGGTAATCAGTTAACCCTTTATTGCTGGAATTATTTTGCTGCACATGCCGCTCTTCCTCTAATTTCCAAACTGGCTTTTTTATCCTTTTCACCAGTACCACAACTTAAGCGACTCAAATAGCCATAATCGTTAGTGCGATACGAAATAGATTGGCCATCCATCCAGAGCCAAATGTGAGTTCAGGTCCCAGCGACTGCAGTCGAATGTGCCTCCGGTAAAGGACGGGGAGGACCCAAGTAAAATAACTGGTGTAATGGCATGCTTGGGTGCTGACAGGGTTACATTTGACTGCTGATGCAGGGATTCTGTGGATTATTATTTTTTAAAAAAAACTATTTTTATTCCATCACTATTAACTTTTTTACAATATAAAACAGCTATAAATAGCCTAATTTTATTGTTGAAGGTTAGTGTAATAACAAATTAAGAAAAGGAAAAAAAAACACTAAAGAAAACTTAAAAAAAAAACACCTTTGCAATGTAATGGTTAAAGAAGATAAATTCTTGTATTGTAGAGATACTATGTTATATTTTTCAACAAAAAATTCCAATAGAATGCTTTATAGCAACACACCACAGGTTCACAGCAGCCAGCAGGTGAGCCATCAATGTAAAGTGAAAGTAGCAATAATTTGACCATGCATCGCTACCATCATAAATTTTTTTCACATAATTCTAGGTGGTAAATGTTATAATTTAAATGGCAGTATATGCAAGTTAATATTGTTCATTGAAAGCCAGATGGAAGAAATAAACAAAAATGAATGAAAGCCACATTTGCAAATGCTGTCCTGTCTGAGACAATTTAAAGCATCTCAAAAGCTGTGCCTATCCCAAGAAATTTAGAATGAGTGGTCATCTATCAGAGCCTATGCAAAACTGCTGATTTCTGAATTTATTATTGAAGTGTAAGCTTGCTAGTATTAATTTAAGATAACTTAAACCGGAGACAAAAGATAGATCATATGCTTATAGCTTTTGACCTGTTGAGCTCCAACTACAAATCTGAGGTTATTAATGACTAAAAGCCAGAGTGTAGAATGTGTGTTTTCTGTTCAGTAGAGCAGGCAGGGAAATGCAGGCTGCACATACAGCTTTATGAATCTTCTTTTGCTGAAGGAGGAATTAAATTAAGATAGATGGAAGAGTGATATCCAGGACAAAAATTTAGGGGTATGTTTTGTGTTGAAATAGTTATTGCAGTAAAGAGATGTGACAAGCATCACCAACCAAACATTTACAGGGCAGAGCAAATTGTAATTAAATTGTGAGACCAAGCAATTTTTATAAGTAAATGTGTGGTGATGTTATACCCTTGATTTTTAAATGAATGTGTGAAATGGAAGGAGGGAAGGTATTTGTTATGGACCTTTAACTTTATAACTTTTCTTGTCCCTATGATTTTTTCAGCGCTTTGTCTCCTTAAAAGACCATCTTTGTACATTTGTGACTTGCTATGCGCATTGCTGCCTAAAGCGTGAACACTTGGTCAGGAAAAATGTCTTACTTCTGCTACAGATGTCGCTCTATGTTATCCTCTAGCTGCATGTGGTTTTCAAATGTATAAAGTGCTGGAAACTTATGAATAACAGTTACCGCTAACACCAGCAAGCATACATTCCTAAGCTTAGATTTGTGATTCACAGGTTAGGTTAGGTTTGTTTTGTATTTGTTTTATTTTACTTATTTTTTTTTATATAAGCTTAGGTTAATTAGCAACCAGTGGTCACATCAAAGATGCAGGTGAAGCGAGCGTGTGTTCCTAAGCTTAGGTTTCTGATTTATTGGAGATTAGGTTAGGCTTAGTTTTTATATATATAGATATAGGATAATTAGCAACCAGTGATTACACCAAAGTGCACTTGCTTCACTTGTGTGCATTCCTAAGCTTAGGTTTCTGATTCGTGGGAGGTTAGTTTTTTTGTTTTGTTAATAATAAGCTTAGGTTTCTTTTCTGGTTCATGGAAGGTTAGGTTTAACTTTTTTTTATATATAAACTTAGTTAATTAACAGCTGCTGCTTACACCAAAGCACGCTCACTTCACTCACATGCGTTCCTAAGCTTTTCTTATTCATGGAAGGTTAGATTAGGTTTGTTTTGTTTTGTTCGTTTTTAATAAGTTTAGGTTAGTTAGCAACCAGTACCTTCACCAAAGCATGTGAGTGTGCATTCATAAGCTTAGGTTTCTTATTCATTGGGGGAGGTTAGATTTAGTCGTTTATATATAAACTTAGGTCAATTAGCAACCAGTACTTATAAACACACTTTTGCAAAGCCATTTGGCTTTGTGTACTGCACTATCAGCAATAAACCCCCTTCGCATTACTCTTATATCAGCAGGAAGCAAAAATGAAGAAGTAACAACACATCGCTATCATGTGGATTTCACTTCTCATTTAGGTTGGCAGTTCCCATCATTCATGTGCAGTAGTAACAAGATGGCTATGTTTGTTGTCTTTAAACCGTGTTTCTGCTATAAAAGTAAAGTACCTAAAAGGGATGGGTAGGTGGGCAACAGGTCTAGAACAGACAACATCCACTTCAAACACTACTCCTGAGGTAATTTAATCGCTTTCCTTTCACTTTTAATCAGTTTCAAATCCTGACCAAGTAATCAAGTTTAGCCCATTGCTGAAGTGTCAGTCTTTAGAAAAGGTGATTGCACAGTTGCAAAAACTTTGTAGTGTCACAGTCACATTCTTTCAAGCCAATCAGCTGTAGTGTTTTTCAGAATGTCTTTATGTGAACTTGCTTGCTGTTTAATACTGAAATTTGATAATTTCAAACTATAAACTGACATCATTTTGTTGATCCTTTGGGAAGAGAATTCAGTTATGAAGAATAAGCTAAGATAGGTAATTATGTAGTGTAGTAACATTTCACAATAAAATAATGTTGCCTGATTCATGCCAAATTGTCATGTGTTTGCAACCACTCCCATTCCCACTTTCAGCTATTTGCTCAGCAACTGTATTTACCACCTTTGTTCGTGATGGAATTAATGGCTACAATACTATATCACGTCTCATGCTTAAAAGACAGTACAGGTTAAATGGGGTGCACTGTTGCCGCATGTAGGTACTAGATGTACGCTTGCAACTTTGGCATACAGCTGCGATCTGTCTGCGAATTTAATGTTATCGTGTGAATGATACATCACCAAAGAGTGAAATAGCTGCACTGCTGTTTAAGGTTATTGCACTGCACTATATCTCTCCTCTTTGAATTTTTAGTTCTTCAAAATACAATTTTACAGGCATAAAAATTATACTAATTCTATAACATTATTATAGAAATATGGTGATATAAAATAATAAAAGTTATAATTTGGTAGGATATCATCACTGTTTACCCATAACAAAGTTATAATCAGAATGGGTGGAATGTTTTCAAACAGTAAAGAATGAGCTGTACGCCTCACTCCACTTTGTTTTATTCCATCATATTGCCTAACTATTTTTGTTTCCCTTATTCCCTTTACTTACTTTTTTGATGGTGTCTTTAGAGTTTTTTTTATTTGTTACTTTTTTTATCCTATACACCTATTTCTGAACACCCTTTAGCCTTAGGTGTTTCTTTTACTGTCTTACTAACACTCAATTTACTTGAATAAGCTTACACATTCATTATTAATTTGCGTTTCTACTTAGTTTACCAACTTCGCCTCTTCCTTCATAACTATAAATATTTATGTAAAATGTTAAATAACCTTCATAACACATCACAGTATATAAATGTATACACTTCCTTACAACTGATGTTAACGTATACTGCCTTCTGCCTCATACCAGGCGCCAGTTAGTTAAATAGATGGATGACTTTGTTTGTCATATACAATGAATGCAAGAAGTTAAAGGGTTATGGCTGCTTTTAAAAACTCTCTCCAACCCTCAATGTTGTAAACCCAGTAACAAAAAGGTTTCTCTCTGGCTGACTTTTGTACTGCACAAGCATAGAATTTTCAAAAAATATTTAATTTAAAATGTAATGCTGATCTTATTAAAGATGTAGAATTCAAACTTGACAGGTATCAGCACTCTAGTTTACTCTACCTAAAAAACAAAATATTGTTGTGTTGTACCCTTTTGTGTATTGGTTACTGTGTGATAAGCATAGAAACAGCAAATATTGGACTTTTACTGAAAAAATTATTTTCTTTAGAAATTTGTGCCCATAGAAATCTATAAAGGCTTTAAAAATGATATATTCTGATAGAGAAAAATATTATGCATAGGAGAATGTGTTCAAAGCTGACATTTTTAACAATTGAATATTCACAACATGTTGTTAGCAACTTGGCGACAGTGCGTCAGTAGAAAAGGATGAAGCTAATGGCAACATGTATGTATTAGATAGAGACAGAGATATCCCATTTACTTCCATACTGTCTTTTAAAGTTGAGACAAGCTATACAGACATTTTTAAATGTCACAAATGAGTGGCGGTAAGATACTCCTATGTTTAAGGTAGACAGAGAATTAGTATCCCATAACAAATCAAAGTTTAACGATACATTGCCAGGCTATGGAATTTGTTTTCGTTCTATAAATAGGAAACAGAACTTCAGAAAGCTTTTAGTACTTTTCTCTACTGCTCACATATAGTAAGTAAAGAAAGTGTTGCATTCCACACAAAAATTTGATTCTGAGATTCCACCGGAAATGCATGTTTTGAGATTTTTTAGTAAAAAGCCCATGTGTGCATCTATCTGTAAACAGCATAACTCAAAAATGAAAAGTTGATTAAATACCAAACTTTATAGACAGACAGATAGATTGATTGATTATTCACTGATTGGAAATTTGTTACAATCTCATGGCTTCGTCAAGTACAGTAGATTAATCTATTTCTACAAATAATTACATCACAAATATAAACAATTCAGTAGGTTACTATATACATAAAGAGATAGTTAAACATTGCTTTAAGGATCCTATTTATATAAGTTAAATATCTTCCAAAACTGCAATAGGAATATTTTCAAGAAAATCCCCACCCCCAAACTATCCTTTACATGGAAAGTTTTTTGATTTCCTCAAAAATGGCTCTTAATATTTTGATTAAAGTACAATATGTTAAAGATAGTTGCATGACAAATAAAATGTATATTTTGAATTTCCTGAGAATAGCCAATAAAGTCCTCTTCATTGAGAAGAAATTTTGTATAAGTGACAAATATTAAGCAATAGACGAAAACATACAATACAAAAATGAAGATCTCTTTAAAACATATAATTTATTCCAAATAATTTTTTGTGCCATAAGTCATTTCTGAGATATTTGTTATTAATTGTTCAAATTGTTCAATACTTTGTGAAGTCCTTTTGATATTCAGTTGTTTCTTGCAATTGCATGGGAATGGTACAGAGTTTTCATGCCAGTATATAGCATCCAGTTCTTAAACATTTTCTCTATTCTCTTTGTATGTAAAGCAAAATGTTTAGTGTTGCTATTTCTGCAAAGCTTTATCCAATTAAAATGATGTAGATGGAAAAATAAATTTTTGTAAGAATAGTTTGTATACCCAGTAATAAATGGAGGATAGAGAAAGTCATGTAAATGTAACACATCAGAATATTTCATATTGCAAAGAAGCCATGAGCCAACCATAATAATGTTGATGCACAGTGGCATATTTAGTTTTGATACCCATTGGTTTTATGCTTCTATAATTGCCAAACAGAAAATCATAACATTTTGAAATGTGAAACACAGAAGCAGCTTAAGGCATTTTAAAATGCCACCAAAGCATCTTGCAGTAAGATTAGGCCCATATAAATATGTGTACTTTTAAATGGTAAAAAGTAAGGTAGATTTTAGGTAGTAAAATTGTCAATATGTTGTTGTATAATATTACTGCTACATATAACAAAGCAACTTTTAAGACTGTGATTGAGGTATAATGTACTCGACTGCATTTGCAATTGTTAATAGCACATCATGTATGATATAACCCAATTTAAGCACTTTGTAGTCAAGCTGTATATTGCTATATTTGTACAATGAGACAAACAGAACATTTGGGTAGATCCAAAATTAGAAAGTTTGGCGTGTTGATATAAACGTGTCATACTGCCAGTGAATTTGGTGGCAAAGAAAATTTGGAAGTTTGTGCTCTAAAGAAAATGAGTGACATTTGAATTTGAACATACTTTATAGCTGTAGGTGCAGTATTCCTTTGAAGACTTAAAAGTTAACTTAAAATTTTAATAGCTCTGAAAAAATTATGATGTGGAATAGTGATGGGATGATACTACTATTTCTCGATACTCAATACTGATACTGAGTTTTGAGCACTGATACTCGACACTTGCTGTCTAAAAAACTGTAAAGGTGATAGGCTGTTCACTGAATTATGTTCTTATTAGTAGTTTTATGAGTATAAATGCATGTAATCAATTTTGTATTTGTATGCTAATTCTGAAATTGTTCCTGTTTGACATTTCTCCAATTTGGCAGCAATTTTTTTTATCTTGATAATGCCACAGGTTATATATACCATATTGTTAGTCAAGTATAATAATAATTTCTATGCTCCCCTTTTTATGTAACTATATTTTGTGCTGAAAACTTTCTTTTAAAGTATTTTCTATTCATAGAAAAACAAATACTAGTGATTCTTCTTTATTCTGCAATCTTGAAAATATAAACTAATACGTATTTTACATGAAACTCAACTAAAACTAATGTGTGTTACATCATTCTACCTATATTCACAACTACCACATAATATATACATTTTTCATCCAATAATAAGAAATTAGCCATGTAACACTTGGAAACGTAGTTTCCATACATGCTGTATTATCTCGCATCTTAAGCTCTGATTTTTTTCTGCTGGACTCTCAAATTTTGGTCACCAAGTAGGTAAATGTAATGGGTGAGAGTGAGTCATGAAGCCAGGCTATTGCAGAAGCATGATTTAGTGGATCAGTTAACGCTGCATGTTACATCAGTACCTCTACTCCTTCCCCCATTGTTTTGCATGCTTTTATTTTAGACTCGAGATTCTTGGAATGTTGCATTTATTCACCCACAGGAAATGCAGTCAAGGTCTATGCAGAACTATTAGTGCAGCCACTCTTTGGGGGACATGTATGAGGCAATAACAAAGTATCGACTCCTTTCATTCTTTATCTAGTCAGCCTAAAGTTAAACATAACAATTTTCAATAATGCAAAACTTAAAAATTTAAAAGTATCAAAGGTTTGTCTAAAAGTATTGGACACACTTTGATACCACCAAGTATCAAGGTATTGACGGATCGAGGACCCATCCCTAGTGTAGAGGAATGTGTAAGTCATATAATGAAGATAAGCATCTGCTGTAGCACAGTATTTTTCAACATGTTTATTATGGTAACATTGACATCAGTGAGATAGATTAAAAGGAGTATGAGGGGGAAATCATTTATTTCCATGACACTAACTGTTGTGAGTGAATGGATGAAAGCAGAGAATAAAAATCAATTACTGTGTGCACCTTGAGAAAATCAGCATTAGGAATCCATGAAATGCTTATAGCAATACTTCTAAATATGTGCAAACAAATTTAAGATTGTACATTCATGAATTGAGCATTTTTTCAAAACTCAATAAATGCAGAATACTGAGTTTTTCAGGAAAGCATTTTTGTTATTTTCACTTAGAGATAGAGATAGAGATTTAATATTTTCTCCAGCATTAGATCTTTTGTTTTAAATAAAACGTCCTAGCAAGATAAATTGAAGCAAAGTTTGCACTATGTAGGTTTATAGGATGACTTCAGGTTTTTTCAAAAATCGATAAATGCATTTTTAAGTAAGAGAAAAAAAATTATCCTAATTATGTGTTACAGTTTCATTTTTGTTCTTTATTTATATGCAACTACTTATTTATTATTACAATAATTCCTATGCATACATAAGTTTTACAGTTTATTATTGGCTGCACTATCACTTATTACATACTAAACATTTATTTATCATTTGGTTTTTAATTTTATTTTGTCAACTTTATTGAAAATAAATACAACAATAACAAAAGCATGACACAAAATTAATAATATGTTAACATGCAATGATTTATCCTTAATAGTGCACATAGAACAATAATCTAAGCTATTAAAGTCGTGTATCATTTATAGAATATTGAGCATTCTTAGCCTGATACCGAGATAAGGTCAGATTTGTGGTTGTCCCGTAGGACATCTTTGTAGAATGCAATTGCATCATCTGAAACTTCAAAATATTTTAATAGTGTAGAAACGTCCTTTTCTTTGCTAACCATGTTTTGCTTTGGTAGAACAATGGATGATAATAGTGCTGGATGGTAGGGTTTTTTCCCTAAGAACTTGAACTTAACAGAATCTCCAAAGTATGTGCCTTTCACTGATACATTAACATTGTTCTTTACTTTCTTGTATGCGATGACACCCAATTATTCATTTTGAATGGTAACCTGGGTTTTAGTATTTCTTTTACACTATCCTTTAGGTTTCTAATTTCCCAGTCTTTGTTGAGTACTTTCAGGGTACCGTGCTCTTTTAAGATGTCATAATATTCTTTAGGAGACAAGATGCTTTTTTTTTTCTGTATGATTTCTCAATTCTACCAAAAACTTGGAGAGAGACATATAGCTAAGTCCCCGGATTGGAAAGAAATGAATATTCTTGAATCTTGCACTTTTTTCCAAAAATGCTTTAAGTGTCACCATCATGCAACTATTTTTATTTTGACTGCTGTAGGAGTCAGAAAATAGATCTCATATAGTAGTGGGACCATAGCATGGCAGTTTCTTCTCTAAGTCAAAAAGGTTGTCCAACAAAGCCGATGCAACCTGGTTCATCCTCTTGAAGATTCTGTTTCCAAACACATATAGAAATCAATATTTTCCTCCTCCTGCTTATTAGCTTGGATCTTGATGCATAGATTGTATAACCATACTTTCATAGCTTAGAAAATTTTGCTCACTGACAGTTTTGGAAGTAGCTGATTTTGCTGTATATTGAAGGCAATCGTAATCACACCTGAATTTTCTTCTTTCAGTATTCTATAAACTGCTTTGCACAAAGTTTGTACAATCTGTAGTAGCTCTTAATTCATTTTTCTTTTCCAGACACTTCTCTGATTTTATTTTCAAGACACCAACCTTACAAGCGGAGCATGTATCAGTGTGGGGTGTCCAAAATGGGAGATTGAAATATTTATAGAATATCTTCTTGTATTTTGTAAAGAGCATTGTTTGAGTCCAAAATTTCTCCTTTCTTCATAGAATCTTTTTCACATCTTATTGACTGTGAGTTCTGAAGGTAAATAACCTCTCTTAGACTTACCTGTGCCATGATGACACTCCCTACATTTGTACTTCTTTGTTGTTCTTAATGGCAGTAATTAAGTCCTTACAATCCTTTCCTGTTTTATCTCCTCCTCTCTTTTTCTTTCGCAACTTCCCTTCTTTGTGAAACCTGCTTGCTAGATAGGATAAGCTGTATTTTGACAACCAGAAATTCCTTGAAAAGTAGCAGCACAGACAGGCACTACCTCGCTGCTTTTCTTCCTAATGCTATATTTTTTTCCCCCTTTTTGCTTTCTTATGTGTTTAGATGAAATAATAGACATAAACTTTAAGAGAAATTAATCTTGGTCTGTCTTGTTTAAAGATGTCACATGGTGAATTGGGTGGTATTTTCGTAGCATAGTTCAGCAGCTTTGCATTGTTTCTTCCCTTTAGCTTTTGCATTTGAAGGTGAAACTGTAAGTTCATGATTGCATTTAATATTAGGGTTGTTTATACCTCTGTTGTTTTGCTTTTCAAGAAGTGTAACACCCTTCTTGTCTCTAGATCTTCTGCCACCTAAAGATTCTTTTACCTGTACACCATATTCAGAGTCACTAGAATCACCATCTATTCTGATTTAACATGAAATACTGTTCTTTACTCAAACACGACTGCACAGTTGATAACTTCTCTAAAAGTAACCCGGAAGACAATGAAGTCTGGTTGGGGGATTATAAGCAGCCAATAAAGGACAAATATTGTTACAATAATGAGCAACACAGCCTGCAATAGTGTGCTTCTATTATTGCCAACTGCTCAGTTGAAATGAAAATAAAGAAACATTTATTGCATTTGTTGACTTTTGCTTCAACTCTCAGAGTGCATATATCAGTTTTTGCTAAACCCCATGAATTGGTCTGCTTATATACACAATATTTATTGACTTTTGCTAAAACGTGATTCACAGGATGATGTAGAAGGTCAAAGTTATAACGTTAAGATATGTAACTCAATTTCGAAAAAAATTGCATTTATTGAGTTTTGAAAAAATGCTTCTCAATTTGTCTCTGCGAATTGAACTAGGAATCTTGCTTTTTATATACAATATTATCTCAAATTGGGTGTACATTCTTGGAAACACTATTTCTCAGTTACGAAATGAGATAGAGGTAAAAGTTTTGTTGTGTATGACTTAGAAGGCAATGGAAAGCATAGAAACACGTTCACTGTTTATAAACAAACGTGGCAGTGCATTTATCGTTCAATGAACATAAGTACTGAAGTGTTATTGCAAAGTGGAGAATGTTGAGGTTCATCAATGTTGGAAGGTTGAGTTTGGTACACGACCACCACCAACAATAACAATCACAAGAATCCAAGACAAGTTTGAAGTCAGTGGAACAGTGCAAGATGTGATGAAAGTGAAGTTCCACCATTAGCGAGAGTGTTGTCATGCAGGCTTTTGCACAATCCCCAAAGAAGTAATTAAGGCAATGTTCTTATCAGAGTGGTAGTGACAAATCCAATATTTATTAAATTTTGTGAGTTCAGAAATTGAAGCCTTACATTCCAAGGTTTGTCTATGCACCAAATGAGGATGACCCAGAGCTGACTGCAATTTTGTGACTGGTTCATGAACAAGTATGATGAAAGGGAAGATTTTCAAGACTTAATTGTTTGGTAAGATGAGGCCACATTTAAACTGAATGGCACAATTGTGTGTACGGGCTAACTAAAATCCGAACCTCTTTGAAGAAAAGGCTGTAATCTTTCAGGAGTAGCAGTGTGACACATAGTCTGTCTTTCAGAGGAATAATTGGGCCATACCTCTTTGAAGGGACTGTCATAGACTTACCTGTAAATATTTGAAACCACAATTCCATGTCTTAATGACCTCTTTGAGAATGAAAATGGGATTTACTTTCAACAAGATGGGGCTTCACCTAACTTCAATGTCAGTGAGGAATTTTCTCGATCGTATATTCAATCAGAAATGGATAGGACAAAGAGGAAGTGCTACAGAGTTCCCTCGTAGATCTCTAGACTTGAACCTGTGGGGAACTTTAAAGAACTCACTGTATGCCATAAAATGAGAGTTTAAATTGAACATGCCGTAATGATATTCCATTAGCAACAATTCACATGGTATGTTGCTCTATGCTACATTGTTGTTGGGGGTTTACTGTGGCAGAAGGGGGACATTTTGAACATGTACAGGTTTAAGGAATACAACACAACAAAAATTGTATTTCTGCCTCATTTCGTTGCTTAGAAATAGTGTTTCAAAGATGTATACATCATTTTGAGACACTGCATTTTGCAAATTTTGTGGGAAAACTTCTGGTTCAAATTACCAGAACACTCAGCTGAGAACAAATGGGTGTTTCATGATGACAGTGTGTTAGCTTGCAGAGTGCTCACGGCGTTTTGTGCCTGTACCATGACGTCTCTCATCTCCACCCCCCTACCATATTTGCCAAACTTGGCCATCTGCAACTTTATTTTCATCCCAAAGAAATAGCTGAAGCTAAAGGTTTGTCATTTTCACACTGTTGAGAAGATCCATTGCAAATCATAGAAAATGTTTGACAAGTCTCAAGAACCATCTTCTAGGGGCATTCCAAAAATGGCAGAAATGCTGGGATTGGGGACCACTTCAAAGACAACAGCAGCCAAATTTAAATTATCTAATTTTATATGCTGTTATGGAACTAATCTTGGATTTTATAAGCTGCACCTTGTTTGTGGATTGAGTCATTTTAATAGAAATTCCTTGTTAATGTCATAGAATGGAATGGAATGGCAGTTGCCGTTTATAGACAGCAATATTATTCCAAAAATTGAAGGGTAGTATAATAGTATGAGATAAAATACTACTCAGTTAACTATCTAGGAGAAGGTACAAACTAATTCATATGCCTGATTCATTTTTAAAAATACCTGACATGTTTCTAGAACCATTGCTTTCAAAAAATCTCACCATTTTTAAAAACTGAGTAAAGTAAGTGAATTAGTTCATACCTAAACTTGTAATAACTTCACTGTCAAGCTTCTAATAACCTATTGTAATTTAAGGAGCAGTTTGTTTTAATGTGATAAATGGACCGCACTTACTCTGCTTAGAAAGAAGAGTGGGTTGAATGTGAGCAGGGATAGAGAATTAATTATGTTAGTATTATGACCCTCATGAGAATAAGGCATCAGAGGTTTTATGCTGCTATACTATTTGGCCTGGTTCAGAGTGATTTTACTCTTTGTGTTAAAAATCAAGAGTCTTCAATAACGTTGTGTTTAAATGAGGTCTATAATTTTTGTGTAGTAAGCTTTTGCCTATCTCTTACAGTTTACAATTTACACAAAATTCATTCAAATGAAGACTCCATAAGGTATTTGCAGAAAATTTAAGATATACATTTCATTTATCAGTCAATCTGATCTTAAATAATAATATTTTAATCAAAATATTTGAGAAAATAAAAAACAACAAACATATTTTCATGTAAAGGTTATGGTGATTCTCTTGAAAATTGTGTCACATCTGATGAAGATGCTGAACTTAAATACAAAGTTTGGTGTTTAATCAACTTTTTATTTTTTAATTACACTGTTCACACTCACACACATACATTTTACTAAAAATGTTTTTTTGGGGGGGGGATTCACAGAGCCTCACAATGTGTTTTCGGTGGAATCTCGATATATTTTTGGGTGGAATGCTATCTTCCTCTACTTACTAAAGGTAAGAAGTAGAGAAAGTAAAAAGCACATGCATTGCATCTTGCCAACCCTGGGTTTAAATCCCTGGTTTCCAAGGAAATGCCTTGCTTCCGGTTGGTGGTGGTTATGAGACTTTAGTGATGTAACATCCTCTTTTCTTGCTTTCCAGACTGTACTTGGTGGCAGTAGATTTCAATACCAATATAAGTTTGCACATATATTAGGGGTTGATACAGGTACTATTTCATGAAGGTACTATCATACTAGTTACTGGAAGGAAACTTGCTGGTCCTAATAAATTGCATTTTATAAACTGTTATTTACACTAAGCTGCTTTATTTATTTCTAATAATAAGCAGCTTTTAATATTATTAATGCAGACATTTTCTTCAAGGTTTATGTGGATATGTTTTAAACATCTTGGATATCAAAGAGAGCTGATTGTGGTTCAGATAATATGAGCAGTTCACATTCCTGTCTATAAATACTGTTTCAGTTTTTCTGTGATACTGTTTATATAAGGATGCCATCAATACATCCACAAATCCTTGGAAATCCTTGTAACTGAAACAAATTTTGAGTATTCTTTTGAATACCTAAAGCCCATTTAATAAAGCTGGCAAGCATAACATTAAATATGACATTTTATATCAAGCATGTGTATATATCTTTGATGCATATCTTCTGTGGTGTGAAATTAAACACCTGTACCAAACCAGTAAAGAACTATTTGCATTTGCAGCAATTCTTATAACACATATGATTTGTCTGTATCTTTTGGAAAATCCCAAACTATTTAG
Organism: Deroplatys truncata; assembly: GCA_030765065.1. Classification (NCBI taxonomy): domain Eukaryota; kingdom Metazoa; phylum Arthropoda; class Insecta; order Mantodea; family Mantidae; genus Deroplatys; species Deroplatys truncata. Next base: position 100,321,008 of record CM060987.1, on the reverse strand, counting down.
CAGCTCTTCAAATTTAACATTGATTTTATAGATGTTGCAAAAGTAGCTTTACATTTAATTTATTTCAGTAAGGAATTATTTCATTTCTTTTTATATTAAAAGAATTTTCCTTCATTAATACACCATTGGAGTCTATTTGGAACACACTAACACAATGTAAATTCAGCTGAATGTTGTTATACAGATTTTGGAAAGCGTTCTCAATGTAAGCAGTTTGTGGATTTACTCCTGTACACCTTGCTTTTAACCATATACCAAAGGAAGAAGTGGTTAAGATCAGGAGAGCATGGTGGGAATTAAGTTACCATGCATCATCCAATCACTCTTGTTGAAAACATTCCAAGTTATGTACCAACAGCTGTAACATAATGGCAAGGAACTCTGTCATGCTGGAAGTAAAGTTAATCAAAGTTGCCCATATAGATATTGATTCCTGATGCTCTTTCTAAGTAGTGCCAAGTACTTGTTTCCATTGAGATTACTGTCAATAAAGTATGGCCCAAATTCGCCGTGCTGATATTGCAATACAAACTTTTACACCAATTTGATCTAGTACTTCCTCCAAAACAGTATGTTGATTTGCCATATATCATTAAGTGCAGTTATGTCAGTTCACAAGTGATAGCTTGAAAGTGGGTCTCTTTACAATGTTAAGAAAGAAATTGGGATGATTTCAATGCTGGTGTAGCATAATCTCATAAATTTGTAGCTGAAAGTCTGGATCAGTTTTTGATGACTCATATATCAGATGTGTAATGTACACTTTGAACTTTTGCTCATGAACATCCTTCGGATTGACCTGGCATGAAATTTTAGGAAACTATAGTTAATCGTCTTGTGGAATTCCTTAGACTGTTGGTGACACCCAGACAGTTAGTTTTTTTTCATCTGTGCTGCCCTAGGTCTTTTCAAAACAGTGCCTTCATTTTGAAATTTGTGTCTTAAATCATAAGTAGTCCTAAATTATGGTAGATTAGACTCCAAAATATACTCTCCTTCAGTAGGTTTTTTAGCTTTTTTGTAACTAGTTCTTACTAGTGTAAATTCTTTCCCTTTCTCGTTAATATCTTGCAACTAACACAAACTGCATGAACATTCAGTTAGTGACAAGTCATTTACTTTCTCCATGCCATTATCAACCTAGAAACACACATTTAAACACAAATTAATAAACACTATACTAGAGGATAGTATGTGAAGTGTAAAGTTACTTTTGTATTACCCTATATTTATATCACAATTTCATAATGAATAAACTATTCTTTCTGGGAATATTATATTACTTCTTACAAAACTTTAATCACTTGAAACGAGTCCTGACTGTATATTACTGTTATGGGTGACCAAACTCGTTAAAGCATGGACTAATGAGTGGGTCGTTCGCTGTTCAAATCCCAGGACTGTTCTCCCTGACTTAGGTTTTTTCCAGGTTTTCCTCAACCCTCATAACTGGCAAATGCTAGGAAGATATCTTAAACATTTCCTTTTCTAATCCTTTCATTTGATTTCATGCATCATCAGTGTTTACTGCCTGTGGTGCTGTATGCAGTAAGAAGGGGCACCAAAACAATCCAAAAAATAAAACAAAGCCTACATATTTAAAAAATGCAATTCTACTTTGTGAACATTAGTATCTACTAGAAATTGTTACTACACAACTCCTCAATCTTAATGTGCTTATAGGAATATGTTTGTTGTATATTACACCTTAGCAAAACCAGCACAATTCTTGTGCTATGAATAAATTTGTATGTGTTATATTAATGTTATTCATTAGAACACAAGGTGATAAAATGGGCACTTTTGCAAACCAGTTTGAATCATTGGTATTGGCCAGGCAAAGCGTCTCCAAAATTGAAATTTGTAGACTCAGCAATTTCTATATACTAAATAGAAGATATGTAAAAGCTACAGCTCATAAATCTAGCTAAACAACATGCTAACATATGTTGTTTTCATTTGCATTTGGGTTTACTAGAGTTATGATTTTTAAAAGAAAGTAGAAAACAAAACATTATATATAAAGAGTATTTTTGGAGATATGTTCTGACCAAACACAACAGATTTAAGAGCAAAGTGTTTGCTACTGTATGTGACACCAGTTCTAAGGAATAACTTTGCAAAAAAAAAAAATCGGAATGAAGAGAGGTAGTAAGTTTACTGCCATTTCATGCCTTGTAGCATGGGTCACCTTATCATTGTTTAGGATAATAGACTTACATTTCCATGGACATATTGGTACAAATTCAAGAGTCCTCTCTCTGGAATGTTTTCTATAAATCTTTTTGTTTCCTTATGTTACATTCCTGAGTTAGAGTTTTACTGTAAAGAATGTGAAATCATATCCTTGGGTTAGTGAAGATGTTCTTTTCAGTAGTACTACTATAATTTTGATATAAAAGTATAATATAAAGGAAATGAATAAATACATTATTTTTATTACAACATTTGAAAAAAAAATTGTGGCATATGCAACCAATCTATTTAAAGCACTGTCTGGAAAACTGTACAAATAATTGTTACTAATGGAGAAGAAATTAATTTACATGACTGATATAAAACTATTCCTTCAATTAACTTTCCAAGCATGAAAAGACCTGCCCATATCAAATGCAAATAAATTGACTGAGCAACTGCAGTTCAAGGATAACTTGGTCCTCATAGTTCCATAAACACCTAAGTTGCCCTTTAATATATTATTTGCTACCTCAACATATATGCCCTTAAAGAAAAGGAGTGCTGACTAACAGTGATTATGTCTATCCATATTGTCTTGTAGAAAGTTTTGAGTATATTTACTCACCCTGTTAAGTGTCTTGAAAAACAGAATCATTCATGTTGTGACATAGACGAGTGTCAACAGTCCGTCCAATTAGTTCTTCTATACTGACCAATAGTACAGACTTGTGAACTGCACAAATGTGGAAGGAAGTGTTAAATTCCAGAAATTTTGACAAACAGGGTACTGTTCAAAGACACAATTTCAGCCCTTAGAAAGCTTTCTTGAAATTTGATTGAGGATAAATCCTATGACAATTCTGTGTCAGAAATGTGCAAAATTAAATAAGATTATCCATCAGAAAAGAATATGTTGACATTAGCAGGAACATTTCACCTTGGTAGTAAATAAATGTACATATATTAAAAAATAATTGACAAAGAAAACAAGGCGTGAAAACAGAGAGAGAGAGAGAGAGAGAGAGAGAGAGAGAGAGAGAGAGAGAAAATTATACCCCATTGAAGGGGTATCGTCCTACCTTGCTTAAGAATATATGGACCAAAGGCTTTGTCATCTGTGAGTTCCTCTGGAAGTCTCGACAGTAAACTTTCAGATGAACAAGTATTATTAGAATGTTTGCTGTTGATTCCTAAGTACTGAAGATTTAATAAAAGTTGTATAACCAATCGGATTATGTTTAAGGAATAGGAAGAGTGCTTAAATTGTAATTGAGGCTATTTTTCTGTAAAATCCTTCACTGTCCACATTTATTGGAGCATACTTTCTATAAACTGTATTTTCTGCTTAGGATTATTTTCCCTACTTGCGCAGCTTAAAGGAGCAATTCACTGTAAAATTTGAAATTTCATCACCTTATAGCATTTTTACCAAAGTTATCATTAGGTGTGTCTAACTTTCTCTCATCTTTCAAATTTTTTTACCCATTGATTTTTTGCTTTCCTTTTTTTGTTTTGTTTTACATCCTGTATTTACTTTTATACGAACATAAGCACCCATGCCTGAGATGGGCCTTAAACTCATGGTCCTCCCCATGATGGAATACCACAGTTACTTTAGTGACCATGGTCACAAGGACCAGCAAACTTTGAAACATTGGAGCTCTTGCTGTCCAATTGGTATGGTCATGTTCTGTTAACCTGTGTTAGAGCTTTGACTCAGAAATTTGCTTTTGATTTGACATGTTAAAAAATAAGTTTTCATTTACAGCACACTAAGGGCCTTTCACCAATGTGCACATGGTGGAAGGTAAATAAATATTATGTGCAAATATATTCAGCATTAACTCAGAACAGTGGGATGAACCATATAATTGTATCTACGATTCTTATAATCTTTGAAAGTTGTGTCCATTAAAATACACACGTTTTCAGAACTGCTAATATTCATCTTGTTGGACAGTTGTAATTGCTTCGACTTCCTGCCTGTCACCTATTTCCATGATAATTGGATCAAGATAAAAGTAGATAGACAAGCGGACCATAGTGACAAAATAAAAATGGAATTGGTTTGTTGCAGTCAGCTTTAATTAATGAATATAAAATTATTTGCATGTATATCCTTTCCAGCATGTGGAATAATTGTAGTAAATGCTGTTGTATTCTACAGCTAATGTATAATCTGTTGTATTTGCCACACTTGATGGTGCGCTATTTCTAATCTTCCAATTGCTGTTCATGAATTTACTCAAGTCACAGACTGCTTGTAAGCAACAAAGTGCTCTGTGTTCTGTATAGAATAATCTTAAGTAATTCATTTGTTCTTGGGATTTTGTCTAAGTAAGTTTTTGGTGTAACCCATTTTAATTCACCGCATATTTACTTACCATCTTTATTCTCATATTCGTATTGCCTAGTTTTCTTCAAAATTTAGTCTCTCTCTCTCTATCTCTCATGCATGCACATGCGCACACACATGCTGTTGCTCCTTGGACAGAGCTATTTTGTTTGTAAACACAAGAATGTATTTTATTGCAACTTTGGGGAGATTCTCCTTTCCAAAATAAGAAAGGAACACTAGTTTTCTTCAAGATCATATGGAATTGTTGTGAACATGAAAGATGTTTCGGAAGGCATAGAAACCCCTTCTGTAGATGTTCTTAAGCTGTCATTTCTTCTAAACAGAAAAAAAAGTAATACCAGGAATTTTGATCAATCCAACAGTTTTAAGATGTATCTCTTCTTTTTAGGTAATGTAGCATAAAAATTGGGTTAAATTAAAGAAAACTACACCAAAGTCCTGCTGTTCATGAGTTAAAATTGGAAAGCAAACTAATGCTGGGTTTATGCATAAGTGTGTAACATTTTGAAACTTGTTCTTAAAGTGTAAATGTTCCACGATAGCTAACTGATCACAGTTCATTACATTTAGACAGTCTTTTTTAAAGCCTGATGGTGCTCATGAAGATTACTAACCTAAATTGGGCTGTTTGAAAATGATAAAACCTTTTCTACTCCCCCATAGCATTCCTCCTTTATATGATGGAAATGTTTGAGCTGCCTTCACTGCCTTTATTCCTATGTTAAACTCTAAAAGAAGAATATGTTCAGAATTGTTACCTTTAACATGTAAATAGCAATAACTTTTCTTCTAATCTCTTCAATTCAAGATGTGATAAAAAGCACACCTACATTCCAAATGACAAACGATAAGCAAAACTACTAACTCCAGTTTTTATGTGCCTAAACTTATGCATCAGCCTAAAATTTAATACTTACCCAGCCAAGACTGAAATTTGGTTCATGTTCACTGAGGTGATAAAGCAGTGCTATCACCTGATAGTGGTTGTGAAATTGCAAGCATCTGTGTAGAATCAAACTAGTTAACGTGCTTAGCATTGGCATGCAATAAACTACATTCTGCTTAAATTTAAAAATATTTTAAATTAAAGCCAATTTATTTCTTTCTCCACTACGTATAATAAGTAGGTGAAGTATTGTATTCCACCCAAAAATTCGATGCCGAGATTTCACTGGAAATACATGTTTTGAGATCCCCTGAATCCAAAAAAAGCATTTTTGGAAACATGTCCGTGTGTGTGTGTGTGTGTGTGTGTGTGTGTGTGTGTGTGTGTGTGTGTCTGTGTCTGTGTCTTTCTGTGAACAGCATAACTCAGAAACAAACAGTCGAATAAACACCAAACTTGGTATTTAGGTTCAATATCTTCCAGAGATGCGACACGAAGGTTTTCAAGAAAATCCCCCACCACAGAGTACCCTTTACATGGAACATTTTTCGAACATTTTAATTTTCTCAAAAATGGCTCTAACGATTTTGATTAAAATATCATATGTTTAAGATATTTTCATGACAAATAAAATGTATATCTTGAATTTTCTGGGAATGGCTCCAAAAGTATTCTTCATTGTGAACGACTTTTGCATAACTGGTAAACCATAAAAGATAGACAAAATTTTACTACACAAAAGATGTAGATCGCGTTAAAATACACAATTTTGTCATATACATTTTTGTTGTTGAATGAACCATTTTCGAGATATTGCTCGTTATTTCCTTAAATTTTTCAATACTTATTTTCTCAAATGGGAATTCGTTATTCATTTTTTTGTCTTGGATATGCAAAGAGTATTAATCTGTGGCAAAGGGAATGGTGCTGCACCTAGCAACCAGCTATTAAGAGATATGTATGTGCTTAAAGGCTACTGTATTTCTATATTGCTGTTGTAAATATATATTCCCCTTACATCTACAAGAAGATTAGCAATATGATAGAGTCTGCAAATGTTTATTAACATGAAGTAGATGGAGAATAAGCGTTTGTAAAAATAGTTTGTACAAGAGTAGAGAAAGTCGTGTGAGTGATTTTTTTTTTAACAATAATTATGACTGTTCTTTTAACTTAGTAGTTTTTGCCTGGCTGAAGAACTTGTGACTGAGTCATTTTCTGGAATATTATGCACGTTATGGAGAATAAATGTCTAAATATGTATATTGAAAATGATTTTAAAGTAATATGAATAACACAACAATTGTAATAGCATAAAGCATTTGATATGCAACAATCAATGAAGGTTTGGTAGGCCAAGGGAGGTGAAGTTTGTAAGCTGCTTCTCACATCCCTATTAGTGTTCTGGATTTAATTGTCCTAAAGCAGATGATGTGTGATTAAAGTAAAGCCATTTTACATTAGTTGTTTGGGTAAATGGAAAGAAATAAAATAAGAAGTCTGATGTGTTACATTTAAATTACTCTCACTACTCTTCTACAAACTATTATTACAAAAGCTTATTCATCTACTTCTTATTAATAAAGATAAGACTTTCAGTACACATTTACACATTTTGTTGTATGAAGGAAAAAGGCTACAGTAGACTAAAAGCCTTAATCAGATGTTTAAAAAGCTGTTTGATCTGAAATTCCTTGCTCTTTGCATGATCTTAACAAAAAAAGAAAAAAATCTGATGTGTTACACTCACATGACTTTCTCTACTCTTGTACAAACTATTTTTATAAATGCTTATTCTCCATATGCTTCATGTTAATCGAGATGTTAATCTTATTGCTAACTTTCTTGTAGATGCAAGGGGAATATGGTAGACTTTAAGCGATAGTCAACTCTTTTAAGACCTGGTTGGTATGTGGAGCATTCCATTTTATTTGTATGTCCAGGACATAAAAAAATGAATAACGAATTCCCATTTGAGAAAAAGTATTGGAAAATTTAAGGGAATAACAAGCAATATCTCGAAAATGGTTCACTCGAAAAAAAAAATGTATATGACATAAATTGTGTATTTTAACGCGATCTACAATTTTTTGTGTGGTAAAATTTTGTCTATCTCTTATGGTTTAGCAGTTATGCAAAAGTCGTTCACAATGAAGAATACTTTTGGAGACATTCCCAGAAAATTCTAGATATACAATTTCATTTGTCATGAAAATATCTTAAACATGTGATATTTTAATCAAAATCGTTAGAGCTATTTTTGAGAAAATTAAAATTTTCGTAAAATGTTCCATGTAAAGGGTAATATGGGGTGGGGGGGTTTTCTTGAAAACCTTTGTGTCGCATCTCTGGAAGATACTGAACCTAAATACCAAGTTTGGTGTTTATCCGACTGTTCGATTCTGAGTTATGCTGTTATGGACATGTTTCTAAAAATGCTTTTTTTTGGATTCATAGGGTCTCAAAACATATTTCCGGTGAAAACTCGGTATCAAATTTTTGGGTGGAATACAATACTTCCCCTACTTACTATACATAGTAGAGAAAGCAAAAAGAGAGAAGAAAAAAGAAAGCAATTTACCACTTAAGAAAATTCTAAGAAATTAAAAATTTTAACTAATAAAGAATGTCTAGGAAATGATTAACCCTACAAACAGTTTTGAAATAAATTGTGTGCTTTAACAAGATCTATATTTTTAGTGTATTATGATTTTTTTCTATCTTGTACAGTTTACCAGTTATACAAAGTCATTGAGAATGAAGACTTCACAAAGTATTCAAGGAAATTCAAGCTAAACATTTTGTCATGCAGATATCTTAAACATAGGTATTTTAATCAAAATCCTTAATAAGAGGCGTTTTTGAGAAACTAAACAATAATGAATTTTACAGTGCTTTGGAAATCTCAAAAACACTTAACATAATCACTAACGTAAGGGAATCAATTTGCGTAGGAGGCCTGAAAACAAGTGAAACCTCCCAGGATACAATTCTTACTTTCTCTGCTTAACTGTAGTAAGTAGAGGAAGTAGTGCATTCCATCCAAAAATTTGATACCAAGATTTCCCCAGAAATACACAGTTTGATACTCTATGAATCTAAAAAAAAGTCTTTTTAGAAAAAACTCTGCGCGAGTGTGTGAACAGTATAACCCAAAAATGAAAAGTCACTGAATACCAAACTTTAAGACACAATTTTCAAGAAAATCATTCCACACCATATATGGTGAAATTTCCAGTGCGTTTTGCAGATGTAATTGAGTGACATCCACGGGGGGAGAAGGGTGCTAGTGATGTGGGGGTACTGCACTTAAGAAAACAACTCTAAATTGTAAACAGCATTTTATATTAACTATTCTATTATGATTATTTTTGCTTATAGGAGATAATGCATTTCTCGATTATAGTTTGAGGGAAAAAAAGAGTTGTTGATTTTTTTTTAACAGGAGTTGTCAGTTGTTTTTACATTAAAATAAAAAAGGATAAAACATATGAGCAAAAAAACTTGTAAAGAATAATAATAAATGACAAGAACGTCCAGCAGAATATTTGGTCTACAAGTTATTTATACGTTTCCTGTTTTTTTTGTTCCCCCCCCCTTTGTAATGTAATTTCTGTTACTGACAAAAATTTGCAAGTAATAGTTTTAAATAGTTTATACCATTGTGATAATTAATTTATCCACTTGGGACTGCTAAAAAGCAAGTTGATGTAGTTATGTTGTGCATGATCAGCATAAGCTAATGAGAAACAAAGAAATGGCTACTTAAGTAAATATACTTGAGAAAATATACATGAATAACAGCAAATATTTCAAAAGTGGTTGATGTCCCAAAGTATTTTATCGATATCTATACTTTAACAATACATAATTTTTTTTCTATGGCGAATTCTTGTCTATTTCATGATTTCTGAGTTTTAGGAAAGTTGGTTTGAATCAAGAGGATTTAATTCACATAAAATTCAATATACCTATATGTTTATTAAAACATGTGACTCTCCAAGCAAATTTCCATAATAATACATCTGAAGTGTATAGATCTAATAAAAATGTGTAACTTGTGGAGTTCCCCAAGGTTCAGTTTTAGGACCTTTTTTATTTTTATTATACATCAATGACTTGGTAAACTATCTACATCCAAGTAACATTGTTTTGTTTGCTGATGACACATCCAAATCTGTTGCCATTTCATTCATTCACGTTCAAAATACCACTGTCCATAAGCCACAAATAAAACTAGAAAATGAATTAGTACATTATAGACCCACTACCAAATTTCTGGGTGTATGGATTGATGAGCATTTGAAATGGAGCACGCATGTTGAGAAACTGGTATCTAAGTTGAGTCAGCTTTGTTTTATGTTTAGATCTATAAAAAATACTGCAAACTTAAAAACTCTGAGGAATCTATACTTTGCACACTTCAACAGTTTATTGAAATTTGGCATGATATTTTGGGGTAACTATGATAAAGAAAATATAATCTTCAAAATTCAAAAACGAGCAATTAGAATAATAATGGGAAAGAAACAAAGGGATTCCTGCAACAATTTATTTTGAACACTCCACATATTGACGCTTCCTTGCCTGTATATATTAGAAGTCGTCACTTTTGTTAGGAAAAATCTGGTATACTTTCGGGCAAACTGTGAAAAACATAGCTATCACACAAGAAATAGGCATAAATTGAGCATAATTATACATGACACATCATTATTTGGCAAAAGCATAAGACATTCTGGGATTATATTATATAACAGGCTACCTGATAATATAAAACTTACCAGCTCAGAAGCTACATTTAAATACAAAGTAACAGAATTATTATTGCAGCACTGTTTTTATTCAATTGAAGAGTTTGCAAATACTTTTAAATTACTATGATACTTCTAGGGTGTATAATTAAACATATTGTAATTAAGTGTACATATTTATTCTTATCTTGTTCATTTACTGTTTTTTCTTGACGATACCATGAATTCTTGTAATTCTTAAGGTTGACAATAAATCTAATCTAATATGTACTTTTTATTCCAAATATCAATACATCAAACTTGTGATACTTTCATCAAAATAATCAGAACAGTTTTTGGGAAAGTAAGCAATAACACAGTTTTTCATGTAAAGGGTTGTTTGAGATGAGGTGAATGCTTGAACATCTTTACTTGGCATCCTGAAAAGGAATCTAACTGGATATGAAATCTGGGTATTTTCTGACTTCAATTTTTTAAGCTGTTCACAAAGGATGGATATTAGAGAGAGGTGGAGAGATACAGAGTTGAATTGAATTTTATTTGTACATCTTATACACAGTCCTTTTAACAATGTTTCCCTTAGCTTAACCTATGTACAAATTGTCTAGCCAGCTGTGTTCTGCATGTACATCTCAATTTGCCTGGCACCCTGGCCTTATAGTTCAACTGAGCAGCCCTTTGCTACCACTTCTAGTCATTCTTCCCCCTCATCCATTTGTCCTTCCTTTCTTGCCTCCCTTACTTTTCTGTTCCATTTCTCCTTTGCTTTCCTTAAAAATGCTCTTATGTTTTTATTTTTCTTCTCCTGCCAACATTTTAATTGCCACTATTTTTACTTTCTCTACTACGTATAGTAAGTAGGGGAAGTATTGCATTCCACCCAAAAATTCGATACCGAGATTTCACCGGAAATACATGTTTTGAGACCTCCTGAATCCAAAAAAAGCATTTTTGGAAACATGTCCGTGTGTGTGTGTGTGTGTGTGTGTGTGTGTGTGTGTGTGTGTGTCTGTGAACAGCATAACTCAAAAATTAACAGTCGGATAAACACCAAACTTGGTATTTACGTTCAGTATCTTCCAGAGATGCGACACGAAGATTTTCAAGAAAATCCCCCCACCCCAGACTACCCTTTACATGGAACATTTTTCGAAAATTTTAATTTTCTCAAAAATGGCTCTAACGATTTTGATGAAAATATCATATGTTTAAGATAATGTCATGAGAAATGAAATGTATATCTCGAAATTTCTGGGAATGTCTCCAAAAGTATTCTTCATTATGAACGACTTTTGCATAACTGGTAAACCATAAGAGATAGACAAAATTTTACTACACAAAAAATGTAGATCGCGTTAAAATACACAACTTATATCATATACATTTTTTTTGTTGAGTGAACCGTTTTCGAGATATTGCTTGTTATTTCCTTAAATTTTCCAATACTTATACTTTTTCTCAAATTCGTTATTCATTTTTTTATGTTCTGGACATGCAAAGAGAATGGAATGCGCCACATAGCAACCAGCGATAAAATATTTGACTATCGCTTAAAAGCTACCATATTCCCCTTGCATCTACAAGAAAATTACAAATAAGATTGACATCTCGATATCTCGATTAATATGAAGGATATGGAGAATAGGCGTTTGTAAAAATAGATTGTACAAGAGTAGAGAAAGTCATGTGAGTGTAACACATCAGATTTTTTATCTTTTCTCATTTTTCTTCCCATACTTTTGTCTCCATTCCGCTAATTCCTTACATTCTATCATATAATGCTCTGTGCTTTCGCTGCGTCCACATAGTTCACAAAATCTACTTTTTCTGCCTCTTAGCCCTCTCAAGTCATTGACCCTATTCTCATTCCATTCCATTACAATAGTCCACATACCCTTCTCTTCCCCATTCCCTTTTTATTAGCCTATAAAACCTTAGCAATTGGGAGAAGCGAACACACAGAAGAGCTAATTTTAAGGAAATATAAGCATTAACCATGCATATCAACTGACTGAGCTGATACTGTAAACATTTCATAATGCATGGATATTTTGGTGAAAACTACTGTTTTAATTTAAATGCAAAATACTGTTTTATATTTTTCCTTAAGTAACTAAAAGAAGTTACTGTAAAAATGTCTCTTCCCCTCAAAAATTTAAGCATTATGCTTAAAACTTTGCAAATGTGTTCTAAATATTATGTTTACAAAAGTTGCTATCTCTCATGCACACACACACACACACACACACACACACACACACACATTGAATTTTGTTTGTACATCTTTTTACTCACAATCTTTTTTTGCAATGTTTCACTTATAAACTAGCTTAACCTATGTACAAATTTGTATGGCCAGCTATCTTCTGCATGTACTGCTCAGTTTGCCTGACACCCTGGCTAATGGCTCAACTGAGCATCCCGTTTCTATCTTAACCTCCTGTAGTCCACCCTGCCCCTTCTCTTTTGTCTTTCTACCTTCCTTATCTCCCTTATTTTTCTGGTCCAGTTCTCCTTTGCTTTCCTTAAAAGCTTCCCCATATTCTAATTTTTCTTTTCCTGTCAACATTTTATTTACTACTATTTTTCAATCTATTTTTTCCCATTTTCCTCCTATACTTTTGTCTCCATTCCGCTAGTTCCTTGTGTTCTGTCATGTAATGCTCTGCTTTCACTGCCTCCGCATAGTTCACAGATTCCATTTTTTCTGCCTCTTAGCCCTCTCAAGTACATTGACCCTGTTCTCTCCATGCAAATGGTTCTTTTTCTGCTCTATTACAATAATTCAGTACCCTTCTCTCCCCCATTTCCTTTTTTATAACCTATAAAACCTTAGTGATTTTTTAATCTCTAAGCTTCCCCAGATCTCTTGTCTTTCTATGTCCTCCACTCTATTTCTTACTGTTATCCAAAAGCTGTTCCTGTTTCTTTCTCCTGCTCTCCAAATATCTCCCATTCCTATCTTCATAATTTTTTTTACCCCAGTCTATTAACTATTTTTATTTATCATATTCCTTTGTTAGTCCATTTGTATCTTTAAAACTTCACCCTCTTCTTTTCTCAAGTATCTAAACCAAAACTTTAATATCCTTTCTAATATCACTCCCTTTCTTCTTGTTCTTCCTAGTTTCTGCACTCTTGCCAAGCATACCAAAAGAAGAATTATTACCACTCCTAGAAAATTGGATATTAAACAATGGCACACCTAGAGCACAAACAGAAGATTACCTAAAACTAACAAAATTATGTCTGGACCAGAATTTCTTTTCATTCCATCACAAAATCTTTAAACAAACCTCAGGCCTAACTATGGGAAACCCCCTTTCACCATTTTTAGCAGAACTATTATATGAGCCATTTTGAATCCCATATTACTAAATCTTTCCCGCATCTATTCAAAACCTGGTATAGGTATGTAGATGATATTTTTGCTATTGTTCCAAAAAAACTTTCAGAAGATGCTTTGAAATTATTAAATTTACAAAAAAGATCTATAAAATTTACAATGGAAAAAGAAGAAAATGGCCAATTACCTTAGCTAGACATCAGGATCATCAGAAATAATGCACACAGCAAACTAACGTTCGGCATTTACAGAAAACCAACGCACACAGAAAACTATATTAAAAACAATAGCTACAATCCTACAAGCCACAAACATGCAATTTTAAATAGTATTACAAACAGGTTAGTACATATACCAATGGAGAAAGAGGAATACCAGAAAGAATACCAACACATTATCAACATAGCCACTATGAATGGATACCAGAAAAAAACAATAGATAAGAAGATAAAAAGGTTTGAAAGACAGAAATACATCCAACAAATGTCTACGTTACTCAGACAACAAAAACCACAAGCATATAGAAAATTCACTTATCACCCTTGGACACATCATAAATTTCAAAGGATTTTTAAAAAATACAACACCACCCTGTCTCCACAGAATAACCACAATATACAGAAACTACTATGCAACAGAACAAAAGATCCTATCCCCAACGATAAATCAGCTGGTATATATCAAATTGATTGTAATGAATGTAACCTGGTATACATAGGAAGAACCAAAAGAAATCTTGAAATAAGACTTAAAGAGTATATGAGATGCATTTACCAAAAGCAGCAAGATAAATCAGCAGTAGCACATCATTTCTGGTCTTCAAACCATGATATCACTCCAAACATAAAACTCTTAAAACCGATCAACAGCAGCAATGAATTGGACATCTGGGAAAAAGTACATATTGTCAAACACAGGAATCACCTAATGAATTTCGAACTGCCGCCACCCAACAGCCTTTGGAGGTTCATTAGCCCAGCACCAGAGAACACCACAAACCACACACATCCCCCAGATGATGACCGGCAAAAATCAGTTGAGAGAAAATGCTGACGATGGGAACAAGCCGTCTCCCAAAACGCGTTCAAGTAAGAATATCATAGTGATGTAGTGTAACAACCCTCAACTCTCTATTTTAAATCTTAATAGCTGGTTGCTAGGTACAGCACCATTCCCTTTGCCACAGAAATACTCTTTGCATATCCAAGACAAACAAATGAATAACGAATTCCCATTTGAGAAAATAAGTATTGAAAAATTTAAGGGAATAACAAGCAATATTTCGAAAATGGTTCACTCAACAAAAAAAAATGTATATGACATAAATTGTGGATTTTAATGCAATCTACGTTTTTTTTGTGTAGTAAAATTGCGTCTATCTCTTATGGTTTACCAGTTATGCAAAAGTCGTTCACAATGAAGAATACTTTTTGAGACATTCCCAGAAAATTCAAGATATACATTTTATTTGTCATGAAAATATCTTAAACATATGATATTTTAATCAAAATCGTTGCAGCCATTTTTGAGAAAATTAAAATTTTCGAAAAATGTTCCATGTAAAGAGTAATATGGGGTGAGGGGATTTTCTTGAAAACCTTCGTGTCGCATCTCTGGAAGATACTGAACCTAAATACCAAGTTTGGTGTTTATCCGACTGTTCGTTTCTGAGTTATGCTGTTCACAGACAGACACACACACGGACATGTTTCCAAAAATGTTTTTTTTTTATTCAGAGGGTCTCAAAACATGTATTTCTGGTGAAATCTCGGCATCAAAGTTTTGGGTGGAATAAAATACTTCCCTTACTATACATAGTAGAGAAAGTAAAAATTGCTGCCAGTTGGAGAATGTCTAACAGGAACAATATCGGAATTAGCATACAATACAAAATTGGATACATGTGTTTATACACAGAAAACTACTAATATGAAGATAACCCAGTGAACAAGCTAGTGTTTTACAGTTTTTTATAAAGTGAGTATCGGTATCAAGAAATAGTGGTATCATCCCATCACTGCAAGATGTACACTTTGTCATGTAAATAGCTTAAATATGTGTTGTAATCAAAAAATTTTTAGAGCGTTTTAAATAAATAAAAAATAACCAAACATTTTAGATATAAAGGGTAGTTTGCAGTGGGGAGATTTTCTGGAAAATCTTTGTGTGGTGTCCTTGGAAGATGCTGAATTTAAATACCAAATTTAGTATTTAATATACTTTTCGTTTTTTGAGATGCTGTTCACAGACATAGGCACACAGACCTATTTATAAAAATGTTTTTTTTAGGTTAGGAGATCTCAAAGGATGTATTTCTGGCAAAATGTTTTATCAAATTTTTGAGTGGAATACAATACTTGCTATACTTACTGTAAGTACATAATAGAGAAAGTAAAACTGAAAATTACCATTTGAAAAAAGTATAAGTATTAGAAAATTCAAACCAATAACAAAGAATATCTCCTAAATGGTTAATACCACAGAGAAATTTGACAAATTGTGTGCTTTAACAAGATCTATATATTTTGTGTATTAAGATTTTGCCTATCTCTTATATTTTACTGGTTATACAGAAGTCATCGCTTTTTATTTTTGAGTTACACTATTCACACACACGCTGTTTATCAATTATACTAGTCATTCAGAATGAAGGGGTCTTAACAGGCTATTTGTAGAAGATTCAAGATATACAGTTTGTCATGCAAATATGTTAAACATATGATATTATTTTAATCAGAATTATTGAGAAAATAAATAATGAAAAAAATGTTCATGTAAAGAGCAGTTTGGGTTGGATTTTCATGAAAATCTTTCTCACATCCTTGGAAGATGCTTAAAACTTAAATGCTATGTTTGGTATCTAACTGACTTCGGTTTTGAGTTTTGCTGTTTATAGACACACGCACTCATGGACATTTTGTAAAAATTCTTTTTTTAAAACTTAGTTTGTTATTCATTCATTCATTCATTCATTC
Organism: Deroplatys truncata; assembly: GCA_030765065.1. NCBI lineage: Eukaryota > Metazoa > Arthropoda > Insecta > Mantodea > Mantidae > Deroplatys > Deroplatys truncata. The sequence continues at coordinate 100,304,510 of CM060987.1, read as the reverse complement.
ATTCATTCATTCATTCATTCATTCATTCATTCATTCATTCAGAGGCCTGAATACATGTTTTTCTGGTGAAATCCCTGTATCAAATTTTTGGCTCCAATACAATACTTTCTCTACTTACTATAGGTAAGTAGGAGAGAAAGTAATTAAAAGAAGAAAAATGAATTTAAAGGCTGCAAGATGGGGACTTTAACAGCACAGACATCTAGAAAAGACTGATTCATCAGCTTTCTTGGATGAATATTCAAGGCTCCTGAAAGCTCTCAGGAAGATTGATAAATGCTCAAAGAAATTTTTAAGAGCAAAGACTAAAAACATTCTTTTACATTTTTTTTTATGAAAATACCACTTTTTTCACTTTGGTATCTTATATTGCATTAGAAATACATTTCTAATTACATATAAAGTTCTCTTTGAAACATAGGATTGTGAATATAACTTGTTTTATGACCTAAAATGTTATTTTGTTTGACTTCAGTAGCTATTGATAATTTATGGAACAGATGTATCCCAAGAGCATAAATAACTATTAATGAAAAATGCCTTGGCATTAAAGACATAAATTTGAAAATTACTTATGTTACTCCTGATCTAACCGTGAATTTTCCTGCTTTTTTCTGTAGTGCATTATGATAAAACATTATTAAAAATCTGATTTGTTGCACTTACAGGACTTTCTCTACTCATGTAAAAATTATTTTTACAAACGCTTATTCTACATTTACTTCATGTTAATCAAGATAAGCATTTGCCAATTTTTCTTGCTAATTTTCTTGTAGGTGCAAGGGGAATATGGAAATACAGTAGGCTTTAAGCAGTAGTCAAATCTCATATGGTTTGCCAGTTATAAAAAAGTTATTCAGAATGAAGAGGAGTTTTGAGGACATTCCTAGAAAATTCAAGATATACACTTCATTTTCCATAAAAATATCTAAAACATATGGTATTTTAATTAAAATAGTTACAGCCATTTTTGAGAAAATCCAAATTTTTTAAAAATGTTCCATGTAAAGGGTAATCTAGGGTGGGTGTATTTTCTTGAAAATCTTTGTGTCACATCTTTGGATGATATTGAACCTAAATACCAATTTTGGTATTTGTCCAACTTTTTGTTTTTGAGCTGTTGTGTTCACAGACACACAGGGACATGTTTCCAAAAATGCTTTATTTGTATTCAGGGTGCTTCGAAACATGTATTTTCAGTGAAATCTGGGTTGTCAAATTTTTGGGTAGAATGCAATACTTCCCCTACTTACTATATGTTGTAGTGAAAGTAAAAATGGCTATTAAGACTGAAAAGAGTTGTTTGTGTACATTTTAATTATAATTATTAATAAAGTCTTCCTGTTAAATTGATGTGAATGTGTTTCATTAAATCAGTTAGGTGTTCAATTAAAACTCTCTTCATTTGAAAAGTTTATGATTCAATAACACTAGACTTTTACATCCTGGTAAGAGTGTCCAAGTTAAATTTCTAACATATTTTATTGTGCCATTGAGGGTTAGGTAGAGCAAGGACTAAAGTAATCGAAAAAAAAGAAGAAGAAAAAAACCTCAATTTTAAGAGGGAGATTATTCTCCCTCAATCATTCAGTCATTTTCTGAAAACCTCGGCACCAGGCACAATATATTAAGAATTAACATCCATACTAAGACTCTGCTTTATGTTTACAGGATACAACAAACTTTTAAGTGTAATACACAGCGAAGTATTAAGGTTTCATGTACCCAGAAGTAATTGTGAAGGATTAGATTTATTTACTTATTAGAGGAGAAAACCAGAGCTAAAATTTTGGAAGTCAGAAAATGGGCATGATAATAATGCTTATTTTGTTTATTTACAGGACTAGTTTGATTGTGGCATGATCGACTCGATGCAGAGCGTCTATGGCCGAGCAACCTAACTGTGTGTCCGGGGGGTCTGAATCGTCTCTCGATACAGCTGGGGCCGCCGTCACACATCACACAGCAAGGTTTGTATTATTTTAACATTTACATATAAGATTGGTGGAATAATTTTTAAATACTCTCTCTTTACTTTTCTGTAAATATTGCAATCTGTATTACTGTCACTTCTTAGAGCAAGGTAGTGCTAAAATAAGGAATGCTTTTTCAGATGCAGACACACCAGAAAAATATTACATAGCGGAAAAAAATGAAAAAGTGAAATCTACTAAATGTGAAAAATTTTCAGGGCTGAAATGGAGGGAAAAAAGTACAATTTTGCTACACCAAGAAGTAATTGCCATGTCAAACTTTGAAATAATTTAGAATTTTGGGTGTAACAGTCAGTTACTGAGCTGAAATATGCTACCTACATGTGGTATGCCATCGCTGCAATCCTACATGAAAAGAAAACTCACAGTACAAATTCAGATAGAAAAAGAAACCCTTCACACACTCTCATATAAAAAACTTACCCCAAATTATAGATATAACCACCACGTGTACACAAAAAAAATTTAACACTCGCGTGCTACAAGCACACAGAATTTTCTCTTCACAGCGATGTGATAACGTTTACAACACAAATATTATTTCATACCCGGCGACAAACCACCAAAAATGTTATATACCGGGGTAAGGCCAAAAGGTTTTGCAGCTAGATATTAAATTTAGTTACCCCAGCATAAACATTGGGGCACGTAGACTCAGTGGCAACGAGAGGACCAGCTGCACAATTTAAAGCAGGTGTGGGATATTCATAACAAAATACACTTAATTTCACATTTACTGTGGTTTATTATATAGTTACCTGGTGTCACTACATCGTTCACAACAGATTACAGGCAAACATTGGAGGGAGATGCTCTGCACACACACGATCCACGCACTCTACATACACATCCACTCGCCCTGAAGATGCACAACTGTCCCACTAGACTGATGCCACTAAAACAAAGAAGGTAGTCCCTCTACTTGCCCTCACCCCCTTTCCTCTCTCCACCCCTGACTAGGAGGTGCGGAGAGAAATGCCGCGCCGGCCGAAATTCAAACTCCCGATCAAAATAATTATACACAACAGTGTTATACTACGAAGCAATAATGTGTCCTATGACAATACATACACATACGCACTACAAAATATATATATATATATATATTTTATAATTATTGAACAAAAAAACTATTTACAAGTTGGCCTAATATCCTCGGTAAACTTGATTATTACATAGTTCTTATGCTACATTCAGACTATACCTTGTTGTTTAATAACAAAAATCCTTAGAATGCTTTTCCACTTAAGTTTCATGTACAGTTTAACATATATCTTCTCCTTACAATATTCTTTTTTAGATTATTCCCCCTCTTACATTCCTTTGATCCTTTTGATCTAATTAGAGGTATCGCAGTGATTAGAAATTGTTGTTGCACTGTCTTGCTTGCTTTCCTCTGCTTCAAAGTATATCTCATATATCTAAATGGTCTTGTGGTCATTCGAGTAAACTAGCACTGTGGTCGTTTGGGTACAATAACATTTGAGAATAGTAATAATTTTGAACTTCTCTATTATACTCCCATTCTGAAAATGATCTGCCTTCATGTACTTGTTAATATGTCTCCCATCTATATTAAGTCTTAATGTGTTATCTTGTTTTGCACTCCAATGCACTGAATTCTCGTGCTGAGAGTCACTTATTTCAATGATATTATGCACTAACATTTTTTTATTAACTTCTTTGCTTCTTCTCTCATTGAAACTGGTAAGTTATCATATTTGTGGTAAGGCAGTGCATGTTCTACCTGCAAAAAATGCTGATAACCTTTGCATCTTTCCGGAATATCACTAAATACCTCTTTATTAAGCCGCAATACTTTTTTTAGTTTCCACAGTTGTAATTCATTCAGGTTATTTATCTCAGCATGCACCCTGGTAAGCTTTTGTGATTCAGTGTTTTCACCCTCAGAAAACAGGTGGCCACCTTGACCTAAATTTGTCAAGTTTTCTCCCCTATGCTGTGACAATGGTTCATTACTCTCTTCCAAAGAGACCTATATTCTACATCTCTGTCTGGGATCTGCTGCTTTACTATCTGCACAAAGAATTCCTCATCTTCTATCCTATCATCCTCACTTGAATGTTGCACTTTCAATGCCTTATTCTTTATAAAAGATGCATTAATCTCCTTATAAATCCTCGTCACATATTTGTTAAAAGTCTATCAGTGCAGAATATGCTCTCAAATTCAGCCCAGAATTAATTCACATATTAAATTAGGTACAATGCGAACTAATACTTCAATTATTTCTTTCCCTACCTTCAACATTAGAAGAGCCTGAACCTTAATAGTCTGAGCAGTCTTACCAATAGCTACATAACATACCAAATTACTAACAGGTGCTGTCAATACCTTTAATCCTTCATTTATTAACTGCATATACAATTGCCTGGAGCAAAGAGTTGCTATTGAGCCCATATTGATTGCAACAATAATCTCTTTATCATTTATCTCAAGTGTAATGTTAGGAAATTCATATTTATCCTCAAAATTTTCCTTACGTGCTGACATTCTGTAACTGTTTTTCTGTAGGTGTTGGGTACTATCACAAATGCTTTTATTATCCCCATAGTAAGTTTTGAACGACCCTACTTCTGACGAAACTATGAGACGTTTTCTGACCTATTGTTTTCCGTTACAATGGGATTTCCTTTGCTCATTGGTGCACCCAATATTTCATGTTCGCGCATATTGTTGTCACTGTTTCCTCCTGTTCTAGTCCATTGTTTGAGTAGCCTCAGCTTTGAACATATGTTTCTGTTTGTCCGTGGTCTGAGTTAACATGTGAGGGATACCTCCCCCATGAATTTCTGTTTCCTCTGCCTTGCATGTAATTCCTTTCTTGATATGATCTCTTTACTGTTATTATTTTCCGTCTTGATATAGTTTACCTGCACCTGACATTTTGTATGTCTAGTATTACCTGAGTGAGGCATGTTTCTCTACGTTTAAATCCTGCCTGTCATTCCTATGATGATTAGGTATTGTGTTTTTGTTCTGAAAGTGAACGTCGTCTCTCCTATCTTTGCAAATGTGCCTGTTAGTGTGTCCATTATTTCTCAACCTTGTGATTTCGAACTCTTGGTCTTCTAGCGCAGAAATTAGCTCAGTCATTTCAAATATTGTGCATGGCCTGGCAATTAGTAAGTAGTTCTGGATCCTAAGTGGGTAGTGCCTAATTAGTAGATTAATAAAGTCTTCTTCCTGCATGGCTGGTGTCATGTGTCTTATATACCCGGCATGTTTCATAAGGTAATCAGTCATACTACGGTAATGAGCCTTCAACCATGGCGTTCCATATTTGTGTATGAAAAGTGTTCTGAATGTGTCACATCTAATGTCATTATTTGTGAATGTACAAAACCACTCTAATGTGTTTCTGTCCAGACATTTTCTTACTACAAGCATCTTTAATGTGTTTGGTACATTCTTGAGATGAAATTACTCCTTTAACTCTGTAAGAAATTGAATAGGACTGGAGGAACCATCAAATTTAGGGACTGGTAGTTCATTAAGAACTGTGTGATACCGCTGCATATGTAGATTATCTGTATTGGTCTCTAATGGTGCCTGACTTTGAGATAATGCACTTGCTACTGACGGAACAGGTGTATTTCCCAAGTTTATGCTAACAGGTGAGGTTAAACCTGTTATTATAGCTCTGTTCTATTTTGTTACAATTTTTGGACATTATTCCAGCCTTATCTCCTGTACTTGTAATTTCTTTCCCCCTGACTTTCTATCTTGCTACTTATGTCTTTAATTTCCTTCCCTTGACTATCTACCTTGTTACCTATTTCTTTTGTTTTATTCATAAGTCTAGCTTCAATGTCGCATATAGTAAAGCTTGCAGAAATGAATGTGAAATTCAAGAACCACAACAGTGAGTTAGCAGTTAATGCCAACGATGCAGCAGTGTAACAAAGCTTGCAGAAATAAGTGGGAATTCAAGGACCACAACAGTAAGATAGCTGTGAATGCCAACATTACATTTCTAGAATTAAGGTTGCTGTATACTGTGTCCGAATATAATAAAATTGCATCTATCGACTTTTGCTTTAACTGGGCAAGTGCATCTATCGAGTTTTGAAAAAGCTGCTAATATTCCTTACCTTCCATGCAGGGCATGTATTGAGATATGCAAAATCTGATTTCACAGAGTGATGCAGGAGGTGCAAATTATGCCAATACTGTGTATAACTCAATTTCATAAAATTTTGCATCTATCGGTTTTGAAAAAATGCTCCACAATTATGGGCCTTGTCCAGAACCTCCCCTTCTAGAGCCATTGTTCTTACATTTCTTTGGACTCCCAAATCATGTGCTTGCTTTCGAAAAGTTCCTGTTTCTTTGTCATTGACATATGTAATAAAGGTGCTGTGATGAGACATTGGGTGATATAAATAAAAACAAGCAAAAGCTTGTGAGTTGCAGCTCGCAAGCAAGTTGAAAATCGAGCATCAGGTTGTGGTTTGGTATAAATAAAAATTTCCCCTCTCCGTTGAGCTATTGCTATCACCTACCAAGCTATTGCTCAGTGACCTTCACCACGACACATCAGCTGAGTAAACAAACATGCCTATTGTTCTGTCAGGAGGCAACTTAAATCTTTACTGCACTTAAATATCCATACACTCATTCATGCTAATCATACTTCATTTATGAAACTTAATAGAGGTACAGATTTTAAATAACACAATTGTAATTAAAGATTTCGCAAATTAAATAAATTCACCCAACGTTTAACAGATAACGTTCATCCCCTTTCTAAATCAAATCCCTCATTTCTTTATTTGATATTATTACAAACGTGTCACCAATAGATTATTTGTACTTCTGTTTTTGCACCTTTATATTGATATCCTCTGCATATATATAAAATATCACTACATAATTCCAAGAATTTATAAGCTGTTATCAGGAATTAAAGTTAAATGGTTGAAAGAGTTTCATTTCGTTGAAAGTTACATTTAAGTTTGGTTTTATATGAAATTCTTTAGTTATAATCCGGTTTTGATTTGTACGAACATTCTGCTCTATGTAAGTGTTCATTTGTATATCGCTTTGATTATATTACCAGTCTTCCGGTAATGAGAGCAGAACGCTATGTCCTCACTCACATTTTATTTAGCGTTATAGTACCCAGATGAAAACACGTCAGGATCTTTTCAGCATTGTTAGAAGGTCAACTTCGTGTTTCATTTGCCTCTGCAAGAAAATGTTGCGCAACTTTCTACATTTTCTCTTTTAAATAACTGTTTATAGCTGCACACATTGGAGTCCTTGCGTCTTGAAACAATTTTTAATTTCTCTATCACTTAGGTATAGCAAGTAGAGGAAGTATTGCATTCTACGCAAAAATTTGATACCAGCATTTCATCAGAGATATACGTTTTGAGAGTGCCTGAATTAAAAATAAAACATATTTAGCAAAAGTTGTGTGAACAGCATAAATAAAAAAAATCTGATGTGTTACAGTCACATGACTTTCTCTACTCTTGTACAAACTATTTTTACAAATGCTTATTCTCCATATGCTTCATGTTAATCGAGATGTTAATCTTAATGCTAATTTTCTTGTAGGTGCAAGGGGAATATGGTAGGCTTTAAGCGATAGTCAAATCTTTTAAGAGCTGGTTGCTATATGGTGCATGCCATTTTCTTTTGCATGTCCAGGACAAAAAAAATGTATAACAAATTCCCATTTGAAAAAAAGTGTAAGTATTGGAAAATTTAAGGGAATAACAAGTAATATCTCGAAAATGGTTCACTCAACAAAAAAAATGTATATGACATACATTGTGTATTTTAATGCGCTCTACATTTTTTGTGTAGTAAAATTTTGTCTATCTCTTATGTTTACCAGTTATACAAAAGTCGTTCACAATGAAGAATACTTTTGGAGACATTCCCAGAAAATTCAAGATATACATTTTATTTGCCATGAATGTATCTTAAATATATGATATTTTAACCAAATTGTTAGAGCCATTTCTGAGAAAATTAAAATTTTCGAAAAATGTTTGATGTAAAGGGTAATCTGGGGTGGGGGGGATTTTCTTGAAAACCTTCGTGTCGCATCTCTGGAAGATACTGAACCTAAATACCAAGTTTGGTGTTTATCCAACTGTTCGTTTCTGAGTTATGCTGTTCACAGACAAACACACACGGATATGTTTCCAAAAATGCTTTTTTTGGATTCAGGGGGCCTCAAAATATATATTTCCATGAAATCTTGGTGTTGAATTTTTGGGTGGAATACAATACTTCCCCTACTTACTATACATAGTAGAGAAAGTAAAAATTAGTTCAAGCTTAGTATCCTCCAAGGATGTGATAAGATTTTCAAGAAAATTCCTTTACACCAAAACCACCCCTTTTCTCAAAAAATGGCTCCAACAGTTTTGATTTAACTGCGGTGATAAGATATTTGCATGACAAATATAATTAGGTATGTCGTGTATTTTCTGGGAATAGCCTGTGAAGTGCACTTCATTCTGAGTGACTTTTATGTAACTGCTAAACTGTAAGAGATCCTACTACAAGAGATACCTACAAAAATCATACTACGCACCTGTGTTTGAACAGCAAACTCAAAAAGGAAAAGTTGTTAAATAACAAGTTTGGTATTTAAGTTCAGCACCTTCCAAACATGCATCGGGAAGAGTTTTCAAGGAAGTCCTCCCATCCCAAACTACCCTTTACATGGAAACTTTTTCCAAAAGCTTTATTTTCTCAAAAATGACTCTTGAACAATCTTGATTAAATACCACATGTTTAAAATATTACCATAAGATAGGCAAAATCTTACTATGAAAAAAAAATACTGGTCTTGTTAAAGCACACAATTTATGTCAAAGCATTTCCTTTTTCCATTTTTTTTTAAGTTAACTATTCCCGAGATATTCCTTGTTATTGGTTTGAATTATCAAATACCTACTTATCATTTTCTCAAATGGGAAGTCGGTTTTCGATATTCTCTCGTGGTCATGCAAACAGCATCGAATTTCAAATCCCTCATATACCCACACGCTCTTTAAGTTGACTCACTTTGCCTACTGCATCATATAACGAAATTGTAAATGTAAATTGAAGGTTTATCTGGATTAACAAGAAAAAGCTGGAATAATAAGCTTTTGTAAGTATAGTTTGTAGAAGAATGATTAGAGAAAGCCCTGTGAATGTAGAACACCATAATTCTTTTCTTTCTTTCTTCCAAGATCATCTGAAAAGAACGGAATTTCAAATCCATCAGATAGCGACCCACATTTAAAAGATTTGACTATCGCTTTAGTTTACTGCGTTCTTCATATCCCTACAATGAAATGTGTAATGAAAGTTTGTCTCGATTAACAAGAAGTAGATACCAAGAATAAGGTTTTGTAAGAATTGTCTGTAAAATAGTGATAGAGAAAGCCGTGTGAATGCGAGTCGTGTTCCTATCATGAACTACACCATGGTACTAAAATGCAGTTGAGCAAGCTGAGGTACCTACGGAGGTACCTCAAGAAATAGCAAGCAAAAGCTTACTAAAGGCAAGCAGGACTTTTTTTTTTTATTTATACCATATCGCGAGCAATAAATCAGTGATCAAGGTCTGCAAGCTTTTGCTCGCGAGGAGATTGAGCAGAAAATTTTTATTTATACGAAACCTAGCAATTGTTTGGAATTAGTTGGAAATGAGCTAATGCTTGCTTTTATTTATATCACCCAATGTCTCCTGGGTAAAGCTCAACATAAAGATCTTGTGTCCTTTTCATATTTCCCCAAGTTGCACCATAAATGTGAAGCATGTACGCCAATTCTGCATATGTAAAGTGGAACATTTCTACAGTAGGCAGTAAAACTGAAAGTCCTTCCAGTAAATGGAGCATTGTAAGGTGTTCTGATAGCTGAGATTGCCTAACTACAGCTCTTGTAGGAACCTCAAAGTCACAAAGTGCTGTATGATATGGGATGGACTCTCTTACCACTTAAACAACAAAATGGAGGTTTTAGGTTAATGGTGATATAAACAACGTTAAAAACAGAACGCAAGCAATATTTCAAAGTGCGAAGAAAACAAAACATAAGCAACATTCCAATGCTGTGGGGGAACAGGGATCTGTTTGACGGAACTTAATCTAATCCGGCACTGCATTTAAAAACCATTTAATGCCCTCTAGCTCAATAACAAGAAATTAACAGGCATACTTTCCTAAAAGAAAATATTCAAATAGAAACCCTAAATTATGCCTTAAAATTATTTGGCATTATTCTGACTCATGTGTTATGCTGCGCATTCTCAGCAAAACTATGTGTAAAAATTCATTAATTGTAGTTTACTGTAGACAACTATATAATATCTAAGTTATGGTCTCTCATTTTGGGCAACCATCATTCAGTCAATTAACTAGTTATACTACAGAAGAGAGCTCTTAGAATTATATGCGGGGTGCCTCTGAGAACACACTGCAAGCCACTTTTTGATGATCTGGACATACTGACTTTACCATCAATGTACTTCCTGTCGTGTCTCTTATATGCTAGGACTAGTTTAAAGGACAGTATGAAGAAGTTCATCATATCATAATTGACACAATACAGAAAGAATATATACGTAAATGCAAATATAGTAAGCTAATATATAGGTTTTATACATGGCTTATAAATTCTACAATAATTTACCACCTAGGTTGTAAAGTATATCTCTGAATTCTAATGAGAGAATCGGTATGCAGTACACTGCTGTTAAATTGTGTGTGGTTTTTTTTTTTTTTTTAACTGATAGACTTTATAATGTTGATTTTAATGTGAACTTCTAATTTACTTATATTGACATTGCTATCTGTAGGGTCATGGCAATAAACAAACTACTTACTTTAACCAAATGCAGTATCTAATTAGTAAATCTTTGGCTTTGTTTGGTTTTTCTGTCTTTAATAACACCTGTGTAGCTCAATTTCCCTTTGTGTGTAATTCAATGGGCTTGATCTATGGACAATACTGCCTCACTTCTGAAGCTCTCTGTCAGGTGGTGGTTTTGTGTAACAATGCTTGCAATTTTAGCTCAACTTGCCATGCACAAAGCAATTTTCAACAATTGACTCACAAGAACTAACTTGCTAAGTGATACTTCCCTCATATAGAGTTGAGTCTATAAGTTTCTGGTGCCTAGAATGTTTTGAACTACATTAAACATTTAGCATCTTAACTGCAGACATCATTAATTCCACCAAGTCAGTTGCCTGCCTCAGTGTGTCTTAAAATGTGGCATCTTCATCATTGCAGTACCATTTTTGACTCAACTGTTACTGATGTGTGTATCATTGCAGCACTGGAACTCAGAACTCCTAACAAAAGAGGCTTTTATTGACACCTGCAGTAGCACTCAAAAGTATTTTGTAGAAGCTGTTAAATTGGCAGAGTGCTTACCTGAAAGCTGAATTAAAATAAACTGGTGGTTCATAGAGAAGACTGCTTGACGTTGCCACGATTATGTGTAGTTAGCGTTGAGTGAATGAAAAACATACCACTTATCAAGTAGCTTTAATTCCCTAGTAGTTCATAAGTATTCTGTACATTTTTAAAGAAATAAATACACTAAAATACATAAATAAATGCTACTTTAGATGACTAACGTCTGTATTTGCTTATGGCAGTGCCCAAAATGAAGGAATATTCAATGGATTTAAGACAAGCTGTCTTAAATGCTATCAATAAAAGCCAGATTTATTCCTTTGTTGCAAAGGAGTTTGGTATCTTCCAACAGCTTGTGAGTTTTTGGTGTCAGCTTCAGGAAGGACAAGGGATGGTAGAGAAGAACCTCCGTAGTGGTCCGCCCAGGAAATTGACTGTAAAAGAAGATAAAATAATTCATAGGCAATCAGTGGCTCATCCTAAAATGTCAGGTCAAGCAATATGTAATGATTTTGAGGAAAAATATGGGGTGAAAGTTCATATTTCAACAGTTAAACAGTTTTAGCGAGAAGAATAGGAAGGCCGGACTGCAGTTTGCTAAGAAATATGCAATATGAACCAATGTTGACAGTGCAAAATTCTCTGGTTTGACAAAACCAGGTTCACTTTGTTCTCATCAGATGGGATAAGGTATGCTCGAAGGCTGACCAACAAGAGAAATGACCATAAGTACCATCAGAGACCTACTATGAACCATGGAAGAGGTAGTGTTATGATATGGGGTTGTTTTCATAAAGTAGTGTTGGTCCTCTGGTCAAAATTGATGGAACAAGGATAAACTGGAGTATGGCAATAAACTGGTGAACAATATGATTCATCATGGAAGACAAAATATGCCACGTAATTGGAAGTTCCAACACGGCAATGATCCTAAGCATATATCTGTCCATGTCAAGGAAGTTTTGCAGAACCATAGGATTAACATTATTGTCCAAGTCAAAGCCCAGACCTTAACCCAATTGAGTGTTTTTGGGAGGTGCTGGATAGATATGTTCACCAGAAAAACTACCCGATAGGGAACTTTAACACAGCACTATGTGATGCATGGAGAAATATTCCACAGGTGCACTTGGCTAGACTTGTTGATTCAATGCTGTCAAGATGTGCTGCAGTCATAAAAGCAAAGCCCATGCATTGTTAAGAAAATCAGAAGTCATGCTTTGTTTGTTATTTTGCTTTTGTTTTGTTTTACAAAATACTTGCATAATTATCTTAATTTTTATTTATGATAAAGCTTTTGTATTTAAATATCGTATGTTAAGAAAGTATATTTCATATTGCAGTCTCATATGTTGTTCATTTTATTTCAGTTGAATTTTCATGTATAGGTTTGCTTTTTGTATTTATTGTCTCTACAAAATACTTTTGAACGCTACTGTATACAGCACATATATTTCAAAATTTCCAAGGAAAAACAAATTTAAAAAATCAGAATTTCATATTAAAAAATAAAACTTACACATAATATAAAGGTTGCGTTATTTTACAAGCATAAAGTGATAACAGTGATGAAAATTTGCATAGGCATATTTTGTGAATCTGTCACTCACAAAATGCCAATATCTCTAGCAGTAGCAGTAATATTGTATGAAATATGAGAAAGATAAGGTTAAAACAATTTTAGGTATACCAATAGAGTGCTTGAATTCTAAGAAATGTTTCATATATAGATAAAAAGAGCAGGTAATAAATTTTGTCAATAGGAGCTAATTTAATTACCAAGTACATCCTAACTGCCATGAGAGAAAGATATAAATAAAACTTAAAGCTCTGAATGGAAAATCAAAATGAGCAGCAAGGTACAGAATAGAACAATTCACTTACTCTGTAGCAACAGCAAATTATGATACTAAATTTGATATAACTGTCACAGATGTAGCTGCCATCATTCTAGTAAAAGAGAGCTGTTTTATGAGTTTTGATTATCATTGAAACTATTAGTCGTTTGTGGTTAAGTTTTACACAGAAGTTTAATACTTGTACAGAAAACAAATATTTCACTGAAAAAAAAATAAAAGAATTTTCATTTTATTAAAACTGTAAAAGGAATTGCGACCTTGGAAGGCTTAAAAATAAAATATGCTCTTGGAGAAATTGTAAAATTGAACAAAAAAAAGCCATAGAGCACCAACAAAGAGGTGGAGCAATTTCATTTCCATTGAGTAGGTTTCATGTTGATGTTTTAAGGTAAATAATACATGATTCTTTTTAATAACAACTTTATTAAATAACAATAATTGATTTCAAGGCTTTTAATTTTTAAAAATATCGTCAAAATCAATAATACAAATGAGGAGAGATTAAAAGCATTCAGAAATAAAAGTAATAGTACCAACATAAAGCAGTTTGCATAAAATGTCTCCTTCACATACTGCCCACATTGATAATGATGCTATCACACTCAAGCAATTTTACTTTGGGATCACAGTGTGGTCTTATACCATCTCTTGTGCATGCACTTTACAGTCCTGAAAGTTTTAATAGCAACTAGATAAAAATTAAAGACTAATGTGCATTAGTACAAGACAGATTGATTCAATGAAATTTAAGAGCTTATGTAGGCAGAAATATCTGTCATAGCCACAATTTTTGTCCTAAAGCAATGAAATTTTGCACAGATATTCTGATTTATATCTTCTATAATTTTGTCTTTTTAAAAATAATTTGGTCAGTAAAGAAAAAGTAACACTGCATTGAATTTTTCATACATCACATAGCATATGTATCTTTTTCTTACCATCCCTTTGAAGAAGTTGCATGAAAACTCGTGTACATTTCCAGCACAAATAAGTTTCATTCAAATTCTTGTGCATTTCGTAGCACAAAAGGAAAACTATTCAGCAAAATATTCATCATGGTATGGAAATAAGTGTGCGGCAAATTTGATTGCAGTATCTCATAGTTTCTGAGGAAAACGTACATAGGTGTTGAAAAATAAAAAAAACCTGAGAAAATGAGAACAAAAATGTATTATTTTTATTGTTTATGAAATAGCTTGCACACTCAGAATACCCCTTAACTGTAGCTTCCTCTTCTTCTTGGTCCTCTGCAGCTCTTTTCTCCCCCCTATTTCTGTCTTTTGGCACCTCTAAAAGGCATTTTTAGCCATTGGGTGATCATCCAAGCAATGATGTACTGTTATTTTTAAGGTTTTAATCTAGGAAATAAATGACAGAGTTACTCATGAACCATTATTTTTACTGTTTTATTTTATGAAATAAATTGCAAGGTAAAACCTTTCTTTGTATTTTTGTTCTGTACCATACTACTTATACCTGATTTTCTCACATAAAAATCTTCAATTTCATTATTATATGCTAACCTACTGTTTATTAACTCTGTAAGCACCAGCAAATTTTTAATTTGATTATAACTGACAACTCTAATGGGCCATTTTTGCTGCAGCCCAGTGATAAACCTATGTAGTGGTGGAAATCTATAAGCCATTTGGTATAAAACAGAGCTATTTCATGGTGCTGTTGGTGGAGTTTGTTCAGACCTGCTCTATTTTGCCCGTGGATTAGAATGGGGTGGGCCCAGGCTAAATAATTGGTGATATGGCATGCTTGGATGATGATGATGATGATGATGATGATGGGCTATGTACAAGTATCCAGTTTGAGACTTGTTTAATAAATTTTTGAAACATGGCTTCACTTGGAATAAATAATACAACACAATAACAACACACAAGCAAAAACACAGTATATAATCCGAAAAAGGGGCATGGCAAAGTACCAGTACCAAAGTATTTACATTTTTAAATGAAGTTAGAAGTGGAAAGCAAACAAAATACTCTGGGACATGTTCTCAAATGTATAATCTACCAAATAAAAATGTTAGTAAAAATTTAATTTTTTTGACATTAATTGCATACATGTCCCCTAAATATGTAATACCATATCTTGAAATGTTTTTGCTAATACAGCAATCCGTTCATATTACCAGAGGCCTTTTAGAATTTATCAAACATATGCTGTACCACGTATTAAATATTTAAGGTGCTGAAGCAAACTGATAGTACTAATGGGAAAATAAGCTAATTATTTAATACATGATATGAAAGATTTCTCTATCAGATTGTTAGTATTATTGAAGGAATGTTGGTGCTTATGGTCAAAAGTATTCCATATTTCAGTGTTGCTGGCTTCCCTTACAAGTTGACTAAAGCTGGCCGCCTACCTACTTACAACCTACGTACAGTATTTTGTTGTACCCTAGCAATGACATTCATATTCCAATGTTTAGAATACTCCAATTTATGGTTTTAGTATAAAAGCATGATTATTTTTATACAGTTCAGATATATTTTTAATCACAAGAACTTGATTTAATGAACATATTTATCCCTTTATTGCCGGAAGTATTTTGCTACATATGCACTCATACTCTAATTCCCAAACTGGCTTTCATATCCTTTTCTCCGGGACCACCAACAAATTGATTTGAATAGCTTTGAGTGTTAAAGCGGTATGGAAATGCACGTGCCATAGATTCAAAGACAAACATTGCAAGTTCGAGTCCCAGTAACTGCAGTCAAATGTGCTTGTGGTAAAGGATGTGAAGGGCCCAAGTAAAGTAACCGGTGTGATGCCATGTTTGGATGCTGACAGGATTACATTTGACTGCAGTTGCATGTATTTTTCCATCTTATTATATTAAAAAAAAAACACTATTTTATTATTGAAGATTAGTACTATATGAAATGAGAAAATAAAAGGTCCTTAAATACCTTAAAAAAACATCTTTGTGTCAAATGTGGTACACCAAGCTAAAAGAGGTTATATTTAGACGATAATTAACTGAAATGAGTCACAAAATTTGATAAAAAATGATCAAATAATTTTATATAAACTTACTGAAATAATGGTTCATTAATATTCCAACTCTTCAGCAAATTATTTAGTGCTTTTGAGAAGACATATGAAATAATAACTGTTGTGGATGGTTTAAAGTTTAACAATATGACATCATATCAGCTGCTTTATTAAATGACAGAATAATTGTTAATTGTAGCATCTTATGTGGATGAAGAATTTCAAGGTTATTGATTAAAAAAAATAAACATAAAACTTAGTAACAAATGCAGAGAGATTAAAATCATTTAGAAATATAAGTAGTATTAACAACTTAAAAATCGGTTGTATAAAATGTCTCCTTCACATAGACAGCCACACTGTAACGAAAAAAATGATTATATTTGAACATATGGGTGCAATATGCAACATTCTGTTACCTTGGTAAGTGCAATTTGAAAAACTGAAAAATATTTAAGTTCGTGTAACACGTTTTTAGTATTCCAGTACTCACAGTAAAAGTGTGTGCAGAAGTCAAACATCAGCTTCATTTTATTTAATGTTATTTGTTTTTGTTGATATTTCATGTAAATAATGCAGATATGTGTCTGAGGTTTACAGTTAGCATCAAAATGTCTCAATAACCATTATTGTAACACTAAGGTTTAGATAGGGAAGTTTTATCCAAATATACAGAAAAGAAAAGAAATATTATTTTTCTTGATGACATAAAAAAAATTGAATAATTCTTTCATTGCTGAAGGTACTCAAAGGCTAACATTTCCAAAATTTGCAATATCATAGGAAAGTAGGTTAAAGAGATTGGAAATGTTAACATTCTGCCAATTTTCTTCTAATTTCTGTGATATTGCTACTAGAGGATATTTGGGAAGTTATTATGAATGTTACAGGGACCTATAAAAATCACACTTTTGAGGTGTAAACGGAAGTTAAAAAAAATAGATGTATGGATAGATGTTATGCCTAAATGGGTGTGACGGGAGGAAAGAAATTAACCAAAGCATCAATCAGGATTTAAAAATTCACCTAAAAGTAACATAAGTAGGATGCCATTACTTCACCTCATCTATGGCAGACACCGAAGTTGATGGCGGGTGGTGGGAGGAGCTATTCATGAAATTGGAATCACGAAATCCAATGACAAGCCCTGCCTATCAGCATCATACAGTTAAGACGTGAAATCATGCTGTAAGGCTGGTGGTGCAAATATTTTGCCCACAAAATTCATATGCACTTCAGGAAAGAGAATAACCTGTTGACGAAGAACATTTTATTTTGAAGCTTGCAGTCTAAAAAATAACTTCCTACGTTATTTGGTTGCAGAGAGATAATTGTGTATTGAACTCCTCTTTTAACAAGAGATTCTGCTAAGAAGCTTTAAAGCTCTCTGTTCAACTCCCTTCATGCCTCTTGTTTATTGTGTGAGCATGTGATTCAAAACAGATACCAGAACCAGCATGAAGAAAGCGATAAGGAAGGAAAAGGCCTCCAAGCTATTGATGTTACAGCTTCAGTGGAGATTTTTACTCTTGCGCTAAAGGTGATAATTTCAGTTCCCTAGTTCCATCATAGTGATTATGTTAATTTATTGGCATTTAGTCAAAATGTTGCTTAAAGAACAAAGTACAAGTAGTGAAAATCAACCACTAACACAGGAAGTGTTCCATCACCAAGACGGGTATATAGTTTACAGTGTGTATTTATTCTTTTTTTTACTTGGTCTGTGCAAGATTTCTGTTACTGTTATTAAGGTATGACTTTCAGATTACTTTTTAACTTAAGTAATGTACACCAAGTCTATTTGCATAAGTACTACAGTAATTCCGTATAAGTTGTTTTCATTTCATCTTATTACTGCATGTAACTTTCCTTCACCCTTTAACATGTGGCAATGTCGTGCTTCTCTGTAGCGGTTAGCTGCCATTCATCTTTAAATTTTGTGTCTGCCATAACGAATTTTATTAAACATTGCCAGGCATACCTTCATGGGGAGAATGTAATTTCCCTCGTGCACTGTGTCATATTATCTATATGGCCCTTTAATTTTAAAAAAAAAGGAGAGAGAGAGAGAGAACTTAAAATATGTTGGATAAACACCAAAAATGCAGCATAAAGATTTTCCGGAAAATTCCTGCACTCCCAACTATCTTTTAAATAGAAAATGTTTGTAATTTTTTGTTTTCTCAAAAATAGTTCTAACAATTTTAATTAAAATACCACATATTTAAATTATTTGTGTCACAAAGTTATAGCTTGAGTTTTTTGATAATAGCTCATGAAGCTCTCTTCTTTCAGAATGAATTTTGTAGAATTGGCAAACCATACAAGAAAAAAATTTACGGACAAAAAATGTAAATCTATTTAAAATGCAAAATGTTTTGTGGTGTTAGCCATTCCCGAAACATCTGTTATTAGTTAGAATTTTTCAATATTTTGTCAATTTTTACTTTCTCTACTACGTATAGTAAGTAGGGGAACTATTGTATTCCACCCAAAAATTCGATACCGAGATTTCACCGGAAATATATGTTTTGAGACCTCCTGAATCCAAAAAAAGCATTTTTGGAAACATGTCCGTGTGTGTGTCTGTGTGTGTATCTGTCTGTCTGTGAACAGCATAACTCAGAAACGAACAGTCGGATAAACACCAAACTTGGTATTTAGGTTCAGTATCTTCCAAGGATGCGACACGAAGCTTTTCAAGAAAATCCCCCCACCCCAGACTACCCTTTACATGGAACATTTTTCGAAAATTTTAATTTTCTCAAAAATGGCTCCAACAATTTTGATTAAAATATCATATGTTTAAGATATTTTCATGACAAATGAAATGTATATCTCGAATTTTCTGGGAATGTCTCCAAAAATGTTCTTCATTGTGAACGACTTTTGCATAACTGGTAAACCATAAGAGATAGATAAAATTTTACTACACAAAAAATGTAGATCGCATTAAAATACACAATTTATGTCATATATATTTTTGTTGTTGAGTGAACCATTTTCGAGATATTGCTTGTTATTCCCTTAAATTTTCCAATACTTGTACTTTTTCTCAAATTCGTTATTCATTTTTTTTGTCCTGGTAATACAAAGAGAATGGAATACTCCACATAGCAACCAGCTCTTAAACGCTTAAAGCCTAGCAATTCCCCTTGCATCTACAAGAAAATTAGCAATAAGATTAACATCTCGATATCTCGATTAACATGAAGCATATGGAGAATAAGCGTTTGTAGAAATAGGTTGTACAAGAGTAGAGAAAGTCATGTGAGTGTAACACATCAGATTTTTTTTAGTTGAGTGAACCATTTTCGAGATATTGCATGTTATTTCCTTAAATTTCCCAATACTTATAGTTTTTCTCAAATGGGAATACATTATTCATTTTTTTTATGTCCTGGACATGCAAAGAAAATGGAATGCGCCACATAGCAACCAGCTCTTAAAATATTTGACTATCGCTTAAAGCCTACCATATTCCCCTTGCATCTACAAGAAAATTAGCAATAATATTAACATCTCGATTAACATGAAGCATATGGAGAATAAGCGTTTGTAATAATAGTTTGTACAAGAGTAGAGAAAGTCATGTAAGTGTAACACATCAGATTTTTTAACTGCTGTTGCCATGAGTTGTTTCTCATGATGTTATGGAAAAAATATGGAATATCAAGGCCAGCATATAGCTAGCCATTTTTTTAAGTTTTGACTATAACTTCAATCTCTTGAATTCGCTTACACAAAGTGTGTAATGAAACTATTTATGCAAATGTGTATCTTGTTTAACATGGAATTGAGAAAAATAAGTAAGAATAGTGTGTAGATACTAAATAAAAATAAATATTTGTTATTGAAATCATGTGAATGTAACGCAGACTTTTTATATTCTGAATAGATGTTAATGTTTGAGTTGTAAAACATTAATTTGACTAATAGAACGCTAGTTTTTAGCGACTTATATTAAAAAAAGTAATAGGCTTGTATAAAGGTGTGTTGCATTTGGATGCACAATGGAGTTCATATCTTTTTAGTTAAAGTGCCATATATTCAAGATAAAGTCTTGTTGAAATTTAGTTGTTTACTCACAATTGCATGGAAAGAATGCGGGCAGTTCTTAAACATTTGGACTATCACTATTCCCTTTGCATTCAAAATAAAATGTGTAATTAAACTATTTTTACAAGGAGTTTATCTTGATTAAAATGAAGTAGATAGAAAAATAAGCTTTCATAAGAAAGTTTTTATAACAATTAACTAATGATAGAGAGTAGAGAAAGTCATGTGAATGTAACATCAGAACTTTTAAAAAATGGTGTTAGCTTCTAATGGAGGTATTTAGTTTTTCATATTTATATATATTTTTTAATTTTTTATTTTATTTTTTAATTTTTTTTTATTATTTTTTTGTGGCTTGTAAAATTTTGTTTTATCTGCATATATTTGCTGCTAACGGCGGCACCATGGCCGAGTGGTTAGACCGCTCGCCTACCACCGAGGCGACCCGGGTTCAATCCCAGGGACCTGCATGTGGGATTTGTGGTGGACAAAGCGGCATCTGGGCGGGTTTTCTCCGGGTTCTCCGGTTTCCCCCGCCATTCATTCCACCAACTGCTCCATCATCACCTTTCCTTTCATCCATTTCACCAACATTTTGTTTCATCTATTTCCTTCATCCCATACCAGGCATCGGGCTGATCACCCATCCTGGATGTTCTGTCTGATCCATGAGTGTCTGCTCCTCGACGGGCCTCTGACCCCAGGCACCCGCTTGTAAGTCCTGGGGGGTGTAAGTCCTACATAAGAGGAGGGTAAACAGATAATGAATGAATGAATATTTGCTGCTATTAAATTTGTATTTTTGGGGTACTTATGGGGGGAAGAAACCCTTTTATGCTTATACAGTTTTGTATAAGCTGAATTAAAGGCAAAATAATTGTAAATTTCACTTCTGCAGCATAAAAAAATATAATAAATGTTTTGAGATTTAAAGCCTTCATGGTACCTGTTGCTTCTCAAATGAAACCAGATCAGTTATTGTGTTAGGAACCATCTGCAGTTGCTTTCAAATCTTAAATTAACAATAAGAAATGATGTAGCAAAAGAAACAAATTGCAACACCACAATGTGGCATAATTTTTACATTTTCAGAACTGAAGCTAACTTTCCAATATTCTTTTTCCCATTCTTCATTACCCTTTATGTTGCTCAGTTGTTTCATTGGGCAGTGAAACCTTAATGAAACGTTCAGTGTTGGAGCGAAATAAATATCAAATATTATGCTCCAAAATATACCAATGTATGTGCAAATAGATTAAAAATTGATTATTGTAAATACAATCTGAGCATTTTATTGCTTTGGGTCATCTGGTGAACTTCTGGATCTCTACCAAGAAAGGTGCCCCCTCCCCCTCTTCATACGATAATCCAACTTTATTCTAGAATTTGACCTGATTACAGTGAACCGTATTTCAGAAGGTGGGACAAATACACACTATATTGGTAGAGATTCTCAGTTTTAAGTTCTCTGTTCATCATCATTGCAATGAGTACTTATTTGGTTTCAGAAACCATCAATTAGCCATTTCCATCGGGATTATACTAAGTTTATTATTATAATCATTGTAAGCCATGCCTACAGGGTTATTGATGGGACATTGTAGATTAAGGAAACATCTACATAAAATGGAAATCTTCAAAGAAGAACCAGTATGCAGGTTGTGCAATGAAGAGGAAGAAACAGTCTTTCATATAATCTTCAAATGTGAAGCTCTGGGTAGGAAAAGATACGAACTACTGAGCTTAATAAACCCGGAAGATGATCTTCCTAAAGAAAATTTAGTTAATAACGTACTGTCTCTCATTAGAGATACAAGGCTATTTAACTAAAACTATAAAGAAAGGAGATAATACAATAAACCTATAGATTTCAGTGTTAAGGGCAAATAACCTGGCTGCTTTATGAAAAGCCAAGTCAAGCCACGCCTAAGCTATTTTCTTTAGCACTATTTCTTTAAAAATCAATTTAATTCATGTCTCAGAATCTATACTTCTTTTCTTATATAGTGGAACATGTCCAATCAGTAACTTGCAAAACTTATTTGTCCATCTTTCCATTTTTCATGTCATATCCATTAGTTGTCTAGATTTGACATTTATCTAGGGATATGTTAACGGTGGGACAGATTCTGTCACAGAAAATAATGAATACGTTTCTGTGGCTTTTCTTTTATTCTACCTTATGATGCCACACATCTTGAAAATGTTTAGTATGGTATTTAAAGCCAAGTTTTTGTTGCAGAATCCCCTATAATCTTAATAAAGGAAATTAAAAACTTAAGCTGTTCTTTTTCCATTTGTTTGTATGGATCCCTCTCGTCCTTCAAAATGTAGTTTTTCTTTTTTTTTAATCTTATTTTTTATTATGCTTTTTTAAGTTTGTATTTATTTCTTTGTAGATAGTGTGTTTTTTTTTAAATCACAGCATTTTTCTAATTTATGTACAGCTTTCGTTTCTTAATGTTTTTTGGGTGGACCTAAAAACTGCGACATCATCTGTAAGTACATTGTTTGCAACCATGTCATTGTTCCATTAAAATCTCTGGTTAACTATAAATTAATGATATTGAGGATTAAAGTAAATATGGTAGGTGCTAAAGGGTGATCTATTTTAGACCTAAAATAACCATTTATCTGAACTAATAATGAGGCATTACTATTTCTTAATTTGCTCCATCTTATAATTCCAGCAGAATTTCAGCACTTGTTGTCACAGAAATTTGTTCTTCCACCTCAACTAAGTCATTGAAATGTGATATTCTTAATACAATGGAAAATCACTAGTCAGGCCTGGTCTAATATTGCATTGCTATAATAATTAAGGTCATATAGGTATGTGACACTCATAATTAGTAGTCCACAGTCTAAATCCCGGGCACTAGAAGTTCATAATGTTAATGATATTCACCCACTTGAGAGATTGACTGACTCAGAGGGGATGAAGCTTGCATATTCCATAATTCAAGGGCAACTTGGTTAATCACAAAATAATTAATTCAGAAGAAATTACATGATTCCGTAAATGTGCAAAATAGGCACAACATTTACTTATGATACAAGTCAGGCAAAAAAAAAACTTCTGATATTGAGCAAAATTCGGTGAATAATGTAATGTGATTGCATACTCTCAATATTATAGTTCAAGGAATTCCCTCTATCTCAATTTGAACGAAATATCCTACTCTTATAATTCAAGCCTAAGTAATTGAATCTCATAATGTGAGTGAAATACCCTGGATAGCTAATTGTTCTCATTATAATTCAAACGAAAATAGTGTATCTTGTAATTGGAGCAAATAAAAGATTGTATCTAATTCAGGAATTAATTGCTTCACTGCTATAATAGAACTGTGAAAACCAGGTGGGAAAAAAGAAATGAAACATTGTTACATTCAAATTACTTTTCTACCCACTATCGTTTATTCTATGTAATCCCCACAAACTATTTTAAAAAAAGCTTATTTTTCTATCTGCTTCATTTAATTCAGATAAACCTTTGCAGAAATAGTTACATTACACATTTCATTTAAGGTACAAGTGGGATAGAGTAAACTGAATTGATTGATCTTTAAAATGGTCGCTATATGCTGGCCTTGAAATTCCATACTGTTTCCATTACAGCGAGAAACAACTGATTAGTGACAGCACTTCAAAAAATGGCAATAGCATTGAACAATTCAAATCCATAACAACATATTTTGGAAATGGCTGATGCCACAAAAAAAAAAAGTTATTTGAAATAAATTGCTTTATCTAAAGATCTACAATTTTTACTTTCTCTACCACATACCTAATAGGTAGAAAAGGTATTGAATTCCACCCTAAAAATTCATATAGAGTTTTCACCAGTAATATGCACTTTGAGGCCCCCTGAATAAAAAAATTAAAAAGGGATTTTTGTGTGTGCATGTACGCATACGTGCATGAGACATTTTTGAAAATTTTCGATTTTCACAAAAATGGTTGTAATGATTTTGATTAAAATACAATATGTTTAAGATATCTACATGGCAAATAAAATGTATACTTTGAATTTTGTGGAATAGTTTGTGAAGCCCTCTTCATTTGAAGGAATTTTGTATAACTGGTAAACCATGGGAGGTAGAAGTATTCTACACCAAAAATTTAGATCTCTTTAAAACACTCAATTTATTTCAAATAATCTTTTTGTGCCTTTGGCCATTTACATCTGTTGTTTTGGTTTCAATTTTCGATACTTTGTCATTTATAAAAGTGCTGTTGCCATTCGAATGTTTCTCACGATGTCATGGAAAGAGAGTGGAATTTCTAGTCCAGTATATAGCTACGCTGTTTTTAAACATCTGACTTAAGAATTTGTTTTTATCTGTCCCCTTGTGCCTTCAATGGAATGTGTAATAAAGCTATTTTTGAAAAGTTTTAACTTGATTAACATGAAGTAGATAGAAAAATAGGTTATAACCTTTCCAACCTTGTCCTATACATGGCTTGTGTGGAAGAACAATATTGTAAGAATGGTTTTTAGGAGTTATATAAAAATAAATGGAGTAGATAGAGAATTTCATGTGAATGTAACACATCAGATTTTTACTTTCTCTACTACGTATAGTAAGTAGGGGAAGTATTGCATTCCACCCAAAAATTCGATACCGAGATTTCACCGGAAATACATGTTTTGAGACCTCCTGAATCCAAAAAAAGCATTTTTGGAAACATGTCCGTGTGTGTGTCTGTGTGTGTGTGTGTGTGTGTGTGTGTGTGTGTGTGTGTGTGTGTCTGTGAACAGCATAACTCAAAAACGAACAGTCGGATAAACACCAAACTTGGTATTTAGGTTCAGTATCTTCCAGAGATGCGACACGAAGGTTTTCAAGAAAATCCCCCCACCCCAGACTACCCTTTACATGGAACATTTTTCTAAAATTTTAATTTTCTCAAAAATGGCTAACGATTTTGATGAAAATATCATATGTTTAAGATAATGTCATGAGAAATGAAATGTATATCTCGAATTTTCTGGGAATGTCTCCAAAAGTATTCTTTATTGTGAACGACTTTTGCATAACTGGTAAACCATAAGAGATAGACAAAATTTTACTACACAAAAAATGTAGATCGCGTTAAAATACACAACTTATGTCATATACATTTCTTTTGTTGAGTGAACCGTTTTCGAGATATTGCTTGTTATTTCCTTAAATTTTCCAATACTTATACTTTTTCTCAAATGCGTTATTCATTTTTTGTATGTCCTGGACATGCAAAGAGAATGGAATGCGCCACATAGCAACCAGCGTTAAAATATTTGACTATCGCTTAAAAGCTACCATATTTCCCTTGCATCTACAAGAAAATTACCAATAAGATTGACATCTCGATATCTCGATTAACATGAAGCATATGGAGAATAGGCGTTTGTAAAATTAGATTGTACAAGAGTAGAGAAAGTCATGTGAGTGTAACACATCAGATTTTTTCTGTAGTGTTTTTTATCTCGTCTTAAGCTCAGTTACACAAAGTTCTTCCTGAATGAAGAGGGCTTTACTGGCTATTCCTAGAAAATTCAACATATATGTTTTATTTATCATGTACGTATCTTAAATATATGATACTTCAATCAAAATCTTCAGAGCCATTTTTGAGAAAGGGTAGTTTATGGTGGAGGTATTTTCTTGAAACTTTTTTGTCACATCTTTGGAAAGTACTGAGTTTAAATACCATGATACGATATATATCATTCCATGCTCCTATCATTTTGTACTGTTTTTAAAAGCTTTATCTCTGCTATTATTTTGTGACATTAAGTTATGTTACTTCTTGTTTGCTCCACAGAGGAGTGGATATTATTTGCCTGCTTTCCCTAATTGATGAATTGGAAGGGAAGTGTATAAGGATAAATCGCATAATGATTGGATGTGGTCAACTTTCCATTTATTGGACATAATTGCATATTCCAAATTTAACAATTGAAGTAATTGCACATGCCTGAAATATATTTATATGACTTGCTTTGGTTCATTTAATCCACTTTGACATAAAAGAAATATTTGGAAACAAGTTTCCAAAAGACATAAAGGGTTAAGAAGTTCCAATGTTCCTTTTCCTTATGTAAATGACATAATTATTTTGAGTAGTTAATTCTTTATGCAAAAGAATTGTATATATAATATTATAAGCAAATTCCTTTACGCTTAAATTTAGTGAAAGCGCATGCTAAACGAGACATCCAGTCATAAGTATAACATTTTGTATTACTTACAACCAAAGGTGATGTTCAAGAAAATTTTGTCAAGTCTGAAAGTGCTGGATGCTTGAAGATTACATTGACCCTAGGTGTGCCTAAACCCAGCAGGGTTGTTGCTTCTCGTGTGCCTGGTGAAAGACTCTGTCTGCTTCTCTCTTGCTTCAGCCTGTCACCAGCTCAATGGAGGAGAGGTGACATAATATGTCATTTGTGCTGCCTACAATGTCAAAGCTTGTGACTTGATGCAGTGACTTCTCTTATCCATTGTAGAAGATAATCTCCATGCAGTTAGCACTTTTGGCAGTTGATTCAAGGAGTGGAACCTATTACTTGTAGGGGACTGTGAAACGGCATAGTATTCATTTGACATTTCATTTTTGAGGTACACTGTTTATACATACACACACGTACCTTTGTATAAAAATGCTCTTTTTTTTTCTCTCTATTCAGGGGCCTTAAAACATTTGTTTTGGGTGAAATCTCGATATTGAAATTTTGGGTGGAATGCAATACTTCCTCTACCTACCAGATATAGGGTAGAGAAACTAAAAATATGTATAACATTCTCAATACTTTCTCCGCCCATTATTGTTTATTTTTATATAGCTTCCACAAACTGTTGTTACAAAAACCTTTTCTATCTACTTCTGTTAATTGAGATAATCTTTGCAGAAATATTTTCATTACACATTTTGTTGTAGGTACAAGTGGGATGCAGGAAACTGAATCTACAATCAGATGTTTAAAAGCAAAAGGCTATATGTTGTCCTTCCATACGCCTTCCATGTTACTGCAAAACATAACTGAATAGAGACAGTGCTTAAAAGAAAAGAAAAAAAATATATATTGTGTGCATTGCATTTGCGTGATTTTCTCCATCCTTCTACAATTCTTACAAAAAGTTACTCTTATATCCACTTTTTGTTAATTGAAGTAAACTTTCATTACATATTCACACATTTCTTAGTATATATAAGAAGAATATAGTAGACTAAAGTGATAGTCAGATTTTAATGCACGGATTGATACACTCTGTGATCAAAAGTATCTGGACACCCCCCAAACATACGTTTTTCATCTTAGGTGCATTGTGCTGCCACCTACTGCCTGGTACTCATCCGCGACCTCAGTAGTCTTTAGACGCCGTGAAACAGCAGAATGGGATGCTCCATGGAACTCACGGGCTTCGAACGTGGTCAGGTGATTGGGTGTCACTTGTGTCAGAAGTCTGTACGCGAGATTTCCACACACCTAAACATCCCTAGGTCCACTGTTTCCGATGTGATAGTGAAGTGGAAACGTGGACATGTACAGCGTACAGACCGACCTCGTCTGTTGACTGACAGAGACCGCCGAATTTGAAGAGGGTCATAAAGAGTAATAGGCAGACATCTATCCAGACCATCACACAGGAATTCCAAACTGCATCAGGATCCACTCCAAGTACTATGACAGTTAGGCGTGAGGTGAGAAACCTTGATTCCATGGTCGAGTGGCTGCTCATAAGCCACACATCACGCAGGAAAATGCCAAACGACGCCTCGCTTGGTGTAAGGAGCGTCAACATTACACGATTGAGCAGTGGCAACGTTGTGTGGAGTGACGAATCACGTACACAATGTGGCGATCCGATGGCAGGGTGTGGGTATATCGAATGCCCGGTGAACGTCATCTGCCAGCATGTGTAGTGCCAACAGTGAAATTCCTAGGTGGTAGTGTTATGGTGTGATCGTGTTTCTCCTTGAGGGGGCTTGCACCCGTTGTTGTTTTGCGTGGCACGATCACAGCGCAGAACTGCATTGATATTTTAAGCACTTATTGCTTCCCACTGTTGAGCAATTCGGGGATGGCGATTGCATCTTTCAACACGATCGAGCACTTGTTCATACTGCACGGGCTGTGGCGTAGTGGTTACACGACAATAACATCCCTGTAATGGACAGGCCTGCACAGAGTCCTGACTGGAATCTTATAGAACACCTTTGGGATGTTCTGGAACGCTGACTTCATGCCAGGCCTCACCGACCTACATCGATACCTCTCCTCAGTTCCGCACTCCGTGAAGAATGGGCTGCCATTCCCCAAGAAACCTTCCAGCACCTGATTGAAACTATGCCTGCTAGAGTGAACGTTGTCATCAAGTCTAAGGGTGGGCCAATACCATATTGACTTCCAGCATTACCGATGGAGGGCGCCACGAACTTGTACGTCATTTTCAGCCAGGTGTCCGGATAGTTTTTGATAACGTAGTGTATGTGATATCTGAAATTCCATGCTACTGCATTACCATGAGAAAAACGATTAGTGACTTACCACTTTAAAAAATCATGTGTGTTACATTTACATGACTTTCTCTACCTACTGCCACTTATTTTATTTTGCTGCTACAAAGTTTTCCTACTAAAACTTATTTTTCTATCTAAATCAGTTGAGTAAACCTTTGCAGAAATAGTTTTACTACACATTTCATTGTACGTATATTGCAGATGCAGAAAACAGAACCGATAGTCAGATGTCATTCACTATTTGTTGGCCTTGAAATCGTGAGAAACAACTGAATAGATCAAACACTTCAAAAATTACTACGCATTGAAAAATTTGAACCAATGGTAAAAAATATATTAGAAATAGCTGATGTCACAAAAAAGTTATTTTTAAATAAATCGTGTATTTTAAAGAGATTTACATTCTTTCATAATGAGTTTGTATATCTTATGTTTACCTATCATACATATTACCTATATAAAATTCCTTCCGAATGAAAAGGACTTCGCAGGGTATCCTCAAATTCAAAATATACATTTGATTTATGGAAATATATTAAGTATATGACATTTTAATCAAAATTAAGTAATTTTTGAGGAAATCAGAAATTTCGAAAAATTTTACATGTAAAAGATAGTTTTTTTTTTTAAAAAAAAGTACATTTTTGGTCCCATTTGTAGAAAATACTGAACTTGAATACCAAGTTTGGTGTTTATCCGACGTTTTGTTTTTGAGTTATGCTAATCACACAGGCGTTTTTCTAAGAAGCGCCTTTCTTTGGATTCAGGGGGCCTCAAAACACATATTTCGGTTAAATCTCGACATCGAGTTTTTGGGTGGAATACAATAATTTCTTCAGAGAGAGTAAAAGGTACAACTATTTGAAAATTCAAACCTGTAACAAAGAATATCTGAAAAACCATTAACGCCACAAAGAATGCATTTGATGTAAATTGTGTGCTGTAATAGCATCTAAATGTTTGGTTCAGCAAGATTTTGTCTATCTGTTAGATTTTATCGTTATACAAAAGTCATTCAGAATAAAGAAAACTTCACAGGGCATTCCCCAAAAAATTCAACATATACATTTTAATTCGATATGCAAATATCTTAAACATATGGTATTTTAATCAAAGTCGTTACAGCAGCCATTTTTGAGAAAATAAAAAATAACGAAACATCTTCAATGTAAAGGGCATTGTTGATGAATTTTCTTGGAAATATTCGTTTCGCATCCTTGTAAGATGCTAAACTGAAATACCAAGTTTCGTATTTAAGCGATTCGTTTTCGAGTTTTGCTGTTCACACACATCCCTTTAATGTTCTTTTTTTTTTTTAATTCAGGAAGCTTCAAAAACTGTATTTCTGGTGAAGTTTCGGTATCGAATTTTTGGGTGGCGTGTCATACTTCCTTTACTACTATAGGTAAATAGTAGAAAAAATAAAAATGGCAAAGTACTGAAAAAATCAATCCAATTATAACGGATATCTTGACAACGGCTGAGGACCGAAAAAGAAATTATTTGAAATAAGTTGTGCTTTTTAAAGAAATCTGCAAGTTTTGTGAAATAAGTTTTTGTCTATCCCTTATGGTTTACCCGTGATACAAAACTCCTTTTGAATGAAAAGTTCACCTCCGTGATGTGGGGGTGGTATATCTGCCTTACATACAAGAAAGAGCTTCCTAGTTTGAATCTCGGTTATCCGTAAAAGATGAATGTCGGGTAGCTTTACGAGTAAGCTCTATGGACCCCGGGCTTGTTTGAGTATCATTTCACCTGTTTCATTCATCATCCGATATAACCTACGCGGCTAAAGGACGTTAAACTATAAATTAAATAAAAACTGAACAGTATTTTACAGGCTAGCCCAAGAAAATTCAAGATATACATGTCATTTGAATACTTCAACTCGTGGTATTTGAATAAAAATCGTTAGAGCAAGTTTTCGATAAAATAAAAACTATCGAAAATATTTCATGTAAAGGTCAGTTTTAGGTGATGGATTTTGTTGGAAATCTTTGTGCCTGATCTTTAGAAGATACTGAACTTAAATACCAAGTTTGATAATCAATTTTTCGTTTTTGATTTAACTTAAATACCAAGTTTGATACTTATCCGATTTTTCGTTTTTGATTTATCTGTTCTCGCTAAGAGTTATCTTTTCACACTCACATGCATGAAACTTTTTCTAATTTTTTTTCTTATGTAGGGGGCCTCGAAACACGAGGTTTTACCATAAATGCGGTATCAAATTTTTTGGTTAAATGCAGTAGGTATTTCGTTCACCTGCTAGATACGTGAAAGAAAAAGTATAAAGTATTTGAAAATTCAAACCAGTAACACAGAATATCTCGGAAATGATTAACGCCACAAAAATCTTATTTGATAAAATTGTGTGCTTTAACGAGATATACTAGACGTGGGTGTTTTAAGATTTTGTCTATCTCTTAGGGTTTACCAGTTATACAAAGGTATTCAGAATGAAGACTTCACAGCTTATTCACAGAAAATTTAAGATACACGTTTTATGTGTCATGCAGATATCCTAAACATATGATATTTGAATCCAAATCGTTAAAACCATTTTGAGAAAATAAAAAATAACGAAAATGTATCCATGTAAATGTTAGTTTGGGGCGAGGGGATTTTCTTTAAAACTTCAAGTAAGCAGTACAGAAACTAAGAATATCTGATGTGTTACATTCATATGCTTTTCTCTACCCTCTATCGTCTATTAGTGACTACACAAACTATTCTTACGAAAGTTTATTTTTCTATCTACTTCGTTTAATCAAGGCAAACATTTGCAGAAACTGCTACATTACACATTTCGTTATAGATATAAAGGGAATAGCACCAATCAGATGTTTAAGAACTGGACGCCATATGCTGACCTTAAAGTTCCATACTCTTTCCATTCAATCGCGAGAAACAACTGAATGTCGATAGGACTTAAAAAGAATGACCAAAATATTGATCAATTCGAACCATTATTAAAGGATATTTCGCAAATGGCTTATGCCACAAAAAGGGTTATTTGGAATAAATTGGGTGTTTTAAAGAGATCTACATTTTTTGTGAAGTATATTTTTGTCAATCACTCAAGGTATACCAGTTATATGAACAAGATTACACAAAATTCCTTCTGAATGAAGACTTCAGAGGCTATTCCCAGAAAATTCAATATATGCATTTTATTTGCCATGTAAATATCTTCATTACGTGGTATTTTAAATCGTTAGAGCCATTTTTGAGGGGAAAAAATATTCCTTGTAAAGGGTAGTTGTGGTGGGGGATTTTCTTGAAAATCTTCGTTTCACATATTTGGAAGATACTGAACTTAAATATCAAGTTTGATATTTATCCAATTTTTCGTTTTTGACTTACGCTGTTCACACACACACACACACACACACACACACACACACACTCGGGCTTTTTTCCAGAACTTTTTAATGAGGGTCCTCAAAACATGTATTTCCGGCGAAATCTCCGTATCGAATTGTTGGGTGGAATGCAATACCTTTTCTACCGACTATGCATGTGGTCGAGAAAGTAAAAGCTGTACACTCGAGATCAGCGTGTATCAAGTATGCACGGAGATATATGCACATATGTAGGTAGGATATTCTAGATCTGTTTGGTAAAAATGATATGAGGTTATACAAAATACTAAATCGAATATTTTTGTAAGGCAGTCTACTGGTCGAAATTATCACTTCCAGACTACGGTTTTTACTTTCTCTACTAAGTATAGTAAGTAGGGGAAGTATTGTATTCCACCCAAAAATTCAATACCGAGATTTCACCGGAAATACATGTTTTGAGACCCTCTGAATCCAAAAAAAGCATTTTTGGAAACATGTCCGCGCGTGTGCGTGTGTGTGTGTGTGTGTGTGTGTGTGTGTGTGTGTCTGTGAACAGCATAACTCAGAAACGAACAGTCGGATAAACACCATACTTGGTATTTAGGCTCAGTATCTTCCAGAGATGCGACACGAAGGTTTTCAAGAAAATCCCCCCACCCCAAACTACCCTTTACATGGAGGATTTTTCGAAAATTTTAATTTTCTCAAAAATGGCTCTAAAGATTTTGATTAAAATATCACATGTTTAAGATATTGTCATGACAAATGAAATGTATATCTCGATTTTTCTGGGAATGTCTCCAAAAGTATTCTTCATTGCGAACGACTTTTGCATAACTGGTAAACCATAATAGACAAAATGTTACTACACAAAAAATGTAGATCGCTTTAAAATACACAATTTATGTCATATACATTTTTTTGTTTTTTTTTGTTGAGTGAACAGTTTTCGAGATATTACTTGTTATTCCCTTAAATTTTCCAATACTTATACTTTTTCTCAAATTCGTTATTCATTTTTTATGTCCTGGACATGCAAAGAGAATGGAATGCGCCACATACCAACCAGCGTTAAAATATTTGACTATCGCTTAAAACCTACCATATTCCCCTTGCATCTACAAGAAAATTAGCAATAAGATTGACATCTCGATTTCTCAATTAACATGAAGTATATGGAGAGTAAGCGTTTGTAAAAATAGTTTGTACAAGAGTAGAGAAAGTAATGTGAGTGTAACACATCAGATATTTTTTATCTAGTATTTAAGTTTAGCTTTGTAAGCTGCAATTAATTCGCGATATCTGAGGGCGTCTGTCTACTTGGATGATAATGAATACGGTTCCAACAGATCCTAATCCGTATTTTGGAAGTGGAGATTCCATCATGTCATTGCTGGATTCCACACCTCTAGCCTTTTCCCCTGAATAAGAGATGTTTAAATTATTACATAATGCGTGGCAATCGTAAAGATACACTGCAATCTAGGGATTGGCTGAGAGTTAGGTGTATGAGGTTTATTTTGCACCGATCTACTTCGCGCTCGGTATTTGTTGCAGTGCGGTTAGTTACATCTACACAGGGTGCCTCATACGTTTAGTAGCTAATCGATGTAGCGCTGGTTAGGGAGCTTTGTGATACCATTGCCCCAGGATGCATAGACTGATGTCTGCAACCATAAATGCACGAGATGCCCTGACGTGATATCTTTCCTAAAGACTGACTATCCCTAACATGATGACGATAATGATGATTGAGAGAACTTTAGATTTGAGACACTCAAGAGGTTCATATTGACTTTTCTTATTAATTCTTCTATTCATTGGTGAACATGCGTGGAATTCACTTTATTTTTCCGTAGTCAGGTTGTCAACTTAATCCAACGTGTGGGGGAGAACAGTTATGAAACGGTCAAATTCATTAAGACCACAAACAGTCCAAATGTGCTCAGTAGCATCATCATCCGTCTTGATTTCCTTCTCAAGTTTCTCTTTCGTTTAAAAGCAGTTTTTGACAATCACGAATATAAGTAGTTTATTTACATTCCGTTCATATTAGATCCAAAATCTCAGGAGGCTTCGTCCCTTCTTTTGTAATAAACTACATTGTGATGCATCGCGCAGCGCATGCTACGGCCAGGTTTGCGCCTTGACGCTTAAAAAACACCTGTCTACATTACAGTAAAATACGTGTAATAAATGTAAAATACATAAAATCCTCCATTTATCTAAGTCTGTGCAGTTCATATTTTACACTCAAGAACTGGAGCTATTGATGTAGAATTCTAGTTACTGCTTGCATGGGGTGGTGGTGGTGAT
This sequence comes from Deroplatys truncata, assembly GCA_030765065.1. Lineage (NCBI taxonomy): Eukaryota > Metazoa > Arthropoda > Insecta > Mantodea > Mantidae > Deroplatys > Deroplatys truncata. The sequence continues at coordinate 100,270,004 of CM060987.1, read as the reverse complement.
CGTCGTCGTCGTTATGAATTACGAATCAGCTACCAGCTTACTTAATATGTAATGTTATTAGCTGTGACATAAGAAACTAATGAGAGGTGACCATTGATGCGATACATCACGCTGTAAACAGAAATTGAGTTACTATTGATAGTAATATAGCACTGATTATGCTGCTGATTCAAATATTTCCTCTCTTCAGGAGTAAGAAGAAAAAAAAACAAGCTATTTTCGAAATAATCCTGACAAGTTCAGAGGAGAGGATAATCCAGATTCTTCTTTCTGAGAACTGAGAAGCATAAATGCAACCTGTCTTAACCGAATAGACTCAGTGAGTTAGCAGACTTTAAAAATTATTAATATATATATATATATATATATATATATATACACACACACTATGTGATCAAACGTATCCGGACACCCCCACAAACATACGTTTTTCATCTTAGGTGCATTGTTCTACCACCTACTGCCTGGTACTCATTATCCGCGACCTCAGTAGTCATTAGACATCGTGAAACAGCAGAATGGGACGCTCCGTGAAACTCACGGACTTCGAACGTGGTCAGGTGATTGAGTGTCACTTGTGTCAGAAGTCTGTACGCGAGATTTCCACACTCCTAAACATCCCTAGGTCCACTGATTCCGATGTGATAGTGAAGTGGAAACGTGGACATGTACAGCGTACAGACCGACCTCGTCTGTTGACTGACAGAGACCTCTGACATTTGAAGAGGGTCTTAAAGAGTAATAGGCAAACATCTATCCAGACCATCACACAGGAATTCCAAACTGCATCAGCGTCCACTCCAAGTACTATGACAGTTAGGCGTGAGGCGAGAAACCTTGGATGCCATGGTCGAGTGGCTGCTCATGAGCCACACATCACGCAGGAAAATGCCAAACGACGCCTCGCTTGGTGTAAGGAGCGTCAACATTACACGATTGAACAGTGGCAAACGCGTGGAGTGACGAATCACGGTACATAGTGTGGCGATCCGACGGCGGAGTGTATATATATATATATATATATATATATATATATATATATATATATATGTACATACACATACACTGCCGTTTGTGAAAATTACAACACCAAGAAGAAAACGAATGAATTTAATACCACAGGTTAGGTACATGACAGGTAACAAATGATAAAATCTATACATGACCTTTGAGCCCTAATATTCAGTATTTGGTATGGCCTCCATGCGCTGCAATTAGAGCTGCTATACCCGTGGCATTGAATCAAAAAGGTTCTGAATAAGTTCCTGAGGGATTTCCCTCCACGTAGTTTGTATTCGAGCCCACAACTCCGTGACACTGGTTACTAGAGGACCGTGACGCACTAGGTGCCGACCAACCATATCCCAGACATATTCGATGCGCGACGTGTCAGGCGAACGTGCAGGCCAGGGAAGCAATGGTACTCGTGCTCTTCAAAGAAGGCTTGTACATTCCTCGCAATATGTGGCCGGGCATTGTCCTGTTGAGATGTGGCCTGTGGAGATGCCTGAAGCAGGGTGAGTACCTCAGGCTCTACAAACACCGTTAGGTACCGGTTGCTGTTCAAAGTGCCCTCAATTAGTAGGAGGCGAGATCGGTTGTTGTAGCCAATGGCGCCCCAAACCATCACACCTGGTGCTTGTCCGCTATGCCGCTCAACAGTGCAGCTCTCTAGGTTGCGCCTACCACGGTACCGGTGGACATGTATGCGGCCATCACTGTATGACACGTTGAAGCGGGACTCGTCCGAAAAGACTATATTTTGCCACTCAGCACTCCAGTGACGGTGTTCACGAGCTCATTGCAGTCGGAGGAGCTTGTGGTTTCTGGACAATGGAAGCCGACGTAATGGCATGCATGCAACCAGTCCAACCTGCAGCAGACGGTGACGAACCGTCGATGCAGACAAGTTCACACCTGTTGCAGTGCTCCAGCGTCGAGCCAACACTGTGGATGAAGCTGTACGGTCCGTTATGGCCATGCGGGCAAGATGACGGTCAACCCGTGCTGTGGTCATGTTCCGTGGTCCAGTACCCGCTCTTCGCTGCGTACGACCTTATCTATCCACTGCTTCCACACACGCATCACTGTCGTAGCAGCATGTCCTGTACGAGCCGAAATGTCACGGTATGACAAACCCGCTTCCTGGGGACCGATCATTCTGTCCCGTTCGAACTTCACATGCCGATATGGCTCCCTTTGACGTCGACGAGGCATACTGGCACTCAGTTTATTGTTTCTACCTTATCCGACAGCTCTGCACTGAGTACACTGGACGCAACACTGACCTTGTCGGGCTGACACGAGAGGGCGCTGCTCTCCTACGTTTACCCCATCTCTGCAAACCTAATCACTTATTGCTTGCACACACTTCTACACTTCCACCAAGTTTGGAGTTATTCGGGAAATTCTTTCTTGGTGTTGCAATTTTCACAAACGACAGTTATTCCCTCTCTTTGTTGACAAAATCTCTAATTACGAATCAAGGTGGCAAACGAGTTCGCAACGGTTACAGAGCAGATTTGGCAAATAAACTATTCAACATTTCAGCTACGCCTGCACCACTGGAGAGGGCATTTTCCAACTGGTCTTTTGTACATAATGCTAACAGAAATAGTTTTTCATTTGAAAAATCGATGAAGCTAGTACTTGTTTACTACTAGCATAAAATGAAGCATCAAGTGTGATAATTATTGACTAGATAACGTGAATGTGTAATGTTCTGTTAATTTTTTTTCTCTTTATTTATTTTTTGAATTTTCAACTATAGAAATGGAGTTAAGGTGACGTTTATACGTATAAGAGAATCTTATTTTGAAATTCAAACCGGACCAGATTCTTATGTAAACGTTATGCATTAAGAGTAATATTCCTTGCTATTAGAAGAAAATCGAAAACGGTAATTTGCTACAAAGAATAAAGTAAGTGATTTTATTTATAAATCAATAAGAGATAAAGGTCTTCTTATTGTACATCAGTTTAAAGTTAATATTATGATTTTTACATAATTATAATCATTTAATGTGATAATGTTCCAAATATTATGTTGTAAATGGCTAATCATCAAAGATGTGAGATGCATGCCTGAATAAAATTTTTGTATGTCAGAGCATCAATCGACTTAAAAGGAATCAAGTAATTGAAATAAATGTTAATTTTTTTCTTCTTGAAAACAATTTTCTACATAAAGTATTTTACTTTAAATTACACGTAAAATATGCACAGGTAATTTACTCGCCCAAACCTGCCTACGGCTCACACATGCCTGGAAGGGCTGCTAAAGGAGACAGGCTAAACCAGTCACAATGAGCTGTTTATCGCGGGTATTCTTGCCACGATATATGTCCCTCACTTGTCACAAATACAAGAATAGTGTAGCATGCCATGCGTTGCGACATGTTGTACAACACAGGAACAGGGGATTCCTGAAATTGTTCTTGAAATACCTAAACGCGACATGTGCCTTAATTTTTTCTGGAGCGATTTACCTGGCATAAATCCAAATACTTCATTGAAACCACAGGTATTTGGTGCCATTTTTCTTTGTATCTAGGCAACAATAATAGAGTGGTGATATACAATGGTTTTTCAGTAGTGTTTCGAATTCTATACGGATAGGTATTAGTACAGCGTTTTGAAGCAGTCATTATCTTTCATTTTAAAATAAAAAATCTGATGTGTTACACTCACGACTTTCTCTACTCTTGTATAAACTATTTTTACAAACGCTTATTCTCCATCTACTTCATATTAATCGAGATAAACATTTGCAGACTCTATCTTATTGCTAATTTTCTTGTAGATGTAAGGGAATATATATTTACAAGGGCAATATAGAAATACAGTAGTCTTTAAGCACATACATATCTCTGAATAGCTGGTTGCTAGGTGCAGCACCATTCTCTTTGTCACAGATTAAAACTCTTTGCATATCCAAGACAAAAAAATGAATAACAAATTCCCATTTGAGAAAATAAGTATTGAAAAATTTAAGGGAATAACAGCAATATCTCGAAAATGGTTCACTCAACAAAAAAAAATGAATATGACATAAATTGTGTATTTTAACGCGATCTACATTTTTTGTGTAGTAAAATTTTGTCTATCTCTTATGGTTTGCCAGTTATGCAAAAGTCGTTCACAATGAAGAATACTTTTGGAGACATTCCCAGAAAATTCAAGATATACATTTTATTTGTTATGAAAATATCTTAAACATACGATATTTTACTCAAAATCGTTAGCCATTTTTGAGAAAATTAAAAATTTCGAAAAATCTTCCATGTAAAGGGTAATATGGGGTGGGGGGATTTTCTTGAAAACCTTCGTGTCGCATCCTTGGAAGATACTGAACCTAAATACCAAGTTTGGTGTTTATCCGACTGTTCGTTTCTGAGTAATGCTGTTCACAGACAGACACACACACACGGACATGTTTCCCAAAATGCTTTTTTTGGATTTAGGGGGTCTCAAAACATGTATTTCCGGTGAAATCTCGGTATCGAATTTTTGGGTTGAATACAATACTTCCCCTACTTACTATACGTAGTAGAGAAAGTAAAAATTGTTGAATCATAAGTCCGAATTTAGAGCATTTTCTCAGTTATTCATCACCGCTTTTAAGTTGTTTCTTCCTTTTAGTATTTAGAATTAATTAAAGTGTGCTTTTACTAGAGAAGTCTTTGCGAATGCCCTTATTTACGGAAAAAATGGATTTTTGCAAATAACAAGCCCGTAGAATTTGCAAAAGTCGTAAAAATTACTTCTTCTTTTATGCAATCTATTTTAAACATTCCTCAACCTCCCTTTGTTAAGCAACGGTCACTAGAAAAAAAATCTGATGTGTTACACTCACATGACTTTCTCTACTCTTGTACAAACTATTTTTACAAACGCATATTCTCCATATGCGTCATGTTAATCGAGATGTTAATCTTATTGCTAATTTTCTTGTAGATGCAAGGGGAATATGGTAGGCTTTAAGCTATAGGCAAATATTTTAAGCGCTGGTTGCTATGTGACGCATTCCATTCTCTTTGCATGTCCAGGACATAAAAAAATGAATACTACTTCATGTTAATCGAGATAAACATTTGCAGACTCTTATTGCAAATTTTCTTGTATATGTAAGGGGTAAATATATTTACAAGGGCAATATGGAAAAACAGTAGCCTTTAAGCACATACATATCACTTAATAGCTGGTTGCTAGGTGCAGCACTATTCCCTTTGCCACAGATTATAACTCTCTGCATATCCAAGACGAAAAAATGAATAACGAATTCCCATTTGAGAAAATAAGTATTGAAAAATTTAAGGGAATAACAAGTAATATCTCGAAAATGGTTTACTCAACAAAAATGTGTATGACATAAATTGTGTATTTTAACGCGATCTACATTTTTTGTGTAGTAAAATTTTGTCTATCTCTTATGGTTTACCAGTTATGCAAAAGTCGTTCACAATAAAGAATACTTTTGGAGGCATTCCCAGAAAATTCAAGATATACATTTTATTTGTCATGAAAATATCTTAAACATATGATATTTTAATCAAAATCGTTAGAGCCATTTTTGAGAAAATTAAAATTTTCGAAAAATCTTCCATGTAAAGGGTACTTTGGGGTGGGGGGATTTTCTTGAAAACCTTCGTGTCGCATCCTTGGAAGATACTAAACCTAAATACCAAGTTTGGTGTTTATCTGACTGTTCGTTTCTGAGTTATGGTGTTCACAGACAGACACACACACGGGCATGTTTCCAAAAATGCTTTTTTTGGATTCAGGGGGTCTCAAAACATTTATTTCCGGTGAAATCTCGGTATCGAATTTTTGGGTGGAATACAATACTTCCCCTACTTACTATACGTATTATAGAAAGTAAAAAGGGCCCGGTTACATAATTACGCATTTCAGGAGAAACAAAAAAACCTAATAATTTTCATTATTTACTGAATCCAACAAAATGTTACCTCACAGAAGAAAGGGTATAAATAGAATGTGTGCAAATTTCACCAATATGCAGAAATATTAACTTTAACCTATTTTAATTTGGGCCCTTTTTATAGTGAACAAATGTTGGAATTATGAGATTAAACATTTTGCAGAGAAAAAAACTTGTTTGTTTTTCTAAAACAATCACAAAATTCAATATTCCGGAAAGATAATTTTATTAAACAGTACAGAACAATCGATGATCATCTTCAGTAGTATTTGAGTAACAAGTAGGCGTTCATAAAATTAAATAGCATCTGTCTTTTTAAGGTACTTGTTAAGTTTGAGAATATCCCTCAGTTTGCATTTTTAGGTAGCATAGATGTGTGCAGTAGTTTTATTGGGAGATATATTGTCTCAAAACTAGATTGTATTGGCTGAACTTTCTCACCCACAGAGGAAGTTATCGTGTTCGATTACGCGCTACCTTTACACTTACGTTAAATACAAACCTCTTAATACCGAGCGGTCATGTTGTGGCCCGACCACGATCGTTGTATGCGTGATTCGTTTGCACTCCACCGATCTTGGTATTGTTCCTTTAGCTCACTAGAGATGAACTACCCGTTCAAGGCTATGCTTATCGGCTATGAAACCGTCAGTTACTACCTTCTGTTCGTTCTGTAAAGACTAGAGTTTGTTCATTGTGCACCTCGAAAGTGAAAGTTTATTTGAACATCTGTGTTGTGTGTGAATTACTTTAGAATATTCTTATTATTGTTGCTGTTTTTATCTTGTTGTTAGTCCACTGAAATGCCTGCCGAAAAATTTACGCCTGAAGAAAGAATTTTGTGTGTACGATACACTAAACCGAATCATGTAGACAGATGTGCAGACAATTTTAGGAGACATTTCCTGGTATTCCAGTTCCAAATAGAGATACTGTCAGATGCCTGGTTAATAAGTTTAGGAAACGGGATCGCTAACTAAGAAACGAAACTATGTTCTAATAGAGGAAAAATTGGCGAAATTGGTGAATTATTTGAACGCTCTCCAAAGAAGCCTCTAAGACCTGTTGCACAGCAAGTGAGTGTTTCAAAAACCTGTGTTCATACAGCTGTTAAACTATAAATTGAAGCCCTTAGGGTGAGAATTGATCGTGAGTTACAGCCTCGTGACGATGAGGAATGCCAAGAATGTCTCACTGCAGATGGATAGTTAAGTGCGAAGGTCTACCCGGGGCAAAGCCCCCCTTCTCTGCCCAGGTTTAGGCCATCCGAGTGGCTCTCTAACCGGGATTTCCCCATGAGGCCAATACCTGGTTTCCTAAAAAGCCCGCCCGCTTACGCGGAGATGGAAGTGGATACGCCACTTACGCGCGTCATCCCGAAAGGGCGACTACCGATAATCTCGGTAGGGCCGACAGCTTTCTAGCAAGCCGTCTACCGGCTATCCAGGGCGGTACCGGAGGACATGAGGTGTTTCATAACCCCGCCGGTATGAAAACCCATACAGAGGTACCCAATCTCCCATGGGTATCGGGAATCACTGTCCCGTCGAGACCATCCCAATCCAAACAGCTCCCCGTCGTGGGTTATATGCACTGATGCTTTCACGGCCGGCGTCTACTTTTAGACCATGGGCTACAAGCCCGTAAGAAACAGCGTTTCATTTGTGGGTTACAATTTATTTGTAACACTGGGAGAGTAAGGGCAGAAACCTATAGCCTTTGAATCATGATCCCTTTTACATCGATCTCAGTAAACTTACCTCCTGCCAGAACCGTCCTCCCTGACTTTTCAGATTTTCCTGTCATAACTGGCAAATGCCGGGGAGGTATCATAAAATTAGGTCTGGAACGTTTCCTTCCCAAATTTCCGTTCCCAATTATTTCTTTTTATATATCATTAGTGTCACCGCTTGTGGTGTAAGCAGTAAGAGCGGACGTTAAACACTTTTTTTTTTAGTAAATTTATCACTGATCATGACCATTCACTCCTCATAACGCTCAGTGTAGTCCATTTTCCGCCGTGTTCTATGAGATTAAGGTCGTAATCACATGGTAAATAAATAGTTATACCCTCACAGAGGAAAATGTGGACATTGCTCGAAATTTGTCATTAAGAGCTTTGGATAGCCAGAATTTCAACATGGGTTATTATGATTGTATCCCCTACAGCTGTCAGTAAATATAAGCAGGTTTTTCACAAAGTATCGTCTGCCACTATCATAAAAAGGCGCGGATGAAACCATACAACATTTTTAAAACTGCTTTTAAAGGCTTTACTTGCCAACTTTATGAAAGGAAATGCTGAAACTGGCCACTGTCGTTGTCCATACATTTTTGACACCTCTTTGGGAACCTATTGGGGGGAATTTTCCAAACGATGACCGATGTCGTCTAATGTTTCTTCGGTAAGAACCGAACGCCGTATTTTAGATTTCTTAGCCTGAACACTTCCTGTGGCCTGAAATTTACTGTAAAGTTCATGGATTGTTGTACGGCCTGGAACTTTTACACCTGGAAACCTTTCTGCAAATTGTACTTTCAGTTGGCGAGCTGACCGAGTTAACACATACGAATCATAATAAATACACGCTGTGCAGTAGAAAACATATACTGAGCCATAATATACTTTGTGACTAAGTACAGGACAAAATAATGAATAACTCGTAATAACAGAACTACATCACATCACCGTCAACTCAAAACTGCACTTCACACTGCACAGCAAAACAACAACAGCGCCACTTTGTTTATAGCAGCAGTGCGTTATCATGTTTTTATCATATTTCCACACGCCCAGTGAAAAAACACCGCACAGCCGGTAATGTTGTTCATAAAATACCCCTCCGGGGTAACTTAAAACATAAAGTGTACAAGACAAACCTACACACCCTGGAAGAATTAAACAAGATATTTGCGAGGGAATTTCTCAGAGTGCAGTACGGCGAGTGATGGATAGTTTCCTAAAGAGGTGCCAAAAATGTATGGACGACGGTGGCCAGTTTCAGCATCTCCTTTCGTAAAGTTGGTAAGTAAAACCTTTAAAAGTAATTTTAAAAATGTATGGTTTCATCCGCGCCTTTCTATGATAGCAGCAGACGGCAGCGAGCGCCGAGGATGCAGACAGGAAAATCACCGCTCAGGCGGTTCGGAGTCTTTTGGCTCATTCTGTACTTTTCCCTTGTTTTCCTGAATAAATGGACATAACATACATCCATAATTGGCGTGAATAGCACACATCCATAGTTGCTAGCTGGGAGCAAGACATATTTTGCTTGAAATCGAAGCAGATTACATCTCGGTTTTTGCTAGTGCTCATGCTGTTTGAAGTTCCGTGTAGAATGTCTGTTCCCGTTTCATATGAACTTTCAGTTCAGTGGTATTAAAGTGGAGTTAGATTCTTTTTTAATTTTGTCAGATAACGTTTAATATTTATTATGATTTTAAGGGATTGCAGCCGAGTGATATGTGGTAACCCTGAAGAAAGCCTCGAGGTGTAGAGGGCCGAAAGCTTGGGTCGTGGAATCGCATTGCTCGCCTGCAATCCCGTGAAGTCATAAAATAACCAATGCCGGGAAAGTTTTATATCATTAACTCTTCATATGTTTTATAAACGTCACACCTAGGATAGCCAAAGGTTTAATTGAAGTTCCTACGAAAGTAATTCAGATAACACTTGTATGTAATATCACACTTCAGTGTGTGTATGTCCACCTCCCTCTGTCAGAGCAGCAAATACAGTAGGCCCACCATTATCCAAGCTAATTGGCACTGTGACTACCTCGGATACGTAAAAACTGTGATAATACGGAGATAGTGTTCTAATAGGTCGTAATTGACGAAAATGGGTTAAAATTGTATAGTCATCATTACAACGCAATCCCTTAAAATTAATTTGAATACTTTATGCGGTTTAATTAAAAGATAAACAGATCACAATTATTAAGTGAGAAGATTACTTTTTCGAAAAGTCTTCCGTCGTGTTTGAGCTAACCTCTTGCCTCTTTTGGACTCTAGCACTGCACTGATACCAAAAATGTGTGTATTTTTCAACAACTCGGTTAATCCAGACTTCGGTTAATTGCAAGTCTGTTGTAGTTGTGAAAGACATGCATCTCTAAATAAAGTTCATACTTTTTTTTTCTTTCTTTCTTTCTTTACTGAAAGTTTGCTAGACAGATACGTGCATTTACGTCTTCAGCGTTCATAATGCGTCATTTTTCCAGGAATCGCATATGTCGGCTGGAACCAGAGATGCAGCGTATCGCAAGCATCTAACAGTGCAGGTTAAAGCGAGCGCGTCAGGTATGATTAAAAATGACCCATATCCGGATTATTGGATATTCAAATCAACGCAAAATTAAGTCGCAGTATTAGAATACTTCTATTTGATATTTGGTTTATTTTTTCTACTCAGTATAAGGCTCTTTTTCATATAGGTACTATATTTCTATGCATGAAAGTGCACTTCAGCATAAAGGTGGACTTGACACCCCTCTTCTAGCGATCTACTCAATTGTTTGAAACATGACAAAACCTCATTCAAGGTCTAAAATTATACTTTTGGCAACATTTCAATTTTGATTAGAAGTAATGAGTTTTGAAAATGGGGAGCACTTGCACACAACCAGCACCCCCTCGTCTGGTCCATTTTTCAGTGAACAGTGGATCTACGACATGACGTATAATTATGTGTTGGGAATATGTTACCAGCGAGTGTCGGTAGATACACAAGTTGAGACACTTGTACATAACTTGGGATTTGTCTCAGGCACAAGCGTCTGCGACAAGCTCAACAGTGAGAACTGGTCTCCATTATACCTCAACGCTACAAGTCAGCTTTCTTAGCCGTGAGAAAATCTTCGTTAAATTTGGTTGTTTGCAAACGTTTCTGTGTTCGGCATATTAATTTCTTAGATGCACATTACCGTGGATGAGATTGTTTTTGGGAGTTAGCAGCGCTTAAACTGTAAAACCGGTAACAAATAGATTTGGAAGCTAATACACATTTTTAGTTCGCAACTCTGTGGCAGCTGGTCTCTCGGGAGTATGCTAGTTCCTGTCGCACATTGCAGGTAGATGTAATGAGGGCGATTTATGCGATTGTAAATAGCAATTGACGTGGAACAGTGCCGCAGTCGTTGGCGTATGCTTTTTGTGAACATCATCTCAAGCCACTGTTGAAAATGATGAAAGAGTTGAATGGATGAAGGTGCGAAGTTTTCTGCGGAAACATTAAATTATTATAACACCTGCTGTTGTATAACTTAGAGCTGATGGGGTACAAATCCAGCTGCTCAGTACTCTCGTTCTGCACACTGGGTGTCTGAAACGAATGCAAGTTGCTTTGTTGCTAAAGAGGGAGAACACTCACGAGTAATTGAATTGTTTAGTCGCAGATACTTTGTTACGGGCCTAAACGAAAACGCTAAATGGGTTACTCCTACATTCCAAGGTCCCCTGATCTCAATGAATTTCTTTCTATGAGGCCCCACGAAATTACTCGTCTGAAAGACTTATTGGACAAAGAAGTGGAATTCGTAGCGAGGAAAGTGGTGGCTGGCGTTAATCAGGGAGCACCAAAAATATGCTAACTATGATCCCTAGGTAAAACATCTGTAGCTAAATTGAGTTTTATTTATGAACGCTCTTTAGCTACTATGGTGCTTAAGCGTCCCATTCTATATTCAGCGTAAAAGACCGGAAATGTTGCTCAGAGGCCTCTTTTATCAGGCTTAGGTTCTTTTATGTGCCATAAAACTACGACACGGGAACACTAACTTTAGTTTCCTTCCGAAAGAAGCCATGCTAAGGATTTTTACGCCCGAAAAAAAAATCCATCCCCCTCAGCGGGGTTTGAACCCGTGACATGTGTAGCTATGGACACATTCGGAACAACTGCAAAACATGGCGTGCCGTAATAGCGTTGAATTTTGTAAGGGTTATAAACGGTAAATTTGAGAAATTTAACTTCTATTTCATTTCTTAATTTTGTAGCATGCACTTTCGTACCAGGGTTCGTTGCATCAAAGTACCAGTATGGATTTTCCAAAGCGTCACAGAAGGAAACTACATTAATTTTGCGGACGTTTTGCATTCTTCACATATCTGCCCATAACTAAAGATACGTTTACTGAAAGACTCTGTCAATGCAATGTTGTATGTGTATTTTACATGGTCGCTCATGACCTAGTTGTTCATGCGACCTAAAATAAACAAATTAAAAAAATTGACTGTCTCATTAGTATAGTGGTCAGCGTCCGGGATTATCAACCCACAGGTCCCGGATGCTATTTCCGACTGGAGCGGGGAATTTTTCTTTAACCAGACTCATATCTCACGCTGAGTCTGGAAGTATGAAGAATATGCAAATGAATACGAGTGTATTCAGTAGTAAACGTTAAAAAACGTTCAGTTAGTACCATCAGTAGTTTATCAAGTCAAAGCCCTGGTGTAACCATAAAAGTTAATATAACAATAAAAAGAAAAGGTGCATTCAGTAGGCGTGTAGAAGTGGCGCTTGCCATTGGATCAACAATTGTGTTTCGGAATTATACACAGAAGAATTTCATTAGATTAGTGTGTCAGATTGCTAATTTAGAGTGATGTTTCGAATCAGATCTTTTGAATAAGGTATTTTTCTGTATAAAACAAATTAGCATGGAAACCGTTACTGTATGTTGTCTACAGCAAACCAACGCTAGGATCGATAAACTAGATGCCAACACGACATTCGCTCGAAAATTTCTCACATTTGCTTGCAATCAGCTGTCCTAAAAGCATTAGTTTCCACTTTAAAACATTCTTGCAGCCAAATTAACACAGAAAACTAATGTTTAATTTGCGTAAAGAAGCAATATTACAACTAACGTGATAGTGTTTTACAAGATGTTTAATTTCATTGGTTTTATAATCTTTTGAAAATGTATGACAATTATTTTAACAATAATTTGATAATTTTTAAAGCTTTTTGCGTGGTGTTTACGAAACATTTTGCAACATGTAGAACAAGAATTTTCACTTTCTCGCGTGTCTACTAGATAGAGAAAAAAAATTCGATACCAAGATTTCGCTGGAAATATGTTTTTGAGGTCCCACGAATAAAATAAAATCAATTTTAAAAAAAAGGTCTGCCTGTGTGTCTGAACAGCATAACTCAAAATCCAAAACTCCGATAAATATCAACTTGATATTTAAGTTCAGCATCTTCCAAATAAGCGACACGAAGGTATTTTCAAGAAAATTCCCCGACCCAAACTGCCGTTTGCATGGGAAAAGTTTTCTTCTGAAAAATCAGCTCAAACAGTTTTGATTAAAATACTATATATAGTAGGACACATTCCTCACGCGTAGACGAAATTATGTTATATGAACATGGGTCTGGAAACGCTTTGTTACCATGTTACAACTCATTTTTTTTCCAACTCATTAATCAGGAGAAACACACAAGAATAGAACGTACCAACATACCACATGCAACTCTTTCTCACAGGAGATGTTCAATATACCCTCCGTGAGCATTGATACATAGCTATATCAAGCCGTTAGTGAATCCCGGATGTGCTGATGTATCCCTGGAGTATTGCGTATGTTTTCGCAGCCTTCCATAATACGGGCACGGAGACTGAACATCTGGTACTGGGGTTCGATACATAAGAGCTTTCAAATGCCCCCACAAATAAAAATCCAGTGGGTTTAGGTCCGGGGAGCATGGAGGCCAGGCAATTGGTCCACCTCTACTTATCCATCTGTCACCGAATCTGTTATTTAGAAGCCGACGGACATTAACACTAAAATGAGGAGATGCTCCATCTGCATGAAGTACATGTTTTGTCGCACAGCTAAAGGCACTTCTGCTAACAGATCAGGTAGAACATTCTCTACGAAATTATGGTAACTTTGTCCTTTTGAGCTTGGGTGGAAGAACGTGAGGCCCTACCAAACAGTTTCCAACAATGCCGGCCCAAACATTGACAGAAAATCTTTGTTGATGACTTGCTTCAACAGTTGCGTGAGGATTGACGTCAGCCCATACATGCCGATTGTGATAATTTACAATCTGATCTCGCTGAAACGACGCCTCATCTGTGAACAGCACCATTGCACTAAAATTAGGGTTGACACTTTGTTGCATAAACCATTCGCAAAAGCGTACCCGTGCAGGAAAATCAGCTGCTGATAGTGCCTGCACACGCTGTAAATGGCATGGATACAGCTGGACCTCGTGTAACACTCGCCAGTCAGTCATGTGGTCAACATTCATTGTTGCAGCTATTTGTCTTGTACTGACACTAGGGTCATCGTCAACTGCCGGAATAATTGCTTCTCCCGTTGCGGTGACCTCGTCCTTCCAGGCCTCCCCCGGTCGCAAGTATCAGGCTGAAATGCTCCATGTTCCCTAAGACGACGATGAATGGCTTCAAACGTTTTCTTGTAGGGGCACCTTCGTCCTAGAAATCTCTCCCGGTACAAGCGTTGAGCGTAAGCGCCATTGCCGTCTGGTAATCCATACATCAAATGGGCATCTGCCATCTCTGCATTTGTGTACATTGCCATTGCACGAGCCAAGTCTGTGATCAACTCTACCGATAGACCACGAGAAGAAGTAAAGCGAGAGGAATGTGTAACATCAACACTTTCCTGCGTCCGTATCATATTTACGCTCGCCGTGTGGATACGATAAGCATGTTAGGAGGTTATAAACTACACAGTGTTGTCAAGTACTCACCCATGGCTAGAAACCCAGCAGCGGTCGTGCAAGATCCAAGTCTGAGAAGTACTCATTTTCGCTGCTGTCGCTGCCGCTCTCCGAATCTTCATCGCTAGACTCCAGGCCTCCAACTGATAATAAAATTGTCCATTGCATCGTCCACCAGCCCATCCTTTTGCCTGAACTCATCCTCGAGTTTTTTAACGTGCCTGACATAGCCCATCCAATCAGCTGATGTAATAGAGTTCACTGCACTTTCACACACTTGCTGTAGATTTCTTAAAGATAGATCTCCAGTTGCATTACGCTCTCTTACATGTCGCTTTATTGCTGCCCATGCCAGTTCTATAGCGTTCAGCTCGCACATATAAGGAGGTAACTTAAGAACTGTATGCCCATGCCTTTCTATTACTTTGTCGATATGGTATACTTTTTCTTTTGGCTTATGCATTTGAATTAAATCAAACAAGTCGCCCTTCCGCATTGCAGCAGAACATGGAATATTGTTGTTCTCCAACCACTGTATCATTTCCTGCTTTACAGCGTACTTTGATGGAGGCTTATTTGCTTGTACGCTGTGGTATGGAGCATTATCAAGCACGATGACGCTGTTGGAAGGTATATTAGGTAAAAGTTTCTCCTCCAACCATTTCTGGAAATTTACTCCCATTCATTTGACCATGATAATCACAGCAAGCAAGTCCAGCTTTGAATATCAGAGAGGCTCCGGGTATGAAACCTTCATTGCTGCCTGCATTTACAAGAATCAGGCGGTTCGAAGAGGTGGTGTTTGTCGTTATGCCATAGACATCATCACTCTGCCAGCATTTTCCAAACGTCAAGTTAATAGCTTTTCACCAGCTGTAACACCTTCTCTCCTTATTCTTGATACAGTGCGTTCCGATATCCCACAATAATTTGCCACGCGTGAATTACTTTGTGAAATTACACATGTCAATTGTCCTGATTTTGCTTCTTCGTCGCATACTTCAATCACTTTTCTTATTACTTCCCTTGATTCACTGTGGATAGTTTGTCCCTTCTTTCGAATTCCAGCCATATGTAAATAATAAAGAAAGAATAAAAGTAACCAAAATGATATAAGTTGTAGTATAATAGTATATACCGTAACGCGTGTTACCAGCAAGAGCCAGTGCGTTAACACCTATTACGGCGGTTGCTGTTCTACTAGTATCAGATCTGGCAGCATGGGTGGTTCATTTGCACACAAACACATTTCGTGGTAAACAATACGTGGTACGTGAGCAGATAAACAGTTACAGAACCCCGCTCGCCTTCTTCTCGTTGTCCAACAGTACTAGTACGTACTGTCAGTGACTCAGGAGATTGACTTTGTCCTTGAACTGCAAGCGTGCAGTGGACTGGGAGCTTCTTGCGTAAGATGTAGATAGTGCAACACCAACAGTTCAAAAATATTCTCAACAAGTGCAGTCTTACTGCAGGCAGTGTCAGAGGATGCTACAGTGTTAAAACGCGTTGTATTGCGAGTGTCAAATTAATATAATCCATTAGTGAAATGGCTAACTTTCGGAAAAAGGGAAAAACCATTCATAGCAAGGCTCGCGAAATAATAAACCATGTAAACGAGCAATGCAAAAAGGAAGCAGAGCAGAAACAACTAATTCTACCGATTTCGCGAGGGATGAGAGAACAGGCAATTAGTGCGGTGTGTCTGTGGGAACAATTAAGAATATAAGACAAGAAATTGCGAAGAGAACAGAAGGAAGCCCTTTACGCACTGCAGGCAAGATAAGACCTCCAAATCCAGAACGAAATATAAATATAGGCGATTTCGACATGTGCTCCTTAAGCGGACAATAATGGACTTCTACGTCAATAAAAAGATAGTTCCGACATGCAGAAAGTTACTCCTATAGTTAGAAGTAAGATACAATTTCCTTGGGGGGAGAGTTAAGGAGAGTTATTCGGAAATTGGGATTTATATGGCGCAAGTGCCGAGGAAAGCGAACAATCTTAATCGAAAAGCCAAGAATTGTTGAATGGAGATGCAAATACTTGGCTGAGCTAGGGGAATATCGAAGTCAAGGCAGGGATATCGTTTATTTGGATGAAATGTGGATGGACAATAATTTAACATTCAAGAAATGTTGGCAAGCTGATGGGATCACAGGGGTGCTTACTGATGGTAGTGCAGGAAACACTCATTGACCAAGAGAAAAGTTATTTAAGATTGACCGCATCCTTAATGCACATGGACACTCCACTCTGTATCTGCCGCCTTACAATTGCGATCTTAATCCCATTGAGGTTGCATGGGCGACAGTAAAGCACTTCATAAGGGAGCGCAACGTTACTGGGGAATTTTCGTTATTGAGTTTGAGTTTAACCAACGAAGGAATCTCTGCGGTACCTGCAGAACACTGGGTAGGATATCACCGGCATGTTAGAAAATTAGAAGATGGTTACTGTCCATGGATCGTGTGGTTTCTGATGTGATCGATCAGATTATTATTTCAAATGCAAACGACAGTTCTTCTGATGAGCAAGAAGGGATATCATCCGATGACTGGACTCCGAATCATCTGCATATCTTGCATACCCTTTGGATTAATGAGGTTAGTAAAATAATATTCCACATGTATAGTGTCGTAAATATACTGTTTTACATGTATACACGCTTTACAAGTTCACTTATTGAAATTATGATCATAATTGTTTTGTTTGATGCGGTAATAATGTAATATTGATGTTACTTCGCCTAATATTTGTTGTCGCGGAAAGAAAGGATAAGTACCTTTGGAACAGGGTGTAAGCAATAAAGCGATAGGAAAGAATAACACAACCCTCTCTCAGGTTCGCTTACGTCAACCTCAAGGACAAAGCTAAACTCCTGAGTCACAGACAGTAGTAACCCGTGTGCTTGCCAAGGTCGTACTGCTCACTGGAACAGTTGATGTTACCCGTAAACAAGTGATGATGTAAGTCTTATGGCAACAGGGACATGAAAAACAAAACACTGGCGGTGCACCTACGATAATTGACAATGTAACCAAGAGTGCATGTTCCCCATGATTCTAACGTTCTGTTCGTATGTGTTTCCCAGGATTAGTGAGTTGGAGAACATAAGTTGTAACATGGAAACAAAGCGTTTCCAGACCCATGTTCATATAGCATAATTTCTTCGTCTACGTGTGAGGATTGTGTCCTGCAATTTGTGCCGTACATTTATGTTACAACCTGTGTGCGTGTGTGTGTCGCCGTGGCCGAGTGGTTAGACCGCTCGCCTCTCATCAAGGTTCAATCCCAGGGACCCACATGTGGGATTTGTGGTGGAAAAGCTTCATCTGGGCGGGTTTTCTCCGGGTTCTCCAGTTTCGCCCGCCATGTTTCATTCCACCGGTGCTCCATCATCACTTTTCCTATCATTTATCTCTCATCTGCATCTATCATCCACTTCCTCGCTCATCCCGGGCGTGCGGCTGATTACCCATCCTGGTCTCTCTCTCTGATCCGTAGTCCCTCTGCCACCCTCAGGCATCTGCTCTGGGCGTTATCGTACGTCCTGGGGAATGTTAGTCCTCGGTTCGGGAGGGCGTTAAGAAGGGAGGGCTCTGACCCGGTAGGGCATTTTCCGCATTGTAATTAGTTATATAAATGTATATCTTGAATTTTCTGGGAATAGCCTATGAAGTCCTTTTCATTGAGAAGGGATTTTTTTATAATGGTTAACGTTAATGTATGCAAAAACGTATCACAAAAAAAGTGGATATCTCTAAAATACCCTTTATTTCAAATAACTCTTTTATGGCATCAGCCATTTCCGATATATCCGTTATTATTTTTTGGACTTAGCTAGTTATATTTAGTTTCTCTACTACTTACCTACAGTAAGACTCCTTAACGCCCTTAATAAATAAGCAAACACATCTTTAGAAACATATGTGCGTATGCGCACAGTATAACCCAAAAACTAAATGTCCGATAAATTCCAAACTTGGTATTTATGTTCAGCAGCCTTCAAAGATGCGAGAGAAGGGTTTTAAAGAAAAACTCCCTAACCCAAATTAATCCTTAAATGTAAGATTTTTCGAAATTTTTTATTTTCTGGGAAGAATAGCCCACGAAGCCCTCTTTATTCGATAAATGTGTATTTTTGTATAACAGGTTAAACCATGAGATATGGACACAAATCTTACTAAACAAAAATGAGGTGTTTTTAAAACACAATTTATTTCAAAGAACTTTTTTGTGGCACTCCCCAATTCCAAGTTATCCATTGTTATTGGTTTGAATTTTTCAGTACGTTGCCTTTTTACTATCTCTACCACGTACATAGTAGGTATTGCATTCCACCCAAAAACTTTATACCGAAATTTCACTGGATATACATGTTTTGGGGACCCCTGAATTAAAAAAGAACCTTTTTAGAAAAATCTCTCTCTCTCTCTCTCTCTCTCTCTCTCTCTCTCTCTGTCTCTTGTCTGTGAACAGCATAAGTCAAAACGAAAAGTCGGATAATTTTTTTATTAAAATACCACATATTAAAGATATTTACATGACAAATAAAATGTATATCTTGAATTTTCTGGGAATAGCCTGTAAAGTCCTCTTCATTCGGAAGGAATTTTGTATAATTTTGTTAGCTGTTAACTGATAAACATTAAGCGATAGACGAAAACGTACATAAAACATGTAGATCTCTTTAAAACACACAATTTATTTCAAATAAGCTTTTTTGTGGCATAAGCCACTTCTGAGATATCCTTTATTAAAGGTTGGAATTGCTCATTTCTAAGTCCTATCAACATTGACTTGTTTCTCGCGATTGCAATTTTAAAGCTAGCATATAGCGTTCAGTTCTTAAACATTTAATTATCGCTGTTCCCTTCGTATCAACGAAATACATATAAATAGCTATTTCTGCAAATGTTCGTTTTGATTAAAATGTATTAGATAGAAAAATAAGCTTTAGTAAGAATAGTTAGTATACCCACTAATAAACGATAGAGGTAGGGATAGTCATGCTAGTGTAACACATAGATTCTTTTTAGTGCAGTTGTTTCTCGCGATGTCAGTATGGAATTTCTGTACCAGCATATAGCGACCTGGTTTTTAAACATCTGATTATCGATTCGGTTTCCACTATCCCGTTGTACCTTCAACGAAATGTGTAATGAAATTATTTCTGCAAGAGTTTACCTCGATTAACATGAAACACATAGAAATGTCTAATGTGATACATTCACATGACTTTCTCTATCTTCTGTCCTTATTAGTGGGTATACAAACCATTCTTACTAAAGCTTACTTTTCTATCTACTACATTTAATCCAAATTAACCTTTGCAAAAATAGCTACATTACAAATTTCGGACCAGTATATAGCAACATATATTATCGATTCGGTTTTCTCTCTCCCGTTGTACCTTCAACGAAATGTGTAATGAAACTATTTCCGCAAGAGTATCTCGATTAATGAAGCGCGCGCGCGCACAAAAAATTCTGTGATACATTCACATGACTTTCTCTACCCTCTATCTTTAGTAATGGGTACATAAATTATTCTTATTAAAGCTTAGTTTTCTATCTAGTACATTTAATCCAAATAAACCTTTACAAAAATAGCTACATTATGCATTTCGTTATAATTAGAAAGAGAACCGCGATTGTCAAATGTTTAAGAACTGGACGCTACATTCTGACCTTATAATTCCATACTGTTTCCATACAATCGCGAGAAATAACTGAAAATCGTTGGAACTTTGGAAAAAAGGACAAGTATTGAACAATTCGAACCTTTAATAATGGATATCTCAGAAACGGCTTATGCAAAAAAAAAAAAAAAAAAAAAAATCCTTCCGAATGAAGAGAACTTCCTAGCCAATTCCTAGAAAATTCAGAATATACATTTTATTTTTCATGTAAATATATTTTATACATGGTATTTTAATCAAAATCGTTAGCCATTTTTTAGAAAATCAAAGTTGTCTAAAAATATTCCATGTAAAGATAGTTGGGGTGAGAGGGTTTCTTGAAAATCTTCGTGTCGCATTCTTGGAAGGTATTAACTCAAATACCAAGTTTGTTATTTATCCGACTTTTGTTTTTGAGTTATGCTGCGCGCGCGCGCACACACACACACACACACGGACATGTTTCCAAAAATTCTTTATTTGGATTCAGGGCGCCTCAAAACACGTATTTCCGGTGAAATCTGTATAGAATTTTTGGGTGGAGTGCAATATTTCCCCTATTTACTATACGTTGTAGAGAATATAATAAACGATAATAGGTAGCGAAAGTCATGTGAATGTAACGCATTAGATGTTCATAAAATGGTCTGAGTGCTTGAACTACCCACTAACTCGAAAAAAACTTAGTATTGAAGTTCAATACCTTCCAAGGATGCGACCTGGGAGATTAAAAAAAAATTTAAAACAAATCACCCCATCCCGAAAGTACCCAGCACATGTAACATTTTTCTAA
This sequence comes from Deroplatys truncata, assembly GCA_030765065.1. NCBI lineage: Eukaryota > Metazoa > Arthropoda > Insecta > Mantodea > Mantidae > Deroplatys > Deroplatys truncata. The sequence continues at coordinate 100,248,889 of CM060987.1, read as the reverse complement.
ATGTTTTCTTTTCTTAAAAATGGCTACCGATTTTGATGAAAATGTATATTTTTTTAAAATGGCAAATAAAATGTAGAGCTTAATTTTCTGGGAATAGCCTTTAAAGTCCTTCATTCGGAAGGAATTTTCTATAATTTTGTATAACAGGTAAGCCATAATTGAGAGAGAGAGAGAGAGAGAGAGAGTACTTACCGCACAAAAGCTCTGATGCGTTACGCGTTACATTCACACGATTTTCTGCGCCCTCTCGCTTATTAGTGAATATACAAATTATTCTTAGGAAAGTAGTTATATTTTCCTATCTATTTCATTTTAATTCAGACAACCCTTTCCAGAAATAGCTGCATTACACATTTTGTTATACATACAAAGGGAATAGCGATAGTCAAATGTTTTAGAACTGGACGCTATACGTTGGCCTAAGATTTCATACTCTTACCATGACATCGCGAGAAACAACTGAGAATCGAAGGACTTGAAAAGAATGGCTAAGTATTGAACAATTCGAACCATTAATAACGGATATCTCGGAAATGGCTAATGGCTCAAAAATGTTATTTTAAAATAAATTATGTGTTTTATTTTTTGTTTAGTGCGTTATCGCATATCGCTGAAGGTTTACGGGTTGTGCAAGATTATACAAAACTTCTTTCGAATGAAGGACTTCACAAGCTATTTCCAGAAAAGTAAAGATATACGTTATATTTATCATGTAAATATACTTAATATATGGTATTTTAATCAAAATCGTTGAGGCATTTTTTAGATAATCTAAAATTTCGAAAAATGTTCCATGTGAAGGGTAAGTTGGGTTGGAATGACTTTTTTTTTCTTTTCTGAAAATCTTTATGTCGCATCCTTAGAAGACGTTGAATCTAAATACTAAGTTTGGTATTTATCCGACTTTTGGTTTTTTGAGTTATGCCGCATACATACATACATACATACATACATACATACATACATACATACATACATACATACATACATACATACATACATACATACATACATACATACATACATACATGCATACATACATACACAAACGAATCTTTTTTCTAAAAATGTTTTATTTGGATTTAGCGACATGTATATCCGGTAAAATCGGGGTATCGAATTTTTGGGTGGAATTGCAATACTTTCTCTAAAGTTTTTTTTTTGTTTTTTTCTTCATTAGCCATTTTCACTATTATTGGTTTGAATTGTTTTCATACTTTGTCATTTTAGGTGCTGTCGCTATTCTATTTTTCGCGATGTCATGGAAAGAGTGGAATTTCGGCCAGCATATCTGATTACATCTGATTATAGATTGATTTCCTTTATCCCTCGTTGGCACCTACAACGAAATGAGCAATGAAACTATTTCTGCAGAGTTTTATCTCGATTAACATGAAGAGACAGGAATATAAGTTTTCGTAAGAATAGTTTGTACATGCTGCATAAAAATAAAGATAGTGGGTAGAGAAACTCATGTTTTTCAAGTTGTAAATCGCTGTTCGTTTTTTCACGCCTCAGCCTACTGCTCTTCCTAAACCAACGAAATACATATGTAAATGTGTAATGAAAGTTTGTCTCTGTTAACAAGGAGTAGATAGAAGAATCGGCTTTTGTAAGGAGAGTAGAAAAATGAGTAGAGAAAATCATATGAATACAACACACGATATTTTAAGTGCCGTCGCTATTCGGTTGTTTTTCGCAATGTCATGAAAGTGTGTGAAATTTCAAAGCCAGTCTATAGCGACTCGCCTTAAAATAGGTGACTATCGATTGGATTACCTTATCCCCTTTGTATTTGCAACGAAATGTGTAATGAAAATATTTCTGCAAACGTCTATCTCGATTAATATGACTAGATAGGAAAATAAGCTCATTCATTAGCTTAGTTTTCCGCATGAATGAAGATTGTCTTAACCACAACACGAATTAAGTCCACTCCCACTAAAGCGTGTAAATCGGGATTGGAAAAAAATAATTTTTTTCCATCGAGTCTTTCTGGTTTTTAGTTGCTTTTGGGGGGGGGGAGAGGTCGCAAAATTAGAGAATTTTGTAATTTAGGAGTAGGTAATTCGGAGCAGCGTTCAAGTTTGAGTAATGATTCAAGAGTAATTATTAGCATTTATATGAACTTGTTTTTCAATAGAAAAATCATTTGGATGCAGTACTGAATGGTACTTGAAGTTAGTGTTAAGTGTTTTGGTCATCACTCCTGCCGGGGCAGGGAATTTTTCAGTGGTGAAAAAGCTCACTTCAATTATGTCCATTCAGACAGAACACTTTGCCTGACATTCCCTAGGGCAATCATATTGCTTCCCATCGCTTAGCCTAAGGGGGTAGGAACTGCCGCAGGCCGAACATCCATCGACAATTCTTTGTTGAAGTGTATTTAAAATGAACTCGCATGTCGCTCCTTATAGTGAGATGGAAATGCATTTGTCGACCTACTTCAAAATTCTCCTCCAGCTAAATTAAACAAATGCGGGACGTGCCCCTTGAATTTGCTATTTGAAAGCTTGTCATGTTTGCTGAGCGCAAAAATGAGCCCTCGGCAGCTGGTGAATCACGAGCTAATATAGTTAATTTTAATGCTAGATTTCCAACATCGTATCGGATCAACTTGGTTTTTAAATTAGAGCTTTTGACTTCCTTTTGAGCAGATCATAGATCTTTCTTTTGAAACATTTTTAGCAACCTGCTGTTTAATATGTATCTATGCCAACTTTCTCTTAAGAAATTCAGATCCCCTACAAACGCAAAAACAAAAAGTTTTTAAAAATAACCAAGCCTACATTTTCAAAGGTAACTCATTTTCGCTCTTAATGATTTACGCCCTAAGCATTCTCACTGTAATCGGTTGTTTATTTTTCAACCGAAGAGCAATGTCCGAAATAGTGGAATCCTGAAACTCCCACTCAACTTTTCATAGCATTTCAACAATTTTCCGCATTGCCTGTTGAGAAATGTAAGTAGTTTCAAGAATTTGCTGGACAGAAAACGTTTTTCCATTTCTTAATTTCGAATCAGGCGATAGCCATTAAGTATAGGCAATACCTAAAGCACAGGACAACAAACTAGACCTAAATCGAAATCAGTTCTGTACAACGTAAGGTCAAGCGTTTTCGAGAAATTTGCTGGGGATTGTCGACCAAAGATTGTTTTTACACAATCCTATGTGTCATGGAGCAGCTATCTCCGTGTGCATGCTCTTAATAAGCTTGAGACTATTCTTTGCGGCACAGAGAAAATTACACCCATAGTAGATAAAATGAAAAGTGAGCGTTAACAATAACGCAAGACACGTTTTTTGGGATTCTTGAAATCAGTATAGGTAGTATTTCAAAAGAGAATAACAGTTTCAGAGCCATAGTTTAAGTTAAGGATATTAAAACTCCAGTCTTTTCAGTAAAAGACTGGCTTTCGATTTTCAAATTCTCAAGTTAAATCTACTCGATAAGACTAGATGATCCAGCCCCCTTTCATGGTGCGGAGCCACCTATTGGTTACAACGAAAAGCTTTGTATGCAGCAGGAATCTGCCATTTTACTCGCTGAATATTGAATCGGCCAAAAGTTGTGTGTTGTAATGCATATTTCTTTGGATTGGATGTTCGTTTTACGTACGTTTTTTCTAAATTGACCATGGTATTTTATAACGGAAGATGAGACTGGTAGGAAAAGAATCGTTTGTTTGTTCGCAGTTTGAGGTTAGGAATTCTAAGTAAGTACAAAAGTAACCACAGCCTTTGTTCCGTTTGTTGAAAGGAAAACAAACTTTCCGAAAAGCGTTTTCTAAGTACATTACGTATAATAGCAAACGCAAATATCTAATTTTTGTAAAAGGAATATCAGCATTTCATAAGCTTCCCTTATAAATGGCTGTCTACCATTGTTTTGAAAATCAGCTGTTTCCCTTGCATTGCTAGTATTGTCACTTAACATAATTCACGTTACAGCTAGAGCAGAATTCACGAGAGGCTTAAAGAATGTAACCCAATATGTGCAGCATGTAATAAAATTAAACGATTTTATTAATTTTTTTATGGTAGGTATAGTTACATATATTTGTTTGAAGATGTGACACTTGGGTACCTATGTTGAGTTGTAGCTTATTCTGTTGCATTTGGCTTTTGAGGGCTGTCACAAAGCATTGCTAATTACCGATAAAAACATGTTATGTACTACCTTCCCTTTGAGAGATAAGTGGTTGATAGAAAATTCACATGAAAGCTTTTATCTAAATAGTGAAATTTTAGTGACCTGAATACAGCATTGCAATGCACATGACTGCTTATCTATTTTGGCCATTGCTTGTTAACTATAAATTGTCATCGACCATAACCCATACTTTTGAATGTTATATCATTTGAGTTAGTCTGTTGTTGTGTAAGACCATATAAGAAGTGGACATAAATAATCAATATGAGAATAGCGTATTTTTTTTTCGTTGCATGCATGCTTGAATGTGACAGTAGAAGTTCCTTGACTTAATCCCAATGTTTGATGTGAATATGCAGTTTAACTTGCTTTACTCCTTAAGTGTCAGTGGTAACACGGCATAAGTGCTGCTGTCACTGTTTTATTCATACTCGTCACTTGACAAGTGGAATGTTTCCATTACTTTCAAGTTGATACTCAAGAACCAGAGTAAATGTATATCTGTACTGTATTGAACTGCCAAATTCCTTCCACTTTTAAGCACATGATAAAGTCGGGAAGACTTCATGAAAGATTACCATTTGTGATACTGGTACAGGTTGAGCCTGGAGATAGGCTGGCAAAACTGTTTGCTTCATATACAGACTAGACGTTAGCAGGAGCGCATGACAAAAAGTAAAGTATTTTGTTTATTAATGATGCTGTCAATTGTCAGGATCATATCAGGCTGCTGGTGTGCTAGAATCTTGTGCCGTAAGTTTGTTTAAATGAGTAAATCTACTGACATGGTGCTGTCGCTTCTTTTAAGCCTATTTAAAAAAAAAACCATTGCTCTGGACCGGGTTGTACATGACAAAGTAGAGTAGTGCAATTAGTTTTGTGCTTTGTATATTCCCTCACAGCACAGGTTTTGCACTACTCTAGTAAGTAAACATATCATAGAAAAGTAAACATGCACAATGTTGTCGGATGCATTCGTGAATGACTTGAGCAACAACTACAAAAATGAGTGCATGAGATTGACTGAGGAATGTGTGTGAGAGAACCAACAATAAGGATAGGCTTGGACATGGCAGGGTAGGGGTTTAGTTGAAATCTAATGTGTTAACATTCATACGACCTCTACCCACACTTCTACAAACTAAATGCTTAAAAAAGCTTATTCTATTTACTTTTTGCAAGTCATTTAGAATGAAGAGCACTTCACAGGCTGGAAAGGTAGAATCAGATGACTGATTAATTCATTGTGACAGCTGGGATTCAAACTACAATCTTCCCATCTTCGTCCAGTTGCTGTAAGCAACTGAGCTACCATGGCAACATGCTGGTACAACATTAAATTACCCAACTGACTCACATTTTTCCCAGTAAACCACAAGGCAATCTCAGTGGTAACACAGGCTTGCAAATTTAAAAAATTTTTCTGTGGTACAGGGTTAAAGAGGTCTGTAAATCTAATTTTGGTATGCTGAATTGAAATCTGCTTTCCATTTTTTCATCTCGCGTACCATTGTTTTGGCATGCAGAAAGGAAATGTGTAATATTTGAGTTCATTTGTAGTTTTTAAGTATAATTTAAAATGCATAAAATTATGCAAACTAAGAAACAATCTTAATTCTACAGATGCAACGGTTTACATTGAACAAGGAAATCTCAAACACACCTTATGATTTTATTTTCTCCTCTGCTTTGTTGAAAACGAATGCTGAGTTGACTTGCATTTGTGGTCCTGACAAGGGTTGTGTCTAATTCAACAACAGTAGTCGGCCATCATGGAGACATTCCATCGATCCAGTACCTTGTTTCCATCTCCTTTATGTCCTGGTGGAATCTCTCACCCTGTTCTTCACTTAATGCACCCAAGTTTTCAGGAAAAAATTCAAGATGCGAGTGCAGAAAATGCAATTTTAGGCTCATATTGGTCTTTAATATTACCCCAAAACTTGTTTATAACTTAATTGAATGAGTCCCAAGCTTGAAGCTCTATGTCTACATCCTTCATGAGTTTGCAATCTGTAGGCTGTCAAAAATGCCTTCTTTCACTTTTGATTCAGACAACATTGGAAATTTTTCAGTAAGATGTGGGAAACATGGACTATGTTTGTCCAAAGCTTTGACACATTGCTTCATTATCTCTAATTGATTTGCAACAAGGGTAGCAAAAACTTTTGAGAGTCAATTAGCGGGTGATTTATTAAATTTTTTGTCCTTGGTACTAAATCTTTTCTTTTTGGCCAATTAGTTTCACCCCAGTGTCTTTCCCTGCCTCAAGAGTCTCACTCACACAAAAAGCACGGGAATTACGTGTACCCTGCTTGTTGGCCCAATAAAATACAGCACACTTTAAGATCACAGCACATTTACTACTTGTGTTCATGCTATTTTAAGTTTTTCTAGGACAGTATTCAAATTTTGGTACATTTCTTTAAGGTGCTGTAGAGTGAGCTATTGGAACTGAAGCAAACATATTGCCATTGTGCAGCAGAACACTTTTCAGACTTCTCAGACTTCTCTTGCTTGAGTCAATAAATAGATGCCAATCTTTTACTTCATAAGCTGTTCCAAGACAACCTATCAAGTTAGGAACATCACAGAAATACACTAGTTCCCCTTCCTTTACAAAATATTTCTGGAACTCTTCTTCTTGATGTCTGTCCCAGTAGAAAGTTGTTCTAGGTCCTAAAAGATAGTTTTATTTCTGCCTTGAACTCAAAAGTTCAGTTTTTTCTTTGGCAAGACCGAAATCGCGTACCAAATCATTTAATTCTGACTGTATCTCAGTGGATTTGGAATGTCATCTTCTAAGTCTGGGGACCAATTTAAATAATTTTCTAAGCTCGAAATATCAGTAATACTCTCTGATAATACCATAGGTGGTGATGGAACAGAACATTAGGTCCATGAGGCACAGGCCTAATTGCTGATGGCAAATTTGGATATATAATGCCCGTCTCGTTTTTCCTGTTGAATCTGGATATATTACCGACAAAAACAACAGTCATTAAAATGATTTTGTTGTTCACGCCATAGCATAGGAACACCAAAGGGCATAGATGAATGAACTCCCTTGTACCACTATCTTAGATTTTCTACACAACTTTTACAATATGAGGAGCAAAATTCTTGTCTTGATCCCCTAATTTAATTTTAAAATAGGCCAGATACAAACTCTTGATAAATGTCTTTTTTTTTTTATTATTCTTTCTTCTGCTACTTTATCACATAACACCCACAGGCATAACAGAAATTGTTAGGGTTGTTCACACAGTCCCTCCTAGATATACCACTGGAACTTGCCATTTTTATTTCCACAAATAAAATTCACAACACAATATGGCTTCAAAAGAGACCTGCTGAGAAGAAGTTTAAAATTGTACTGAGGATTCTAAGATAGGTTGCTGTTATCTTAGGCAATAAATGTTTATGAGATAGGTTAACATTACCTCTAAACAGAGATAGTGATACATCATGACGTCATATGATTTAGCATGTTTACTTATTCTGAGTGAGTGCTGTAAGTTGGAAATGCAGTGATGTTAATATAAGCATACTAAACTTTCAGTTTTGTGTTGAAATACAATTTTTCAAAATCTGTACGTAATGCGCAAAAACTATTATTATTTTCAAAACCAGAGCATCCAATTTGACCATTATGATGTGAAATATTTTGTGCTGCAAAATCTTTGCAGGTCTGTATAATTAATTATTCTTCCACAAAGCCGTGTGTAGGACAAGATTGGAAAGATAGAATCAGATGACTGAAAAATTCATTGTCATAGCCAGGATTTGAACTATGGGTCTTCCAGTCTCTGTCTGGCTGCTCTAGCCAACTGAGCTACCATGGCAACATGCCAGTGCAATCAGTGGCGGCCCTTGAGTATACATTTTGGGTGTTCACAAAATATTAGATTCAGACAGCCCTGAAAATGTTACATAGCATCTACTGCTTAATGGTTACGATAATAAACTGATACAACTGCAGCTGCTCCCAATAATAATAATAATAATAATAAATACACAGTACACTGCACTGTAGTTACATGTTAAATAGGGAAAGCTATAAGGTATCATGGCTTATACTATTTATAAAGAAAATCCATGCACCTGTTTTTCGATTGTGCAAATGTCTTTATCGCTCTATGATTGAAGTCTTTAGTATCATAACAATATACCATAACTCACTCAGAAATCCACAACATATATAGAAAATAAGCTTTTCTATCCGACAGCGAAATTTTTATCTGGTGTGAATCGGATCTAAATTTTGCTGTACAGTGAGTGAATTGGTATAACTGTTCAGTATGCTACCATCTAGCGGGGTCAAACTGAAAAGCAAATGGGGGTTCCCAACTTCCCGTGCATGTAGTCTCGCATGAGTGAAACTTGTGTAGTAGTGTGGTACCACCTAATAGCATTGACGTAAAGTTATTGCTGAGGGATAAATAGTAAGGGCCAGTGCACATATTCAAGTGCATATTTCACCCATAAGGTAATTATGCCATACAAGTTGCGCATATGCAAAAACTGCTAAAACATGCACAAATCAAGTTGTGCTTGTGACTGTTGCCATATCTCATCGAGTTTAGAGGGGAAGTGCGGTAGATTTAAATGCTGTAGATTTTAAATTACCACATTATGTTACGTGTAATAGCATTCAAAGAAAAAATAACCAATAAATCCAGAAGGTGTCAAAAATTAGGATGTTCACATACTCCTGTGCTCTTACACAGCAGCTGCCACTGAGTACAACATTAAATTCCTCTACTGACTCATATTTTTCCTGGTAAACGCAAGGAGATCTCAAATTTTGAAATGACATACCTCAGTAGTGACTTACAATGTCATAAGTACTTTAAGTCCTGGACTTCAAACTAGAAACACATGACTTGTGTGGAAGAACAGTTAATTACCATTTCACAGGCTATTCATAGAAAATTTAAAATATGCATTGTATTTGTCATGCAAATATCTTAAAAGATGTGGTATTTTAATCAAAATTGTTAGTAGACAATTTTTAGAAAATAACAAAAATAGCAGCAAATTTTCATTTAAAGTATAGTATGGGTTGGGGGATTTTCTTGAAAATATTTGTGTCACATGAACTTAGTACCAAGTTTGGTATCTTTCCATTATTTCATTTTGAATTACACTTTTTACACACACACATTTTTACTTTCTCTACTACGTATAGTAAGTAGGGGAAGTATTGTATTCCACCCAAAAATTTGATACCGAGATTTCACCAGAAATATATGTTTTGAGACCCCCTGAATCCAAAAAAAGCATTTTTGGAAACGTGTCCGTGTGTGTGTCTGTCTGTCTATGTCTGTCTGTGAACAGCATAACTCAGAAACGAACAGTCGGATAAACACCAAACTTGGTATTTAGGTTCAATATCTTCCAGGGATGCGACATGAAGGTTTTCAACAAAATCCCCCCACCCTAGGATACCCTTTACATGGAAGATTTTTCGAAAATTTTAATTTTCTCAAAAACGGCTCTAACGATTTTGATTAAAATATCATATGTTTAAGATATTTTCATGACAAATAAAACGTATATCTTGAATTTTCTGGAAATGTCTCCAAAAGTGTTCTTCATTGTGAACGACTTCTGCATAACCGGTAAACCATAAGAGATAGAGAAGAGATACTACACAAAAAATGTAGATCGCGTTAAAATACACAATTCATGTCATATACATTTTTTTTGTTGAGTGAACCATTTTCAAGATATTGCTTGTTATTCTCTTAAATTTTTCAATACTTATTTTCTTAAATGGGAATTCGTTATTCATTTTTTTGTCTTTGATATGCAAAGAGTATTAATCTGTGGCAAAGGGAATGGTGCTGCACCTAGCAACCAGCTATTAAGAGATATGTATATGCTTAAAGGCTACTGTATTTCTATATTGCCCTTGTAAATATATATTCCCCTTACATCTACAAGAAAATTAGCAATAAGATAGAGTCTGCAAATGTTTATCTCGATTAACATGAAGTAGATGGAGAATAAGCGTTTGTAAAAATAGTTTGTACAAGAGTAGAGAAAGTCATGTGAGTGTAACACATCCGATTTTTTTTTTCTTCTAAAAATGGTTTCTTTATGGGAGGGACTCAGGGGACCTCAAAAACGTATATTTCTGGTTCAATCCCAATATCAAATTTTTAGGTGGAATACAATTCTTCCTCTACTTGCTATAGATAAGAAGTACAGAAAATAAAGATGTCTTTTGCACTCTGCTGATAGGAAGGTGTGGCCCAGGTTATTCTGTTACTATCTGCATCTCTATCTATGCCAAATAGAACCAAATATGTTATAGCAGACTTATTAATTTGTATTTTTCTTATAATGCAAATGCTTATTGGTCTGTCAGACTATCTTTCTGGCAGTTAATTTATGTGAAAAAGAGAATTTGATGTCTTAATGAGACTTCAAGCCACAAGATTGCATTCACTGCATTTATAATGCGACAATCATTATTATTCCAATGTAAGCCTAGTTAAATATTTCAAACGAATTGAGACATAGCATGTTAGCCTTGAAGTGAAGACTACGATTATAGAACAAGCCATTTTTGTAGGAAGCATGTATCTTTTAAGGGTATTTGGGCTAGAGAAATTACAGTAGTTTAACTTTTTTTCCTTAAGTTAATTTTTAGAGAGTTAATTTGTTACATTTAAATGCAATTGAACTACAATTACAAATAACATATTTTCTTATATAGCTGAAACATTAGGTTTGACTTATATGTAACTTATAAGAAACACTCCACTCATTCAAAATAGGATTTGTTTAGGATATAAAAACTGGGACATCATTCAGATTTCACAGATAACTGTCTGAGGTGATGTGTTTCTCAGGAATTTAAATATTTTTAATGCAAATGATATTCAACGTTGTATTCAAAAGTTGAAGATTTGAGCGGTTAACCTTGTTATCAATATGCAGAAGACAAAAGGCTGATGCTCTGCTCACTGGCTCCTTATGCAAAGCAGAATGCTGACCACTTGTAACTTAACTTCAACACTCAAAACCTACCCATAATTATAGTTAGTGCCAAAACTATTTTTTTAGAAGCATATTCTCTCAGCAATTAACTGTGAAACCTCAATGATATCCTAATTTTTATATCCTCGTTAGAAGTCCTAATAAATTTGGCTAAAGAAAATACTAAATAAAAATTAAAGCAGTAGATTATCAATGGCTTGCATAATGTTTTTGTGCTGAAAATGCACAAAAGAAAATATACATTCTTTCACAGCACGATATCATAGAAGCTTAAAAAACCTCAAACAACAAAGTTTATTTAAATTTAAAAAGTGTGTTTTTTTATTTATTTATTTAGCCATCAGTCCTAATTTTCTTTAAAAGCAGAGATACCCTGCATGTTTACTCCAATCACAATGTGGCAATAAGATAGCATACGAGGATGTTAGAAAGGTGCTTGTATAGAAAATTCAGTTTTTCATGGGAAAAAAAGTGAATGTAAATGTTTAAAGTATGACATGTCCACCTGAGAGTTTATGCAATCTTCCATACTGTAAAGTTAATGATGTCCACTGGTATATTGCCCATGAATAAATATGGCTTCCAATTGGCAGCCATTTCAAGCCATTGTTGTAATTTTTGGGGGGTGCAAACAGTTTGTCCATTGCAGTATTGTTTGATGGAACTACACTGAGTGAGAATGTTATGGCCATGCTGATATACCTCAGCATTATTTAATAATTGCATAATACTTACTGCTGGCATAAGGCCAAGGTGGAAGTAATTTTTTTCCCTTGGATGAACATGCTACTGATTTTGAAACAGAAATTTGTGCTATTATACAATGCATACATGAAAACATAAGCAGAGGTTATGCCGGTAGACAGATCCTTATCTTCTCAGATAGCCAGGCTGCAGTTAAGGCTTTAAGTAGTCATAAGGTAATGTCAGACTGACTAAACATGTTCACAAGCATGGCAGAACAGAATGAAGTTCAACTCATCTGGGTGCCGGGTCATAGTGACATAGAGGGAAATGAAAAGCTGATGAACTTCTAGACAAGGAGCAGCTTCACAATTTATTGAGCCAGAACATCTCAATGTAATAAGAGAGGCTATTAAGAACTGGTCCAAAGTAGAACATCATAAAACCTGGCTTAAAACTCCAGGAAACAAATATGGTGAACTATTTATTAGAAAACCATGTAAGAAAAGAGGTGAAAGCTTACTTAAATGTACCAGACTTGAGCCAAGAACAATTATTGCATTTTTCACAGGACATGTTCCTATGAAAAAGCATCTTAATAGGATGGGAGTGTTTCAGAGTAACTTAAGATTGCAGATTGTGCAAGAAAGAAACTGAAAACAGCCCAGCATATTATATGCTTGTGTGAGGCCCTTGCTCACAGGAGATGTATTGCTTTTTGGGGAAATAATTTTAGAATTAAAAGAATTTGAAACCATATCTGTTATGAGACTGCATTCCTTAGTAAAGGGTGCAGGCATAATGAATTGGCCTTAAAACTATACAGGTAGCACAATGAGCCCAAGGCTGAAGTGCATACAGAGCAATGACAGAAATCTGTATTAAGACAAGAATACTTACTGCTCTACTTTATGCTGAGAGGAAGATGGTGGTAATTAAAATTTTTATATGATACCATTTTTTGTCAGGTATCATAATATAATGCTTTTTAATGTTTTTTAGTAAAAAATATTAAAATGTTTTGATGGTGGGATTCTGTCCTCTCAAGTTAGGCAGTGTGATACTATCATTACTTGCTCAAGAATGTACTAGGCAAGGTGCTATTGTGGTGGTTTGCATTGCCTTCTGCATGTTATACATGCCTAAATTCAGTCACTCAAATTCTAAAGATGATTAAATAAACACACAGAAATGTTTAAAGAAAAGAAATTTAAAGCATTTGAAATTACTGGGAAAAGTAGTGTGCGTCGACTTTTCCTAATATTATGATAGTTTCACTGTTCATAACACTAATCATATTCTGTGTGATATTTGAGATTAGTTCCAAAATACGTGGAATCTGTTGCCCAATTTTTTCACTTTTGCTCCCTTAGTGGAGAAACTTTACTTTCAGTAATTATTAAAATCATCATTCCAGATATCTACTCTGAAGTTTAAGTAAAACTTTGCTTATAGCCATAAAATGTATGTAGCTGATCAGTGGCCTAATGGGCTATTCTGGGTCCCCCTGCAGAATCAAGTTCAGACCCAAATATTAAAAGTCATTGATAAATAATAATACTATAATAAAAATGCACTTCTCACAGTTAATCTTGAAAGTTAGTAATCGTTTTTTGCAGGATTTTTCCTAGCCAATTCATCCACTAGCACATCAAGATTTAATGTGCATGCGCTTTCCACTTCAATGCTAAGGGAGACAAATGCTCCCGTATCATCGAACTGTGGACATGTTGATTAATAAATTTTAATTTTGAGAAAGTCCTTACTGCTGAAGTCACTGTCACAGGGAGAGTTACAAATAATTTCAATGCCACAAGACATCAGGCACACTAGAAATAATTGTGATTTTTATGATTAGATTTAACTGTTTCACTGATCCAGTTTTAATACCTTTGGTATCGCTCTGAAGTACATTACGGACCATGAGAAGTTGATGAAATTGAGGGATATATCATTCAGATACTTAGCTCACTACAAGTGTTTCTCCAATTGAAGTTCACTGTCATTACTATCTAGGGGTGCTCATCTCTCCATGGCACATCCCTCCCCCCAAAACAATCACTCCCCCATTTTTCTGAGAGCTCAATTTCAACTATTTAGTTCCTTTTCTATGTTGCTGGAAAGCTTCACAAAGGGGCTATCTTATAGATACTGTAGTTGCGACTGTATTAATGTTGTATTTATTTAACATTATTGTATATGTTTGTATTTGTTAGCCCCACGTTTGGTTACATAATTTTAACTGCCCCACGTATGGGAGCCACTTTGATGCGGTATTTACTTATAATGTTTGTTACTTGTGATGTTTGTGTCTGAGTGTTTATTTCATGCGTTGCCATCTTGTGACGTCATTCTTTGTTAGGTTCGTAGCTCCATCTTGTGTTAGCAATTTGCATCAGTGTTAGCTTTTTGTTTGATTTCATTTCAAATGTCCTCCGGCTAGCTATTATCTTATCTTGGGTCGAACATGTGTCTCTATACAGGTTGTGAAGCGGAAAGGAATCTTTTATCCAAAAATTACACGGATGAAGAAATTTGTTTTACACATTTATTGTCGAACACGTTAACTATCACATTTATACATTGATCTTCACACTCGCCAAACTGAAACTGTTATAATAACTTTATTACTAATCACTCTTAATTCACGTACTTCAATCTTTTATATAATTAACCTTACAATACTTTAGATCTTTCATAATTCTGCTGCGCGTAACTTGTGACGAACTGACAAACTGACGACGACGTGTAATTTACACAGATTTTTGATGAACTGCCTGAATACGACGTGTAATGTATGAATGCTTTCGGCGAACTGAAGGACTGACTGACGACGTGTAATGTGCTAGGAATTTTGATGAACTGCCCTGAATACGACGTGTAATGTATGAATGCTTTCGGCGAACTGAAGGACTGACTGACGACGTGTAATGTGCTAGGAATTTTGATGAACTGCCACCGATCTACCTCTGACTTGGTTTATTTATACTCCTTCAATCAGATACGCCTAAAGATTATAACTGAACTGCAATTGGCTAAGAAAACGCGCCAACATTAGCGTCTATTTTAATATCCAATGAAAACCACGAATACATATTGCTTTTAGTGAGAAAATATTCCAGAAGTTTCTACCGAAAACGCGCCAACATTACGTAACTTCCTTGTTTCCAATAATGATAAACAGCTCACCCCCCTCGCTGCATTGTTGCGCTATTATTGACAGTTTCAGTAAAGCCGTATAAACTTATTTCCCAATAATAATTACAATTAATAAACATCTGAAATCAATGTCACATAAAAATGCATATTCATATTACAATCATTATTTACATTTAGGTAATTTGTGATACAAATTACTGCATCATATGCCCCACTAGAAACATAATTATAAATATTTACAACTTGTTTGGAAATTTTATAATTGTGTTTTTAGTCTCCTAAATCTTGGAACACACGCTATCACTTTCACTTAACACTTCACACGTATTTAACACACGACATATGTTTTTTTTGTTTTTTTTTCTCGCCACTACTTACTGGCTCTGGTTTAATTAATTTAGATATTAATCTGACATCACAAATTTTTTTATAGCAAATACTTTACCCTAAATTATTTAATTACTGTTACCAAATTGTTTACTTTCTTAAGTTGTTGACAAAAATTTATACATTTAAGATTTTTGTAATTATTACACATATTTACCAAAATATTCACCCTCTACACAAATATTTACATCTCTTAAATCTAGGCACTGTTTCACATGTTCTATTTGCTACATAAATATTTGTTTTTAATTATGTTTACCAATTTTTGTTATTTTGTACTTTATCTTAACAATACTCTTGGAATAGTATTTATGTACTTTACTTTAATATAACATCATGCTTTATTTCACATGTTCAGTTACTAATAAAAATGTTATTTTCCTCTTAAACATTCTGTCATGTCCAAAATTTATTTCTCCTTTCACATGACGTACATATTTATTTAACCCTCTTACGTTCCAATACATTGCTCTGCATTTCGTCTTTAACTATCCAGCATTTACTATTTATCATCTTTGTCTTTTGTTTCATCTTGATCTTCATGGTTGTATGGTTTCAGCATCTCAATATGGAACTTTCCTATGCTTTTTCGAGTTGTTGGATTACATAACTCATATGTATTAGTTCCATATACTTCAACAACTTCATATGGTCCATGGTATTTGAGAAACATTCGCCAATAAAGTTTATTTGCTTTATCCGACAATTTCTTGGTTTTGACCAAAACTAAATCTCCTATTTTGATCCTCCATTCCTTTCTCTTCTTTTCTTCATGTTTAATTTTTCTTTTTATGGCCTTTTTCTTCATCCTCTCGAATGCTTTTCGGAACATCTCTTCTTCTGTTTGTGGTATCGAATGCGCATCTGGAATGGCTTCTGGAATTTTCTTACACATTGTTTTGATCTTCTTTCCTAACTTAAGTTCACATGGTTTGTATCCGGTCACATTGTTTACGGTTTCATTTAGTAGATTCTGAACGAAGTTCACGTATCCATACCATTGGGTGTGTTTTCGATGACATAACACCCTTAAATAATTTGAAATTTCCTTAATTTCCCTCTCCACTGGGTTGGAGTTCGGTCTGTATCTTGACGAAAAATATTGTTTAATGCCATTTTCTTTCAGTCCATCCATAAATTTTTTTACTGTGAAGTACGAAGCATTATCGCTCAATACAGATTGGATAGGTCCTTCTATCACATATGACTTGAGTAGTCTATTCAAACATGCTAAACCTGTAGGTTTTCTCAAAGTGTAAATTCTTACATATTTGCTGAATATATCATAACAGACAAATATATATATTTGTTTCCAAATTGACTTGGAGGCATCGGACCATGAATATCAATACTAATTACACATCTCGGCTTATCCCTTATAACCGAATTAGTTTCAAATGCATATGCTGCATTTATTTGCTTTGCCTTCTGACACAGGTTGCAGCACGATATAAATTTTCGAACTTTCTGACGCAATTTAGATATGTATAAATTCTCTAATATCATAGAAGTTGTCCGGTCAGTCCCTGAGTGTGCTAACCCTTCGTGAAAATTCTTAATTAGTTCCTTTTCCATGCTTTTCGGAACCATTACCTTCCAACTAGGCACTTCTTTTCCATGCTTCTTGTATAATGTCCCATCTCGAATTGCTACAATTTCTTTCTTTGCCTCTTCAATTAGTGGTGCCTTTTCTTTAAGTTCTAACAATTTTGCGTCCTCTTTTTGAGTTTCCCCCATATTTTTCAATTTTCTAATCATTTCTTTGCTTAAAGGAATTTCAATTGTCAATATTTTGTCTTCATTTCTAGGCCTTTCAATATTTTCGGGAATTTGTGGGTTGTAGTTCAATCTTGATAGCAAATCACTGAAGGTATTATTTTTGCCAGGAATGTGGATAATCTCAATATCGAATGCAGATATTGCATGAATGTATCTAGCAAGTTTTCCACTACATAATCTACACCGTTGTATGAAAGTTAAGCTGATGTGGTCTGAATATACTTTCACCTTTTGCCGATAAATATAGGTTTTAAAACGAATTAATGAGAAATATAGTGCTCCAATTTCTAACTGAGTCACTGAAGAATTCCGCTCAATATTTGTAAGTCCTCTAGAAGCTGTACTAATGACGTGAAAGTCATTGTTGAAGTCTCGCTGTCCTAAAATTCCGGCATATCCTTGCATTGATGCGTCGACATAAATCTCATATTCCAAATCTTCTCTGGGCCTCTCGAGTAATATGGACTTAGCAAAGAGTTCCTTTACTCTCTCAAAACATTTTTGATGATCCTCTGTCCATTTCCACTTATTGTTCTTTCGGAGAAGCTGCCGCAGTGGTTCTATTTCAGCCGAATATCTTGGTACGAACTTACTCTGAAAGTTCAATACCCCTAAGAGACGTCTAATTTGTTTTACGTTCCTTGGTGGTGGAATTTTCATTATTGCTTCTATTCTTTTCTGATCAGGTCTTATACCTCGTTCATCCACTACATAACCCAGAAAATTTATTTCCTTGACACAAAATTTTGATTTTAGTATGTTCACAGTCATACCATGTTGTTGCAGTTTATTTAACACATAATGGACATTATTCATGTGTTCTTCAAATGTTTGACTAATGATTAGGAAGTCGTCAATATACTTTATTAAAAAGTCATCTGCAGAATTTCCAAAGATACTGTGAATGGCTCTCAAAAATCCACTTCCTGAGTTTTTTAAACCAAAAGGATTTACACAAAAACGATACTGGATCCCTGAGTACTGAAATGAAGTGTAATCACGCACTTGTGGATCTAATTCCACTTGCCAATATGAAGCAGTGAGGTCAATGGATGTCAGAAATCTCCCTCTTGAAAGTTTCGTAATTAGTTGTTCAATTCCCTCACTTTGAAAATGATCTGGTTTCATATACTTGTTGACATATCTACCGTCTAATGTTAATCTCAAACTACCATCTCGTTTAATACTCCAGCAGATTGAATTTATATACTGAGAATTACTTTGCTCAATAATCCCATTTTCTAACATGCTATTTATTAGTTGTCTAGCTTTATCCCGAAGACTTAGAGGTAAATTGTCATACTTGTGCCTATACGGTGGTACGTCTTCTACTTGAAATGTATGCTGATATACATTACATCTGCCTGGGATATTACTAAATACTGAACTATTGTTCTTCAAAACATCATGAAGGATTTGTTTTTGCATTATCGTAATATTATAAGCTTCTTCACACTTGTGTATTATTTCCTCATTTCTCTTCTCTTCCCAGCTGTTGCCTGTCTCGATCACATGGTCGTCTTTTGTTTGGATTGCAAATTTCTCTACTTCTTCTGGCATTTCTGCTAGCTGTTGAAAATATGGCGTGGTATTCCCTTCATATTCTGTGACTACCTGCTTTATCTGACTATTTCTATCAGTTTCTGTTATTTGCACAAAAAACTCTTGGTCACAAAGATTCTTCTCATCCTTTGTCATCTCGATTACAGAAACTTTCTCTTTTATAAATGGTACCCTTATTTCTCTATCGTCTTTTGTCATTCTTAACTCTTCATGTTTAAAATCTATACTTGCTTCATATTCATGTAGGAAGTCACATCCTATAATTATGTCACAAATCAGATGGTTTACAATTAGAAACATAACCTCAAAATTCTCTCCGCCGATAAGTATGTTAAGTAGAGCTTGTGTTTTTATGACCTGTGTCGTTCTTCCGATTGCAACACGACAAACTAAATTACTAGTGGGAAGAGCCATAATTTTGTTACCTTCATTAATCAAATTTATGTAAAATTTTTGTGAGCAAATTGAAGCTGATGAACCAGAATCTATAGTTGCAATGATCTCTTTCTTCGCAATTTCCATCCTAACATGAGGTGACTCAAAATTTTCTCCCTTATCTTTTGTTGCTGTAATCTTATTACAGGGTGTATGTGTAGGCATATTATTTGTATTGGTAATGGATACTGAATTATTAAAGACGTCCTGAGAACCTACTACACAGGAGTCTGTTAACAGTTTTCCTGGTTATTTCCATGTTCACGTACGGGACTGCCATTCCTAACAGGCGCTAAATCTATCTCATTGTCGCTACCATTGTTTTGAGTTCCCCTTCCTCGAGTTCGAAATCCTCAATTTCTAACATTATGTCCCCTTGGCACGTAATTTTCTTGCCGTTCCTCAGATCTTTCCCGGTTATTGTTTTCCCTCCAGTGAGTAAAATTTCCCCTTTGTCTAATGTACCGCCTTCCATAATTTTGCCCTCTTTCAGGCAATCTTTCTGTCCTGACATAATTTATTTGTTCCTGTCGACCTGGTCTCCTATCTATCCTCGATCTTTCAAATTGTGGAACGTATGATTGATACCGTTGTCTGGTATTATTTTCATGACGCCTGTCTTGTCCTCTACTTTGCTGATAACTACCTTGGTAATTTCTTCTATCTCGCACATCTAAAAATCTATGCTCTCACTCCCGAGATATATCTTCTTCCTGTTGTTCCAAAGCTGTTATTAATTCTGTCATCTCATAGATGCTCCGTGGTTTTGCAATTAATAAGTAATTTCGTATCCTTATAGGATAATGCCTTGCGAGCAAACTCACAAAATCTTCCTCATTGATTGGAGGTGACAAGTTTCTAACCTGACTTGCATGTTTCAGTTAGTAATCAGTCATTGATATTCCCTCTCGTGGATTAAATTGACCATGACTAAGCACTGCTCGAATTCTGTGCTGTACCGTAACATTCCAAAATCTGTTCATGAATAACCTCTTAAAGGATTCATATGAAATTTCACCCCCTGATACCATTTGTAACCAATCTAAAGTTTTCTGGTCCAAACATCTTTTGACAACTATCATTTTCAATGCTTCAGGTATCTTTTTAATTTGAAAATACTCTTATAATTCTGCAATGAACTGTACTGGACTGGAGTTTTCATTAAATTTTGGAAGTGGAAAATCACTTAAGATATGATTGTAATTTTGCAAATTCCCCACTCCCATATTTAAATTCTCTAGTGTTACTTGTGCACTCTGAGTTTCAGCATTAGCTATGGATGAAGCTGCCGCATCACTCACATTATTTGTCATACCTGAGGAACTACCTTTATCATTATGTTGTACATCTGATACATTCACATCACATATATTTGCCCTTGAATTCAATTCTAACCTATTTACAGTACCTTGCAGATTTTCTATTGTCTGTTCCAATTTTTTATTATTCTCATTTTGAACAGTTTGGTGTTTGTTAATTTCAGAAGTTAGCTTTTGATTCAAATCTTTAGACAAATCTTTAACTTCATCAGACAATTTATTTCTCTGTGTTTCTGACTCCTTCTGAATTTCAGATATTTCCCCTCTGAAATTAACTTGCACCTGTATTAAATCTGCATTTGTAGCCTCCATCATCTCTTTTAACTCACTTGAAATGCTACTCATTCGGCTACCTAACTCTGTACATTTTACATCAACATGTTCAAACTTAGTATTAACCTCACTTTTTTGGTTTGATATTTCCCTGCTCATTTCTGACATTTTCTTTGAAACCTCGCCTATCTCATTTGCTATCATTTCCTGATTTTCATTTCTCATTCTCATCATACTACTATCTAGCTCCATGAATTTCTTTTCAATTTCTTCCCTGTTTTGTTCTAAGCTTTTACCAATATCTTCCCTCAATTCTCTCTTATTCTGATCTAGTTTTTGTTCTAAACTCCTATCAATATCTTCTCTCAATTCCCTATTATTCTTTTCCATATTCTGAGTTAGTTTTTCTAATTTCTCACTATTCTGAGTTAGTTTTTGTTCTAATTTCTCATTATTCTTTTGCATATCTTCCCTCATATTTCTCAGCATTTCAATCATCATACTAGCATCAAAATTAACATTTCCTGCTATTCTATTCTCACTTTCTGCACTAACATTTTCATCCTCAAATCCTAAAAAGTTTGGGCTATTTTCTGTAACCTGTATTGAATTACAGCTAACTGTTACATTATCTCCCTCCATAATTATTTCTTCTGTATTATTAGTAGCCATTGTTTTCTTTATCCTACCACTCCTTAAGTACATTTGTAGGTTACAATTTTGTTTTCTAAAAAACATTACGATACTCTAACCTTTGTGATGCTGTCTGTTGCTGTTACATTGATGTCCAGCTTTCTGCCCCTCTCTCCTAGGTTATATGTTGCTTCTGCGTTGTGTTATGATGAGTCCACGTCGTTTTGTTGTCCTGTAGTTTGGAATCTGCGTCTTGTAGATCATTTCACTGCTACATTCGTTCGACGTCCTGGTTCCTTTCCTGGTCACTCTGCTACTTTCCTGGTTACTTTGCTTCTTTCCTGGTCATCGTGTTCCTTTCCTGGTCACTATGCTTCTTTCCTGGTCATCGTGCCCCACGTTCTGGGTGCCATTTTGCGACCGTATTAATGTTGTATTTATTTAACATTATTGTATATGTTTGTATTTGTTAGCCCCATGTTGGGCGCCAATTTGCGACTGTATTAATGTTGTATTTATTTAACATTATTGTATATGTTTGTATTTGTTAGCCCCACGTTTGGTTACATAATTTTAACTGCCCCACGTATGGGAGCCACTTTGATGCGGTATTTACTTATAATGTTTGTTACTTGTGATGTTTGTGTCTGAGTGTTTATTTCATGCGTTGCCATCTTGTGACGTCATTCTTTGTTAGGTTCGTAGCTCCATCTTGTGTTAGCAATTTGCATCAGTGTTAGCTTTTTGTTTGATTTCATTTCAAATGTCCTCCGGCTAGCTATTATCTTATCTTGGGTCGAACATGTGTCTCTATACAGGTTGTGAAGCGGAAAGGAATCTTTTATCCAAAAATTACACGGATGAAGAAATTTGTTTTACACATTTATTGTCAAACACGTTAACTATCACATTTATACATTGATCTTCACACTCGCCAAACTGAAACTGTTATAATAACTTTATTACTAATCACTCTTAATTCACGTACTTCAATCTTTTATATAATTAACCTTACAATACTTTAGATCTTTCATAATTCTGCTGCGCGTAACTTGTGACGAACTGACAAACTGACGACGACGTGTAATTTACACAGATTTTTGATGAACTGCCTGAATACGACGTGTAATGTATGAATGCTTTCGGCGAACTGAAGGACTGACTGACGACGTGTAATGTGCTAGGAATTTTGATGAACTGCCACCGATCTACCTCTGACTTGGTTTATTTATACTCCTTCAATCAGATACGCCTAAAGATTATAACTGAACTGCAATTGGCTAAGAAAACGCGCCAACATTAGCGTCTATTTTAATATCCAATGAAAACCACGAATACATATTGCTTTTAGTGAGAAAATATTCCAGAAGTTTCTACCGAAAACGCGCCAACATTACGTAACTTCCTTGTTTCCAATAATGATAAACAGCTCACCCCCCTCGCTGCATTATTGCGCTATTATTGACAGTTTCAGTAAAGCCGTATAAACTTATTTCCCAATAATAATTACAATTAATAAACATCTGAAATCAATGTCACATAAAAATGCATATTCATATTACAATCATTATTTACATTTAGGTAATTTGTGATACAAATTACTGCATCATAGTCCATACTGTGGTACTGGTACACAATAAAAGCTTAAATAATTGGAAAGTTAAAATCAATAAAAATCACCATATTTGCAGCAAAACTTACAAAAAAGGTATTTGGTAAGTGTATTTTATTACTTGATATTTCAGTGTATCCTAATATATCTATCTAAATAGACCAATATAGTGTCATAGCGCTATACGTTCTGAACAACTACATACCTACCTATAATGTTATAGTTCATATTATATATTTCAAAAAATTGTCATTTGGTAACTTGGAACTGCAGGTTTTCTTTACCTGACTATCCTTCGATGCCCTTGTTCCATAACTGTTTAGTTCCTCTTCCCACCACACACACACTCATTGTGACCGCCTAGTATACATGCTCAATCAATATAATGTGATACCAATAAAGAGTGCTCAACTTCTGAAATTAAAATCTTTTACAGGTACACATAATTTTCACAGTCAAAATAAGGCATTTTTCACACTTTTCACAATAATAATGATGTACCAGTCTTACTTTCACTCCAACCCAGCAAAGGGCGATGGATTTTTTCAGGCATAAAAAGTTCTTAGCATGGCATCTTTTGGGGGAAGTAAAGCCAGTGGTCCTGTGTCATAGATTTACGGCACGTAAAAGAACCTCAAGCTTGATGAAGAGGCCTCTGAGCAAAATTACCGGTCTTTCACGCTCAATGTAGAATGGGACGCTAAGCACCACAGCAGTTAACGAGCATGCATAAATAAAACTCAGTTTAATTTTTACATTCATTCTGCTCACTATCCTAATAGATCAGAATGGCACAAGAAACAGAGAAAAACAATTTGAATTTGATATTGCCCATTGACCAGTAAATGGAAGTAACAGTGAAGAAAATAATTCCATCCTATTGTCTCGCGTGATGCTGTTATTTTGGTCAGTGCAAGATCAGAGAATTCACAATGTTGTCATATTTCTCAATACTTTTGAAATTCCAAGAAAACTATTTGTTCCCTGAATTTACAGTCTTAAAAATGGGTGCTGCGTGCACAGTCTAAACATGTGAAAATACAGTATCTCGAGCCTATGGGGCCCCTCTTGCTTGTGGCCTCCTGCATTGCAGGGGTTGCTACGCCACTGTCACTGATAGTATAATGGTTCATCTTTGACTATTCAAGTTAAGCAGAAAGAAATTGGTCACTACACAAGTATGTTCATGAAAATGGCTAGATTTTCTACAGTATCTACTTTTGTTTCTTGCATTGATAAATGAAAAATACCACTTCTCTCCCTCTCTATGTTTGCCCTTTCACAACTGGGAAAACTTTGTTTTTGATTATTCACTTTCCTCTCTCTCTCTCTCTCTCTCTCTCTCTCTCTCTCTTTTAATTCAGAAAGTATTTACAAAACCAGAACCCTCTCCCATTGAATTATCTTAATCTAATTATTTAAACACAAGCACAACTCATTAACTTTTACACTTTTCTTTATAAGTCATTAAACTTCATACTCAAAATTAAATGCACACTTTATCTTAAGTAACTCAATGCAAACATCACATTTGAAATAAGAAAAAATTAGTGGAATAAGTAATTGCATTAGTGGAGATTCAAATCCTCAATGTGTAAGCAACTTTTTGTTGAGACTAAGCCACAGCGCTGGATAGTAACAGCAACTTACAGCTCCATGCTTGCCCATATTGATCACAACATAAAGTGAAGCTGAATAAATGGCTAAACTTCCCCATTTAAGATCATTTTCTGATTTCATGCATCACAGTTTGGGAGCCTATAAAATTCTACTTTGATGTTGGTTTGAGGTGATTCTCATATATTACAAAATGTGTAATACATTAATTTGATTAAGGTTTTCTGCTATATGAACTTTTGAGAGGTGAAATGGTATAAGTTACAAAATATTGATTTTTGACTCCTGTTATATTTCAGTACTTCTGGGTGAACTATCTTCTCAGGTATCTTAACATAACATCAAACTTCTAAGATGGCCACTAAGCAGCACCCTTGTCAAAGAGCAAAATCAGAATCACTATCACTAAATGACATCTGGGATATAAATCAGTGTTGGACATCAAGACACATGTATAATAATTAGAAATGTTCATATGACTGTATGTGTTTATTAAGGAAAAGCAATTTAAGAAATTCTGTATCTTTTATGTTTAAAAAGAAATATAGTAAGATAAGACCAAACGTTATTGTACATGTTTTGGTAGTTTAGGGAATGATGCCCATGATTATTGAATTTGTATAGAACTGCTTTTTCTTTTCTCTATAGATTTTATGAAATTTTCCACTTAAATAGATTTCCCAAAGTGAAAGAATTTTATGAAAATAGGTGATGCAATCCATGGCTTGTGTCATTTATAAGCATGGTTCTAGACTTCTATCCTACTGTTCATTACACAGAAGATGGCCAACAATAATTAAAATAGTTTCATTTGCTCGTTAGCTTATTCGTTGGTATCTTTGGATTAGTGAGTTTATGGAAGTATTGTTGCATTTACTTGGTGAAGTATACCAGAAAGTTATACAGTTAGTATTCTAATGTTAGCAAATGGTGAGTTATTCAGATGTAGCAGGACATTTAACATCAGTAGAAATGTTTTTCATGCACCTAAATATATTATCTTTATTGTTTACAGATTTAAGGGCTTAAAAATCTATGTTTAAATTGATTTTTGTGATATACTTGTGTACAAAACATTGAGCATGTAAGCTGGGCTAAAAGTGCTGCCTATTGCAAAGATTCTGTGCGAAATTTAAGTTTGTGCATCAGAAGAATTTAGAGCATATGCAGAAAATGGTATCATTATTGAAGACTTGATCAATTGCTAAGGAGCTTTAAGGATTCCCTGTTTTTAAATTTACCCCCTTTTGCAAGTTGTACTGCTGAACAATACTTGTACCGAAAATCGCATTCCTTTAGAAAAAAGAAATAGTGGAAAAAGCTCTTGAAATTTATTTTAACTGCAGCATAATCGTAAAACATATTTATTTATGTATAATCATTTTTTTTAGATTGCAAGGCCTAAAAGTAGAACCTCTAACACATTACCACGAGCTAAATGGTTTAGATCAGTGGTGGCAAAAGCGCGACTCGCGAGGCACTGTGACTCGCTGGCGCAACTCCTTTTCTAGCCGTCTATTCATTTGTTTTTCATGTGCTGCTGAGTGGTGTGTTGCATATTTGATGACTCGAAAGAGAACAGCATTTTCGCCACCCTTGCTTTAGATTATCACACTAGTGTGATTAATCTTCATTGTGACTAACTTTGGTTTCAAGTCCAATCACATGGTAATTACCTTTGTATTTGCTTAATAACTTAACTTGCTTAGGTTTTACTTTTCATTATGTCTTTTTACATGATTAATTTCTCATGGCGCCTGCATTATCTGTTCACAATCAAATCGTCATACTTCATTTTATCGCAATTCATTGTAGAGTTAACATACATATCAGCAGCCTTCTTCTTTATTTGATATAAAACATTATTCTTTTATCTACTATAACCTACATGAAGATTAAACAG
The DNA here is from genome assembly GCA_030765065.1 of Deroplatys truncata. Classification (NCBI taxonomy): domain Eukaryota; kingdom Metazoa; phylum Arthropoda; class Insecta; order Mantodea; family Mantidae; genus Deroplatys; species Deroplatys truncata. The sequence continues at coordinate 100,222,360 of CM060987.1, read as the reverse complement.
CGAAAATTAGGAATTCAGAATAAACTGAAACGGAAGAGCCAGGTGAAATTACAAAAGCAGCAGAAAGAGTAACATTTAGAAGTACTTACCCAAAGAATCCAGAAAGCAATATGATACAGCATTTAATTGCTTCATTGCCTGGTGTAAGGCAAAACATGTTGAAAATAGGATAGCTGAAAATGACTGCTAGTGAATCAAAACGTCTGACATCTCACTTTTTTAACGTCATTTCTCTTGCTTTAAGAACCGTGTTGTGAAAGTTGATTTCTCTTAGTTTCAGGAATCAATATATCAATATTTTACAAATTTGAGTGCTGTTTAAAAGTAGTATATGCCACACATTTTGAAAGTGGTTTTATTTTGCTCATAGGCTTGCGGAACGAAGGCCCTACTTGTAAAATAAAACCCTACTTTTACCCCTTGTATCATAATCTACTATTTTAACTGTGAAAGGCTTATTGCAGTTATTTGAATATCTTGTTCTCTGTCTGTTCCCATATTGTACACTAATTTACTGAAGGTTTTAGGTGAATTTCTTTCTTTCTTTCATTCATTCATTCCTTTCTTTCCTTATGTATATCACTGTTCTAGCAATAATACAGACTGCTTTGTCTTATTTTGGAGTACCATACTTGAATCTCTTTAATTAGAATTATTTTCTTTGAATAAAATTATCCTTGTTTAATATTCTCAGTACAAAATTTTGTGTAAGTTAAAACATAAAATCCTTACTTCTATAAAATTTTATGTTCCACTATTTCAGATGTTATGAAGCTAAATTCATTGACCTTGCGATTATTTACGCATCAACACATTCCCAATGTTTGAATCAGCTGTTGTGTCGAAAAATATGGGACTGATAATTCTGCTCACTGCGCACCAAACCACAACTTTTGCAGTGTGGTGAGGAACTTCATGAATAATATGGGGATTTTCGTAGCCTAGTATCTATTGTTCTAAATAGAAATGTAACCTTGAAGATAAAACCATGCTTCATCAGTGAAGAACATTAAAAGTGGATCCACATCGCCATTATGAACGAATTGTAAAAAGCAATTGCAATAATTAACCCTACTTACAGGATCTTGTGGTTGTAAAGCATGAGCTACAGTTACCTTGTATGGCTTAAGCTTAGAAGTTTCGTTGCCACAAAAGCTGACGTCTTAGAAATGTTAACCTCCTGTGCTAAACGTCTCGTTGGTTTTTGGGGTGAGTGCTCTAACTGGTCCCTACTTCATCAAGTTTCTCTTCTGTCAACATACGACATTGTTGAACATGTTTCTTGTTCACAAAGATCCTGCATGCTGACTTTATTGACAGCCATGAATAGTTGACCTGCTAGGAATTCGAATGCCTGCAAACCGATGTTGAAATACTCTGCGACACCTTCTTGCAGAAGAGTATTTCACATGCGCATCATACAGAAAAATACGTTGTTCTAAAGTGTACTCAACCATTATTAATGGACAGTTTATCACCAAGAGACAACACAATTTTACTCTGAACACGCGCACAGACGTCTTTCCCTCACGACAGATCCAACTTGACTGATGCATCAGCGATAGCTACAGCGCTACTGGCGGCAGGTGTGCCACTCCTCACCCAGTCAAATGCCTCTGCAGAACGGTCCTCTCCGATCTACGAATGCACAGTACAGTTTGTGTCAAATGCATGGTGACCTTACACATTTGTTTACAATGCGTTGTGTATGTAGCTACCTCTGAGTTCTGATATCACTTGCTCCCCACTACTCCTCATTTCTCCTCTCTTGCTCATATGGAGTGTCATGACATTTTACACAAGCTGTTGTTGCTGGAGATATAAGATTGTTTCCCATAGTTTTATGCAGTTTTATAGCAAATACAGAAAGATTTAAATTCCTTTTCTACGATTAATTTTTGATTATGTCAGCATCCTCATTGGTTTGTTCACATATTGTAGGCAGAAAAGAACATGTAGTGCATATCTAATTAGGATATTCTCATTTGACAGACTGTGGTAATGAGAACGAAATATGGAGGAGTAATAAGGAAATGGAAAATACCCTATAGATTTTTTACTTGCATTGCCTTGCAACAGTCAAAATTTTAACCACTTGATCATTGTACTAAGGGACGAGCTTCTTGCATAGAGCTTGGCCTAAAACACAATGAGTTTAGCACTCTTGTAGTTACTGCAGTGTGTGTTCTGTTTACTTGTGATAGAACAAGTCATCCTGCAAGTGCACAGCTGCCCTCTCATCAAGTTTATGTAGAAGCATCAAGGTCTCTAAGTAGCTATTTTGGAAAAATTATTTTGACTTTGCTTTTTATACACTCCACACAAAAAATATTTTGAAGCTGCATAGCCGAAAATTTTTACTACATCAGACTTCTGTTTGGTCCAGTTTTGCGTTATATTCCTGTCAGTGTAGTGTGAAAACAAAAGTTTAAGAATCACGCAAAGCATGTTTTAATTGTTATGCTATTTTAAAATAGCTGACAATGAGTTGGTAAATTTGATTGCAGGATTTTTCCGTTTTTACTCTTTCTATATACCTAATACATAAAGGAAGATTGAATTACACCCAAAAATTTAATAGAGATTTCATTAGAAATACACATTTTGCAGCTCCCTGAATCCAAAGAAAGCGTTTTTAGAAAAAGGTCTTTGCGTGCGTGTGTGTGTGCATGCGCCATCCCCCCCACCCCTATTTTTTAAATTTTTTTCTTAAAAATCACTCGTAACAATTTCTATTAAAATACCATATGTTTTAAGTTATTTGTATGTCAAAATGTATATCTTGAATGTTCTGTGTATTGCATTTGAAGTCATTTTCATTCTGAATGACTTGTATAATTGGTAAACCATAAGTGGTAGACATAATTATACTACGGAAAAAAAATGTAGATCTTGTTGTAGTATACAGTTTGTCAAAATTGTTTGTGGTATTAACCGTTTCCAAGATATTCTTTGTTGTTGGTTTGAATTTTCAAATATTCTTTCAAGTGGTAAGTTCCTGTTGGTTTTTTTCTAATGGTCATTTAAAGAGGCATGACATTTCAAAGCTATCACATGTGATCTGCTGTTTAAAAATCTGACTTCTGCACTAACCTATTGTATCCTCAAATCTACAATGAATGTGTAGTGAAAGCTTATCTCACTTAATAGGAAGTAGACAGAAGAATAAACCTCAGAATAGTTTGTAGAGAAGTGAGTGGGGAGTGATGTGAATCTGACACATCAGGTTTTTCTTTTTGTAGGTACATTGTGCAGTTCCAAATTTAAAATGTTCATGAATGCCAGACACTCAGAGGTTACTTGTTAAGAACGAAAGTTACTTTATATTAAATTGTATATCCTCTTTTGAGGCAGGGGATTCTTGCAGTGAAAATGGTAAAGCTAGAGGTTATAAGCGCACGGAAAAGTAGTGGTTGCCAGCATTAATGGATTCCCCATTTCTAAATAAGAGTTTACTTTTGAACTGAATGTGCAGGCAGCAGATGCATAGCATGCAATTTAATTAAGTGGATTTCCCCTCAGCACTTTCTTAGGAATCAGTTGCCTGAGAGGTTTCATTAGGACAGAGGCTACAGGCCACAGAAACATGTGAATGCCTCCCTATAGGGAGAGACAGATTGTGAAAAATGCAGTAAATACAAGGAAATTGTTTAAATTGAATAACACTGTAAAACAAGCCATTGTAAGTTGCTACTGAACAGCCAGAGGAGATGTAAAGCCCTGCACTGCCATTGCTAAATTACTTAGGTATTTCTTTGATATTTTTACAGCATATGAACACCATTTTTGAGCTAATAGAAATTATTATTTTTGCTTATCCACAATCCTAAATGATTACAAACTGCCCCATATCCATGTTATTTTGTGTCTTGTGCTCTTGACTTACAATTATCTTGCAAACAGCCAGCCTACATGACTTTACGTTAGAGATGAACAATCTATATCAATAAACAAGCCTCTGCAGAAAATTACTAAAGTTGATTGAAATTGGAACACTTGTTACTATATCAGGAAGTCAGTATGATCACCAGTACCACATTGGCATTGGATGCATTTTCATTAAAAAAAAATTCTTTGTAACGATCTGTACTTCCAGATATCTGTATTACTGCTACCCCAATACATGTATTCCAGCAGGTGTTCATTAATGTCATTTAATCTTTTATTGTGTACCACTGGTAGTGTTATCTGGTGTAGCACAACTGGCATTTTAAATCATTGATATGGTATTAATATCCTCTCATTTTCCTGTACACTTTGGAACTCCCCCTTTAACAGCAATTTCATACAGTTTCTGTGGGGGGGGGGGGGAAAGAATAAAATTGTTCTAATATCATTATTCATGAAATGCAAAGAAAATCAAGAAAGTATGTTTCAATTTTCTTATCCCAGCAGTCGTAAAATTTTGGAAATAGAGTATAGACAATATTCTTAAGCATAAAAAAAATTACACAAATCATTTTTTGAAGTAAATAAGTGAAATAGCCTAAAATTTACTTCCTTTCCTGTGCCCCAAACCATAGTTCTAGTGGTAAAGAACCACCTGACGTCAGCATTCAATAAAATGGGGCCAAATTTGCAAGTTATAAAAAATTCCAAGGATTATAATTGGACAATCCACATAGCTTGTAACCATTGAGAAGAAAGAATTTTCAGTGTTAATTGGCTAGTATCTGGGTTTATGGGTCACACATACACCCATGAGTAAAGTGTTAATTGAAGCTGCATATCATAAACAGGACCCGGTACTATTTTGTACTAATTAAAGCCAAATTTGGAATGAGTTGAGAAAATATGTTTTTCCAGTTTTTATGCATAAAATTTCAGCCTGTTACCTACAGCAACTCACCTGAAGTTTAAAAAGTTTTAAGAGATCTCCATAAATAACACTTTTGTTCTGATTTTAACCGAATTTAAAATGCATTACAAATGCTTCTTGAACCTGTATGTGTGTTACATAAGATGTCAGTTCTATAGGTGTGCTATACAGCTGTTATCAGAATCTAAAAATAATTTAAATTTGGGATGTTTAATTAAAGTTTATATACTAATTATAGTGAAAGCAAGATATATCTTCATAAAAGTTAATCACATCAAACAATGATGAGTCGGTAATCGTAACACATACACGTAGTAATATTAGTGTTACTATTACCAACTCATTGTTTAGTGATAAACATCACTGTTTTTGGTCTTCTGTTAAACAATATTAATCACATATTTAAGATTTGGTGTAGTAGGTTACATCATATGAGATTTCTGTAGGGGTATAATTGTTTTATAGATACTGCATATTGCCATTAACTTGGTTTAACTTTTAAAGTAATGAGTACAAAGCAGTCAGTAATTGCATCAAGCAAATTTTATTTGTATGGTTTTTTTCAGGCAAAGAAACAAACTGAGTGGGTCAAGAAAACGTGAGAGCACCACTGAACACAAGGCACCAAGTAGAAAACGCAGCCGACTAGACAAAACTAGTGATAACTCAAGCGTAGCATCCAGTAGTACTGCAGACACGTTGGATAAGTCCAGCAGAACCACCTCCAGAGGTCGTGGCAGAAGATCATCATTAGGAAACACAAGGGGAAGGGGGCGTGGGTCAGGAAGGAAGACTAATCAGAACTCTGAAGTCCCCCATTCATCTGGAGTTGGTCGCGGCAGGACTGCGCCCATTGTACCTTCAGACAGCATTGCAGCATCAACAAGATCTCGCTCTGCAGAGCATTTGCGTGATAAAGCCAATTCCACTGCAGCAACTAGAGGCGGAAGGGCACAACCAGGGTATGTTGAATTTTATCCTTTATTCATTCCCTGCGCGCAAAATAGTGCATTTCCAAATCAATAATAAATATAACTAAGATTAGTCTAGTAGCAGCAGCTGCTTTGGTAGCAATTATTTCACAGCTATGTGCAAGGATAATGTTTAGAAACTGTAAGTCAGTTTTGAAAAAACAGGAAGTTTTTATATATATTATTTATTTATTTATTTATTGAATGCTCTTTAATTGCTGTGGTCCTTAGCATCCCATTCTATATTGGACGTGAAAGACCGATAATTTTCCTCAGAGGCCTCTTATCAGGCTTGAGGTTCTCTTATCTATGACATGGGACCACCGACTTCACTTCCCTTCTGAAGAAAGCCATGCTAAGGATTTTTACGCCCAAAAAATCCATTGCCCTCCGCCGGGTTTGAACCCGCGACCTCAGGAACTAGAGGCTAGCATGGTAACCACTACACCATGGAGGGCGATGAAAAACATGAGGTCGGAATGAAAAGCTTATTATTTTCTTTAAAGTAGAATGGGTAACTCAAGATATTCAGGAGGCACAAATAAAAATGTAACTTCCATATCCACACTAAAATGGGTAGGAGTTCAGGGTAATGCTGAAAACCACTGAATCGATTTTGATAATTCTTTCACCATTGTAAAGCACACTTCTTCCCAATTAGTGCAGGTTGCAAGACATTTCTAAAGATTTTGAAATTGTAAAGTGGGGGTTGGATTTTATAATCATATTATCTAATTTCACTATTAATATCAGGTATGTCATGTGTGTTTGTGGAAAAGAGATTAGGTCTGAATGGGTTAAATTGTGATAGGCACTGACAGACATGTAAAAGTTTCTTCATCGTTGCTAAATATAAACCCTTCATTACAAAATATAAAGCACTATTGTGTTATTAAGAAAGAATAAGTTAACCCATTTTACTCAGGAAAGTAATTTTGGAAAATTCCAGTTGGTACCTATGTTGTCTGTTAACAATACATGTTCAATGCTGTTTACACCAGCTAAATTTAATGTTTTATTGGGCTTTTTTTTATGGCTTTCCAGCTTAGAAAGTGATATTTATACATTTAGGAATGATATTTTAGGGATATTTTAAGCTAAGCTTAGATTTTTAATCTTATTTAAAATAAACTAGTGATTAAACTTGAATTTTTTGGCACTTAATATTTTTTTCTTATTTAGGCACGCACAACTCCAAAGGTATTTAATATAGAAAGTTGAAATGTTGCGTGTGCTTTTAAAAGGTATATTTAAAACAAATATTGTGTAGTATAATTAAGAATTATAGTTAATTTTACAGAAAATATGAACATTGAAGAATATTAATTAGTGTAGAAAGAAAAATTTCTTCAACAAAGGTTATAGGTGGCACGTACATACACATTTTGCTGTCAAAGAAAGATATTTGTAATGAAAGATCATGTTCTTAAAATGTTTTAACCCCATTTACAGTACAGTTTTGATATGACTGCCATTTTACATGCCTGCAAATATTATGCCAGAATTCAAAAGTACTGTGAGACCGTGCTGCTATTGCTACCACCAGTACACAATATAGATCATCAGTGTGCTAGGATTTGAATCTTTGAATACACAAAAATTGACTTCCACAGAAAACTAAAAATTTCATTTAAACAAATAAAGCTTTTGTATTAAAAATTTGCATAATAACAGATGTTTGCTCTATGTACAATGTGGCAATCGATTACTTGTGAAAACCAAGTATTTCTAGTGATTAATATACAGGATTGAAGGTACTGCTGTGCCCAGATAACTCGGGATTCTATATCATGAGTATAACAAATATGTGGAGCACATTTTTGTTGATAAAGTGTACTGGGAGAGGGGGGTGGGTATTATGATCTAGCCTGTTAAGGAGTCTCTTTAAATGGTTCATACTCCATTAACTTACATACATACTTCATGCAAGGTTCGGAAAGGTGCTAACGATAAAATGCGAACTTTTAACAAGCCACATATAATGTCGCCTTTTTATTACAGGCTATAAGTGTGGACATGTCTTGTTGAATGGGATCTCCAATCAGAATAACCTTCAAAAGTCTGTCTGGTCAGGAAAGAATGGCAACTTATCACTTCTTTCAAATGGCATATTGTTTGAAACTTTTCCAAATTTTGCAGCATTTATAGGTGTTAAGTGAACAACCTTGTCTGCCATTTTAATGCAACTATAAATGTTCAGTCATGATTTAGTACTAAAATGTCACTCAAAGTGTAATTTCTAAGGGAAGCTTATAATGCAATGTCATAAGCTTGATCTGCCACATGCTTTGACCTGGTAGGGGTGGTTTTAAGGCAATCAAGTGGCTGCCTCAAGGCAGGCTTGTTTTAGTCTTTGGGCACAGAGCCATCATTTAAATTACATATATGTATTTCAATCATTCTTACTTTTGGAATGCTTTTAAATGTGTTTTATGAAAATATGTAGCATTTAATAGGGAAAATTATAGGCATAGATTTATCTGAAGCAATACAATAATTTTATTTCATTAAAATTATTAAATAAATTATTTTATAAATACTAATGGTTCTCCTTATATGCATTGTTTAGGGAAAACAGTATTTCCTGTACAGTATTAGTTTTATATTTACTGTAAGGAACAGATTAAAGGAGCTTTGTAAGCTATCTTTTGACAAGAAGGCTATTATATTTTAACTTTGTAAACTATAATACTGTTGTATTTTCATATCCTTTATTAAGGAAAGCTGAGGCCTGTTTAAAGATATTGGCATTGTTTTAGCTTTGCAATGGAAGATTTCATTCCTCATATGCTTTAGCTTATCTTTTTATTTGTGGGTTTTAAAGGTGCCAGTACTATTTAAACCCTGAAATATGGATTATTTCATTTCTCATGTTCTTTAATTAGGGAAAGCTGTGGATTTTTATTATTACTTGAACAGGTGCATAAGTAACACCCATACCTGTTATACTTAACATTTTTATTTGTTTTGCTTAGCCATGACTGCCAGGTTTGCAAATTTCATGGTGTAACTGTTCTGTGAATAACAATCTTTTGTTTGTGATTTTCTATGTTAACAGCAGCAGCACATCACAGGCAGTGCGTGCAAAGGTAGCACCTAAAACAGCAACTAGTAGCAGAAGCTCTGTGAGCTCATTGCCAGATACAGAAGACATACCTGGTTCTGAGATATCAGCAAAACCTGCAAGGAAATCCTCTGTGGCCAACTGCAAGACTACCAAACCAGAGCCAAGTCCTGAAGCCTGGGTTGAGAAAAACCGCCCTAAGATCAGTGAAGCAATAAACCGACTGAAGCTTGGACAGTCAGAACTCAGTTCCAGCACAGGAGCAATCAAGAAGCAGTATCCAACAGAGACAAAGGTCAGAGGCTCAGGAAGGAGGCAACAACGCAACGGAAACAATAATAATAACGTGACCATCGCAGGGGCACCTGTAAGTGTCACGTGGGAGGTCACAGGCTGCAACTATTCAGTTGCATATAATCGAGGAGGGAGCAGTCAGTCAAGCAGTAGGAGTCGCAAGAGAGACTGCACCTCAGATTCTACTTCAAGCATTCTCAGCACAACAGGTAAGTTTCTGAAGTTGTAGTGTTGTACACATATACATACTTGAAAATTATAGTCACAGTTGTCTATGAATCATGGCAATTTAAAATTTTTAAGTTTTGCAATGTGAAATTTTACAATTACTGGCACAAGTTTTCAAGACTCTGGCCCATTCCAAACATGGTGCTATTCATTACAAGCTACTAGCTTATTGAAATTTATTGTTCTTCCACACAAATCATGTGTTGGACAAGGTTGGAAAGGCAGAGTCAGACGACTGAAAAATCCAATGCCTTCGCCGGGATGTACCGGCATGTTGCCATGGTAGTTCAGTGGTTAGAGCAACTGGACAGAGACCGGGAGATCCGTGGCTCAAATCCCGGCAATGGCAATGGTCTGATTCTATCTTTCCAACCTTGTCCAATACACGGCTTGTGTGGAAGAACAATTAATTCCATTAATTGACCTAATGGTGGTCAAAACTATGAAGCCTGGGACTTAAAGTACTTATAGCATTGTAAGTTGCCATTGGGGTGTGCCATCTCAATACAATTTGTTATCTCTTTGTGGTTTACTGGGGAAAATCAAATCATTTGGGGAATTTAATGTTGTACTGGCATGTTGCCGTGGTAGCTCAATGATTAGAGCAACCAGACATAGACCGGGAGATCTGTGGTTCAAACCCTGGCGATGGCATTGAATTTTTCAGTCGTCTGATTCTGCTAGCTAATTGTTCTGTAAGGAATATATTGTATATTATTAAAAAAAAAATACTTAAATTTAGATCGACCATCAACAATACTTTGACGCCCAACCCTCTTTACAAGATAGATGATTTTTATAATTTAAATTTTAAGTTTTTTTTTTTTTTCCTGACTTGCTATGCATTCCAACGATGACAGCAATAAATGACATACCTGTTTAGTAACATGATTATCCATTACAGAATTGATGAAAAATTCAACCAACAGTTAAATAATTTGAAAACTTCATCTTCATGGTAGTGTTGAAGAAAAATAAAAGTATTCATTTTGAAGGAAGTAGAGGAGAGAAGAAAAATATTTCTCAAGGATTTAAACAAAATATGTATAAAATATACATAGGAAATAGAGATAATTTTAAGTCTGATAATTGTGTTCTCTCATATTGACTAAATGTAGGCTAGGTTGGAAAGTTGAATCAGATTTTAAAGCCAAAGATATGTGCTTCAAGTCGCATCCAAGGCGTTGAGCTTTTAAAATCCAATTTCACTGTACAGCCAGAGTGTGGCTTTTGAAGCAGAGGAAGTCTTCTAGTGAATTGACAGATTAACACTAATTTTTTCATTTATTTGTGGAATTTTAGTTCTGGTGTCAGCTAAATGTCCTTTCAACTCATACAATTCAACATTAAGTGTCCATAAAGTTTGAAGTCTGGAAATTTATGTATTATAAACTCTTCCAATGCCATCCCCATTACTTATTTTTCACATATTTGAATTGCACCTAAGAATCAGAACTTAAAGCACTCTTGAGGCAGGAATAATAGTTTCTCATTTTTAATAGAAATGCCATACAAGTGTATAACTTCGGGAATACTTTTGCTGAACAACACAAAATGTTAATTGTGGCCTTGAAATATGAAACTCCTTCCCCCCACCCCCTTATCTTTCTTTCCTTTTTTTTAATGGGTGCTCTTTAACTGCTATGATTCTTAGCATCCTATCTTATATTGGGCATGAAAGACCAGAAAGTTTTGCTCAGAGTCCTCTATCAGGCTTGAAGTCGTAGATGTCTGCCGTAAATCTATGACATGAGACCACCAGCTTTACTTCCCTTCCGAAGGAAGTAATGCTAAGGATTTTTACGCCCGAAAAAAATCCATTGCCCTCCATCGAGTTTGAACCTGCGAACTCTGGAACCAGAGGTATGGTACCCCCAGATCAGTTGGGATGACACATTACCCTTATGAAACAGAATACTAATATGTATTGGTTCTAAGTTAATTTGCTTGTAGTGCAAAGCAATACTTTAGGGAAGAAGGCCCCATATAGAAAACAAAAGTTGAAAGTTTGTAATGTTGAGTACTCATAGAGTAACATAATGAACCTTGGATACAGATCCAGCGCCAGCTCCAGTTAAAAAGTATCCATTACGAAGTCAAGTGCGGCTGGCTGGTAGCACGACTACCAACAGCAGCTCTGGGAGCGGGAGTACAGCAACCACCACCCAGACTTCTCGTCGCGGCATCACCGTGGTACCCAAGAAGAAGGCCAAGGTCGCTGACTCCACCAGGAATCTGGGTAAGTCTAACTTAAATTTTATGACCTGCAATTTGAGTAGAAAATTTGGGATGTTATTAAAGAAAGTTGTTTGTTTGGTAGGTGGTACCCAGTCTAGTAGCACCAGCACTAGCACTCGCAAGGAAGTTCCAGGGGCAGGTGGTGGAGGGGGCGGTGGCCCGGCAGCAGAGGGCGGGGGCCCACTGTTCCGACGAAGCACCAGGAGCAAGGCCACCACGGGGTCCTGTGCTAGCAGCAGGTAGAGTTTAGATTGCCACTGAAAACATAAGCTAAAATAGTAAGAAGTACCCAGAAGAAGTGTTACACAAAAATATGCTAATAGAAGAGGATATAATATTAATTTTAGATATTATGGAGCTATCCACAATGAAGTTTTTCATATAATGATTAGGAGAATTAAAGTTCTTAATGCTAAATTTCACTTAAAACACTTATCTCACAGGACATGTTTTGAGAGCTGTTGTTTTCATCCCTAGCTGTTGCCGCAACAGACCAATGTTACTGTGGTTGTAGTCATCTTGTTGAGAGTGTGTGTATGTGTGCGTGCGTGAATTTTTAAATTCATCAAAGAGTCTTTGTTTTAAGATAAAGAATGGTTACCTAAATGGAGAGTTTTGTGGGGTTTTTGATGTCTTGTAACAATTTTTCTTCTTACATTATTTCATAACTCTGAGAGCAAAAATGTGCTGCTATTAATAATTTTTCTATTGCATAAGTTTGATATTCCTAAAATGTTCCTTCATTTTTTTGTGTTTCTGTTTGTTTTACCATTGTATTTCAAGTTACAGTCTGAACGCTTAATTACACTCATTCCTGATTTGTTTTCTGGTGGGATTTTATTTTTAAATGGATACACTAATGTTATGTTTATTTTAGGTTGCTATGAGGGGAGATTGATAAGTCTAGTAAGAAATATAGTAAACATCTTTTTGCAAAACCAAAAGTTTATTGCTCAACATAATCTCTTTTGAGCTCAATACACTTGATCCAATGAAAATCCATTTTACTTTCTCTACCACGTACATAGTGTTGGAGAAGCTGTTGCATTCCACCCAGAAATTCAATACTGAGATTTCACCAGAAATACGTGTTCCCCCTGAATCCAAATAAAGGATTTTTAGAAAAAGGTCCGTGGGTCTGTCTGTGAACACTGTAACTCAAAAATGAAAAGTTGGATAAATACAAAACTTGGTATTTAGGTTCAGTATCTTCCAAAGAAGATTTTCAAGAAAATCCCCCCATCCCCAGACTACTCTTTACAAGGAAGGTTTTTCAAAAATGTTTGATTTTCTAAAAAATTGCTCTTAATGATTTTGATTAAAATACCATATATTAAAGGTATTTACATTGAAAATAAAATGTATATCTTGAAATTTCTGCGAATAGCCTGTTAAGTCCACTTCATTTGGAATAAATTTTGCATAATCTTGTATAACTGGTAACCTTAAGCAATAGACGAAAACGTACTACACAAAACGTGTAGATGTCTTTAAAACACACAATTTATTTCAAATAAGTTTTTTTTGTGGCATAAGCCATTTCTGAGATATCTGTTATCAAAGGTTCGAATTGTTAATTTCTTGGTCATTCTCCTAAGTCCTGTCAACATTCACTTGTTTCTTGCGATTGCATGGAAACTGTGGAATTTTAAGGCAGCGTATAGCGCCCAGCTCTTAAACATTTGACTATCACTATTACCTTTGTATCAATAATCAGACAGTCATTGTTTTACCCTTCTCCAAATTGTCAATCATAGTTATTTTCTGGGAGGCCCAAAATATCGTAGCCATCACTGTTGCCGCTGACAACACTTTTTGTTTTCTTTGGTGCACTTTCACATTCACCAACCTACTGGTTTGACTGCTGTTTATACTCCGGAGCATAGTGGTGAATCCAGATTTCATCACCAGTTACATAATAATGCCAAAAGTCCAATAGGATTGTGCTGCAGCTTTTCCAAACAAGATATTGAAATGTCCTTTCTTGAGTGTTTTGGTATGGAGTCAACAAACATGGCACCCATTGTGCACTCAGCTTTTTTATGTGCAGAACTTCATGCAGGATATGATGTACCTGTACATATGAGATACCTACCATCTCAGCAATCTGACAAATCCGATGCTGCTGTCTTTTATCATGATGCCATGAATTTTATCCACCATTTCTTCAGAACAAACCTCAGTTGGGCATCTGGAAAGTGCAGCATCTGCATGTTTGTACGCCCATTTTTAAATTTGTTAATCTAATAATAAATGTTCTTGAGTGCTTGTGCAGAGCACCCGTGAACTTCCATCAGCTCAGTTTGTATCTGAGCTGCAGTCCACTTTTTTTTTTTTAAATAAAAGGGTTTTATCACTGCACAATACTGTGTATGAATTTTGTATAAGTGTTTCAATCAATAAATATGGCTGCCAGTAGACAACTTTGTGCTGCATTTGCAGTTTTTAACAAAATCTTTTCAAGAATCCTGCTTATCAATAGTCATGACGCTTAACAAAATTTCGTGCTATTTTGTTGAGATTTGCCTGACTTATCAATCTGCCATCGTGGTAGGTACCATACTCTTTCATATTGTCCAACATGTTTGTGTGTGAACTTCTTGTATTTGCCAGCTTCTCATGATTTTGATGTGTGTGTAATTCCTTTTTGGTTTATAAACTTGTGTATTAGTTTTTCTGTATGGGTGTTGAATCCATTTGGTTGTAGAAGTTTCCACTATTGTTTGATGTTTCTTGTTGAATTCTGACAAGATATAGACATACCAGTTTGGGAATTGAACTGTTGGAGATGGCATACTTATATGGTGCTAGAAACTTTTTCACATTCAACTGAAAAATATACAAGTTAAAGGATTAGCTATGTGAAATCTATTATTCCCTTTGGTTATGAGCAGTTTTCAAACACTCATGAAACAGGTGTTCCCTTTGATTTGACATGGTAGCACTTTGTAGATGGCATGTCTGTAGTCATTCCCAAAAAGCAAGCAATACATGCAGTGGAGCTATTCAACCTTGAAGATAAATCAATGAAATTCACAGTAGAGATTATAAAGGTTAATTACCTGATAATTAGATCTCAAGATTATCAGGAATGAAGACAGATAAAGTTTTGAAATATTACGAAAACCACAAACACCAGCAATTACATAAAGAAGCAAAATTATAACCCACAATTATACTATTATTGTGCCATACTTAACAGTTTGATTCATAGACTAGTGAACATCATCCTTGCAAAGTCAGGGTGTAACATAGAACAACAAACAATAATGCAAACAGTTACAGCCAATGGATTCAGCATCCAAATAATGGAGAAACTAATGTACAAGATTAAGAAACAAAACATAATTAGGGAACCACAACATTAAAATCAGCAGAAGCTGGCAAATATAAAAAGTTTGCATACAACCCGATGTTATATAATAAATTCTAGAAGGTATTCTAACAGAATGGTATCAACTTAGCACCCTAAAATAAATATAACAATGAAAGGTAAGATCTCACTGAAAAGGAAATCAAGAATATATTTGAGTGTTCAGACAGTAACTTGAAAAATAATAAAAGAAAAAGAAACTAGGAAGAAGGAACATTTCAGAAGTATCAAACTTAAGGAAATTAAAAAAAAATCAACAATAGCAGCACATTTTGGTATAAGAATCACAAAATAAAACTGGAAGTAAGTTACGTATGTATTGTAATGAAAAGAAGCTAGAAACAGTGCTGTGTATTGAATTTATTTAAAGGTGAGTCGAAATTGTTACACTAACATCACTTAAGTTTACTCACTTAACATGTTTCGGGAAACAGTTGTTCCCATCCTCAGCTGAAGGCATTTTCATAAATTTCAAAATCCCCCCTAAGGATAACCTTACAAGTCCATCAGATACATTTCAGAGGAAGCCACAACCGCAGCAATGCCAATCAGTTGTAGCAACAGCTCTCAAAACATGTTCTGTGAGATAAGTGTTAAATAAAGTTTAATGTTACAAATTTTCATTTTCCTAATCATTACATAGAATATCTCTCTCTCTCTCTCTCTCTCTCTCTCTCTCTCTCTCTCTCTCTCTCTCTCTCTCTCTCTCTCTCTCTCTCTCTCTCAACAGAGAGTAAGACCAATTTCACTCATTTGTTGAACAATAGATACTTTTTCTCATGGATCCCAACATGTCACAATTCTTCAGTCATCAAAATAAATTATACAGCCCTATTTTGAATGCATAAAATATTAATCATCATCATAAATGTTGACCCATAATCCCGCTCCTTTCCCACACATTGACACTAAACCTTTATGTCACAGTATTATTTTACATTTTATTCATTTTGGATCCTAAATAAGCCTTCCAATTTCTTTACAATATGGCCAAGGCATAGGTGAATATATGGAGATACTGTTTAGAAGAAAAAGAAACGGCAAGGCATATACCTTGTGAATGCGAAGCAATTGCCCAACAGAGAATAAGGCACCTGGAGTTTGCTTTTCCAACTCCAAGAGAGATTGACTGAGCATCACCCAAGAAAATTATAGGTTATATTAAAAGCATTAAATTAAAATGGGAACTTATAGAGTAGGGTATTTACAATAGACCTGTTGAAGGTTGCAGTGTTGAGAAGTGAAAGGCTTATACTATCCCTTTTTAATCTTATTAAGCCCTCCAATTATGTTTTGTACTATCAGGCAGGAAAATATTCCTTTGTTTCCATACCATACACTTCCATAGTGGTGTTCCTAAATCCTTTCAGATGTCTGTATTCATGCCCCAAATGCTTTTTGCCTTGTACTATCTTAAGGAATTTTTATTTTCATAACTTGATCCTATCTCTTGCCTGTGTATCTTCTCATGCTCCTCCTTACATTCCTCCACAATCCTTTTGATCTATTTTCTCTCCTCTACCATACATCTTCCATGCAGTATCTTTCAATGTTTCTTTTAATCTCTTCCAATTGTTACCATTATGCAAAACTTTTCCTTGTTAATTTATTCAGATTTTGAAATTAGAACCGTATATTAAAGATTGCTCACTTGCATTGCAGCCGCCGCTCGTCCCGAGCAGGTAAGGTTCCCTTACCTGGGGCTACCTCTACCGCTGCTGCTTCAAGTGGAGCAGGTGGGATGTCGAGTAGCAATGGTCAGGGGCAGGACACTGGGGTCCCTGTTCCTGCTACTGCAGCTGCTGCTACTACAGATGAGCATCCAGTACACCATGCCACAATCACACCAGGTGAGAATTTCTTTTTTAATTTATTTAGTTTAGCTGTTGCTTCCATTTTCAATCTTGGAGGTCCTACTACTACTGTTACTATATTTTTTCTGTGGTGAGGGTGCTTATTTCGTTTGCTTTGCTTTGTTCTTGTAAACAAAATTGTATCCATTTTCTTCTACAATGTTAATTATGGTTTTGAGTTCCTTATTGAATTCATATTGGGCCGTGCATACATTAACTTTACAAGAAGATGAACAAAGCAAAGCAAGAAAAAGCCATATAAGAAATAAGCATCCTCACCACAAAAGAAGAATAACACATTCATGACCATCCAAAAGCATTCAGAAAATTCAAAAAGATCATCTGGCTCCAATAAACAGATACTCGGTAATAAATATGCTAAATTTGAAAACAAAGGATGAGACCCCCAGACAATAGATCTGGAATATATCAAATCAACTTTATGGATTATGAGAAGTTCTACTTAGGAAACACCAAAAGAAGTCTAAAAACCAGAACCAAAGAACACTTCAGAAATGTTACATTAAAACAAGAAGACAAGTCAGCAGTAGCATTTGACTTTTGGAATGAAAACCATAACCTGGACCCAAATCCAAAACTACTAAAATGCATGACAGGCACAACGAACTCGCAATACGGCAAAACTTTTTAATATGGAAGGACAAAGACCGTCTGGTAAATTTCAAAATCCCACCAGTTGACACGTTTCATTGCCAGAGAGATGGCTGCAGTAAACTACAACCTGCAATGTCAGTTGGACCCCAGAGGTTGTAAATAAAGCAATGGCTCTCGAAACTAGTTCCTCACAAATTGAAGTGTAGGTGATGTAGTGTTAAAAAATACTGACTCCACAAATATACAATTATAATTTGGATGTTACTGTTATTAAATGCCTCTCAACTTGAATTAACTGTACCATAATATTATGTCATGACAGAATGCTCATATAATACATTATTCTTTATTGTTGATAGGTGGAGGTAGTGGCCCATCTGGGGTTGCCAACTCTGCTGCAGACAGTGAAAGTGATGACAGTGAAGTGGGAAGGTTGCAAGCACTGCTGGAGGCAAGAGGACTTCCACCACACCTTTTTGGAGCACTGGGCCCAAGAATGCAAACATTGCTCCATCGTAGCATGGGTGCCAGTTCATGTAAGTACTTATTTACAGTTTTGTTAGATACTTCACATTGTATGCATTGGAAAAAAATCTGATATGGGACACAAATGTGACTTGCACTACCTTACTACAAATGCGCACACACACACACACGATTTTAACATTCATGTACAAAAAGTACATGAATGTCAAAAAGTGTGACTCAATCTACTATCATTCATGTACAAATAAATTATATCTCCATTTTTACATTATTCACAATACAATTTCACCTAGAAGTGATTTAAATTAACACCTTGTTCCATATAACGTGAAAACAACATTCAAATTTTTATATCAGAAGTATGGAGGAATAAATTAAGAAATTCAATAGAACCCCCTTTTAACAAATTGAAGAGCATTTTATTTTGAAACTTGTGGTCTAAAAACCAATTTCCTACCATTAACTGGTTGCGAGATATGGGTGTGCATTGAACTCGCCTTTTAACAAGGGATTATGACTAGAAGTTCTCTGTCCCTTCGTGCCCTTTATTTATTTTGTCAATGTGTAATCAAAACAGGTACCAGAACAGCATGAGGTAACTGGAAAGGAAGGAAAAGGTGTCTTAAGTGATGTTTTAGCTTCAGTAGGAAATTTTGCTTTTGCATTAGCAATGGTAATTTCAGTTCTCATAGTGCATTTATAGTGAATGTTATGTGTTATTTTATTGGTGTTTAGTCAAAATGTTACTTAATGATCAAGGTATGAGTAATGAAAGTCAAATAATACATAAACAGGAAGTGTTTCACCACCAAAGCAGAGTATAGTCTTTCTTTAAAAATCTTTCCAATGGCAGCGTGCACCACATTGGAGTAAATTACTTCGAAAGTAGTGTTTGCTAAATAAGTCTGTACTAAGAAAGTAGTTTACTAGGGGAGAAATTTACTCTGGAAGTAATGTTGAGAGCTCAATTACAATTTACTCTTTTATTTCCGACTACGGAAGTAAGAGCTCATTACTCTGGAGTAGGTATGTTTTGTTTGCGCAATTTACTTAAAGCGATCATGGATAAGGTTATGTGTGATAGGAAACGGGGGAAAAATGTCAGCAAAAGAGAGAAATGTTTGCTGGTAGAGATTATAAAAATCCATGTAGATAGTATAGAGTGCAAAAAACATATTGTAAAGATGCAGGATAAAAAGAGAAATTCCTGGAAAGTTGTGACGGACGAGTTTAATCTGCGAGATGGGAAACGTACTGAAGATCAACTTAAAATTCTTTGAAAGACTTGAAAGCAAAAGCTAAAAAGCAGAAAGCCAGGGAAACAAGCAAAAAATTTAAAACTGGTGGTGGTTTACAGACAACATACATGGATAATATTTCAAAAATAATTATTGAAATAATGCCCCAAGTATTCCGTCTAAAATGACAAGAACTGCGTGAACACTGAAGAATCTCATGGTGCTGTTGTTGATTTATGGGCCTAAGTTTTGATGTTTCAGTGGATATTAACCCTGATCTCTCCATGACCTATTATTTTGAAACTGACAACAATGAGGAAAAAATCGGAGATAAGACAACAAAAAGACTAAGGGGGACAAAAGTATGTATAGAACAAGACCTAAGGAAGGAATTAATTCAAAGAATGAAGGAAGCAAGGCCGGATGGAAAAAAACATTTTTAAGAGGTCTATAGTTAATAAATAGTAGGTGAAAAATGAAATTTAAATATAAAAAGAAACAAAGCCAGAGGAATGTATGCACCGTAGCAAAATATACACAGGACAAAGACCTGAGCAGGAAATGGGAATGTTAGCAGGATTTCAGCAAAGTGAAACACGGGCAAGAGCAGGACATCATCCCGAGAGAAAACACACACATGCACACACCTGACCAGGAGGGCAGGAGAAGTGGGAGAAGTAGCTTTGGAGGGAGACAAAGGAGATATATCAACAAGAGACAACAAAGGGAAGGCAGGAAGAAGAGTTGGCAGTGGAAGGGGATGGCGAAGAAGCAACATTGGTGAGCAAGATGAGGGGGAGGAACCAGAAGAAAGAATAGGAGAGGCAGCAGGAGTTGCGAGGAGTGATGGAAGGGAGACAGTGAGAAGTGAAAGTGTGGGTAAGTGATGTGGGTAGGATCCATGAGTAAGGCAGAAGAAATAATAAAAAAGAAGGGTTTATAAATTATATCAAAGGAGGATTATATTCAGCTTAGGGTGAAAGAGAAAAAATCTGATGTGTTACACTCACATGACTTTCTCTACGCTTGTACAAACTATTTTTACAAATGCTTATTCTCCATATGCTTCATGTTAATCGAGATATCAATCTTATTGCTAATTTTCTTGTAGATGCAAGGGAATATGGTAGGTTTTAAGCGATAGTCAAATATTTTAACGCTGGTTGCTATGTGGTGCATTCCATTCTCTTTGCATGTCCAGGACATAAAAAAAATGAATAAAGAATTTGAGAAAAAGTATAAGTATTGGAAAATTTAAGGGAATAACAAGCAATATCTCGAAAATGGTTCACTCAACAAAAGAAATGTATATGACATAAATTGTGTATTTTAATGCGATCTACATTTTTTGTGTAGTAAAATTTTGTCTTATCTCTTATGGTTTACCAGTTATGCAAAAGTTGTTCACAATGAAGAATACTTTTGGAGACATTCCCAGAAAATTCGAGATATGCATTTCATTTCTCATGACAATATCTTAAACACATGATATTTTAATCAAAATCGTTACAGCTATTTTTGAGAATATTAAAATTTTCGAAAAATGTTCCACGTAAAAGGTAATTTGGGGGGGTGATTTTCTTTAAAACCTTTGTCGCATCTGTGGAAGATACTGAACCTAAATACCAAGTTTGGTGTTTATCCAACTGTTCGTTTCTGAGTTATGCTGTTCACAGACACACGCACGCACGTTTCCAAAAATGCTTTTCTTGGATTCAGGGGGTCTCAAAACATGTATCTCGGTATCGAATTTTTGGGTGGAATACAATACTTCCCCTACTTACTATACGTAGTAGAAAAAGTAAAAAGGGAAATGGAGCCTAGAACTACAAGATACAGGAAAATGATAGGTTTAAGTTTCCAGAAAACCAAAGAACAAATAGGGAAAGGGGTTGAAATTAATGTTTTGGGATGTGGAAGGGCTAAGAAATAAGATAAGCAATGATGAAATTAAAAACATTGTGTTCTATGGATATGTAGGAGTGGTAGAGACATGGTTGGGGAAGGAAGAGGCAGCAGAGATAGCAGGTTTTAAGTTTCTAGAGAAAAAGACAAGGTAAAGGTGTGATAGCAGAAGAGCATCAGGAAGGGAAGGCCTGTTTGTAAAGAACGATATGGAAACAACTATTGATACAGAAAAAATGGAGAATAGAGGTTCCAATGTGTTATGGTCAATAATCAGAATAACGGAGTAAGATTAGGAATAGGGGTGGCATATAACCCTCCAGAAGCATCATATTTTTACAACAGTAATTTTTATAGTGAGTTAGAAGACATGGAGTAAATATGGAAAAGAGCCAGAGACACAATTTATTGTGTTGGGAGATTTGAATGCCAGAATAGGGGAGGAAAAGTGAAGGTTATTAGGAACAGAGCGGGTAGAAGAGAATAGAGATGTGATAAGGCCAAGGAAAACATTTGATACAATAAATAGGGAAGCATTAGCCTATAAATTAAGAAGGAAAGGGGTAAGCGAAAATTTTATTAAAGAAATTACGAAGATTTACAAAGATATAAAATTTTGTATAAGATGTGGAAGTAATGGAATTACTGAAATTGCTGAGCAAAAAATAGAATTAAGACAAGGGTGCAAATTGAGCCCCATATTATTTAATTTAATTTATAGATGACACATTAGATAGAGTGAAAGAAAAAAAAATCTGCACCGTCCCATAATAGCAAATGGAGAGATACCAGGTTTACTATATGCAGATGATCTTATGGCTGGGCCTATAACTGTAATTGGCTACAGAAAGCAATCAATGGAATACAGGAATTCTGTGAAGAATGGGGAATTAAGGTAAATATAAACAAATCAAAAGTTATGGTATTTAAAAGAGGAAATAAATTAAAAAAGAAGAAAAATGGCAGATGGGTGGGTTAAAGTTGAAAGTTGTCAAGGAGTTTGATTATTTGGGGCTGAGGATGAGCAGTAACGGTGAATGGGTGGCGCATAGCAGGAAGGTTATGGCTAAAGGAAAGGTGGCGATGACAGTAAGGATGTGCAAATACAAATTAGAAATGTTGATCAAATGGATAGAAAGAATATACGAGACATTGGTAGAAGCAAGAATGCTATATGCAGTTGAAATTTGGGGGAGGGGGATCTGAATTAAGCAGAAAAATAGACCAGAGCTACAGAATGTTTTGTAAAGAACTATTGGGGTTAGCAAGATCAGCACCAGAGGAAGTAGCGGTAGTGGAATTAGGAAGAACAAGAGGAAAGGGAGTGATAATGGAAAAGATATTGAAAATTTGGTTTAGATGCTTGAAAAAAGATGAAGGGGAAATTTTAAGGTTATGTATGGAACAACAAAAGAGTATGAAAAATGAAAATAGCTGGTGGAGAGAGGTAGAAAAAATTATGGAGGAGATAGGAATGGGAGATATTTGGAGAGCAGGAGAAAGAAATAGCAATGACTTCTGGATGACAGTAAGAAATAGAGTGTAGGGCATAGAAAGACAAGAGATATTGGGAATCTTAGAGAATAAAAAATCACTAGGGTTCTATAGGTAAGTAAAAAAAAATGGTGAAGATAGGGGATTATTGTAATGGAGTGAAAAAGAAGCATTTGCATGGATAAGAATAGGATCAGTGTACCTGAGAGGGCTAAGGAGCAGAAAAAGCGGAATTTGTGAACTATCGGAGGCGGTGAAACACAGAGCATTATATGGTAGAATGCAAAGAATTAGCGGAATGGAGACAAAAAGTATGGGAAAAAATAGATGGAAAAATGGTAGCAATTAAAATGCTGACAAAAGAAGAAAAGAAAAATAAGAATATGGGGAGTTTGTAAAAAAGGTAAAGGAGAAATGGATTAGAAAAGTAAGGGAGATAATAAAGATATAAGGGCAAACAGAGGAGGGAGAATGGATCATAAGTGATTAAGGGTAGCAAGAGCTGCTCAGTTGAGCCATAAGTCCAGGGTGCCAGGCAAAATGAGCAGTACAGGTAGAACAAAATTTGTACATAGGCTAAGTTAGTTTACAAGTGAAATATTGTAAAAAAGGATTGTGTATAAAAAGGTATACAAATAAAGTTTATTCATTCATCCATTCATAAAGAACATAAGAAAATGTCCATGTCCATCATGCAAGAGGAAGTGCATGCTTTGAGAATGGATATACTGCATTCATTGTGGAACAAATTTTCCTTGATTCCCATAGAAAGTTCAGTGAACTTCGTCACTTTGATAAACCAAGTGAAGTGAATGAAATTTTGTCTGAAATGTCAGAATGAACAGGTGTTTGGAACCAAAGTTTTACATGGGAACATAATTCATAACTTCTACGTGATAAGGCAAGATGAAATAAAGTTTGTTAGGTACCCAATTCAGCAAAACTTATTTTACAGAAATTTTACCTCAAAGGTCCCTTTCACAATGAAAATTAAGTGCAAGCATAACGTCAACTTAGGTATGATATGTATTGTAATGGAACCATTCATTTTTAAGTACGTAAACATAAAATTAACATTGAATTATACGTAAACTTAAGAAGCTTGCAAGGTCCAAGCTTTCAAGTTATGTCGAAAATAAGTGATTCTTATCACATGACTATTTTGCCATCTCCCATCAGTTATTCCATTGCCATGTGGTGACTCGCTAACACACTTTTCTTGCTAGATCATGGGCCAGGAATTACTGGGGTATATAAAAATCCTAGCAAAAGAAATTGTGAGTGTGGGTGATATTTTGTTTGTAAGTTTAACATCCTTTAACCGGGTGACTAGCTCTTGCTCATTTTGATAAATGTACATAACCTCTTTGTCAGTGGTCTCTTTGCAGGTTGCCATATTGCCCAGCTTTTTAATGCTCACTTGGGATTGGCTGCTGCTTAAGTTTGCATTTGTCGATACGAATGACAACACACCACGTTAAATTTGTTTTAAGTAATATTAATGCTTAATTCTCATATGCCCTTTACGAATGCATTGAGCTATATAATGGAATATATTTAACCTCCAATTGTTTGCATTCATGGTGCTATACGCATGTACTGAACTGTATAACAGAATATATTTAACCTAAAACTGCTTGCATCGTCGGTGCTATATGAATGTAGAAGTATACAACAAATATGTTTTAATCTGAAATTGTTTGTATTCTTGGTGCTGTACGAATATAATGGAATATTACCAGTATAATTTCCATTACAAATGTTAGTACAATTGTTAAACACAATACAAACTCTGAACATTGCATATACAAACTACACATACTAAGATGACAAAGTACTTGCATACTGCTACACAAAAACCTTTAATTAAAAAAACAAATGACAAAATCAGTAAATGGAATATTATCAACATTTGAATAAATAGTTCATCCAAAGAATAAAATGACCTTTTTTAAACCCATGTGCAAAACCTAAGTTTTTGAAAAAGTACACCACAATTCAACTTTCTTGTACGTGGTGTTTTCAAAATTATTTTTCATACATTGGGTAGAGCATTCTTTGTGCATACATCACACACTTTCATCAACATGCGACTTAAACTTGTGCAGAAATAAATTTGTGAAGTCGTAAAATGTGAGCCAGAAATGAAGAAAATTTAAACTTTACGATTTTATTTCTCCGTCAAATAAGTTCAGACTTTCTTGAGGGGATATATGTCTATTTTGTGGAAAGGTGCATTACTTCATGAAAAGTAAAAATTTATTATTGCTCACCAAATGGCTTTTCCTGCTATATTTTGATCATGATTGACAAATGGAATGTTTCTGTCATTGTCTAACAAATCCCTGCCTTCATAAAGATATCCTACCTCTAATGCAAAATTATGGAGGACTGCTGTAGCCAATATTGCATTGCCCAGGCTGTAAGCGTGAAACACATTTCCTTTTCAAGGATTTGGAACTTTTTTTTTCCCACACTCCAAAAGTGCATTCCACAACATTGTGGGTTTTTGCATGGGCGGTGTTGTACAGATGTTCAGCTGGTGTGTTTGGTTGCAGGAGTGGAGTCATTAGATGGTTAGTACAGGCATAACCCTATCTCCCACAAACATACCATTATACAGACCACGTTCAAAGTTTGCAATAACTGCACTACTGTCCCATATTCATGCATCATGCGTAGAATCAGACCACTGGGAAACAATTTTCCTAATCTTCATATTTGCGTCACAGATCATTTGCATTTTGTTTTATTGTCCATAGATGTATACAAGATTCAGACATTGTCAAGGAATCTACATTTACAATTTTCACCTATTTACAATTTACATTTTCACATTTCTTTACAATAGATTTCTATTTACATAATAAGCTAAAGTTTGTCTAACCTATATAAACATTTGTGTGTTAGGTATGTTTTAAGTTCACTTTTAAATCTCTCTGCTTTGTGTAATTTAACAGTCATTGGTAGTTTATTGTATTGTGTTGAAGGAGAAATACCCTTTCCGATTTCAGAAAAGTTCACCATTTTCACTGGATAGGCACAAAATAGGAACATGTGTGCAGTCAATTGCACCCACAATGTGTGGGAAACTTGCAAAAGCAAAGAATTGCCTTTTATTTTCTGAACACTCATCATTTGTGGGCATATTTGTGTGCCTTGTTCTCAACCTCAAAAGTGCTATAACAAAGCGATGAAAGATACGACCAGCAGTTGTACTGTGAATGTTTATAAGATCGCCTGCAGCTATCTGAAATGTTCTGTTATGAAACACTTGCAGGGCATACAGCAATTGCAACTTAGGTGATACAGCTGAATTTCTGTCTGAGCTTTGTTGTCAATGTTCTCCAAGTAGGTGCAAAAGGAATATAAAATATTCTTTTCTAATACCGAAACGTTCCTTGAACTCATTCTCTTTATAAGAATCATATGGATCATGATTTTTCCATACTATATGCACTATTGCATTCCGGTTGGTTTCTTCCTAGAGATCAATAATATAATCTAGATAATCCATGACTACGTAGAAATATCTTCCTCCAAATACGACACGATATTGTAGTTCAATCAACAGACGAGTTACTCCATTCAGGTAGCAAGAGTAAATTCTAATCTATATTTGCACTCTGTTTACTTCCGTAATAACATATTACATGACTCTGCCCTCCGACATTTGCTTCTGTAATTTACTCTGGGAGTATCTGAAAGAAATAAAAAACTTCGGAAATAGTTTACTCTTGTATGGAGGTTGCCAAGTGTTGCATTTAATAGTAGTTTACTACAGAAGTGGAGCTTATTCTAGGTTGATGCACACCACCCCAAATGTGAAGAGCATGAGAAGTTAAAACTTTTCACGGCTACAGGAGTTCACTGCAGAAGCTTGTGGTATAGGAAATTTGCATGCAATGCATTTGTGCAGATATAAAGTCTTTGTTACTGCAGGACAAATACTCATGAAGTGTGGGCAAATGCAAATCTTCATGCAACTTGAAGAGAAGACACCACCACCAATTCAGTATCAATATATGGTCAAGCATTCATGGGGACAGATTGATAAGTCCCTACATTCTCTACAACAAATTGAATGGGCTACTTATTGTCCCTTCCTTTGGAACCAATTGCCTTTCTTCCTGGAGAATGTGCCAATACACAAATGACTGCAAATGTGGTATATGCATGGTGATGCACCAGACCATTTTCATCATAGGGTTAGGTGACACCTAACATGAGCCTTTCATGAGCAATGGATTGGTCAGGCAGGGCTCATACTTTGGCCTGACCATAGTGAGTAGAAGGAAAAGTGTGATCACTGCAGGTGGTCATGTGTTCTGCCGCACAGATGGCATTGCGATTGGTTGTGTGGTACAGTGCTAATACCACGCCGCTAATACAAACATTGTAGTGTATAGTAGGAAAAGCACTGGAGAACGAGTATAAAAAAATCTGATGTGTTACACTCACATAACTTTCTCTACTCTTGTACAACCTAATTTTACAAACGCCCATTCTCCATATGCTTCATGTTAATCGAGATATCGAGATGTCAATCTTATTGATAATTTTCTTGTAGATGCAACGGGAATATGGTAGCTTTTAAGCGATAGTCAAATATTTTAACGCTGGTTGCTATGTGGCGCATTCCATTCTCTTTGCATGTCCAGGACATAAAAAATGAGTAACGAATTTGAGAAAAAGTATAAGTATTGGAAAATTTAAGGGAATAACAAGCAATATCTCGAAAACGGTTCACTCAACAACAAAAATGTATATGACATAAATTGTGTATTGTAACGCGATCTACATTTTTTGTGCAGTAAAATTTTGTCTATCTCTTATGGTTTACCAGTTATGCAAAAGTCGTTCAGAATGAAGAACACTTTTGGAGACATTCCCAGAAAATTCGAGATATACATTTCATTTGTCATGAAAATACCTTAAACATATGATATTTTAATCAAAATCGTTAGAGCCATTTTTGAGAAAATTAAAATTTTCGAAAAATGTTCCATGTAAAGGGTAGTCTGGGGTGGGGGGATTTTCTTGAAAGCCTTCGTGTCGCATCTCTGGAAGATACTGAACCTAAATACCAAGTTTGGTGTTTATCCGACTGTTAGTTTTTTGAGTTATGCTGTTCACAGACACACACACAGACACACACACACACACACACAGACACACACACACACACACACACAGACACACACACACACACACACACGGACATGTTTCCAAAAATGCTTTTTTTGGATTCAGGGAGTCTCAAAACATGTATTTCCGGTGAAATCTCGGTATCGAATTTTTGGGTGGAATGCAATACTTCCCCTACTTACTATACGTAGTAGAGAAAGTAAAAAATTAAAAAAAAAAGATAGCATGTCTTAACAGTACACCTACACATGTACATTCTCATGATCATTCACAGAAATGCTAGACAGTAATGCTACTCCTAGAATGCAAAATGACATGAAAGGAAGAAAGTAAAATGTAACTTATACTTTTATATTCATGTTTTATTGCCTATATACATATTTTACAGCATTCTTCCTGTGAATATAGAGCTAATTTGGTGCAAGAATTATTATAATCTACTTGCATTTTGTTCTATAGATAAAAATGTTCTCACCAATTATGAAGTAGCTGTTAGTAACTTTTTACAGTGTCCCGGATGATTTTGATGCCTTCGATGATGGTACAGATTCCTCACGACACCCAATTCCAGAATCAATATTATTGGTTAACACTTTAAAAACAATAAAGAAATTTATTGCCTCACAAGTTACTCTCACTTAAAAGTTTCTTTGCTGTAACCCTTTCTACTTGCGAAAGAACACTATATACAGATTCAGAAGAGTACGTAAGGCAGAAATCATCCGTACCAGATTTGTAGTCTTTAATTGTCATTGAAAGTGATATAGAAGGGAAATCTGTAGACTTGTTGTAGGGTAAATTAACACATGCTTAACAATGTGTGCCCTTTGAATTATTATGTACTATATATCCACTCAAGTGATATACTAGACATTCTTTAGCGACATCATTCTCAGTCACTTCAGGTACATTGTTTTTCCAATCAGGCATCTCAGTTACAAATTTGTCCTTAATTGTGCTCTCTACACTTTCTTTAATTCTGTTATTGTGGCTTACAGTGTCCTTTGCTAATAACCTTATTTGGTTAACGAATGATGATAAAAAAAAAAAGGCAGCTCTTGCGTAAAATCACAATTACCTCCAGATGATATTGCTAATTTGGTGGGAACATAAATCAACTGTAATATATGTAACTGTAGAAAATCGATTGTAGATGGATGACCGTCATACTTGACCGTCAAATTCCAAAGTGTCTTTCTATTGGGTCTCGATTCAACTTAGCTGCTTGTGTGTATTTCAGTCTATTTTCCCACAAATATTCTTTCACCTCCAGTGTACTCTGTATGGTTACTCTTAGGACTTAATGTCCTTTCAGACGCGAAAGTATTGTGCTCTTTATTAAGAAGTGATTTGTACCTTGTAAGTATATCGACTTTATTTGAACCTCTATACAGTCAATTTACAGGTAATGACAAATTTAATATATCTACAGTGTAATTTAGATCTCGGGTAAACTGTGCTGTTGTTATTTTTTTTTTTTTTTTTTTTTTTTTTTTTTTTTTTTTTTTTTTTTTTTTTTTTTTTTCCCACTTCCTTTGAGTCCAGCAAAGGGTGTGCCCTGGAAAAATTTAATGCCATTAGCCATTGATCAACTAAACAGTTGAAAAGCAAGCCTCACATTCATTTTTACTTTCTCTACTACGTATAGTAAGTAGGGGAAGTATTGTATTCCACCCAAAAATTCGATACCGAGATTTCACCGGAAATACATGTTTTGAGACCCCCTGAATAAAAAAAAAAAAGCATTTTTGGAAACATGTCCATGTGTGTCTGTAAACAGCATAACTCAGAAACGAACAGTCGGATAAACACCAAACTTGGTATTTAGATTCAGTATCTTCCAGAGATGCGACACGAAGGTTTTCAAGAAAATCCCCCCACCCCAGATTACCCTTTACATGGAAGATTTTTTTAAAATTTTAATTTTCTCAAAAATGGCTCTAACGATTTTGATTAAAATATCATATGTTTAAGTTATTTTCATGACAAATAAAATGTGTATCTTGAATTTTCTGGGAATGTCTCCAAAAGTATTCATTGTGAACGACTTTTGCATAACTGGTAAACTATAAGAGATAGACAAAATTTTACTAAAAAATGTAGATGGCATTAAAATACACAATTTATGTCATATACAGTTTTTTTATTGAGTGAACCATTTTTGAGATATTGCTTGTTATTCCCTTAAATTTTTCAATACTTATTTTCTAAAATGGGAATTCGTTATTCATTTTTTGTCTTGGATATGCAAAGAGTATTATCTGTGGCAAAGGGAATGGTGTGCACCTAGCAACCAGCTATTAAGAGATACGTATGTGCTTAAAGGCTTCTGTATATCTATATTGCCCTTGTAAATATATATTTCCTTACATCTACAAGAAAATTAGCAATAAGATAGAGTCTGCAAATGTTTATCTCGATTAACATGAAATAGATGGAGAATAAGCATTTGTAAAAATAGTTTGTACAAGAGTAGAGAAGGTCATGTGAGTGTAACACATCAGATTTTTTGAAATGTATTTGGATTGGTATGAACTTTCGTAAGCTTGGAACACACATTCGAGAAAACTCAGAAGAGGTACCTGCTTTATAAAGCTGTCGGTAGTACAGAAAATGTATGGTTTCATTGTTCTAAGAAACTTTATTCCTATTAAATTATTTCTCGTGCATTAAATTATGTGCACAGTCTGAAAAAGCCCAAAGTTGCCTGCTTGTATCGTTAGGATATGGTATTGAGCATTTAACATTATTACTATGCCACACATTCCCAAACAGTTTCACAATTTGTTAGACAACCATTTGAAGCAAAATCAAGTACTACAGCACTTGACTGTTCTATTTGAATCATAACTTGCATTAAAATTTGTGCCAAAATATCCCCAGGCGCTACATTCCTACTTGTGTAGATAGCTACAGGTTACATCCAATTATACACTGAAGGGGACATACATAAATACCAGGGCACGGTTGACCAATTCATTTTTTACTCTCTTTTTGATGTAAAATCCCCCAAATCTACAAACTTATCTACTTTCAAAGAATTAAAATCAAATCAAATTTGTTCTTTCGACTTTACTTTGTCAAAAATTCAAATTCCGCATCGTTTGTTTTCATTCTTATCATTTAAAAAAGCAGATGCTGCATTTATAGCATGGCTATTAATGCCATAGGGACATTTAAGGCCTTTGATAATGTTCTAAAATGTGATTCTGATGGAAGAGAAAGAAGATCACATTAAACGATGTCTGTGTGCTTGGATGACGATTCTTAAAAGAAATGCTTCATATATCTTTTTTTTTTTTTTTTTTTTTTTTTTTTTTTTTTTTTTTAAGTTGTCTGCGGTTTCTTCAAAATTGCATCAATAACAATTGTATCAGGTATCTTGCTTCATCAGATTCACTGATATTGCTATTCTTTCCATTTATTTTCCTTTCAAGTACATGAAACCTGGCATTGGGCTACTTTCAGTTATTTACTTTTTAGTCCAATTATAATGCACTGTTGCTTTAACCTTCTCTTTATAAGATTCCAAAGGAAGATGTACCATATATCTTGCGAGAGGTGCTAGGAAAGAAAGCAAATATTTTTGTGGAACGTGACCTAAAGCCTTGTTTACATCCATACATGTTTTGGAGTTTACCGTATACAAAAAGACTTTGCATTACATTGAAAAAAGCCTATGAACTGAAAACAAGTGCATAAATGTTCATTTATGGTATGATATTTCAGTTTTGTTACGTATGTCACATTTAATTGAAATAACTGTAGCTGCAGAAGAAAACACCACTGATAAATGCAAATTTAATGAAGATACAAAGGTTTTTAGTTTCAATTACAAGTTTTTCACAATATAATGAATAAATTTCAAACAAATGTGCACACATTTTGAGTTAAATTTATGTTTTAAATGCCTAGAAAGTCCTGAAAATAATTCCGCTTGTGAAGGGTTAAGACATTAATGTGTTACCTGCGAGTGCTTTAATGTTTTTTATTTATTTATTGTTGAGCCCCACGTTTGGGAGCCAATTTGTGACGGTAAATTTATTAATGTTATTGTTTGTTAAAGCCCACATTTGGGAGCCAATTTGCGATGGTAAATTTATAATGTTATTTGTGTATGTGTGTTTACTTCACGCGGTGAAGCCATTTTGTGACGTGATTCTTTGTTAGGTTTGTAGCTCCATCTGGTGTTAGCAATTTGCAGCAGTATTAGTTTTTGTTTGAAAGAATGCTACTTTTATTTTATTTAATTTTTGTTCACTGTCCTCCAGCTAGCTATGATCTTTTGGTCAAGCACTTCTCTTTATACAGGTTGTGTAAACGGAAGGGAGTCTCTTATCCAAAGATAACACTGATGAAAGAATTTCTTTTATACTTTTATTGTCGAACACATTTACTATCACTTTACACATTGATCTCGACACTCGCCAAACTGAAACTGTTATAATAACTTCATTACTGATCACTCTTAATTCGCGTACTTCAACTTTTTGTATAATTAACTTTACAACACTTTGGATTTTTCAAAATTCTGCTACGCGTAACTTGTGAATCGATAGCCGACGTGTAATATTTCTGCTGGACTGAAGGCGACGTGTATCATACAAATATTTTCGACAAACTGACAGGAATGCGACGTGTAGTGTACAAAGAATTTTGATGAACTGACGGACTGAAGGACTTTACCTCTAACCTAGCTTCTATTTATACTTCTACACCCCGATATGCCTAAAGATTATAACTGAGCTGCAATTGGCTAATAAAACGTGCCAACATTAGCGTCTATTTTTATATCCAATGAAAATTATGAATACATATGCTCTAGGGAAATGTTCTAGAAGATTCTAAATGAAAAACGCGCCAACATTACGTAACTTCCTCGTTTCCAATAATGATAAACAGCTCACCCCCTCGCTGCATTATTGCACGCTATTATTGTCAGTTTCAGTAAGGCAGTATAAACTTACTTCCCAACAATAATTACAATCAACAAACATCTCAAATCAATGTCACATAATAATGCATATTCATACTATAATCACTCTTTACATTTAAGTAATTTGTCTGCATCATACCTTGGTACCTTTGCTTCTGTTGCATGTGCAGCATCAAAGGCACAGCAGTTGCTACAGGGTTTGCAAGCTACAGGAGATGAAGGACAACAATTACAGGCTGTGATAGAAATGTGTCAGATGCTAGTTATGGGTAATGAGGACACACTTGCTGGTTTCC
Source organism: Deroplatys truncata (assembly GCA_030765065.1). NCBI lineage: Eukaryota > Metazoa > Arthropoda > Insecta > Mantodea > Mantidae > Deroplatys > Deroplatys truncata. The sequence continues at coordinate 100,189,402 of CM060987.1, read as the reverse complement.
CAGTGAAGCAAGTTGTGCCAGCATTGATCACGCTGCTCGGCATGGAACACAACTTTGACATGGTAAGTATAACTTTGTATTGTGAACATAATATGAGCTGAGCCAATGCTTACTATGATTTCATTGCTATCAGGTGTTGTAGGAAAAGAGAGAACTCAACATGTCTTGTCAATAATAGAATATAAAGCAATGCAGAACAATTCAACATGATTAAATTCAAGTTTAAAGGTTGAAGATTTGAGACAGGAAGTGCTGAACAAGCTCTCAAAGAAAAGGATTTCCAGATGGCATTCAATACTTAGAAGAAGTGCTGGAAGAGACCTATACACTCACAAGGGGGCTATTCATAGGTAGTCTAGTGCATAAGGTCCAGTTGTGGTGTAAACCCATTTATTGGGGCATTTTGGCAACTTGGATAGCACCTCATATAAGAGGAATTTGAATGCTCTTAAAAGAGGCTGTTGAGATAAAGTTCAGCGGTCCTTTTACAAAAGGATAACAATGATTTTCGTTTTCAGATGAATCATGCATGCCGGGCATTAACTTACATGATGGAGGCACTTCCTCGGTCATCTGCAGTGGTGGTAGATGCAGTGCCTGTGTTCCTGGAGAAACTGCAGGTGATCCAGTGCATGGATGTTGCAGAACAGAGTCTCACTGCCTTGGAAATGCTTTCAAGAAGACATGGCAAGGCCATCTTACAAGCTGTAAGTGACTTATATGACACTCAATGCCAACTGTTTCCTGTAAAGCAAGTTATTTATATATATATATATAATTTTTTTATGAGTAAAACCTGTAAAAGATCAGGGTTTTTTTTTTTCCGGAATAAACTATAAGTACTGTTATCATTAATACTATATTTCACTCAGAATTCAAATTGTTTCTTGGACAGAAACAAGAACTTGATTTAATTGAATCTTGAGCTGGTTGATCCTCTATAACTTTACTTGTTTGTAATTTACTTAAACATCAAAAGCTTTTGGAGATCATGCTCCACTGTTTTAGATACTACTTTTTCGTTTAATTTTATTTGAATATGTTTGCTTTCATCTTCAGCTGTTTTTCCAATTCAGGGCATTGGAGTCAGAGCTCTTAGATGTACTGGGTATAGAGGTGTAGTGCTCTGATATAACCATGATGAATCTGCTTAGATTGTCCAAAGGTGGGATTTCAAAGGACATAATTTGTTCCTTGCATTTAAGGATGTGTATATTTTCCTAAACTTTCAAGTTCTGTAGGCATGCTGATGTTAAGAGTGACCTTTTGGTGGTGTCGTGGTTTGTGGTCCAGAAATGGTTTGCTATGATGGATTTGTCCACTTGCTTGTTGGTTATGCATCTGAAGTATTTTTTCCTTATGGTTTCAATATTTAATTTTGTTATCTATCTATATATATACACCAGGTTGCAATTTTCATAATATAGTGGGTAAATGCCAGGTTTTTGCTCTTGTGGAATTTTAGGTTTAATTGAGGAGGCAAGCAAGCTCTTTAATGTATACTTGTTCTGTGAAGCTAGTGCTTTGTTGTGTTGTTTTTTTTTTTTTTTTGAAGAGTTTACCAAAGTTATGATTTAAGCAATGGTGGTGAAGTAAATTTAATGAATTATTTTGCCTCTTGTGAGCAGAGGCTTGTTTTTTCTCTGATGCATTTTTATTTCTGTAATTTTTAAATTGTATTGTGGACTACATTAGAGTTGTAACAGATTTTTTGCACTACATGGAGGATGTGGATGTTATCTTGTTGAAATTCCTTTTTCCTGGACCAGACAGTAGGCAGGACTGTTGAATTGTTGCTGCATAAGAAACCACAGACATTCATTAACAACAATATGTTCACTACTCAGGAGCATACAAAATTGCATATTGTGGTGTTACCGAATTTGAAATAGCGTCAAAAAGTAAATAATTTATAACTAATATTAAAATATTTGCTTCTGGCTATACAGTGAAGCATTAACGCTTAGAAATGCTTTAAATTAATTATTTTACTATGTATCTTGCCTAGCATGTTGCACACACACTTGCCCCCATTGCCAACTGTGGAATTTTCTGACTTGGTCTGTAGGTGCCTCCTTTTAGGATTATTGTGTTTGGAGCTAGGTGGTTGTCCCTTGTATTTCAGCATTGAATTAGATGTATTTAAGTATTAAAAATAGAAACACAACTAAGTTTATGTAATGGGTGCAGTGAACTGTTGCAGAGTATCTGCCAATCACCATTTGCTTTCCTTCCAGAAGCAGTATTGCTATAACAGTTTCTCCTACAAAATTGCATGAAACCATATAACATTCTATATTTCAGTGGCATTTTTGTATTAATGATTTTGAATATTGATACAGCAGTTACATTTTCCAATGATAGAACTTTCCTTTTTAATGCTCCCCCCTAGAGATAAAAATCCCAGGGGGTTAAATAAGGGGAATGAGGGAGCATTAAAAGAGCAAGTTTACAAACCAAATCCACACACTTAAGATGAACTTAAAAATAACATTCTTCAAGAAATTGCTGCCATTTCTCAGAGGGAAACTGCAGAGTGTAATGGGCAATTTTCCAAGTCAATGCCAGAAATGCTTGAACAATGAAGGGAGACCATTCCAACATCTCCTTGTTTGATATATGTGAGTAGTTTACTTTTCAAGTGTTTGTTATGTATGTTAGAAATGACTTGCACAACAAACCATACAATATTTACTGTGGACTTCCTGTAACTGGCACTGTCAACACAGCAACCAGACTCATTGCATGCCGCAAAACTGGCCCAGCCAAGGATTGCTCACCCAATAGTTTGACATTAGAAAACTAGAGCAAATCATTGTGAACTGATAAAATTTGTTTAAAAGTTTTGTTGAGAAGTGACATTTTCAATACTTCTTTTGTAGTGACAATAAATAATTTAAAGGAAATGATTTTCATTTCTGATATGCAAATATGCCCTTAACAAGATTTCAATATAACTTTTAATTTTGAAATGTTACAGAGGGGTGTATCAGCATGTCTCATGTACCTGGACTTCTTCAGTATCAACGCACAAAGAGCAGCCCTAGCAATCACATCAAATTGCTGTCAGAACCTCCATGCAGATGAATTTCATTTTGTGGCAGATTCCCTGTCATTGTTAGCAAACCGTTTAACTCAGCAAGACAAAAAGAGTGTGGAGAGTGTATGCCTGGCCTTCAGTAGATTGGTGGACAGTTTCCAGAATGATCCTAGCAAACTACAAGAAATTGCCAGCCCTGAATTGCTCACAAACCTTCAGCAATTGGTAAGGTTTTGGGTTTTTGCATAAACAATCTTTAACTTGAAGTAGTGACAATTCAGTATTTTGCTGAATATGATGCAATGGCCTTTGCACAATTTATCTATGAAATGCAGGCAACTCAAACCTATCATGCTGTTATACTTGATTCTTGGATATTTCGGGTCTATACTGTGATCACCAATGCAATGTTTAAAATTTACTTGCACATTTGTGTGAAAGTTTTATTGAAAGGTGTACTACATACAACTTCTGTACATTCATAATATGGAATATTGTGAAAATCCTTTAAATCTCCTAGTCAGAAGTTTTAGCAGTGTTTAATGGGTAATTCAGCAGAGATCAAAGAACAAGATGGCCTCTGCATTGTATTTGATTTATAACCTATAAACTCTACCAAAAAGGATATTTTTATGTGTATGTACCATTTTTAAAAAAAGTAACTGCACTTATTTTATGTCTCAGTATCTTTGGAGCCTGTGAAAATTAAATCAATCATGGCGGTAGGGAGTGTATGAGCTTCCTTGCTTCAAATTTTTCATACTTTTATTTATCCCTTTATGTTGAAAATATACACTAAATATCACTAAGTTTTTGAAATGGACCTTTTCACTGATCTATTATTTATTTTGGCTGAATACTTAAAGGCCCTGTCCACCTAAATTTCAATTGAAAACGTTAATTTCTCATAAGTGCACAGAAAATCTGAATGACGTAGCATAATTAATTCTCTAGAAATCCTCTGTTGAAATGTTCCCAACATACTGTGATGACGTCGCATTTGCCCAACAGAGCAACCTGGCATTCCATTGTAATGCACAGCTCTCACAACTGGTTGCAGTGCATTGTGCTCATTATTGTAATATTTATGGCTGTGTATTGCGTTTTTGGGTGTATTAATCGTTCTGAACATAATCAGAGTAGTAATGTAAGTTTTCATAAATTCTCCAGGAGAGAAAGATCACAAGAACAATATAATGCATGGTTAAAAAGATTAATCACAAAGACTTCATTCTAAACAATTTTTCACATGTATGCTGTATCTATTTTACTGAAGACGATTATGAACAACCTTATGTTTTAAAGTCCAATCTTCTTAAAACTAAATTACACAGAATTTTAAAAACAAATGCTGTGCCTTCTCTGAATCTGAAGTGACAGAAAGAATCAGATTTGTCTTTTAAAAGGAAGACAGTGCTTATCTCATTAAAAAAAAAAAAATTGTATGTGAAGCCATTTCAAAATCAGAAGCAAGTGCTAGTTTCTAGGTTTGCGAAGCTGTGAAAATGTAAGTCAAAGTGAACCAGATGAAAATCAAGAAAAATCAGACAGTGAACAAATGCAGCGACAAAGATTATTCCAGAATTGCTATTCAGTGTGAAATGGTTCTAGTTCCCAAGGTTGCAGGTTCAAACCCGGCTGAGGACGATGGATTTTTTTCAGGCATAAAAATCCTTCGCATGGCTTCCTTCGGAAGGGAAGTAAAGCCGGTAGTTCTGTGTTGTAGATTTACAGCATGTAAAAGAACCTCGAGCCTGATAAAGAGGCCTCTAAGCAAAATTATCAGTCTTTCATTCCCAATATAGAATGGGATGCTAAGGACCACAGGAGTTAAGGAACATCCATAAATAAAATTCAATTTAATTTTTATTTTAGTGTGAAATGGGACATCAATATATACAGATATCTTAAAGCTGAAAGTGAGATTATTATAGCACTTTGACCTTAAGCAAACCATTCACACTTTTGGATGATGACTATGATGACACTGATGAGGAAATGGAAAGTATTGTGTTTATTGGAAACAAAGAAATGAAGAATAAATGTTCATCATTTGAGAATGTCTTCTGTATCTTTTTGTATTTTGTATAAAATGTGGTAAGGTGGTTACAACTATTAAACCTTTATGTATTGGACCATGCTTAATAGTTGAAACTGAAGCATAGTGGGTCACAAAAATGTGTGGTGTTCACAGGAAAATTTAATGGACAATCTTCACCGTGCTAGAGATTAGCTACATCTCTATATGCATATCATTCACTATAGCAGTGAATGGAATGGGGTTTATGCTTTTCAAATGCTTTTGTGAAACAAATTTAGCAACTCTGGAACACCAAACATTTTATAGATTAGTAAAAGAATACACTGGTCTTGGAGTTAGGAAGGTGTGGGGTCAAAAGAGAGATGGACAGTTCGAAATTACTATGAACAAAGTCTGGTTAGCTGATGATGGCCAATATGATAGTCCTGGATTTTATGTCAAGTATGTAACATATATGGCAATGGGCATAACAGGAAAAAATCTTGGATTTTGTGAGTTGCAAAAAGGTGGACTGGGGAACTAGAAAAACTGGCATGTAAAATCTTAATCGCTCATCTCTTATCTAAAGAACTAAATATACAGCCGTTTCTTTCTGACAAGCATCATGGAATAAAAAATCTGATGTGTTACACTCACATGACTTTCTCTACTTTTGTACAAACTATTTTTACAAACGCTTATTCTCCATTTGCTTCAAGTTAATCGAGATGTTAATCTTATTGCTAATTTCCTTGTAGGTGCAAGGGGAATATGGTAGGCTTTAAGCGATAGTCAAATCTTTTAAGAGCTGGTTGCTATGTGGAGCATTTCATTGTCTTTGCATGTCCAGGACATAAAAAAAATGAATAACGAATTCCCATTTGAGAAAAAGTATAAGTATTGGAAAATTTATGGGAATAACAAGCAATATCTCGAAAATGGTTCACCCAACAAAAAAAAAATGTATATGACATAAATTGTGTATTTTAATGCGATCTACATTTTTTGTGTAGTAAAATTTTCTCTTATCTCTTATGGTTTACCAGTTATGCAAAAGTCATTCACAATGAAGAATACTTTTGGAGACATTCCCAGAAAATTCGAGATATACATTTCATTTGTTATGAAAATATCTTAAACATATGATATTTTAATCAAAATCGTTAGCCATTTTTGAGAAAATTAAAATTTTCGAAAAATGTTCCATGTAAAGGGTAATCTGGGGCGGGGGGATTTTCTTGAAAACCTTCGTGTCGCATCTCTGGAAGATACTGAACCTAAATACCAAGTTTGGTGTTTATCCGACTGTTCGTTTCTGAGTTATGCTGTTCACAGACAGACACACACATGGACCTGTTTCCAAAAATGCTTTTTTTGGATTCAGGGGGTCTCAAAACATATATTTCCAGTGAAATCTTGGTATCAAATTTTTGGGTGGAATGCAATACTTCCCCTACTTACTATACGTAGTAGAGAAAGTAAAAAGTTGATACTTAATAAGTTCCCTAACATAGCACATGAGTTTGACATATGACACATGGGCAAATCTTTACAAAAGAAGCTAAACACAATTGAAAGTAAATCACAACTTGTACATGAATGGAAACAAAGTATTATTAATCATATATGGTGTTCAAGTCAAGCTTGTGGGGGAATGGAAGAAGTTCTTAGTGAAAAATTAAAATCTACTTTGAATCACAATGAAATTTCATTTAGAGAGGATTTAAAGAAAACCAAACCTTACTGCCGGATTGGAAATATAGAATCTTTTCATAATGTGCATTAAAATGTAAACAAAAGAGAGATCACTTCAATTTCGAAGGAATGATTTTGTGTACAATGCTGGATATTTTAGACTACAATGAAAATATGGGGAGAAATGTGACTGGTGATAAATTAAGACGCTTGAAGGCAGGTAAGGAATGAGTTGTCATATCAGTGTATGAAAACACAAGTGATTAATGGTGGAAAAACATATTGCAAAAACTAATAAGTAGTGTGAAAGAAAACATTCCAATTGTAGAGGATCCCTACATCTGTGATGCCACAGTCCCATGGCCTGAGACATTAGAAGACCTAGGGTGTATTAAGTTTAAACAAATTTCAGATGCGAATCAACAATACAAGTAAATATTAATAAAAATCTAATGGCAACACACTCTAACTTCACTCTTTCAAGATAATTACCTTGTACGCATTTCGAAGACAACTTGTCTTCATCAGCTAAGAGCCACTAACGAGTCTGTCGGTTCCGGTGTAGAGGTCGCCATTGGGCTTCCTGGCATTGACGTCATTTTCGGCTTAATGTATTTAAAGATGAGATCCTTTTCTGGAGGGAAATTGAAATTTATTAGCTGGTTTTTGTTGTTTTTTTTTTTTTTGTATTGGGAAAAACTCCTCATACAAAAAAAACAAAAGCCAGCTAATGAATTTCAATTTCCCTCCAGAAAAGGATCTCATCTTTAAATACATCAAGCCAAAAATGACATCAATGTCAGGAAGCCCAGCTGTGATCTCTACACTGGAACCGACAGACTCGTTATTTGCTCTTAGCTGATGATGAAGACAAGTTGTCTACGATACGCGTACAAGGTAATTATCTTGTAAGAGTGAAGTTAAAGTGTGTTGCCACTAGATTTTTATTAATATTTTATCTACTTCATTGTGTTTCCCATCAAGTGTTATGTTAAAATAAAAGTAAACTTACACAAAAGTTTTGTCTTGAATTCATGAGGCAAAATATAAACATTTACTATACTTTAATCAAAGTATTCAGCAGCTGGATAGCAGCAGCTTCAAAATGTATGTAATTACATTCTGGTTCTGGAAATCTATTTTGTTTACTACACAAGAAGGTATGACATATTTTTCTTTCCCAAAGCTTCCCATAAATTAATTTATATCCAAATTGTCTATAAGTCACGTAGTGGAAATCTGTAATCTTAGCAGAAATCCACATATCGGAACCTTAACTCAGCAATGCATATGACTGCCTGCCTGTGCTCTGCTGACGTTTTCATTTGCAGCATGTGCTGGTATCAACAGTAATAAATAGCGTTCCAGACATTATACAAAAACATAGCTTTTGTATTGTTCTCACAGCGACACCTTTCTTAATAGCAAATAATACAAATAGGTGTTTTGCAAGTGGATAGGACCAACAGTGTACATAGTGCCATTGTAACATCAGTGGAACAAAGTTATTGTAGTTTTTTTTTGCTTTTTTTTTTTGTGCTCTATAACTAATAAGTCCATAATAGCATGTTAGCCTTGTTAAAACCACTGGTACTAGTTATCTTGAAGGATGGAAAATCAGAAGGTTTGATTCCCACAATGTATTCTCTCCTTTCTCCCCTCCCCCTTCCAGTTACTTGCTTCTTGCACACAGGCACAAAATATTCTTTTTATTGACTCACTCTTTCAAAAATAATCTCATCATAGTTGTGAAGAAATAAGAGCACTCAGATGGTGAAATAGTAGGTAACATTCATTGGAAGTATTCATTATGCAGAACCTCTTTCTTTCATTCCTGTATCCTATGTTTCACTGAACATAGTACATTTACACCCAATAATTATATTTAGTTATAAAATAAAAAGTTTGAATTGATTTGACGCACGCACGCACACACGTTTCAAAAGCCTTAGGTTTCATCTTCAGTTTCTTGTTAAATGTTGGTACTGTTTGAAGTAGATGTATTTCTCCCTAGTGGTGGATGGCACATCCTACTAAGATCGTCCACCCACCACCAAGGAGGGGGGGGGGAGTTTTATTTTGGATGCTCTGTAATTGTTACGGTTCTTAGCGTCTCATTTTTTATGTTGAGCGTGAAAGATCAGAGGCCTCTTTATCAGGCTTGAGGTTCTATGACACGGGACCACCGGCTTTACTTCCCTTCCGAAGGAAGCCATGCTAAGAATTTTTATGCCTGAAAAAAACTCATTGCCCTCCACTGGGTTTGAACATGCACCAAGTAGAAGTAAGTACACTTTGAGCAATGCTGAGAGTCAACAAAAGCTGAAGATTATAAAGTGAAGGGTTTTGAACATCTTAGTGAATGTTAAGTGGTTTGCATACATATCTTCATATATTGGAAATTAATGTGCAGTTGACAGTGGAGGAAAATAGCCTCCGAAAAGTGTAAAAAGTGAAGTTGTTTTGTATCATTAAACGACTCGGTTGTAACTTAAATAGTGTATATATGTTACAAATTGACTCAAAACTTTTTAGTTTTAGTGGCATCACTGTACACAGGTCCTCTCCACAATCCAATTATTTCTAGTGAAATAAATTAATAAGTTCCGTGTTTATTTCAGTAGCGTGAAGAAAACACTCCTTTGTTTTAGTTACTGAAGTTGTGAATATAAATTTCTAATATATTAACAAACATGAAACAAACATTTACACACCGCTTGGCTATTTTTCTGAAATAAATGGAACAATACAATGATTCTATCCCTAATAAGGTATTCATAAACTGGTAAAATATTTTAACAGAACAAATTTAAGGAAACAAATGAGTGGAGCAACCTAAGTTGCAAACCCAAAGTTACATTTGGTGTAAATTATTGCCAGCATAAAAATATTACTAAAGCTTTCAGATGCTAATAGATTTGTTAAAATCTAATGGTAGTACAAGGGAAAATCTTTAGTACGTAAGCTGCAGTGCACATATTTAATGGTTTATCTGGTGATCAAAGCACAGGCCCTTAATGCTCTTAACTAACTTTTATGAAGAAGATTTTCTGTATTAGGAATATTATAAGGTTTTATAGTTGCTTTATTGCATATACATTGTTCAAATGGCATACTAAGTTAAATGTGGTTCTGAGTCATTGTTCTGTACACTGTTTCACAATAATATATTTTCAGCTTGTTGTATCACCTCCCGTGATCAGCACTGGAACATTCATTACTGTTCTGAGGATGTTATCTGTCATGTGTGCCAACTGTCCAGACTTAGCTCTTACACTGCTGCGACAGAACATAGCTGAAACACTGTGTTACTTGCTCACTGGCTCTGGGGATGCCAACATGGATGAGGTAGGTTGTTACTTTGTTTGTAATTGTATAAAGTATCTCATTTTGTAAGGCTTTATTTAATTAATTATTTTGATTGTAGGTGGAACTTGTGTCACGTAGTCCCCAGGAGCTGTATGAAATTACGTGCCTAATAGGAGAGCTGATGCCACGTCTCCCTTCAGATGGAATATTCACAGTGGATGCCTTGCTGGAACGTCCTAGTAGCAATATTCAGGACACGGTGCAGTGGCAGTGGCGGGATGACAGAGGACTCTGGCACCCCTACAGCACCATAGACTCGAGGATCATTGAGGTATACATAATAGCAAAATTATTTAAGAACACTTGCATTTCTTCCAGTCTTCCACCATTTCATCTTGTACCTCATTCCTCAGCATCCTAACCACCTTACATAGAGCTCATGTTATAGTTGGTATTGTTTTCATAGTTCAATTTCATTTGCAGCTGTTGATATTATGTTAATAAATAATGTATATAATCATTTAAAACTTCCCTTTACTGAACAGTGAATCTTTTGCATGTTGTCCCTTATTGTTGTAGACCGTTAAAAAAAACATAACATGTTATTAAAAATAAAGCAAAATATATACCAGAGGTATGCACAGACTAATAAATAGGTATGCTGTGAATACAGACTGAATGTGCTTAAATTATTTGAAGTTACGGTAGGCAGAGGAAAGCTGTATTTCATCCATATACTTGTTTTGAGGTCTTCTGAAACCCAAAAGTAAACATTTTTAAATAGACTACATGCATGTGTAAGAGAGAACTTGGAAACGGACAGAAACACCAAGCTTCATATTTAAGTTCCAAGGATAGAACATAAGATTTTTAAGAAAATCCCCTGCTCTAAACTCCCTTTACATGCAAAATATTTCTTTTTTTATTTTATAAAAAATGGGGCTATTAGGTTTTATTAAAATATGCCATGTGTAAGATATCTGCACAAGTAATGAAATTTATATTTTGAATTTTCTGTGAACGGCCTGTGAAGTCCCCTTCATTTTGGATGAATTTTGTATAATTTTTATGTGACAAACCGCAAAAGATAAAAAGGAACTCCTGCACAAAAAATGTAGAACTCGTTAAAATGTACATTACTTATGTTTTGTAGATTTTTTTGTGGCATTAACTATTTCTAAGGCATTCATTGCTATCAATCTGAATTTTCAAACACTTTTCAAAGTACTAAATCACCATTCTTTTATTTCTTGTTATGTTAGGCAAAGAGTGGAATTTCAAAGCCAGCATAGTTCAACTAGTTTTTTAAAGATTTGATCACTGCTTCAACCTCCCCTATCCCCCTTTTACCCACAACAAAATCTGTAATCAATCTTGATTAACGTGAAGTAGATAGAAAAATAAACATTTTTAAGAATATTTATTAAAGGATTGTGGGTGGAAAAGGTCAGGTGAACATAATGTATCAAACTATTTTGCTGCAAAGAGAGAATGTTTGTGGTTTTTGTATCACTTTGTGTTTAATTTATTCACCACTTTTCAGGGTCTCTATCCAGAACAGTAGGGAGAACTAGAACAGAGACAGCTGCAAACATAAATACAAAATACTTTTGCATTTCAGATGAGCTCTTTCCTTTTAATTTAACCCTTTTCTTTTCCTCATGTTTATTTATTTGTTGATTTGCATGATTTTCTGTAACAATGAAAGTCTTGTAATGAAAAAGTCAGTAATTTACTGCAGCATGGTATAGTCTTTGATTAGACTTGGCATAACCATGCAGGCAAATGCTTAAGAAATGATAGTATTAAATAAGGAAGTGTATGATGCATTGACACATTAAGCAAACTCTCCCCCTCCTCCTGACTTGTAGCTGCGCTGGTGGCTATGTAGAATGGCAATAGCAAATATGCTTGAAAGGTAGAATTGCAGGTAGCTGTAATATGGGAGCTGACAAATTCAATTTGGAACTAGATAAAAAAAAAATGAGTCGTATTGACTCTACTATTCCGAATCAGGAAGTCATTTTCATTCATTACAATGATTCAATGGAATCATTCGGATTGTGCCCACCACAAATGTACATTTAAACATGGGATGTGCAGGCAGCACACCAGTCGGGGGAGGATGAGATCAGCCTGTCTACACTGGGTCGCACTTACACCGTGGATTTCCACTCGATGCAGCAGATCAATGAAGATACGGGAACCACGCGGCCAGTTCAGCGTCGTCTTAACCCTAGTTCTCTTGTGGACATGTCAACAAGCGCCAGCAGTGCAACAGTGAATAATACAAGTGTTAACGACAGTGGCCTCCAGTCAACAGGTGAGTGTAAATGAAGTTCATAATGATTTTGCGTGCTAAAAAAGACTACAGTTTTGTTACATTTATGTTGTACTGCAAACTGAAAATGTCGAAGGAGGGAAAAAACGTACGATTAAGTGAGCAGTAATTATAAATATTTAGATGTAATGCATATAATGTAGTAACTACGTTAATAAATCACATAGACAAAGTTGATTGTAGGTAGGGAGGGAGGGGAGCACATAGGTATCCATTTCTTTCTGCGCATCCATCAGCCTTCACGCATTAGATGTCAGACAAAAACTTAAAAATGCATGTGCTATGAAGATTACATTTGCTATTATACAAGTAGCATTATGCAGAGCTGAGGTGGAAAACATGAATGACAAATGGTGCCTCCACAGTATCTCGTTTTTATCAAACTATGTACGAGTATATTATTCTCAAAGGTTCATTATACTAGTATCCATTCTTGAATGGTTGGGCCAGGTCCTTCATCACAGCCATACATTCAGGGCTATTCTGTAATGTTTTGTTAAAGCTGCTAACCAATTGATCGGCAGTTGTAACTTGGTAACAAAACAAAATTTTGTTAAGAATAAAGATTTGTTTGTTGAATATAACAAAGCACGAAACCCTCTTGATAATGCGCTTGTTACACAACAGATTCACATAAACATTTTAATGCTGCTGTAAGAAGAAAAGCATGACAGAAATTTGATATTTTAATTATCAAATGTTTGTTTATTCGTTTTAGTGTAAAATATAAATGCTGCAGATTACATTTGAGTTAGTGTTCCTAGTGATAGCAATGGTAAAAGATACTTCCAACATAACTTTTAAGAGATGCATTTTACTATAATAGGAAAACAAATGTTGTGTAATCATATCATAATAATATGTAACAGTTATTGATTGAAGAATTTTAAATTGAAATAGTGATAAATCTTGTATTGATTTACATGGTTCATGGATATATTTCCGTCATTTTTGAGCGGTGTACGATATTACAGAGATACATTTTCGTTCTCAAAATTAATTTTCAATTTGCTAGCAGAATCTGCAATCAGTGTCTAGCAGAAAGCTATTTTCCAGTTTCTCGTAACTGTAGAAAATTGAATTTATACTGATGATGCTGGAAGAGAAGAATATAACAGAAGGTACTCAGTTGCATTAAATGATACTTTATGCTTTATAAATTTGCATGTGAAAAAAATCCTAAATGAAATACTTGTAGCTGTTGTATTCCCCCAGGTGACAACTGTAAAGCCGGTGGTTCCTTGTTGTAGATTTACGGTATATAAAAGAACCTCTAACCTGATAGAGAGACCTCTGAGCAATATTTCCAGTCTTTCATGCCCAATAAAGGAAGGGATGCTAAAAACCATAGTAGTTAAATAGCGTCCATAAATAAAACTCAATTTAATTTTTAGATAACACAACTAGTGAAACTAACCTTTCTTTTCACTACAACCTTCCACCTAACGAATACCTAAAATAATGTGGATATTATCAGATACCAATTATGACTTTCATTCAAAGATTAAGGTGCAAGAACATTTCCACAGAACTGAACTAAAGCTGAGTATTGCCAAATGATGAATTTTAAATACCTTCTTATCTTATGGTATACATTAAACTTTCAGAAAAATCTGCATGACAACTGGTTCTTTAAAAAGTATATAAAAACTATAAAGAAAATTAAACAACAATTGCAGGTTGATATGAATTAGTGAATTTTGCATCAAAACAATATGAAACTGAGCTGCCAATTCTTTGTCTTTCCTAGCCTAAAATTAAACTCATTTTACAGGGTCACTGCCACAGCTGTTAAACAGCTTGGCAAGTTTTGTCCATAAAAATCTATTCCTTGGTGTCACAAGAAGATGTAAGCCTTGCTATTCTAAGCAATGGGTGCAAATTTTAAAAATCCACATCCATATATTTTTTTGTTTTTCATTTTGTTATTCTAAGCAGTGGGTGCGAGTTTTAAAAATCCACAGACATACGTTTTATATTTTTTGTGTATTGTTTTCACAGCACGCTTTGTCTCCATCTTGGCAAGAAAAAATAATAAAAACACTCAGTAGTTGGTATTCCGGTGCTGGTAACAGTGTGAAAACAAAATGCTATCACAGAGTGCATGAATTTTCAATTAGTCACTCCATTGGGCTAACAAACCGCAAGAAAACAAATATCGCGATAAGTTACAGAATGCCAAATAATGGTTCCAACAGTCCCTGATAGTTTGAGCATGAGCATTTAAGATATCAAAATGTGTTATGTTCCAACAGACTACAGTCTAATTCATGCAGTCATCCCAACAAACTTCTGAAGCTGTCAGAGACCGCAGAACCAGTACATAGCAAATAGCCTGTATCTATTCTGTTACCGATGTCAAACCAATACATGCGCATTAGGCAAATGCAGACCATCGAGACTGGGGTGTTGGAAGGAACCAAATAGATTTGTTCTAACACAGTTTCTGCTTTCATGTAATAAGCAACCATAGATTGTCCAGATAATGTTGATTGGCTTGTGAATTTACCTTAAGACAGCAGCTCGCTTTGAAATTATAAATGTGGGAAAGAGAAAGCATGATGCTTGTGCTGATTGTTTTACATTCCATTCATATCATACTCTGTTTTGAATGCTTTTAACAGTAATCCTAGTGAAATACATTTAAGCATGTGTTAAAATCCAGGTGATCATTTAACCTCACATGTATTTAGACCCTATAAATAGGGGCTACCATGATGTAAACTTACTAGCCAGTCACTTAATCTGGCCTGGTCTATGGCTAAAGTCTGTGTGGTCTAATTGGATCAAAAATTTCTTTAAATGCCTGAATCCATAATGTGAAGGTGGTCAGGAGTTTTTAAATGTGCATGCTCGAATAAGCAGAGACTGACTATTGAATATACACTAAACCTACATTAAACTGGATACCACTTAATCCGGACAAACATTTATAGTAATTGTAATTAAATTTGACACAAAAAGCTTGAAAACAAATTTCAGCATTCTCACATGGTGCAACTTAAGTTTCAGCATGAATGTATGTACTATGTAGTTCATATTCCTAAAAGCCTAACGGTATATGGCATCCTTGTCCTTGGGTATGGGTTGGGTACACAACAATACTGCAACTATACTCCCCCATCCCTTTCTTGTGCTATTGAACCCTATCAGGGCTTTGTACACTTTCAGTTTCACACTAGCCTTTCACAGTGCTAAGTTAGCAAAACAATTCAAGGTGCATAATGTCATTCAGCAAACCGGTGACATCGTTAGGAAAGTGGAAATATAGAGCTTCTTTACACAATAAATTAAAAATCATCGAAAATCTCAAAAATGGCCACTGTTGCTAGTGTATGTACGGAATTTGGAATAGCTAAACAAACAGTGTCCGAAATACAAAAGAAAAAATGAACTTATATCATTTGCTTTGAAGTGTAATGTGGAGAAAGTACCCTGTCAAATTAAGCAAATGCACCCACCAGCAGAAGAAAAATTGGATGATGCAGTGTATAAGTAGTATGAACAATTTTGTGCAAATGGAGTAGCAGTGAGGTGTAGAAATTCAAGTTGCAGCTGAATGTTTAGCAAAACAATTTGGTGTAAATGGATTTACAGCTACTTCCGGTTGGCTATTTGGATTCTGCAAATGCCACAACATTGGTGAACAGAAAGATGTGTAGAGAGAGCCTAAGCACAGATGCAAGCGCTCTAGAACCATTTAGGAAAAAACTTCATACTCTCATAAAAGAAGAGGGGTTAGATTTAAGCCAGGTGTATAATGCCGATGAAATGGGCCTATGTTGGCATGCCATGCCTGATGATAATACACAAGCATCAAAGTCCTTAAAAAATACCCTGGACAGGAAATCAGCAAAGAACATGTTTCTGCATTGTTGTGTGCTAATGCAAATGGGAGCCGTTATGTTAAAGCCTGTCATTGTTGGCAAGAGTAAACAGTCAAGGGCTATTAAAAGTGTAATGTGCACATTGCCTGTTCATTACTACAACTCTAAAAATGCATGGTTCACAGAAAACATCACATCTGATTGGTTTCACAGCTACGCTGTATCAGAAAGAAGAAGTCATCAAATGGATAAATCCAATAGTGAAGTGAAAGCCATAATCTTATTGGATAATGCACCTGCTCATCCAGATGGGGGGGGGGGGGGGGAAATGTGTAGTGCAGGCACTAAGATCAGATTCTTACTGCCTAATACAACTTCTGTGATGCAACCAATGGACCAAGGCATCATCTATACTGCAAAGAGATTGTACAAAAAGAGATTTCTGTCTGAAGTCCTTGAATTTGAATTACGGATGGTGAAGACAAACGAGCAGAAAAAACCACTGCAAAATATAAAATAATATAACTTCAGGTTGATGATTTTCAATTTTGCAGCTGCAGTGAACGACATAATGCCTTTTACATTGGCCAACCATGGAATAAAACCTTGTATGACAGCCATGCTGATTTCGAGAATAAAGAAATTGAAACAAAAGACTACCAGGAAGCGCTGATTAGGGGTGGAGAGAAATCCATAACAGTCGAAGACATTGAGGAGTGGCTTGACAATGATGGTGATCCAGGCTATCACATAATGAATGAAGAAATTATGGATAGTGCAAACGAAGAAAGAGACTGATATCGTCTGAAGATGAGGATGCTGTTACCCAAATGCCAAAAAAGAAGTTAAGTGAGGTTAAAGAACACTTGAATTGTATGATCAATTTTATTCAACAAAGTGAAAATAGGGAGATTCCTGTGTATTACTGCCACATGAGGTATCTGTGTGCTTGTAGTGAAGATGTGCAAAGAACCACAAAAGAAAATTGACAAGTTTTTTTTAACGAAAGTAAAAATCTTCAGGATTAACACTGTTTGCATTTCTTAGAAACACTTTAAAAAATGATTTACAAGAAAGCTGAACTCGGAGGCTGGACAATAGATGAGTTATTTAGAAGCAGAGAAGTTATTGCAGTTAACAGTTTATGAAAGTCTCCAAAGTAAATGTATTGACAAGGGTGAAGCCTTTTGTGATTCAGAAAAGAAAGAAAGAAGAAGAAAAATCACCAAAATTTACCAATTTTTATCATGGTCTCCACTTAAAAACTGAAGCAATAGCATGAGAAATAAGCAGATACAGCTATTAAACTAGAGAAATCACAAGCTACCACATAAATTCATAGAATTCAGCTTTGAAAGGCAATTCCAATAGAATATAAGCAAGTTTTAAAAAATAATTTAAAATGTTTGGTATTACTTTGATACTGTTTTATATTAATTATAGGGATAAAATACATTACGAATAAGCAAATACTAAATCTCTGTGATATAGAAGAGGAAAAATACACATTAATGTGGATTTTGCTTTGTTTTCTCAGAAACTAATAGTTTAATAAGCAAAAATGCATCTTTATTTTTAAAATAATGCCATATGTTAAATATAATAATATTTGACTAAAATTATTTTTTTCTCTCATGCATGCAAACAATTTTTAGGTGCATACAGGCAAATGTGCCTTGCCTAAGATGTTACAAAAGACAACTGAATGTTATCCCTACATTCATTTGCTTAGGTATCACTTCCAAATACAGTCAAACCTCTATAACTCAGATTTTTGAAAACTCGTAATTGATATTTCCCGAAAAAACTTCCTTACAATTTACATGTATTTTTTCTCTATAAATTGAATTTCTATAACTCGAATTATCCCTGGCACTTAAACTTCTTCTTTATCTGTTTAATATTTATGTATTTTTACAGTGCAACTTGTCTCATTCCAAGGTTCCAGTTCGAATTTTCCACTGATTTCGGTAGTTGAGTTCACAGCACTTTCTTTCAATTGTTGCTGCTTTCTGCTCTAACCGCCAGTTGCATTACAGAGCACATTGTTGAATTTAAATGTCACATTGTTTAATTACAGATAGCACATTGTCGCATACTGTAGTCCTGTGGTGGCTTAGTGGTATACAGGGTGCGTGTGCATGCATGCTTTCTCTCTCTCTCTCCAATCTACAGTAAGGGTTCACTCTATAATGGAAAAACAAAAGAGAAAACTAAATTCACTGAGTTTGAGTGACAAAGTTAAAATTATTCAAGTAATGTAGCAAGAATTTAAAAAAGAAGATAACTCGCAAGGATATGGTATTCCGGCTAGTACTTTGTCAACGATTTTAAAAGATAAAGAGAAACTTACAACAGCAGTTGATAAATCAGTGTGTCAGCCACAGTAAAAAATACTCAAAATATCAAGCTTTCCACAGGTTGAAGAGAGATGGTGCAGTGGTTGCGGAATGTAAGAAACAGAACATTCCTGTGTCAAGTGATTATTCAAGAGCAAGCTGAAACATTCAAGAAAAACCTGGCATTAGACTCTTTTGAAGCAATTAAAGGGTGGTTGGAGAAATTTTAAATGCATAATGGTATTGTCCAGAAGGTGCTAACTGGAGAGGGTGCCGATGTTTTTGAAATTGCTTGTGACAAGTACCGAATGTTCTCCCTGCCTCTACTAGAAGATACGAGCTAGGTAACTTCAATGCGGATGAAACCAGACTTCTTTAAATGCCTGCTAGATAAAACCCTGGCCTTTAAAGTTGAGAAGTGTCAGGTCGGAAAAAGAAGTAAAGAAAGAATTACAGTAATGGTAACAACAAGTAAGGAAGCAGTGAACTAAATTGTTAGTTATTGGTAAATCTGCTAAACCAAGTTGTTTTTCAAATCTCAAATCTATACCTGTTTTGTACAAAAACAAATGAAGGTCTTGGATGAGAACTTGCATTTTTTAATCTTGGATAGAGGAAATTGACAAAGTTTAATCGAGAAAATAGGAAAGTGTTACTGTTCATTGGCAATTGCCCTGCTCATCCAAAAATCCTTGTCCACAATCTAAAAGCAGTCAAAATTGTGTACCTTCCACTCAGTACCACATCGAAAATGCAGCCAATGCATTAAGGAGTGATAAGAACTTAAAACATCACTACTAGAAACAAGCAATAAAAAGGATAATCAAGAACATTGAAGTTCAGTATTGTCAATGATACTAATTTCCTAGATGCCATCCACATTCTGCAAATGTCTTGGGAAGATGTGAAGTTACAACAATAGTAAATTGCTTCAGGAAAGCTAGTTTTGCTACTATTGAATACTTAGATGGAGAAGTTGAAGTCTTTACAGCTATACCAGTTCCCAAAGAGTAGTCTACCCTCTAGGAGCATTTTGAGTGTCAGGAAACAAGACTTTGAGGCATATATAAAGGTGAATTCTGACATTTTTGCAGGGTACCCCTCAAATAAAAATATCAATAATGCATCATAAAGATTCTGATACTGGAGAAGATGCTGATCAAGGATACCAAAACGTGGCAAATGCGTAATCGACAGCACATCAGGCACTGCAAGCTTTAGAAACTATAAGAATGTTCATTTATTCAGGGACAATTATCAGTGAGTGAAGTTTACATCACTCTATGTGGTTGAGAACTTTGTGAATGACATTCGTGCTTAGAAAATGAAGCAGAAAGTCATAAAAAAATAGATAAAAGCCTATTTGCGTTTGGTCTTGTTAAATTTAACTTGCAAAAAGCTATGATTATGAACATCCATTTTTATTACATAAATTTAGACAACTGTATGTTGTAAGCCGATATACAGTATTTTGCAACCGGCATATAAAAAATTGAGCAATTTTCCTACGTATTTCCATAGCTCGAATTTTCAATGAGTCAAATTTGACATCCCCTAATGATTCGAGATATCAGGTTCGACTGTATATGCACAGTAACATTGCAGTCCAACAAATGATTTATTGTCAGTTGTTTCTGTGAACACAGAACAAAACAAAATATACTATTGTGAAGAAAGCGAGTTGTCTTTGGCTGTTTTTTAGTGTCAAAGCTGTATACAGAGTATCTGCAGATTACACACACTACTTGTATGGTTCTTTCAATGGCCAGATGCTTGTTCAAGGGGTAAAAATTTAATTTGTATTAGTTATAATGCTGCATTACTCCTGCAGCTTATCCATCTGCACATATCTTTTATTTTTTAAATGATACTGTGAACTAAAATGGCCGTTCCTACTTCCTGCACAAGTATGGTCATTTATTACTATATTTTATCTATTCTCTACTCGAAGTGCAGATTTTACAAGGCAGAATATTAAATCCAGATTTAAATTGCCTAAATTGTATTAATAAAAGTTGGAACTTGAAAACTTTAATAAAGCATGGAAAAATGTTAAATGGTGGTTGACAAAATCAAGTTTTACAGTAAATAAAAAAAAAGAAAAAAAGGATTTATAACTCATAAAGTAAAGGTATACAAATAATGTTTATTTTTGTCCATTAGGTTGTAGGTATAGCAATTAATAAATTGAGATTGTAAAATAGAAATCCTTCAATAATTTTAAAATTTATTGTTTTACTGCTAATTCCATGTAAACCTAAGTGACATGTGCAACGACATGTATATGTTCACAAGGACAAAAATACACCAATTGTGCATATTTGCCAGAGAGGTACAAAGATTGTCTGCAGATTTAAAACTGGAATTTTCTTGTAAAAGTTCAGAAAATTTAGAGATCTCTTTGACAACTCTTATCTGTAAAATTTACCATCAAATGTTTCATCTGTATTGGATAATATAACAGTCTTATTAGATCTAAGATCCTAATTTGCTCTGGTGGTTCGTCAGTGTCATAAATTTTGAAATGTAACCCATGCTCAAATCTAGTCAAGGTAGAGCCAAAGTTCCCAGCTTCATATAACTTCATGGTTGCACAAAACAGTTGATTTTAAGCAAACTGAATGCTTGAAATTATAAATCAAAAAAATAAGTTTTGTAAATTTATCTCTGTGTTTTGCCTATTAAATTTACATTATGTGTCATTGATTATAGGTTCTACATTAAGTGTTGGGGCAGCTGCTATGGGAAGCTCTCAACCTGCTGCTGCAGCATCTGCAGCTGCTCTTGCTACTGGATCCATGAGTTCTAACTCAGAAAGCAACCTCAGCTGTTGCAGTAATGGCAGTGGCACAAGGTACTAAGTGTGTTTCTAACATTTTAAAAAGTAACTTGAGAGTAGCCATCAAATCACTGTGAGTTATCTAAAGATCAGACAACTCACTCGCACATAATTGAGCAATTTTAATTCTGCAATGTCTGAAGTCAAGGTGGGATATAGGCGTACTATTTCTGGATTTCACAAAAGCATGGCTTAATACAAAATTGAGAAATAAACAAGGGCTGCATTCACCAAACTTCATTATTTTGATTATTAAACGAGCAGTGCATTTTTTCATTGAACCAGTACAGTGAAAGCTAATCAGCAACTTAAAATATACCAAGACAATAATTGGTGACATATTACAGGGAAATAAGTATGTTCCTTGGATTTTATTTAACCTTATTTTGTGTTTTTTTTGTGTAATCTCTGTGTGTTGTATATATCAATACAATCCAGTGCATGTAAGAAGATTCATATAATATGTGGAAAGCATAGTGAACACAATGATAGAATTTGTATTCTGCAAATTATTCATGTAAAAGTTTGGTATTTTAACTAATTCCTGTTAATCATGATGAATGTTTTCAAAAATGGTTTCAGTACATATTTTTTTGAAGGTGCACAAGAGCATACACATAAGCTAATATGTCTGCCTTGATATGATATTCTCTTGCAGTAACTCGGAAGAAACAAAAGAATGGTACTTAACACATTGCTTAACATTGCACTGTGTTAACATCCACCACACTATCAACTAGTTTCCCTTTAGTTCTGAATCAATTACACTACACAATAACTTTCTGAATTTGAATGACCCTCTGCAGTTTAGGTGAACACCGTCTCTTCCAAATTCGTCCTCAGTTACCCAAAAATTCCCATCCACAAAAGTACATCATTTAATGGAACGCATCCAGTTTAGTTCCTTGTTTATTCTTATAACCCTCCTTACTATAGCATCCTGTCTTCTCAACACTCCACTGACTATGATCTTAATCTCAGACACTTTGGATTTTATTTCATTTATGGGGTCCATTGGGCCCCCCACAATTTCTTCAACGCTTACCCCTGGTTTAATGTTATTAGACCTAGCATGCACCATCACCACCTCTGGCTTGCTGTCTTCTAGGTTGTCTTCCAACTTGGCATTTAAGTTCATAGTAGGAAGAACTCTGTTTCAAGAACTCTCTTCCAAGTAGTGGTGAAGCACACTTGTAAGAGAATTGGCTTCTTATCACAAATGTTTCCAGAAGCAAGTAGTTTTAAAGTGGGGAATGACACATGGCCCTAAGTATATGGATTTTATGGAGTGACAAAAAATAAATTGGTCCCAGCTGGAGGGGTAGTTGCATTTTGAGTCATATCAAGGAAATGGTGACAGGGACTGGAATAAGAACATGACCATGATGCAGGAGGAATATTACTATCTCTCTCTCTCCAAATATTTCAGAAATGGAAAGTGCTATCAATGTGTGGTTTTCACAGAATTTAATGTTAGTCGGGGCTTCATGTTTGCAGTATATACACAGATTTTAATAGTGCTTAGAGACTGTATTTTTTGAACATATATACAATTTTTTTGAATGAACAATGCCTATTGACATTAACAAAATAAAGTAGAGTAAATTAGAATGTCAATGGTGCTTGTTGCAGGATTCTAGTGCAAGTAGTTTATGAGAAATCGTACTTGAAAAGTTTCCACGTCAGCAGATGTTTGTTTCCATTCAACTAATTAGTTGCTAGGTATTATGTTATGTTTGTATACGTTGTGCTTTCTGTTCATAGATTGCGTTGCGACTTTCTAGTCAATTTGTGATAGTTCAAGCAGTAGGTCGTGAATGGAAGATGAGATTTTCCAAAAAGGCCTACATGCTCATGGTGTATAGAGAATATATGAAGAATGCAGTTCGTTCCTATACTGTGTACGTAGAAACATATCCCAATAGATGTCAACCATCTTTGCAATTATTTATCAACCTCTTCAACCAGTTACATGAAAGTGGTAGTGTAACACCTGGAAAATTAACAAAAACAAACAAGTGACTAGAGAAGGAGAAATTAATGTTTTGGCTGCTGTTGCAGTAGATTCCAAATTAGTTCCTGTGCAATTGCACCAGGGAATTACATGAGTCAGGCAAGTGTACTCCGTATTCTCTATCGACATAGTTCCATCCCTATCACATATCTCCATCAAAAGCTTCATGGAAACGATTTTGAGAATTAACTTTTGTACATGGGCAGCATTAAGACATGATACTCCAGATTTATCATGTATCTTATTTAGTGATGAAGCAACATTTACTAATCATGCCCAGGTAAACAGTAGAAACATGCACTATTGGTCTGTTGACAATCCCTGTTGGCTTGTCAGATGGAACATCATGGAGTTTAAATGTGTGGTGTGAGATAGTGAACCGTCAGCTCATAGGCCCTTTTTTCGTAGAAGGAACACTAATTTTGCACAAGTATCGCAGCCTCCCAACATACCATCTTCTAGTGTGTAATGGAAGTGTGTATTAAAGAAGTATCGCAGCCTCCCAACATACCATCTTCTAGTATGTAGTGGAAGTGTGTATTAAAGCTGGCAGTGGTCATTTTAAACACAACCTTTGAAGGTCAATTTTCTCTTTACTTGTCACAATCCACAGAATCAGTGTATTCACATTTTTTTTTCTTTAATTGGTGCTATCACAGGTATATG
Organism: Deroplatys truncata; assembly: GCA_030765065.1. NCBI lineage: Eukaryota > Metazoa > Arthropoda > Insecta > Mantodea > Mantidae > Deroplatys > Deroplatys truncata. The sequence goes on along the minus strand of CM060987.1, from coordinate 100,165,312 downwards.
ACCAGTGTCTGGTGTGTAAAATTTTCAAAGTAAGATTTCTCGTAAACTATTTGCACTAGAATCCTGCAACATACACCATTTGCATTAGTTACTGTACGTTCATTGAGTCATTAGACATTGTTCCATTTAAAAAATTGTATGTTCAAAAAATGCAGTTTTTAAGCATTATTAAAATGTATGTATAGGCTCCAAATATGAGCCCCTGACTTCCAATCAATTCTGTGAAAACTGCACATCAATAGCACTTTCCCATTTCTGAAATATTTGCAGTGCAAGTTTTAGGTGATTCACCCTATTTATGTATACTACACAGTCTCAATGTCCTTAGATTGGGTAGGTCATATAGGATGATGAATGAATGAAATGGGTGAAATAATGCTCAGATGAGCCCAGGTTCCATAAGTTATTAACTTTATTTACTTATTAAAACCTTTAAAAGACAATTTTTAATCCTAAATAAAAAAACAAAAAATTCAAGGATAAAGGTAAAAATCTTTTCCATGCTTAGAGTTTAAAGTTATCCAATCTCCATGTTTTCAGGATAAGGGAAAACCCCAGATAAAAAACCTTCTGGTAACTCACCCTAACCAAGATTCGAACTCTTGGACCTCTTGAATGTGAGCCAGATAGGCTACCCCCACATCACTGAAATGGTGAATGACCTCATTACCTTTCCTAAATGGTCTCTCAGGTCCTTTGTACAGGGTGAGCCAAAAAACCATAAACCACTGTGCGGTGTTTTTCCTGTCCACGTCCTTGGTGCTCGTTGCCATCTGCTGCTATCATAGAAAGGTGCGGATGAAACCATACAACATTTTTAAAACCACTTTTAAAGGCTTTACTTACCAACTTTATGAAAGGAGATGCTGAAACTGGCCACCATCGTCGCCCATACATTTTTGGCACCTCTTTAGGAAATTATCCATCATGTCCTGGACATGCAAAGGGAATGAAATGCTTCACATAGCAACCAGCTCTTAAAAGATTTGACTATGACTTGAAGCCTACCATATTCCCCTTGCACCTGCAAGAAAATTAGCAATAAAATAGTTGCTGCAAATGTTTAATCTCGATTAACATGAAGTAGATGGAGAATAAGCATTTGTAAAAGTAGTTTGTACAAGATTAGAGAAAGCCATGTGAGTGCAACACATCAGATTTTGTCTAAATTATTTTTTAGTTCGCTTATCCAGCCCATGCTTTGTAGACTACTTTCTTGGCATTTTAAACATTGTTTTAACAAGTTTAACTGACACTCAAATAAAATCAAGATGATTGAATGGAAACAAATTCCAGGAAAACAGCAAAATGCTAGAATCAACACATCAACTCTTTGAGAACGGCCACTAGAAAACAGCCTTCAACACTATTAATGTGATATCAAAAGATTCTCTGACACACAAGAATTCTCATAAATCCAAAGAATAGTTTGATGCAGAATGCTATGCAAAAGGTAGAAAAAATGTTTTAACTTACTACACAGAGCAAGAAACTTCAAAACTGAGACCACACTACAGCTGTATGCAAAGCAAAGAAAATAATACAAACAACTTTTGAAATTGAAAAATAACTGTCATACTGAAAAGCGGGCATAGGATGAAGCGCAGGAAGTGTTAAAAGACTCTTTCCAGCATTGAAGATGGTGACAAATAAGCTTGGTAATCATGGGCAAAGCACTTCAACAAAATAGTAAACAAAGGCAGCTTAAGGAATATTCAAGAAATAATCCTGGCAGGGTGGATAACTTCTCGGGCTGCCGATAAGACCAATGTAGTTAAAGGCAGGGTATAAATGGAACTAAAACAGGAACAAAAATATTGTGCATTTTTGGTAGCTAAATGCTTCAATAAACTGTAGTTCATCCACCATCCAATGAGGTGCTCCCTTGTCACGTGGTTTTGTTTACAACTCTTTTGAACTTAAAGTAAAACCACTTTAGTAAACTTTCTGAAGTAATCCACAATCTATCCAGCTACCTACAGGTGGCAGTTACAAACACCATTTACATCAAGAACAAGCTTATAACTTGCAAAACCTTAAATGAATGGTTTCCTCTGATAGCATGGGTAAGTTTCTTTTAAAATTTGACTGATATGCATTTCTACTGATAGGGTTTGGAAAATTCTATGCTATTCAGAACTTCAAAATGATTATTCCTTACATGATTAATATCTTTTCCTAATCATTGCTAATTTTAACAATTACATTGAAAATATCACACCATTAAGAGTTCTGAATGAAATTTCTGTCACTAATAACTTTACATAATCTGTGTGCTGCAGAAATAAAACAAAACATAATGAAGTTTGGTGAATACCTGTTAGGCTGCAAAAGCAGAGAAGATAAGGGGAAAACATGCCCCAATGTAACATTTTTGTAAATAATTACATGTTGAAATATTTTGTTCCAGCACTCGAGATGCAAGGGTGGCATGCTTGAGAGAGGAGAGGGGGCTTGCTGCATCATTTATTCGGTCATTATTTAGTGTGCTATATGAGGTATACAGTTCCTCAGCAGGCCCTGCAGTGCGTTGCAAATGTCTACGTGCTCTGCTGCGAATGGTGTATTATGCCTCTGCGGACCTGCTCAAGGTATATTCTGTACTTTTCACATAACATTGCTTATGGCACTTGCATTAATAACATAGATTCACAGATAGTTGTCCGTTATAGGAGGTGCTGAAGAACCAAGTGGTGTCCAGTCACATAGCTGGCATGATGGCCTCTCAAGACCTCCGAATTGTGGTGGGTGCTTTACAGATGGCAGAAATTCTGATGCAGAAACTTCCAGAAGTGTTTGGAGTTCATTTCCGTAGAGAAGGTAAGTGAATATGCCTGTGCATTGATATATTGCAATATTTCATCCCAGGATAATGGTTCCCAACGGTTCTCATTCATTTTGTTGCATGACTGATGTTTCTAGTGCATCATCTTATTGTATAAATAATGATAATAAGACAAACCCCGCTAAGGTTAACCAAATTCAATATGGAACTGTACACAGTGAAGCAAGTATATTAGAACAGGAAATGAGTCGAAGTAAACAGCCATAAGAGTAAATTATGTAAAATGAATCAATGTTAAACACTCATATTGCTCCATTTACCAAATATAAGTGGTAAACAGAGTAATATGAGTGCTTAACATCAATTCATTTTTCGTAATTTAATATTTTCTTCACTGTTTGCAAATTCCAATGATTATATTTTTTTTTTTAAACTCATTTCATCTCCTGCTCAGGTTATTTGTCTATGAAAAATATGATGAAACACTTATTTACATAAATACCAAAAAGTGACTCTTTACACCACTGATTGTTATAACTGCATGTCATAAAGGTGGCATTCTTGCAATGTTTTAATGGAGTTTGAAAACAGAAGCAAGATCTTCCAATATTCAATTAGATAGAATGGTAAACTTCTTTGCTCATTCATATGATTGCAGCAAACCTATTATCCCACCATCGCTGGTGTCAACATGAAGTTATACTATTGAGTGATATAAATAAAAGCTACAGTTGCTTGTGAACACTGCTAGATGAGAAGGTTGAGAGCCAAGCATGAGTTTGCAGTTTCAGATGAATAAAAATTATGCCACTACACAGAGGAATATGGATTTCCTTAATTGGTGGTGGTGGCAGTGCGGCGTCGACGACCATGTCATCTACCAATATCCTAGCAAGCACATTCCAGGCTGTTCTATAATGTTTTGTTAAGACTTAACAAAATATTAAAGCTGCTAACCAATTGATCAGCACTCTGTAACTTCGTAGCAAAACAAAATTTTGTTCAGAATAAAGATTTGTTTGTTAAACACAACCACCCCTGAGACCCTCATTCTAACTCATTTGTTACAGAACATATTTGCATAGACATTTTAATGCTGCCGTAAGAGGAAAAGCACGATAGAAGCTTGTAATTTTAATTATCAAATGTTTGTTTATTCATTTTAGCGTAAAATATAAATGTTACAGATTATACTTGAGTAAGCAATGTTCTATGTAATAGCATTGGTAAACGATGCTCCTAATGTAAGTTTTAAATTCTATTTTGGCTTGGCAAGCATGCCTGTGTTGTCCATTTAGCGTTACCCAGGGAACACCACATGGAGGCGGACTACGTTGTTCCCCTGACAGCAGAGACTTGATGAAGAAGATAAATTAAAGGATAAAGATTATAGGACTATTAAAGATAGAGTTGATACACAAAAAATGCCAAGGAAGACTGCAGTGGCCTTATTTAGGATGGCAACTGTCCATGATTGCCTCGCAGAACATCTCTATAAGATACGATGCCTACCTACACCCAAGTGCACTCTCTGTGAAGATGATGTCATCCTGAACAAACAACATCTCGCCAAATGCAAAGACCTTAAAAGTGATAACTTACAGACTTTATATTGGGAAGCCAGAGGGAAAATGTTGCAGATCAATTAATCCCCAGTGCCATTGGTTAACAACAACAACAACATAAGTTTTAAGAGAGAAATTTTAATAGGAAAATAAATGTTTTGTAATCTCATATCGTAATAAAAACTAAGTTATTGATTTAAGAATGTTAGGTTCAAATAGTGATAAGTCTTGTGTTCATATGCATGGTTCATGAATTCATTTGCCTCATTTTTAGGTTAAGTTTAGGAAGTGATCACTTCTGAGAGCTGAAGGATAGAACAGAGCTACGTTTTCGTTCCCAGAATTATTTTAAGCTAATTTGCAATCCGCTAAAACAAGTAGCTAGCAGAAAGCAATTTGCCAGTTTCTTGTAACTTAGAAATTGAATTTATACTGATACTGCTGGAAGAGGTCTTAACATAACAGTCAGTAGGGTTATAAAATGATAATTTATACCTAGTAAATTTGTATATGAAAAATAATCCGAAACAAGATATTCGTAGCTGTAACATTCCCCCAGATGACACAACTAGTGAACTAACCTTTCTTTTCACTATGTCCTTCCACTTAATGAATACCTACCTAAAATAATATGGATATTATCAGAGGCCAATAATGTTTTCATTCAAAGATTAAGATGCAAAAACATGTCCACAGAACTGAACTAAAGCTGAAAGTTACCAAATCATGAATAAAAGAATAAGTAAGTACTTACGCGTGGTGGTATACATTAAAATTTCAGAAAAATCTGCATAACCATTGTTATCTTTAAAAAGTATAATTAAAAGCCAAAAAACCATAAAGAAAATTAAGCAATAATTGCGGGGTTGATATGAATTAGTGAAACTGCATCAAAACAATATGAAACTGTGTTGTAATTCTTTTGTCTGTCATTCCTAACCTTAAATTAAACTCAATTTACAGGGCCACTGCCACAGCTGTTCAACAGCTTGGTAAGTTTTCCCCATAAAAATCAAATTATTTGGGGCTACAAGGAAATGTAAGTCATTCTATTCTAAGCAGTGGGTGCAAGTTTTAAAAATCCACATATATTTTATATTTTTTGTATGACGTTTTCATAGTACACTTTGTCTCCATCTTGGCAAGGAAAAGTAACAAAATCACTCGGTAGTTGGTATTATGGTGCTGATGGCAGTGTGAAAACAAAATGCTGTCACAGAGCGCTCAAATTTTCAATTAGCCACTCCAGTAAGCTAACAAACTGCAAGAAAACAAATATCACAATAACAAACAAGTTACAGAATGCCAAATAGCAGCACATTTGTTAAGAGCGGTTCTTTAAGCTTAACAAATAATTTTAGTTGCCCTCTTATTAACAAAGTTACAGAATAGCCCTGATTGAAGAAAGCTGTTTTTATATGACCACTTCTTCTGTTCTTATTGTTGCTGTATCCATAAGAGTAATAGCAAATTCAGTTCTAAAATGAGTGAGGGAGATGTTGCTAATTTAGACAGTTTCATGTTAATATAGCAGTGAAAGGTTTTTAAGAATCCAGAGTGTTTCTTACATGTACATTTCCCAGTGAAAGGAAATTATAAGAAAAGATCACTTTAAGATTTAAGCGCTAGTCTTATTTGAGAAATTGTCGCAACATTCCGATTATTAGGTACAGAAGACAACTTCTCCCTTATGGCATACCCAGAAATTAAAAATATTCCTTGTGTATTTTTATGGCATACCGTCATATCACATAGTATGTTTACGCTGATATGCATATAAGCTTTGTAGACAGCACAAGTGAGATGAATTTCAAAGCAAATTCTGCAAAAACAATTTTTTCAGTATCATATATTACATTATATTATTTTGTGCCACGCTTAGTTGTATTTTCTATTAAAATTTAATTAGGTTTGAAGAAGCACACATAAGTAGAGTTAATTATTTTTTTGAAAAGCTGTGTTATATTCGTTAAACGTAACTGACATTAAATTTGCATTGTTCGGTATGTCAAGTTCTTGGAGCATGAGAATATTGAAGTAAATAGGTAAATTAATTAAATTTGTATATGCTTCAAGTTATTACACAGTATATTGAAAGATATATGGGATTGGGATGGAATGTGATAATCAGTATTGACAATTTCAGCAATCAGCCACTAGATATGGAGTCTCTTTGAAGTCAGATAACAACTAGCTCTTGTCTGCCAACTTTAGGAGTAATTTACAAACAATTTTGGCAGAAATATTTTTGGTTTGATATATTTTTTAATTGAATTGGATTTTTAAATATCAATTAAAATAAACACACTGTAAAAATTATTTTCTTGAAAAGGAAAGCTGCATTCTTTCTCATATAAATAAAATAATCAGTGGTGTAACTTAAATGTTAGATATTGGCGAAACATTTCCAGCAAAGTGGACTTCTGGATGGAACTATATTGCTGCAAAAATGAATTGGGATGAAATCCATTTCAAGAACTAGTAGATTTTGCAATAACAGTTCTCTCCCATATTTCAATGCGGAGGTAAAAAGGGATTTTAGTCAGTTGAAGATTGTGAAAACAAAGCTAAGGATTCTGCTTAAGGAGTCAACTGTGGCAGCTAAACTTTGTCGCAGAAATTCTCTTAGGATATTAGGAAAAGCATGTTACTCATACAAACTCCCAGAAAATGATGCGAGTAAAACTGAAAACAATATTAGCGTGCACATGGCCCAATGCAGATTTAGTGCAACCTACAAAGTCATCTACTGTGAAGCAGGCTGAGAAGGAGCTGGAAGGTGAAATATATTTCTTCTGATTATGAAAATTAATTTTGCTTTTAAAAATTATTAAGTATTGTACAAATACTTTTGTAATTACGGTAGCTATTTTGATTTAGGGACTTTTAATTTAAAATTGGTGATTTTTGGAAAACTTTAGTTGGCAACATTGACAATAAGGACAAATAGAACAAATACCACCAAGAATACATTATTTATTTATTTTATTGCTGTACAATACAATGGCAGAGCACAAAAGTACAATGTCAAGATTCATATACACTGACACATAAGAAATACACAAGCACACCCACATGTATACATTCAATTATTTACAAATTCATTTATGCTATAATATGCTTTTTCTATTAAAAACCTTTTTAACAACACATTAAATTTATCATTTGTACACAGTGTTATGTTCTCAGATAGCTCATTGTAGAATTTTATTCCCATATAACTAGGCAACCTTTCAAAAAGCTGTAGTCGATGACTGGGGATTGCTAAGTCATCTTTATCTCTTGTGTTGTAGTTGTGCCTGTCAGAATTAGTTTCACGAAGAGAGTTGAATTTTCTTAAGTGTAGTATAGTCTGATAGATATATAGACTGGGTAGGGTTAGAATTTTCAACTGTTTAAATGTTTCACGACAGGATTCATTGTATTTGAGGATACCAAGAAGTCTGATCGCTTTTTTTTGTAGTATAAATATTTTATTAAAATTTGTAGTTGTGGTATTTCCCCATAGCTCTATCCCGTATGACAGTTGTGAATGGATTAAAGAGTAATATATCATTTTGGCCGTGGTTTTCAGTACATATTTAATTAAGTGTTTAAGGACAAATAAATTTTTGCTAATGTTGTTACCTAGCTTGTCAATATGATTTGTAAACATGAATGTTTTGTCTAGTGTGACACCCAGCAATTTTGCACTATATTAAGTGGGTTGTTACCAATGTTCAGTGTTATTTGTAAATTTGTGTTTTGGCTCCAAATGGCATTAGTTCACTTTTGCTAGGGTTCACAAACAGATTCAAATCATTAAAATATTTCAATAATTTATGTGTAGTGTCATTTAGGGTTTCCTCTAGCGTATGTGAATCTTTATGGCATACAGTAATAGTGGAATCATCAACATACTGAAAAAGTCTGGTGTTGGTGGGTATAAATTTATTGATATCATGCATGTAGAGAATAAAAAGGAGTGGCCTTAAGATAGAACCTTGCGGTACTTGTACTTGAGTTAGTACTTGTCGGGGAGACATAAATTCGTCATATTCAGTTTTTAACATTACAAACTGCTCTCAGTTGGTTAAGTAAGATTTTAGGATTTGTTGTGCATGGCCTCTGATGCCAAGGTCATAAATTTTGTGTAGCAGGATTGTATTATCCACACAATCAAAAGCTTTAGTTAGATCCAATAGGACTCCAACAGCATAGTTACTTGCATAATGTTATTGATGATCTCTTCCATACAGTCAGACATGCATTTGATAGTGGAACTATTTTTCACAAACCCATAATGACATTGTGGTAGTAAATTAAGGTTTTCCAAATAGCGCATAATTCTTTTATATAGAATACATTCTAGGGTTTTGGAAAGAGCTGGTAATATGGAAATTGGCCAAAAATTATTATTATCTACTTTACCTTTTTTTGGGATGGGTATAATTTTTGCAATTTTCCATGCATGCGGAAAAATTCTGGTTTTTAAACATGAGTTTATTATGTCTGTAAGGGGATCTACTATTGACATTCTACACGCTTTAATGACAGAAATGGGTATGCCATCGTTGCCTACACTGTTACTGACATTCAAAGACTTAATCACATCTAATATCTCCTTGCTGTCTGTAGGATATATGTACATACTGGAAGTGGATTTGGAGCTGTTGCTTTGACTGCCATCATTGCCTACGTTATTGCAATTGGTTCATATATTTGCGGCAGTGGACACAAAATGGTTATTAAGAATGTTAACTATGCGCATTGGTTCTTTGACAATTTCATTTCCATCATTAATTGCTATGGTATGGGTATCTACAGATACTTTCCAAAAGTTATTTATTATTTGCCAACTAGTTTTGCATATGTTGGCTGACTTCAATATTGTATTGATGATGCTGACGCGTTTAGCATCGATTACAGTTGGTCATATAAGTGATTTATTTGTTTATGTTTATCAGAGTTAAAGGTCTTATCTGTCTTATTGAGCATGCTAGCCAGTTAAAGCCACATGCGTAATTGTTTAATTTGGGGGTAGTCCATTTATCTTGGTATTATGTTTCGGGATGCCTGCTTTTACTGGTCTAAGGGGGCAAAAAATATTAATGTAATATGGTAAAATGTTGTAGAATATTTTTAGTTTAGTATCAGGGTTTGCTTCCGAAAAAACGCTAGCCCAATTTTCTTTAGTTAAAGCCTTATTCAATGCACTCAGGTTTGCAGCATTAAAAGTGTTGACCTGTTTTGTCTCATTTTGTGAGTAATTTTAGGAAGTTCTACTTCTCTCAAAATGATATACTGAGATGTATGGTCAGATAAACATGAGTGAAGAACACTTACATGATAGTGAGCCTTACTAAAATTAGTGATAACATTATCTATTGCAGTACTAGATGTAGCTGTGATTCTGGTTGGTTCATTGATTGCTGCGGTTAGGTTATATTCGTTTAGGATATATTGTAATTTAAGCTTGTCAGGGGAGTTCTGTAGAAAATCTATGTTAATGTCACCCATAATTACAATTTTGCTATCAGGATCAGTTGTGTTTAGGTTTAATAAATATTCTAATTTATCAAAAAACGTTGAGATCTCCGCTGGGTGGTCTGTATACCCCAATAATATTTATTTTAGATTTAGGGAGGGTTATTTTAATTCCAGCAAGCTCAGTATGCCCCTCTACTGATAAACTTTGTATATCGAGTTCACTGATTTGTCCAGATAGGGGTTGGTGTAAATACAGATCCCACTCCATTTTTTGATTATGCGACAAAAGCTAGATGATGGATTCGTGCTGAGGATTAGGTTATGTGCGAATTCCTGTTCTCGTAGGCCATGCTTGGTGAGAATCAGGACATCAGGTTTTTCTTCTAGAATGAATATATTTAATGGCTCTATCTTGTTAGTAAGCATTTGGATATTCTGATGTAATAACTTTAGTACGCTACGATTTTCCATCTTGTTTGAAAGGGTGCCTAGTTTTTTGGGTTGGGTACAGTTGATTCCTTTTGGCTAGTTACTTTATCTTTTACAGAATTATGATTAACTTTTGGTTGCTCTTGTCTTATCAATTGTGGTGGATCTCCATTCCTGCCTACCTCAACTGCATCTAAATATGCTTTATACAAGACTTCACCTAACCTTCTCTTGCTGTATTGGTTAAAATGCAGGCCGTGTTTAGTGTGCATTCTACAATCCGCCATAGAAGCTTTAACTACTTTGATATGCTCAAAACCTTTACATAAAAGATCAGTGTTCCTATTTACTATCTTAACAACATGGTGAATTGCACTGTTTTGTCTATAGTCATACCTTGTGGGAAGATCCACTATCACTGCATTTGTGTGACTCAGTTCTGGTAGTAACTTCTCTAAACTTTTACTGACTGCTTCCGGGTTTCCCTTTTCTATATCATTTGTTCCTCCAATTAACACTACATAGTCCTTTTTCGTGAAATCCCGGACACTGTTGCCGATGGAGTTTATTATGCTGCTGATACCCGCCCCTGGTAGTACAGGTGTGTTCAAAAAGTATCATGAATTTTGAATTTCCACTGGGTACGTATATTCGATTTTCGATTGTTTTGTGGCGTTATGTTGGTACTCATGTCCCTCACTTATGTTGACAAGGTCGACCATTATGAATGTTCAGTTAATTGTTGACAGCTATTTTGCTTGGACGTGTTTTGGCTTGTCTTCGATTTTTGCCTATTCCAAAAAATGGAACAAAGAATCTGTATCAAATTTTGTGAGAAAAACAAAATTAAGTGCTCGGATGCATTCCGAATGTTGACTGTGGCATATGGTGAAGCTACCTTGGACCAAAGCAACGTTTATTGATGGTACAAAATGTTCTCAGAGGGTCGAGAAGATGTGAACGATGAGCGTCCCGGACGCCTGAGCTTGTCAACAGACGAAAACATTGAAGAAGTGAAGAAAATAGTATTGGCCAATCGTCAAATCACCGTTAAAGAAGTTGGTGAGGACCTAAACTTATCGATTGGCTCGTGCCATTCGATTTTTACCAATGATTTAGGCATGAGACGGGTCACCTCAAAATTCGTACCAAAGTTGCTCAATTTCAACCAAATTGGCTTTTGCACCATGATAACGCCCCATCTCACACATCGTTGCTTGTGCGCGAATTTTTGGCCAAAAACAACACACTTATGATGCCGCAGCCACCGTACTCCCCAGACCTGGCCCCCTGTGACTTTTTTTTGTTCCCAAAACTGAAGAGACCCATGAAAGGACAACGCTACACCATGATTGAGGAGATAAAGACAGCATCAAAGGAGGAGCTGAACAAGATCACAAAAAATGATTTTTTAAAGTGCTTCGGGGATTGGAAAAAATGGTGGCATAAGTGTATAATATCTGGTGGGGATTACTTTTAAGGGGACAAAATAGATATTGATGAATAAATAAAATACTTTTTGAAAAAACACAAAATTTGCGATACTTTTTGAACAGACCTCGTATATAATCCTGTATTTATTTTATTTAGGTTGTATCAAACTGAAAAATGTCAGCTTGGAAATGCGAGTATGCTTAAATTATGTAATTTATTTTCTTTTAAAATAAGCTGCATATAAAGAAAGTCAAAAGTAATCTGCAAGACATTTTTGTATGTAAACTTTAAAATACTCTGTAATAAATGAACCGGAACATGAAAAAGTAACTCTGTGATTTTGTGTAGAATTTAATACCACTGTAAAATTTTCCACAGTTTACTATAGTTTGTAACAGAAACTGTTGAAGGAGAGAGATGCGTTAAAGACGTTCAGCTGGCACATTCCAGCAAACTTCTGATCCTGCCAGAATTAAAATGTAGAAATAGCAAGTATCGATTCTGACCAGTGATCGATGCCAGACCAACACATGCACATTAAGCAAACACTGGTCTTCAAACCCAATGGAGGGCAATGGATTTTATCAGGCATAAAATCCTTAGCATGGCTTTCTTCAGAAGGGAAATAAAGCTTGTGGTCCCCTGTCATAGGTTTACAGCTGTAAAAAAACCTAAAGCCTGATAAAGAGGCCTGTGAGCAAAATTTCCAGTCTTTCATGCCCAATATAGAAAGGGATGCTAAGAACCACAGTAGTTAAAGAGTGTTCATAAATAAAACTCTTAATTTAATTTAAACTCAGGTCTGTTGGAACGAACCTAATAGGTTTGTTATTACATGCAGTTTGTGCCATCCCTGTGACAAACATTTAGTCCAGCCGTACAGTGTAACTGTCTTGTGGGTTTGTCAGGCAGCCACTAACAATAGGAATTGTAAGGGCCATTCTATATTATCAGTAAAGGCAGCACACTTTTAACACAAGAAAGAAAAAAGCTGATCTTTCTATACCTGGCATTAAATTTGCATTTTCCACACTGATTCAAAATGGATGATGTACACTCCAAGACAAAAAAAAAAAGAGAACAGATTCTCAAAGCATATACTTATAAAGGTCAAATCGTTTCCGTGGCCAGTTCATAATGGTGTCTAAGGATGCATGCTTTAGCATTGAGTCTTAACTACTGAATATGCACTGACAGCTGAGCAGTTATAAGCAGATATTAATGAGGCCTACAGACGTTCGTACCCCAAACATGTTTTTTTTTTGTTTTTTTGGCGCAAAAGCACATGTTTATTATGCATATTCTAATATAATTCCCAAATCATTAAGCCTTATTTGATTTCCTTTCCTTTCATTTTCAAACTAAATATGAAATATGTTACTATATTCCTAAATGAAAAAGCAAATAGAAATTGAAATTAACTTAATATTGGGTGTGTAAACCCTCTGCTTCAATTACTACCCTTATTCTAGGGGTATAGATGATATCAAGTGCTTAGCCAAGTTTTCACGAAGGCATACTTCCCTCCAAGCATCTTGTATTTGATCCCACAAAACCTCTTTTGTTTTGTTTAGTCTTGCAGGCCAATTTGTTTTATTGTTTATAATATGTTGCTTCTTAGCTGCCGATCGAGCAAAGAGCCCAACCCTTTTGTAATCTGACAACACAAGGCTGTGCAATTCAACCTGGGAAATTAGAATTACGTCTAATTGTAGACACATGCTGGAAGGGATTCCTGTCTGCCTCTTCTATAACAGCAGTGTCCTACTGAGGAGTGGATGAACGTTTTTGACCCAAACCAGATTGACGAACCAGACACATGCTGGAAGGGATTCCTGTCTGCCTCTTCTATAACAGCAGTGTCCTACTGAGGAGTGGACGAACGTTTTTGACCCAAACCAGATTGACGAACCATTCCTTTCCTTATAACTGTACCCATCTCATAGCCATAGATATAAGGACTTCAAGCACTTTTGCAGCCTGAGACACAGAGTATCCAGTAATATTCACTAACGTAAGGAGAGATCTCCTTGTAACTTCATCTTTATGTGTGCGCTCAGCCATAGCAAAATCCAGTATGATTGCTAACATATCATGCAGAACTCCAAGGCTATGAGGTGCATGTGCATGATCACACCAGTGCCATTCATAACTGAGGAATGAGATAGTGTTAGCACATCCAATATTAAGTAAATTAAATATTTGGTTTAGTTTTTCACTTTAGAATTCTTAGTAATATGGCATTTATTTTGAAAATAAAGAGAGTAATTTGTGTTTTTATGCATGAATGTCTTAAAATTAATAAATATCTTATACATGGAAAACATACGGCATTGCCATATATTTAACAAATTAAAATTTAAATAATAATAATAAAAAGAACACCCCAAAGATTCAAACCTAGGTTGTTCCAATTATGAGACATTTCATTACTTAGCTACCATGCATACAACCACAATGAAAGGTACCTTCCTACTTGGCGCATAGCTTTGAAATGAACACAGGGTGGTATTAAATTGTGAACACAGTGTCAGCAAATGCTTCCGAAGTGCACATTGTTATTAATGTCTTGCAAAACAGAATGTGCCTTATTCCACTTGACGCTTCTTACCATGTAATGAACTTTTAATGTGAACAAATTCTGTTAACATTGAACAAACAGTTTTTCTTTCCATTGTAAGCAGAACTCATGGACATCCATAAGGGAAGTTGCTAGACCCACCATGCACTCTTTCATAATAACATTATGCTTTTATATCTGGAGACAGCCTTCATGATTTTTAGGGCTTGCTATATATGATTCTGCATATATGTGAAAAGAATGTGCAAGAATTAACAACTTGGTTTTTGTAATTCATAGCTTGTAAATGCACATTCAAATGTTTGCTTGTAGGAGTGATGCATCAGATCAAGAAGCTAGCAGATCCAGATGTGCCTCTTGGAATGTCTCCACCAAAGAGCAGTGACTCGAACATGTCAGTAAAACAGCAACCACCACAGCCAGGACCATCTTCATCTGCAGGATCCTCAACATCTATCCAAGTTCCTGCAGGAGTTTTTTCTAGTAGTAGTAGCCCCAATGGCAGCATCATGCTTGGTAAGCCCATACAGAACTTTGTTTCTTCTAAGCTTACTCCATGCGCATACATACCAAACTTTGTTATTCTGCATCTACTTTATCACAATTAGCTAAAGCTGTTGGTGCCATAAAATGTGTATTTCCTAACACATGGAAACCATGGGAGCAACAGACAACATAACTGCGAGTGAATTGTAACAACATGCACTCAAACAAAGTGTTGGAAGCAAGCAGTTTTAAAGTATTATTATTAAATAATATTGAACTTGGCACAGAGTGCTCGCTAGTGGCACAATTCCTTCCATGTCAATGTCTGATTCCATGATATCAGGTTCACTGTTGGAAGAATTTTCCAGTTGTTTTAACTTCCTTTCGGGATCTCCCTATACTGCTAACTTTTACACCCATAAATTCAGATACAAGCTCCTTAATTTTTTTGTATTGGTAGAGTTGGATTTCTCTCCAGGACATTAAACATATGTAACACAATTTTTTTTCCCTTCTTACAGTGTTCAATCTCAAAAGTACTTGCAAATTCTGCCATTATCAGCATTTACATACTATGAATGTATGAAAAAGTCACACAATTTCAATTGTCAATAGCAAGTCATGTTAATGCACTTCAATTTTACACTCAACTTAGGTATTAATCTGTGGCCAAGCAGTAAAGAACCTGCGGTAATGTTATCGAAATTTACCAGCCTTCTGCTACACTATCCAAGTTCAAACATAACTAACCACACATTTCACAATATTGTGAAGTTAATATATAAATAAGTCAATGCCTCCATGTACTTATTTCATGTGTTTGCTTGCATTTTCTTGTGTTTCTTTGAATCTATGATGCAAACTACTATTTAAACAAGGAACTAATTTCTATTACAATAAGCAGTTATTCTCCAACAACCAATAAGAAAAGACTAGATGCAGCTGCTTTTGACATGCAGAATGAGGTAAGAGGAAATTTCAAAATTCAAGAGGAGTGAATATATTACATTCCTTGAATAGGTTGTTTGTTTTTTTTTTAAAGAAAGTTTTACAAAATAAGCATTAATATTAATGCTACATTATTTTTCCCCCCCATACACATTTTATTCAAAAACACATTGAAGATCACTCCCATTTCATCAGTTCTGAAAATGTAGCAATGGAGAAGATGAGATAAATTTTCCTTTTATCAGATCAGTGTAAAATCTTCTATATCCGCACTCTTTGCTGTTGTTTGAAAGATTGTGGTGTGTATTGAAATAAGCGCACAGTTGGATATGCAAAAATTTTCTAGCTTCATTTAAATGGCAATTCTCCAGACTTAGCTTTAAAAATGTGATCAAGCAGGATTAGTTTTCACTTTCTCTTGCTTGTAACCATTTAGCAAGAGATGAAGCAAGAAAATTCTTCCATTTTTAACTGCAGCATTACATTGTATTTCCATGACCAGGATAGTGTCCTTCCTTTTTCAAATTCAGACAATGTGGTAAAGCCAATACATATTTTATTTAATATTACACCACAATTTCCATCTCTTATTTTCTGATAAATAGTTAAGTACTTCTGCTTAACAATCTCTCCCATTCTCCCCCACCGCTCTGTTACAAAGTAGCTTTCAAAACATGTGGAATTAAATGTCATATTTAAAGCTGTTTTGCCTGGACTTCTGGAAATGTTTGAATAAAGTATTAATGTTAATAGAATGCTACTGTAATTGCTTGTACTTTAGAAAAAGTATGCATTGAAAATAGTATCATACTCAAAAATAGCAGCTTAGCACCTGTCAAGCAAAAATTTCGCTTGAAAATTTCCAGTGGTTAGCATGTGTTTCAGGTCAGATTAATCCGTTTGTATTTAAAATAAGCAACTTGTATGACATTTTCAGTTGAATATGTCAGTTTAATGGAAAGAATTTTAGATAGAGGCTGCAGTATAAAACAGAGTAGAATTTAAAGAAGTGGAGAAAATGGATGAAAGGAACAAAAATTGTGGATTGAACAGTGATCAATTTCTACATGTAAATTAACCATAATAATTTGGTCAAAGCCATATAAGTACGTGCAGTAGCCAGTGCCTTTAAGGTTTTCATACTCAAAATAATTGAGATCATTTTGGAGGTATTCTGGAGTAATACTGTATTCAGGCGAATATAATGTGCACCTGTTTTGTAAAAATGCAGTATTCAAAATTATGATGTGCATAGATTCGAGTGCAAAAGTGTTCCATGGTTCACTGATATTTGCATTCAAATTTGTCATACCTATCTTACATCACAATGCATTGTTGTCATTCTCTAGGTTATATTTATTGTTGACGTATTATTGCAAGGGCCATTTGAATTGATAGTCAATAAATGAAGGGCAAACAGAGAACGTTATAAGTATAAAGTAATTCCTTATGCTGAAAAAAATGTTAACAGAAAGGGAAGAGAGTTAAATATATCTGAGAGCAACAATTGCTTATGGTGGCAATAGAAACTTTCATTATTTGTGACTAAAGCTAGTATAAAGGTACTTGTAATACTGGTAGTACTAACTGTTCATTTCAAGCTTTTATGTAGCATAGGTATTTCATGTTCACTTTTTATTGTTTTCAACCGTTAATAATGTACAGTATAAAATAGGCATTGTCCAGTAACAAGTTTGTATCTGGTGGTAATTTCTTTAACAGAAACTGCCACGAAACAATAGGCTACTTATAAATACTATGCACCTATATTCTGAAACGTTGTGTTCAAATACATTGTTGTACAAAAAAATGTATACTACCATTAATGCTCATTACATTCACCAATCAACTCTTTTTTTTATGTTTTTAAGTTTCAAATTTGGGGCTCTCACTAGATTTTGCGTAAATATGGTATTTGAAGTGTGCATGGGCTCAGATTTTTATGCTGACACACTTTGAGCACAGCTTGAGAAAATATTATAGCTTGTCACCCAGCCTAACTCTAGACAAAATTGTAAACTCCATCAGAAAGTATGAAATTCTGAGCTTCCTTATGCACTTATGGTGAGTTAGGAAAATAAATTATAAATCCCTTTTATTTTATGAATATTGGTATTGGACCAATTATGGTATTGGATTTCACCAAAATACAAGTTTTGGGACCCCCTGAATCCAAATAAAGTATTTCCAGATAAAAGTCCATGTGTCTGTGAACAGTATAATCTAAAACAAAAAGTCAGATGAATATCAAATTTGGTAATTAAGTTCAGTATCTTTCAAAGATGTGAAATGATTTTCAAGAAAATCCGTCCACTCCCAACTAACCTTTACATGGAACATTTTTCGGCATTTTTTTATTTTCTCAAAATTGGCTCAAACAATTTTGTTTAAAATACCATGTATTTAAAATATTTACATAAATAAAATGTATACCTTGAATTTTCTGGAAATTGCCTGTGCTGCATTCGGAAAGAATTTTGTATAATCTTCTATAACTTTAAACATTAAACGATATGGAAAACGTACTACACAAAAAATGTAGATTCTTTAAAACACTTAATTTATTTAAAATAACTTTTTCTTGTGGCCTAAGCCATTTCCAAGATATTCATTATTAATGGTTTGAATTGTTCAGTACTTGGAATTTTAAAGCCAGCGTATATAGTGTCCAGTTCTTAAACATCTGATTATTGCTGTTCCCTTTGTATCTATAATGAAATGTGTAATGCTAATTCTGCAGAGATTTATCTCAATTAAAGTGGAGTAGATATAAAATAAAAGCTTTTGAAAGAATAGTTCTGTATACCCACTAATAAACAATGGTGCTAGAGAAAGTCATGTGAATGTAAGACATCAGATTTCTAAAATTTGAGCTGCAAGTTTTTGTCAGTTTAAGCCTGGGTCTGGCTTAAAAATGATATATGAATAGTATAATGGCTAAATTGTAGCCATTAGTAACAAACACAAAAGATTGGGGTAGCAAGAAGTGTGTTGATAGTTAAGATAACCAAAGGCAGGAAGGATATACATGAATGTGAATGGGGATAATCTATCTTAAAGGATTTAGGAACAGCAGTTTGGAAGTATGTGTTTGTGTGGGCAAACAGAGGGTATGTTTCATCATTTGATACAGAGTAAGGAAACAAGTGGAAAGAGAGCAGTGAGAAGAGACCAGACGTTAGGCACTTTAAAAGTTCCAAATGAGCAGGCAAAAAGGCATTTAAAAATGCAAAAATAGGCACTAAAACCGTGAAAGCAGGTGCTAAAATCTTTACAGTTATATGCAAAAAGAGACAATAGATGAGAAATATGAACACATTTTGGATGTCTCTTGTTACCAATTGAAATAAAACATTTAAATTTTGCAGTATTTAATCAAAATAACATACCTATACATGTAGATTAACACACAAATCACATAAACATATAATATAGTGGTACCTAACCAAAATGCTGTATGAACAGTATTGCTAATTTCGTTATGAAATGCGTCGCTTTTAACACACAATAACTTTTATCAATTATTAACAAACACTCACAATTGCACATAATAACCTGGTACTTTTCAAATTTTCTGCTTTTAAGTTATGCCTCCTATTAGTACATTTTTGAGCACTGAAAACGACCTTTCCATTTCTGCTGATGTTATTGGAGCGTATTTAAAGAGTACAAGATTTTGTGGATCAGTATCAGTTGAAATGCTGTTTTCACCACTAAGAATCATCTTTTTAATTGCTGAAAGTTACTATTCTCTTGAAGAATCTGCTCCCATTTTTCTCTTACATGTTGACCTGTATTGCCTGAACAACTTGAATTTTCTGTATAACATTATCCACAACTTTCAGTGAATTTATCAATGTTTTGATGGCAACTGATAGTACAGAATAGTGAGCTTTAATAATTTATACCGGAAGTGTAGCAATAAAGAGTGTACAGCAGAGATCTTTAGACAAATGCACTAAAAACACTTCTACTTAAACCTTGTCGTCATTAAAGACATCTACAGTGAATATAAGCAAATTTAAGTAATGTACAACATGTCATGAACTCACGAGCTGCATATCAACCATTTTTATCTAATTTTTCAATAAAATGTGTTTTTTCTCCTCGAAAAATGGAAATAGGCATTTATAGGTATTATAGATCAAAATAGTCATGTTTAACTTTATGAAAAACAGCTCTAAGGGTAGTGGGTTGAACTAAAAATAAGTCATTTTAATAATATCTGTAGTGATTAAGAATAGGCATTTTTCCTAACATCTTTTCTCTATGTATGAGACACAAAAATGGAAAATAATATTGTGACAGTCAAATGGTGGGAAAGAAGTAGCAGTGAGAGTGAATATTTAGGAAAAGTAAGGGACAAATGAATTAGGAAAGTGAAGGAGAAAAATGCAATCAAAATAAGACTCCAATTGATATTGACCACCAGGGAGTCTTGACATGTTGGGGCATATATACGAGGTGTGATCAAAAAGATTTCGGAATGGTGTCACAACAATGCTGACACTGAGATTTCTTTAATTCTTACCCAGACTGTACATGCAGCATCCTTCCCGATAAAACTGAGAGGTCACGTGACTTCCTGTGACCATGCAGTGACGTAGATGCTCTGAAGTGAACACGTTTCCACGTAGCAAAAATGTCAGATTACGAAGAACAAAAAACGAATATCAAATTTTGCTTTAAACTCAGTAAAACTGTAACAGAAGCCTATAAAATGTTAAGAACAGCTTATGGGGAGGAAGTAATGGGCAAAACTGAAGCATTTGAGTGGTTTTCGAAATTTAAAAGTGGTGTGACATCAGTTAAAGATGCAGATCGTTCGGGACGACCCTGTTCCAGCAAAACTGATGAAAATATCAATCAGGTGAGGGAAATGGTCTTAAGTGATAGGCGCATTACAATAAGAGAACTTTCTGACACATTAGGACTCTCTTTTGGAAGTGTTCAAAGCATTTTGAAAGACAATTTGGACATGAGAAGAATTGCCGCCAAGTTCGTGCCCAGCCTGCTTTCAAATGACCAAAAGGAAAGCCGTGTGATTGCCTGCACAGATCTTAAAGAACAGCTACAAAATGACCCTCAGTTTATGGAGAAAATTATTACTGGTGATGAAACATGGATTTATGGGTACGATTCAGAAACGAAGCAACAATCTTCACAATGGAAGTGTCCTTCGTCTCCATGCCCGAAAAAGCCCAGACAAGTTCGATCCAAAGTGAAGTCAATGATTGTGTTTTTTGACACTAAAGGCATTGTACATAAGGAATTTGTGCTGCAGGGTCAAACAGTGAATCAAATGTTCTACAAACAAGTGCTGCAAAGATTAGGGGAGAATGTGTGACGCAAACGCCCGGAGAAATGGAGGAGTGGTAACTGGTTTCTGCATCATGACAATGCGCCCGCGCACAAAGCCCTTTCTGTTCGCCAATTTTTGGATAAAAAATAGGATGAATACTGTTCCGCATACCGCCTATTCTCCAGATTTGGCACCAGCAGACTTTTTTCTTTTCCCGCGACTTAAAATGCGGCTCCGAGGACACCATTTTGAGGACATTGATGTCATCCATCGCGAATCGCAGAAGGCTCTGAATGTTGAAAGAAGAGGACTTCCAGAGGTGCTTCCAGCAGTGGCAGAAGCACTGGGACAAGTGTATCAACTCCCAAGGAGACTACATCGAAGGTGACAGTGCAGATTAGACAAAAAAAACTGTTGTGTAGTATTTATGGTGTCATTCCGGAAACTTTTTGATCACACCTCATATTGTACAACAGTATGCCATCCTGTATGTAGGCAACTAACACTTTTTCTGTTTTGAACAGCATCAGCTATGAGTAGCAGCAGTAGCAGTGGTGTGGTGTTTACTAGTACTCCAACAGCAAGTCCATCTCCAGCCAGCCCTGAGCCCAGGAGATTCTCACAGCAGCCAGAAATTGCAATTGGTGGAGAGGATTCACATTCACCCAGCCCCTCACAGTTGTAAGTACCAGAAATATTAATATTTCTTGTTTGTTTGCAGCACAATTTAAATGGGAAGGTAGGATATGAGCAAAACATTTAATTGTGCAGTAAATTATGGTTTGGAGATAGGATGGGGTTTGTGTTTGGGGATATTCTGTATCATTGGTGTGCCTGCATACTTGACAAGATGGCTGTGCTGTGCTGTGCTCAATTGATGATCAGCCTAATGCTCTGTGTTAATGGGTAAGCTATTAAAAGTGAGATTTGATTATATTATGTGTAGTTGCAAAGTATCTTAACAACTGAATTTTACCTCTTGTAAATTTGATGTAGTTTTCCCATTAATTTACTTCCTTTCCTTCATTACTATGCCAGAAGGGAGGGCTCAACCATCCTCTGCTTGTGTTTTACTCATCATTAATCTTCCGTTACCCATTTTATGGAGAATTTATGCAAAAGAACAAATATTGAAAATTGCATAGTGTGGTAAATGTTAGTAAGGATTGCTGTATGTGCAAATTGCACGTTTAACATTTTGTTCTCCACAAATGACACACTGGACAGCAACATGGTCCATTTAGAATCTGTGTACCTTACTTCAGCAACTGCATAGCAATGAATGATAAGAGTGATCAGCAAAGAAATTCTGTCCAAGCACTATTTCATCTCACACCTGCAGTAACACTTTTTTAAATGTTCATATGGTCTTTGATAACCTGGGCAGTCACTTGAAAAATTAATGATCCATCTTGAAGCATGGGTAATGACATAGGGGCCATATGTGTAAAACTGAAGCACTAGCTTGAAAGATAAAGGTGGAAGTTAGAGAATTTGGTTGCAAGCAAAAGGAAGAAGCGAAAACTTTGGTTTCAAATTGTATGAATAATCCTTAATCTTTTCCTCCTACCTTTTTCTTCTATGACAAAAGCAAAAGCTTCTAGCGCTCTGTTTCATCTGCATTGTCAGAAACCATCATGAGTAAGCGCAGGCATCTGATTTCGCTGTTTTATACTAGGCCTTGATGCATCCTATTGCTTCATTTATTTTAAGTGAACTAGCTTGACTTGTCTCATTTAAAATGTCCTCATTCGATTCAGGTGAAAGGTCGGTATGTGCAGAAAGCACAATGGTGTTTTTAGCTACAGCTTTAGTTAGATACTTATCCTGCCATAGTAGAGAAATCTCAACTACCGGAGGCAAAAAGGAAGAAAGATCAAGCAACTCAGAAAGTTATGATTTTATTTGAAGCTAATTTCAGCACACCAGTTGATGCTAAACAGTTACAAAAAGGATTAGTAATATGAAAACCAGGCTCAAAAGAAAAACGCACAGGAACAGAACAGGAAACAAACCAATTGTTCTAAAGTTTGGGAGAAAAAGCTTTTCAGCCTTCTACAGCAGGACTAATCCCACAATGAATCAGATTTCAGGTAAGTTAAAATGTAATCATTGGTGTATTATTAAAATTGATTTTGAGGATGTAGGTAAAACAAATTAAATACATCCTTATAGAAATCAAAATAAAAGTGTTTCATTGTTTCTCAGGAGCAGCGATATACTGGGGCTCGCACCATCCGTATCAGCACCATTTCCTGTGGAGCACATGAAATCATGTGGTAAGATTTAGTTTAAGTTTTTATTAGGCTAGCAAAACAAAATCACGACCAGCTTGTAAAGATAATAGCGGAAATTCGTTTTTTTTTTCAGGGGGGGGGGGAGAACAAATCATCTCCACACATTACTATTATTACCTATATCATCACTAGAGAGTGGATTTTTGCTTCCTTTTTTTTTTTTTTTTTTTTTTTTTTTTTTTTTTTTTTTTTTTTTTTGTTGTTTTGTTTTGTTTTGTTTTGAAAGTTAAAACTATACACGCAAGAGATAAACATGTTTCATGATATGAGGAATTGACTGGAGAAGTTTTATAGTGTGCATATAAATACATAATCAAGGTTTTAGTGCATATTTCACTAATATTTGCATATAGATGCATATATTGAATTTTATTTTTACTTGTTATTAAAATATTCATCTTGTTTTTATAAAACGGTGAGTTTCTGCTACATCGCCATGCTTTCATATAACCCAACTGGGATTCCTATTTGTTTGAAATATTTTCTTTTTCGCTCATAGTAACAATGCCACTTGAGTCAGGTACCTGAAGTTATAAATCTTTACAAGGCAGCAATGCAATCTAAGCAAAACAATGTCCCCTGGGAAAGTACCAAGAACATGCTTAGCAGCCATGGACAGTTTATTGATGGTAAAAGGATACAATTTGGAATTCCCATATTTATTGCTCTTCTCTGTTTATAAGATTTAAATTCTAGCAGTTTCCTGATCATTGTTATTTTGTATTGATTGATTGTTCACTATCAATATTACATGGTGGACCATTTAAGTTGAGACTGTACAATATCTCCAAAACTAAGCATTGTAGAAAGAAATGTCTTGAATAAAAGTTGGTTGATATTATGGGTGAAAGTAAATGCCATTAGTCGTGTTTTGTTTGGAGGACGTTATGATGGTCATTTTAGGATAAATTTAATTTTTTTAAAATGGGAACCTACATGATCATTACATGTCCTTCAAATAAAACACGGCTAATGGCATTTACTTTTCCCCATAATATCAAGCAACTTTTATTCAAGACATTTCTTTCTACATTGCTTAGTTTTGGAGATATTGTACAGTTTGAACTTAAATGGTCCATCCTGTTATAATATATCATAATTACATTATCAGTAACCAATGAAAGGTTAAAAGTCAATGCTCTTTACTTTATAAAAACCAATAAACTTATGTAACAAAATTGTGCAGTTCATTATGCTACTGAAAGATTTTTGGTGCATATTTTTTCCATTTTAGAGCAAATTTTTAGTTCTTTTATTGCATAAATGCATGCATATATTCATGATTTTAGTACATATAAATCTGCCCTCTAAATTAATCATCACTGTTATTGTTACCTATTATTATTATTATTATTATTATTATTATTATTATTATTATTATTATTATCATCATCATCATCATCATCATCATCATCATCATCATCATCATCATCATCATCATCATCATCCTCATCCATCATATCATCAGTAGTCTATCAGCAAAATTTGGCAAACATTTTATTGTTTATTGTATTAACAATTTGTCTCAGAAATATCGCAGTAATGCAAGTTTAGAAGTCACATGCACTTGTTTATGCATATACAGAATGAGCCAAAAGACTCCAAACCGTCTGGGTGGTGTTTTACCTGTCTGCGTCCTCGGCGCTCTTTGCTGTCTGCTGCTATCATAGAATGGCGTGGATTGAAACCATACAATGTTTTTAAGACTACTTTTAAAGGCTCTATTTAACAACTTTATGAACGGAGATGCTGAAACTGGCCACCATCGTCCATACATTTTTGGCGCCTCTTTAGGAAACTATCCATCATGGAATTTTTGGGGGGAATTTTCCAAACAATGACCAATGTCGTCTAATGTTTCTTCGATAAGAACCAAATGCTATCTTTTAGATTTCACTTCCTGTGGCCTGAAATTTACTGTAAAGTTCAGGGATTGTTGTACGGCGTGGAACTTTTACACCTGAAACTCTTTCTGCAAATCGTACTTGTCGAGCTGACCTAGTTAACACATGCGAATCATAAATAAATACATGCTGTGCAGTAGAAAACATATACTGAGCCATAATATACTGTGTGACTAAGTACAAGACAAAACAATAAATAACTCGTAATAACTGAACTACATCACATCACCATCAACTCAAAACTGCACTTCACACTGCACAACAGCATGACTTTGTTTGCAGCAGCAGTGCATTATCATGTTTTTATCATATTTCCACATGCCCAGTGGGAAAACACAGCGCAGCCGGTAATACTGTTCATAAAATACCCCTCCGGGGTAACTTAAAACATAAAGTGTACAAGACAAACCCACACACCCTGGAAGAATTCAAACAAAATATCTGCCAGAAAATTTCTCAACGTGAAATAGATTAGGATAGTTTCCTAAAGAGGTGCCAAAAATGTATGGACAACGACGGTGGCCAATTTCAGCATCTCCTTTCATAAAGTTGGTAAGTAAAACCTTTAAAAGTAGTTTTAAAAATGTTGTATGGTTTCATCCCTGCCTTTCTATGATAGCTGCAGATGGCAACGAGCGCCGAGGACATGGACAGGAAAAACACTGCGCAGGTGGTTCGGAGTCTTTTGGCTCACTCTGTAGATTACACTGTCCTAATTACATTGCTTTAATCTTTGATAATGTATAGGCAGATTTCTAATTTTGTTGCTGCTTGTAATAATTATGTGGTTTCAAACTGTCATATAACAGCCATATTTATTGCTTAGATATGAGTTACTTAGACCACTAAGTTTTTATAGCATTTTACAAGGGAAACTTTCTGCTATTATCTTCATACCAATTATCTTTATATGAACGTTTGGGTTAAAGTTCTATTGCTGTGTACATCATTGACATCTTTGTTTCTAGGAGCAGATTTTATACCTCACGCTGCCTCATCAACATTTTCACCGTCACCCTTGCCTAGGGTAAGTTCATTTGACAGGCCACCACCCTTGAAAAAAGCAAAATATTTGCCAGAAACTGATGAGACAAAGGTGCTCAGCACCACAGAATTACTCTGACTGGTGCTACTGAAGCAATTGAAGTTGACAAGGATTCAAGTGGAAAAAGAAGCTATGTTAATTAACTTACTTAAAGCAAAGATGGGTAAGGAAAACAGTGTGCAAGAGGAGGACAGTGAAGATAGTTTTAGAAGATATACTGTTCTTTAGACAGTGATGCACTTAACAGCATTTGTAATAGCCTGTTGTAATCCTAACCTTTGTGATTAATATTTGTACGTTTTTTTGTATTTATATACAAATAAAGAAATTCAAAAACTTCCATTTTGTATTAGAACTGCAATTTGTTGTATTTTTTCAAGTTCTCTCCTAAGTATTATGCTCTCAGTTACAGGCTCCTCTTTTTTATTGTAATCGTCATTAAAATCCTGTGCAGTGTCTTCAAAATCTTCATCATTTAGTTGTTTTGCAACATTGTGCAGAACAAAGCAGCATGCTATAATTGTTGGAACGTTTGATAAGGCAACCCTACAGACATACTCCAAAATAGGAAACCGCCTCTTTACCTGGCCAAAACAATACACTATTACGACCTCTCTTTTTTTAAAAGCTTGTTAAATTATTTGACTGTCCTCTGTTGGATTACGATAGGGGCTCATCAGCCAGGGCTCTAGGCCATATCCTTCATCTCCCAAAAGGACAGTGTTCTTAAATCCACTTAGCACATCCCTAACACTTGAATTTGTCCATATTCGATTGTCCGGACCAGCTAGCCTTGGCACTGGTGAACTGTTTCTTTGCATTGCATGTAGCCTGCACATTGATACATAACTTTTTCTATTTATATATTCGTCGCCATACTGCATAGGTTTTGGAATTTGCACGTGTACAATTGAGTACACCAATAGCACTTGCAAATTTACATTTTTCTAGTTACTCATTTTTTTCCAGTCACATCATGTGGTGACAGAAATTTCATCCACAAGTCAGATTTTTCCATTATTTTTTAGAAACATTACTCACTTTAGTTTGATGAACCCCCATTTCTTTTACTATGCCAAACCGGAATCCTGGATGAGCCACATACCGAAGAAAAATCTTCATCTTCTGTTCTGAAGACCGTGCTCCACATCTTTCCCCTGTGTCTGGCAGAAAATGATTAGCAATTCACTTAACATTTTCCTTATTGAAACAATATAGGGTTTTCTAATGCTCTACTGGTGGACAACAGTATGGTCTGTAGTATTTTTCATGATGTACACATGCTGCTAGTTGAGCCATATCTGCATTATACAAAGGTGAGTCTGTAACTGACCAGACTTCACATTTTAGAAGCTCTGGCTTCTGGAATCAAGCCAGAGCTTCACTTTATTCATACAATTTATCTAAAGCCGAAGCCAGAGCTTCAAGAGGAAGAAAAAGCTTCTTCCTTCGTTTCGTCATCACAAGCTAAAGCTTTGCTTCATATTTTATTGTAAATAATGAAGCGTAAGCTTGTAAATTCAAAGGAAAAGTACCTGCTTCTATTTTATTCATACAACCCAACAGCACAGCTCCATAAGCATCACGAATCACATTGGTTTCCTTGCATACTCCACTGATGCAGCATATCGTACACTTCCGAAATGTATACAGCTTTATTTCTAATGGCAGAATTCCTTTTAGCTAATTGCTTTCCTGCAGTCTGAGGGAAGCAGGTGGTTTAGCTTTTCTACCCCCTGCATATATAGACCTTGAATTTGATATTCTGTAATTAACCAGGGAGCTATTGCTATGTGGAAGTACAGGCCCATCATTCTTTTCACTCAAGTTTTTATATAAGGTGTACAGCATGTGAAAAAAATACTTTTTGTACAATTGTTCTTTTCTTGGAAACAGAGGATTGGTTATACCTGATCCACTGGATAGCAATTGTTTACTGATTGTAATATGAGGCTTTTAAGTCATGATTTTAATTAAATGTTCTAAATGTGAAGTTGGTTGTAGTACTGTTTTATGAGGGTGGATGATCATTCCTATAACATGTACAATGTTCTGAAAACAGTTTGACCAAGTTTCCCCTTGTCTTAAAAGATGAGCACCAGGTAACTTAAAGTACCTTCATCCCTATCCCTATCTTGAGATACTGTGGCAATTGAAATGTGAGACCATTAAAACAACAATATAAAATAATGAGTGGTGCAAAAATGAAATTCTTTTATTGTTTCCACAGACGACTGACAGATGTATTGAAGCGCAAGCGCACTCCAAAGAGGAATGTTCCTTCAAGCCGCAAGACACGTCAGGATTCGGATAACAATCTCTCTTCTTCCATGATGCAAGATCTCTTCTCCAAAGGTGAAATATATTTTATTTTACATTTAATAAAATAATATTATACTGACTATATATTTCTGATTTTGCATAGTTATTGTTTGCATATAATTGATTTGTAGCCACATCATTGGGCACTTCTGGACGTTCTACCCCAACTGGCGGAAGTGGAGCAAGCTCTGCCAGGTCGCGCTTTGCTGGTGCTACATCCAAAACTACTAGCTTCCTGGCAAGCTTGAATCCTGCTCGATGGGGAAGAAGTGTCAACACAAGCAGTTCAAGTTTAAATGAGAGACCATACCACAAGGTATGGTATGAAGCGTCATCCACATAAAGGTTGTTTGTGTTTCATTCTTGCCAATTTGCGTGAAATAAGCCTGTATCCCTAATATTAGTACAGTTGAGCTTATACTTAATGTTTCTTTATTTATTTAGATATGTTTAATTCATTCTCTTTCTGCAGAGTGTACCAGATTCCTAGATATCATACATACACAATCCCTTTAGTTTAAGCCTAAAGGACCATTTGAATAAAAAATGTGAGGATATAAACATTACAATAACAGCAAGCAATCATCTTTCACAATGGAAACATGTGAAATTACTATAGGCCATGAAATACATCAATAAAGGATAACTGCATGAAGAAAACAAATTTTGACGTGAATTTCATAATTCACAAAGAAACTGTATATTTTATGGTTCTTTGAACTCATTGGCATGTACTTCAGCTATTTTGCACATGAAAAATAGAAAATACTGAAAGTAATTCTGCCATTACCTCAAATGCAATGCCAGAAGCTTTAAAGGTTCTGAGTTTGTGTTTGTTTAGGCCAAATAAAGCCAATTGTGAATTATAAATAAGCTGGTGAAAGCTTTTATGTACATTTCCAGTTTACACTAACATTTTGGTGTGAATAGCTTTTTAAGCTAGAGCCAGCTGTTGGAAGGAAATATTGTGGCTAACAAGATAAGACAAGCTATGGCATAAATCAGAGTTACTTAGTAATGGTAGTCTTAAAAACGGCCAATGCCATAGCTATGGAGTCTGCATCTGGTTGAGGATGGAAGCAAACTACTTAAGAGGGGAAACGAGTGAAAATGTGACCAAAAATGACAAAATTTCACATTTTGTGTATTTTGTACCAAAAAATATTAGGGGGTTTGAAGCGCATATATGCAAAGTTTTAAAGCACTACAGTGCCTGGAAGTTTTTCTAATTACATCATATTTAAAGGTCTGTGCTCCTTAAATGTCCCTGAGAAGGCATGGCAGGTGATGGAATCTCTGCATGAAGCAAAAAATCCATTTTTTAACGATTTTTGTGGGATTTTTTTCTGTGAAAGTTAATTTCTGATCTGTCACTGAGCCACCATGATGGTATAACATAGTAACAGCAGCTCTGCCGGTAGATGTCATGTAACATCAAATTATATGTTGTTTCATATACATGAGCCAGAAACAAGTGTAAATAATGTAAATAATACTGTGATGAAAGGTTAGATGAGTGAGAATGTGATGCACAAAAGAGAAATTTAAGGCAGAAACAGTTACAGGATAATTGTGAACATATACCTGTAGTAAATAATGAAGACTAAATATATATTGGTGGACAGCAGTTTTATTGTGATCATTGGTGCATGACCTGAAGTGTAATGACCACAATCAAAAGTGATTGTATATAGGACTTGGCACTGAAAGGTTTGGCATATGTCATAAATTAGAACTGATTTGCAGTGCTTGTAATGAAAAGAAGAGTACAAATTACACATCTAAGCTGGACACTTCTAGGAAGGTCTGCAAGTCATTATTTCTGGTTAACTGCATACAAACTTTTAAACTCATTTTCCTCACTTTAATTTTTGCTACACTTTTACTCATTCAATACAAAATAACATCCACAAACTACGTGTCTGAGAGCTGAAATGTTTACTGTACATTCTATAAAGCATAACAAAAAAACTGATGCATGGAATTCAGGATTAATTTAGTACTTTTTGAGATAAAAAATAAATGTGTGTAGCTATTTTGAAATTTTTGCTATGCAAGTTATATTTTTTTTTTAATTTCCCTTACAGTTAAGATATTACAAAACCCATGCGTCAAGTTTTTCTAAATGAGTTTCTGGTTCTGTAAAAAAATTTCAAACTTTTTTATAAAAAAGTGTGAAGTGTATTTCATTTCGAAATTTGCAAATATTTTGAAAGAAAATGTTCAATAATTCAAAAACTAATTGACATACAAAAATGAAACTCTGCCAAGTAGTTCCACGTAGCACCCCAAATATGTGTGCAAAAAAATTAAGTATGTAGCTTTAAAATTGTGCAAAATAGAAATTTCACCCATCATCCCCTTAAAACATGTCCTATTTATTGATGGAATAGCTTTGTTTTATAATTGTAGATTTTCCATGAATTTAAAGAGCAATTTATTTCTTCTATAGAATATGGATACTGGTGACTAATTTTTCATCATCAGGTTAAGATAAGACTAGAAGTATCAGCGGGTTTTAATTCATCCACATGTATATCTCGACTACAGGAAGTAAGCAACATTTGATGGAATGTTATACAACTGTGTTAAAAATTGTGGCAGTAGTCAGTCTATTTGCCAGACTGCTTAAGAACTGGTACTTGCTTAATCTATACATATATTTCATCCATAATTTTCATAACGAGATTTTAGTGAAAATAGTTTTGCTGTCCTCCAAATCCAAAAACAGTTGAATTCTTTTGTTTTGGGTGGGAGAGCAGCATAACTGAAAAACAAAAAGTTGGTTAAATGCCACACTTATTATTTAAGTTCAGCATCTTCCAGGATGCAACACAAATTATTCAGGAAAATTCCCTCACCCCAAACTACCTTTTATATAGAAAATTGTTTTTACTTTGTATTTTCTCAAAAACAGCTCTTAACAATTTTGATTAAAATCCCACATGTTTTAATATATTGGCATGAGAACTAAGATGTATTTCTTGAATTTTCTGTGAATAGCCAGTGAAGTCCCCTTTATGTGACTGAATTTCATATAATTTTTTATTACAAGGAAATCTTAACACAGACCAAAATTTACTACAGGAAAATGAGATCACATGACAAACTTTTTTTTTTGTGTTAGCTGTTTTCAGTATATTTCTTGTTTAAATAATCCATGGTAAGTGGCATTTTGGACATGCATGAAAGTTTGTGAAACTTGGTTCCCCCCTTCTGTATCTTTCCATTGCAAGATCTTGTTACCATGAATAAACATCTGAATAGTTTCCACATCTTGTAACTAAGCACGTCTTGCTTAAATTGAATCATTCAAATACACTATGTGATCAAAAGTATCTGGACACCCCCACAAACATACTTTTTTCATCTTAGGTGCATTGTGCTGCCACCTACTGCCTGGTACTCATTATCTGCAACCTCAGTAGTCATTAGACATCATGAAACAGCAGAATGGGACACTCCGTGGAACTCACGGACTTCGAACATGGTCAGGTGATTGGGTGTCACTTGTGTCAGAAGTCTGTACGCGAGATTTCCACACTCTTAAACATCCCTAGGTCCACTGTTTCTGATGTCATAGTGAAGTGGAAACGTGAAGGGACATGTACAGCATAAAAGCGTAGAGGCCGACCTCGTCTGTTGACTGACAGAGACCGCCGACATTTGAAGAGGGTCGTAAAGAGTAATAGGCAGACATCTATCCAGACCATCACACAGGAATTCCAAACTGCATCAGGATATACTCCAAGTACTATGACAGTTAGGCATAAGGTGAGAAACCTTGGATTCCATGGTCGAGCAGCTGCTCATAAGCCACACATCATGCAGGAAAATGCCAAACGACGCCTCGCTTGGTGTAAGGAGCGTCAACATTACACGATTGAACAGTGGTAAAACGTTGTGTGGAGTGACAAATCACGGTACACAATGTGGCGATCCGATGGCAGGGTGTGGGTATGGTGAATGCCCGGTGAGCGTCATCTGTCAGCGTGTGTAGTGCCAACAGTGAAATTCGGAGGTGGTGGTGTTATGGTATGGTTGTGTTTTTCCTGGAGGGGGCTTGCATCCCTTGTTGTTTTGCATGGCACGATCACAGCGCAGACCTACATTGATATTTTAAGCACCTTTTTGCTTCCCACTGTTGAAGAGCAATTCGGGGATGGCAATTGCATCTTTCAACACGATCGAGCACCTGTTCATACTGCACGGGCTGTGGCGCAGTGGTTACATGACAATAACATCCCTGTAATGGACTGGCCTGCACAGAGTCCTGACTTGAATCCTATAGAGCACCTTTAGGATGTTTTGGAACGTTGACTTTGTGCCAGGCCTCGCCGACTTACATCGATACCTCCCCTCAGTTCCGCACTCCGTGAAGAATGGGCTGACATTCCCCAAGAAACCTTCCAGCACCTGATTGAAAGTATGCCTGCGAGACTGAACGCTGTCATTAAGGCTAAGGGTGGGCCAACACCATATTGACTTCCAGCATTACCGATGTAGGGCGCCACGAACTTGTACGTGATTTTCAGCCAGGTGCCCGGATACTTTTGATCACGTAGTGTATATTGTAATATAACATGGATGGAATAATCACATTTTATATGAATGCTATAATATATAACAGATATATGTGAATTTTCATTGGTAGAGAAAGTCATGTGAGTGTATCACAGAAATTTATTTATTTTTCTATTTCGATACTAAACCATTGCAGTAATTTTACATTTTGTTTGAACAAGGCTTACAAAAATTACCTTTTTCAAAATTTTGTAAAATGGAAATATCCAGTACAAACGTCTAGAATGTTACAAAATACTGGTGTTGATTTTAAGTTATGTGGTGCCTGCACTCCAGAAAACATGTTTGTGCAGACAGAAAGCATTTCCTCCTCATAATATGTAATGAGTGCTTGCTTGCTATAGCAGATGAAAATGCTTGGGAAAATGTTTTCAAAAATTAATATGTATATTTCAATGCAAATGATCTGCAATACTTTAGCTTATCCCAGGTTCCTTCTTAATATGGCATAGAATTTTCATACAACTTTCTGCTACATCTTCCCAGCAGAATACAGTTTCTTAAATGAGACCCATGAATTGTAGAAAGGGATGCCATTATAGCCTCCAATTTTCTGGTGCTTTTGACTAACCAGCCAAATTTGTTGAATTGCAAAATTTCACCAAACTGTAGTTAGATCTTATTTAAAAACCTTTAGTAACAGAAAATATGTAGTATTGGGCAAAATAATTTAACGTAAATCTCTAGTATAAGAGCCATGTTTGTTGTAAATTGTGTTTTTTGCTTTTAATGGGATTGATACGAAGGAAAAGAAGTAATTACATAAGAATTCAGCTCTATTCATGACTCAAAAGCAATTACTCCAAAGGTTAGTACCAAACTTATTTATTTCAGAAACATGTTACCAATCACTTTTTTGTTGTTGTTGTAAAAACAGATGAAAACAGAAAACAAATGCATTATGTTTTATGCCCATAAATATAGGTTGTGGCCTTGAAACCTCCAGATAGACTCTGCAAGACTATTTTTCATTACTTTTCAGGATTTTCATGACAGTGTCTGTAAATATTACCTGAAGTGAATGATTTTTCCATTGTTCTTAACACTATAAAGTGGAGAAAACAATTTTTCATACCTGTAAGAATATTATTGTTTTTCTGATTATACCTAATCCAATCAAATTCACAATTAGGGAATAAACATGTACTTTATTGCATAAACCCAACAAGCTTTTTCAAGATTCTTAGAGTTACAAAGTTAAGATATGTGGAGGGGAATTAAAATTCTGCCCTATTTCACTTTCTCTACCAGGTATTTAGTAGGTTGAGGAAGTGTTGGATTCCATCCAAAAATTTGGTATCAAGATTTCACCAGAAATACATTTTTTTTTTCTTTTTAAGCCTCCTATATGATGTGCGCGTGAGAGAGGGAGGAAAGCAGCATAACTCAATAATGGAATGTCAGATAAATACCAAATTAAGTCCAGTACCTGCTAGATGCAACACAAAGATTTAAAAAAACAAAACAAACCAAAAATAATAGCCCACCCCTCCCCAGTTACCCCTTGGATAGAACATATTATGTTACTTTTAGTTTATCTTGAATTTTCTGGGAATAACCTGTGAAGTCCTTTTTATTTTGAAGGTATGCCATAATAGACAAAACTTACTAAGGTAAAACTCAAGTGTCAACTTCAAGCACTGACACTATTCACTTGTTTGTCACAATGTGTTGCATAGAGAGTGAAATTGCTAGGCCACCATGTAGCATCCAGTTGTTAAATCATTTTATCATCACTTCGGTCTCTTGTAGCTCGACCTATAATAAAACTATTGCTGCAAATGTTCATCTCGATTAACATGAAGCAGATAAAATGTTTAAGATTTTTTAAAAACGGTTTGCAGAAGGGGTTCACAGAAAATCATATCAATGTAGCACATCAGATTTGTTATACTAAGTTTTTCATTTCTTTTAAAGTTGGGAGGTTTTGCCTGTTTCTTTAAAACATGTGAAACAATTTATTCTGCAGTGGTCATATGTAATTTATGTAACTCGTTGCATTCTATGGAGGAGGAAAAATAACCCTTAATAAAAAAGCTACTGAAAGTATCAGTTCCACAGAGAGTAAAATTATTTCAATATGTTAAGTATCAATACTTGGGTAGCAGAGAGTAAGAGCAACAAATTGATTATGGCAATGTTTCAATGTTTTGTACAGGAATCTTCCATGTCAAAGTCTTCTAGCAATCCAAATCTGACAGCAGGAAATAAGGAGAAGGCTCGTAACTGGGTGAGGGAGCAGGCTGCTCGCTTTGTAGAAACTTATTCTATTTCTGAGAGTAATGGACCTCCACACCCAGCCATGAATGTACTGTCCAGATTGACACAAGCAATCCAGCGACTGCAGACTCAGGTGAGTATCCAGTACTCCCCAAACAGATACTTCAACCAATGTGAATGGACAAGAAACTAAAAATGTGGTTTGTATTACAGCCGACAGAGAGTCTTGCAGCGCTGGAGGAGCTGAGAAGTATTGTCATGGAATCAGATATCTCACCGTTTGAAGTTAACCACAGCGGCCTCATCCAGGCTATTTTGCAATATTTGACACAGCCTGATAGTCAGACTATGGGCGCTAGAGACCAGAGACTTAGGACGTTCCTTCATGTTTTTGCAGGCTGCCCTGTAAGTGTTGTGTGTTATTGAAAATGTGAGATTCATTATGTAATAAGTAATATTTAATTGTGAACAAATGTTAATCCAAGAAGATTTTCACTTTTATCCATAATTGTGTACAAAGGAGTGAGTATACCATATTTATCCAAATACAAGAACGACCCCGAATTTTCCAGAATGTAATTTTGGAATTTAGCAGTTGTAATCGTTTCATTTTTTATTAAATGTTTTCTGGATTGTCAGTATCATACACTAAGATGATGGTAACAGCAGGAGTTGGCAATGGTGATGATGTGACATGGGTGGATGTGATTTTCTTCTTAGACATTGTACAATGCATTATTGTAAACAGTTAAAGATTTAGCTTTGTACAGAAATGCACGTGATGAGTGAAAAAGGTCAGCACGAATGAGAGTACAGAAATGTAAGTTTGCCTTTTACTGCGCAAACATTTATGCCAATACAATATTACTAGCCTGAAAAAAAATGCCTGTAGGCAACATTTTTGGCTTTCACACCCAAGTAATAGTTTGATAATAGGTTGCTGTGCTGACAGACCCCATTCACAATGGGGAAAAAAAAGCGTAAGCATTACATAAACTACGAAAACTAGGTGATGTGTATTGTAATGAAACCATTCACAGCAAATCATGTAGACATAAGAAATAAGCATTAAATTAAATGTAAACTTAGAAGTTAATTTATTTAGGAGTTTTTTAATAGTATAAGAATATCTATAAATATCACAGCAAAATAAATTGTAATGTTAGATGGTGCTTTTTTGTGAGTCTAACAACTTTAACGGGTAGCTAGCTCTTGTTTATTTTGTTACATGAATGTAATCTCTTTTGCTTCGCGGGCTATCGTGTTAGCTCAGCTGTTTAATGTTCTTGCAATTGGCTGCTGCTTATGTTTGCATTTGTCAATGTAAATGACAGCATATCAAGTTAAGTTTATGTCTAAGTTTTATGTTAATGCTTAATTTTCATTGTGAATGGTCCCCTTAGTCCCCAAGTTGATATTAAGTGCAAAGAAATTGCGAAGATGACTATAGTGTGTTCAGTTTGATGATAAAACTATGCAGATAAACAAAAATGGTTTGGTTGCCTATAGTCTTGTGTTGTGCTCATTTATATGAGAAGCTTCAAAAGATTTTTAAAAAATTTAAATATTTTTACTAAATAATTGAGATTCCCTCCAATGGACAGTTGCACTATAAGTTCATCTCCACTCTGTTTTTACTAGGCTTACTGCACACACAAACACTCCCAAGATGTATTTCTTTGTGTCACCTCTCTGATTAACTAAAGCTGTTTGCACCCTATGCAGCTTCCCTAATGTGGAAAATGACATAACTGCATGTGAAATGCAACTAATCTGCACTTGGGCAAATGAGGGATCCAAAGTAGCAATTGTATAATATGTTATCTAATATTGGGCTCTGCCAATGAAGCCATTAGTAATACATTCTGTAATACATTCAGCAGGTAGTACTTAACAGATTTGAATAATGTGATCTTCGGTCATTTCTTCTTATTTGTTGCAAAGAGGACAATTTGGGTTTATATAAATTCCTAATTTATGTAGCTGTTCTGCTAAATAATCATGTTCAGTAAGGAGTCTGAAGTTTGCTATCCTTTCTGGTTTATGTATCAAGCCTTTTATCATTGGCTTTTGTTTGTAATTCTTGTGTTTGACTTCATATTTATTTTTAATTACTATTTTTATGCACATGAAAGGTAAGCTGTTAGCTTGTACTTTGAGTTAAATTAGAGCCCTTTTTTGCAAGCAATTCAGCAGTTTATTTCCAACAACTCCACAATGTGCAGGAACCCATTCAATTGAATTCTTTTCGGAGTGTTTGAAGTTATTGAATCATTTGGTGGCATTCTTTAATTTGGATGACATTTTATATGAATTTATTACATAGGTTCCTGCTTTAGAATCTGTGAATGGCAGCATTTTGAAATTTGTTTATTTATAGAAGTTTATTGTATAGAAGTGACTGGAGAAATGAACAGTCTTTATTTCTGCATAAAAATTTGTTGCATAGCATCCAACTGGTTGATAAAATGAGAAAGTTCACATGTAATTTCTGATTCTGAATTGTTATTAATAGTAGAACCATATGTATAAATACGTAACCATTCTTTTGGTGGGTATCTCTTGTCCACAACTTCTGATGATGTACAGATTTGGAATTTAAGATTTTGTAATTGGTTTTCCTAAATCTAGCTGGATGTTAATTGGTGGAAAGGTTAGACGATTTTCTCTGGTGAGAATGTTCTCTCTAGATTTAGAAGGATTGAATTTTGTTTTTATTTTTGTAACTTAGGATAGGAGACTTTGTGTTTTCAGCTTAGTAGTATCTTTCTTCCCATTTTGTTGTTAGAAACCGTAACATCTTTTAATAGTGAATTAGTGTTTGTTCTTCTAATGTGAAACATATTGTAGGGTCCTGAGTTTAGGCTTGCATTTTGTAATTGGAATTGATTGTGCTCCACCAGTTACTAGCAGCAGAGTGATCTGACATACTTCTAGATTATTCAGATTAGTATTATTTGCAGTAATTAATACTTCCCCAAGAAGTGTTGGTTTGATAAATGTTTTGTGTGTGATTTCAGAGTCTGCCAGTTGCTACCCTACTATGCTCTGGCTAATCTTTTTAAAACCAAAAATACTTTGCTTTTAATTGCTACTGCTTCATTGGTTTTTCCAAGAAAGTTTTGAATAAAAAATGATCCCTCAGTATTTTGTTTGTCTTAAGTATATTTTCTTAATTTTTTTCCCAGGTTAAATATTTGAAATATTTTTGCAGTATTAATGGTCATCAGATTGTCATTATTGCATTTTTCTAATAGATAAGGAGCCTTTTCCATTGAAGCCTTTGGATATGTCCATTTGTGGTGAAGTCTGCATGACCATGTCATCTCAAAAAGGGCTGTCTTTACTTCTGTGCTAGGTATAGTTGAAGGAAGATCTTGATGTAAACATTAAATAGGGTTGTACTCAGTACTGCACCCTGTGGGGAAGCCTACTTATATTTGTCAAAATTTAGAAGTGTGTTCATTGTACGTTGTAGCACAGAAATACTGGGAAAGGATCCAGTTTAACGTGTTATTTTGAATGCCTAGTTTTATGTTACAAGTAGTGATGGGACGATACCATTAATTCTTGATACTCAATACCAATACTGATTTTTGAGCACCAATACTCAATACTTTATAAAAAAACTGTAAAGGTCATAGCTTGTCCAATGAATTATGTTCTTGTTAGTAGTTTTCTGTGTATAAGCGCATGTAACCAATTTTGTATTGTAGGCTAATTCTGAAATTGATCCTGTTTGACATTCTCCAATTGGCAACAATTGTTTTATCTTGATAATCCACGGGTTATATCCCTATTGTTGGTCAAGGCTAATAATGATGATGATAAGATTATAATAATAATGATAATTATAATACTACTTTACTTCCCTTTTTATGTAACTATATTTTGTGCTGAAAACTTTCTTTTAAAGATTTTTTATCCATATTATGGAAATTAGTTGTACAGTATACCTGTAAGCTACGCACATGACCCGAGTTTGACTTGTGTAAACACAAACTAACAGATAGAAGGAAAGAAGAAATATTTCCATGCGCTGTATTATTTCACGTCTTCTGATTTTTTTCTGCTGGATTCACAGAATTTGGTCACAAGAGTAGGTAAATGTAACAGCTGAGAGTGAGTTACCAAGCTAGCCTAATACAGAAATGTGATTTAGTACATCAGCTTCTTCATTCACAACTCAGTTAACGTGGCATATTACATCAATACCTCTACTCCTTCCGTCATCGTTTTGTATGTTTTCATTTAAACACAAGAGTCTATGAAATGTTGCATTGATTCATACACAGTCAAGGTCTATCAAGAACTATGGTCCAGTGACTCTTTGGGTACACATGCGAGGCAATAACGTGGTCTCGATTCCTTTCATTCCTTATCTAGTATAAAGTTAAATGCAACAGTTTCAATAATGCAAAATTTAAAAGTATCAAGAAAGTATTAAGGTTTACCTCAAAGTATTACACATACTTCAATACCACAGAGTATCAGGGTATCGACAGTATCAAGGTTCCATCCCTAGTTACAAGTAATTTGTATTTCCATACTAAATCATGTGCTTTTTAAAGTCAATGAATACAGGGTTTGTTGAAAGATTCTTTGACATATTAGAATACAGTAAAATCTTGTTAGTATGTTTTTGCAGTGTTTTTGTACATCATAGACAGGAAAACGTGCTAACAAAAATACAAAATCTGCAATTTAAGAACATAATTATGTAATAAAATCTAATAATACATCTTACCTCCCAAACGTATGTGAAATATGGACATTATTTACACCGGTTTGAAATACATATGGTTGAATGCTTTGTTGGTTTTAATGTCAAAATTTTACTGTCCATCTTGTTAATTAAAGTCATTACATCGTCATCAACTTCAAAGCTACCCACATATAGCTTCACTAGTCCATTGCTTCCGACACTGTAGGAATTGGCTCAGGATCTGACTCGTCACTTTCATCTCACACTGAGGCGTCTTCTTTCACTTGTTCAAGTATTTCATCTATCATCGCTGTTTCACACACTGGAATTTCATTGTCAATGTTTACATGTGTTTCTAAAGACACACCGGCGCCGTGTGCTATTTGGTGCCATTCTTCACTGTCAAAAAACTCATCTTCCAGCATGGTGTCATCACCAAGAACCTGGCAAAAGCCAGCTTTATTAAAACAGTTTCTAATGGTATCTTGCCTCACAGAATCCCAGGAGTCCTAATGAAATGCATGACATCTAAGATGATTTTCTTTTCGATTTCAATGCAGCCAACTTTCTCTGTACCAGCCTCTTCCAATACGCTTGCTTCATGCACTTAGATGCCTTGATCTAAAGGTTGTAGCTTACTCATGCAGTTTACTAGAGGAAAATTATATTTTTTTCTTAAATTTAAAACAGTTGGTGGGTGAGCGGCACACTGATCAATGAAGAGTGCAATTTTCTTGTCTCTTATGCCCAGTCTTGCGTCCCATGCTCGTAAGAAATTTTCAAATACCGCAGAAGTTATTCGGTGTTTTGTGTTGAAAGGTACTTTCATGGAAAAGATCACACATTCTTGAATCATTGCAGAACTGCGTGCTTTTCCAATAACCAGTGGTACCAATTTTTCCGTTCCATTTTCATTACAGCACAACAAAACTGTAATCCTCTCCTTGTTAAGTTTCCCGCCATGTCAGTGCCCTTAAAACCCAGAGTTTTGTCTGGCAAAAGATGGAAAAATAGTCCTGTTTCATCTGCATTATATACATCGTTAGAGCTATAGTCTTTCAAAATTGACGGGAGCATTGTATTTTTCCACATTTTTATATTTTCACATAGTGTAGCGTCATTATTAGGGCAGCAGTCTCACCTTGCACACATCTGTAAACTAAGCCATGTCGATTCATGAATCTTTAAATCATTGGACGCTTTGAAATCATCCAGGCCCATCTTCTGTGCTAAATATGTCACCAGAGTTCAAACCACAGTTCCGTATATTGGTACATTTGAAGCTCTTGCTTGTTTAAACCACTTCAGTAGAACATCTAATTCTGGAAACTGCCAGCACATTTTTCCCTTCTTCAAAAGCAGTTTCAATCCGTTTATGTTTGCTAACAATCGTGTTTGAGGTTGAAGCAGGAATGTTTAACTTCCACACTATATCCACACATTTCATATTTGGATTGCAATCTACTTCTTCAAGGATTTTCAGTTTTTCACTGTTATTTGTTGCACTTTCTTTTTCTGCATTACAAACAAAAAGTTAAAATACAATCTGTGTATGTTTGGTCAACACTCAACAGTAGAATCTATTGTGGGCATTTACCATGCCAAGCTAGAAGTTCTCTGTCGCGCCCACACAAATCGCATCACACAAATATATACATACATGCATGTCATTGGCTGCCAGTCTCCACCCTGACTGGACTGACCAAGGATTAATCAAAATAGGGAATGAGGACATCAAACTTCGAAAATAGTAAGCGGGAGCAAGAAAACATACTAAAACAATATTATTTTTACAAATTTGTGCCAGAACTTTCATAATTAGACTTCCTACACTGGAAAACATGTTAATGAGGAACATGTTAACGAGATTCCACTGTAGTTGGATAGCATTTTGTTTAGTAGATAAGTGCTGTCTGAATCCTGTTTGGATGTTGTTGGCAAGTTATTATTTTCTGAAAAACCAATTTAACCCTAAAATAAGAGTTGAAGTTTTTATAACGGCATAATAACTAAATTTTCTTGGAAATATGGAGATCAATACTTCCATTTTCATCAGTTTATCCTGAAGATAAAGATGATGAACACCTTCAAGACATCAGTTACAAACATCTACTTACCTGGCTAGAAGCCCAAGAAAATGTAGTGTTTTCAATTTAACCATGCTGAATTAATATGTTCTGCTGTTTTAGCAATGACACTAATTAAAGAAATTGGTCTATAACTGTTTATCAGTTATGTCTTTTTTGAGAATAGGTATAATTTATTTTTTCCATTGTATAGGTAATGTAGAGATCCGTGATAGGTTAAGTAGTTTTAGTAGTGTATTTCTTCCTTTAGTCCAAGATGCTCAAAGAATTCAATGTGAATTCCGTTTGGTCCAGGAGATTTATTATCTGTTAGCTCATGATTAGCAGAGTTTAGTTCCGTAGTGGTCAATTCTTTGCTGATGATTAGTTTGTTCTTGGCTTCTCTTAAACATTTTAAGATTTTTAATCTATCTTTACTTGCTTTGGTTTTAGAAGTGAGTTTATTTTGAAAGCTGTAGTGCTTGTTAAAAGCTTCAGCTATACATTTGCTGGAAGTAAGTGTTTTCCCATTAAATTTGGCTAGTTCTTTTTGTTTTTCTCTGACCTGTGATTTTATTTACATATTGTATACTCTCTTTGCATTTTTTGTATAATCAGCTTTTTCAAGAAATTCATGAATGTATTTTTCTTGGCTACATGGATTTGATTTTTAAACTTAGTGCTTTTCTTTGCCATTCTTTGTGTCGTCTTCTTTTTTTATTATTATTTATTTATGGATGCTCTATAACTGCTGTGGTCCTTAGAGTCCCATTCTATATTGGGCGTGAAAGACTGGTAATTTTGCTCAGAGGCCTCTTTATCAGGCTTGAGGTTTTTTTATGTGCCATAAATCTATGATACATGATCACCAAAGGAAGCTATACTAAAGATTTTTATGCCCGAAAAAAATCCATCGCCCTCTGCCAGGTTTGAACCTGCAACCTTGGAAGCTAGAAGCTAGCATAGTAGCCACTACACCAC
The DNA here is from genome assembly GCA_030765065.1 of Deroplatys truncata. Lineage (NCBI taxonomy): Eukaryota > Metazoa > Arthropoda > Insecta > Mantodea > Mantidae > Deroplatys > Deroplatys truncata. Next base: position 100,122,189 of record CM060987.1, on the reverse strand, counting down.
AGAGGACGACGTTCTTGTGTATCTTTTGGGTTGCTGGACCTTTCTGCATTTTTCTTTGCTATATCTCTCTCTTCATTTAACTTAGTTCTTTGTTCCAAAAGGTTTTATAGTGGTTAATTTTTCCTCATGTGATGCAATTTTTTTGCTACTGAAGAATTATGTTTGGGATGGCATTGTTGAGATTGTCTGTAGATACTTTGTATTGAATGAGGTTCAGTTTGTGTTCAGTTTCCTATACGTTTTGCCCAATTAGCTTTCTTAAAATTCCAAGGGTATCTTGGTTTTTATTCAATTTCTCTGTTTATTATGGATAAATAACCACTCTATGGCCTGATCCTAGGTCTTCAGTGATTTCACATGTAGCCTTATCTTTTAAATCTGACTATACTAACAGGAGATCTGTCTTTGTACTCGGGCCATTTTAATGTAAGTGTTGCAGTGGCTATGGTCCAAGGTTATTGGGAGATTGGTGCCGAACGATCTGAGTAAACAGTGATAATGTGCTTACCAGCATAAACACCGGGCACGTTATTGGGAGATAACGAACTTTCTGGAAGTTTTATCTCTCCTCTGCTCCAGAAAGTGTGTCGAAATAGTTATAGAATGTTCAAGAACCTTCTGTGAAATATTCCACTGCCTATATAAGCAAGCACTCTCGTGGCAGTCGATGAAATCAGTGTGAGGTGAGGAGTTGAGGCAGCGTGAGTTTAAAGCGAGTCAAGTGTGACAGAGTGAACTCAATGCAAGGGAGTGCGAGTCGACTGTGAGTTGAGCGAGCAAGTTGGCGGGTGAGTTTCCCATGCGACATCAAGAGGGATTCTCCAAACGAGTTGGTGACAGCTTCTGTGATGTGCAGCAAGTGCTACCATGAAGCGACAGTTGTGGAGCACTTGTGTTTGACTCCCGAGTGAAGTGAACTATCTGGCGTGAAGAGGCTGCATCACAAAGGATGTGAAGTGATGAAGTGGAGAATTGAACTAATTCACTTTAGTGAAGTGATATTGAAAAACAAAGCAGTGACAGTTGGAAAAACTGGACATCACACTGGTGTCAGGAGTGGGATTAAGAAGCCAAAATGGAGCAAGTATTAAAAAAAAAAGTTATTAGCTGAAACAGAGGAGAGAATAATTTCCAAGGGAACAGCAATGAAGACCAACTGAAGAAACTGGGAACAAAAATGGAATCCGGAATGGAGAAGATGCTGACAGAAATGAAGAGTGTGAAATGAAATTAAAATCCGATCTCGTTGGTGACAACTCTGTAAAGTTTGAGATAAAGGCATTGATGAAAATCCTGAAAGATGACATTGTAAAGGAGTTACAAGGAACTAAATCTAACCTGGAAGATGATATTAATGCAATGGAGGAGTGTCTGGACCAGCAGGTGATGAAGAGTGCCAGAGCTGTATGCCTGGTCGCAGTGCAATCTACAGTTGGTTGGGATGAGGAGACTTAGAGGAAGGAACAACTGGAGGATGGAAACATGGAACCAATCTTGAAAGATATAGAGTCTGGCTTACGACCTGCGTGGGCAGATGTTTCTCCAGAGGCCTGAGCTATGAGAGCTGTTGGATGCTGTGCGACTCCCTGATGGTCAGAAACGGTGTACCGAATAGAGTGTGGAAGTTGTAGCCAGAAGGACTAGGGTGGAACAGCTTGTGATCCCAAAGAAAATGGTGAAGGAAGTCCTTGAGGAAACCCATGCCAGCACTACCAGGGAGCACCTGGATGCGAACAACACCTTGAGGAAGCTGCATCACCAGTTCGTTGGTTCCATCTTCAAAGTGATGTGGAGAGATGGTACATGCCATACAACATCCCTACTATAGGTCCTGGGCCCCCATCACACATCCAATGTCAGCCCCGAGGGGGGGGGCTGGTGGTAGTTCATTTTGATTGCCCTGCTACAGATCATGGAGCTATTTGGTACGAACAGCTCTGAAGAGGGAGCTGTGTGATGCAGCAGCTATGGCCCAAGGTTAACAGGAGGCCGGCACCAAACGACCTGAGTAAACAACAATAATGCCACTTGCCAGCATAAACACCAGGCACACTATCAGGAGATAACTAGAACTTTCTGGAAGTTTTATCTTCCCCTCCTCCAGGAATAGTTCTAGAATGTTTGAGAACCTTCTGTGAAAGAATCCACTGCCTATATAAGCGCTCTCATGGCAGTCGAAGTCAAAGCGAGGTGAGAGGTTGAGGCAGTCACAAATTACAAGCGAGTTGTGAGCGAGTTAGTGATGACTTCTGTGACGTGCAATAAGTACCACTGTGAAGCAACAGTTGTGAAAGACTTGTGTTCGACTCCTGAATGAAGTAAAGTGTCCGGCGTGAAGAGGCTGCATCACGAAGGAAGTGAAGTGACAGAGAAATGAACTAGTTCACCTTAGTGAAGTGACATTGAAAAAGAAACAGTGACAGAACTGAGTAACAGTTGAAAAACTGGACAAAGTCACAGTATATAGGACAATCATCATTCTCATAGATAAGTTCTAAAATGTTTGAATTTAATAAATCTTCTATAGTTTTTCCTCTAGCAGTATAATCTTTGTATCCAAATTTGGTGAATGGCCATTGAAATCCCAATCAGAATTTATTACATCCAGACAAGGGTGGTTATTTACTGGATTGTATATTCCATGTTTTGTAATGTAAACTTCCTTTCTGGATTTCAATTCAGATAATTTCTGCTTTGTTTTATTGTTACATTTCCTTTATAATCCATAGTGCCATAATGTTAATTCTGATGCCTGTAAGAATCCCACCTGACCTGATTTAGGAAGAATATATATATTAAATCCAGAGATTTGAAAATAGTTTAGTCTGTTGATACATTAGTTTCTGGTACGATAAATACATCTACCTCTTTTTCCTTTATGATTTTTTGTGGTTCCGCTTTTTTACCTTGTGAAAGCCATCCTACATTCCATTGGAGAATTTCTAAGAAGCAGGCACCAAATTTTTTTATTGTAATGATGGTTACATCACCTACTCAGATAGGGTTGAGGGCTGCGCCTGTTGGTCAATAGTTCCATTGGACCTAATTGAAAGGGGTTTCTCTAGTCCCCCAACCATTCTCATAAGCTCACTTGTGGGACATTTCTGTGCCGTGATAGATCATCCTAAAGGGTGATCTCTATTTCTGATGGTTTGGTTATACCGCCAATACTCAGTCCCCAGAATGCCATCCTCTGTGGTCTAGGGGGTTCAAACCCGGCAAAGGGCAGTGATTTTTTCAGGTGCAAAAATCCTTAGCACAGCTTCCTTCAGAAGGGAAGTAAAGCCGGTGGTCCCATGTTATAGATTTACAGCACATAAAAAAACTTCAAGTCTGATAATGAGGCCTCTGAACAAAATTTACAGTCTTTCATGCCCAATATAGAGTGGGATGCCAAGAACCAGTTAGAATGTCCATAAATAAAAAGCTCACTTTTCAATTTCGGTCCCCAGAGCCTCATTTGTAAAAGCAGGTAGCACCACAGGCAGGTTGAGGATGGGATTTAGATACAGGTTATGGAATGCATGACACTATCTCTTGCAATATTCAGCTCACCATAGAGAATGAGTATTGGAACATTCCCTTGAATGTGGCAACCCTATTCTGTGAAGAGTCAATGATTTGGTCCAGTTATACCTCTGCTTGCTTTTTATTCTCTCTCATTTTCCTTTGTCATGCAAAGTTAAAGGCATAAACACCCAAGATAAAGGCTGATTCACAATAGCCCAAGAATGGTAACCAAAACTGAAACAAGAACGGGAAGCAATGCAGCTTACAAGATTTTGGTTTACAACAGCCTGTTAATGAGAACAAGAATGTGCATCAATGATAGTGTCAATCACAAAGTGGAAAGTCTTTTGTGCATTGGCATTTCATTTGTTTTTAATTGACCAGCGATATTTTTACTTTCTCTACTACGTACAGTAAGTAGGGGAAGTATTGCATTCCACCCAAAAATTCGATACCGAGATTTCACCGGAAATACATGTTTTGAGACTTCCTGAATCCAAAAAAAGCATTTTTGGAAACATGTCCGTGTGTGTGTCTGTGTGTGTGTGTGTCTGTGTGTGTGTGAACAGCATAACTCAAAAACGAACAGTCGGATAAACACCAAACTTGGTATTTAGGTTCAGTATCTTCCAGAGATGCGACACGAAGGTTTTCAAGAAAATCCCCCCACCCCAGACTACCCTTTACATGGAACATTTTTCGAAAATTTTAATTTTCTCAAAAATGGCTCTAACGATTTTGATGAAAATATCATATGTTTAAGATAATATCATGAGAAATGAAATGTATATCTCGAATTTTCTGGGAATGTCTCCAAAAGTATTCTTCATTCTGAACGACTTTTGCATAACTGGTAAACTATAAGAGATAGACAAAATTTTACTACACAAAAAATATAGATCGCGTTAAAATACACAACTTATGTCATATACATTTCTTTTGTTGAGTGAACCGTTTTCGAGATATTGCTTGTTATTTCCTTAAATTTTGCAATACTTATACTTTTTCTCAAATTCGTTATTCATTTTTTTATGTCCTGGACATGCAAAGAGAATGGAATGCGCCACATAGCAACCAGCGTTAAAATATTTGACTATCGCTTAAAAGCTACCATATTCCCCTTGCATCTACAAGAAAATTACCAATAAGATTGACATTTCGATATCTCGATTAACATGAAGCATATGGAGAATAGGCGTTTGTAAAATTAGATTGTACAAGAGTAGAGAAAGTCATGTGAGTGTAACACATCAGATTTTTTCACCTGCTTTCAATTCAGCCAACATCAAAGTTTGATAGAGTAAACATTATCTAAATGCAGATCCATTACATTTCTGATTCCTCTAGTCGTACCAAGCTTTCATTCCTTTATTTAATGGTATTTTATTGTTTTTTTTGTTAATTTCTACTGGTTTTTTGCTGTTCTTTGTAGCTTTTACTAATGTTTTTTAGGCAATAGCCAGTTTTGAGTTGCATATAAGCAAACTTCAGATGACCCTTTCACTAGAAGAACCAATGCTCAGTCGATCTGTGGGTGTCAGGATCAGAGTTTAGGAAGCACATATGCCACTAATTTCTCCCAGATTCATGTTTTCAGCTTGCCACTATATAGAGCACTAGCAGCTGTTTCATGTCACAGCCGCCTAGAATAACCTCTACAGCGAAGAGTCTAATATGCAATGCCTGAGAATAAGAAAGTTAAAACTTGCCCAAGTCTTCTTTCCGTTTCCAGTCCCAGGAAAGCTTCCTGACAATTGTGAATGCTCCCATTAGAATACATGTATTTCAACTTTGTCGTTCTCATTCTGATTACCGTTCTCGATTATTGTGAACCAGCTTTAACAAATCCAAAGGAGTAATAAAAATATGTATGCATAGCTATGTATGGACCTGAGGTTTGAATGTTTAGAGGTTTACATTTTCATAAGCAATCTGCATGATTAGAGTTGTTCTGCTCAAATTAAGTAACTACAGATCTTAATTCACAACTGTTAAAACTTTTTTTTTGTTGGTAATTCATTTTTAAAGAAAGGCCTATGCACACGCATAATGTCTGTCTAGTACATGTTTCTTTTCTTTTTCTTTTTTTTTCTTCTTTTATCACACCAGTAATTTTAAACTGAGGTACAGCACTTGCACAAGATGTACAAAAAAATCACACATTTTTAAATGCCTTTGAATAAAATTAAATCTCCCTGCAATGCAGCTTTACTCCTAATTGAGCTTTGATGACTCAGGTTTAAACATTATAAGTAACTACCCACCTATTTGACAATATTGTAGCAGTAATACGCAGATGACTCTGCAGCCATATTCTTATTTCCTACATGTGTTACGAAAAATATAATTTTGTTGAAATTCTTTAAATGCACAACACCAAAATACCAATTATGTAGAAAATTTACACTTCAATAAGAGGCCATATGTCCAACAGCCAGTAAGAGAAGATTAGAAGTATATGCTATTGCTGACATGCTGAGTAAAGTAAGGAGTGGTTATGGGCACTAACAAATGGCATTACAGCTTCTACACATGCTTTCAGAATTTCAAGACCTTACTTATTAAAATTTTTATAATATTACTATTTGTGACACTTAATGAGAAACAGTAAAAATAATTTGTATCATCTAAAAATTATTTTGAATGTATCTCATTGGATTAATTTCCTGAAAGTAAAACCTATAGACTATTATATAAAAAGCAAATATGGCAAAATATTTTATAGTAGTAAAACAAAAAGAATAGCTTAAAAATTTTAGTGATGTAGTGTAACTACCTTCAACTCTCTCTATTTTAAATTACGACACATCACTGTTACTAGCTTAAAATTAGTCAAAAAGAGTAGCACTAATGTAGAAGGAACACTCGTGTTTAAAAGAATAAAAAATAATGTATTAAATATATTTAAAATACCAGCATTGAATTTTGGTGAAAGGTTTGCATGTAAATAATTTCAGATTTGTGATACTTCAAGTTAAGAGTAAACTTTTCCTGAAAATCTTGAAATTGGCATACTTCAGTGCTGCTGTTATGAAATATCTGTATTTCAGCACCTGAAGTAAAGTACTAGAGGAAGATAACATTCCTTTCTTTTGCAGCTTGAAGCAGACTTCTGTGGACAGCCTCCAGAATGGAACCCTGCTCCTATGGCAGCGTTGGTTGCAAAGTTGAGTGGCTGTGTTTCACAGTTGGAACAGTTCCCAGTGAAAGTGCACGATCTCCCAGCAGGAACAGGCACTGGAAGAGGTGGCGGAACCAGTGCACTCAAATTCTTCAACACACACCAGCTGAAGGTGAGAGTTGGAAACATAGAGTGAACAATCACAATACTTGCAGCAAAGTTGATTATTGTTGTAATGGTGGTTTGTTTTGTGCAGTGCAATTTGCAGCGTCATCCAGACTGTACAAACCTAAAGCAATGGAAAGGTGGGACAGTGAAGATAGATCCTTTAGCTCTGGTGCAGGCAATTGAGCGCTATTTGGTTGTGAGAGGCTATGGGCGACTCAAAGACAAGGATTCAGGGGAATCAGATGATGACAATAGTGAAGAGGATATAGATGATACTCTCGTAAGTTTGGGATTGAAATTATTCCCTAATGCTTGTTAAAACATTTGCATCTTGTAACAGGAATTGCAGATCACAACAATTCTGTTATTAGCGCAACCTTAGTTGCTGATTGAGGTTCGCTGGGCATGTGTTATTAAACTCATGCTTTTGATATCTTAGCAACTAGCAAAAATAACAGTTGGAAGCAATCTTGTTTCCTTGGTCACTGCAGACAGAATACCCATTTGGACAAGATTACAATCCAGGTTACCATGCACTTTTTCATTTAGCATACTTTTTCCACAGTAATTTTCTTAAAACTATATCTCACTGCTTGCTTGCTGATTCATGTGTTGCAGAGATAAGTCATTTTGTTAATCACCTTTAGTTCAAATGACCCAGTCCAGGTGCATCAGTTTGCTTGTTTTGTGCTTTATTTATTGGTATAGCTTCAGTTGCCATATGTTGTAATTTTGGCATATATTAGCACTGATAAACATAAACTCTGGTTTGAGTGTGATTATATGTACCTCTGTAATGTATTAAAATGCCACGTCACCATTTATGCAGAGACCGTTGATATAGCAGAAATAGTGACTCTTAGGTATGACATTGTATTCATGCATTACTGAGTACACATGCTTACATGGTTATGAAGTAAGAAATGCAGTACAATAAAAGCATTACAAGAGAGATCTATTTAATTTTTGTTTATTTTACAAGAAAGAAAGACGAGACGAGCTATGCTGAAATGGAGTGAAACAAACTTGAAGTACTTTAATCACAACATCATAATAAATTAGTGATGTACGCAAAAATTGATGAAAATTGGTTTTACAAATTCTGTTATTACTCCTTAAACTTAATCACTCATCTTCACCTCAAAAAAAATTCTGCTTATGCCCCTGCCATTTGAGAAAACCATTATGTATTTAGGAGTTGCCCAAGCACTAGTAGAAAAGCTTGCATCGAGTATCATGTATGTATTGTTTTAAAATATACCATGCAGGAATGAAGCTAAGATCAAGCTAGATGACTCGGGCAGTACCGTCGATGGTATTCATTTAGGTCATGATTTCAAATCCCATGTACCAGCCAGTTTCACCAGAATTTTTTTTATGATTTCCCTCAGTACCAGATAAATACTGAATTGGATATTCAGCATAAAAATCTGTTCCATCCACAGAACAAAAGAAATAGAAAGAATTTAGAATAAGGCAATAATGTAACTAAGGCCATCTGTCTATTATAATAATAATAATAATAATAATAATAATTAATAATAATTTATTCACCATTTGGTAATTATAATAGGTTTTGTCAGAGAGAAAAAGAAAAGCTAAAACCTCTGCAATACATACATAACACTTAACTAATGAAACACAATTTACATATCACATTTAGTTTCTGTATCAAATTCCTATATGCTCTACAACAGATTTTTATTAACAATTTGTAGTTATTATTTATTTCTAGTCTAGTTACTCTGTTTTTGAAAAATTGAACATTTACAGTAGTTCTTAAGGGAAGTGTGTTCAAAAGTTTTATACCTGTTACTTGTTAATATGTAGTCTTCTGGTATGGCATATAGACTCTCTACCTGTTACGTGTATGTATATCATTCTGTACATCATAGGTACACATATTCTCTTTTTTTATGAACCAAAACATCATAAATGTATAAGTTAACTGCTGTAGGAATTTTTAAAGCTACAAATAGTGGTTTTACAGCATTCGATTTTGAGTTTGTTGAAATTCTTATTGCATTTTTTAAATCCCTAATACCTCTGCTATGCATGGGCTGTTGTCCCATAATACTAGCCCATACCTAAGATGCTTTGAATGAATGAAAAATAAGCCATACGAACAAAGTCTTTTTTCACTGCTTTCTTTTAGGTTTGCTAACTAGGAATAGCATGTATGATAACTTGTTAAACACACAATCAATTTGCAGATTCCAGGATAGATTCCTTGAGCGTTAGGAATCGAATTTGGGACATACATTATTTAGTTTGTGTATAGCTGATGGTGGAAGCGAAGGCTTCTGAAACATGTCCTGTATAACAACAGAGTAAGTGAAGCCAGTGTGTCCTAAATTTGACTCCTAATGCTCAAGTAATTAACTTGGCCTTTATGTTAAAAAGCTTCTAAATAAATTAATCTAGGATAAATGTTTACCAGTTACAATACCAAGAAGCTTCACACTATCAACGGCAAAATATGTATTTTTTAATTTGAAAGTTGTTTTGAGATTTGTTGGCATTCATTAAGAAGCCATTACTTATAAAGTCACACTTGCTGCATGTTTTCATGCATAGACTGTGACAGCAATTTCAAGTCTTTATTACATTAAGAAATGATGTGTCATATGCATAAACGACTGTATTACAGAAATAACCTTTTGAAATATAATTTATCATTATTACAAAATGCAGAGGCCCCAGCAGTAAGCCATGCAGAATCCCAGTTTTCACTTCTGCAATGTGTGATTGGTTCCCTCTAATACTAGCTGTTTATGACCATCTAAATGTGATTTAAATATAGTTCATGGGATTCTCAAACATTTCTGTTAAACATAGGTTTCCGTTTAATGAAGGTAGGCGTAGGCTATTAACAAACTTAAACCATGAACATACTGAGATAAAAAAAAATAAAATGATAAAATGGACATACTGAGATCAAAAATAAATGTATGTACCTTATTCAATTGTGTATTTATAAATTTCTGCTTCAACATAATACACACCAAAACTTATAATAAACAAAAAATAACTGCATACACAATTTATTTTTTCCAGTAGTCAAGGAGAGTTTTCTGACATTGCTGCTTAGCTGCTTGACTTTCCACAAAGACTTGAACCTGAGAAATCACACCAAACATACCCGAGTCATTTTGCCATAAGATGAATTGCTGCAGTTCCTTTAAACTTTTGACAGCATCTTCATAAGTCTTTAGGCTACACTCTTCTTCCAGCTCAGGGCCATATTCCTGTGCCTTCTCATCTTTTCGACTTTTAGTTGTAAATTAAGGCATCTATATCCGTTGTCTGTTTCAGTTTGCACATCACTGCACATGTTGACATATTCCTTGACATTGCAATAGAAAGCAGCTTCATTGATGTAGTTTTGTGATTCTTGTTGCTCCTCATTTTTTTTTTTTTTTTTTTTTTCACTATCAATAACTTAACCTGTTGGAAACCTTGCTTTTCTGAAACACTTTGTCGCTGTTTCTGGTACAATTTCTTTACAGCTTGGCTTATCCAAATTACCGCATGTGAGATGGTTTTGGCTAGCTCAGAGGCAGAATTCATATTAGCAAGCAAAGACTACATTAACAGTTTACGAAAATGTACTTTAACATTCTGAATGATGCCTTGGTCCAATGGTTGAGTAACACTTGTGATTGGAAGGAGCCAAGAAGTTGGACATTGGAAAGTTCAATGTGTGGGTGACATGTTGCATTATCCCCCCCCCCCCCAAAAAAAAATAAATGCAAAACATGCCGGTTTTGTCTCTTCATTCTTTCATGATATCTGATGTCATCCATGCCTTTTTTTATTGGATCTTCAATCAACAGGCAGGTTCTGAAGGTCAATGTTTGTTAAGCATCTTGGCTTAGTAGCCTTACCAATCAGGAGTTTTTCCTTTTCATCTGAATAAAACCACATAAAAAAACGGTCAATCTTTCTTTGGACAATTTTCCTCCCAAACATTTCTCACCTTTCAAACAATGATTTATTCAGTAACGCTCAGAAGAATAGTCATGTTTCGTCGCCGTTTGCTGTTTTCAGGTTCTATCCTTTGATTATTGAAGTAGTTTAGTCATCCAATCAGGATGGTTTCGAATTAATGTCACATAATTCATCACAAAGTTTTTTAAAAACTATCTGATGTCTTTTGCAGAAACTCTCCAACCATCCATTAGATGCTTTGAATTCAGTCTTACCCAGTTTTTTGGCTAGCTTTTTAGTATATTCCTGTAACATAGGCCCTGATATGTGGAGATCTTTTTGCCTTGGCATTAACAAACCACTCCCACATTATTACATTAATGTCCTGGTTTTCAGTTTTCTTAAGTTCCCTCTTTATTTTTACATTAGCACATTTTTCCCACTACTTCAAAATTTTCGTTTTCTTCTTTAAAATCTCGTAACTTGAGTTCTGCCTAAGTTGAACACCATGATCTGCTTTTCACTCAATTTATTACGTTCACTAGCATAAATCACTTATACTCTCATGTTAAGATCTAGCACAACCCTCGTTTTCGAAGCCATGGTGACTACTGCTGAACTAAATCATCACCTATGTAAGTTTAAAGGTGTACCATTAAGAGCTGTATACTATGCTGTTTGACAAGTCATTAGAGTGGGAGTTGGAAAGGGCAGACAATAAAAGACAATTAACCATGCTTATCTACCATCAGTTATTAACTATGCAGTGAAGGATCGATAATGCTTTCAATAATGTGGGACACCAACACCTCCAAAGCACTCTTCAGTCTCTTGGAATCCCCACAAAACTGTCTGAGCTTATTTGTGAATTGCAAAGCAATAATACCACATATATTGAAAGAAGATTGTGAAAAGTAAGCCTATCAATATTAAATGTGGTGTGATGCAGGGTTTACCTCTTTCTCTGCATCTTAACATCTTTCAGGAAATCACATCAGCAGTGAACTCTCTTCTCAGGGTATTCAATTTCAGTAGGATTGGCAGTGCAACAGTTTTGGCCTTCACTGATGACACCATGATTACTTCACAAAATGATGATTCAGTCCGAATAGCTGAACTTGCCATCAACAGGTTTACAGAGACTAAAGAGATCTACAAACTATTTTCAACAAATCTAAATGTATTTTAATTAAAAATGGCACCATTAACTATAATCACTATCATTAAACTATGGTCGAGCTATAGCTATGTCATGTTTTGGGCATCTGTCCTTTCAAGGCACACTGTAGAATTGTCAGCATCATTGAATAAGATCCACTATTGCTGAAGTCTTAAGTAAAAGGCCAAATATTATTTGAAGAGGTTTATGGACACACTAAAAACAGTCCCTCTCATTGGATTGACATACTCACCATCCCAACAGGATCATCTTCTGTATATATCATTGATCCAACCATGAGTATGAAGCAGATTGAACAACCGGTTGAAATACATGCTGAAAAATGTTGATTCTACCATTCCCTACTACCATGAAGTATGGTTTATCATCAGTTGAAGTTACTGAACTGATAGGGCAAAAGGAACTATTTTGCTTAAGTTCAATCTCAAGGCCAATTTTATGTACAATATTGCAGTTTTTGCCCTTAAAGATTCAATCAAGATTCTCCAAAATCATCTGTACTGAAATTAATTTAACTTTTTAGCCAATGTTTAAAACAAGAAAGGCCATACTTATAATAATTTTTTCCACTGATTTCATTCTAAAAATGTTTTTCCCTGTTTTTAATAAAGATTGGATTTTATTTCAATGATAGCTATGTTTTGTCTATATAATAATTTATAAAATATTAAGCTTTGTTTGTTTGGCAGTCCCTACTTTTGGGAAAGCTGAAAGTTTTCTTTCGAATAAATAGGAGCTGTTCCTTTAATATCCCTCTTGTAGTTCTTATAATATAACACTCATACATTTCGCGCCATCATTCTTCCAAGCAATCGGTTGACCAAATTCCTCAGTTTACTTCAATGGCTTGCTGCTTTTCTGTTTCATTTGCTGATTTTCTTCCATTTACATCTGCTTTTCTCCTTCCAGTTCCTTTTTTTTTTATCTCTTCTCAAGCATTCAGTGGTTATGAAAGTGACGGCATGCAACCATATGTAAAGCAGTCTTGTCGTGCAGTTTATTGTGAAACTGGCTATTCTTTATGGCATGCAGGTATTGCAAAAATATATTTTGTATGCATGAAAAAAAAGACATCTAGAGGGAGTTTGTCTGGTGGTTCCAGGTGATATGAATCATAATGTCACACATTTTCCAGGAGGGTTGGTTTTCTCTAACACAGTATGATAGGCAGACCAGGAATCAAGCAACAGCAAGTTATTTTCGCCAGTTTCACACTGAAGCTATAGTTCTGATAAGCCCATTCTCCTGCTTTTCCCACTCTTGCTTGCAATTTACAATCCAGAATAACAGCAGGTATAAATGTATATAAATGTAATAGAGCATTGCTGTTCATTCTTTAATTATCTTAGCACCTCAAACTGCCAGGGTGCCTTTTGTATGCATTTCCTTGTCAAATCTCGATTGGTTGGTGTTGAAAACAGGTGTTTTTTGTTTTTGTTTTTTTTACTGAATAGTGGAGTATGGTTGCATTTAGAAATGCTCGGGCTGATTCTGTAGTTTACTGTGCATCATCAAGTTGCTGCTTTGTTTGGAATCTTGTTATTTGACATCTTCCAGTTTATAGCTCTGAAGTTGTGCAACCTCCACTTCACCCCTTGAAAGTACTGCAACCTATTTTCTGTGCAATTTGATGCTTCTAACAAAGTAGCTCATTACCATGCATATCATTTAACTGGTCTCGAGCATTCTTGAATCATGCAGAGAGTAGTGTTGGCAATCCGAGTGAAAACTATCGAGTTATTCGATAGTCACAAACAGTTGAATTATTCAGTAGTTTCCATCAGCATTCGATGTTTCATTCAGTTTACCGATTATTCCTGGCATGCTTTAAAACGATAGCAATCTTCATTCGGTTTAACCAACCAATAAGATTGGAGGAATATAAGGCCCTGCCATCTACATTACTAAATCTAAAACAATGAATGATGCACTTTTCCATGCCAGTAATTTTAATACCATTTGCAAATATACAGATAATGCTGCCATCTGCTGAGAGATTTTCAAACCATTAACCCCTCTCCTCTGAATCTCACAATCACAACCTATTTACTGATAACCATGCAATCATAGCTATGAAGGAATTGGCAAATAAAATATGTTAACTTAAATTCTGGTGGGAGGGGGGGGGGGAATTAAGAATAGGAAATTGCTTAACTTATGGCTGCCATAGTGCCATCAACTTTGATGCGAATTACATTAATACAAATTTGTTCATAAAATTTCACTTTTCTCCCCTGTAAATTACATTTAAAAATAAATGTCAATAAAAGTTAATCTCACTGTACAACTTAGGTAACAAAAGGAAAATAAATAAATTAAACAAAATAGAAACATTTAATTAATTTAGGTTATAATAGTACAAGGTGAATTTTAGACGTTAAATTGCACAGAGTTGGATTTGTGCCAACAACAATAAATTCAGTTACTTCATTTTAACTCAAAATAATGTGTGTGGTGCAATACTGAGTATAAATACAGATATGCTGTTTTGGTAATTTTGTGTGTATTGGTGCTGTTTCTACTGTTCAAGTTGTAATGCTCTACAAAATGCATAAATGGTACATGAGCTTTATTTCAAATGCCATTTACTTGACTACTCTTGGTTAAAAAAATTAAATAACAGTCCTATAGCATTGCATCATTTAGTAATGAATTTTTCTTATTGGCACTGCACTGTGAATTTTGCAAATAACTGGTATTAAATCTTGTAAACCATTTATTATAATTTTAGTTGAAGAGCAAAAAGAGAAAAATGCTGGAACAAATTCAAGTAAAAAGGGATTACAAAAAACTGAATGACATGTTTGGATTTTATATGCATTTATTTATCCATACACAACTAAAAACAATTGAAGTCAAATTGCTATTATGCTTCAGCATACCGGTCCAATTTCCAAAATTATAATTACATTTCACCAAAGATAACCTAATGCAACATCTCATGTCACACATTATGAATAAACCGAGAACATAATGCAACTTATCATGATACCCATTATGAATAAACTGACCAATTAATAACTGTATAATGCACATATTTAACTTGATTACTTAAGAATTACAACTTCATGGTCAAATTTATGTTTCTGTTTCCGGACCACAGTAACAGCATGTTTACGTCTGTGCTGTCAACATCATTTAAAGCAACTCAGAATAGAATATTATCATACAATCTACTGTGCGACTATCGAATAAAAACCATTTTCACTGTTATGACTACAGTTCAACATGTTTATACAAACATCAAACCGAATGAAAACATTCAGTTGTTACAGGAAACTACTGTTTCACAATCGCTAATGTAAAATATTCTGTTGGCCCACCACTAGCAGAGCGACTCTTAAAGGATTCGCCTTGTCCCTTGAATTACCACACAGTCACATTGCTGTAGACTTATTCGAAATCTGTTAGTAATATTTTTTTACTATGTTGTGGATAGTCATTCATGTACATAGTTGTGTGTGTACCTGCTTGTTGGACAATTGTTCTTCACTACACTTCATTGGAGAGAGGAGTTGTAACTCTGACACGGACGATGAACTACATGACTGGACCTCAGTTTTATATCACTTTCACCCGTATTGTCATCAGTGCATTCCACATATGCAGTGTCCATATGGTCAAAAGTATACGACACCACACATTCCACTGACTCGTGTTGCAAAAGCACTAATATGGCTGCCACTTCTTTCTCATTCTGCAAAATGTCTGGCATCCCTTCTGTTAGAATGTCAATGGCAACTGTTGCTGTAGTTTTGTAGATGTAAGGCAATGTTTGCTTTTACATTAACATTATATATATAATTAATTCAATTAATTATGCTTTTTACAGACCATAGCCTGGTCTTGGCAAGTTTTTTAGTTGACTCTGTATTTTTTAAAAAAAAAAAAAAAAGTTTGCCTTGTTTATGGTTGCCATTGCATTGGTTTAAAGCAAGACTAATAGCAGTCTAACAGTTATGATGTACATGTAGACTGTGCTGTTTAACTATGGCTGTTCATTTTGGGTACCTACAGTTCTGCCCTCACTTGCCATTAGCAGTCAATACTGTGCATGCATGGTAGATGGTATATGGGGTTTCCAACACATTCAATACCATTGGCCATTTGCGATCTTGCACTCATGAGGGTTCCCTGTTAGTAGTATGTAATGAGTGTAGGTATTTAATTAACTTTTTTGTGATTGACTAGGCTGCTGTTGTCATAAGTCAAGGTACGGCACGACATAGACTCCAGTTCCTCATTGGGGATCAACCCCTGCCCTACAACATGACTGTGTATCAGGCTGTGAGACAGTTCAGTCCTGCCGGCAATGACCAGTCAGAGACTGATACTGACAATGAAGCTCCTCTTGGAAACTCTGGTGTTTGGGTGCAGACACACACCATATACTACAGGTAATATTGTTTTTGTTGCAGAGTAATACATAAAATTATATAGATGGAATAATATAATATAAGATGTCATATTTTTAGACCTGTGTCAGAGGAAGAATGCAGTACCAGCAGTAAGCCAGGCTCCAGCTGCACCTCGGGGAGAAAAGGGAAAGGCACCAGCACCAAACTTAACCCTCGCAATCGCAAAGGTGATGAACTGTGGAATGGTAAGCTGTTATGACAACTTTGCTCGCATCCCTGTTGATATTAAGGAATTGTTTGTACATTGAAAGATTTATAATTTGTATGTTCACAGAGGGGCAAGTGCCAGCATTGCAATCTCCTTTGACTCCGTTCCTTGCACCACAGCTGCCAGAGAGCGTTACCATACAGGATGCTTCACTGGAAGTTTTGTGCCTATTGCGAGTACTCCATGCTCTTAACAGATATTGGGGCACTCTTTACCCTGCTGCAGTGTACTTGCCCATCCTTAGTCAGCAGGTGAGTACAATACCATAAGAGCAAGATAAGATTGTGCTCAGCATAGGTAATTATTGGTAATAGATGAAAGATTAATTTATGAAAATCTTAAGGCCCTTTCTATAGTTTAAGAGAGTGGAGCCCTAGATTCAATTTCAGTTAAAGATAAGATTCCCCCTATAAGTTCTTCCAGAATTTTCTTTTACCACTGAAAGTTGGATATGAGAAAAGGAACCATTTTAGGCTCCAGGCCATTTTCATATTTATTTCAGCAAATTTAATGTCTTCAGACATGAATTATTCAAACAGACATAAAAAAAAAAAGACATAGACCATATCTGGTTGCAACTTGCAGTCCTCTCCATTTCCTGCACAGTAAAAGTGATGACTGTATTCCAAGCTACATTTTACTCTTATTTTCGTTCTTAGGTAGAATGTTTCAGAAAGTATGTTTGTAATAATGAGAAGCAGTTGAACCAGTAACACTAATAAGGTGTTTCCACCATTTTTTCTCATCCTGGTTAAGTGCACGCATTCTGGTGAAAGCTGTAGTAATGTCTTGCAGCCAGTAACGAGACTTATTACACTGATTATTGGCTTGGTTGTAGTGGAGACCAAATCTTGTACTCAGTAACTCCAGAGTGTTATGTAACTGAGGCCCATATCTGCTACAGCAGCTACTAAAACTTGGGGAGGGGCCATAATTGGTCCAAAATTGCACCCCTCCCCTCCAGCAGGAAGGGTGCTGTCAGGAACATCTGCAAGCAATGTTGCTCCTGTGGCCCCGAGCGTTTAGCATGAAAAACAAATGCAAACAGAATCAACTCGTCATAGGAAGCAACTGGCACAAAAAGGAGAGTGAGCACATAGTACTTAATAGGACCCAAATAGCAAAATTTTAAAAGGGGCTAAGAATTAACAAATTTCAGGCAAGAGGGCAGAACATTCGCAGGGCAAAGAAGCACATATATAAATAATAAGCAACAAAATAGAGAGAGAGAGAGAGAGAGAGAGAGATTAAAAATCTGATGTGTTACACTCGCATGACTTTCTCTACTCTTAAACAAACTATTTTTACAAACACTTATTCTCCATATGCTTCATGTTAATCGAGATGTTAATCTTATTGCTAATTTTCTTGTACATACAAGGGGAATTGCTAGGTTTTAAGCAATAGTCAAATATTTTAAGAGCTGGTTGCTATGTGGAGTATTCCATTCTCTTTGCATCACCAGGACAAAAAAAAAAAATGAATAACGAATTCCCATTTGAGAAAAAGTATAAGTATTGGAAAATTTAAGGGAATAGCAAGCAATATCTTGAAAATGGTTCACTCAACAAAAAACATGTATATGACATAAATTGTGTATTTTAATGCGATCTACATTTTTTGTGTAGTAAAATTTTGTGTCTGTCTCTTATGGTTTACTAGTTCTGCAAACATTGTTCACAATGAAGAACAATTTGGAGACATTCCCAGAAAATTCAAGATATACATTTATTTGTCATGAAAGTATCTTAAATATATGATATTTTAATCAAAATCGTTAGAGCCATTTTTGAGAAAATTAAAATTTTCGAAAAATGTTCCATGTAAAGGGTAATCTGGGGTGGGGGGATTTTCTTGAAAATCTTCGTGTCGCATCTCTGGAAGATACTGAACCTAAATACCAAGTTTGGTGTTTATCCGACTGTTCATTAATGAGTTATGCTGTTCACAGACACACACATGGACATGTTTCCAAAAATACTTTTTTTGGGTTCAGGAGGCCTCAAAACATGTATTTCCGGTGAAATCTCAGTATCGAATTTTTGGGTGGAATGCAATACTTCCCCTACTTACTATATGTAATAGAGAAAGTAAAAAGCTTATAAGCAGGCTACAAGCATCAACTAACTACGTACCTAGCTACCACCAACTATCACAAGCACAAATACAACTGGCTGTAACTCATATAATGAGACGAAGTAGCTACAATACAGTGCCAAACAAGTTCAGAACCTGTGCTTAGGATTTACACACCAACAAGGTAAATAGAGGAAGAAGAGAGAGGGAAAGGGAAAACACAAAACAAATACACAAAGAAACACATGTCGACATGAATAATAAACAAATATAGAAACAAAAAACTAGAAATAGGACACAAAGAAATGAGATGATCTCGTCCACAAAGAAGAAAGGAAAGATGGTACTTTGGCATGGATTTCAAAGCCCTTGCAGTAACCGGGGTCCACGAAAACGAGACCCCATAGTAACTGCAAGAGAAAGTAAACTTGCCATGCCAAAGACAGGTGTAGCGAGTGGAAAGACGAAATTACGTTGGAAGCGACTGTAAAGCAGTAAAACGCAATTGAGAAGCATGAGTCTTTGTGTATTTGCCAGAAACACAATGATGAACGCAATAGGAGACATTAGTAACTATTTGGAAAATGCAGAAAGGACCAATGTAACGAGGAGCAAGTTTGAGTAAGATGACATGAGGCATCACTAACAAGATAATCCCGCAGCAATACCAAATCTCCGACCTTAAAATGAGCTGGAAGACATGATTGACTGTAACAAGCTTCTCTTTGGTTGCGGACAAGCTGGCAAAAATGGAACATTAAATGGAAGGGGATCTGCTGATGGGCCTCATGTGTTGCCAGTTTAAAAGCCAAATGAAAAGCAGGCAAATGGGTGTCCCAAAGACGATCACTAGAATGAAAGGTGATTAGCATGGTCTTAAGGTTGTGGTTAACATATTCTCATAAGGACAGCCTCGGATAATCTGGAGAAGTGTGAACAAAGTCTATAACATGCTCAAAAGAAAGGTACAGAGAATTCTCACTTGAAAATACAATGCGTTATGATATACGATTGTCTATGGCAACCCAAATGACGCAAAAATGCTAGACAAAACAATTGTATTAAATGCAGTAGAGGTGCGAACAGGTACAACTCAAAATAAGCGTTTCCCCAAAGCGAACGTGGTAATAGTCATTCCATAGGATGGGAAGCTAACTGAGAACTCAAAACTCTAAACCTAATCAAGTGTAGAGGTTTAGATTGCCACAAACGGTACATTTACGAACAAAATTCAAAATATCCTGGTACATATGCCTCCATACAAATAATGGCAAATCTTAAAATTTGGTTTTATAATTCCCCAAATGGGCCCCAAACTGCAAAGTATGAAAATACTTCAAAACTATCTGAATAAGAGCCTGTGGTAAGAGAATATGTAATGCGTTCAATCTTGGCAAGGGCATCAACAATAAATCATCTCAAAAGAGAAAATTCAAAGTAAGGTGTCCTTGTTTACCCGCCGACCAAAAAAACCCAAATCAGGATCCAAATGTTGATGTTCTGACAAGGAAGTAAAGATTGCAGGAAAATCTTTAGAAAGTGTCCCAAACATAGCAAGACAAGGCAGATGTGAAGGAGGAGGCTGGCCTCTAGAAATAAATGAGAAAGCACATCGGCAATGGAATTTTTGCTACCACAAATGTTTTACCACAAAATTAAAAGCGCTCAAATGCCCAACGAGCCAATTTTCCAGTTTGCTGCCTGTGCGAAAGGACCCAGGTAAATAGCTTGATTATCACATTCCATATCAAAATGTCAATGTTCTAAAAATTGGCGGAACTTCTCACAAACAGTTAACACCACCAAAGCCTCTAGTTCAAATACCGACAACCGGCATTCCTGATTTGACAATGTGCAGAAAAAATAAGCAATCGGATGATGCCCTTGACCAGTATCTTGAAGTAAGACCATAGAAAGACCTACTTGGGAAGCATCCGTTTGCAAAATAAATGGGGGGGGGAAAAAAAATCTGGCATGGCCAAAATCGGTAGATTCATTAAGGCCTGTTTCAAAGAATCAGACGCATGTTGCTGTTTAGAAGTCCAAACAAAAGGAATATGTTTACGCCATAAAGTTTAACGGGACTCAACAATATTGGCCAAATGTGGTAAGAATTTAGGGGGGGAGAAAAAACCATCCCAAGAGAAGAATCCAGTTGCTTCTGCGTGTGAGGCACTGGATAATTACGAATAGCCAAGGTCCTAGCCAGATCGATAAGTATTGCAGCCGGTGAAATTAAATGTCCTAAAAAGATATCTGGGACACAACAAATGTGATCTTGGGCAGACAAATGGTAAGACCAGCTTGTCGAAAACCAAACAAACTTGATGCAAATGAGCTGCAAAATCTGGAGAATAGATAACGCGATCATCAAGATATTTAAAGATGAACCGAAATTTAAATTTGTAAAATATTTTAAATTATGACACATCACTGTTACTGGCTTCTCAATCTTCAGAATTAATTTATAAAATATACCGTCCAACAACCAGAAGAGCAGCTGCGCACCCGTTGATTTCCCAAAAGGGACACTGCAAAATTGGTACAAATTCCAGGGAGTAACAAAGGCTGTGAAAGGACACAAGGATCCAACGGAATTTGGTAGATGCCTGATTCAAGCCTAAAGTCATGAAAACTTTGGCATCTTGTAAGTAACTGAAGCAAAATTAAAATTAAATTGAGTTTTATTTATGGACGCACTTTAACTGCTGTACTCCTTAGCATCCCAGTGTATATTGGGCATGAAAGACTGGAAATTTTTCTCAGAGGCCTCTTTATCAGGCTTGAGGTTCTTTTACATGATGTAAATCTACAACACAGGCCCATCAGCTTTATTTCCCTTCTAAAGGAGGCCATGCTAAGGATTTTTACGCCCATAATGCAGCCAGTAACGAGACTCGTTACACTGATTGCTGGCTTGGTTGTTGCAGGGTCCTAATCTTGTACTCAATAACTCCAGAGTGTTATATAACTGTGGCCCATATCTGCTATAGCAGCTACTTAAACTTGGGGAGGGAGCCATAATTGGCTCAGTTTTAAAAAGGATTCAATTATTGTGAAAATATATTTACACACAACCCTTTCTAGTGCATACATCTTATTTAAAATACATCTGGCATTCCATTGGCACATCTTACAATTTTATTCAAACATTATGCATATTATGTATTTTTTTGAGTTATGAACTGTCATCTGTGTTCGGAAAGGCTAGATGTGCAGTTTTGCTTATTTTTAATTGTAGTTTTTGTGTATTCTTTTCCATATGTTTTGGCATTGTGTGCTAAACAGAGAGTTGGTGGGTGAGCCTTCTCCTCAATGGCTTTGTTCACTAATGTGATTAGTTCTTGCAATTTGCAACTACTGGAATCTTCTTAGGATGCTGGCAATGGTTTTGTATGTGAATTTGATCCATAAGCCTTTGTTGCTGATGTCAAATTTCCGTTTTCCTTTAGAGTTGCTCTACAGATGATATAGATTCACTGCCATCATTTTTATATTTGTCTAAGAGCAATGGTATTCTTGTTCAACATCTTTTCGCTAACGGCAGTGATTGGTAGGTCAATATGAACTTGTAATGATTCTTCTGGATTTCTTCTTAAGCTTGATTTTCCCCCAACAGTCGTATCTCTGTTACTCATGGTTCTAGTATAAGCCCATTTAGCTCGAGCTTTCTGAATGGCTGTAATTTTGGCTTCAGCTTCCTTAAATGACAAATTTTTATAGGCCATTGTAGTTCTTGTTTTCTTGGCAGTTCCAGCTTGTAGTTTTATGATAAGATTTACATTTTGATCCAGGATATTCACAAATATGGCTGTTACTCTTCTCCTCTCTGCAATTTAGACTATTCATTCCAGTTACAATCATAAGTTACATGTAGCTGAGACAGCGATAACAGAATCTTACTTGTGGAATATAAGGTTCAGCCTCAGTTACAGTATTGTCTATGATAATCTCAGAAGGCAGTTTTTGTTCTGCAAATGTAACTGAACTGATAGAGTAGATTTTCCCACTCATGTGCCATCATCAGCCCTAATCCTTCTATTGAGTCTTCTAGCTTGAAGTACAAGAATAATTCTGTTTGCTGGTTCCCTGTGACTAGAGTCTATTATTTCTGTTTCTGCGTAGTATTCTATTGGAACATCCTTAATTACACCTATTCTCATCTTACTTGTTCTCGGAATAAAAGCAAACATACCATAACCCTTTAAATCTTCATTGAAAACACTTGTTAGCATCTTCTCTGGTACTGAAGTAAACTCCTGCAGTATTTTGGTCCCTTTTTGTGATTCTTTTTCTATTCTTTTACATGTTTTCATTAATAAACGTCCTAGGATTATATTTGCTGATGACTTAGTAGTGCGGTCAATTTCCAATATTGGCTTAGAAAAGTCGATTGAAGCAATATCTAAATTCTGTAAGGAATAGTATTTAAAACTAAATATGTGAAAATAACAAATGATGGTACTTAAGAAAGGAAACAAGTTACAAAATAATGAAAAAATGGTGTTGGGAAGGGACTGAAATGTAATCAATAAGTTTGATTATTTGGGCATTAGGCTTAGCAGTAATGGGGGTTGGAGGGAACAAAAGAAGGTGCAAGCTAAGGGAAAGTTAGCTTTAAAAGTTATTAGTGCCTGCAAACTACCAGGAATGCTTATAAAGTGATTGGAGAGAATATATTCAACAATAGTAGAGGCCAAAATGATGTATGCGACTGAAATATGGGGTATTGATGAGGGATGGCTAAACATTGATTAATTCACAGGAATTTCTGCAAACAAATTTTGGGGCTACCAAAAGGCTCATCAAATGGGGTTGCGCAAACTGAACTAGGTAGAGTTGGGAGTAAAGGAAAAATGACAAGAACATTGTAGTACTGGTTTTCAGATCAAGAACTTGGAAGAGAATAACATCTTGCGACATTGACAAAATTTTCAAGACAAGACAATGAGGAGTAATACCTGGGTTAATAGAATCAGAGAGACCACAGAAAAAACCAGATTGGACATGATGTGTGGCAGAGAGGTTAAGGAGATGGGTTTTTGGGGAAAAGTCAAACAATGAATTGAGGACATTGAAATCCAGGAGATATTTAGTAGTTTCAGCAACAAAAAGTCATTGAGGGACATAAAGTATGAGGTAGAGAGAACTATGTGGATAAAGGCAACCACGGAGGAAGCAGGGGTAGTGGAATTCAAAGGAATAAAAGGATTTCTAAAAATAGAGGAATGTCCAGTGTGCGGAAGGCAAGATTATTGGCTTGCGATTCAAATGTGAAAAAACCAAAATAATGAGCAGAATACTTTGAATTGAGAAATGGGCTAATTTACCAATAGAGATAAAAGGGAAAGAGTTGATTAATTTGAGATCAAGGCAGGAAATCTTAGAGTTTGGGGAGTATCTAGGCAAGGTCAATAGAAAATGGAGGAAGAAAATAAGCAATCTTGGGGAATCAGAAAATGTAGAAATATAGTTTAAACCAGATAGTCAGATATACTGTTAGAGATAGTTGGGCCCAATAGTAGAACAACTGCAAGGTTGAAACTAGACAGGCACTGGCTTACTCAGCAACTCTCAAGAAAGAGTCACTAGTATTTAGTATTGTGGGTTTTACTTTGCTTGGTCAAGAGATTTTAAAGTTTATATATATATATATATTGTAAGTGGATAATAAATAAATTGAAATAATAAATGTCCCACTAACATTGCTGAAATATTTCCTTTCCTTTTTACCTCTTTTTCATTTCTTTTCTAAGTTTCCAGCATCCTAAAGGACCTTTACCATTGACTTAATACTGATGTCATTTTAAATTATGACACATCACTGTTACTAGCTTCTAAATTTTCAAAATTAGTCAATCATTTTGTTTTCTTTCTGGCATAGTTGGCTCCCTGAGAATATCTGAATTTCTTGTTTCTGCTTTATTTGTTTGATCATACAGCATTTGCGACCTAATTTTATCACCTCTTTGATTGGATGAAATACTCCATGCATTCGTAATCTTTGTTACTTATATTATTGAAATATTTTCTCTCTGCCTAATATTCAATACCATACCTCATGCATTCTTTTCCATCATTTGATTTTCATCATTTTTGCATCTTTTTTCTTGTGTATAATGCCAAGCTTTGTTTTCCTCATTTCCTTGCAAACTGCATTTCTTGGATGATATTCGAACAAATCCTGCCCCTGCCTGTCCTGGCAATTTAGACATTCACTACATACATAATGTTGTTGTTCACTAATAGCACTGAAGATTAATTGATCTGCATCATTTTCCTTCTGGCTTCCCAATATAAAGTCTGTAAGTTATGACTTTTAAGGCCTTTGCATTTGGCGAGATGTTGTTAGTTCAGGATGACATCTTCTTCACATGTACATATATAGTATGCGTATTATATGCATTTCCCTGGAACTGAAACAAAATTAAATCTTGCAGTCACCAAATGTCCAAAACTTCCTCCTTCTCCTTTCTTAGTATTAATAGTATCAAAAACTCCACTAAATTAGTAGAGTCTGAAAGAAAGTCTTCCAACCAACATACCTACCAAAACTTCCCCTTCGGGCTCTTCAAAGCTTGCAACCTAGTGGTGACTTCTGCAATATACAGATTGGAAGAACATTTCTGCATACAGGTATTCAAACAGAGGTACTGCATATCAATTTGTAGCTTTAGCTGTTTTGGCACTGTTATCAAATTTCTTTAATGTTAAGATCTGTGAAATTTGCTTCACATTCACTTTGTTGCATTAAAACCTATTTATTAAGTCCAAAAATTAAATGATGTAAAGCAGATTTTTCCAAAATAGCTCTGCAATAGCTGACTGTACCTCATTTGAGATGACAGCCTGGTTCATTACAGACTGACATCACTCTAAACATTCTCTTGCTTCATGTTCCCCTCTCACAACTGTAGTACAACCCATTATGCTTCAACTTTCCCTTTACTGTAAATCAATCTCATGTTGAGTACTTTGAGCCTTCATTTTTTATTGTGGTTTACTTCTCTGAAATATTTCACTTGTTTTAGAACAAAATTGACCTGAAAATGTATTGCTCAATTTTCTGGAATGATACCCAGATTCCAATTGGCAAACAAATATTGCAAAAAAAAGCAAAGATCTGATCTTGCATTCTTCATTTGAACAGTTTATTGAAGCATTTAGCTACCAAAAATGCACAATATTTTTGTTCCTGTTGCTTTGCTATTCAAACAGCTTAAATCTGTTTCATTTTAGAATTAAATCATGCAAATTTTTATTAGGTGGAAGCAAATATTGACATAACACTCTTTGAATGTTACAGGACTTTGTGAATAGCAAAGTTGCAGCCAAAGCAAGTCGTCAGCTTCAAGATCCTCTGGTGATAATGACAGGAAACTTACCATCATGGCTACAGCAGATAGCATCTGCATGGTACTTCACTTTTTTATTTACATGATAATGAGTAGTAGTGCCTAGAGTAAGACACCATTAAGTCTGAAGTGACAGAAAGATGATATTTTTCATCTCTGTCACATAACTTTTAGTGTGTATTAAAATCTTTCAGTAATGCTTTTACAACATCGCTCTAAATATAATCCACATTAGATATACCATATATTGTGATATTATAGAAAAAGGCCTGGTGTTTGGACACTTGTGATTAAGGCAGATTTTCGTCCTTTCAGCCCCAGTTTTTCAAACTGGATAACATATCATAGCAGCTTGTGCCCTCCAAAAATGTTAAAATCTAATCTTAGGTTTTTAGCTAATTTGGCTAAAGCACTGAACATCTGTGACCATAACTTCAACATTTTAGGTTAGCTAAGTTCAAATACTCACTGCACTCCCAATTCTATGATAAAGAACATGACGAGTGCATGTGATGTAAAACAGTGATTGATGTGTGTGGATGTTTCTTTCTAACATTGTAATGAAGCATCTGTTTTGTGTTTAGTCCATAAATCCATGAAGACAGAGAATTTTCCATTTGAAGAAATAAGTGAACCCGAAACTAGTCCCCTCAGAAATTAAAAGTGATGTGTCAAAATACCACTCCACAAATAATCAAGTATGGTGCCATCAGATAAAGCAGCAATGCTGTTAGCGGCACTGGGTTGCGGTCACGTGCCACTTCCCTCCCGAGACTCCAGTTTCTGCTATTGTACCACTTCCCTCATACTCATCCATCAAAGTCCACTACATAATCCTAAGGTTGGTGTTTACTGTGCTGTGAGTGTGGCTGGAATAATTGGCCCTGTTTTCGTTCACGAAACAATTGATACTACACGATACCAAACCTTAATTTTGGAGCAGTTTTTCCCTCAATTGACAGATGAGCAAATGCACAGAATATTTCAATAAGATGGGCTACAGCTCGGACTTCTTTGTATACAATTGCTGATGTTTTTGCCAACAGAGTGATCAATGTAGGGGTGTGACATGCTTCACTACCTGCAATTTTTTTTTACTTGTAGGACAATTTAAAAGACAATATGTATAACCAAAATCCCCAAACATTACAAGAACTGCAAAATAACATACGGGAAAGAATAACCAACATTTCCCAAGGAGAGCTGCCACATGTGAATCATAATTGTTAAGATGCTGCAATGCCTGTCTTTGAGCACAAGGAGAACGTTTCCAACATCATATTTGAAATGTTAAGCAATGTAAGGGACATTCAATATTGTAATTTGCAAAGTAATAATGGTACTAGTTGGCCTTGTCTGTTCATCCTATTTGTTTTTATGCGTATGATGGTTTGCATGAAGTGTCGGCACGTGCCCACGACCCAAGTGCCACTAGCAGAGTTGCAGCTAATCTAATGACCCTGTTTAATTTGGATGTTACTGTTACTAAATTTCATTAAACATCTTTAGTATTTTAGTGTATTTATAAACTTCACTTTCATACACACAATTGCATAGATTGACAGAAAAATGGAAACAGAACTCAAAAGTCAAATTATCTTGTGCTGCTAAATTAAATACAGTAGAATCTCGTTAGTACATTTTTGCAGGGACCTAAGGATTTGGACGTCATAGCCGGGAAAACGTGTTAACGAAAATGCAAAATCTGCAATTTAAGAACATAATAAAAATCTAATAATTACTACGTCTCCATGGGCAATTTAAATCGATTTTGAGTACAATTTCATACTGAATACGATCCGCGTTTCCATGTTAAATTCAATATGTTTAAATGGATTTGGATACACAAAGCCTGAGAATAAATAATTCAAGCTTTTATTTTGGTCAACTTGGATTTTTTAGGTTATGAATGTTTTTGAGAAAATAGATTGCGAATTGTGGAAGCGGCAATAGTGGTTTTGCTGTGTGTTTTATTACACACATGATAACAATTTCTGCTAAAAAAGAAAAAATTATGAGCGTGCATTGTGTTAAGAGTACAATAGACGATATTATCTTTGGTGTATACAAGACGATTTGAATACGGAGGTGTTTCCATGCAACAAATTTCGTTCCGGTCCTCTTCTGATCCTATTTTCCAAGAGAAAAGTTTTGTTTTAGTATTTTTCCCTTCTTTAAAAGCAGTTTCAATCAATTTAGGTTTGCTAACAATCGTGTTTAAGGTTGACGGAGGAATGTTTAACTTCCGCACTATATGGACATGTTTTATATTTGGATTGTGATTACAT
This sequence comes from Deroplatys truncata, assembly GCA_030765065.1. NCBI lineage: Eukaryota > Metazoa > Arthropoda > Insecta > Mantodea > Mantidae > Deroplatys > Deroplatys truncata. The sequence continues at coordinate 100,093,935 of CM060987.1, read as the reverse complement.
CAAGGATTTTCAGTTTTTCACTGTTGGTTATTTACCTACTACACTTTCTTTTTTTCATTGTAAATGAAAAGTTAAAATACAATCTACGGTTGTTTGGTCATCACTCAACATTAGAAACTATCGTTAGCGTTTACCGTGTTTACCACGCCAAGGTAAAGCATTCTCTATCCCGCCCACAGAAATCGTCACACAAATATTTAAATGCATGTATGTGATTGGCTGCCGATATCCACCCCGTGACCAAGGATTGACCAAAGTAGCAAATGAGGACGTCAAACTATGAACAGGTTAAACGCCTATTCCCACTGTACCAATCAAGGATTGACCAAAACAGCGAATGAGGACGTCAAACTTCAAACGTAGTAAGCGGGACCAAGAAAACGCACTAAGCAAACATTATTTATTATATTTGGTGATTTGGTACTGGGACCTTTATAATTCAACGTAATACACGGGAAAACGTGTTAATGAGGAACGTGCTAACGAGATTCCGCTGTATTTTGGTAAAAATATAAAGGTGAATCAGACTCAAAATTCGTTGCCACAGTCAAGATTCTAACCATGGCTTTCTGTACTAGCATTCTTGTACTGAGCTACCATGGCTCAGTGAAAGAGCATTGGCATGGAAATCTAAAGGTCTGAGATTATGATCCGAGTCATGGCATAAAATTTTCAAGCCTGATTCACTATTCCATCTTTAGTCAACACATGGTTAGTGTGAATATGAATGACTACTCAGTTTTGATGCATATTGGGTAATTTTGTTATAATCAACCTTGTAATATTTGGTACAGACAGTGTTGAATGTAATGTATTCAGATTGACTGCCCCTTGATGGAATGCTTTGGCTAGTCCAATAGAGGAGTGAACCAGCTAGTTGCACTCTCACAAGGCCAGTCTACTTTGTATACTGTACTGCAGTCAACTTCTGTTACTGATTCTCAAGATTGCACGTCTAGTTATAATGCTACATTATTGTGCTAGGTACTTTTGTTTATCTGTGTAGCATTAACTTCAGGCAATGCACTAAACCCATCCAGACGACAGATACCAATACTTGTTTTTGTTTTTTGCAGTCCATTCTTATTTCCATTTGAAACACGGCAACTGCTGTTCTATGCAACATCATTTGATCGGGACAGAGCCCTCCAGAGGCTGCTGGAATCAACACCAGAGTTGAGCAGCTCAGATTCAACAGAGCGTGTTACTCCAAGACTGGATAGGCGCAAGAGGGTGATCTCAAGGGATGAAATACTGAAGCAGGCAGAGCATCTCATGCAGGAATTGGCATCATCTAGGGCCTTGCTGGAAGTGCAATACCATGATGAGGTATATAGGAGTTCCCATGTTTAAAAAAAGTACATAGAATTTTGTTTTTTATCACATCGGTTCAGTCATGACCAAACTAGAGTGGAACGTTCTGTCATTGGTTGAAGTAAGTGACAGTGATAGATGCATGTATTCTGTTTTTCTTTCCTGGAAGAAACCATAACAAGACAGCTCACTCCTATGGAGATTTGATCTTTGGCCTTATTAGGAAGACAAGTTACCCATAATAATAATAATAATAATAATAATAATAATAATAATAATAATAATATTTATTCAGTGCTAAGTCCAATGCATAATGGATTCGATGGAAACTGACAATTGCCTTATCTGAGATTGATCTGCGAACTTTTTCCTAATCACTACAGCTTTATTATATCTAAGGCATTTTTCTGTGATTTGTTTTTTCATCTGCTCATTGGTTCCTCTAGATTCCATCAAAATATGCACTCCATCTTCATTATCACCACAGATTGGGCATATACCTTTCATAACATTTCCCCTTAATTTCCATGCCCCTAGCCGGAAGCATGCAAAGGCTTCCCTCTCCTTTTTATTACATATATCTAAATATTTTTCTTTGTTTGGTTCTGTCTTAATAATTTTATAAAGGGCTAATGACCTCTTTTCATTCATCTCAGCCCAAATGTTTTGACTAACCATATCTTCAAACCTAGATTGGCCGTATTTCCAAAACCCTTGTACCATTCCAAGTCTTTGCCCCCATATATCTCCTAAACCATCCTTCTCCAACAAACTAATTTTACTCAGCCAGTTATCAGTACTCTGGTGCATTTCCTGGTAATTAACACAACACTTTAAAATATTTTCTTCTGATAATTGGCTTATCCGGTATCAATATTTCAATACTCTTTCCATTACCAACCCTTTCACATTAGTTTTCCCCATTTCTAAAAATGATTCTGCATTAGCTGGTTTTGAGGGACCCCAACATAAATTTGCCGAATCTTAATTTGAAGTCCATTTTTCCCACCCATTTTCTGTCCCCTATATTTCAGCTCTGTATGACCATTTTGATCCCACAAGGGGTTCATACAGCCTTTCAAACCACATCACTTGCAATACTGGAGCAATGTATAAACATTTTCTCAGTAATCCAATTGCTAATATCCCTTCGGCTACTGCCCATTTTATCTGTTTGTCCCAGTACCCTTTACTGTTTAGTTTGATGGCCAAATAAATGAAGTCGTCCACCATTTGAATCTCCTTGGCTCCCATGAACCATTTTTCTGATTTTTTTTAGCTTTTTTCCTTTTATAAACACTATGATCTTCGTCTTGTTTTGCTCTATTCATATATGGCATGATTTAATCCAATTTCAGATATTGATACCATCATTAAATCATCACCATATAGTAGACCTGGAATTTCCTTATTCTCAATAGCTGGCTTGTGTATATTAGTAAAACTAAGACTGACCATAATATCGTCTATAAATAAATTAAACAGCATAGGGCTCATTTTACAACCTTGCCTGAGTCCTTGTATCTGTATAACTTCAATTGTCACTTCATCCTCCCCACATTTGATATAAAAGGTGTGTTCTGCTGATATAATTCAATTAATAACTCCACCATATCAGTGCTTAGACCTTTCAGTCTTAACTTATACCATAATGCCTCCCTTATTATTCTATCATAGGTTTTCTTAAAATCTATAAATATTGCATATATCCTGCCTCTTTTCGCCTGCAGGTATTTGTCAATTAAAGTTTTAATGATGAATATATTGTCCACTGTCCTCCCATTTCTGAATCCTGATTAAAATGGAGACAATCTTTGGTTCTTTTATGCCAGTTTTGTATTCTATCTGCAACAAGTCCAGTAAATATTTTCCCCAAATTTGACAGCAGCGCTATTCCTCTGTAGTTACCTGGATCATGTAACTCCCCTTCACTTTATGAGTAGGCTAAATTATTGCTACCCTCCAACTCTTAGGGATAGATCTGTTGTCCTTCAATCCATTCAAAAGTCCAGTTAAACACTTAAGCCTATCCCTATCCTTTCACCATACTTGAATAAATTCTGCTGGTAGGCCATTGATATTGACTGTTTTTTTCTTAAACCCCCTACCTGTTTCAGAGTTTTGTCATTTGAGAAACGTCTATCCAACTTCTTGTTATAGCTACAAGCCAACTCTGTCCTCCATTACAAACAACTGCTCAAAACATCAAAGTCATTCTGTTGGTTTGAGTTGCTTTTAGCCCATTTTCTAACTACCTGCCAAATTTGTACAGCTCCTCCTAAGATTATTTTAGCTTCGATTTCATGTGCTCTTACTCTTCCTACTTATCTTATTTCATCTCCAGCATCAGTTTAAATGCCTCTTTTATTTGGATCATATTCTCTCTCCTTCACTTCCATTACTCTTCCTCCATAGGATCACTGCCCTTCTCACCAAATTACGCATATTCCTACAGTCATCGTCAAACCAGTCATTAACCATATTAACTTTCCTACTATTTCGCCTTATATTTCTTCTTGCCCACTATAGTACAAATGTATATATCTCTGATGCTACACTTTCTTGAAGTTTATTCACCATAAAGTTGATACCATGCACACATAATTTAGACATTTCAGAATCTACTATTCTATAGAAATTGTCACCTTCCTCATTAACCGACTTGAACCATTCTATTTTCATTGCATAATTGTTCCCCTCTGCATTAATCCCTTCATCTGCACTTATATTAATCATCAGTGCAATACTCAAAGCAAAATGAACACTGCAACCACAAACATTCGGTACTTAAAATTAGCTATCAATGGCAATAAGTCCTCACTGCAAAGCATACAATCTACAACACACTGACCTATCCCACCGACGCATGTAAATTCACCTTTCTTGTCTTCCCCCAACAACCATTTAAGATAATTCAATTTGTATTTTCACTAAAGTCAATCAGTTTTAAGCCTTCTTCACTTATTGCTTTATCTTTACTGGTTCTGACACAAAAACCTTCATTATCCTCTCTAATCTCATCCTCCCTTGAGCTACTACTTGTAGCCTGTAGATCCCCACATCTTGCATTTAAATCCTCCACTATCATAATTCATTCAGGGCATATTCACTCCTTATTTCACTGAGGAATAGAGGATTGCAAAAGTCAGAGTTTTTGTGTGGGTTGTGAGCTATTCCCAGATCCATTTCCCAGTCTTGAAGTACCAACCACATCACACCATCTAGCTTAGATTTTCTCTCCTTGACTATTTATTATATCATTTCTAATAAATGCCCCCACCCCTTCAGACACTCTCCCTCTTGCCCTTTTTCTGCTGGCTGTTTTATTAATAATCGTGAAACCTGACACATCTATTTGGTTGTCTTCATCCAACCATGTTTCAGCTACAACTAAAATCTGACATGACCACGGCCCATTCCTCTTGTAAACCCTCGCAGTTCCCAAAAACATGTCATACAACCCCCTACCCTCCAACTTTCTTCTCTTGTGAACCCACCATGAATCTGAATTCCTTTAATTTCGTCTGACTTCTATGGACGACATCCTCAGATCCCTTCTTTTCTCTCTCTCTCTCTCTCTTGCTCTGATCCCCATATGTTTCTATTCTCACTTTGTACCTGAACCGCCCTCTCAATTTCAAATAAACTCCCTCAGTTTGTTGAGATGGCGCTAGATCTATTGGAGTCATTGGCCTCTCCTGTGTTTCAATGGGCCAGCTGTCTTAATTTGCTGTATAAGCCTTCCATCCACTGGTATCCTCTTCCATGGTGACATTAACTCGCCCGCCGGTTGACCTTGGTTGCTCTCTCCTTCTTCCGCTGGTGGTAAGTACTTGCTTGACAAGTTTGTTACATCGGTCCTTGAACTGACTGGCCCTCCTTCCCATTGTGTTAGCCTTAAAACTCGCCAATTCATCTCACCAATGCAATTTCATTTCCAGCTTTCTTTCTAAAATTTCTATCAGTTCTTGTATAGACCAAATCCCTCTTCTTTCTTCTATACCCGAAAATACCAGATTTAATTTTCAATATCTCTCTTCCATTTTGTTTATCCTTATCTTGACATATTCCATTTCTCTATTCATTTCTTGAATTTCCTGTTAATTTCTTCCTTAATTTCCTTCATAACTCCATTTTATTACTTTGACACTTATCCTCCTTTCCCTCTTACTGGCGATCTGCTCTAAAATTGTCTGTTCCCCAACTGGTCCAGGATTCATTTCTATGCCTCCAATGACTAACAGCGTCATGATAAAACCATTATCACAACAAATATATTGATTTTTTTCTCCATTTTCTGATACTCTATGCACTCTTAATCCCTTGTTTCCAAAAGAGCCAATTCTAGCTCTATATATACTAAGTCCACTCCCATTGTTCTTTACTTCTGTTTTGCTCTAAAGAACTGGAGCTCTCACCACACACAACCTTCTTCAGCAGCTAGCTTAGCACTCACTTGTTACCCATTACACAAGGAGATAGCCATGTTTTCATAGGATCAAACTAAAACTAAAGAAAAAAATTTTATCTGTTGCTCTCACATGACTTTCTCTACTCTTGTATAAACTATTCTATTTTTGCAAACTTATTCTCTATCTACTTCATGTTAATCAAGATAAACCTTGGCAGAAACTATGTTATTGCTAATTTTCTTGTAGGTGCAAGGGGAATATGGTAGGCTTTAAGCAATAGTCAAATCTTTTAAGAGCCGGTTGCTATGTGGATCATTTCATTCTCTTAGATGTCCAGGACATTCATGAAAAAAGTAAGAGGAAAAGAAAAGAATAACGAATTCCCATTTGGGAAAAAGTATAAGTTTTGAAAAATTCAAACAAATAACAAGGAATATCTCAGAAATAGTTCACTCAAAAAAAAAAAAAAAAAAAAAAAAAAAAAACATAAGTTGATAAGTTTTGTGTTTTAATGAGGTCTAAATTTTTTGTGTAGTAAAATTTTGTCTGTCTCTTACGGTTTACCAGTTATGCGAAAGTCATTCAGATTGAAGAGGACTTTTGGTGGGACATTCCCAGAAAATTCAAGATATATTTGCCATGAAAATATTTTAAACATATGCTATTGTAATTAAAATCGTTAAGGCCATTTTTGAGAAAATCAAAAATTTCAAACATTTTCCCATGTAAAGGGTAGTCTGAGGTGAGGGGATTTTTTGAAAATCTTTGTGTTGTAGTGGATAATACTAAACTCAAATACCAAGTTTGGTATTTATCCGAATTTTCGTTTTTGAGTCATGCTGTTCGCATACTGACAGAGACACACACACACGGACATGTTTCCAAAAATTCGTTATTTGGATTCAGGGCACCTCAAAACATGTATTTCTGGTAAAATCTCGGTATCAAATTTTTGGGTGGAATGCAATACTTCCCCTACTTAGTATATGTGGTAGAGAAGGTAGTAATAGTGTCAGATTAGGCTAACTCTTGTGTCCCAGCTAGTTCTTCTGTAACATCCCTTAGCATTGATATTGTAATGAAAAGAAGCTAGAAACAGTGATGTGTATTGAATTTATTTAAAGGTGAGTCGGAATTGTTACACTAACATCACTTAAGTTAACTTAAGTTAAATAAATCCCTTAGCATGTTTGTTTGATGTGTACTTGCCTGTAGTAACTAAAGGAAGGATTACATTTCACACAAAATTTGATGTGAAATTTTCACTAAAAATTCATGTTTTGAGCCACTCTGAACCCCCCAAAAATGGCATTTTTAGAGAAATGTGTGTAGAAATAAAGAGTTTTTTTATCTTAAAAATCGCTGTAATAATTTAGTTAAAATGCCAATATAAGATATTTGCATGACAAAGAAAAAGTATATCTTAAATTTTCTGGGAATAGCCTGAGAAGTCCTCTTCGATCTGAATGACTTACGTAACTAATAAACAATAAGAGAGATACAAAACTGTAAATTGTTAAAACACACAGTTTGTCAGATATTTTTGTGGCATCAGCCATTTCTCAGATATTCATTTTAATTGGTTTGAACTTTCAAATTCTTACATTTTTGAGTATTCAGCACCGTTCATTTGTTTCGTATGGCTATGCAAGGAGTGGAATTTAACTATTGCATCAGCCTCCTGTATCCTGTGTAACTACAATGAAATATGTAATGAAGCTATTTCTGCAAATTTTAATCTTGATTAACCTGAGATAGGTAGAAAAATAAGCTTTTACATATAAGATGCACTAAGTGGTATCATATTTAATGAGGTTGGTTTGAAACCAAGATTTTGTGTGGGTTTCACGAGTAATTGGCTGAAGTGATCCACTGCTCAGAAAGTTGAAAAAGTTTTGGCCAAAAATTATATTTATGGCTGTTTTTGAGCATTGAAGTTTCAAGTGGTTGGGCTCGTTTTTTTGGCATGTGGAAGGAGCATAAGAAGGGGAAACTGGCAAAAGCTTTGGTGAGTAACTTCAGTGCTTGTAAATGGCACTGAATATCACTTAAAACTCTTAAAATTTTTGAGAAACACACTACCTCAACATACATGTGAAACTCAAAAGAATTCCCAATTTTGAACAAGTTCAGTGTTCCTTGTCAGTTTTCTCTATGGAATAGGGAATATCCTGTTAGGGAATGGCCCAAAGTTTTAATTGCTAAAAGCAACTCCTTTTATATTTTTGCAGGAAACACTTCAAACCAAAGTACTTTATCACAGCTTGTATTTCAGTTATATCCATTTTGTAGAAAATGTTAACACTAGTTTGTTTAGAATTGTCACAATTAAGGGCATTGAAACTTAATAGCACACCATCTAAAGATGATACTTAACTCTTATCATAGTAATTTGGCCATTTTCAGGACATCTCTGAGCGAGGCGGAAAACTTTCAGAATGACCCTTGTAGCTGGTGATAAGGGGAGCTATGGTTTCTGCTGTGGCTCCTTAGGAGGGAAAATGAACTCTTACACATTATAATAAAAGTAAATAATAACTTTAACCAAACTATTAAATGTGTGGAATTTTGCATATTTAGGTTGGAACTGGTCTTGGCCCCACACTCGAGTTCTATGCTCTGGTGTCACGTGAGATGCAACGAGCAGACCTAGAGCTGTGGCATGGAGATCGTGCTGCACCACAAAACTCTGGCACGAGTTATATACACTCTCCTGTAGGCCTTTTTCCTTCTCCTCTTGGTCGGTCAGCAAAATCAAACCAGGTAGCGAGAGCAAAAAGTAAATTCCGCTTCCTGGGAAAGTTTATGGCCAAAGCTGTTATGGACTCAAGAATGGTAAGTTCATCAACACAAATAATCTTATCTATTTTATGAGCTTTTTAATTCCATATTATACAAATTTCATATCTTGATATTCAAAAGAGAGTGGAAAGTGGAACATTGCCTTACAGCAATTAACATACCCACCCATCTTCTTCTGTTATAATATGTACTATCATAAATCATTTTAATGTATGTAAAAGACTTAGACATGAGTGATTCCACTCTCTCCCATCAACTACCTTGAGAAAAATCAATGGTTACCTTGTGGCCCTGAAAGAGCTTCAGTGTATATGTTTGTATACCAAATAACTGTATTAAAGTTAGATTAACTAACCTACATGATTGTATTAATGTTTATAGTATAGTTTTCATTCTTTTCCAAACAAATGGAGGGAATATTCTAATAGCCCTACATGCTTTTATCAGTGTCCCAACTGACATAACATGAATTGTACCCCCGGCGTTGAAGCGTTACACTTGACAGCTAACGATTAAGTTGGTACACTTGCAAAGAAACAGATGAAAAGCTTTAACCAATAGAGTTCTTAAACCAATCACAAGGCAGCATTTCAGGTGGTCTATGACAAAGCAGAGCGAAACTGGAAGCGGCCCTGTTGCCGGATGTAGCTATTTTCAACCACGTGTTTCAGTTTGTGAATCTCTAGCACGTGCATTGAGTTGTTCTTTGCAAGCTAACATTGTTCATTGTTATTTATATTTGTCGTTATTGTTGGTGTTCATTTTATCTTTTTATGTATATTTCATTCATATTGTTTATATAAGATTTGAAATGCGATACTGTCTCAAAAATGACGCCCGAGTGATGATTCACGAAGTGAAAATCCTTTGCGTCAAGATGTACCATTTAATAATCAGGCATTGGAATTGTCAAGAAGAACCTGGGAATTCTTTGAACAGTAGGAGTACATCAAGGTTCATGGGCATCCCTCTATTCCTGCTGATCTGCAGCAGCTCTTGAACTAATCATGAGAACTGTTATTTACAAGGGAGTGAAACTCCCAAGAGAAAGAGGGCAAAATTCCTGAACCATCTGGAATGAGGCGTGAGTGAAAATAACTTTGTTATCGCTGCTTATAATTTGTTTTATTTCTCCTCATTGCAGCAGGCACGTTTGCATTATTTTGTTTCTATACTGTCAAAAGTGCTAATTTATTATACAATGATGTTCCCTACTTAGTACACTTATTGTATGCGGCTTAGACACGATAAAAAGGATAACAATCAGCTGTTGTTGTTTACTAACTGCCCTGACAACATCGCACCCACAATACAGCCAATGTTATGCGAAGCCACACAAACTGTCAAGTGCAAAGATTCAACGACAGGGATATGTACTTGTATCTGTTTGTCTTGAATAACTTCTATAAAATTTCTCCTCCTTGGATCATGCAGCTTTCTTTATGATTTCAATTTAATCTTCCAGTATTTTGCAGCAATAAAAGTATGTTTCCTACCCTCAATGTCTTTTTTAAAACTGACAGTCATAAGGAAAATTGACTTAATACATCACTTGTTCATTAGTATCAATCTTTCTTAAGTGTTGGCTGTTGCAATTATAGGCCCTGAATTAAGTTTAGTCTTATTTAAATAAAACTAAATGAGTTAAAAATAGTTAAGAATAAAATATTTTGTTATAAGGGTTAAAGTGTTTAATGCATTTTTTGAAAAATCCATCTCTATTTATGTATTAAACCTCATTCTTGTGATTTAAGTAAGTGAGAGAGCTGACAGTCATTTGTGTTGCTTCAGTTGGACCTGCCATTCAGTGTGGTGTTCTATCGCTGGCTTCTGGGCCAGGAGAGCACTCTTTCACTGCCAGACCTTGCTCATGTGTGCCCAGAGGTGTATCGCACACTTTGTCGTCTCCAGAGTGTGCATCGCACTAAGGAACAGCTAGAGAAGGACAGTGAACTGACAGCAATCCAGCGTAAGGAACGTGCCGAGAAGCTGGATCTTGATGGCTGTCCCATACAGGATCTGGGCCTGGACTTCACACTACCAGGACATTCTGGCATTGAACTGCGCAAGGGGGGCAAAGATATGCCACTGACAGTTCACAATATTGACCAGTACACCAAGGTAATTGCAGAAAAATTGAGGAATTGTTGTAATTTTAAAAGTTGGAACATAGGATATGCTTAACTTCATATTAAATAAAGATGTTCAACTCTAGGTGCATCCAGATACCCTTAAGTACTTTTTCTTTAGGTATGTAAAGAGAAATATTGGCAAGATCTTTTTGAAATTATTTTTATACCATTTAGGCAATATGTAATTAAAAAAAAAAAAATAGCCATATCCCATACCTTGCACTTCATAAGGATAAAGAGAGCGTAGATACATTATTGCCAACTTGTGACGTAAAATTTGGATAGTGTTGCATCAGAACAAATAACAGAAAAATCTTCGGTAATATAATACCCTAAACCATCAATGTAGTTTTTTGAGCTTAATGAATATTTTATGGAACTGGACGATGAAGATCTCTTCTTCTCTTATAAAAGTTAAAGAAATTTGTGTGGAAATATATGAAGTGGGTGGAGTAGGGAGGGATGGTGTTATCTGCCCCTACACAGCTGTCAACTGCCTAAGCACCAATTAAAAAAGGAAATCCTGTTATTTATATTTTGACTATAACTTTCCAGCCATTGAGAACACTGGTCAACATTGATTCTGCGGTATAAAGAAAAATATGTGACTTTAATGGAAATCAAGCCCTGATTTCAAAAACTAAATCTGTATTTGGCTATCACATCTAATTTTTATGACATGTGCATACAGTCTATGATGCTAAATTCATTCAGCGTATACAGCTTACTGCTACGTTTCATTATGTTGACTTTCTTCCTAACCGGCTCCCTTCCATCCTCCCTTATCACCCAGATGTTTATATTCCCAGCACGTATCAGTTTTGTTCTGTGTGTCAGGTCTGTCGTTTTCTGAGGTATTTATGTTCACATTTACAGCTATCGTGGATCTCAACTTCAGTTAAGCTGAAAACTTAACGTTCGTCTTCTATATGTGTAGTGCTAAAATAAAAGTTTGAGTATTACTTCTACATCAGGATTATGCAGGAGACAGTGTCTACAAAGTCCCCAAAAGTTTTGTTACATTTGTGGGTGTTACGTGTTTGATGGGAAAGTGCGTAAAATAGACTCGCAAACAAACGAAACTATATTACTCATATTTCAAAGAGAAACTTGGTGATCAGGATAAATCGTTCATTCCTCTTATTGCATGTAACAGTTGTGTTGAGGGATTACGTTTTTGGTACAAAAGAAAACAGAAGTCAATGCCATATGGAGAGAGCAGCAGAATCACCATGACGATTGTTACTTTTACATGTACAAAGTTGCTGGTTGCAACAAAAAAAATAAGGCATGAATTAAATATCCAAATCTGAACTCGGCTACATAGCTTATTCCTCGTGGACCTGAACTACCCATACCTACACTACCAACAAACCTCAATTATAGTGAATCTCTGTGACTTCCGACAATGAGTTGGTTTCTGATTCAGAAGAATTTGACAATTCACCATAACAGTTTAATCAATATGAGTTAAATTATTTAGTAAGGGATTTAGGCCTCACAAAACAAAAAAGTGAATTACTGGACTCAAGACTACAGGAGAAGAATTTACCACCTGGTGTTACATTTTTATGGTATAGGAATTGCGAAATACAGTTCCACAAGCGCTATGCAGAAGAAGATCAACTTGTGTTTTGTATGGATGTGTGTAATCTTATTCAACAGTTGGGCAGGAAACATATGAACCAAGTAACTGGCATCTTTTTATTGATTCTTGCAAACGAAGTCTTAAGGCAGTGTTACTTCATAATGGCAGCAAGTTAGCTTCAATAGCACTTGCACATTCTATGAACATAAGAGAGTTCTATGAAACTCTGAAGCATATTCTTGAGAAATAAGTACTGTGACCATGAGTGGCAAATATGTGATGACTTGAAGGTCATTGGACAGTTATTAGGACAACAGGGAGGATACACAAAATTCCCTTGTTTTCTTTGCAAATGGAATAGCAGAGCGAGGGACAAACATTGAAAAACTCACCAATGGCCTGAGAGGCAGCAACTGGAACGGATCAAAAAATGTTACTGATGTGCCTCTTGTTCGTCAAAAAATTCTACTCCCTCCATTACACACAAAACTTGGCATGATTAAACAATTCATGAAAGCACTTGACAAAAGCTGCCCTTGCTTCCAGTACCTATGCACAAAGTTTCCATATTGTCACAGGCTAAAATCAGAGAGGGAGTATTTGATGGACCACAGATAATGAAATTTATGAAAGATGTTAATTTTACCAGCTGTATGAGTGAATTTGTAAAAGACTTGTGAAACGGATTCAGAGAGATTGTTAAGAAATTTCTGGGCAATGCTAAAGACCTCAATACAAAGAAATTGTCAGAAATATACTGGAAGATTTCAGACTGCTTGGCTGTAATATGAGTTTGAAGCTTCATTTCCTCAAGTCACAACTTGACTACTTCCCGTTGAATTTAGGAGCTGCCAGTGAAGAGCAAGGTGAAAGGTTTCACCAGGACTTGAAAGACATTGAGCAACGTTACCAGGGATATTAGGACATATATATGATGGCTGATTACTGCTGGTGTCTTGCACACAACGAACCTACTAGAGAACACTCGAGAAAATCACATACACTGAAGTTCCAGGGAAAAGAAAAAGGTGTGCACAAGATAACTAACATACATTCTCAAATTCAGGCACGCTTTCATGTTATAATTATTCCTTATTTTCTTTCAAAGTTGTATATGAATGTGTAATATTTTTGCAAATTTTACAATTATATTTTCATTGAACATTGTGATATTGCCAAAACAAGATGTTCTATGGAAAAACGGAATGAATTTTTTAATTCTCACCAAAATTCGTAAAATCGCCTAGTTTTAATCATACCCAAGAAAAAAAATTTATTTGTAACCTAGTGGAATCTTTATAATCCCTTAAGTATTGTCTAAAATCTACTACGCTTGTTGGAAAATCACTTAACATACCGATGATATATTGTGAACTGACAACAGATGATATGTTGTAACCTTGAAAGAATCTACAGCATTTCCCATATGCATCTCATTCCCATCAACCCAAACCTGCGAAGTTTGAAGTTTATTTCTCTCCATGTGGCATTTGGAAAGCTCATATTGCAAGTGAAGATGATGTAAGGTTTTCAAAATGAATATTTTGGGGGGGAAAATTCTTGTATTTGGAGCAATACTAGGTCCTAAATGTGTATTCTCTGCTTATTTTAAGCTTCTTCTTAAGCATTTTCTTTTACGAGTTTTCGTTTCATAGTCAACTCTTCTCATTTTAAAAGTCTTTACTTAAGACTGCATGGCTGTGGGCTTAAGCAATGACTTTTATCATAAACAGCTCGTCATATAAACATGGCAGATAATTTGCAGAATATGTAGAATTCTACTCTTCAAATGCCCTATGAGTATCCAAAAAATACATCAAAAAATTTTCTAATTGCCTGGAAATGAGCGATTATCAGTTTAAATTGTGATTTTGCTTCACTAAATGTGCAGTTCTGAAATGTACTTGCAGTTGCTTGTGGATGTAAGAGGTTAGGTTTTAACACATGGAAGCTTGAATTTCATATTTGGCTGTTAATGTACTTTTGTTATTCCATATTTTATTGCACAATATGTCAGTCTAAAATAGGAAGCCTCATTTCACCTTAGAACTATGCAGTTTTGTAATGCAAATACTTGTGAATTAACCTACAAACAGCAGTGTTGTTATGCAGAATGATTAATACAAAATATAATAAAGCCTCAATTTGACTTTGCTGTCAGTTATAATTTATGTGTGTTCTCAATTTAATTGCTTTTCCAACAGCTTATTATAAAGTGAGAATGTTGCATATGTTTTAGATTCTAAACATTCACATAACTTCTCTTTGAGAAGTGCATTGCAGTTATTTTGAACACAAAATTTATCATAAATTATTGTGAAAGAACTGTCTTCTACATAGTTCCTAACCAAAATAAATTAAAAACTCTTACTGTGGAGTACTATTTCGTCCATGAGCAACCGCCTTCCCCTGTAAAAAACAAATAAGCCATAAATTGCACAAAACTCATAAGAGCAAGAATTAGCTTGTAAGCTAATAAACAATAAATTAAATGAATGTTATGCACACAAATTTATGATACATGTACAGAAGTACTCTGAAGATAACCTAACCTTAACATTCTGCAGCATCGTAAAGATGATAAAAATAATTCACTACTTATAGAAATATTCTCAGAGATAGCTTTAAATTCTTCAAACTTCTGCCATGTCTCCCTTTTTCCATATGAAGACAGTGTCTGATTGCCTGCATTCTACAATGTCTTTGTATCCCAGCACCAACTGTTAATTGGTATCTTTCCTGCTCACTGAAATGTTTTACTTTTGTCATGTTTTCAGCCTATTATAACTTTATAACTAATACTAAACTTTCTAACTAAATTTACAATCTACTTGATTTTAAACTAAATTAAACAAATGTACTATTCAAAGTTCGCAAACTTTTATCACATACTCAACACCGTTGTGAACGAAACAATAATGAATATGGAAATGGCAGCTGCCTATGTGATAACTTGCATGCTCTTTTGCACATTGAGTGGTGGTGAAACAGCTGAACTATGTTGCCACATGTGCTTCAGAAATAAGAAAGTGCTTAGCGTTGAACATGTAAGTAGTCTATACATGCCAAATGGTAATAAGCATTTTCTTATCAAAAGGAATTACAGCGGAATCTCGTCAGCATGTTCCTCATAACACGTTTTCCTGTGTATTACATTGGATTATAAAAGTTTCGGCACCAAATATAATAAATAAGGTTTGTATAGTATGTTTTTTCGCTCCTGGTTACTTCGAAGTTTGATGTCCTCATTCGCTATTTTGGCCAATCCTTGGTTGGTCCATTGGGAGTAGGCACTTACTACATTCGGAGTTTGACGTTCTCATGAATTGAAATCGATTTGAATACAGTTTCCATATTGAATACTGCATGGAAACACGAATCTGGATCGTATTGAACCTTGGATCTGATCCTCTTAGAAAGTAGGATCTGAAGAGGATTGGATCGAAATTTATTGCATGGAAACGCCTACCATATTCAAATCGTATTGAATATGCCAAAGATACTATCTTCTGCTTTACTCGTAACATGCTGCACACTCATCATTTGGTTTTTTTAGCAGAAATCGTTAATTACATGTGTAATAAAACACACAGCAAAGCCACTTCTGTGGCTTCCATAATTCGCGATTTGTTCTCCTCAAAAACATTCACTAACCTTAAAACCTGCTTAAAATATACGAAAAACAAACTAACATATATTTAATAGGTTCGCCAACGTAAATCCAAGTTGATCAACATAAAAGCTTGATCTCGAACTTTGTGTATCCAAATCGATCTCAATACGTATTGAATTTACCATGGAAACGTGAATCGTATTCAGTATGGAATTGGACTGAAATCAATTTCCTATGGAATGTAGTAATTATTAGATTTTATTACATAATTGTGTTCTTAAGTTGCAGATTTAGTATTTTCGTTAACACGTTTCCCCATCTATGATGTCCAAACCTTGGATCCCTGCAAAAACATACTATCGAGATTGTACTGTACTCATTGCTTAAGCATCTCCTTTTCACATAAGCAACGACGGTGATTTCTGACCCTAGATGTATGCTTTAACGAAGTATTTGCTCTACATAAGTATTAATTTTACGTACACATTTGCAATAGTGATGCAGAGCCATCACTCTCAGCCAGAGAAAGAGAGAGAAGATGAAATAGACTGTAATATTTTAGACCAGGTTATAGGTTTTAAAGTTACTTACACAGAAATTATATCATGGCATTTCAGAGTGTATTCATTGTAAATCTGGATAGTACACTGTCCCCTCAAATTAACACTGTGCATAGTGCCTAATGAAATGTGGTAGAGGTTTGCAAACATCATGATTGTATTGTGTCAACAATATTCACCAAATAAGGCATAATTTGCACTTAAAAATTTGGACAGCTTATTACAATTACAGTTTGTCATTTACTCAGTGTTTAAAGCTAACAGTTCATAGTAACTTAAGATGCATTTTAACTAAATAAAGCCCATGGCTGTAACAGGTGCTTCCCTGTGTTCATTGTGTCTCTCTTGAGAACAATTGCTTGCTGCTGTATTATAGAAACAGTTCAATATCAGTATGTATTTAACTTGCTGATTTTTTTTTCAGCTGGTGTGCCACTGGTTCCTTTATGAAGGAGTGTCACGGCAAATGGAAGCATTCAGGGAAGGATTTGAGATGGTGTTCCCATTGACACAGCTACAGATGTTCTACCCAGAGGAACTGGAAGCAGTCTTCTGTGGTGGGGGAAGTGCTGCGGGCAGTGGTGGCTGGGACGTAAAGACATTAATGGAATGCTGCCGTCCTGACCATGGTTATACACCAGATTCACGTGCCATACGCTTTCTATTTGAAATCCTCAGCCTTTATGATCGCGAGGAGCAACGTCAATTTGTTCAATTTGTAACTGGCTCACCCAGACTGCCTGTGGGAGGTAGGTACAGGATCTCATTGCTTTTGAAATACAAATAAATGTGCACAAGAGAGATACTTGAAGAGAGCATAAAAGTTATATTGATAGCAGCAGGAAGAAAATGACAGTTCATTGTGTAACTGAAAAAGAAAATACAGTGGTTTGAATCTTAGCATCAGCTTTTATTTTTTACCTTGACTGTGGTTTGGTATAGAATGAGTACAAGTATTTCTCTCCCATACCTTGTGAGTTTTGCATTCTTACTTATACGAGATCTGTTCAAAAAGTATCGCAAATTTTGTGTTTTTTCAAAAAGTATTTATTTATTCATCAATATCTATTTTGTCCCCTTCAAAGTAATCCCCACCAGATATTATACACTTGTGCAAACGTTTTTTCCAATCCTCGAAGCACTTAAAAAAATTGTTTTTTGTGATCTTGTTCAGCTCCTCCTTCGATGCCGTCTTTATCTCCTCAATCACGGATCAGCATCATCCTTTTATGGGCCTCTTCAGTTTTGGGAAATAAAGAAAGTCGCAGGGGGCCAGGTCTGGGTAGTACGGTGGCTGCGGCATCATAAGTGTGTTGTTTTTGGCCAAAAATTCGTGCACAAGCAACGATGTGTGAGCAGGGGCATTATGGTGCAAAAGCCAATTTGGTCGAAATTGAGCAACTTTGGTACGAATTTTGTGGCGATCCGTCTCATTCCCAAATCATTGGTAAAAATCGAGTGGCACGAGCCAATCAATATGTTTAGGTCCTCAGCAACTTCTCTATCAGTGATTCGATGATTGGCCAATACAATTTTCTTCACTTCAATGTTTTCGTCTGTTGTTGACGAGCTCGGGTGTCCAGGATGCTCTTTGTCGTTCACATCTTCTCGACCCTCTGAGAACATTTTGTACCACCGATAAACGTTGCTTTGGTCCAAGGTAGCTTTGCCATATGCCACAGTCAACATTCGGAATGCATCCGCGCACTTAAATTTTGTTTTTTACACAAAATTTGATACAGATTCTTTGTTCCATTTTTTGGAATAGGCAAAAATCGAAGATGAGTCAGAACATGTCCAAGCAAAATAGCTGTCCACAATTAATTGAACATTGAAAATGGCCGAGCTTGTCAACATAAGTGAGGGACATGAGTACCAACATAACGCCACAAAACAATCGAAAATCGAATATACGTAGCCCGCGGAAATTCAAAATTCGTGATACTTTTTGAACAGACCTCGTACATAGTTTTCTGTCATTTTTAATTATAGGTTTTGTAGCTATGAGGGTCATTTGAAAAGTCGGAATGAAGCACAAAATGACGTAGTCAGATTTACTAGGCCTGCAAAATACTGAAGACTTAAGTTCTACATTTGATAAAAATTTCTTTCTACCAAGGATTCCATTGGTTTAGAGAACAGTGATGGAGTTGTCAGGGAAATACAGTGGATGTGGTAGCAACTCTAGCCCCCACTTTATTGATTTTTACCATTGCAGCACACATGTATGAGGCAAGCATTGTCTTGATGGAAGATGATTTTCTTCTTTGCCAAGTCTCTATCTCCCTCTCCCTCATTTTCAATTGTTTCAGAAAGTTAGCAGAATATTCTCCCATGATAGATTTTCTAGGGGGAAGATAATTTCAGCACACCATTGGCATCCCAGAACCAGCAGGATCTTCCTGGCCAATTTCACACTTTCCCTCCGTTGCTTATATTGCTCTTTTCTTTCAGGTGTTTAGTAGTGCACTTATGTTTCATCATTTGTTACAAATTGACACTTAAGTTGGTAGGATCTCTCTGAAAGCAAGCCAAACTTTGCTCGGAGATTTGCATTCTGTTACTCTTTTGCCAGAAGTCGGCAGATAATGTTTTTATGTCCAGCTCTTCTCTCAAAATGTCAAAACACACACTCCTCTGAAATTTCCAGAGTTCAACAATTTTGGACAGTTTTATTATTGCAAAATAGTAATTGCAATACCACCTTTACCTTTCTTTTTTTAGTTTCTTTTCTTTATTATTTTACTTATCTTCACAGCACCCATTTTCATCTATAAGTTTTGTTTGTTTCTTCTATATTAGATATGAATTATTATTAACTACATTTTTAATGAACATTGTAATTCGGCTTTTGCCTGTTCTTCATAATAAATATCAGTAATGATTTTGCAACAGAAGCTTTTAATTGTAATTTATACCTTCTTTTCAAATTCTTATACAGCAGAAATATTTTGCAAAGAAAAAGTGATACTACAAATAATATAAGTTTGTAGTTTTTATGCAATAGATTAATGATGACCTTTTCCTGAGTGTAATTCTGTCATGAGGACCATTGATATAACTTCCTTTTTACAGGTTTTAAAAGCCTCACACCTCCACTAACAGTAGTTCGCAAGACTCTGGAGCCCAACATGAATCCAGACGACTTCCTGCCTTCCGTCATGACATGTGTCAACTACCTCAAGCTACCGGACTACTCATCATTGGAAGTGATGCGAGCGAAGCTGGGGCTTGCTGCCAGAGAGGGCCAACATTCCTTCCACCTGTCCTAGTTTTTCACCCAGCTTCTGTAAGTTCACTCAACTCTCCTTTTCTGTCCTGGCCAGTTATTCCCACTCTTACAAAACTTTTCCCACCAGAAGTAGATATAAAGAAAGCCAGTTTACGTCTTTGTTTCATCTTTTTTTTGCAGTGTACCCTTCCTGATGTACCAATTAAATAAAAGTGAGATTTCCACAGCGGAAACTAAGTTTTATAATAAACATAGCACATTTCTGCTTGATAAACTTTGTGCTGACCAGATGTGATAAGTGTGTGAGGATAAAAGACTTCAAGATTTTTGTAAAGAATATTGTGCAGAGAATGAAGAAAGTGAAACGAACGTTTCGAGAACAATGAAGCTGTGTGCATGTGTGTTTTACGTGTGTCTTTGTGTGAGTGTTTGGAGGAGAGCATAAACTGTACAGAAATTGTGACAGTACGGTCTTCTTGTTTGCCATTCCTCTGCTGGAAAACAAATTTTAAAATAATTGATTCCTACACGAGTGAAAATAATTCTGGAAGTGACAGAAAGCAAGTAGAGGAACCGTATCTTTGATATTTTTCTTTTCTTTTTTTAACTAGTCTTTCAGTGCAACTTGGGTTTAAGTTTTTGGTCTGCATCCAACGCAGAAATTGGTTGACGCTCAGTTGGACATCAGTTAAGTGGATGGAAAGGATATAATTGCATCATTTCAAGAAACATGGGGGGAAACCACTGGTATTTCTTCTCCAAATTTATACTGCACATTTCCTTTTGTTTTGGTCCTTTTTTTTTTTTTCTTTCTTTCTTTTTTTTCTTCTTCTTTTTACTTTTTGAAGTTAACCAAAGTAACTGTGCATTTAGGTCTTGTTTTATCTCCATTTAGGTGGTGAAACTATTGTTGTGAAACTTGTAAACAATTAGAGACTCTTTCTTTATTTCTTTTTATTTTTCCCTCCATCAAAATCTAAAGATTTACTGAAGTTAAATTTCAGATGAAGAGATACTTTAATTTGGAGATGCAATCAGAATGATAAATGTGGTATGGCTAGCATAGTGTTGAGTTGTATGTCAGAGAATATGTTCAAGAGTTCTATTATTTGGTAACTGATTTTGTTCATTGAAACTGTTTTCCAATTCATTCCTCTATATAAAAATATATGAATAATTCTATTTTTCTTTTCTGTGGGAGGTGAATAATGATCATTGTCACACTTGCTGGTGGAAAAATGAAAAAGAAAATAGTTCTGTCTGTTAGATGTTCACTCGTGCAAGTCACCCAAATTAATTAACCTTGCCTCAACTTTCCTGTAGAATGTAATCAAATGAACCCATCCCTTTATGTGTATAAATAAGCCTTCTTCAGTAAGTATTTTAAGAAAAATTCCAGTTCAGAAGAGGATGTACAGCATTGAAACATACTAAATCCTTTTTAAACATATTTGTTAAAGTTTGGATATCTTTTTGTTAACTTGCTTTTAAAATGTATCTGCATTTTTTAAGCATGTAAAATAATAGCTGAATTAAGCGAGAGCCAATTGGTATATTTTTCTCCTCTTAGAATTTGCTCTACCCATATGTAATAAAAAAGTGAAAACAGGTATGAGTTGAACACACTAATTAGGTTCTTACCAGAATGTTTATTTGGATATAGCCTACATCGTAAGCTATGAGTCTTCTCTGGCCACCTCCTCATTGAAAGTGACTACTTTATCAAAACACAATAGCAGTATACAGTATTTAGCATCAGCTGAGAATAATGACAGTCATGAAACAGGTACAGATCTATGCTTTCACATTGTAGAGTCTGTTGTAACACTATACATCACTTAAACTTTAATTATGAGGGACTATTTTCAGAAGCCCTTGCTTCTATTCTCATCCTTGGGGGTTCCGACTGCTATTGCTGCTTATAGTTTCCTGCAGCCTTCTCTCTGGTGGCAGAACAATGAATTTCTTGACTAAGACGTCGCCAGGTGAGACTAAAATTTAGAAGATAGTCCTTGTGTTTCCGTATTAAAATATTTTCCCATGTTGCAAGTTGATTGTAGCTTTTTGGGTAATTTCGGATTTGAGTTAAGATTAAGTACAGACCTAATTAATGAATTGCTTTAAAAGTGAACTTATTAGTTTAAAATATGAAATGCTTTTCAAAGCAATATATTGCTACCACTGCTGTTAATTTCTGGGGAGTTACAGCAGTTAGAAGCCGAAACAGTTATTTATTACCCAATTTTCTTAAAGAATTCATTGTGAGCTCTCATATTATGAAACATATTAACACAGATTATTATAATTGTAGTCTAGTCCAAATGTTCTTAAAGGTCAAAATTTCCATAAAATAGCTCTTGTTTTTAGTGAAGAGAGAAGTTTTGACTAGAATTATTTTTGATATAATAGCCATAGATTTATTTAATAAAAACTGTATGACTCTCCTCAGTTCTCAGGGTCTCTCTTTCCTTAAGAGTAAAATTCAGAGTAATTTGGATTAGTCTTTCTGCTGCCAGTGTATTAATAACTGATAGAACAAAAGTAAACTTTATTCCTGATACATACATACTGTATACTTTCTATTTACTGAAGTTTGTTGGAAAAAAATCCCCTAGTTGGGTAATGTCAGAATGTTTCCGAGTTCATATATTATAGACTAAAATTCTCAGTCTGCATCTACTAGTGAAAATGTGCTGCTTTCACTGCCACCAATTTTAAAAATATAAAACTGTAGAATCAATCACATGTGTAAACAAGCAAGTGTGCTATGAAAGTTCCATTAGCTACTATAAATAGGGGTCCATAAAATTCACAAGATGTGACCATGCAAGCTGTTGTAATACTTCAAGTATTATGTATACATCTCATTTAGTTAACCCTATAATTCATAGAAAAGAAAGGAAGAAAATTCACTTGTAAATTTAATAACAAAAAAATGCATTTTTTTAAAGCAAATTCTAGCAATTTATTTTGTTTCCTGAACATATTGCATCGTATTGCATTTCTAAGTGACATTTTCACAATCATCCTCTTTTCCCCACCTGTTCAATGACAATCACTTTTCACAGCAAACATAGAGGTATAGTGCTCACCACTGGCTTCATTCCACCCCTTGGAAAGTAAATGGTATAGGATCTAATAATGCTCTGTTTAACTACTATTTTAATTTGTGTAACTTTGTAAAATCAGGTGGGCTATTGTACAAATAAGCACCACTGTGTGCGATGTTACTGCAACTTCTATTAGTTCGTCAGAATGTGGCAGGTACATGATTTTGTTTTAGTATTGTGAATGAAAGCACAATACATACACAGAAGGCAATTACCAAAGATGCTGTTTAAAACGTATTATTCTTAGCATCATAGTAAGTGATAAAGACAGTTACTACGATGGTGAGGAATGTGAATTCCTTTAATATGAATAATTATGTTGTTCACCAATAGCACTGGGGATTAATTGATCTGCATCATTTTCCCTCTGGCTAACCAATATAAAGTCTGTAAGTTATCACTTTTAAGGCCTTTGCATTTGACGAGATGTTGTTTGTTCAGAATGACATCTTCACAGAGAGTGCACTTGGGTGTCGGTAGGCATCCTATCTTGTAGAGGTGTTCTGCGAGGCAATTGTGGCCAGTTGCCATCCTAAATAAGGCCACTGCAGTCTTCCTTGGCATTGTATGTATATCAACTCTATCTTTAATATTCTTATAATCTTTATCCTTTAATTTATGTTCATCAAGTCTCTGCTGTCTTGAAATGTTGTTTAATGTTATTTGTTTATTTATTTCTATTTGTCCTACAGGTTTTATTTGTTGTATTGCACTTTTCTTTGCTAATTGATCCGCATGTTCATTGCCCAAAAGTCCAACATGAGCTGGGATCCATTGTAGAGTGACATGATTTCTAGTTTCAACTGCTCTAATTAGGCTTCTTATTTCTTTAATATTTCTTGTTTTATTATTGTAATTTACTGTTCCATCTATGGCTGATTTTGAGTCTGATAAAATAACTATTTTTTGTTTTATGTATGGTCTATATAAAATGTTCTGTAATGCTGCTTTTATAGCTGTTAATTCTCCATCATAGTGGTTTGACGTTTCATCTAATGCTAGATACTGTGCAAAATGTTTACAGTATACTCCTGCACCAGCATTTGTTTTATTGATGAAGGATCCATCGGTATATATTCGGAGCCATTTTTTTTTCTGGGTGTTTTTCATTTTCCGTAGCTATTGCTATGACTCTCATTTCATCTGGTATATTGTTTTGTTTGTGTATTGTATATATCAGGTCATTCTGATATTGTATATCAATATACTCTATTGGACTCATTACCTCTGTTGCAATTATATTTGTTGTAATTATATTCTTGTATTTTAAGTTATTAATATATGTTCTGAAGCTTATTTGAGTTTTTAAATTACTTATAGTATCTGCTGTGGGGTACCATTTGTATCTGTTTCTATTGACTTGCAGTTTTTGTGCTAGAGTAATTGCTTTCAACTTATGTTCCAATTCTGTAGCCATCTTTTTTGTGAAGCTTTGTAGTACTGTAATTGGTGTTGTTTTTACAGCTACTGTTGTTATTCTTAGTGAATTATCTTGTGAAATTTCTTGTTTACTGTTGCTAGTAGTTCTCCTCCATACAGTAGGTTAGGTTTTATATGTATTATTAAGGAGATCCACGTTTCCACCTCATTTTATTCCTGCTAAATGTTTTAAAATGTTGTTCTTTTTGTTGATTTTATTCGTTACATTGTTTACATGTTCTTTCATTGATAGTTTTTTATCTAATTCTATCCTTAGATACGTTGTTGTAGTTGCTTCTTGTAGTTTTTTGTTGTTGATTAGCAGGCATATATTTTCTGTTTTATGCTGCATTGTGAATAGTTGATATTGAGTTTTTCCTGTATTTATTTCCATATTGTTATTAGTCCACTGTTCTAGGTTTATGATTGTATTCTCCATTGTTGTTTGTAGTTTTTTTGTAATGTTTCCCAGATCTTATGTTCTTTTCTGAAGTCCATATTACCACGTCGTCAGCAAACATTCCTACTTATATGTTACCTATTTTCTTAAGTACATCTACTAGGTCGTTTATATATATATATATATATATATATATATATATATATATATATATATATATAGAACAGAATAGCACTTGTAACAGACCCTTGAGGTAGTCCAACTCTCATTTGTCTCCATTTAGATGTGGCTGTTTTGTATTGTACTGCAAACCATCTTTGGGATAGGAAGGTTTGAAACTAGTTTAGCATGTGGCCTGATAATGCCATATGTCTTCATTTTGTATAGTAGCATTTCTCGCCATACTGTGTTAAACGCATCTTTGAAGTCGACAAACAGTGCTAGAGTAGTCTTATTATTATTGAAATTTTCTTTAATTTCCTATGTGAATAATTATAATAAGTGTATAAATGTGTTGTTCTTAAGATAAATTTATTACTCCAACATACATTACTCTGGATGAAGGGAAGTTATTACATTAATTTAAACCAGTTTTGTAATTTTAATTTTTTCTATGACCATTTCCTGCGGAGATATTTTACATTTTTCGAGAACATAAAACAGAAATGCCGGCAACATTGCAGGGTTTGTGGACCCATGGTAGTAGGATGTCACTTTCTCAAAACCAGTTGGACACCATAAACAGGTTTCGCTTTCATAGTGGCATGTGTCTCATGAGCATAAACAAATACAGTAAAATCTCGTTAGTACGTTTTTGCGGGGACCCAAGGATTTGGACGTCATAGATGGGAAAACGTGTTAACGAAAATACATAATCTGCAACTTAAGAACATATTTATGTAATAAAATCTAATAATACATCTTACCTCAAACACGGATGTGAAATATACACTATTTACATTGGTTTGAAATACATATCGATAGTTGATTGCTTTGTTGGTTTTAATGCCAAAATTTTACTGTCCATCTTGTTTAGTAAAGTCATTACATCATCATCAACTTCGAAACTGCACACATATCGCTTCACTATGTCCATTGCCTGCATGGCTTCTGACACTGTAGGTACTGGCTCAGGATCTGGTTCATCGTCACTTTCGTCTCCCACTAATGCTTCATCTTTCACTTGTTCTTCAAGTATTTCATCTATCGTCGCTGTTTCACACACTGGAATTTCATTGTCAATGTTTACATAGTTTTCGAAACACACGCCGGCATCGTCTGCTATTTGGCGCCATTCTTCACTCTCGGAAAACTCGTCTTCCTGCGTAATTTCATCACCAAGAACTCGGCAAAAACCGCTTTATTAAAGCAGTTCCTAATGGTATCTTGCGTCACACAATCCCAAGCAGTTCTAATAGAATGCATGGCATCTAAGACGGTGATTTTTCTTGTCGATTTCAGTGCAGCCAACCTTCTCTGTACCAGCCTCTTACGATACGCATGTTTCATGCACCGAATTATGCCTTGATCTAAAGGTTGTAGCTTACTCGTGCAGTTTGCTGGGAAGAAAATGATCTTTATGTTTCTTAAATTTGAAACAGTTGGTGGATGAGCAGCACACTGATCAATAAACAGTGCAATTTGCCGCACTTTCTTTTTCTCCATTGCGAACAAAAAGTTAAAATACTTTTACGTTTCGTCAACACTCAACAGCATAAACTAACCACACCAAGCCACTGTTAAACTAAAGCGTCACTAAAGCATCCCCCCCCCACACACACAAAACGCGTCCCACAAATACGTACATGCATGGTATTGGCTGCCGGTTCCACCCCGCCTGGTTTGACCAAAGTAGCGAATGAGAACGTCTAACTTTGAATGTAGTAAATCTACTCCCGCTGGACCGTTACTTTTATGTTCTCAAAAATGACTATTAATACCAACTGACCAAGCATTGGCATTGGCCAGAATAGCGAATGAGGGCATCAAACTTCGAACGTAGTAAGCGGGAGCGAGAAAACGTACTAAACGAACGTTATTAATGCATTTGATGCATTTTGTGCCGGGACTTTTATAATTCAACGCAATACACGGGAAAACGTGTTAATGAGGAACGTGCTAACGAGATTCCACTGTAAACGTTTCATGTCTGCTACCTCATGATGCATTTTGTAACCTCTGCCATCCTCCGTGGTCTAGAGGTAACATGCTAGCCTCTAGTTCCTGAGGTCACGGCTTAAAACCCGGCGGAGGGCGGTGGATTTTTTTCAGGCATAAAAACCCTTAGCATGGCTTCCTTTGGAAGGGAAGTAAAGCCGGTGATCCCACGTCGTAGATTTACAGCACGTAAAAGAACCTCAAGCCTGATAAAGGGGGGTCTGGGCAAAATTTCCAGTCTTTCATGCCCAATATAGAATGGGACACTAAGGACCATAGTAGATAAAGGGTGTCCATAAATAAAACTCAGTTTAATTTTATTTTGTAACCTAAGCTCTCAATCTATGGATATTTTTATTAGCTTGTTCAACATTAAACTTAAATATGTTTTGCAAATGATGCTGCTGTAATGTAATCAACCAAAACATCTTTACGAAGGTATTCCTTATATTTTACATTGTTCTAGTGTAGGCCAATAATATGCCAGTTGTACTTGTCAATTTGCCAAACATTATGTCGACCTATCATAGCATTTGTTGGATTAAGGAATGTGTGGAAAACTAAACCACTAGTCGCCCTTCAAATAAAGGAGAGGAGTGAACTAGGCTATGTTTTGTTTACATCCGGAAGCCAGTACATACTGCGTGACCTACCTCCACTTGTTACTAATGTTGCCGAGTTCTACAGTCACATTCTGTCTGCAAAGAGATGTTCGAAATGTCCTTATAGGTAATTATTTAAAAACTCATGTACGATGTCACATAGTTGCTACTGAAACTATGTTAGAAATTTGCTCTACTCATCCTACAAGTAACAAATTACAGTAAAACCTGTCTTTAGCGGAATTGAACGGGACTGTCAAACATTTCTGTTGAAGATAGATTTCCGTTTAAGAAGGTAGGCCTAGGCTATTAACAAAATTAAAGCATAAACATTCATAAATGGACAGACTGAGATAAAAAAAAATATAAGTACCCTACTAAGTTGTGCAATAGGATATTTCTGCTACAATATAATGCACACCAGAACTTAAAATGAACGAAAAATAGCTGCATGCACATCATTTATTTTTTTTAGTAGTCAAGGAGAGTTTTCTGCACACACTGCTGCTTAGCTGCTCGACTTTCCACAAACATTTTAACCTGAGAAATCACACCAAACATACACAAGTCATTTCGCCATAGGGCGAATTGCTTCAGTTCCTTTAAACTTTTGAAGCATCTTGATAAGCCTACAGTCTTCTTCCAACTCAGGACCGTATTCCTCTTCATCTTCTTCCGTCTTTTCTTCTTCTTTTTGACCTTGCGTATAGTTCTCAATTAAGGCATCTGTATCCATTGTGTCTGTTTCAGTTTGCACATCACTATGTTGACATATTCCATGGCATTTCAATTGAAAGCACCTTCATTGATGTAGCTTTGTAATTCTTGTTGCTCATCCTCATTTTCTTCACCATCAATAACTTGACCCATTGGAAATCCTGCTTTTCCATAGCACTTTGTCATTGTTTCTGGTAGCAATTTCTTTACAGCTTGGCTTATACAAATTACCGCATCTAGAACCGAGATGGTTTTGGCTAGCTCAGAGGCAGATGATGTGGAATCCACATTAGTGAGCAAAGACTGCATTAACAGTTTACGAAAATGTATGTTAACATTCTGAATGATGCCTTGGTCCAATGGTTGAGTAACACTGGTGGTGTTTGGAGGTAACCAAGCAAGTCGGACACTGGAAAGTTTGATGTGTGGGTGACCTGTATTATCCAAAAAAGCAGAACTTGCTGGTTTTGTCTCTTCATTCTTTCATTAAATGTCTTTAACCATTCTTCCATGATCTGTGACATCATCCACGCCTTTTTATTAGATCTCCAACAGGCAGGTTCTGAAGATCGATATTTGAAGCATCTTGGCTTAGCAGCCTTGCCAATCACTAGGGGTTTTTCCGTTTCACCTGACAAAACCACATGAGAAAACAGTCAATCTCTCTCCTTGGGCTATTTTCCTCTCGAACATTTCTCAGCTTTTAAACACAATGATTTATTCATTAACGCACAGAAGAATAATCTCGTCGCGTCACCGTTTTCTTTGTTTTCAGGTTCGTATCCTTCTATTATTGAAGGTAGTGTAGCAATCCAATCAGCGATGGTTTCAATATTAACGTCGTCCGATTCACCATAAAGTTTGTTAAAAACTATCTAATGTCTTTTGCACAAACTTTCCAACCATCCATTAGATGCTTTGAATTCAGTCTTACCCAGTTTTTCAGCTACCTTTTTAGCATATTCCTGTAACATAGGCCCCGATATGCGGTGAGTTTTTTACCTAACTCTGACGAACCACTCCCACAGTATTTCATTAATGTCCTGGTTTTCAACTTAAGTTCTCTCTATATTTTTCCATTAGCACAATTTTCCCACTGCTTCAGAATTTCCGTTTTCTTTAGAATCTCGTATACTTGAGTTTTGCCTATGTTGAACACTTTCATGATCTGCTTTACACTCAATTTATCACGTTCGCTAGCATAAATCACTTTCACTCTCCTGTTAAAATCTAACAACACAAGTCTTGTTTTCGAAGCCATGGACTGCTGAAATAAATCATCACCTATGTAAGTTAGAAGTGTACTATAAGAGCTGTAGTCTTTGCTGTCTGACAAGTCAGAGCAGGAAATGAAAAGCGAAGAGAGAACAGTAAAAGTGCTTATTGTTAACTATGCAGTGAAGGATGGGTATGACAGGTTTCTCAATATTCGGACCGTCATTAGCACACACCCCTCCTAGACTGGTCAGGTAGCAGCAAAATGGTCATGTTTCAACTTAAACATCACATACTTAGAGCAGACAACGCAGACTTTCACAGAGTGCCTGAAAATTTTCTAAACTCTGCATTCCGAAACTGGAAAGTCTGTTAAAAAATGTATTTAATTTCCGTTTAATAAAGGGAATTTATCATGTTTTTCACCCCAAAATTCATGGGACCATGAAATATTTCTGTTTAACAAGGGGTCCGTTGAAGGCAGGTTTTACTGTATTATCTACATACATTCACGTTGAATTAAACATCTAATTTGGAACAAAAATTACTTTTAAAAAAAAAAAGTGTATCAAAGAACAACATTCCATTGTACCTTTTTGTTTGTAATAATTCTGTGAAGCACATATTGGAAGGAATATAAGTTCCCTTCCACCCGGTATGATACATATTAACATTCAGTTGGATAACCAGTCAGATGATTATTATTAAATAAGGCAACTGAATATATTGTAGTTCCAGACACACTATTGGTCCCGGTAAGCTTTAACACTGTAATTATCTTGCTACTGGGACCACTCTATATTTACACATGTTTCCATAGAATCTACTTAATCTTTCTTGGTTAATTTGTTCATCCATTTTCTTTATACCTTTCCTAAATAACTACCAATTTCCTTAATGCCCTTATCTGGCTTTAATTTTAACAGTTTTTTTTTCTCCACCTTATATGCATTAGTAGGTTAGCCATTTCTCCAACCTTAATCTTTTTCCATTACTATACACGGTTTCTTCACATTTAGAAATTGCTGATAATTGCTAAGTGATCTTTCATTCTGCACATTGGTCATACATCTAAATTCTCCCTCGTAAACTGCTGTTCTAGCCCATGCAATTTCTTCCCTGGCAGCTTTATCTCTTTTTTCCACATAATTTTTCCACCCCACTCTAACTTTAACTCCTTGTAAATGTTCGGTGGTTTTTTTATTTTTAAAACTATTAAGTGTTTACTGAATTTCAATATCATCAATTCTTAATTTAATTTCTTTCCAAAAGCCTCTTTCTTTTAATTCTGTTAATTCAAGTGCTATGCTTGTATATGTTCTAGAAAATCAACATTGTTTCAGAATACTTCATTCATTTAAACTCTTTAACCCAGGCATGGAGAAGAGGGGCAACAGGAATGAATTGAGCATTTACCCTCTCCACTAACTACATCACCAAATGCAGGCCACCTCTTTTTGTTTACGTGTATATGTACACATCTTTATGAAGTGAGCCTCAAGGCGTGCAGTGGCAGAACTGAATAGAAACATGATGTATTGGTTGTGTGATTACACTCTAAAGTTAAATGAT
Organism: Deroplatys truncata; assembly: GCA_030765065.1. Lineage (NCBI taxonomy): Eukaryota > Metazoa > Arthropoda > Insecta > Mantodea > Mantidae > Deroplatys > Deroplatys truncata. Next base: position 100,063,090 of record CM060987.1, on the reverse strand, counting down.
TGCTGAAAAAAATGGATATACAATAAAACATTCAAAGTTTACTCTTTAAAATATATTTATATAAACAAAATGAGAATTATTTTCTTTTAGAGGCTAAACCCATGGAATAAATCCTAAACAAAATAAATACAATGTGAATAATTTTCTTACATCAAATTGAAACATAAAGATATTACAATAATCAGTATTGCAGAATATTTTATATGCAAGTATGAGTTTTGTTTCAACATAATTTTGTCTGTTAGGAGTCAAGTTTGTGCAACTCAAACCGTAAGATGCATGTTTAGTTATTCGTGATCTTTTCTTTGATAACATCTGTTCACACATATATATGTAGATCTGAATAGTGCTAATAACGACCAGCAAAATTGCAGAGTTTAGGAAACTGATTTTTGAAGAGAGCTTTAAAGAACTCTGGCCTGACCTTCCTTGATAATCTCATAGCTATGCAGTTTTGAACATTATTAATTCTAACTAATGAAGCAGGTGCCTCAATTGGCTGAACAGAGAAAATATTAAATAACTGCCATTCCAAATCCATAGTTTTCATATCAGAGAATCTGTCTTCGAAACTCCTGTACAGAATATTTAGTGTGTGCGTGCGTGTGTTTTTTTTTTTTGTTTTTTTTTGTTTTTTTTTCCCATCTACTCCCAAAGGAGAAATAGTGTTTTGTAACTTAGGGAAATTCTGGAAATTTTTGGTTTCTATTTATTGTGAAAATAAATTCAGTTTTGACATGAAAGATCTTATAATCCATTAACTCTACAATTGTATGGTTAGGTTCCTGTAATACAGTATTTAACTTATCTAAATGAGTGGATAAATCTGAGAGAAAAGGGAGGTCACTTATCCACTATTCATCAGTTCTGGTATTCCTATAACTTCAGATTTCAGAAAAATGTCTATTTCGCTCTGTAAGGTAAAGAAACGTCTCAACATTGCACCTCTACTTAACCATTGCACTTGATAATAGTATGGAATATCTCTGTATTCGGCTTCAATTTCATCTAAATATGCCTGAAGTTGGCGATGGTGGAGTGATGTCCATTTAATAGTATTAACTAATTTTACCACTATCTGCATCACCTTATCTAGAGATGCAATTTAGCACACAGCGCTTCTTGGTGCGTTATACTATGAATTGCGATTAATTCGTTTGACCCTTTATTAATATCTTTTAGAAATCGTCTCAGTATACCTATGAAGCCAATCTCGTTCGCTCTCATTGCAGGAGCGCCATCTTTAGCAACATAAACCAATTTTCTCCAAAGAAGTTCGTACTTTGCCACAATTTGTAGAACAGCTTCAAAAATATCTTCTCCCCTTGTGATGTTTACGAAATGAATAAACTCGAGAAACTCTTCAAATATATTGAGTTCAGAACTCGCACCGCATATAGAAATGGCTAATTGAGCTGTATCTTTAATATGGGTGCTCTCGTCAATGGCCAAAGATTACCAATTCATCTTTTAATTGATATTCGATATCATTAGCCATTTCAGTAATTATTCTGTCTTAACAGTTTGCTGAGAGAGGCATATTGATTTAAACTGTTGTAACTTTTCTGGATAAAGCTGCTTGGAGACCATGTTTAAACATTTTTTTAACAAATTCTCCTTCCAAGAAACATTTAAATTTTTTCTGCTATATACTTTGAGAGCAGAGAACTGACTCAGAGTATGTTTGATGTTAAATTAAAGCTGGCTCATCTCTAGCTTTTAATGTATGTTTTAATTCCTCTGGTTGTTTAATCTGTTTGGCCCTTTTTATAAAGAATAAGGAAGTAAATTAGTTTTGAAATTTTTAAATCACTACTTCAGTTGTCAGGATTACTATTTTACTAACACTACCAAGATTAAATAAAGAAAGTGTCTGTTTACAGTCAGTGACTATAATTTGATACATATAACAAATGCCATATGTACTACTCTGTAATGATGCATGCATGTATGTAATGCCCCATTTATTAGTAAATTTATGTAAAACATGCAATGCACAAATAATTTAAATATGTCTTGGCATAATCCTGTGCACGGGCACTTTGAAAATGCTGCTATACATTAAATGAAGCAGTATATTTCCTTTTGGCGTAGCAAACACAAAGCTTTATCTTTACAAAGAACACAAAAGTATGTATGTTCCCATTTGGCTTTGAATATGTATCTTTGTTATGTGACATGATTCTGCCACTGATACAAGGAGAGTTGCTTTGAGCGACTGACCGGTTCTTGGAAGTGGATAATACAGGAGGCGAGGCCTGATAGCTAACCAGTGTATCGTAGTGGATAGGGGTATGGCTACGATTTAGGGGAAAAACACATTGAGTTAGTTTTCCCCATGTCTGCTCTAACCAAACCATTATTTTAAAATTCTTGCCATTCATTTTCCGTTGCTCCCTATTGTTTCTAATTCTGCCTGCTACCCCATTAAGTGAAGTTTATTCCCAGAATTTGCTTACAGAATTTCCTATGAATCAATTCTACATTTTTCCAGCCTTCCACTATACCCCATACTTTCATCCTGTACAGCATTTTAGTCTTGACTACTGCTGTATACTCTATCCAAGCACTTTATATGCATCCTGTTAATTTATGTCTTCAAGCAAAAATAGCTTTCAGTACCATCTTTCCCTTTGCTAATGCATTTTTCTTTGTTCACTCCAACCACCATTACTTGCTGTAACACTAAACAACCAAAATTTATCAACTAGTTCATTTCTGCTCCTTCCCAAAGCCATTTTTCATTTCCTCACAACTTGCTGCCCTTCTTGGAGTAGTCACAGTTTTTGATTTGCTAATATTTATTATTGACCCTACTACTAAGTCATTGGCATATAAGCAACCTGGAATCTCAATATTTCTAATTGTTGAAATATGCTTGTTTCCTTTTCTTTTCTTTCTTTTTCTTTTCTTTGATGCTACAGCTTGCAAGGAGGCTGAGCCTGCCAATCTGCAGCCTCATGTCCACTTAACACACAGCAGAGATGGCCAATTGTCCAACAGATATGGAAGGTGATGTGGCCAGCATTATGCTTCCCTCAGCGAGAAAGTTGACTCACGAGGCCAGGACCCTGCCTCTCCTCACTTTCCTCATGATGCTGAGTGGGCAGCGGTCCTAAACCAAAGATTTGACATACTTGTCTAAAGCCAGGTTCACACTAAACATTTGACATGACATGTTGAAATGTTAACATGTTGAGTCAATTCAGAAAGCTGTGGAATATTATCTTAACACATTAAAACCAAAAATAAAAATTAACAGTTTTTTTCTCAAAATTTCACTATAAACCAACTCGGATACACCTATTGAACATTAATAATGAACAAACTTGAAAGAAACACAATCAGAAATAAAGTTACAAACCGTTCCTATGTATAGGACAGTGGGTCAATATGTAGCCCCTTGCTTTCCTTATTGTACATTTGAAATTTATACATCCATTGATTGAATTTTCTTATAACTTGTGATAAAGCACAGAGACACTTGTCATACTTCACACAAATAGTGGTGGACTTTCCTTTTGTGTAAAGTGCACATCATCGTTTCTATTCTGTTGGGTTCTTGGCAATGAAATGTGCTATGTTGTCAAACCTTGGACTTGTGAGGCAGTTTCTTTTTGACTGTGATCCAGTTCTTGGTCTTGGTGTGGCACGACTCTTCAGTATAAAAGTAGCCAATCTGTAACACAGAAAAGCTCATAAACACAATACATCATTCAGCTTAGCATCCCTCAATTCCATTGCTTTATATGGAATCAAAGAACCCTCTTAACAAGCCACAATATTTTATCTTATATGTTGCTACAGTATAGTACATGTAATAAAATGTATGAATAAATTGAATAATCTTTATTTGTACATCTTTTATACACAATCCTTTTGACAATATTCCACTTGTAAACTAACTTAACCTATGTACAAATTTTCTTGCCAGCTATGTTCAACCTATACTGCTCATTTTGCCTGGCACCCTGGCCTTATGACTGAGCTGAACAGCCCTTGCTACCCTTAATCACCTATGATCCATCCTCTCCCTCCTCTGTTTGCCCTTCTACCTTTCTTATCTCTTACTTTTCTAATCCATTTCTCCTTTACTTTCTTTAAGAGCTCCCCCCATTTTCTTATATTTTTTTTCTTTCTTCTTTTCTTATTAACATTTTAATTGCTACTATTTTTCCCATTTTTTCTCCCATACTTTTTGTCTCCATTCTGCTAATTCTTTGCATTCTGTCATATAATGCTCTGTGCTTTCACTACCTCCGCATAGTTCACAAATTCCGGTTTTTCTGCCTCTTTGCCCTCTCAGGTACATTGATCCTGTTCTCATCCATGAAAATGCTTCTTTTTCAGCTCTATTACAATAATCCACATACCCTTCTCTTCCCCATTTCCTTTTTACTAATCTATAGAACCGTAGTGATTTTTTATTCTCTAAGCTTCCCCAAATCTCTTGTCTTTCTATGTCCCCCACTCTGTTTCTTACTGTTATCCAGAAGCCATAAGCTATTTCTTTCTCCTGCTGTCCAAATATCTCCCATTTCTATGTTCTCCGTAACTTTTTTTACCCCAGTCCACCAGCTATTTTTATTTTTCGTACTCTTTTGTTGTTCCATACATATCTTTAAAATTTCCCCTTCATATTTTTTCAGGCATCTAAACCAAAATTTCAATATCCTTTCCAGTATCACTCCCTTTCTGCTTGTTCTTCCTAATTCCACTAACGTTACTTTCCCTGGTGCTGATCTTGGTAACCCCAATAACTCTTTACAGAACGTTCTATAGCTTTGGTTTATTTTTCTGCTTAATTCAGATCCCCCCAAAATTTCAACTGCATATAGCATTCTTGCTTCTACCAATGCCTCCTACATTCTTTCTATCCATTTAGTCGACATTTCTAATTTGTATTTGCACATTCTTACTTGTCATTCCCGCCTTTCCTTTAGCCATAACCTTCCTGCTATGTGCTGCCCATTCACCATTACTGCTCATCCTCACCCCCAAATAATCAAACTCTTGATAATGTCTAACTTTAAACCTCCCATCTGACATTCTTCTTCTTTTATTAATTTATTTCCTGTTTTAAATACCATAACTTTTTATTTATTTATATTTACTTTAATTCCCCATTCTTCGCAGAATTCATGTATTCCATTGATTACTTTCTGTAGCCCAATTACTGTTAATAGCTCCGACCATAAGATCATCTGTGTGTAGTAAACCTGGTATCTCTCTATTTGCTATTATGGGAAGTGCAGATTTTTTTCTTTCACTCTTACTAATATGTAGTCTATGAATATATTAAATAATATAGGGCTCAATTTGCACCCTTGTTTTTGTTTTAATCCTATTTTTTGCTCAGTCATTTCTGTAATTCCATTATTTTTACGTCTTATACATTTTATATCTGTATAAATATTCTTAATTTATTTTATAAAATTTTCGCTTACCCCTTTCTTAATCAATAAGCTAATGCTTCTCTATTATATCAAATGCTTTTTTCAAAATCTGCAAAAAACATGTATATCCTTCCTTTTTCCTGCTCAGATACTTATCTATTATAGTCTTTATTATAAATACATTATCTATTGTTTGTTTACTTTTCCTAAATCCTGCTTGATATTCTGACAGTTTTCCTTCCTCTTCCACCCATTTTTACTTTCTCTACTACGTATAGTAAGTAGGGGAAGTATTGTATTCCACCCAAAAATTTGATACCGAGATTTCACCGGAAATACATGTTTTGAGACCCCCTGAATCCAAAAAAAGCATTTTTGGAAACATGTCCATGTGTGTGTCTGTGAACAGCATAACTCAGAAACGAACAATCGGATATACACCAAACTTGGTATTTGGGTTCAGTATCTTCCAAGGATGAGACACGAAGATTTTCAAGAAAATCCCCCCACCCCAGAGTACCCTTTACATGGAAGATTTTTCGAAAATTTTAATTTTCTCAAAAATGGCTCTAACGATTTTGATTAAAATATCATATGTTTAAGATATTTTTATGACAAAATGTATGTCTTGAATTTCCTGGGAATGTCTCCAAAAGTATTCTTTATTGTGAACGACTTTTGCATAACTGGTAAACCATAAGAGATAGACAAAATTTAACTACACAAAAAATGTAGTACGCGTTAAAATACACAATTTATATCATATACATTTTTTTTGTTGAGTGAACCATTTTCGAGATATTATTGTCTTCGATATGCAAAGAATGTTAATCTGTGGCAAAGGGAATGGTGCTGCACCTAGCAACCAGCTAATAAGAGATATGTATGTGCTTAAAGGCTACTGTATTTGTATATTGCCCTTGTAAATATATATTCCTCTTACATCTACAAGAAAATTAGCAATAAGTCTGCAAATGTTTATCTCGATTAACATGAAGCATATGGAGAATAAGCGTTTGTATAAATAGTTTGTACAAGAGTAGAGAAAGTCATGTGAGTGTAACACATCAGAATTTTTTTAATCTTTCAGCCAATATACTTGTGTATATTTTCCGTAATATTGATAATAGACTTATTCCCCTATAGTTCTCTGGTCTATTTGCTCCTCCCTTCCCTTTGTAGATTAGTACCACCATACTTATTTTCCAACATTCTGGCACATCATTCTTTTCTTTAATTTTATTTAATAATTTTGTCATCACTTTTAAAGCATTTTGCATTTCCCCATACATTTTCCAAAATTCCCCTGGTATTCCATCCATTCCTACTGCCTTGCCTTTTTTTATATTCCTTATTTGCTGATAAACTAACAGCTCCGTGATTTTACCATCTAATTTTTCATTGAATATTCCTCCTTGTCCTACCTCTTTTGGATCTAACTTTACTCACTTCTCTTCTCCAATTAGCCTTCTAAAATATCCTATCCATTCACACTCAGGAATTTCATTTTTCTCCCTTCTATTCTTGTTTGTCATCCTCACTATTTCTCATATTTTTTTTTACTATCCTTTTCATCTATCTATTGCTGCCTTTAGTTTCCTTTCTATATTTCCCTGCCATTCTTTCCTCTTAGCCTCAAGCTTTATATTCTCCCTTAAGTTACATCAGGTTTTGTCTATCCCTTTCCTTCTCTGATCTCCTCCACCTAATAAGCTCTTTAAGTACTTACCTTTTTCTTGCTCTGCACTCTTCATCAAACCACCTGTCATCCTCCGTGTACTAGTGGTACCGTGCTAGCCTCTAGTTCCCAAGGTTGCGGGTTCAAACCCGGCAGAGGGCAATGGATTTTTTCAGGCGTAAAAATCCTTAGCACGGCTTCCTTCAGAAGGGAAGTAAAGCCTGTGGTCCCGTGTTGTAGATTTACGGCATGTAAAAGAACCTCAAGCTTGATAAAGAGGCCTCTGAGCAAAATTACCGGTGTTTCACGCCCAATATGGAATGGGACGCTAAGGATAAGTAGTTAAGAGCGTCCATAAATAAAACTCAGTTTAATTTAATTAATCAAACCACCCCTTAATTTCCTGGCCTTTTCCCTGCCTTCTTTCCATCCCTGCTCCTGCTCTTGTTAGTAATAATTTCAGTAGCTCTAATACTTTTTCTGGTTTTCCCTCATAGCCATTTTTATTTCATACTCCACAATCTAACTTACCTTTGAATTTAATTATTTTAAAAAGTCTTCTTTTACTTCCTCCATTTATACACTTTTATTATTTTTATTTGAGCTATTTCGTTATTCTTTACCTTTTGTTCCAAAACATTTATTTCCATCATTAATGGAAAATGGCTACTACTTACTACTTTGTTTATTATTTTAAATGTAGTGATTCTCTCCTCCAGTTCCTCACTACATAATATGTAGTCTACTACACTTAGCCCGTTTGCATTTACAAATGTAAACTCCCCTTTCTCATCTCCTTCCATTCTTCTATTACATATTAACATGTTTACCTCACAACATTTTAGTAATTGTTTTCCTTCCCTATTACTCACTCCGTCCCTGCCTTTCCTTGGCCGTATCACATCCCTATCCTCTTCTACCTGCTCTTTTCCTAATAACCTTCCATTCTCCTCACCTATTCTCGCATTCAAATCTCCCATCACGATAAATTCTGTCTCTGGCATCTTTTCCTGTATTTCCTCAATGTCTTCTTCTAGCTTACTATAAAAATTACTGTCGTAAAAGTATGATGCTTCTGGAGGGTTATATGCCACCCCTATTCCTAATCTTACTCCGTTATTCTGTTTAATTATTGACCATAGCACATTGGAACCTTTTTTCTCCATTTTTTTTATATCAATAATTGTTTCCACATCGTTCTTTACAAACAGACCTACTCCTCCTGATGCTCTTCCCCTATCACATCTTTTCCTTGCCTTTTTCTCTAGAAACTTAAAACCTGCTATCTCTGCTACCTCTTCCTTTCCCAACCATGTCTCTGCTACTCCTACAAAATCCATAGAGCACATAATGTTTTTAATTTCACCGCTGCCTATCTTATTTCTTAGCCCTTCCACATTCCAAAACATTAATTTCAACCCCTTTCCCTATTTTTTCTTTGGTTCTTTAAACTTAAAACTCTCCATCATTTTCCTGTATCTTGTAGTTCTAGGCTCCATTTCTCTTTCACCCCTAAGCTGAATATAATCCTCCTTAAATATAATTTCTATGCCCTTCTTTTTTATTATTTCTTCTGCCTCACTCATGGATCCTACCCATATCACTTCCCCACTTTGTCCCTCCCTGCATAAATCATAAGAGGTACACAAAATTTTACTACACAAAAAATGTAGATCGCGTTAAAATACACAATTTATGTCATAACATTTTTTTTATTGAGTGGACAATTTTCGAGATATTGCTTGTTATTCCCTTAAATTTTCCAATACTTATACGTTTTCTCAAATGGGAATTCGTTATTCATTTTTTTTATGTCCTGGACATGCAAAGAGAATGGAATGCACCACATAGCAACCAGCTCTTAAAATATTTGACTATCGCTTAAAGCTTACCAACTCCCCTTGCATCTACAAGAAAATTAGCAATAAGATTAACATCTCGATTAACATGAAGCACATGGAGAATAAGCGTTTGTAAAAATAGTTTGTACAAGAGTAGAGAAAGTCATGTGAGTGTAACACATCACACATCAGATTTTTTGTATATCAAGTCTATCTTTAATAGTCTTATAATCTTTATACTTTAATTTATCTTCTTCATCAAGTCTCTGCTGTCTTTTGAAATTTTTTTTAATGTTATTTAATTGTTTATTTATTTCTATTTATCCTATAGGTTTTATTTGTTGTATTGCACCTTTCTTTGCTAATTGATCCACATGTTCATTGCCCAAAAGTCCAACATGAGCTGGGAGCCATTGTAGATTGATATGATTTCTAGGTTCAAATACTTTAATTAGGCTTCTTATTTCTTTAATATTTCTTGTTGTTTTATAATTGTAATTTACTATTCCATCTATGGCTGATTTTGAGTCTGATAAGATGATTATTTTTTGTTTTATGTATGGTCTATATAAAATGTTCTATAATGCTGCTTTTATAACTGTTAATTATCCATCATAGTGGTTGGACATTTCATCTTAATGTTAGATACTGTGCAAAAGGTTTACAGTATCCTCCTGCACCGGCATTTTTTTATTGATGAGGAATGGATCTGTATATATTCGGAGCCATTCTTTTTCTTGGTATCTTTCATTTTCCGTAGCTATTGTTATGGCTCTCATTTCATCTGGTATATTGTTTTGTTTGTGTATTGCATATATCAGGCCACCTACCACCTACTGCTAAAATTTAAAACAATTAATTGGCAATTTTCTGTAACATTGTGTTCACAAAGCCTCAAAGAAAGTAATAAACTGATTATAAGTTATAAATACAAAAGTATAGGTATAAAGAATCAGTAATAAAAGTAGTCCTATTCAAAGATCAATGGGGTTAAATAGGTTAACGTGTTGATTATACTTGTTGCAGTGTCAATGTTGAGACCGAAAGTGTTAACTTGCCTGCTGGAAAACTTATGTTGAATGATACTTCTTTGGTTTCTGTGATAGTTTGGAAGCACCCTTGTATTCAGCTGTTTCTTCTTCATTCGCTTGCTTAGATGCCGTTTTGATGAATTTCCGTCTGTGCTGTGCTTGTGTGGTTAAAGCCATGTCTACACTGATTAAAATTTAGCAAAACTTTTCAAGTGCAAAACGTTAACATTTTGCATGTTGGGAGTTTTCTGCTTTTGTGAAAAATTTAAGTCGGTTCCCTCTTTGTATGCGATCGGGCGAGCTTTGGAAGTTTCCGGATTATAACAATGGCAACGGCAGATTCCCAATTACTATGCTTTATTTATTCATCTCGTACTGAGTGCTCAATAGTGCTTTCATTCACTTTTATTGTTCTGTGCTTGTATTGCTGATTTTGTTTGCTCCACATGAAATTGTGAAATGGACAAAAGAAAAGACACTTTTATTAATCAATGATATAATGTTGAGGCCATCATTGTGGAATTTCTTTTGTGCAAAGAGTACAGGAAAAGATAGAAAGGACAGATGATTGTGTCGAACCATGTGCAATTTATTATTGTTCCAGAAGCAATATGAAAAAAAAAAAAAAAAGGATAATCTCAAGACTGGCAGCTGGAATGGCTGCTCTCAAATGTGTCCTTTTTGAGAATTATAGGTTCATCGTTGCTCAGAATAAAGTTGAAGCACTTTCACTCATTCTAATGTTTGAAGTCAAACTTATCCTCAATTTTAAGCTTATTCAGAATGTTTTCACTCCCTGTGCCAGATAGGGCCTCATCCACATTCTTCTTCAGTTCTTGTTTCTCATGACTGGACATTGGATTTGTATGCACTAAAAGTATCTAAAATATGCATGCATTTATGTTGTCAAAATCTTTAAAATATGCTCTATAATTTTAAGAATATGCACTAAAGTTGTTAACTTTAAGCTTATACTTTTTGGTACTTACAAAGTACATTCTTTCTCAGACATCATTCTGGTCGTTGTAATTTAATTTGCAGTATACAATGACCATTTTTTCCAAATGCTCAGGTGTAAGCTTATGACGTTATTAGCTAACACAAGTTTGCATGCTGAGAAGGACCTTTCCACATCTGCAGGTGTTACTGGGCAAAATTTGAAAGCACTTGTTGCCACTGGGGAAATTTCTTCAGGAAGCACGATGTTTTTTCAACTTGCAGATATGTATCCATCAGAATACAAAATTTTAATATCAAGATTTCTCTTTAAAACATTGCACAATTTACTGCTTAATTTTTCTGTGTACTTTAAAGGAGTGATGATAGTGTCTCCATTATAACGAGTTTATTATTTTGTCACTAATCTAATTCTAAATATCAATTTAGAATTAAAAATATGTGTATTATATGCTTGATGCATGGAAAAGTGATGGAATATGCAATTATAAAACTTTATTTATAACAAGAAGAACATGAAATGTATTCCAAAACTTACTTCCATATCGCAAGTAAAAACAAACTAAATATGCATTTGCATACAAATCGATGGCTACTCATAACATACCAAGCAAAGATCCAAATATCCATAGCCTAATCCTTATCACTAGAGTCCATTTTACTTTAATTTGAGAGATTTTGCTGTCCCAACAAGTCAGTGTGGATGGAATGTTAAAAGTTGAAGACAGTTGTATACATTTTAAATGTTGGAACATTGTAGATCAGCCTTAAGATGTATTATGTTTGTGCTGTTTGAGGTTACCTCATCCTGAAAAATCTTAATACCATATTCATTATCAGTGTGTAGATGTTTTGTAGTGCCTTTATAAATCTGTCACTTACTCCTTTTCTACTCATCTACTTTATGATTAATTGTATCAAATGCTTTTTCAAAATCTACAAATAACATTAATAACCTTCCTCTTTTTGGCCTAAATATTTATCTGTCATTGCACTTACGAAAATATCCACAATTCAATTTTTTTATTTTTCTAAATTCTGATAGAAATTTATTTTCACTTTATTTTCTTTTTCTGCTCATGTTTTAAGCGTTTCTGTCAATATTCCAGTATAGATCTTCCCAAACACATATAATAAACTAATTCCTCTAAATTTATTGGGTTATTTATATTGCCTTTTTCATTAAATATTGGTAGTATAATTGCTGTCCACCTTCCTTTGGGAACCTTACCCATTTTAAATATCATATTAAATATTCAAACCAACAAAATCATTCTACTTTCCTTAAGGATCCAAGCCTTCCAGAATTGCCCTAGTATACAATGAATACCACTAGCTTTATTTCTTTTTAATTTGTTTCTCTATTTCATTAAGGTCAATCTATCTGTTCCATATTTAATAAATTCACATTTGACCACATGTCTTTATTAAACATCCTTTTAACTCCCTAAAGATCTCAAAATATTTACCCCATTCTTCTGCATAAATATTTTGAGCTACTTGCCTTTTATACATATTCTTAACTATTAACCAAATTGTTTTAATGTCATTAGAAATTTTCACTTTAATGGAAAATGATTGTTTAAACATGTTATATCCATCACTTCAAAAGCAGCGCCAAACAAATCTGTTGTAAGAAACATATAATTGATAATGCTCTGACCATTACTATTTACAAAAGTAAATTCCCCATAGATATCTTTCCCTCTTACACATTATCGTATTACATTCCTCACAGAAACCTATAGTTTGTTTCCTTCAATATTACAAATTCATTTGTAGCCCTTTCTGCTCCAAATTCTTTTTCCATGCCATTTTGCAATCCTACTAATTTAATTTGAGACTCACACTCTTGCATTGAAGTCTGCAAACATATACCTATTTTGCAGATCTTCCATATCTTTTCCTTATTTACCTATATTTAACAAATTTGGGTTGTGGAACTCCAAAGAAATTTATGGATTATAAGGGTGAATCACCTAAAACTTGAACTACAAACATTTCAGAAATGGAAAGTGCTATTGATCTGCAGTTTTCACAGCATTGATTGGTAGTCAGGGGCTCGTACATTTCACCTATAAACAGATTTTAATAATACTGAGAAAGTGTATTTTTTGAGCAAACATACAATTTTTTTAATGGAACAATGCCTAGTTACATCAACAGAATAAAGGTAGGGTAAATTAGAATGTCAATGGTCTTTGTTGCAGGATTCAAGTGGTTTACGAGAATTATTTTGAAAAGTTTCCACCCCGACAATTGTTTGTCCCATTCAACCTGCTTAGTTGCTAGGTACGATGTTGTTATGTTTGTTTGCATTGTGTTTTCTGTTCATTGATTGCATTGCAACTTTCTGGTCAGTTAGTTTGTGACAGTTCAAGCAGTAAGCCGTGAGTGGAAGATGGGGTTTACTAATGCAGAAAAAGCCGATATGCTCATGGTGTATGGAGAGTGTAGGAAGAATGCAGTTTGTTCCTGTACGGTGTATGCGGAAACGTATCCCAATGGATCTCAACCATCTCGGCAATTATTTATCAACCTCTTCAACCAATTACATGAAAGTGGTATTGCAACACCTAGAAAACGTAACAGAAACAAACAAGTGACTGGAGAAGAGGCAGAAATTAATGTTTTGACTGCCGTTGCAGTAGATCCGCAAATTAGTTCCCGCACAATCGCACGTGGAAGGGCATAAGTCAGGCAAGTGTACTGCGCATTCTCCATCGACATAGGTTCCATCCGTATCACATCTCTCACCATCAAGAGCTGCATGGAAACGATTTTGAGAATCATGTTAACTTTTGTACGTGGGCATTAAGACATGATACTCCAAATTCATCATGTATCTTGTTTAGTGATGAGGCAACATGTACTAATCATGGCCAGGTAAACCGCAGAAACATGCACTATTAGTCTGTTGACATCCCCGTTCGCTTCGTCAATGGAATGTCAGCATCCATGGAGTTTAAATGTGTGGTGTGGGATAGTGAACCATCAGCTCATAGGCCCTTTGTTCATAGAAGGAACAACCAATTCACACAAGTATCACAGCCTCCTGACAGATCATCTGCCACAGATGCTAGAAGATGTTCCTTTGCAGACTAGGAGGAACCTCTGGTACCAACATGATGGCTGTCCAGCCCATAGTGCACGAAGTATTACAGCTTGTCTTAACGGATTGTTTCCAAATCGTTGGATTAGACGAAGAGGACCTGTACCTTGGCCGGCCCGTTCACCGGATCTGACCCTTTTAGACTTTTTTCTGTGGGGAAGGCTGAAAGTCACTGTCTACAAGGATATACCAACTACACCAGACGATATGAAATGACGTATTACTGCTGCCTGCTCTGAAATTTCCACTGAAATGCTAGAACGTGTGCAGCAGTCTTTCCATAGCAGACTGAAAGCATGTATTGAAGCTGCCGGTGGTCATTTTGAACACAACCTTTGAAGGGCTATGTTCTCTTTACTTAAAGAATCCACAGAAGTATTGTAATTCCCTTTTGTTTTTCTTTAGTTTGTGCTATCACAGGTTGTACAAGCGTCTGTGTGTAAAAGTTTCAAAATAAGATTTCTCATAAACCACTTGCACTAGAATCTTGCAACAAATGCACTGACATTCTAATTTACCCTATCTTTATTCTGTTGGTGTAACTAGGCATTATTCCATTTGAAAAATTGTATTTTTATGTTTCAAAAAATACACTTTCTCAGTATTATTAAAATCTGTTTATAGGCTAAATGTACAAGCCCCTGACTACCAATCAATGCTGTGAAAACTGCACATCAATAGCACTTTCCATTTCCAAAATATTTGCAGTGCAGTGATTCACCCTGTATACAGCTGCAAGACATATCTATAAATTCCTCAGATATCATTTAAGTTTCCACTTAAATCTTTTAAACACTTTTGCTTTTTCTTAAGGCCCCCCCCCCACTCTTTTTCCATAAAAAGAAGCCCATTCATGTCATCAATATCCCTCAACTACTATTACATCACTATATGTAATAACTTCACTTTTTTTAATCAGCTTTAGGCATTTCAAAATATAACCCCCAATTCTTCCCTATACCTAGCCCATTCTTTCAAATCTGAACTGTAATTTAGCTCTGATCCTGGTCCCCCTATCATTGCCTGCTTCACTTTCTTATACTTCCATAATGCTCCCTCCTTGTGTTGACACGATACCCAAGCTGGCACCTCTTCAGATGTCAATCAATCCCTGCAACTGTTCCCAAAGGTATTCTATATGTATCCTTTACCATCTGTCTATCTGGTGTATCTGCCTCTCTAGTGTCACTCATCAGGTTCGTGGCGCCAGTTGACTCTGCTTGTGACTTCTGACAGATCTTTCCTTTCCTTACAGTTGTGCTGTAAACTTTACATCTTGCTCCTTTAGTGCCTGTCCTGTTTTCTGCATCAGTCCACAAATCTAATCCTCAAAATGTATGATTTCCTTTAGCTTGGCTTTTTTTTTTGTAATAATAATAATAATAATAATAATTATTTTTTTTTTTACTTTCTCTACTACGTATAGTAAGTAGGGGAAGTATTGTATTCCACCCAAAAATTCAATACCGAGATTTCACCGGAAATACATGTTTTGAGACCCCCTGAATCCAAAAAAAAAGCATTTTTGGAAACATGTCCGTGTGTGTGTGAACAGCATAACTCAAACGAACAGTCGGATAAACACCAAACTTGGTATTTAGGTTCAGTATCTTCCAGAGATGCGACACGAAGGTTTTCAAGAAAATCCCCCCACCCCAGACTACCCTTTACATGGAACATTTTTCGAAAATTTTAATTTTCTCAAAAATGGCTCTAACGATTTTGATTAAAATATCATTTGTTTAAGATATTGTCATGACAAATGAAATGTATATCTCAAATTTTCTGGGAATGTCTCCAAAAGTATTCTTCATTGTGAAGGACTTTTGCATAACTGGTAAACCATAAGAGATAGACAAAATTTTACTACACAAAAAATGTAGATCGCGTTAAAATACACAATTTATGTCATATATATTTCTTTTGTTGAGTAAACCTATTTTGATATATTGCTTGTTATTCCCTTAAATTTTCCAATACTTATACTTTTTCTCAAATTCGTTATTCATTTTTTTTATGTCCTGGACATGCAAAGAGAATGGAATGCGCCACATAGCAACCAGCGTTAAAATATTTGACTATCGCTTAAAACCTACCATATTCCCCTTGCATCTACAAGAAAATTAGCAATAAGATTGACATCCCGATATCTCGATTAACATGAAGCATATGGAGAATAAGCGTTTGTAAAAATAGTTTGTACAAGAGTAGAGAAAGTCATGTGAGAGTAACACATCAGATTTTTTTTTATATAAGTATGCCTTTCAAATCTTTCTTTTTTCCCATAGTCATCCTCGATAAATATTTTTTATCTTTTTTGTGCTTTAAATAGGATTATCCATTTAAACTTCATAGTAGATAGTTTACTATTACTGGTCTGGGGTTGGATCTGATTCTGTCGACTCTAAAAACATCTAGTTTCCCAGCCAGTCAGTTGTAGACCGAATTTATCCTGGATAATTTCATCAACTTGTTGCAATACCCATTTATATCTTGTTTCCAGGATTCCAAAAATAATCACATTGATTTTTCATTTCTTTTCTTCTACCTTTTCCAAATGCAACATCCATGTTTGCACTCTTATCAGTTTATTCTATATCTGACTTGCAGAATTTTTCACAATTTCTTTTATCCCATCTATTCTTCTGCTTATTTTTCATCCATTATCTTTTACGTTGCTTTTAAGTCAATCAAATCTTCCGTGATGACTTTCATAATCCCAGAATCTGATCCATTTCCAGACATGGGATTGATGTCCATGCCTCCTGTTACAAGCAACATTGCTAGGATGAAAGAGTACAAGTGGAACTAATAAACCTTTTTTTGACCTCCATATCTAGAAAAACATAACAGTTTTCCAAAAGTATCTTGTTGTTGGTTATGTGTAATACTTGTAGGATATACTTTGACTGTTACTTTGAAATGGTGAGCATTGTTACTGAAATGTAACAATGTTTCCTGCCTCTACTATGAATGCACTTCACTCGAGCCAGATATACACATTACTGGCTACTCTTTCTTTGCTGCTAATAAACAAATCAGGTGGAAACTTCACTTTCGAAAAGTATATAAATGCCCTTCTGACCACATATGGCACCATAGGTAGTGCACACTGATGATACATGAAATTAAATAATTGGGAAGGAAACTTTCCACCTAAGTTCAGGGTACCTCCCCAGCATTTGCCAGTTATGTGAACTGAGGTAACCTGGAAGAAACCTTAGAAAATGAAACTGGCAAAATTAAACCATAGGCCCCCCATTATGAGTCCTATGCTTTAATGACCTTGGCCAAGTGTCACTGCTGCAGGAACTGATACCTCACTTGGTGATACTGGAAAATTCCCAGAGCCAAGTTGCTCCTAACCCTGTACCTAGCTCAAGTTTGTCGTTTTACTTTCATCTGTAACATGAATCTGGAAGTTAAAGCATCACTGATTATATGCTTCTTTAATTTTGCTTGAAATGCAGTTAACATTTACACGCTATGCATTGTAAAATGTATTTAATCTTAGTTTGCTTGAAACTTGCCAGGTTTTTGAAATGCCAATAAGGGACAGGTCATGTCGACACAACATAACATTTGCTCAAGAAAACACTGAGATATATCATATAATTTACTGCACTGTTTACATTTTAGGCACAAACTCTATTGCAATATTTTACTGTTGGTTTCATTTTCTACATAAAAAGCTCAAAAGTTAAAACCCATGTTTTTCTTCACTTTTAGCTTTTTGCAAAAATGCTAAATCTTCCTTAAGTCATGAAATTTCTGACAACTATGATTCAAATTAAGTGAGACTTAAATTTCTGACTATTAGAGCTGCTGAACATCTATTCTTTCATTATTCCATTTATTTTTAAGAATTGAAAAAAACACTTTCAACATATGCATTCAATCCATGTATACTTAGACATATGATACCAATATTAGTATATTTGGAACTGCATCTAAATTAACTTTAGAGGAAAAATTCACCCATTTTGAGTTCACATTACAACTCGTATCAGTATCGGTGTATTTAGCTCCAGCTTCAAATAATTCAGTCGTATGAGAAGAAAATTCCTCATAAAAGGTATCCAAATTAAAAAATGGACAAATTTCAAAGAATTGATCATTTCTTCAAAAACCATAAAATGTAACATCTTTCAAATGTAAAACATGTAGTTTCTTAAAAACTACATAAACCTTTTTCCAAATCATTTATTGCAACATTGTAAAACCTCTTTAGGTTAGATTTCACTTTATTCTGAAGGTTTGGAAGGGGTTGATCTATTAATGACTTAACTTCCCCACCAAAACAATTATCATCTTTCCTACAAATTACTTGGACCTCAGTTTTAAGAATGTATCATAAGTTCAAGTATTGCTTCATTAAAAACTTTAGAGAGTTTACTAAAAAAAAAAAAAAAGACAGATTAAAGCTTTAAAAGGATTTATTTATTGCAGTTGTTGCATTTGCCTAAAAGTATTGTAGAAATTTGCTGTAGAAATTTGGGGTAATCTGAATCTGATATTCCATTCCAGTTTTGTAAAGCCTGTCTACAGCTTTGCCTAAAGACATCCATCTTGTAGGAACATGTCTAACAATTTCAGAAAATTCAGTCTACAAATTCAAAGAAAGATATCAATATGCCCTTCTCTTTGCCGAAGAGGAAAAATGGCTGTAAGTTTTTAAGATAACTGTTTGAATGCCCATATCTAACAGATCACTTGCATATTTACATGTATTAAGTATAAGATGAGTACTGAAATTTGCTTTCACTATAGCACTATTTTCATTTTGAAACATTTTATAAACACTACTGTTTACACCAAAATTTATATTTGCATTATCTGCTGAATAAGCCACTAAGTTTTCTACAGAAAGATTTAATTTATCAAGACATTGTTTCATGTTTTCAAAAATTGCAGATGCAGTTTCATTGCTGTCTTCTATGATATTTAGCATCTTAAAAAGTTAAGAGAAAAAAAAATTAAGTAAATAAATACAAAGGATGTAAAAGTATAACATTTATTAATAATAAAGTTCTACCAGCCCTGCTGGAAATTTGTCTTACCTTCCATTGAACACCATGGGGTTCAAAGTAATACAGGCAGACTGGAAACACCTTCCTGTTTCCCTTATTGGAAGCATCGGTTGCCAATAAGAAGAAGCATTTTGTTTCCTCAGAAGAGGATAAAATCTAAATAAAGTTATTCACGTTTTTTGGTGCTAATACATTTTTCGTCAAAGCTTCCGCTTTCATTCATCCACAACTTAATTTTGACACAGTTGGCGAGTCATTGGTGAAAACATGCTTGGTTAGTTTCATGCCACAATCAAAACTGTTATAGCTTAGATTATGTCAGACATTGTGATAGCAGAATGCTAATTCAGCAGTAATGACACTGTTGTGATCATGTCCCTTATTGAACATAAATTTTGTTATTTTTTGAGGACGTGTTTGTTTGCCTCACGAAACTTTTGTGTAATACGGTTGAAACATGTTGCTTTAAGTTCGATTGAAAAAAAACCTGATTACAAGTACACATTTTGCCTTGAAACAGTTATTGTCAATGGGCACAATCCTTTTTTATACTGATCTTCCCATTGTCTCGGATAAATGCAAAATCTTTTCTTCTTTGCTTTCGGGGAATTACACATTTTAACAATGGAATTATCTTACTCTCACCATAACACAAACTGTGCCTTAACTGTTTCTGCTAAAAGTGTTTGAAAATGAAAGTATGCAGGCTTCACTCATTGTTGCATTGACATTAACCAGATGCAACCGTGTCACTCAGCAGCCAGCACCAGTGGTTCGCTCGCCTACAATAGAATTGCTAGCTGATGAATAATGAACTGGAAAATAGGATTGGTAAATGCTGCTGTAAATAGAAAACTTCAACCTTGGCAGAAGTGAGTTGTTTAAATATGGGACACCTGGCAATCCTACTTGAAATATAGCTAAAATGTACATACCATGCATTTTAAAATTGATCTAATCTTTAAAAACTGGAAATTTATGTACACAAAGGTGAAGTATTCAGTTATATTTAATCTTCTGTATCCTTAAGGCAGGAACCATTTGCATACAGGATGGATCATATAAGCTGTTAGGAGCAAATATCTCGTATGAAGAGGGAAAACTGAATGCTTTGTATTCCAAATCTTATTAGTAGAAGGGATCATACAAACTGTGATATGGGTAATACTTCCCTGGGACCCCATATGGGACACTGGGGAGACAACTTCAGAATTTTAAATGGAACTACGATAACATATTTTGATACTCTGGTTCCTCTTAGTAGACTAAGCAGCTTCCCCCCCCCCAAATGAATTTTTCAGCAGTTTTAGCCTTTAAATTAGGTTGTTACTTTTCATGAACTTAAGAGCAAAATAAACTATGGAATGAAAGAGCGTAAGTATTCTGATTTCAAAGCCACTTGATCTCTCAAAATATAGTTGGTCATATTTATCTTTTACTGTGGCTCTACTGGATTTAGAAATATAAACATGATTGTAGCACTAAGGTTAATGCAAGAGATTGTCGAATTGCATTGTCAGTGTTCAATGAAACACATGGGATGCAAATGTCACATGTAATTACACAATGGGAAGCATAAAGAACAATCGCAAGATAAAATGATCAATTGAATAATAAAAGTACTAACAAGTGTCTTTCTTGATTCTTTTGTGTCATATCTACTGTAAACCTTCTCACTTCAGTCAGATGTTTTGTTATTCATTGGTGTTTTCATTATAAATTGATGCATATGGAGAACATTGATCACATGGTTTAAGTGCTTACCGTATGCTATGTAAAACTCTTGTTGGTTGAGTGTTAGGATGAGGATTGTCAACAATAGTTTTGACTGATCCCAGCATTTTAAACCAAAAAGCTTAAAAAAAATTAATGATCAAAATATTTAAGAATCATATCCAAATTCTCTTTTTGTATTCTATACACTTTATTAATATGTAATGCCATATCTGCATCATAACAAACTTTGCTACAGCTACACTCTGAATACAAATATTTGTATTATTTTAACAGCAGAGGAAAACTGAATATTATTAAATTATCAACAGAATAAAGAATGAACAATGGTCAAAAGTTGGAACAACTGTGAAGGCAGTTTACCTAGTCCATTAACTGGATAGGAGATGGCCAAAGTTTTAAGCATTCCATTATTTACTTTCTCTGCTATATACTTACAGTAAGTAGAGATAGTAATGTAATCCACCCAAAAGTTTGATACCGAGATTTTGCCAGAATAGATGTTTGTAGGTCCCCTGAACAAAAAAAAAAAAAAAAAAAAATTGTATAAAAAGGTTTGTGCATGTGAGCAGCATAATTCAAAAATGAAGAGTCCAATAAATACCAAGCTTGGTATACATGGAAAGTTATTCATTGTTTTCGATTTCCTCAAAAATGGCTCTAATGATTTTGATTAATATAGCATAGGTATGTCTAAGGTATTTTCATGACAAAATGTATACCGTAGAACACTGCTTAACTACACTAAAAGGGATTTGTAGTCTTTCTTACCTCTAATGCTTTGAATTTGTCTACTGTCACTCTGTTGCTGATGTTTTAAACTCTAATAAACCACACTAACCAATAGCAATGAGTCTCCGCATTGAACGTTAATGCAAGACTTGTTATAATGGTAAAATATTTCTTGGAATGTGGGATAGGGGTGAGAATTAAGTCTATACAATACCAAGTACCTGTGCTGGTATGGTTGGGGCAAAGAAATACTGCCAATTGCTGCAGCCAAGCCAAAGTGATTTTGAGCACATTGGTTTTTTCTTCTTTTTTTTCTCCTTTCTTTCTCTGCCCCATTTCCGATAAGCACAGTTCAGTAAGTAAGGATTTACTGTATCTTAAATTTTCTGGGAATAGCACCTGGAGTCCTCTTCATTCTGAATAACTTTTGTATAATTGGTAAACCATAAGAGATAGACAAAATCTTACTACATAAAAAAATGTACATCTTGTTAAAGCACACGATTTATGCCACATAAAAAATTTTGTGGCATTAACTATTTCCAAGATATTCTTTATTTGTTAGAATTTTCAAATACTTGTACTTTTCTCAAGAGGAAAATCACTGTTTGTTTTTTCCTTTTCTTTCTTGTGGTCATGCAAAGAGAACATTTTCAAAGGCATCAAATAGCAACCTGCTCTTAAAAGATTATGCTATCACTTATGCCAAGTGTATTCATGTAATCCCCTTGTACCTACAAGGAAATATATAATAAAATCATTTCTGCAAATGTTATCTTGATTATTACAAATATATAGAAGAATATTCTTTTGTAAGAATAGTTTGTTGAAGAATGGATAGAGAAAGTCATATGAATGTAACACAGATTTATATTGTAATAGCACCAGAATTGCTTTCTGCTTCTTTAGCTAACAAGCTTTTAAGGTTCCTCTTCAACCCCACATGAAACATGCAAACTTGCACTATGTACCATTCTTGTGGATGTGGAAAATGCTCTTTGAGAGTCAACTAACACAAGTACTCGAACTTGCCCTTATTGACAGCTTATTGTATACAAAGGAATTACCAATAGCATATATCAGAACTTTTGAGTAAATTTTGCGGGAAATATTGGCATCCTTATAAAGCTTGTGCATGAAAAGCATTTCAAACCATAAGTTCTCAAAATTTCTAATAGAAGATAGTGTAATTTGTAACTGTGCATGAGCAGTATCATATTTTTCAGTCATCTGATTCTACCTTTCCAACTCTGTCCAACACACGACTTGTGTGAAAGAACAATTAATTCCATTAATTGACCTAATAGTGGTTGCAACTATAAAGCCTGGGACTTAAAGTACTTACAATGAATGTAAGTCACCATTGGGGTATGGCATCTCAACACAATTTGAGATCTCCTTGTTTACTGGGAAAAATGCGAATCAGCTGGAGAATTTAATGTCGTGTTGGCATGTTGCAATGGTAGCTCAGTGGTTAGAGCAACCGGACGGAGACCGGGAGATCCGTGGTTCAAATCCCGGCTATTGCATTGAATTTTTCAGTCATCTGATTCTACCTTTCCAAAATCATTTAAATGTTTTAAAATTAATCCTTGTTTGATTTTCTAAAAAGTTCAGTGTCACCCTTGTATATGGCATTTTAATCAAAATCATTAGTCATTTTTTGAAAAATAAAAAATGTCCAAAAATGTTCCATGTAAAGGCTCGTTTGAAGTGGGGAATTTTCTTGAAAATCTTCATGTCGCATCTACAGAAGATATTAAACCTAAATACCAAGCTTGATATTTATCCGACTTTTTGTTTTCGAGTTATGCTGTTCACAGACAGACACGCACACGCACACGCGCACGCGCACACACACACACACACACACACACACACACACACACACACACACACACACACACACACACACACACACACACACACACACACACACACACACACACACACACACACACACACACACACACACACACACACACACACACACACACACACACACACACACACACACACACACACACACACACACACACACACACACACACACACACACACACACACACACACACACACACACACACACACACACACACACACACACACACACACACACACACACACACACACACACACACACACACACACACACACACACACACACACACACACACACACACACACACACACACACACACACACACACACACACACACACACACACACACACACACACACACACACACACACACACACACACACACACACACACACACACACACACACACACACACACACACACACACACACACACACACACACACACACACACACACACACACACACACACACACACACACACACACACACACACACACACACACACACACACACACACACACACACACACACACACACACACACACACACACACACACACACACACACACACACACACACACACACACACACACACACACACACACACACACACACACACACACACACACACACACACACACACACACACACACACACACACACACACACACACACACACACACACACACACACACACACACACACACACACACACACACACACACACACACACACACACACACACACACACACACACACACACACACACACACACACACACACACACACACACACACACACACACACACACACACACACACACACACACACACACACACACACACACACACACACACACACACACACACACACACACACACACACACACACACACACACACACACACACACACACACACACACACACACACACACACACACACACACACACACACACACACACACACACACACACACACACACACACACACACACACACACACACACACACACACACACACACACACACACACACACACACACACACACACACACACACACACACACACACACACACACACACACACACACACACACACACACACACACACACACACACACACACACACACACACACACACACACACACACACACACACACACACACACACACACACACACACACACACACACACACACACACACACACACACACACACACACACACACACACACACACACACACACACACACACACACACACACACACACACACACACACACACACACACACACACACACACACACACACACACACACACACACACACACACACACACACACACACACACACACACACACACACACACACACACACACACACACACACACACACACACACACACACACACACACACACACACACACACACACACACACACACACACACACACACACACACACACACACACACACACACACACACACACACACACACACACACACACACACACACACACACACACACACACACACACACACACACACACACACACACACACACACACACACACACACACACACACACACACACACACACACACACACACACACACACACACACACACACACACACACACACACACACACACACACACACACACACACACACACACACACACACACACACACACACACACACACACACACACACACACACACACACACACACACACACACACACACACACACACACACACACACACACACACACACACACACACACACACACACACACACACACACACACACACACACACACACACACACACACACACACACACACACACACACACACACACACACACACACACACACACACACACACACACACACACACACACACACACACACACACACACACACACACACACACACACACACACACACACACACACACACACACACACACACACACACACACACACACACACACACACACACACACACACACACACACACACACACACACACACACACACACACACACACACACACACACACACACACACACACACACACACACACACACACACACACACACACACACACACACACACACACACACACACACACACACACACACACGTATGGACCATTTTTTAAAAACGCTTTTTTTTAATTCAGGGGTCAAAAATACGCATTTCTGGTGAAATCTCGGCATCAAATTTTTGGGTGCAATGTAACACCACCTCTAGCTATTATGCATGTGGTAGTAAAAGTAAAAATATAACTATTTCATTCAAATCTATTTAATAAGAATAGAGGGAAGGCTACAAATTGATGTTACACTCTTCCCTTCTGCTCATATACTGCTTTACCAATAGATTTGAGCAAGCACCTGGCTGTGTGCTACAGGATGAGTTGATGCTCCATGTTCTAGTAGATCTTCATTTGCTTCCTTCCAATTATGTGAGCATTTTGGAATGTCACATTTCATTCTTGACACACAATTCCAATAGAATGACGTTCGTTCTAATAAAAGCTTATTTAATTCTACAACTAAAATTGTTATATTATCTACTTCAGAGCTGCAATTCTCATTGCTACCCATTTCTGTATTCAAAGCAGAAAATGACCAGAATATTCCAAATAGTGTGCAGAATATTGACAGTTTTCATTCCACATAGGTCAGAGTGCCTAAACCTTAATTTGCAGTTAGATACATACTTTATAATGCATACACCAGCTGTCCATTTATTTTTGGACTTTGCCGGCAAGGGTTTGAATGCAATCACATTGCTGGCAGAAAACTCATAGATCTTGGCATTACAGTAATATTAACTCCACTGTCATAACTAAAATTGTGAAAAGCATGCAGGATTTCCATTGAAGCGCTGCATTCACAAAGGTCCTAGCTGCACAATGCCATAATTAGATTGCATGTTTGAGACCTAAAAATGCCAAAGTACAAAAAATCTTTGAAAGGCACCAAAGTTAAGCATTAAGTGTAGAAAGTTCTTTTGAACCCTCTTTTCCACCTAACAAGAGATGATACAGAAAGAGGAAATGCCTCTTCAACTCCTCTCCGCTTGCCTATAATCATCTAGCAATGTGTACTGTTTAGCTATGTTATGACGACATGCAAAAGCATTTGCAGGAAAGTCTGAAAATAAATGAATGACTGGTACAACCCTGGTTTTGGGACTGTGTATATGAAAAGACCAATTTAGTTTTACTTACAGCACTTTTCAACACATGACACAAAGCATCAGCAAAATTTAAAGTTAAAATGTATAACAGTGCTTGTATATGGCATGTAAAAGATTTCACTCTTTTAACATAGTCAGGGACAATTCTAATTCTTCATTTCCTGTGCAGGCCCAGGTTTCTAAGAAGAAAACGAAAGCGGTCTGATTTGATTAGCTACTGGATAACAGTTGGAGCAGTAGTACACATCCCATAAAACACAGCTTGAAGAACAGTTTACATGTTACGTGAAATTGATAGTCTAAAGGATAGAATCTACAACAGAAAAACTGACATTTCTTCAAATTTTTCTTTATTTATAACATTGCTCACAGCAACATTGAGGGTAGTACTAGTAACAGTATCAAAATTTAAAAATGCAAAATATTTGCGATACTTGGTTCTGCATCATCATATCAACTGTTCAGATCGATAATGTCATAACATGCGTTAGAGTTTAGTTTGACATATTAAAAGTTGCAGTGTTTACCAAAAATCATAAATCATAACTGCTGAAAATGTTTATACAGAAAATGTAAAATAAGCAATACTGAATCATTTTTTTAAATGCTAGGGCAGAGGTGTGCACAAATTTGCCATGTAATATTCAACCTGAGGCATTTGAAAGCCTAAGAAACATAACATTGGGAGGGGAATTAGTAAGCATTGCCCATCAGGCACTGATGGATTGTTAAAACTTTTGGGGATGTTATTAATAGAAGTGTTTTCTATATATACATAGTTGTAAACTATCACTATGACTGTAGGACAGGGAAAGCATGGACCTGTCCACAAGATTGTGATATAAGATTATTGATTTTGCATGTAATCCCAAGTCCCTTTTCCCACTTACATGTTAGATCAGAGGTGGTAGAAATACTTTCTATCACAATTATCAAATGTGTAGTAGCTCGTAATGGATAACTAGCCAGAGAGGGAGAGGCACCAGGAATCCAAATGTAACATGAGTCACTTTTTTTTTGTGCTACTTTTACATGAGTATTTAATTTGTATACTGTTAAAATTTGAGGAATGTTAAATATGATAGTGCTGATGTGAAGCACCAATATAATTATAAATAATTCAAAGTTTTGCTTTTAAGGAAAGCATTCTTATGTCATATTTTCAGGTATGAGTACTTTAAAACAAATCTTGAAAACCTTTCTGTTTTCTTTCATTTTATTAGTTATATAAATAGTAATTATCTAACCTGTATATTATTTTGTGAACAATGTTATTTTCTTTGTTTAAAATTCATAATCTAGAGAGTAATACTATCTAGACTGACCAGGCATATAGTTGTCAAATAAGCCTTAATTGTGAGAAAGGGGCGGACAGCTTTCTGTTCTAATTCTTGTGAACTAAGTGGCAACACTGTGCCGATAAAAGTAATATTTCTTTCTCAATTTGAAACCTTGCAGTTAAAAATGATTAATTCCCAGCTCTTTAGCCCAAATTTTACTTGGTAACAAACAGTTTAGTGCAAAGAATTGTTGTCACTTTAATTTCAAGATAATGTAATTCTTAATTTTTCTGCAAATAAACTGCCAATAGATTGTGCGATTGATATTCATTAGCTAGCACACAATTGAAGAAATGTTTGCTTCTGCAGCTAACTTATCAAAGTAATAGCTCACTTTTGAGAAACTGTGTGTTTTATGATATACTTCAGCAGTCACTGTATTTCTCTCTTCTGTGACATACATGATTATAAATTGCTATAAGGAAATAATGTAACCAACTATGATGTAAAAATAACATCACCCAAATAACAGAAAAAAAGAAGCTCATAGATGAAACATTAATGTTCCCTCAGACAGGCAGAGCACACTAAACTGAGATATGTGGGTTCACACAAACACAATTACTCTGCAGTGCTTTTTCACAGCAGTTCTACATCTACCAACCTCGAGTGGTAGACCACAGTGTTCATCACGTTCTGCACCCAACATTCTCAGAATGATAACTAAGAGTTCCTCAGAAGAGGAGAAACTATTGCTTCTCGTCACTACAGCTGAGGATGATGAAAGTTGTCATACAAAACATTTTGTATATTCCAAACCAAAAAGAATCTAATTGTATGCCAAAAGATTGAACCTTTACTGCATGCTCCATAAACTATAGAAAGAGAAACGATTCCCAGAATTTCAGATTAAATTAGTATTTATTAAAATAATAAACAAAATGTAGTATAGTAGTAGTCGAATGTTATGGAGCTTTTGATTTAACATCATTTGCTTTTGGGTTTCTCAACAGTGTTTGCTTATTTTGAATTCTTCTGTTTTAAGTTTGTTCTGGAAAGTTTTGCATGCTGGTAGATGTTCTTTGTTCATGATGGTGTTAATATCTTTGCATAAAACACAATGTGGTGAATTGAGCAAACTTATTTGGTGAAGATGTTCGCCAAACAGTTATGATCTGTTTCTAGACGAAATAAGGCAACTCCATCTGATTAAGGGTTATATTAGGTTTTAGCAGTGTTTTCCATTTCTTGGTTTCAGTTTGTTTTAATTAAGATTTATATGTTGCATTTATTGTTGATCTTGAACTACACCATTTTGTAGAAGCTGGTTCATTAAGATTTTCAATCTGTTTTGTGTGATTCAACAATTTTCTCTACATGAGCTCTCCAGTTCTATTTTTGATCAACGTAGATTCCTAGATATTTTGATTCATTAGCTTGTGTATATTATTTTTGGTATATTATGTCTTAAGGTGAAAAATCTGATAATTTGATTTTAGTAGGTTTATTCTCATTAGGTTTTTCTTCACACCACACCTTTAAGTCTTCTAGCGCTCTTTCATTTTTTGTACTAATTTTAATTCATCTCCTTTTGTACACTAAGTTCAGATGATTATCATCAGCAAACAAAGCAGTCTTAATTTGCATTAATTATGTATGCTGAATGGAACCTTTCTCTGCTTTTTCCCTTTTGCTGTCAGTATAAGAAGAAGCCAACTTATGTTGTTTTTCCAAATATGACTTCAGTTCTGCAAAAAAATTGCGGTTTATGGAAATGGAATTACACCAAATAGTTATGCATTATATCCCAACTATGTGATCAGAAATCTAGCAAACAGAAATCACTCCCTTAAGGGAACTGATCTGTGAAATTTCCTAAACCTGAAATATTTAACCCCTTGCATGTTCTAATGATCTAAAGCATTTGAGATTTAAATGTTCCCTGCTGGCCTAAATGCCCCAAACGCTCTTGCTTAATGTATGTTTAGCAGTCACATTGTAAGAATGGAACAGCACCTGTCTGAAACCCAAATTAATGCAGTTGCTTAGTAAGCATTTTTGCATATGTATGAATATCAATAAGCACTAAATGCTGACACACAGCAAACATATTCAGTGTCAAACGTTAGAAATTTCCTGACAGCACAGGTTAGTTTTAAAACAATGGCTTATGCATCCAGTAAAGGTGTAACAGATGAGGAAATTCTTACAAATTCTAGAAAAAAGCACTGATAGCAATCACACATCATTTTCATTCAAGAGGAAGATTTTGCATATATTACATTTTGTACTCAATGTATGTATGCTTAACTTATTCATTCGGTATGACCTCGTAGAGAGACCAGCATGTGCAGCTTATGGTGCCAGGAAAAAGCTTGGTGCATCATACCATTATAATACCATTTATGTCTCGCAGGTGTACAAGCAGGAAAAGAAGTTTACCTATGGAACTGCATCCCTTAGTCTTTTTCAATAGCTGCAGAAAATCAGGTGTGCTTTATGTAGTGAGAAAAATAGAAGTGTTCCTTCTGGAAGGAGTACCATCACACGTGAAAAGTGCAAAATTAGATAAATTTGTCAATGCATGCTTTAAACAGCAATAAAATACAAAAATATATTCATTTGTATCTTTTTTTAGTTTATTTTGTAATCCCCCCCTTCAAGGGAGGACATAGTTTCTTCCACAGGCAATTGAATTTAAATACCCATTTTAAAAAATGCAGCCTTCCTGGCCATGCACTAATTCTTTTTTAAATGGGAGTGGCAAAGAGTTAACTGATCATTTTGATTTCTTTTTTTATTTCATGTCTTCATAAAGAAATTTTGTTGCAAAGCTTGATGTATATACAGGATGAACCAGACCACCTGTAACAGTTATTTATGCATACGACATAAAATTTTTTAAATAAAAATATTTATAACTAGAGCAATGTGAAGTTTCATATGAGCTTGATTTCATCTACGAGTATCACAACCAGAGGTGAGATCAGTGGTGCATCACTTTAAAATTTCATTAATTCATACTCTTTCAAGAAGAAAAGCATATGTCTATGTTTGTTGTGGCTAGATTGCAGTTGTCCAGTTGTTTGTACACAAGCAGTAAGATGCTTGATGAGCAGTTGAAGGTATCTCTCAGCTACTCAGAGCTCAGCAGCCAGGAAATTTGTATAACATTCATCCAATATCATCAACATATCAAAACCATCACTATTTGTACTAGAAATAAGGAGTTTATAATCACTGTTAACTTTTACACTTATTTCATTTGCCACAAAAATAAAGAAAACAAAACACTCAATTATCTATCACTGTATTGTGCAAGGACATCTGAGCTTCCTTTGACAACATTAATTTTAATTTTCTTTTTTTACATTTGTCATGAATGGAATTGCTGTGTACAGTTTGGGTGTGCTGTTCCTTTCATATGCTTTTCTCCTTGAAAGAGTATGAATTAATAAAAAAGTTTTTCTACAAGTTATATGCAGGATTAGTTTAAATCATGGTTTAAACAATTTTTTTTTAAACACTGGGGATATTTTTTATTGCTATTCTTAATGTTTTACTACTTTCTAGTTATTGGAACAACAATCACTGTTTAAATTTAAACATTGTAATAGTTGACTGTATGGCATGTGTCAGTTGAATTACTTATGTGTGCAGTAAAATGAGTGAGAGGAAAAAAAGACTTAAATTTGGCTCTTTTTTGATGAAATAAATGAGGGCAGAAAAGGATGTAGAGCCAAGTGTAAGAAATGTGGATAAGAATTAGGTGGCCATGTACACAGAATGAAGAATCATAAAGAAAAATGCAAAAAAAGCAAACAGGATGATGAAGGTATAACAATTTTGGTGTGTTACTTTGGCACCAAGTATTCCTTATTAGGTTTTCTCATAGTAAATCTTAAGTATTTGCTTTTACTTTAGTCCAATCAGGCTAAATTTTAACTTTTAGCAGAAAAATACTAGCTGCCTGAAATGGTGCTTTAAAATGTCTCTTAGGAATTTGTTTTGCTTTATTAGGTCCTGCTTACATGCTAATTTTAAGTGTTCTGCTCAAAACCAAACAATAGGCCTGTTGCATTTTGTCAGTCAATTTTAACACAAATACATATATATAAAACTTAAAAATCTGATTACATTCACATGGCTTTCTCTACCTTCTATCGTATCGTATCTATTAGTGGATACACAAATTATTCTTATGAAAGTTTATTTCTCTTGTTTACCTAATTTTAATCTAAATAAACCTTTGCAGAAATAAGCTACAGTACACATTTCATTAGGATACAAAGGGAACAGTGATAGTCAATTTTTTTAAGAACTGGACATATATAACCTCTTTCCATGCAATTGCGAGAAACAACTAAACATCACCATGAGTAAAAAAGAATGACAAAGTATTGAACAAGTTGAACAATAATGGATATCTCTGAAATGGCTTGTGCCACAAAAAACATCTCATGTCCTAGATTTATGCCACATAAAAGAACTTTAAGCCTGATAAAAAGGCTTCTGAGCAAACTTTCCAGTCTTTCACATCCAATATGGTATGGGATGCTAAGAACCACAGCAGTTAAAGAGCGTCTATAAATAAAACTCAATTTAATTTTCACAAGAAAGGTTATTTGGAATAAAATGAATATTTTAAAGAGATCTACATTTTTTGTGTAGTACGCATTTATCTACGTTTATCAGTTATACAAGTTTATACAAAATTCCTTTCAAATGAAATGGACTTTACAGGCTATTCCCAGAAAACTTAAGATATACATCTTATTTGTCATTTAAATATTATTAATATATGGTATTTTAATCAAAATCGTTAAAGCTATTTTTTTAGAAAATCAAAAATTTTGAAAACATTTCGTGTAAAGGGTAGTTGGGGGTGGGGGGATTTTCTTGAAAATATTTGCGTCACTTCTATAGAAGGTACTGGACCTAAATACCAAGTTTGGTGTTTATCCGACTTTTTGTTTTTGGGCTATGCTGTTCACAGATGCACATGGACATTTTTCTAAAAAGTTTTTTTTTTTTTTTTTTAATTCAGGGGGACTGCAAAACACGTATTTTTCGTGAAATCTCAGTATCAAATTTTTGGGTGGAATGCAATACTATGTATTCTACATCTACTATTGTATGTGGTAGAAAAAGTAAAATGTGGTTTAAACAAAAAAAAAATGGTTTTTAGGTGTTTTTAAAAGAAACCTTTTTTTTCCCGACACTGGTTATTTGTTTTAAAGATCTCTATCTAATGGTAGCCTAATTGACCCTCACTTCCATTTGAAATTTGAATGCCATTGACCCCACTTCCAGTTATGGCTGATGAAATCAACCTCAAGTGAAAGTTCACATGTGCTTTAGTTATAAATATTTGTGTCTCAAAAATTTTAATGCCATATTTTCTGTAATAAATTACTGTTAAGCATGATCTGTTTCACCCTATATATTATGTTAAGCATTTCTCAGTGCATTAAAAAAAATTATTAACTATTTTACAAAGAATGCTTGTTATGGCTCAGTCTTACAGGATTTGTGTTTATTATTGAGTTGAAAACTGATTTGCTATAAACTAAAGCAATAAACCTTTAGAATTAACTGAAATTTTTAAAAAAAATATTTTTCAATTGTCAGTTTTTCTTGTGCAATCCATATGCTATGATGTCTGTAAAACAAGTTTTAGTTAGCATGTATTGGGAAACTACTTCCAAAATTTCGCTCCAATTGGAATTGAGGCTAAATCCTTTCATGTCGTGTCCTGTCCTGCCCTTTTCCCTTGTATCATTGTAATCACAAGGAAGGGGCACAAATTAAGATTTTTATTCTAGATTCACTTTTTCACCAGAATTTACTGGAACATGTTTCGGAGACCATTGCCCTCTCCATCATCAGACTGGATTCACTGCCATGCTTCCCCTTGTGACTAGCAGATGGCATTATATGATTGAACGTACTGTGCAGTGAGATCCTTTTCATACGGGATATCAAAGTTTAATATATTGCGCTTCTTATACAGTGGAATCTCGTTAGCACGTTCCTCATTAACACGTTTTCCCGTGTATTACATTGAATTATAAAAGTCCCGGTACCAAATCACCAAATATAATATATAATGTTTGCTTAGTGCGTTTTCCCGGTCCCGCTTACTACGTTTGAAGTTTGACGTCCTCATTCGCTGTTTTGGCCAATCCTTGATCGGTACAGTGGGAGTAGGCGTTTAACACGTTCATGGTTTGACGTCCTCATTTGCTACTTTGGTCAATCCTTGGTCACAGGGTGGAAATCGGCAGCCAATCACATACATGCATTTAAATATTTGTGTGACACAATTTCTGTGGGCGGGATAGAGAATGCTTTATCTTGGCGTGGTAAACGCGGTAAATGCTAACGATAGCTTCTAATGTTAAGTGATGACCAAACAACCATAGATTGTATTTTAACTTTTCATTTACAATGAAAAAAAGAAAGTGTAGTAGGTAAATAACCAACACTGAAAAACTGAAAATCCTTGATGTAATCACAATCCAAATATAAAACATGTCGATATAGTGCGGAAGTTAAACATTCCTCCGTCAACCTTAAACACGGTTGTTAGCAAACCTAAATTGATTGAAACTGCTTTTAAAGAAGGGAAAAATACTAAAACAAAACTTTTCTCTTGGAAAATAGGATCAGAAGAGGACCGGAACGAAATTTGTTGCATGGAAACACCTCCGTATTCAAATCGTCTTGTATACACCAAAGATAATATCGTCTATTGTACTCGTAACACGATGCACGCTCATAATTTTTTCTTTTTTAGCAGAAATTGTTATCACGTGTGTAATTAAACACACAGCAAAACCACTATTGCCGCTTCCACAATTCGCAATTTATTTTCTCAAAAACATTCATAACCTAAAAAATCCAAGTTGACCAAAATAAAAGCTTGAATTATTTATTCTCAGGCTTTGTGTATCCAAATCCATTTAAACATATTGAATTTAACATGGAAACGCGGATCGTATTCAGTATGAAATTGTACTCAAAATCGATTTAAATTGCCCATGGAGACGTAGTAATTATTAGATTTTTATTACCTATGTTCTTAAATTGCAGATTTTGCATTTTCGTTAACACGTTTTCCCGCCTATGACGTCCAAACCCTTAGGTCCCTGCAAAAACGTACTAACGAGATTCTACTGTAAATGAATAACTTTTCCCAAATGGAGTGTTCTGCTGCTTTTCTAAGGCCCTTTAAAACTTCGGCTTTTCTTCTGTCTGATGATTTGTGGATCAAAAATGCCCTGCATCTGTTGATTTTTCTGTTTGTTTATATTTCACATTTCTATTTCTTTGTCTATATTCCTTTTTGTCTTCCCTATGTACAATCCTGACACCCAATTTCGTAAATACCAAAGTTTTTCCCACTGACATTTTGTCCTTTGTATTGGTCCTGAGCATATTTTTTAAGGAATGTTTGTTAACTGGCACTAAGGTTATATATTTTGAATATTTTATATATATCTTTGAATATTTTTGTAAATTTTGGTAAGGCCCATGGGTGGAAAGTGAATTTTTTTAACTTTCTAGTTTCTTTAATGTTACTTAGTATGGTGACTTCCTTTATTTGTTTCTTCTTTTGGAATATCTTAATCTTCCTGTCTTGTATCTCTTTTTTAAGCCATTTTATTACGATTTCCAGGATCTTGTTATATTCTTTTTTGTATTCTTGTGTGTTCATTGGTATATTTACCAGTCTGAAGGTAAATTGTTCATTATTGCATATTTGTGTTCCCTGGGGTTGTAGCTGTCATTTTTAATGTAGTGCTGTGTCTTTTCTACAAAGCTTATTTTATTCTGATACATCATGATTTTTATGTCCACAGAGGAGAGCATGTTATTGGCTTCTGTTTCTATTGTAAACTTTACTGATGTATCTTTAAGTTCAGTAGAGATGTTGCATCCTTCATGAACTTCTTATTTATTATGGCAAAAATGTCGCCTGCATATCTCTACCAGAGTTTAAATATGCGAGGAAAAGCTTCTGTTACATGTATTTCCAAGAAACTCATGTATAAATTTACCAGAAATGGGGAAAGTGGGTTGCCCATTGCTAAACCATTCACTTGGGAGTGAATTTTCCCGATGAGGTCTAGGTGTTACTTATGCTCAGACTTTTTGGTTGGGGGAGTTCTTGAAATTTTTTAACTAAACAATTTGCCAGATTGTATGCTAGTCTATTGTATTGATGACTAGGAGCATTTTATTACCAGGTTTGTGAATCTTTAGTAATCTATATGTTCCTGGGTGTAGTTGGGTTGCTTGGCATCACAATTTTCTTTTCTTGTTCCCTTATAATAGTTTTTCTCTCTTTCAGAGTGGATAGAAGTGATTTTTGTGTATTTCTGTGTCAGAACTGTTTTTATGGTTCGAACTTCTAGCCGTGTAACATGTTTCCATCCTTGTTTCATAATCTTGTTTGTCTATGATCACTAGTTATTTCCTTTATCTGTAGGGTAGACAAAGACGAATATAGACACAAGGTTTAATGAACACATGAGAAATGTGAAATATAAGCAAACAGAAAAGTCAGCCATTGCAGAGCATTTCTGGTCCACAAATCATCACATAAAAGAAAAACCGAAACTTTTAAAGGCCCTTAGAAAAGCAGCAAAACTCTCCATTTGGGAAAAGTTATTCACTTATAAGAAGAAGCGCAATATATTAAACTTTGATATCCCGTATAAAAAGGATCTGACTGCACAGTACGTTCAATCATATAATGCCATCTACTAGTCACAAGGGGAAACATGGCAGAGAATCCAGGCTGATGATGGAGACAACAGTCTCCAAAACATGTCCCAGTAAGTTCTGGTGAAAAAATGAAGCTAGAATAATAAAAATCTTAGGTTGTGCATTTATAAAAACTTCATTGTGATTCCCAAAATAGTTGTAAAAAACAAGGAAGGGGTTTTGCTTCATAAATGAATCAGCTTTTCTACATCCATTGCTTAGGGCAATGCATCAGTGAAATTTGGTACAAAATGTGAACTTTTTCTTTATTTTTTGTTTTCAGAATTTTTATTATACTTACAACTTGTGCTATCATGCTATACAATTGGCTTTATATTTTATCAAAAAGCTCTAAGTGACGAATTATTTAATTGGCCCTGTGCCATTTAGGTACAGCACTGCATTGAACTTCAAACTCAGTTCCTTATTTTCAACATTTTTCAGTTTCCAAAATGCTCCTTGGACCACAGCTTTTAACTTGTTAGTTTGAAATTTCAGTACAGCTTCAGGAATTATGGATTTACAAATTGCTGTGCACTAGTTATACAACTTATATGAAATGGTTCAACTGAAATTATTTTCCTAACTCAATTGAAAAAGTTGAAAAATGTAATAACAAGTGAATAAAAAAAAGAGTTTTCTCTTAAACCAATTAAAATTAAGAAATACCTGCACAGCAATTTCTTTATATTTGTATACTAAGCTCAAATTAAAAATTGGGAGTGATGTGATTAACCATAGGGTGCAAGGAGCATTTCATATTACTGTATCAAAAAGTAATGTGAATATAATAATTAATGTCTTAACAACAATTTGACATAGCTTGTTAAAATTTTGTGTGCCCTATATGCTTTATATTCCGAGTATATAGTAAAAAAAATTAAAAGCAATCAGAAGAAAACTATGGAACTTTTGATTTGCAAAGATGCATAGCCTTAAACATGACTTGATTCAGATTCTCACTACCTATTGACTTGCACTGTGATATCTATGGAAAAATTGCACAAGCTCAAGAATGTCATATTGGTTTTGCGGTAAGCCCTTGTACTATAGTGTGAATATACTATGACTGTCTGAGGGAGCCTTTGGTGATGACCTAATAAAACTACTTCTTGATTTAATAGAAGAAATATTATAAGAAGTAGTGTACTTGAACTGTTTATTAACATTTGTGATGACCACAATAAGTGGAATTAAAATTTAACATCAAGTCAAAAAGAACATATATAAAGGTGATACATGTATAGAAAATGCCGTTGGGGAACTGTATTACACTGATACATTTCTAAGTGCTGTAAAACAATACACACTGATGTTTGCAAGCTTACATATAAGATAGGATGTTCAGCCCTAAATACTACAATATTAATCCGTTTATAGTAACATTGTCAACCAGCCAACAATTAAGAATGTGCCTCCAATAGGCGTCAGTCGCCTTAGCTCACTCTGCCCTGTCAGAGCATGGTAGTAGCATGTTCCACAGAACAGGGTCATTCCCAGAATCAGGAATGTGCCACTCTGAAAGAAAGGAAAAAAAGAAACAAACTTAATCACAACTGCAATAAAGACATTCATTTTTCCATGACTGGGACTAAATATCAGGCTTTAGGTTACTAAAATTGAGAATGAAATATTACATTTTTCCTCCCCTTAGGAAGAGTAATGTAGTATTTCCTCCATTAATCTCTTATTTATTTTTCAAGCAGTTTTAGCTGCTTCAGGCTCTTCAAATTAATTTCGTTCAATTTAACTAAACAATGTATTTGAGAAATATAAAACAGAGTGAAATATTAAAATTTTTCCCTAAAGAAGAGTACTGTAGTATTTCCTCATATAATCTTTTATTTGCTTTTTCAGCATCAATCCTACAATATACAAGCAGTTTCAGCTACTTCAGGCTCTTCAAATTTATTTTATTCAGTTAACTCCACACTGTAATGGATATAAACAGGATTGCTATTATATTTCATTTGCATATGCTCTCAAATACTTCCAGTGGACTTCAATAATAAGAACTATAGATAAAATGGGATAGTTTTGTCCTAGTCATGGAAAATATACAGTGTAATCCATATTAACTTTATCATTTTAATGAGATCTGATTTCATTTTGGGAGTTAATATAAACTTGAAATTTGTGATCTCTTGTGATTCTCCGGGAGAATCTATATTGTTACTACTGCCACCTATTAATGATGATGATGGTGATGATGATGATAGCTTTATTGCAATCAAGAAACACTTACAAGAGCATCCGACATTGTGTGTACATTTATACACAGCCCCGTATTTAGGTAATGTTACACCCATGGGCCCAACAATTTTTCCACCCCCATCCATGTGACACCGCTCAAAAACAGTGCAGGCAGCACGCAGAAAGGTAATGTTGCCAGTTGCATCATGCATGTAAGATCTCCATTCGTCTATCTACAATTTCCCTCTCATTAATAAGAATTCCCACTACCAACGCTGCTCTTTTTTAGCAGATATGAACATTTTTATTTATATATATATATATATTTCATTCTTTTCTCAATGTTGTCCCATGTGGCCCATGTAAAAATATGGGGTTGCATATACACAATCAAAATATAATAATACTTCAAGTTGATTAATTTTGAAGATTGAGAAACTAGTAACAGTGATGTATCATAATTTAAAATAAAGAAAGTTGGAGGTTGTTACACTACATCACTAAAAGGTTGGAAACATGCTGACAATGGGAGCAAACCATTCTCCTGAAACACGTTCCAAGTAAGAACCTTTTAGTGATGTAGTGTAACAACCTCCAGCTCTCTTTATTTTAAAATACTTTAAGTTATTTACACAGTTAGTTAAGTGCGAAGGTCTACCCGGAGCAAAGCCCCCCTTCTCTGCCCAGGGTTAGCACCATCCGAGTAGCTCTCTAACTGGGGTTTCCCCATGAGGCCAATACCTGGTTTCCTAAAAAGGCCCCTCCCTGCTTATGCGGAGATGCAAGTGGATACGCCACTTATGTGCGTCATCCCGAAAGGGCGACTACCAATAACCTCGGCAGGGCCGACAACCTCAGTAGGGCCTACAGCTTTCCAGCAAGCCGTCTACTGGCTATCTAGGGTGGTACCGGAGGACATTGAGGCATCTCACAAACCCGCCGATATGGAAACCCATACAGACGTACCCAATCTCCCACGGGTATTGGGAACCACTGCCCCATCGAGACCAACCCAATCCGAACAGCTCCCCAACATAATAATTTTATAATAATATACCAAATATACACATGTCCATTATAGTTTAGCAATATTATGCAGTGCTTTTCCTTGCCATTGTGGCCACAGCTCAGACTCCCGCCAAAACAGTT
This sequence comes from Deroplatys truncata, assembly GCA_030765065.1. Taxonomy (NCBI): domain Eukaryota; kingdom Metazoa; phylum Arthropoda; class Insecta; order Mantodea; family Mantidae; genus Deroplatys; species Deroplatys truncata. Next base: position 100,023,090 of record CM060987.1, on the reverse strand, counting down.
ACGATATCCCTGCAACCATCTCACATTATCATAGTTACAATTACAATATTAAAATGATAATAAGCACATACCTTATCATAAGAGGTGTTGGAAATGTCCTATACCCACACGTTTCTGGCATTTTCTCAGGAAATTTTCCTTCACACTGGAGAGTTCAATATCTCAAAGTGAGTAAATTTCTTGCCTGATATTTTCTTTTAGTTCTTACAATGTATGGGGTTTGTTGCACCTGTCTTATTTTTTGTGTGATCACCAGAGTTGGGTAAATTTCTGCAATTGGATTTTGCGAAATGATAAAGTAATTGACCGAAATTTAATATTCTCCTTTGACAAAGCATGGTTCCATTTATATGGCTATGTTTCATTGCAAAATAACATACTGAAGTACAGAGAAATCTGATTTTACAAATGATATTCCCTTGCATGATATTCCCTCTGCATTGCATACAGAATAAAGGGATCCATATTGTTTGAACAAACAATAAATGCAGAGATACAGGAATGTCATACTCACACCATTGTTTTGAACAGCTGACTGACGATCAATGTCAGTCTGCATTTTTTCAACAAGAAACTGCTACCACACAAACCACTGATGAGTCATTAAACTTAATTCAGGATTTTTTTTAAAATAGGGTAATTACTAAAGGATCATGGCCCTTGCGATCCCATGATTTAACTATATGTGTTTTTATCTATGGGGGAACCTGAAACGTTAAGTGTGTGCAACAAACCTCATACATTGAAAAAACTAAAAGAAAACATCAGAAGAGAAATTCACTCAATTTTGGACATTAAACTCTCAAGTGTGAATTAAATTTTCTAAAATGTCAGAAGTGTGTGGATAGAGAAGAACAACATTTTCAACATCTCTAATGACATGCTTATTATCATTGTAGTTGTAACAAAGCTATGAGAATGTGAAGCAGTTGTGGCAATATTATACCTCTTTTGGCGCTACGCAGCCAAAGCGGCCAGAGCGCGAGTTGCCGCAGTGGCTGCAATCTGAAGGAAAAGCATTGCACAAGCATTTCTCTATTAAAAATGATTTTACAATAGATTTAAATTTTGAGTTTATAGTATTCCTAAATGACAATGGTAATTTATTATATAATATGGCTCCTATTTTATATGAGCGCTCCCTTATTGGTTTGAATTTTATTCGTGCTATGGTAACCATTTGTCCTTTTTGTATCATACTTTATTGCGTATGTTAAATTCCTTTTTATCTTTGACAAGCATAGTTTTGAACACATACAGTGAAACTACTTTAGGATATTTCATTTTGTGAATGTTTCCAGACGGGACTGTAGCAACACAATGTGCAAACCCAAAATGCAACAGCATTTTGAGCACAGTTATATGTGTACAACATTCCAAACAAGTCTATAGTGAGAAAGCTGAAGACAACTGGTTCACTTCTTAGCAAGAGTGGAAAACACAAATCTGTAATGTCCCAAGCTTGTGTGACCATTGTTCAAGAAAGATTACTGAACCCAAGGCAATTAAACCAATAGATGGGCCACCCATTTGATGTGACATGGAAGAAATCATGCATACAACCATATAGACTGCATGCAGTGCAGGAATTTAAGGAAATATTGCCTGTTTTCCGGATTCTTCTTACTGTAAACCCACACATTTCCAGTGTATATATATATAAAATTTCTTTTTTTCCTGGTTTTATAATATACAAACATTTTTCCGGACCCAAGATTACAGTTTTTATCATTTTCTTATCATTTTTCTCCATTCTTGCCTTGGACCATAAATCTTCCTAAACCCTCATTGCCCCTCTAATTCCTTGAATCCATGTGCTATGCAGTATACCACTCTAATTGTTTCCGTTGAATAAAATCTAAAATTTAATTTTAAACATTTATGTTTTTCTTTTATAATCTGATTTCTAATTTTTTCTCTTTTAGATATCCTAGCAGATCTCCTCCAATAATCCATTTCTGTTGCCAATAGTTTTCTTTTTATCTGATAGCTCAAGTCCATACATTGGAGCCATAGGTTATAATGCTTCTATTGTTTTAAAAATTGCAGATTTAGTTTCTTTTGAGATCTGTTGTCCCATAATATACCATTCAAAGTAGATACGGCATTGTGACTCGGGTCTCAATCAGTATATCCATTATACAATTGCAGGGCTCTTTCTTTTTATGCAAGTTGTGGGATGAGTTGCAAACTTCAGGCACAGTATTAAAAGGCGTGTTGGCAATTAATTATCCACGTTTGTGTTGCAATTTGTGTTTAAAGGAATAACTGCTTAAATGCAAAAAAAAACAAAAAAAACTGAATAATCACATGGAGGGAAATACGACAAGACATTGCTAAACTTTTGTAATCCTGACAGTGCTGTTACTATAGATTTTAAAGGTTTAAGTAAAGTGAAAGAAAGATGCCATTTTTCAGGTTGTTAAAATGATTAGTTTGGTTAAGGGATATGAATAATTTCATTCCCAGCCATTACAAATTATGCGCAGCCATTAAGCTCAAATATCAGGTTTGCCCAAGCAGTTTTGCATAGATGCTGAAATATGTCAGTAATTACAATTTAATTATAACTGACAAGAGAACAAGAGTGACAGAAAAATTTTGAGGTATGTTATGATTTCATTCAACAGTGCTATTCATTTATAAACTTGCATGACTTAAGTTAAATTGTGTATTTTCTTTTTAATATTCTGGTTTTGCATCAGTATACATTTTTCCTTTTCCTGTGTTATGCTTTAGCCTGTATGCATTTGTCCTATTTTTCTGTGTTGCTTTAACCTATATTAATTCAAAATAAATTCAAAATTTCATTTATGCATTTTCATCTATCAACTTGTTACAATGTGATTTTAATTTCACATTAATGTTATTTCAAATGACAAAATTTGTTTATCACAATTAACTCAAATAATATGCTTTTTCTTCAAAACTATATAAAACGCTAAATTGCAAATTCATAAATGTTGCAAAATTATAAATATGTACAAATCAAACTGTAACATTTCTGATCTCAAAATGCTGAAAATCACTACCTCTAATAATATATAATTTCATATTCCCTTTCATCATCATGCTAAATATACATTTTTTAAATTTTAATACAAACAAACTTCACTTACAGTTTTTGGCCACCGGCATAATGGAACACCAAGTAGCGCCAAGCTGTGAAGGAAGTGATAGCGGTTTGCCATCTCATAGATTTTCTTCAGCTCCTCTCTATCTTCCTTTGGATAAAGGGCTGCATAAATAAAACAAACCACAGTGAATTCCTGGGCAGCACATCAAAAGCGAAACAGAAGTCAGCCATAAAGCTTGAATATGACCTCTTATGACCATTGTCTTCTGCAAATTTATTGATTAGGGTACTTTTAGCATTACAGCATTTTGAAATGGAACAAGAAATCCACTTGGCAAAGTGAATACAGAAAATGTGAAAGAAATGCAGAGAAGTGCTAATGACAGACCAAAAATTAAAAATTATTTCAGGCTAAACATAGAATAGTTTGAAGAAGTCCACAATTAATCAAAGCTGAGGGAGTATCTTAGGAAAGTGAAAGGAAAAGAAGACTATGTATTTAGGATAAGGAAAAAAGCATTTCTAATGCTAGTGAATAAACAACAATAATAATAGTAATAGGAATATTTTGTCATTAATCATACTGCTTGGATACTATTCTTGATCACAAGCATACAGCTTGTCAATTTCAAGACAAAAGTTAATACAGATAACCCTAAACAAAATTAAAACTGACAGTAATAACATTATTACTGCAGTGTAGTTAACATAAACAAAATTTTCTGAACCACTTTTGATTTCATACTTTATAACCAAATAATGCCTGTTTAAAAGTTATAAAATTTAAAATCATTAAAATTGCATTATGATTTCACATCCTGAATTTTAAAATCTTTGGCAATTCTATTTCCAGTCTTCTTGCATGTATGAGGTGTGTTTTTAAAGTTAAGTACTGATAAGTTCTAAAAACCTCTGATGTGATATATTCACATGACTTTCTCTACTCTCTATCTTTGTTAGTGGGTATACAAACTATTCTTACAAAAGCTTATTTTTCTATCTACTACATTTAATCCAAATAAACCTTTGCAAAAATAGCTACATTACACATTTTGTTATAAACACAAACGTCTAAGAACTGGACACTATGCTGACCTTAAAATTCCATACCGTTTCCATGCAATCGCCAAAACAACTGAAAATTGATGGGACTTTAAAAGAATGGTAAGTATTGAACAATTTGAACCTTTAATAATGGATACCTCGGAAACTGCTTATGCCACAAAAAACTTATTTTAAAAGTAAATTATGTGTTTTAAAGAGATCTATATTTTTTTGTGGTATGTTTTTGTCTATTGCTTAACGTTTACAAGTTATACAAGATTCTTTCAAATGAAGAGGACTTCCTAGGTTATTCCCAAAAAATTGAAGATATACATTTTATTTTATTAACTATCTTTCTTATATGGATATTTTAATCAAAATCTTTAGCCATTTTTTATAAAATCAAAATTTTCAATAAATGTTCCGTGCAAACGGCAGTTGGGGGTGAGGGTATTTTCTTGAAAATTTTCGTGTCGCATTATTGGAAGATATTAACTCAAATACCAAGTTTGGTATTTATCCGACTTTTGTTTTGAATTATGCTGTTCACAGAAAAAAAAACACACACACACGCACGCATGCGCGCGCGCGCACACACACACACACACACACACACACACACGGATATGTTTTAAAAAATGCTTTATTTGGATTCGGAGCGCCTCAAAACATGTATTTCTGGTGAAATCTTGGAATCAAAATTTTGGGTGGAATGCAATACTTCCCCTACTTACTATATCTAAGAGAAAGTAAAAATAACAGAACATTACTTTTCCAAATACTTTATCATTCATTACCTTACACTACTTCTCCAATAGTTAGCGCCATTATTCTGGCACTTGTCGTTAAATGGGAAACCAGTTTTTGTATGCCTTAGTCAAAGAATGATGCTGTCTGTGATGAAAGCCAAGTCTGCACTTCTTGTTTCACATCATTATAGTTGAAATGTTTTCCACCAAGGAATTTCTTCAAGATGAAGAAACAGCTGAAAATTGCTTGGTGCCAAATCCAGACTGTAGGGAGGTTGGTCAAATTGTTTCCAACCAAATGATGAGATCAGGTCATGAGTTTGTTTGCTTGTGTAAGGCTGGGCATTGATTGTCACTCATTATTGTTTCCCCATAAACTTCAAACAACTAGTGATGATGTTTGCTGACTTAACATTTCTCACATTCAAAACACGAATCACTGATCTGACTTCACAGTTGGCAGGTCTTTCGATTGTTTTGAACATTTCAAAAGGCTCTAACAACAGAAAACATTAAGCATTGATAGCTCACAGCTGTGTCCGGCTTCCTAATGAATGGAGGAAGTCATCACTATGCTCAAAATTGCAACTCCAGCACTGCAGTGGCAAAATATTAAAACGGTACTTACTTTAAAAACATGCCTCATAATCAGTCTGCATGACAAGTGTCATAAAGCTGCTTGAGACCTTAATAGTTCTGTAAATATATCTTGTGCACTTTGGGTGAAGTGCACCTTGTACCACAGCAAAACAAGTGCTGATGGACAAATCTGTCTGGTAGGACACACACATATTGCATTCTATGAAACACAGGTTTCTGTATAAAGATTTCTTGTTATAAAGATTTGTGTTGTGTTATCATAAATATAATAAAGCCTACTTAAATACAACTGAATAAAGAATAACATGACAGAAGTTCATTGTAATCAACATGAAGTCCTAAAGCTACAGTTATTTATGCTATAAAAGCATATGAGGCTGAGCTTATACAATGCTTGCACCTCCTGCAGGAACAGCTACAAAGAAGTTTACTGCCATAAGCTTGCTTAAATTCATCCAAATAATATAAGGGCAGTCCCAGAAGTACCTGACCTGACGTATATATAGCGGTTGTTGTTTCAAACAAATGGCTATGGTAGAAAGTACCACCCTTATAAAGCTTAAGTTTGAAGTTTGACAATGCTACGTTGTTTAATAATTGTTTGGCATCCATTAACAGTGAACTCTCTGAATGAATATGTAAACATGGATAAAACTGGCCATTGTGATGTGATACAATGCTTTCATTTGAAAGGTCTTAGTTCAGCTAATATTAAAGCTGAGCTAGATTCTACTCTGGGGGAGTCTGCTCCTTCGTTTACAACAGTAAAATATTGGTTGGCAGAGTTTAAGTGAGGTCGTACAAGCTGCCAAGACAAACATTGTAGTGATCGACTAAATGAGGTGACCACACCAGAAATTGTGAAGAAAATATACAAAATGGTATTGGATGACCTTCTACTGAAAGTGTGCGAGCTAGTAGACATTGTGGGCATTTCAAAAAGTGCTGTACATCGCACACTATACCCCCACCGCTGTAACATTGCACTTGACAGCTAGCGTTTAAGTTGGTACACTCGCAAAAAAAACAGATGACAAGCTTCAACCGTTTGACTTCCTAAGCCAATCACAAGGCAGCATTCCGGATGGTCGATGACAAAGCGGAACCGGAACCAGAATTGGCTCTGTTGCCGGATGTATCTATTCGCAACCACGTGCTTCAGTTTGTGAATCTCTAGCGCGGGCGTCGAGTTCTTTGCAAGTTACATATTGTTCATTGTTATTTATATTTGTGGTTATTGTTTGATAGTTTTGTTATTGTTCATTTATACATATATATTTATTTATATTTATCTATTTTATATATATATATATATATATATATATATATATTTCATTCATATTATTTATTTAAACAAAACCTAAGTGCGACAATGTCTGAAGATGCCAATTGCCGAGTGATGATTCACGAAGTGAAAATCTTTTGCGCCGAGGTGTGCCACTTAATAGTCAGGCATTGGAACTATTAAGAAGAACCCGGGAATTCTTTGAACAGGAAAAGGAGTACGTGAAGCTTCATGGCAATCCCTCTATTCCTGCTGATAAAGCCGTACAAGGAACTGCAGCAGCTCTAGGACTAAGCACGAGAACTGTTATTCACAAGGGAGTGAAACTCCAAGAGAAAGAGGACAAAATTCCTGAACTATCTGGAACGAAACAGGTATTTCTATCAACTCCAGGGAAGAAAAGAAAGCAGCCTCGTCCAGTCACAAATCTTAATGCTTTCCAATTAACGTCATACGTAGACACATTTATGCCTATTACTATAGAAAGGAGTATCCGACCATACCAAAGCTCTTATATCGCTTATTTTCAATTAACAATAATAATACGAAATAGTTATTATTCAATGACGTTCGCTACTTACGTACACTTTTTGTATGTGGCTTAGACATGATAGAAAGGAGAACAATCAGCTGTTGTTGTTTACTAGCCACTCTGGCAACTTCACAACCACAATGTAGCCAACCTTACGCGAAGCCACATGAACTGTCAAGTGCAAAGATACAGCGGCGGGGGTATAACTGAAAATTTAGACATGAGAAAGCTGTGCACAAGATGGATGCCACATTTACTCACAATGGAACAAAAGCAGCATCGTGAGGATGTTTCAGTCGAGTGTTTGGCGATGTTTCGCTGCAATAAAGCTGAGTTTTTGCGTCGATTCATAACTATGGATGAAACATGGGTCCATCACTTCACATCTGAGCTGATGGAACAGTCAAAACAGTGGATTGAAAGGGGAGAATCAGCTCCAAAGAAGGCGACGACAGTTCCATCTTCAGGCAAGGTCATGGCATCAGTTTTTTTGGGATTCGCATGGGATAATTTTCATTCTCAATTTTTGAAGATTTAGAAGCTTGTAACAGTAATGTGTCATAATTTAAAATAGAGAGTTGAGGGTTGTTACACTACATCACTATGATATTCTTACTTGAAAGTAAGAATATCATAGTGATGTAGTGTAACAACCCTCAACTCTCTATTTTAAATAATTTTCACTGATTATCTTCAAAAAGGAAAAGCAATCAATGGCAAGTATTATGCAAACTTATTGCAGCGTTTGAATCATGAAATCAAGCAAAAATAGCCGCATTTAGCGAAAAAGAAACTTGTGTTTCATCAAGACAATGCACCAGTTCACACATGTCGTCCTCCGTGGACTAGTGGTACCATGCTAGCCTCTAGTTCCCGAGGTCGCGGGTTCAAACCCAGCGGAGGGCAAGGTTTTTTTCGGGTGTAAAAATCCTTAGCATGGCTTCCTTCGGAAGGGAAGTAAAGCCAGTGGTCCCGTGTCGTAGATTTACGGCACGTAAAAGAACCTCAAGCCTGATAAGAGGCCTCTGAGCAAAATTTCCAGTCTTTCACGCCCAATATAGAATGGGACGATAAGAACCATAGTAGTTAAAGAGCGTCCATAAATAAAACTCAATTTCATTTCAGTTCACACATCCATTATCGCCATGGCCAAAATCAATGAGTTAAAGTTTGAATTGCTTCCTCATGCACCCTATTTGCCAGATTTAGCCCCCTCTGATTATTTTCTGTTTCCGAAGTTGAAGAAATGGCTTGGTGGTAAAAGATTTGCCAACAATGAAGAGGTGGTGTTTGCAGTTAATGGCTATTTTGCAGAACTCAACGGTTCCCGCTATAAACAGGGTATTGAAGCTATTGAACATCGCTGGAAAAAGTGCATCAAGCTGAAAGGCGACTATGTAGTGAAATAAAGATTTTTTTCCCAAAATTTTTGGGTTTTCTTTGTTAGGTCAGGTACTTTAGGGACAGCTCTTGTAGCTGCTGGCTAAAATAATATAGCACAATTACATGAGATTTTGCGCATTAGTCAATATACCTGTTCTCATAACATCTATAATCGTTTGATTATTTGAATAAAGCCATCAGACCACAGTGAACTTGGTGAAATCACTGGATCCAGCAGTTTCTAGATTTACTCTACAATAAAATTAGCCGTAGCTTAATATGCTGATAGAAGCATAATTACCTTATTGTATCAGTAGTATATACAGGAGGTGGCTGCTTATGGCATGTCTGTCTGTCTTTTTACTTTCTCTACCATGCACATAGTAGGTAGAGAAGGTATCGCATTCCATCCAAAAATTCAATATCAAGATTTCACCAGAAATACATGTTTTGAGGCCCCCTGAATCCAAATAAAGCATTTTTAGAAAAGAGCGTGAGAGTGTGAGAGAGAGAGAGAGAGAGAGAGAGAGAGAAACCAAGTGGTCCTGTGTTTTCTAGATTTAACCCAAGGTTAGCCTTAGGTTTAATGTGTGTATATGAAGTGATGGTAATGAGTGTGTTTGAAAGAGGAACTTTGAAAAATCGCTATTTTTGCGGATTTCACTAGCACTGATGGGTTGACACTTTCCTCTGTGCATGTGTAGTTGTAACAACCATTGGGATTTAGCGATTGTATATAACTGTCGTAAAAGTGGAGAGCGAGTGGTTTACAAGTTTTCTAATTATTACACCTACTTTTAAACTGTGTAATATAAGCTTCAGCCTTCTGCCAAAAACTTACCTTTTACAAATGGTGTGGAGGATACAGTTGTCCAGCCCTTTTAAAGAATGCATGAAGGCGGTGGTGATGGTTTGGGTATGCTCGCTTGAACATAAATTCAGCAAGATACTCACTGTAGTGCGCGTTTTTACAACCATACTGGAGAACTTTGGATCGTACCTCTCTGCAGGACCTTCCGGTGCTTTGATGTGTGCTCAGATATCAGAATGCATAAAATTAACACTGTGGTTAACTGTTAGGTGCACAAAACCTTCGTTTGTAAGGCAGTTGTAAGCTTTCCAGCAATCACTCACTGTTGTGCTGCCTGGTAGAATGTATTCCATTATTGCAGCTAAAAGAGAGGCACTGTCACGTTTTTCTACGGGCACCACTAAGATATTCAGCAGATTTCCATAATCTACTCCTCCAAAAATCCACTGCCCCTCAATTACACAGCCACAATTGTGCTTTCTTTTGCCCACCTTTGCTTCGTCAATTTCCGCAGTAACACCAACTCCCCAATTTGCCTTTTATTTCTAAAGCACCAGTCTAGTCAAACTTCCCTGGAGAATGAAGACCAGTCAACTACGGTGTGTGAAGATACATCTAACTCTCATTCCAAATAAGTTTGTCTGGTGAAACTCATGATAGCCAGTACACTACAAACACACTGTTTCTAGTGTTAAATGTACGTGGGAGGTGGTGTCATAAACAGAGGCTTTGAAGCTGCAATCTTTCTTCTGCTTTTTGCTGGCACTAACTTTCTTACTGCACCTGAAACTTTTTGTGTTCTAATTTGCAAACAAAGGCGCACCACAGTTTGTACAACTACGAGAATTTGATAATACTCCATGGTTAATTAAAAATGACAACAGTGTTTCTATATTTGGCATAGTTTGTGTAAAGCTAGCTGTAATTACACATCTATTGCAGGAACTGAAGCCATGTCCTTCTGAAGAGCTCAGTTCATTTTACAAATGCCACTGCCATGTGTCACCTGTCACGGAGTTTCCAGTTTGGTCAAGAACATGTTGCTCTTTGACTCTGTGAGGTATGAAGATGTCATGAATATGGAGGGTTAACGAACAGAGGGTAAAATAAATTGATGATTTGAGTAACTCCTCGAAGCAAAAAGGAAGTAACATTACGATTTTATTAGGGCTGGGGACAGTTGGGTTCTGTGACATCATACGACTCGGGACATTGAGTATATAACCAGTTCCTTATTTAGGGCAGGTTTGAAAATGTGGGAAGGATTATCGCACACAATATCAGCCATTACACTAATTGTTAAGTTTCCCTTTTTACTTATGGGTAGCCGAAGTTGCAGCTTGCCTTGCCTACTCAAACACACTATAGTCTGGCAACTTCTATAATCTTGTGACATCTTACCGAAAGAGCCAGATAGAGTATATTCTCTTGAAATTGGTTTATGGCTTTAGATAATTATATTAGCATTAATAATTGTATAAGAGTTTCTATATTTCCCTTACATACACTAAGGTAAGCAACGTATTCAACAATTTGCTTTCTTGATAATGCAATATGTTGGATGAGATGATGCAGTTAAGTTGGCAAGATTTTCCTATTTTTATTGCAAAACTGGCTGTGTTGCACACTAAGCCTAAGGCAGGAAACCAGAAAATCAGGAAAGTGGTAAAATGCAGATTCCTTTTGTGACTATTTCCCACTACAACGGAAGGAAAAATCAAGTTACCTACTTTTGATGAATTCTAGGTTTCGTTGTCTTCCAAGCAAAACATATCAAGATGTTTCACACTCAAAGGGATTAGAATTTGTTCTAGTATTTACATTACGGGCATTTCTTTTTAATGTTGCTTCAAAAGATTTTCCTATAAGATTTTCTGCTGTTCTGTAGAATATCACACTATTTAGTTAACTTTTGTTTAGGAAATTGAAATTGAGTTTTATTTATGGACGCTCTTTAACTGCTGTGTTCCTTAGTGTCCCATTCTATATTGGGCATGAAAGATCAGAAATTTCGCTCAGAGACCTCTTTATCAGGCTTGACGTTCTTTTATATTTGAATCTATGACCTTGGGAACTAGAGACTAGCATGGTAACCACTACACCACGGAGGACGACACTTGCGTTTAGGGGTTAATAGTTAAATAGTTAAATTTTGGAGCTGTACTTGTTATCAAAACCCCAGAATCTGTATGTGGATTTCATAATTAATAAACTAAGATAAAAGTTAAATGGTAAGGGAGGTAGAGTATTAAGAGCCACCTACATCACCAATGCTATATCAGCAAATAGTACCAATAATAATAATAATAATAATAATAATAATAATAATAATAATAATAATAATAATAATAATAATAATAATAATAATAATAATAATAATTTTAAAAAAACAGTAATATTGAATAAAACCGTTTATCACACCGAAAAAGTGTTTCTGGTTACATGCTAAGTTTTCTGCTGTAAGCTATTCTTATTTGGCGGCAGGTTTGGAGAAGTTGGTGTTGTTTGATAGGTTTTGGCAATGCAAAATGATGACTTACATGAAGTTAAAAAGCAAACTTTATTCTTCTAAATACAAATTAATTTCTCCAAAAAAAAAAAAAAAAAAAAAATCATACTATCATTCACAAAATACATAGGTATATAAAATATAATCCTTTAAAAAATATAAATTTCTTTGTAATGCAAAAGAAAGAAAAATTAAATAAGAACTTTTAGGTAAATATATAAGCATTACTGTCCAAATTGGGCTGACACATGACCTTATCTCAGAGATTCTCTGCCCTGCTGCAGAAAAAACTTCCTCAGCTGACATGGAGGTATAAATATTGATAAAGCAGGTATAATTTTGCATATTTACATGAACTTTTCATCTAAGGAAGACTCCACAGGAGTACTTTACAACATAATATTGAATGCGGTGATGTAGGTATTTGTAGTAGAACCAAAGAACTAGAAAATGAAGAAAAAGTATTCAAAACAGTGCCTAGATTTGGCAGCGCCATCTAATTCACCCTTGGTTTGGGTACAACCGCAGTTTACTCAGTTTACCGTATAGAAGTGCCAGAACCGGATTACTCATCGGTTTTACTTTTATCGTCCCCACCCCTAGATTTTATGGCCTGAAATTTTGCAAATAAAGGAAAGGAAGTGAAAGTTTATGCTGGAAGTAAAATATGGCTTTCTTATTTCGTAGTTCTTGTCATGCATACTATTGAATGAGCAACTTGACATCAAGCTTTCACAACACGGTAGGCTACTGTTGGATTGTAAAGTTGGAGTCCCTTGGATTGAGCTTTCTAAAGTTAAGCTGCACTGTAAAATAATGTATGTATATGTGTAATTGTGTAAGATAATGTGTAAAAGGGCAAGAAAGGAGAGGATAATAAAGGGGAAAGACGAGAAGAGAAATAAAAAGAGAAAATGAAAAAGTAGGAGTTACTTTTTCGTTATGACAGTTTCCCACCCAAAACCCCTCATTCCCACAGTTGTCCCTTTAGTGTGCAAAACAGACGTAAGTGGCGGTAGAAAATGCTAGCAGTCCAACTTCTGTTTAATTACCAAAGTAAATAATCACCCGCTATACTTATATGAAACATATTTATGCAGATCTACCACAATTATACACTTCTGAGCAAGATTTTAATCTTCATCTGTAGTTTGTTAATATAATATCTATTAAACCATGGCTAGCAATGTCCCCTTCATCCCTCGACTCAGTCTACATCAAGTATGTCAATGCTAAAATAAGTGGTCATTTACCACATTAGCTTTAAGGTGTTGCATATTTTGAAATTAGTTCATTGCTTAGGATTTAGATTAGTAATAGGGGGAGGAGGAAAAAACAGTGAAACTCCCTATCCTTTCATACACACCCATGAAAACATGCAGCAGCAGCAGCGGCAATGGAAGATAAGCATGAGTAAGGAAGAACTACCACTTTGGTCAGGAGTTAGAAATGGACAATGATAGTGTTTTATTTATTTATTCATGTATATAGAATGTCCCAATGAGCTGACAACTCTAAGGAAGGATTGTCCTTTACAATGGAATATGGAGGTTAAGCTATTATAAACAGAAAACACACAAACACTAGTTTAAATTACTATAAACCTAGTAACGGCTTGTAAGTATACCATTTGGATGGTCACAAAATCTTAGTCAGACAACCCTGAAAATGTGAAAAGGATCTGCTGCATAACAATTATGATTATGAACAAACTGATATAATTGCAGCCGCTCCCATCAACAATGATGATTATAATGTTGATGATGATAATGCATAAGCTGCAATGCAAAAGAAAGGGTAAGTGTTACTTAAATAGCCTGTAATTGAAATGCAGAAAAAAATATGATTTACAGAATGAAAATGCATATATTATACACTTTAAAAGGAGATGTGAACATTTAAGAAGCCTGCAGCCCACCCATCTGGCCTTTTTATGGCACTTTTTTATACACAAAATAAATCAGTAAATGTTAAATAAGAGCTCCATTTTGTTATTACTGTGCATGCACAGAAGAAAATACCAACCCAGGAGTATTAGCAAAATCCATGAAAATAGTGGTTTTTTTAGTTCTTCTTCCAAACACACTCATTACCTACCGTATCTATCTCACAAAATAAAGTGCCACAAATCTTCATTGGGGTGCAGCCTCATAGATTCTACAGTTACACCCTGTCATCATTCCACAAGTGCTTCACTCCTCTACTTATAAACAACATCCCGCAGCTATGCTTTGTAAGTTAGGGCCCTAAATCTTGGACTACACTCTGTGACTTGGGGCCCTCTACCTTTGGCTAGGGTTTGTGGCTTAAGGCTCTAAATCATTCGCATAAGGCCACTGTGTTTTCCACTCATATGTTGGTAGCTCTTCCGTATGAACAGCACAGACACGAAGTGCTTGCTACTGGCCAAAGTGTGAACTTAAGTTTGCAGGATGGACACAGAATAAAGTCCATAGAAAGAATGGTTTATGTGGATATTTGTTGTTGTGTGCATAATTAAGTATAAGTTTTAGGGCAAGAACAAAGTAATGTGTAAATTATATTGTAGTTGAGAGTATGGATGGTTTGGAATAAACAGGAAAAGTTTCTGCGCTTGTGCATGTTGCCTACTTCTACCGTAGTGCTACCACCTAGGCGAGGGAGAAGCTTTGTGCATGCCTTCTAGTGTGCATGACCCATATGTATTTTTGATCATAAGGTAATATGTCGTACCAGTTGTGCATGCACAAAAGCTCCTTAAAACATGCAAAACTCGAGATGTGCTACTGACCCTGTTGCCACATTTCATCAAGTTTAGAGGAGTAGTGCGGTAGATTTAATTGCCGTAGATTTTAAATTACCACATATATGTTACGTCTAATAGCATTCAAAGGAAAAATAACCAATACATCCACGAGGTGTCTAAAGCTAGGGTTTTCATTTGCTCTTATCAGCAGCTATCATTGTATAAACTTAGGTATGCTATATTTGACAAACATTGTGTATAATGTACAGGCTAACTTTTTTTGTTATTAACTATTTGAGTAAGTCCAATAGTATAAGATGCATACACTATTAATTATTTATATTTTAATGTATAGAATTTGTTCAATGGATGTACTAATTTTTCCTCCTCCCTCCAGAGAATTCAAAACAAGGTGAAAAAACTTAATAGACTATGTAAAAACTCAGTAAGAAATTGGTGCTGTATAGGGCCAAGTCTTGTAATAGTCTCTTTTTTTTTTTTTTTTACTCTTACTCTTTACTTACTTACTTTTACTCTTTCGCAAGTCTCTTGTGAAAACGGCCAGAAATAATTACTTAAATTCTGCTGCCCTCCTAGTTGCTGATAGAAACGATAGAGTGCTGCAGAAGCATTGCCATATTAGTTGTATGTGTGCTACGCTTTGTTGTGAGAAACATCTAGCATTTTTGTGTATGTTATAAGGAAATATATCATATCGCGTATTAAAAGGTAAGTCAAACGAAACCATTTTGTTTTTCTGTGTCTGTGAGCCATAATTTATTATAGCAATACGAGTTTTAAATGACAGAATATGGGTAGCGTTAGTAAAAGCGTAACCTTTGAGGACTATAGCATGTTGCCACATGCACGGTTGGTGCTGCTACCTATTAGCTAGCTCTTGAACTTCATGAACATGTTTTTTCTTGTAATATGGTCAGCATTTGGTCGTTTTACAAGACTCATTGGACTTTATTAATTTTTTGTTTTTACGAGCAGTGGAAATTTGTGTAGCATAATACTGAATGTATTAAAGATGTCTAGTGTGATTGGAGGATTTATCTAATCTTATTTATTCTTTTCCTTTAGTTTATTTATGCTTAGACTTAAAAAGAAGCAGACCTAGTTTCTACAATGTTTAAATGCATTGCAAATAACTATTTTTAGGAAGTAAAAAAAGTTACTTCATTTATTGCTTGATATTTGTCGGCATTTAAAATGAAAGTCAGGACAAAGCAGCGTCAGAGCTGGGATATCCAAAGAATGCAGGAAGAAGTAGATGCTGTAAAATCAGGTCGACAGTCTCCTTCATATGCAAAATTCTATAGTGTCCTACGGACTACTCTACACAGACAACTGCAAAATAACGCAGTAAAGAAGAAGATGGGGTGAAAGCAAGACATTCCACCAGAAATAGAGCAGTTGCTTGCAGACCAATTCTGCTCATGGAATCTAGAGGATTCAGGATGACAATCCGGGACGTTGAATCACTGGCTGCGAAGAAGGGGCTAAAAGCAAGGTTTTCTCAGGAGAAGAAGACAGGGAAGACATGGTTCTATGCTTTTAAGAAAAGTCATCCCGAACTTTCTGCGTGGAAACCAGAATCTCTTTCTTTGGCTCGGGCTATGTCCGAATAAGGCTGATTTCAATGTGTAAAGGAACATCCAGACCGGAGCATTACAAAACTCCAATTTGGAATGCTATCTCAAGCTTGGAGAAAGGTTTGTTCCGTTGAGAATGGGGTGAGTGGATTTTATGCCTGCGGACTGGTGCTTCTCAATCCAGGAATTATCCTCCTATGCCCCATCCAAGGTGTTCCATAGTCAAGAAAATGAGAAGCTGAACTCTCAAGATCCTGTCTCAGGCCTGTCAGGTCAAGCAAGCAGATCAGTCGAAAGAGATCCTACTCCAGGAACTTCGGGTCAAATAGGCAAGCAACCTAGAAGTGGCGAAAGCATGCGACTTCAAACCATCGACAGATTCACCAATTAATGAAGAATATGTTGGAGGCTCTAGCAGCAGCGAAGAAGATGCTACTCTCCTGGAGCGACTGTGGCCTCTGCCTTCTGTACCAAGGAAGAAAAAGACAGGGAGAGGTCAAAAAGCCGCCATTTTGACTTCACCGGTATATATTTATGAAAGAAGAGTTAAAAAGTAAAAAAAATTATATAAAAAAGAAAACAGGAACAAGAATCTGTATGCAGCACAGGCGATTCTAGATGCGGACATTGTGATGGGCTCATCAGTGAAGACCACGATGAAGTGTGGGTGTCTTGTTCAGGATGTGCCGTCTGGTTTCATGAAGAATGTGCAGGTGCAAGAGGTGCTAAGGTTTTTGTATGTGAAACGTGCTCCTAAATATAATTTTTGTAGGTGGCCATATTACAAGACTGTCCTTTAAAATGGCCAATTCTGCCTTAATATAAACAAAGTTAAATATAATAAAATAATACTACATTTGAATTACAATTTTACTTAATACTTAGTTTACAGGCATGTAGGTATAACCTCCGCATGAAATGTTTGTTGTACTCCTATTGGTTTTCAAGTAAATTACAAAAATAAATTTTGGTGGCCATATTACAAGACTTGACCCTACATACTAATTTATGAGTTAAGTGTAGTTTAAGTTTGCTACAATTTACACAATTAAGCATTTTCTTCCTAATGCTATACTTTTTTCACTATAAGCTCAAAGGAGAAGTAAACAAAACCACATGACAAGACAGTGCCTCATTGGTTGGTGGGCAAACTACAAACATTCCTGCTTAGCATGTTGACTCTTCCTCTACAAAAAACATTTCGGTTCAGATCGTAACATTTTATGGTTATTATCATGCAGATAAATTTAAAAACCTCATCATTGGAACACCTCAATTTATAAAACTAAACGTGTTTGAACCGTTATAGCAGAGGGTTTGAGAGGCTATGCACCAGCGCTGGAGTTCGTTTCCGGTTTCTGGCTGAGAATCCTCTGCCACAGTGGAAAACATAAACATGGGAAATGGAAAGAAGACAATTGTGTTAAATGCTTTTAACAAATTCTGTGAAAAGTACCCACCTTTAATCGACAATGAATTTGATTGTCCATTGTTTAGTAATAATTGCACTTTTGTTAGTGATGCAGAATTGTTGCTCAGAGGGTCATGTTTGTTTTCTGTTGTGTTTAACTTCTTGACTCGTGAAAGGTTAAGGCAAAAGTGGTATACTGATATTAGTCATTAAATGAATCATTTCTAAAGCCTGAAGTTAAGAACAGTTAATCTAGTATCTTTAATAACAGATGCCGAACTATTCAGGTACAACTATTATTTGTCTACTCTTAGTATTATGTGTTAGAAGTTTAGGCAAGATATAGGAATAAGACATACAATGTTTAAAAGCTAATGATCCTTAAGCTGCGCAATATATTGTATTCGCATTCTGTCTGAAACAATTCCCTCTCACAGATCTTAGTTCCCGTCATCCTCCACGTGGTGCTGCCATGTGCTCAGTGGTGTGACACATTTAAGTTTTGTTTACTTCTTACTGCTTATAGTGAAAAAGGTATAGTATTTGGTTTGGGTTGCTGTGTCTGTTTACTAGGTACTGAAATAATTTCTTTTTGAAGTGAAGAGACAGAATAGAGAGTATCAGAAAGGAAGGGAGCAGCTCCTTTGATTTGTGTGAAGTCAAGCGCTGCGCTCAATGCCATAAACCAAGTAAACACGAAAATATAGCTGCTTGCTACACACAATTTTAACCCAATTAAAATGCTTAAAATAATAAAGCTGCAAATGTGTAATAAAAACTATGACCATTTATTTGTTTCCCCTATCCATAACAAAACAAGCCCTAGAACATGAAATAACAGTTAGGGAAATAGGTGAGTAAATAAGGAAGTGATTCAATAGGCTGCAAAGTTTTATTTAGCACAAGAATAAAAAATATGTGTTACATTCCCATAAATTTCTCCACCCTCTATTGTTTATTATGGTTATACAAATTATTCTTAAAAAAAACTATTTTTCTATCTACTTTATTTTAATCAAAATAATCCTTTGCAAAAATAGCTACATTATGTATTTCTTTATAAATGGAAAGGGAATAGCGATAGATGTTAAAGGACAGGGCGCTATATGCTGACCTTAAAATTCCATACTCTTTCCATTCAATCATGAGAAACAACTGAAAATCAATGGAAACTAAAAAGAATGTAAAGTATTAAACAAATCGAACCATTAATAACGGATATCTCGGAAATGGCTGATGTCACAAAACAAGTTATCTGAAATAAATTGCGAGTTTTAAAGAGAACTACATTTTCGTCTCCCACTTAACATTTACCAGTTATACAAGATTATACAAAATTCCTTCTGAATGAAGAACAGTTCAAAGACTATTCCCACAAAATTCAAGATATACACTTTATTTGTCATGTAAATATCTTTTAATATATGGTGTTTTAATCCAAAATGTTAGGGCCATTTTTTAGAAAATAAAAATTTTTGATAAACGTTTTATGTGTAGGATAGTTTGTGTCGCATCTTTGGAAGATATTGAACTTT